>CM051236.1:413620788-414863288 GCA_027917425.1 Gastrophryne carolinensis | reverse complement strand
TCCGCCTCAGATCCTGCTACAGTTGCTTCACAAAAAAGCTTTGAAACAAAGACTGGTTATAATAATCGCACCAACCTGGCCAAGAAGAAGCTGGTTCACAATTCTAACAGCAATGGCACAGGAAGACCCGTGGGAACTACCTTTAATTCCAGACCTACTAACTTGTGGTTCACCCAAATCTCCGGTCTGCTTCAAAATGATCGGCCTGTATCCTGAATATACTATATTAAAGAAAAAGTGTCTCTCCAACAAAGTAATCATGACGATCCTAGAATCAAGGAAAAGGACTACCAGAAAAATCTATGGTAAAGTATTGAAGCGTTTCAATGTATTCTGTGAATAGAACATGCCTCAGCCTTATCGGTCTTCCTAGACAGAAGACTACGCAATCACTCTTTGGTCAACAGATTCTTTATTGGAAGTAACCTATACTTTGTAACCATTGTCCTTCCTGGGTCTTAGTCCTGGTGCTCGGGGTTAGCCAAACCTCCCTTTTAACCCTTAGATGAGGGTTCAAACAGGATCCTTACAATCGGATCAGGACTTCTTCTGGCCCTAACTTCAGCCAGGAGGGTTAGTGAATTACAGGCTCTTTCCACCTGAGAGCCTTATTGCACCATCTTTCCAGATCATTTTTAGGCCTGATCTCCCCTAGCCAGATGGATTAGACAGGCAATCTCCCTAGCTGACATATCGCCTTACATTAGAGCCCATGTACTAGAGCAGTCTCCACATCATGAGCGGAAATGTCAGAGGCTTCAATTGAGGAAATTTGCAAGGCAGCCACATGGTCATCTCCCCACACCTTCCTCAAACTCTACAGGCTAGATTTATTATCTGACAAAGACCAGGTCTTCCGTTGAAGGGTCTTACAGGCAGTTTCCCTTTGCTAATTTTAAAGTACTTGCTTATCCTCTGTGGTCGTTCTGAAGGACGAAGGGAAACAATCCTCGTTAGTCATACTGGTAATGGTAACCTCCTTCAGGACGTCTCTTATAACTCCCCCATACATTAGACCCTATGACTAACTGGGATTTTTTTTTTTATTTTAAAACCCTTAAATTGGACTGTGGAAGGGGATTTCATGCTTTGTTTTTCTTAGATGGACTTCGAGTTTAAAGTGGATCAAAACCCAGGGGCATCTCCAGGGCTCCTAGATTCCCCCCCAGGCATCTAGAATCGGGATGCCCCACTGTGTGAACCCTCCCCAGCTTGCCAGGTATACTACCTTTCTCTCCTGTGCCAACGGCACAAACGTGCGAGCATGGGCGTATGCCAGCTATCCCTTTAGCTGGGCCTCCATGCATGAGCATGGCGTATACCTGCTATTCCTTTAGCTGGACAAGTGCCCACACCAAGCATTTGTGAATGGCCTGCATGTGCTCGCTCCTTGTTAGAGGGTAGGAGTTGATGTAGCTGCCTGCATGCTCGGTGCAGCTCAGCTAGACTCGGCTCGTCATAGCGTTCAACATCCATTCTCTAAAGTTTTTGAATCGGACCAATACCCTTGTTACTTTAACCCTTTGAGTGCCGGCCTACTGATATTTTTTGTCACAATCTGTTGCCAGACGACTTTTCACGTTTTTGCGCTACACGTGTGCAACCTTGATTTTTGAAGGGATTTCCAGGGATTTCGATGAAAATTATATATTGGGTCTGGGCTTCAACATGAAATGTCTTGTTTGGCCTTTTTTTAGTGTATTCTCAATACTTTTGGGTGAAATATGTGCAAAAAAATGAAAAAAACCTATTTTTTACAATTTGTAGTGTTTTTTTTGTAATAAAAAATGTAAGTTTGTTAATAAAATATTATTGCGTGTGAAAGCCCTATTTCTCCCGGTTACAATGGTACCACATATGTATAGGTATACCCCCTTTCCTGAAACAGCAGTTTAGGAGATTCCAGATAGGATACAACTATGCAATATGATTGGATAGTTGTAAGGGGTTAATAAAAAAAAAAAATGACATGGGGGGGGGGGGGGGACCTCATTTCTTTTTTGGAATTCTAAGGGTTAAAAACCCTTAAAATCCCCCCAAAAAATGACATAGGGTCCCCCTTACCCAGCATTACCGACCCGGACCAGCTATGGGGGCTTGTAGAACAGGGCGCAGGGGCCAGCGTTGGTGGCCCCTGGCCCTGCAGGCTACTAGCCCACATAGCCACTAAGTGGCCCGGGCCCTTCTGCCCCCCCCTGGCCATTGGGGAGGCAGGTAATGGGGGGCTGGGGGTTTTGGCAAGTCACCCGCTTGCCGCAGGTGACCTGCCATACCCAGAGCCTTGTGAACTGGTATAAGGGGTCTCATGGAACCCTTACCAGTTCACAAAGGGTTAAGTTAAAAAAAAGACACCAGACAAGTTCTTTTTATTCTATTTTCACTTATACTTACCTCCCATCCAGTGTCCCACGCTGCTGCAGATGACAGTTGTCGGTAGTGATCAGAGCAGGGAGGGTGGCAGGCAGGGAGATCAGAGCCACTCTGCCTGCCACCCTCCCTGCTCCGATCGCTGCTGACAACTGACAGATCGGAGCTTGGGTGCCAGTAACCCGAGGAGCGGGATGACGTCATCAAGTGGGCGGAGTTAGGGGCGGGGCCAGGGGCGGGGCCAGCACCGGCCGAAGAGGATGGTGATGGCCCGTTTCTGGGCCCTCACAAGCAGCGTGGAAAGCCCAGGGGGGGGATCGGAGCCCCCCCCCCCTGGTGAAGAGAAGACCCGGGGAGAGCCATCGCGCTGCCAGGTGAGTAAATGTCATTTACGTTTTTTTTTTTTTTTTTTTTTTTTTTCAGATGTCGGCGCCGGCGGGAGGGGGGGTTATTCCGGGCCCTCTCCTGAAGATCAGAGGCCTGGGGGCGGAAATCTAACAGCGGATTCTTACAGAATCGCTGGCCCTTTCAAATGAGGGGTAAGTCTGTATGTTTTTTACTTTTTGTTTTATGGGCCTCTAAAGTCAGCTACGTGACTCTCACGTAGCTGGCACTTAACGGTTGGAGAGGCAGCTACGTGAGAGTCACGTAGCTGGCACTAGAAGGGTTAATGGGTGTTGGTCCCGCTGTCTGGTGATCCTAAGAAGCTTGCGGGGGCATTCAGAATGCTGGATCTCCCGTCGCAGCAGACCGCACACAAAGCTTGTAATACTCGCCATCATTATGAGCCAGCGCTGAGAACGGATTCCTGCGATTGGCTGCCTGGCAGTCACGTGGGCAGGTCCTGCTGGTGGCCAGTGCAGAGGACACTACTGCGGCCCACGTAACCACCCGGCGACCAATTGCCGGACTCCGTTCTCGCCGCTGGCTTGTAATGAAGGTGAGTATTACAAGCTTTGTGTGTGGTTTGCTGCGAGGGGGCTCCAGCAATCTGGTCTACCCCCCATGTGTCTTACAATCACCAGACAGCGGGACCAACAATAAATTAGGTTAAACAATTAAATAATAAAAATAAATATAAAAATGTATATTCTAAATTCAAAATGTTTACACAGATAACAATTTTACTGCTCTGCAATAAAAAAAAAAAAATTGTCTCATTAAAAAGGGGTAAGTCCACTTTCGATTTTTGAAGGTGTATATTTTGGTGCCAAAAGGATGCCCTGTAGGTGCTCTGCTGATTTTCTTTTTTTTTTTTTTTTTTTTTTTTGTCTTATGTTAGACAACGTGCATCAGTTTTCACTATCTGCAATCTGTTGCCGTTGACAACGTACACAAAGTCTGTATACCAAGAAAAGAAATGTGAGCCCTGTACACAGAACACTGCTGCTATCGCCGCTGCTGAGGTGGGGGAGCTCACACAACCTTACACATGCCCAGCAGCAGCGTTCTTTGTGTACAGGACTCTTCCTGTTGTACAGACTTGCCAAACATAAGAAAAAAATACAAAATCGGCTCAGCAACTTGAGGACTTTATATCGACACATAACATAAAAAAATAAAACACTTTCCCTTTTAAGTAGTCCATACTTATACGTTATAATTAGTAATCCTGGGCCAGCAGTTCTATAAAAATCAGCAGTTTGTTGAAATGGTTACAAATGTGATTTGCATGATGTTATACTCAGTGTTATGAACCCAGTGATTTGTTTGCTGGCTGTGTGCCTTGGCAAGACAGAAGAAAGATTTCTGAATATGCATACGCTTCTGATTTTTGTGACTATGCAAAGCCATGTGGTGATTCCTTTTATGATGCGGCTGTCGTGTGTGATGGGGGGGGGTGCTATTCTTAAACACTGTGTGGATTTCATATGAAATATATTTTTAATACAACCTTGTTTATCGCCATTCTTGTCTGGGGACAAAGCTTGTTCAGGTTCATTTAAGACGTGCCTGTGTAGCAGCACCCTAACGTTTCATCATTAAGCAGCAAACACTCCATTCTAGCACAGTTTCCATGGCAACCATCTGTCTCCCCTTTCATTGGCTGCCTAGTGATTGCAATACAAATCTGGTAGGTTTAACTCCTCTATTTAATATTGATGATTTGAAAAGCTAGCAGAGGTGGGATGCAGTTAACTTTAAGCAGAGCCCCCTCAGCTTGCTACGAATTTATTGCTGGAGACCATCAGCAGGGCCTGAAGAAAATCTTGTCGAGTCGGTGATGCTGATGACGCGAAGAATAGCATAATGCTGGAGGAATTGGAAGCCAGAGCTATGCATGCACCATGCTGGCCACCTTTCTTTTCTATTTAGGAATGCAGGATAGCTGAGCTATGCTCTACAAGGAAGTGCTGCAGTTTCGGGCATACTGGGTAGACGTGCAGCTCATGAATATGCATCATTCACCCACTTCATCAATGCCAGAGATCCGGTTATTCATGAAATCCTGATTCATTTTGTTATGGCTGCCAATCTGTTTCTCCTCATCCTTGAGGTTTGCTCATGATTGTCCATCTGCATGATGTCCTGTATGATCGCTGATGGCCAGCACAGCATCATACAGAGTGCTAGTGAGATTTCAGAGGAGGCATGGATTTTGGGCACAGTAGCAAGATGCAGTTTCATGCACGGGCCATTATTGGCTGGTGCTATCCAAAGCCAGGAGTGTGACGCCACTGCTGCTAAGGAATTGTCTAACCGCGTGGGTCCACTTGTGATGTTCTCGCCTTGTGAGGTACCATCACAGTCACTGAAGGATGTGGCAAATCCTGAGGGCCAGCTGACAGATGATGCTCTTCCAGTGGAGCAGGCAATGGATGTGGGACACCCTGATGTACTGCAAGAAGGAGCAATACATCCTAATAAAGATCCACCAATGGAGCTCTCTGTTACCCCAGTTAATATTCATGAGAATGTTATCTCGCATGACCAACAAACAAGATTCACCTCTGTGGTTTCTGTGGACTTGGATGTACCTGCCACCAGTCTGTCTAGAACTAAGCTTCAGGGCATTAACTCCGTTTCCGTGCCAACAGCTGGGCAGGAAATGCCAGTCTGGCCTCCAGAAAATGGGATTAGGCCTCAGAGCAGTGATTCTCATATAGAGGCTGTGTGTGCGGATGAAGAAAAGTGCAAGACACACGGCACGGTAAGAACCTCAACCTTCATTCTGTTAAAACCTGTAGCCTTCATAATCTCCTGCTTCTATGAATTAGCAGAAATTTGCTTTCGGGAGTCTTTGCTGTATTATCCTGTGTCAGGACCACGGAGAGCTCGAAATGCTGCACTGTCTGGGCTATTTTAGGCACAGACTGATGTGTTCTTATTCCCACATTCAGATGCAAAGCTTCTCCTTCTCTGCATGCTGGCTGACAGTTTGTTAGATTACCTACATACTGTATGTAGAGGTTTGTATGTCTGTGTGGTATGTATGTGTATATAGATTATAAACACACACATATTAATATATCTATCTGTGTGTGTACACACACGTACATGTGATGTATATATAACAATGGAAATATATAGTCATTTTTACATTATATGATGTATTTGTCCTTGATCTTTTTTTTTCTCTTTTATAGTTTAATAAAGCTATTTTTTTATATATATACTTGCTTTATGTGTCTCCTACGTTCTTACATTCCTAGTCATTTATTTCTGCCTAGTTGATAGTCTGCTCTATGTACAGAGAAGCTGGTATGTTGTCATTTCAGCTATAACTGCCCCTGCTAGTTATGTTTTTAATGGGATGTTTTTCCCCTAAATGTTTCAGTTTTCTTTTCTACACTATAACGTCTGCATGAATTGCAGCTGCATATTCCGAATCTGCTATTGACTATTGCTTTTACAGTATGTTGGTCGTTTACTGTACCAAAAGCTTAATATGATGAAATTTAGTTTTTCACCGTTTTTACTTGATTGCTTTATCAGTCTCTGCTTTCTGCTTTCCAAGCATATATCTGGCCAAACTACGAACAAGATCTGGCTATACAACTTCTTGTATACCTGTGTATTTCGAATGGAAATGAGGTTTGGGATACCTTTTTTATTTTTTTCACACATCGTTGATTTGGGTATTCTGCAATATGAACATTTATGTATTTTGCGTTATGAGTTGTTTTTCCACGGTTCAGTTTTCTCCTGGAAAATTTGATTTTTTTCAATTTCTGATTAGAAGATCTTCATGAGAGGTGGTCAAAACCATTCAGCAGGCCCTCTGTTACAAAGTACAGGCTTTACTCCAAATTAAGAATTAAAACCAGTCTAGGTTTAACAAATTGCCAAGAATCCGGAGAGAGGAAAGCTTTTATAGTATAAAGACTTGGAAGCATAGCTGAGATCTTAGTGTACATGAGGTGGTTTGACAGCATAAATTAGATAAGCAATGCTCGTCTTAGTCTAGCTTTTTCACTCAAACTCTACTTCTCTCACAACTTCAGGTTGGCGTTAATGGTCTTCCCAACTCAATGGCCTTTTAATACTTAATCTAGGTAGCAGTTAGTTATGTAGTGCAAGAGTTGGAAGACCCAGGCATAAGTACTGCAGCACTTTTGTGTGTATTGCCCTTTCTGTAGGTCAGTGTTTAACCAAAGTGATCGGGGGTGCCCCGCTGTGTGAAACTCCCCAGGTCTCCTGAACAAAATCACTTCTTCCCAGTCCTACGGCACCTGCGCGGCCGCTTGTCCAATCAGCGCGGGCTTGTCTAATTCGAGCGGATCAGAGCGTGCTGGCAGCCGCTTCCCTGCTAACATTTAACAGGGAGCATGCCCGGTGCTGGCCATTCACAAATGCCTGGCGCTGGCACTGCTAAAAGGATAGCAGAGATGCGTCCACTGCTCGCGCATGTGTTGTTGGACCAGGAATGAAGGTGAGTTTACGGGCGACCTGGGGGGGGGGGGTTCCCAAAGCGGTGCACCAAAGATTGGGGTGCCGCGGGGGGAGAGAGTATGCTTGCCCTGGAGCCTCATATATTCCAGGGTGGGTTTTGGAGTTTGTCTGGTGTATCCCGACTGAGATGTTTCACTGTGTGTATTCCCCGGGATCACTCAAAAACTCAACTTTCTCTTGTTGCCACGGCACATGCAGGGGCTGCTCAGCCAATCAGCAGCTCACATTCCATTTCTATTTTTCTTGCTGCTGCGAGCAACATGGAAACCTGAATGGAGGTGGCGCTGCCAGCCCCTTTGTGTCCCTACTGTCCTTTAGCTGTGAGGGTGTCATTCATGAATACCAGGTGCAGGCCAAGTACGCTCCTAGGCTAAAGGTATAGCAAGAATATGGCCACGTTGTGGGATCACCAACGAGGTGAGTGTGCCAGGCATTCCACTCCAGACCACCGTGCCTAGACTTTAGGGAGATGGTTGCTCTCCTTGAAAGTGGGACAAAACCCACCAGCGACTGGCCTGGAATCTAAGATGTCCCACTAGGTGGACCCCCCCAGGGTGCTAGTAATAACTCGCTTTTCCCCAGTCCAACGGCACATGCACAGGCTTTCATTCTAAGTGTGCCATGCACTCCACTTCGGTCTTCATGACATCTGGGTAATCTCCAGTAGAGGGCGAACTTCTGCAGAGATGAATATGCAAAAAAGAAACCCCTCCCGGTCCATATATACCTGGGACCTCCCACCAATTCCCCAGTTCCTTCTCTGCAGAGAAGGCGACAGGACAGAAGATGAGGACTTCTTTACTTACAGGCAAGCCGGGCTCGCGCCCGGCCTTCTATTTATCCCTATTACTGCCAGGACCCTTCTAAATTGCCCGATATTGAGCCTCCCAGCATAGGCTGCGGGTCCTGGTGAAGGTAGGAGCACCCTAAAGGTGCAACAGGAGCACTGCTCCACCGTGAGACCTCACATTGGGGTAGGCGGTTTTCCAGGTTTCTTGGTGATCCTGGTGTGGGATGCCCCGTCCCATTAGGCTTATGGCCGGCTCCTGGCAGGATTCCCCCCTTCCGGGTCCCTTATTCCCCTCGGGGGGGGGGGGGGGGGTTGCCTGGCCTGGCCGATATTTTGTTTTCCCCAGCCCTTGTCCCTGTGTGCTAAGTGTTTCACTTTGTGTGTGTGAGTGCTTGCTGCATTACTGGCCAACAGGGACTGATTACAGCCTGGGGGAGCTTCTCCCCCTCAGGCTGCGTTCGGGAAGGGTGCGGTAGCCCCGCCCCCTTATTTGGCGTGATTACAGTGCTCGTTGTCTAGGGGTCCGCGTTGCCGGGAGGGGGGCGTGGCCTCTGCAAACGCGTGTTCTGCGCTGGCCCGCAGCCCCTCCTCTCCATCTTCAGGCATGAGGCTGCGTGGGGGCCATCTTCTCTGGCAGGCCGCTTTGCACATCGGGGTGGTAAGGGCCTAATGGCCATCTCCTTAGCTTGTGTGTGTGTGGGGGCCCCTATTTAGCGGGGGCCCCCTCTGGTCTCAAACATGTGTGTGTGCTTGTGCCTTAATTGCACTGTCTGGCTGGGATGTGGAGAATATATATATATTCCCAGCCATATATATATATTTACATTTGTGTGGCTGCAAGATCAAATGCTGTGGTTTTTTACATGTAGGTTATGGCCATTTTTACACAGCTCTGCTCTTATGTTGCTTATTTTGTGTGTTGCAGGTTGCCCTGTATATGTGCATATTAAGGGGTCCCTCCTGGTCCTGGGGTCCCTAGTTAAAAAAACTGTCCACCTAAAATCCTCCCACCCGGACTTTTAAGGGGCATCCCGGGTTGCTTATGCGTAATTCCCTGCGGTCTTGCGACTGACCACAAAAACCATATGGAGGCTCCGCATGATACTGGGCTCAGGATCCCGTTGGGACAATCCGGGCCATGTGTGGGGTGCGGGGTATCCCTTACGGGGCAGAATGTGCTGATCTGTATACCATGCGCACAAAAGGCCATAACGCGGCAGTCTGGTACCCAGCCTTCTGGGTCGGCTCCTCCCGCTTCATCGCCTTCCCCTCCACACCTTATCCATACCCCAAGTGACATTGGTACCAGTGGGGAGTCGCTTTCTCATGTTTGGGCTAGGTTGGCCAGCATCGAGAAAATGATTGCTAGCACGGTGGGCCAGAAGGCCCAGGCTAAAAAGAGACATTTGTCGTCGGCCCAGCCATTGTGGGATATTGACGACGAGTCAGCTGAATTGTCCGATTATTCCCCGTTAGAGGAGGGGGAACTGTATCAGGATTCAGAGGCTGACTATGTTCAGTCTGGGAATTCCAATGTCGGGCAGGCGCTGGGGTATGCCGTAGATACGGCCACTGTTTTGTCACGTTTATTGGAGGTGTTGGATATTGACCCGCCTGCGGCTCCCCCTCTTAAGACGGGGGAATTTTTGGGGGCCTGCAAGCCCCGTCTGGAATTCCCTACCCAGGGTCATTTTGATGCGCTGATCCTTAGAGAATGGGAGAGGCCTAGTCGGCTTCCTGGTGTGCCTCAGGGATGGGATAAGAAGTATCCTTTTCCGGTGGAGATGGTTAAGCGCTGGTCTTCTCCTCCCGAGGTTGACGCGCCTGTTTTAGGTTTGACCAACTCTTCTGTGCTGAACACCCCTGACGCCACCTCCCTTAAGGATGGCGAGGATAAGCGCCTTGATCAGATGGCGTGCCACGCATTTGCCAACGTGGGCTCGGCCCTGCGGCCTGTTAGTGCATCTGCCCTGGTGTCGCTTGCTACCAGGCCTCTTATCAGGGACTGGCTGAATAACGCTCAGTTTGATCCAGCTGGCGCTGAGTTCGCTATCCTTAAGAAGTGCGAATTGTTCATGGATTTTGTCATGGCTGCGATGGAAGACTCTATTGTCGTGTGTAGTAGGACGTCAGCCTTACTGGTGGCTATGTGTAGATTGGTCTGGCTCCGCCAGTGGACAGCGGACGTTGGAGGCAAGAAGTCGCTCACAGCTCTTCCCTTCCTGGGTTTGCGGCTGTTTGGAGATAAGTTGGATGCTGTTGCCAAAGGAGGTAAGTTACCTCAGCGGAGGAAACGGCGCCGCCCCTTTTGGGGAGCGGGCTCGTTCACTCCTTCCTTTCGAGGGGCCAGAGTGTCTAGGGGTTTGGCCTTCTAAGGTGTCAGGGGCTCGTCCTGGAACAGAGGCAGAGGTCGGGCTCGTCCCGCGGCTGCCTGGGGTTCCAAGCCTGCCGTTAAACCGGCTCAGCAATGAAGGGGCGCCTTCACCCGCAAGGGTGGGGTGACGGCTGCGGCTCTTCTTCCAGGTCTGGGCCTGGGAGGTCACAGACAATTGGATCTTGGAAGTGGTCTCCTCCGGGTACAAGCTGGAGTTCGAGTTCTGTCCGCCCCCAAGATTCTTAAGGTCTCGTGTGCCCTCGGACCCTCAGGCTGCACAGGGGCTCCTGTCAGCAGTCAAAAACCTTCTGGACATGGGGGTTATATGCCCGGTGCCTCTGTCAGAGAGAGGCGGGGGTTTCTACTCCAACCTTTTCACGGTCCCCAAAAAGGAGGGTTCGGTGAGACCCATTCTGGATCTCAAGGTTCTCAACAGATTTCTCAGAGCCAAAAAGTTCCGCATGGAGACTCTGCGCTCGGCTATCAATTCCCTTCACCAAGGGGATTTTATGACATCCATAGACATCAAGGATGCGTATCTGCATGTTCCGATTCTTCAGGCACATCAGAGATTCCTCCGGTTTGCGGTGGAGGATCAACATTATCAGTTTGTAGCTCTTCCCTTCGGTCTGACCTCGGCACCGAGGGTCTTCACCAAGGTTTTGGCGGGCATAATGGCTCTGCTCCGATCTCAGGGCATTCGCATTGTGCCTTATCTGGACGATCTATTGATATCAGCTTCTTCCCTTCATCAGGTGGAGCTGGACACCCACCAGGTGGTGTCGATCCTGGAGAGGTTCGGGGGGGGGGGGGGGGTGATCAACCGCACCAAGTCTTCTCTCTCCCCGTCTCGTGTGATTTCATTTCTAGGCATGAATCTGGATACCAGTCGGGCCAGTCCTTGTCCCTCTATCCGACAGGGGATAAAACTGGTGGGTTTGATGGTATCCTCCTTCGAGGCGGTGCCGTTTGCACAGTTTCACATGAGATCTCTTCAGCTTCACATATTGACGTATTGGGACAGGTGCCCACAGTCATTGGATCAACCTTTCAGGATGTCTCCCAGGGTTCGGCAGTCCTTTCGGTGGTGGCTGGACTCAAGCAATCTGGTGAAGGGCAGATCCTTTCTGTTCCCTTGTTGGGAGACTGTTACCACAGATGCCAGCCTGTCGGGCTGGGGAGGTTATTGGAAGAGGTATCAGTTCAGCGGGGTGTGGGGTCCCCAGGAGGCTCACACCCCCATCAATGTATTGGAGCTCAGAGCCATTCGACTGGTTCTGGCTCGGCTGACCCCGCATTTACGGGGTCTTCCGGTTCAGGTTCGTTCGGACAACCGAACGGCAGTGGCTTACATAAATCACCAAGGAGGGACTCGCAGCAGGAGTGCCCTCAGGGAAGTCTCTCTGATCCTGCACTGGGTGGAGAGCAATGTTCCTTGCCTTTCGGCAGTCTACATTCCGGTAGTGGAGAACACGGAGAGTGGTCTCTCAACCCAGAGGTTTTTCTGGATCTTTGCCGCAAGTGGGGGACTCCGGAGGTGGATCTCTTTGCCTCGAGGCACAATCACAAACTTGCTGCCTTTGTGTCTCTCTCTCAGGATCCACTGTCTCTGGCAGTGGATTCCTTGTCACTGGCTTGGAAGGACCTGGGTTTTCTGTACCTGTTTCCACCTGCCTCCATGCTGGGCAAGGTAGTTTGCAAACTGTTTCTAGAAGGGGCACCAGCGATTCTGGTGGCTCCAAGGTGGCCAAGAAGGGTTTGGTACGCAGACATTGTAAGGATGGCCGTAGACCAGTACCGGCTTCCCTTGCTGCCGGACCTGCTATCTCAGGGTCATATACTTTACCCCAATTTACAAACGCTGGCTTTGACGGCTTGGCTGCTGAAACCTTCATTTTGAAAGAGGAAGGTTTGTCTGAGGCTGTTGTTCAGACCCTGATTAGGGCTAGCAAGCGGTCCTCTTCTGGCATTTCTTGGAGGTCCTATATTGATTGGTGTGAGGCTAGGGCCTTGCCTTGCAGGGTTTTTTCTATACCCAGGATTTTGGAGTTTCTTCAGCATAATCTGGATCTTGGTTTTCAGCTTAGTACCTTGAAAGGACAGGTTTCTGCTCTGTCAGTTTTCTTCCAGAGGTCTTTTGCTTTACACCCGCTGGTTAAGACTTTTTCCAAGGGGTCGTGCATGTGCGGAAGGCTGTAGTTCCTGTTTGGGATTTGAATTTGGTTTCGTTCGGCTCTGCAGGGTCCTCCTTTTGAGCCGCTACAGGATATTGCGCTTTCGGTTCTCACTTAGAAGGTTGCTTTCTTGGTGGCTATTACCTCTGTTCGGCGTGTCTCTGAGTTGGCGGCTCTGACGATTCAGGCCCCTTACTTTGAGAGACACCAGGATAAGGTGGTTTTTTGTTTTAAGCTGGATCTCCTTCCTAAGGTGGTGTCTGCTTTCCACCTCAATCAGGATATTGTTCTCCCTTCCTTGTGTCCTAAGCCTAACAATGACAAAGAGAGGGTTCTGCACAATTTGAATGTTGTTCGCTGTGTGAAGTACTATTTGGTGATTACTTCTTCCTTCCGCAAGACGCTTTTTTCGTGGTACCCTGCGGGCCCAGGAAAGGTTTGGCGCCTGCTAAGTCTACGATTAGCAAATGGATTCGTCAGGCCATTGTTGGGGCCTATTCTGCTAAGGGGGGGACTCCCCCTTTTAGGGTCACTGCGCACTCTACTCGTGCTGTTGGTGCATCCTGTGCTTTTCAGCACCAGGCTTCTGTTGAACACGTTTGTAAGGCTGCTACTTGGTCTTCCGTTCATACTTTTTCCAAGTTTTACAGGGTTGATGTGCGGGCTTCAGCGGATGCTGTTTTTGGCCGCAAGGTTCTGCAAGCTGCAGTGGTTTGAGTTGGTACATTCTTTACTGTTTCTGGTTCCCACCCATGACGGACACTGCTATTGGATGTCCCAGATGTCATGAAGAAGGAAGTGGAGTGTATGGCACACTTAGAATAATACCGTTTTGTGAGTACTCACCTGTAAAACGGGTATTATGAGTGTGCCATACACTCCACTTCGCCCCACCCCTTTTTTTCAAGTATTCTGGGGCTTTTATATGGTGAACCATTGGTTTTGATAAGGTTATAATTGGTTCTTCCTGGTCCCTTTACTGCTTTTATACACTGGGGAATTGGTGGTCCCAGGAATATATGGACCGGGAGGGGCTTTCTTTTTTTGCATATTCATCTCTGCAGAAGTTCGCCCTCTACTGGAGATTACCCAGATGTCATGAAGACCGAAGTGGAGTGTATGGAACACTCATAATACCTGTTTTAAAGGTGAGGGCTCACAAAATCAATCAAATCAGTATTTTTCTGATTGTTTACAATGGGGAGCATACGCTCCATTCAAATAAGTTGGAGCAGCACACGCTACCCATTGAAAGCAATCAGAGCCCTTTGACGAAGGATGTAAACATGGCAAAGGGCTCTGATTGGACAAGAGCCCAAACATGCGCCATTGGAACAAGGAGAGGTGAGTTTTACTGGGTGAACTGAGGGGTTTCACACAGCGGAAAGTTATCTTCGCAGGTTTTGTTCTGCTCAAAGTCTCTGTGACATCCCTTTTCTCAAGCCAGAAGTAGAAATACTATCAGTTGTAATGGCTTCTGCCACCTCAGCTGCAGTGTCCATGTGCTGGCACAGTCCCCCCCCCCCCTCCATGCTCATATGTAAGCGGGGCCTCCAGGTGTGTAGCAAGAATCTTATTCTTAGTATACAGTATGTCCTGCTCCTGATAAGAATCATTACACTTGGGTATTACTCCGCCAGTAGCCGCTGGACTGCAGAGGCTGCGAAATTGGCTCCTCCCGGCCCCTCAAATACCCAGGGACCTCCCACAAATCCCCAGAATTTCTCTGCAGTCTGGACTGCGAATGACAAGAAGATGGCTCTCTCTTCTCGCAGGTGAGCGGGGCTATTAGCCTGCGGCCCTGTAGGACTATTCCCACCCGTTCCATTTTTAAATGTGCCTCCCAGCCTTGGCTGCGCTAGTCCAGGTGATGGTAGGCAGCACCGCTGTCAGGTGCTTAGGAGCGCTGCTCCACCGCAATCCCCCACCAAAGGGTACGCGGTATAGGCATATGGTGAGCCTCTATGGGATGCCCCTCCCGCCCTATTGCCCCTTGCCCCTATCTATCGGTGGGCCCTCTGTAAAGTGGCCGCTGCCCTCCCCCGCTCTCCCTTGTAGTTCTCGGGAGGGGGGGGTGTATATGCCTTATTGTTATTCCTAGTATGTCACACACCCCACTTTCAAATATTCATGACACTTGGGAACCCGGCCTGTAGAGGGCGATCTTGCAGAGATGACATGGATAAAGGAGCTCCTCCTGGTCCATAAGTACTGGGTTCCTCCCACTATTCCTCAGTCTTTTGTCTCTGTAGTCGGCGAAGCATTCAGAAGATGACTCTCCTTCAAGCTGCAGGTAGCCGGGTTTGCTCCCGGCCCCTTTATTCTAAGCAGACAGCACGTCCTGTTCCAGACATAGTCCTTACATGTGGGTATACCTCCGCCTTCAGCGCCGTGCACTGCAGAACATGAAGAAAACAAGCTCCTCCCGGCCCTACACACACCGGAGGACCTCCCACAAATCCCCTGATTTCTTTGCAGTGCTGGAACTGCGAAGACCTGAAGTATCACGCTCTCGCAGGCGAGCGGGGCTTGACAGCCCGAGGCCCTGCGGGACTATTTCCACCCGTCCTTCTTGTTAAGAATATGCCTCCCAGCCTGGGCTGCGTTGGTCGGGTGAAGGTAGGCAGCACCTAGTGTGCTTACGGAGCTAGTCTCCACCGCAATTCCCCTCCATAGGGTAGGCGGTTAAGGCGAATGGTGAGCCTTCAGTGGATGCCCCTCCCGCACTAGTGCCCCCATGCCCCATCTAACGGTGAACCCTCTATTGGGTCACCTTCCTTCCCAGATTCCCCCGTTAGAGGGGGAAAAAAGATGGGGGGGGGCTGTGTGTTGATGGCCTACTCCTTGCCCTAAGTACACTTTAGACTCTTACCGCTACTGGGTGTCAGAGCGCGCTTCACTTGCTTAATATTAAACTGATCGCAGCGTTTTACTGTGCCTTATGCGCACACAGCAGCACGTTTTGGGGAAGCTACGGCGTTTTTCAAATTTCCTTGCTCACTACGTCAGACCTTTTCTCTGAAGAGATGCTGACGTAGCTACATTCTCTCCTGATTGGCTGCGCGCCTTCTAACTTTGCGCGCTCCGGGGGGGAGGCGTGGTTTGGCCTGGCCCGTTCCGCGTCATCGACCGCTATTGCCCGCCCTTCGAGGTTCGCTGGGCGCCATTTCCTTCTCGCATGCGCGTGGTGAAGACGGTCCTCCCCTCGTAGACTGTAAGTGCCCTCGTGGGCGATCCTTTTTCTAGCTTGTTTCCTTGCGCTCGGCTCTGACATCCCTGTTTCCCCTTGTGTCTTTCAGACACACCGGTGGCTTCCCCAGATTTTACTCCCACTTCCCAGCGGGTCATAGGGGCATCCAGGGTTGCTTAAAGCGTCAATCCCTACTGGCACATTGAAGTTAATAATCACCATATGGAGGCATCCCAGGACATCGCGAACGGGGTCCCCCTGGGACAAGCCCGTCTGTGTGCAGCTTGTGGGGTTTCTCCTAGCAGCAGTGACAATTCACGGGTCTGCGTACCTTGTGCTAAACAGGCGCTAGCCGGTCTCCACACCTCTTCCGAGGCTGGGCCCGCACCTCGCCTTATTTCCCCTACTCCCCCAAGCTTGAGCATAACCCCCAATACTAGTGGGGATTCTCATGCTGATTTGGCCTCTAGATTGGCCAGTGTGGAAAGCTTTATTGCTGGCTCCCTGGCGCGCAAGGCTACTGCCAAGAAGCGTCATTTGAACCCTGAAGCTACTATTCTCCCTGTAGAATCGATGATTTGCTGCTTTCCTATGCTCAGTCCCCATCAGAGGAAGGGGAACTGCTCTCTGACTCAGGATCCTACGAGGACGAGTCCAGGAGTCAGGAGGAGTCTGGCTCTGATCTTTGGTCCCAGGACGACATTGACAGACTGCTGTCTCAGATCTTTGATGTGTTATCCCTCTCTCCCCCTCCCGCGGCCCCTCGGCAAAGGGGCGATCTGTTTCATACCGCTAGGGTGCGGTTGGAGTTTCCCGAACAAACTCACTTCAATAACCTAGTGCTGAAAGAATGGGAACATCCCAGTAAACTCCAGGGGATTCCCAAGGCTGTGGATAAGAAGTATCCATTCCCTGCTGACCTGGTTAAGTGCTGGACATCGCCGCCCGAGGTCGATGCCCCGATTCTGGGTCTGTCCAATTCCTCTATTATGCACTCCCCTGACACTACTACGCTGCGGGATCTAGAGGATCGGCGAGTTGATCAATTGGCATGTCACGCCTTTGCATTCGGGGGAGCGTCGCTCCGCCCGGTTTCCGCCTTAGCCATCACAGCGGTGGCGCTCAGGACTGTGGTTAAGACTGCTCTGGAAGGGGCGGATGACTTGCCCTCTGATACCGCCAGTGCTCTGGCCACCTGTGAGACCTTTGTGAATTATATCTTATCTGCATCGGATGATGCTATTAAGCTGAGTGCTAAATCCTCTGCTCTGGTGGTAGCCATACGCCGTGCGGTCTGGTTACGCCAGTGGGCTGCTGACAATGTCGCCAAGAAGGCCCTTACGGGGCTTCCGTTCAAAGGACTGCGCCTGTTTGGAGAAAGATTAGATATCTTTGCCAAGGGGGGCAAGCTGCCCCAGCCCAAGCATCAGATCTGGCCCTTTCGTGGTCCAAGCTCCCATTCTACCCCCTACCGGGGGACCAAGCAAGGTAGAGGGGTGTCCTTCTCTGGGTCGCGCTCAGAACCCTGGAACAAGAACAGAGGACGCCGTCCCGGCTCCTCCTGGGGGCCAAAGCCCAAAGTCCCCCCAAGACCCCCCAAGCATGAAGGGGCGCCCTCGCCCGTCAGGGTGGGGGGACGTCTACAGCACTTCGAGCATGTCTGGATTCAGGAGGTAGTCTCCTCCGGTTACAAGATAGAATTTGCGGTGCTGCCCCCTACCAGGTTCAATGGGTCTCGGATCCCGTAGGATCCTGCCTCAGCTCGGGTCTTGATGCTGGCTGTGCAGGACCTTCTGGAGCTCGGGGTCATCTGCGAGGTTCCCTTAAGAGACAGGGGCATGGGGTTTTATTCCAACCTGTTCACGGTGCCCAAAAAGGACGGGTCAGTCAGACCCATTCTGGATTTGAAAATCCTAAACAAGTTTGTCAGAAGCAGGCATTTTCGTATGGAAACTCTGCGCTCGGCCATTGCCTTGCTGCGTCCAGGGGACTTCATGACATCTGTGGACATCAAGGACGCTTACATGCACGTGCCGGTGTTCTCAGGGCACCAAAGGTTCCTCAGATTTGCGCTGATGGATCAGCACTATCAGTTCGTGGCCCTCCCATTCGGCCACACGTCGGCCCCCAGGGTCTTTACCAAGGTGCTGGCAGGGGTGATGTCCCTCTTAAGACTAAAGGGCATACGCGTGTTGCCCTACCTGGACGATATTCTCATCCACCCTGGAGTCCTTCGGCTGGGTGATCAATTACCCAAAGTCCTCTCTGTCCCCCTCCTCAGTGACCCCGTTTCTGGGGATGATTCTGGACTCGGTTCAGTCAAGGATATTCCTTCCTCCGCAGAAGGTGGAAGCTCTGACAACCCAGGCGAGATCCCTGCTCGCGAACCCTCATCCCTCCATCCGGCAGGGAATGCAGTTGGTGGGCTCGATGGTGGCAAGCTTCGAGGCGGTGCCCTTTGCCCAGTTTCATCTGAGAATCCTACAGCTTCACCTTCTGTCAGTATGGAACAAGGACCCAGCTTCTCTGGACGACAGCTGGGTGATTCCCCCCTCGGTCAGACAATCCCTTGCGTGGTGGTTGAATCACAGGAATTTGACGAGAGGCAGATCCTTCCTGGCTCCCTCCTGGGAGATGGTCACGACGGATGCCAGTCTTTCGGGCTGGGGGGGTTTCTGGAAGTCCCTGCGCTTCCAGGGAAGGTGGGGCCCTCAGGAGGCCCATCTTCCTATCAATGTCCTGGAACTCAGGGCGGTCAGATTGGTGCTGGAACGATTGACCCAGCACCTGAAGGGTCTGGCGGTTCAGGTACGCTCAGGCAACAGGACGGCCGTGGCCTACATCAATCATCAGGGAGGAACCCGGAGCAAGGGTGCTCTCCAGGCGGTGTCTCTGATTCTAACTTGGGCAGAGACCAATGTACAATGCATATCGGCTGTCTACATTCCGGGGACGGAGAATCTGCTAGCAGATGCTCTGAGCAGGGGGTCGTCCCGTCAGGGGGAATGGTCCCTCTGCGACAGGGTATTTCAGTCACTTTGTCACCGATGGGGTGTGCCGGACGTGGATCTCTTTGCGTCACGTCACAATCAAATGCTCCCGAGCTTTGTATCCCTGTCTCAGGATCCTCTGGCTCTGGCCACGGATGCCCTGTCAATGTCTTGGAAGGAGTTTCGGCTCCTGTATGTGTTTCCACCAATTCCCCTTCTGGGCAGAGTGCTGCGCAAGATCGCTCTGGAAGGGGTACCCGCGATTCTGGTGGCCCCAAAGTGGCCAAGAAGAGTGTGGTTCGCGGACGTGGTTCAAATGGCAGTAGATCAGTGCGACCTGCCAAGGTTACCAGACCTTCTGACCCAAGGGTCTCTACGCCATCCCAATTTGCTAACGCTGGCTTTGACGGCCTGGCTATTGAAACCGCCATCTTGAGGGAAAAGGGATTGTCTGCGTCTGTTGTGGCTACCATGGTCCAAGCCAGGAAGAAGACTTCTGCTGCCATCTACTATAGAGTTTGGAGGGCTTACATTGACTGGTGTGAATCCAGGTCTCTTCCCTTCCGGGAATTCTTAGTATCCAGGGTGCTGGAGTTCTTACGACATGGCCTAGACTTAGGTCTCAAGCTCAGTACCTTGAAGGGCCAGGTTTCGGCCCTGTCCATCTTCTTTCAGAAGACCTTTGCCCATCACTCTCTTATCAAGACTTTCTTTCAGGGGGTCACTCATGTGCGCCCCCCTTGGAAACCTATGGTTCCTGTTTGGGACCTGAACTTGGTGTTGTCGGCCCTGCAGGGGGCTCCATTTGAGCCTATCCATGAGGCCGCCCTAGCTGTGCTCACGCTCAAGGTTGTCTTCCTGGTAGCCATTACTTCAGTCAGACGTGTGTCTGAGTTGGCTGCTTTGTCTATTCAGCCTCCCTACTTTGAGAGACACCGGGACAAGGTGGTGTTTCGTTTCAAGCCAGACTTCCTGCCTAAGGTTGTGTCTGCATTTCATTTGAATCAAGATATCGTACTTCCTTCCTTATGCCCCAATCCTAGTAACCCTAAGGAAAGGCTTTTGCATTCCTTGGACTTGGTCAGATGTGTCAAGTCTTACTTGGTTACCACGCAGGCCTTTAGGAAGATGGATGCTCTCTTCGTTGTGCCTCATGGGCCGAGGAAAGGTTTGGCTCCCGCCAAGTCTACCATCAGTAAATGGATTCGTCAGGCTGTGGTTCAAGCCTATACTACTAAGGGGAAGACTCCCCCCTTTCGTCTTACTGCTCATTCTACTAGAGCGATTGGGGCTTCTTGGGCTTTTCAGCACCAGGCCTCTGTGGAGCAAGTTTGCAAGGCCGCTACTTGGTCTTCGGTTCACACCTTTACAAAGTTTTACAAGGTTGATGTTAAGGCCTCAGCTGACGCTGTGTTTGGTCGCAAGGTTCTGCAGGCGGTAGTAGTTTAGACTGCTTGCTGTTGCCTTCTGTTGGGGATCCCACCCTTCTTTATGGACACTGCTATTGGATGTCCCACATGTAAGGACTATGTCTGGAGCAGGACGTGCTGTCTGCTTAGAATAATACAACTCTGTGAAGTACTCACCTGTAGAATTGGTATTATATGCAGACAGCACGTCCTGCTCCACCCCACCCTGGTTCACTTTGTTCTGGATCCCCTGTTTGGTGATTGTTATCCTTGATATTTTTTGCCAGTTTTGGGTGGATTGTTTCTCCTGGCCTCTCTTTCTCACTGCTTTTCAATGCTCGGGATTTGTGGGAGGTCCTCTGGTGTGTATAGGGCCGGGAGGAGCTTGTTTTCTTCATGTTCTGCAGCGCAGGGCGCTGAAGGCGGAGGTATACCCACATGTAAGGACTATGTCTGGAGCAGGACGTGCTGTCTGCATATAATACCAACTCTACAGGTGAGTACTTCACAGAGTTGTATTTTTTTTCTTTTTCTGTCTGATACTCTTTAAACCTGTTTGGTTATATTGTATGCCTCCCAGCCCTGGACCTGGATTCATGTTACCTGGCTCTATGTGTTAAAGACCAACAACATAGAAACATAGAAGGTTGACGGCAGAAGGAGACCTTATGCTCCATCTAGCCTGCCCTTAAATAGTCCTAAAGGATTTAAAAAAAAAAAATCCTCCCACTTGGGACTTGAAGGGGCATCCCGGGTAGCTTTAACAGCATAATTCCCTCTGGTCATTGCGACTACCTTAAAGATCACCATATGAAGGCTTCCCAGGATAGCGGGCTTAGGCTGCCCTCGGGGCAGTCCCGGCAGTGTGTGGATTGTGGGGTATACCTTGTGGGGAATAATGTACTTGTTTGCATACCTTGTGCTCAGCAGGCCATAACGCAGCAGTTGGGGGCCCAGGCCTCTTGGTCTGTGGCCCTGGCCTTTTCTCCTACCCTGCCTTATCCGTACCCCAGATGATGTTGTCACAGTTGGGGAGTCACAATCTGATATGTGTGCCAGATGGCTAATATTCAGAAAGTTATTTCTAGCTGTGTGGCCAGAAAGGCCTCGGATAAAAAAAAAAAAAAAAATTTTTGAAGAAAAAAAAAAAAAAAAACTTGACGGGGCATCCCGGGTAGCAATTGCGTAAAACCCAGATATACGTGGCGACTATAATCAATTATAGGTATGATGCTAAGCATCATATGGAGGCGTTTCAGGTTAATGGGCTTGCAATTCCCTTGGCACAGACTCGGCAATGTTTTGGGTGTGGGGCATCCCTTGTTTGGGATAACGCAGTCCTTGCGTCCCTTGTGCACAATTAACCATTATGCAGCAAACTGGGGCCCAGGCTTCAGGGTCTGCGGCTACTGCCTCTTCTCCTACTCCGCCGTGTCTTGTCCGTACCCCCAGTGATATTGTCATGGGTGGTGAGTCGCATTCTGATTTATGTGCCAGATTGACTCATCTTGGAGGATTTATGTCTACCTCTGTGGCTAAGAAGGCCTCAGCTAAAAGAAAGCATTTGACTCATGCCGTCTTGGCAAGTGAGTTGGACAATTGCGAATTGCTTGATTGGTCTGACCCTTCTCAGTTAGAAGAAGGGAAATTATATGAGGATTCAGATGTTTCTGACGAACAGCAATTTGTTGGTACTGAAAGTGAGCCGGGTGAAGAGAGTGTTGTGGTTACCTCAAAAGTTTTTGCCCAGTTATTTGAGGTTTTTGTTATTACTCCTCCTGAAGTAGTCCCTCTCAAGAGAGGGGAATTATTTGGAGCCTCTAAACCTCGTTTGGAATTTCCAAATCAAAAGCATTTTGATGATATTATATTCTAAGTATGTCACACACCCCGCTTCAAGATATTCATAACGTGTGGGTATACTGACCTGAAGAGGGCGATCTGCAGAGATGATTGGAGGAAAGAAAGCCCCTCCCAGTCCATAAATACCTGGGACCTCCCACTCATTACCCAGTCTTCATCTCTGCAGACGGGGAGCAAGCAGCAGATGATGTCTCCTCCTTGCACAGGGGGATTTTAAGGTAGCCGGGTCTACTCCCGGCCAATATTTTTTATTTCCGTTCGGACTCTTTATTTCCCTTATGAATACTATATATATATTTGAATGCCTCCCAGTCTTGACTGCTGTCCGAGCGAGGGTATACTAGCACCACAGGTGCTCAGGAGCTATGCTCCGCTGCGAGACCCTATAAAGAGGGTAGGCGGTTATACCGGGTTGGTGACCCTGGTTTGGGATGCCCTGTCCATGAGAATAATTTTTTCCCCTAATTGGCCTATCCCCACATTATTAGCTTGTTCGGGGGCCCTCTCCTCTGATTTTGCTGTTTTCCATGATGTGGGGCGTCTAGAAGTAATCCTTCTATTTAATGTTTGTTTGTCTGTGGTATGAATGAACCATTTTTCTGTCACTTTTCTGTCACTTTTTTCCTTGCCAGACACCGCGGCCGCCATTGCCGCCGCGGTGCTGGTTTTTACCTCAGAAGATCTGAGGGGAGGTTTTTCTCCCCTCACGCTCTTCTGTGTGGGGGCAGGGCCGGGCCTTCTGCGTGAGGCCGCGCCCGCGCCCTTTATGTTCTGAAACTATTGTAGCGTAGCGTGGCTCGAGCGGTGAGCGGCTCCGCATGCATTGCGGGCCGCTACCGGCTGTTTTTTATTATGCGCCCGGTGCCGCGGGTGCCTGTGGCACCGGCGCGCGCGTTTTCACAATGGAGGGGAGCTTCCCCTCATGACTTAGCTGTGGGGGCGGGACCGGACTCGCGGCGTGTCGCCGCGGCCCGCCCCCTCTAGTCCCCGGCATTGCTGAGGAACTTGTTCCTCATGCCCGTTTAAGAGGGGGGGGGCAGAGCCTTTCAGCGCGCGGTCCCCGCTGGCCACGCCCCCCTTCTTCGTCTCCCGCTCTGCTCTGAGTTACCTCAGGCAGAGGACGCAGCGCTTCTGGTACCTGCAGGCTCCGTGAGTGGCCCTGCGGGCCTTTTCTGTGTTTTTTTAGGCTGAATCTTCAGGGGTTTTTAGGCTTCTCCCGGTCCTAGGGTACCTGGGTACTTTTACTATTATTTTTACAAATCCTCCCACTTGGACACTATAAGGGCATCCCGGGTTGCTTAATAGCGTAATTCCCTCACTCATAGCGACTTACTCAAGTTCACCTTATGGAGGCATCACTGGATTCCGGGCTTCCCTCGGGATAATCCCGCAAGTGCATGGGCTGTGGGGTATCCCTAACAGGGGATGATTTTTTCCTATGTATATCATGTGCACAGCAGACCATTACACGGCAGTCCGGACCCCAGGCTTCTGGGTCAGCGCCGCCGGCCTCATCCTCTCCCCCTCCCCTTTTGACCCGTGCCCCGTGTGATGTTGTCACGGGGGGGCAGTCGCAATCTGATGTATGTGCCAGATTGGCCAGTATTGAAAAGTTTATTTCTTCTGCGGTTGCCAAGAAAGCACCAGCTAAGAGGAAGCATTTATCACCGGTTAATCATTTTGAATATGATGATGATGCGGATGGCCTGGATTGGTCAGATTATTCCCCTCTTGAAGAAGGGGAGTTATGTGAGGATTCAGATATTTCTGATGATCAGCAAATTGTTGGCGCTGATTCCGATCGGAGGTCAGGGATTTCCTTGGACACTCCTAATGTTCTGACTTGTTCTGTTTGAGGTTCTGGCTATCTCGCCTCCGGCGGAGGTTCCTCAACGGCAAGGTGAGTTTTATGACGAATCCAGGCCGCGCTTGGAATTTCCTAATCAAAAGCATTTTGATAATATTATTTCTAAGGAATGGGATCGGCCTGCCCGGCTCCCAGGCATTCCTCAGAGTTTGGATAAAAGATATCCTTTCCCAGTGGATACGGTTAAGCGCTGGGCGTCCCCCCCCCCCCCCCCCCCCCGAGGTGGACTCCCCAATTTTAGGGTTATCCAACTCAGCCGTGTTGAATAGCCCTGATTGTTCCTCTCTTAAAGATGGTGAGGATAAACGCATTGACCAGATGGCTTGTCATGGTTTTGCCAGTATTGGGGCAGCCATACGGCCTGTTTGTGCCTCATCGCTGTTGGCGGTGGCTACCAGAAAGGTGGTCAGGAATTTGTTATCCTCCTCCGGTTTGAATCCGGACAGTGATGAATTTCGTGATCTAAAACAACGTGAGGTATTTTTGTCCTTCATAGTAGCCGCTTTGGATGATTCCTTGATGATGAGTAGTAGAGCCTCTGCTCTAATGGTTACTATCAGGCGTTCAATTTGGTTACGCCAGTGGGCGGCTGATTTTGGGTCAAAAAAGTCACTGACGGCTCTTCCCTTTGTTGGGTTACGGCTCTTAGGAGACAAATTGGACGCTGTAGCCAAGGGCGGAAGGCTACCTCAACGCAAGAAGCAACGGCGCCCCTTTCGAGGAGCGGCTTCCTTCACCCCTTCATTTCGGGGACCTAGAGCGGGAAGAGGTTTCGCCTTCCCTTCTACAAGAGGAGATTCCTGGAATAGGGGCAGAGGACGTGCCCGTTCAGGATACAATTGGGGCTCAAAACCCAAACCCGCGGCCAAGCCCGCTCAACAATGAGGGGGCGCCCTCACCCGTGCGGGTGGGGGGACGGCTGCAACACTTCTCCCAGGTCTGGAATCGGGAGGTTTCGGACAAATGGATCCGGGAAGTGGTGTCTTCCGGCTACAAGCTGGAGTTCGAGTCCCGCCCCCCCCGCGTTTCTTCAGGAATCGGGTGTACCCGGATGCACCGGCTGCGCAGCAGCTCCGGGCGGTGGTATCAAGTCTTCTGGAAATGGCAGTCATTTGCCCAGTACCCCCATTAGACCGGGGTCGGGGTTTTTACTCAAATCTGTTCACGGTCCCCAAGAAGGATGGCTCCGTCCGGCTCATACTGGACCTAAAGATTCTCAACAAGTTCGTCAGACTGCGAAGGTTTCGCATGGAAACGTTGCGCTCGGCTATTCATTCTCTTCGTCAGGGGGACTTCATGACGTCCATAGACATTCAGGACGCTTACCTCCATGTTCCCATTTTTCCCCGCACACCAGAGGTTTCTGAGGTTCGCGGTGGAGGATCGGCACTTTCAGTTTGTAGCTCTTCCCTTCGGTCTCACCACAGCTCCAAGAGTTTTCACCAAGGTGCTTGCTGGGGTGATGGCTCTGGGGATTCGCATTGTGCCATATCTGGATGATCTCCTCATCATGGCACCGTCATTCAGCCAGGCAGAATTGGACACCAGGACGGTAATATCCACTCTGGAGAGGTTCGGCTGGGTGATCAACTACCCCAAGTCCTCCCTACACCCGTCCAGGACAGTATCCTTTCTGGCAATGTCTCTGGATACAGATCTGGCCAGAGTTTTCCTTCCTCAGTCCAAGGTTCTTCTGATTCAGGAGTTGGTTCGGTCGCTCATGTCCATGCCTCGACCGTCCATCCGTCTAGGGATGAGACTGGTGGGTTTGATGGTGGCCTCATTCGAGGCGGTTCCCTTTGCTCAGTTTCACACAAGGACACTTCAGCTCCATCTGTTATCGGTCTGGAACAGGTCTCCTCAGTCGCTGGATCATCTTTTTCAGATGTCTCCCCGGGTTCGCCGCTCGCTTCGGTGGTGGCTGAACTCAACCAACCTACTGAGGGGCAGATACTTTCGGACTCCTCAGTGGGAGATAGTCACTACGGATGCCAGCCTCTCAGGATGGGGGGGCTTTTGGAAGGATCTGCAAGTTCAGGGTTTGTGGAGTCCCCTGGAAGCTCACGAGTCTATCAATGTTCTGGAATTGAGGGCCATCAGGTTGGTTCTTTGTCATTTGACTCATCAACTGCGAGACTTGCCGGTCCAGGTCAGGTCGGACAATCGGACGGCGGTGGCCTACATCAATCACCAGGGAGGAACCCGCAGTAGGAATGCCCTCAAGGAAGTGTCTCTGATCCTGGACTGGGCAGAGAGACATGTCCCGTGTATCCCAGCAGTTTACATCCCAGGTGTGGAGAACACGGAGGCGGACTCTCTGAGCAGGATGTCAGCCCGCAAGGGGGAATGGTCTCTCAATCCCAGGGTCTTTCACTCAATTTGTCTCAGGTGGGGGTCACCGGCGGTGGACCTATTTGCCTCCCGTCACAATAACAAACTTCCGGCTTTTGTGTCTCTGGCGAAGGACACACTGGCTCTCGCGACGGACGCCATGTCCCTGAACTGGAGGGATCTGGGGTTTCTGTACCTGTTCCCTCCGTTTCCCATGGTGGCCAGAGTAGTGCGCAAGCTTGCTCTGGAGAGAGCAACAGCAATTCTGGTAGCTCCAAGGTGGCCAAGACAGGTCTGGTTCGCAGACGTGGTAAGGTTGGCAGAAGATCAGTTCGTTCTGCCCCTGCTGCCAGATCTGCTCACACAGGGTCATCTTCGTTACCCCAATTTACCAACGCTGGCTTTGACGGCGTGGCTGCTGAAACCTCCATCTTGAAGGAGGAAGGTCTTTCTGACGCTGTTATTCAGACTCTCATTCGTGCTAGAAAGAAGTCTTCATCCGTGTACTATAGGACTTGGAGGTCTTATATTGATTGGTGTGAGGCTAGGGCCTTCCCTTGTAGGGAATTCTCTGTTTCTAGAATTTTGGAGTTCTTGCAACATGGTCTGGACTTAGGGCTCCAACTCAGTACTCTGAAGGGGCAGGTGTCTGCCCTGGCGGTATTTTTCCAAAAGTCTTTTGCACTACATCCTTTGGTTAAGACCTTTTTCCAGGGGGTTACGCATGTGCGGCCTCCTAGGAAGCCTTTGATTCCGGTTTGGGATTTGAATTTGGTTCTTTCTGCGCTACAGGGTCCCCCCTTTGAGCCCTTGCATAATAGTCCTTTGTCTTCCCTTACGCAGAAGGTGGCATTTTTGGTAGCTATCACTTCAGTTAGACGTGTTTCTGAGTTGGCGGCTCTGTCTATTCAAGCTCCATATTTTGAAAGACATCAGGATAAAGTGGTTTTCCGTTTTAAGACGGACTTTCTTCCTAAGGTGGTTTCGTCCTTTCATTTAAATCAGGATATTTTTCTGCCCTCTCTCTGTCCTAACCCCAGCAATGACAAGGAGAGGGTCCTGCATTCTTTGGATGTGGTTCGTGTTGTGAAGTATTATTTGGTGGTAACGTCTGCCTTTTGCAATACTGATGCATTCTTCGTGGTGCCTTTTGGGCCCAAGAAGGGTCTAGCACCCACAAAGTCTACCATCAGCAGATGGATCCGTCAGGCCATTGTAGGGGCCTATTCTGCTAAGGGGAGAGATCCTCCCTTTCGTGTTACTGCTCATTCTACTCGTGCGGTTGGGGCCTCCTGGGCTTTTCAGCACCAGGCCTCTGTTGAGCAAGTTTGCAAGGCCGCTACCTGGTCTTCTGTTCACACTTTTTCAAAGTTTTACAAGGTTGATGTGCGGGCCTCAGCGGATGCTGTTTTTGGCCGCAAAGTTCTGCAGGCTGCAGTAGTTTGAGTTGTGCTTTATACCTTGTTTTTGGATCCCCACCCTTTATGGACACTGCTATTGGATGTCCCACAGGTAATGAATATCTTGAAGCGGGGTGTGTGACATACTTAGAATAATACCATTTTGTGAATACTCACCTTGTAAAATGGGTATTATAAGTATGTCACACACCCCGCTTCAACCCGCCCTTTGGATTCTGCATCCTTCATATGGTGAACTTTGCGTTGTTATGACTGATATTTGGCTCTTCCTGGTCCTTTACCTTACTGCTTTCTTTATACTGGATAATGAGTGGGAGGTCCCAGGTACTTATGGACTGGGAGGGGCTTTCTTTCCTCCAATCATCTCTGCAGAAGCCCTCTACAGGACCATACTACCCACAGGTAATGAATATCTTGAAGCGGGGTGTGTGACATACTTATAATACCCATTTTACAAGGTGAGTATTCACAAAATGGTATTTTTTGGACCAATCAGGAAGTTTCCCCATGATTTGGTTGCTCTGGAGCCTTTTTTTCTATGCCATTTTTGACATTTAAAGATTTTTTCATTCTGTACCTTTAAGAGGCGGGGAAGAGAGGGGAATGAGGCGTTCTCTCTCTCTCTCTCTCTCTCTCTCTCTTCCCCACCGGGCCATTACTTCCGCATTCAGCTTACCTCGCTGCGGGCGGCAGGTGGGGAGATCGGCTTCTCCGGGGGCTTCCTCTCCAGGAGCCCAGCGGGGGGGATCCCTCTTGGCGGCATGTGGACTGGTGTGGGCTCTTTCCTCTGCGGCTAGTGGCGACTCGGGGGGGGCGGCACGGCGGGCCCGACGAGCGTCCTCCGGCAGTTAAGGTACCTCGCGTGCGCCCGGCATGGTTTTTTTTATGGGAATATTCCCAGAAATTAGATCCCAGGCTTCTTCCTCCCGGGCTGCTGGCGTCCTGCTTCCCACAACACGTGTTTTGTCTTAAAGCGATAGCACAGTGTTTTGGGGAAATGGTGTATTTTGGCCTCCCCTTCTATTCTTATACAAGTGGTTAATATCTAAATATGGGATTTAGCTCCTGCCCTATTTAGGCGGCCTCAGGAAGCTAATCTCTTGGTGCCTCTATCCAGAAGCATGGCAGAACAGGCGCAGGACGGGTTTATGGATCCTATTGGAGATTCTTCCACTGAAATAACTTATGTGGACCAGGATTCTTCCAGCATTCCACCGGCTGCCGATTCTGGGAGGAGGAGGCCCAGCTCTGCCCTAGTAAGTCACTTTATTTTATTAGTGTCCTTATGGGCATGTTTTTTTTTTTTTTTAAACTTTTTTTTTTCACGAGAGTTTTAACACAGCAGTACACAGATACAAGAAAATGCGCACATTTAGAAGAGAGTTCAAAGTACATAGTGTCACATGAACAGTAATACAAAATCTCTAACGCCATACACATCCTGGGGCACTGAATAACATCAGGGATGATCCTCTAGCTTCCGTCACCCCATTAAGAAATGGCGTATTGCGCCCACCTTCCGAACAACACATTTTCACCAAACCTAAAGGCCATGAGAGAAGTGAAAGAAGAAAAAGTGTGTGGGGGGGGAGAGGGGGGTAGGGGGGAATTCAGCGTCCTGGGGCACTGAATAACATCAGGGATGATCCTCTAGCTTCCGTCACCCCATTAAGAAACAGCGTGTTGCGCCCACCTTCCGAACAACACATTTTCACCAAACCTAAAGGCCATGAGAGAAGTGAAAGAAAGAAGAAAAAGTGTGTGTGTGGGGGGGGGGGGGGGGTAGGGGGGAATTCGGCGCCCTATGAAACCCATCCGCTGACATGACTTACCCTGGCACAAGTTGCTTATAACGTGCAGACTCCCTAGACAAAAACCAGGGTGTCCAGCTGCGGAAAAATTGCGATGATTTATCATGAACTGCCGCCGTAAGCTCCTCCATTTCCATGATACATTGTATTTCTTTAGCCCAATCAGCCATTGAGGGGGCAGACTCTGACTTCCATAGCCTCGGAACGACCGCTTTGGCTGCGCTAACCAGGTGTCTTAACAGTGATCTCGGCTAAATGAAGCAAAAAAAGCTTCGGATCCCTACTAATGGGTTCCTGAACTATCTCGGATATGGTCGTCACCACTGCGTCCCAAAAGTGGGCAAGTTTCGGGCAGCTCCAAAAGATATGAAACTGCGTTCCCACATCCCTCTGGCACCTCCAGCAGACCGGAGAGTGTGCCGGAGTAAAGCTATGCAACCTTGCTGGCGTAAAATACCAGCGCGACAAAAGCTTATAGTTCCCCTCTTGTATTTTCAAGGACATTGAGACCTTGTGCGTTGCGCTGAATATATACTTCCACTGCTCATCAATTAAAGCTTGATCTAAATCTCTCTCCTACTTGCTACAAAATGGGGATCGGTCTTCACTTCCCAGAGACAACAACATTGCATAGATCTGTGACAGCGTCTTCCCCATGGGAGGATCTGTGAACGCCAGGAGCTCAAATGGGGTGAGCTCCCTGAGCAAAGCGGGTTTAGGACCCAACTTTCCGATGAAGTGCTGGAAAATCAGCCGCAGCCACGGATTTAGGAGTTGCGACCCCCATCTGTCCCTTAGGGCCTCCAACTGAGCCCATCCCGAAGGCAGAAGAATGTCCCTAACCCTAGGGACGCCTCTCTCCCTAAAGGTCCTCAGCAGTAAGGGGTGTATGTCGGTGCCCAAGGACGGATTGAACACCAGAGGGACAAGCGGGGTCGGCCAGGGGGAGAGAGCCAGCCTTTCCCTCATTTTATTAAAGACCCCCAGCGTTGTGGAGATCAATGGGTGATCTGCGCACAGCGGTTGGGCTGCCCTCACCGCCCAGACCGACTCCCTCAGCGGGATGTCAAGAAATGAGTGCTCTAAATGAACCCACTTCTTCCCACCACGCTGCTGTTGCCAATCCACTATACGCTGCAGGTGGGATGCCTGCCAATATTGCAGTAGGTCTGGGCACGCCAGACCCCCCTCCCGCTTCGGCCTGAACAAAATTTGTAATTTCAATCTGGGTTTACGGCCTTGCCAGATGAACTTGATGAACAGGGAGTTCAGTGATTTAAAATATGCTTTCGGGACGTGGATCGGCAAAGTCTGAAATGGGTAAAGTAGCTTCGGTAGGATTGTCATCTTAATGATGCTAATCCTCCCTAACCAAGAGAATGTAGGTAAGTCCCAGCTCCCCAAGTCCGTCCGGATCTTGTTTAACATGGGGACGAAGTTGAGGGAGTAGGTTTTCTCCACCGTGTCTATTACCTATTACCACCCGTCCTCTCCGATGATGTGCCTCCCAGCCTGGGCTGCGCTGGTCGGGTGAAGGTAGGCAGCACCATGTGTGCTCACGGAGCTACGCTCCCCCGCAGTCCCCCGCCATAGGGTAGGCGGTTTAGGCTGATGGTGAGCCTCCAATAGATGCCCCTCCCGCATTATTGCCCCGTGCCCCTCGAAGCGATGAACCCTGGGTGAAGGGTCGCCTTCTCCCTCGTTTCCCCCCGTAGCTCGGGGGGAAAAGAAAGGGGGGGTATTCGTGTGGCGGTCTCAGCGTAATGTTCTACACGTTTTTGGCCGTTGTTTTGTCTTTGAACTGGGTGTCAGAGCCGCGCTCCTTGATCCACATAACCCTTGTCAGGTTGCGCGCGTGTGTGTTTTTTCCCTTACTGAACTGTGCGGCCAGGGCGGCAGCATCATTCACTAGTTTTGGCGGTTCCCTTAGCTAAACTCTAACTGTGTGTCTTATCCACTGCTTGTCATGTACTTTACCGCTGGTTAGAGCTTCGCGCTCTTTGGGGGAGGCGGGGACTTGGCATGACGCGCACCGCGTCACGGCCAGACCAGGCCCGCCCCTCGAGGTTCGCTTGGTGCCATTTTGATGGTCTTCGCACGTGGTTGCCATCCTCCTCCTCCCTTGGTCATGTAAGTGCCCTCCTGGGCGGTTTTGTTCCTATGATCTTTCGTTCAGCTGCGCATGGCTCTGACACCCCCCTTATTCTCTTTATGTCTTTCAGACGCCAAGATTCGGTGGCTTCTCCCGGCCTGACATATATTATAGCTGGTTCACATAAAAAATTCTCCCACATTCCTAGCGGGTCTTGGGGCATCCAGGGTTGCCTATTGCATAAATCCCTGCGGGCACATTGCTCAGATAATCACCATATGGAGGCATCTCAGAATTATGTACCTGGGGTCCCTCGGGGACAAGACCGACTGTGTACAGCGTGTGGACAGCCCCATGCTGATGCTGACAGAGCACGGGTCTGCGGACTGTGTGCTGAACAGGTACTGGCCCTGCTATCAGGTTTGCCAGTGGCTGCACCTCGCTTCAATACACCTGTCTCCCCGTGCTTAAATCTCACTCCTGATGAGTCGCACTCGAGCGGGGATGACCAGCAAGTCGTGCTGAGCAGGTGATATCTAGTTTGGCGGAGCGCTTGGGCCCTGGGAAGAAGCGGTCCCTGACGCCTCCTGGTTCTCTGGTTCCTACTGAAACTGAAGAGTCTGCTATGCAGGACCTTGCTCCTTCTGATGAAGGTGAGCTATTCTCCGATTCGGGCTCCTCGGACGAGATTCCTTGGAGCCGTGATGATTCTGGACCCGGTTCTTGGGGCCTGTGTGACACTGATGAACTACTTATAAAGATCTTTGAGGTTTTGTCAATCTCTCCTCCTGGAGAGGCTCCCAAGCCTAAGAGGGAGAGTTTCCACACAGCGAAGCCGCGCTTGGAATTTCTGGAACAGGAGCATTTCCAGGCTCTTATATCCAAAGAATGGGAATCGCCTTGTAAACTTAAAGGGGTTCCAGGGGTCTGGGATTGGAAGTACCCTTTTCCCCCTGATGTGGTTAACTTTTGGTCAGCACCTCCCGTGGTGGATGCACCGATTATAGGGGTTACTAACCCCCCCTTCATGGCTGCTCCTTATTACCGTACCCTTCGGGATGCTGAGGACCGGCGCATTGACAGACTGGCTTCCCACGCCTTTTCGTGTGCACCAACCTGAGGATCTCCCCTGGGAGGTCTTTAATGCACTCTCAGATTGTGATGTGTTTGTGAGGTTTATCCTCTCAGCGCTGGATGACACCATTAAGATGTGTGCTAGAACCTCTGCCCTTGTGGTAGCTATTCGCCGCCTGGTCTGGCTGCGACAGTGGGGTGCTGACGATGATACGAAAAAGGCTCTCACTGGCCTTCCCTTCAGAGGACGGCGCCTATTTGGGGCCCGTTTGGACCTTTTTGGAAAAAAGGGTAAGGCACCCCTACCCAGAAGGCCGTCTCGGCCTCCTCGGGGCAGGGACACCCCTCCCCCTCCCTACGTTGGTGTCAAACACGAACCAGAGGTGTGCTTCCAACTTTGCGGCGTAGATTACCACTCCAGGGTGGGCAGGCAACGTCCTGGGCCCTCTGGCAGGACTAAGTCCAAATCTGCCAAAACCTCCCAAGCATGAAGAGACACCTTCTGGGCGAGGGGACTGCCGCAGCACCTGGCTCCTATCTGGGAGCGTCTCGCCTCCTTCTGGTGGATCCAGGAGGTAGTTCCCCTGGATACAGGATAGAGTTTGCTGGGCGGTCCCTTTACGAGGTTGTCAGGGTGTTTCTAGTACCTGTTTTCTCTTCAGGAGTTGGTGCAGGCCGTACTCGGCCTGCAGAGTCTGGGCTCACTTGCAGGTTGCACTTAACAGGCTGGGGCGATTGCCTCTACGTTAACCTTTCCTCTCTCCCTCAAAGGGATGAGGCAGTCTGGGCCATGCTGGCCTATTGTAGGCTTGGCAATTCTACACTCACAGGTGGTCCCTGCATGATATCTCTGTGTTGGGCCACAGGTGCCCTGTGCAAGGGGGGCCTCTTGCCACCTGTGGAGATCTAAGATCCTTTTAGTTTCCCCTGTGTCTTCTGGACACCAAGACCTTTACAGGTCAGTGTTGAAGGACCAACTCTGCGGATTGGGGCCTTGTTTTGGCCTCTCTTCTGCTCCCAGGCTGATCGCCAAGGCGCGGATGGGGGTGATGTCTCTGACATGCCCGTGGGGCGTCCGCACTAGGACCTACCGGATCGTCCTTCTTTACTTCCCAATCTCTACGTCAGGCCGAGTGGGTTAGTCGGCCGGCGGTGTCTTCTGGGAGTTATTTGGATGGGTGCTCAGTCACCTCAATCCCTCATTGTCCCTTATTCGCTATCTCCATTCCTTGGATTCGGTTCAGGCTTGAACCTTCTTCCTTGGCAATAAGTGGACTCCTGGTTACTTTCACCAGGCAGGATTGCAGCTGGTGGGCCCGTTGGTGGCGGATCAGATGATGTCCCTTATATTCAGAGCCCTTGGGCTCTTCGGCACAGTAGGTTATTAATCCTGGATGGGGTTCCAGCACCCCTGGAGCTAGGTCCGTGCTCATTCCCCCTTGGTATGGTGGTTCCTCTTGAGCTGGTTAAATTCAAGGACCCTGTCAGGGGGCACCCCCTCCTTTGCTTGCATCTTCCTGTGGATGGTCACCTTGGGTACCAAGTCTCGCAGGTTGGCGGGGGGGGGGATTTTCTTCTAAAATCCCCCGCGGTTCCTAGGTAGGGGCCCTTAGAGGGTCCATTTTCCTACTGATTTTGTTAAAACTGTGGCTCTATCTTGATGGACTACTCCTCTTCAGGACCTGTCTATTTGGGGACTATTGGCCTGTCGGAGGACAGTGGCCTGTATTTATTATCAGTCTGGAACTTGGAGCAGGATGATTCTCCTGGTAGGTGTCTGATCCTGATCTAGGTGGGGGTCAACGTTCCCTGCATCTCGGTGGTATTCGTTCCAATGGATGTCCCTCAGTGGCAGGTTGTGCTATCCTGGTGTCCCTCTGAGAGCCAGCTAGGGTGGCTCTGTTGGGTCCCGTTAATATCACAGGGGCTTTGCCCTTTTTTACTGCCCCAGAATATTCTGACTCTGGTCATGGGGGCGTAGTAATTTTATGTCTGGACATTCTATTTTATGTTTTTTCTTCATTCACCATGCTAGGCGGGGTTCTGCGCAAGATTGCGCTGATAAGGCGACCCGTGATACTGATGGCCCCTGGGTGGCCTAGTGGACTGTAGTTCGCAGATGTTTCTGTTGAGGACAGCGGACCTGTACGCTCTCTCAGGAGTGCGGTTCTGCCCTTTTTCAGGCTCCTTCTTATGTCGCCCCAATCTACAGGCTCTAGTCTGATGGCTTGACAGTTGATTCATTCACCCTTTTGGAGACGGGTTTATCTTCTGGGTGACTTTGTCTATGGGGGGCTAGGAGCAAGCTTCTTCTTCTTCTCCTCTCTCCGTCTATTATAGGGTATGGCGTACCCATATTGTTTGGCGTGAGTCTTGGTCTCTCCCCTTTTGGACGTTCTCTGTTCCCAGAGTTCTAGAGTTATTACAGCATGGGTTGGGGTTGGCTCCCCATCTTGGTACTCTGAAGGTTCAGGTTCTGCCCTGTCCGCCTTCCCGTAGAAGTCTTGTTCAGTCTTCCTTGTTAAGCGTTCTTTTGGGGATTGCTCAGGTGCATCTCCCAAGTAGTTCTATGGTCCCTGTTGGGATTAATTTTTATTCTGTTTGCCTTGCGGGTTGTTCCCTTTGGACCTATTCAGGATGCTGCCTGAACTGTTCTTACTTCAAGTTCCCCTTCCGGGGGCTGTTGCTTCAATCGGACGTGTGCCTGAGAAGGTGGCTCTGTTTAGTTAGCCCTCGTTCATTATTTATACACCATGATGTGGTATTCCGCCTTACGCCGGACCTTATGCCCAAGGTGGTGTCTTATGCTCATTTATCCAAGTCCTTTTGTCTGCCTCTGGGCCTTATTCTTAGTAATGCTGAAGTAAGGGGGTCTACATTCCCTCAACAGGTGTTGAAGTTCTCCTGGATTGTTTCTTGTCCCTTAGGGGGACTGATGCCCCTTGGGGTTTGCGGGCGCCTCCATACGTATGCGCCTGATCTCATCTGCTTCCAGGGGTTATGGGCCCTTTGGACTGGTCTTGCTTGGATGGATTGTCCTTTCTGGTCCCAGGTAAGGGTGTTGGCTTCTTGCTGATCCTTATTAGTGTAGTGGTAAGTATCCCCGCCTGTCATGCGGGAGACCAGGTTTCAATTTCCCCGATGGGGGGGAGCTCTGATTTTTACCGAGGCTACTGTTGCATTTGGACTGGTCAGGATGTTACTCTGGCCTATTCCTTTAAGGGGAAGAATCTTCTTCTCTTTTTATTCTGTTTTCTACTTGTGCTTGGGTACCTTGGGCCTTTCAGCACCAGTTTTCTGTTAATCAGGTTTTTGCTAGACCGCTGCCTGTTTTCTGTTCATACCTTCAAAGGTTTTTTATGAGGTTGACGTTAGAGCCTTTGCTCATGTTGCTCTTGGTAGCAAGGTTTGCAGGTGACAGCGCCTTTACTGTCTGCTGTGCCTTTTTTGATGGGGATCCCACCCTGCTTTATGGACACTGCTATTGGATGTCCCACGTGTAAGTATTATATATGGAGCAGGACGTACTGTATGCTTAGAATAATACAATTCTGTGAAATACTCACCTGTAGAATTGGTATTATACGCATACAGTACGTCCTGCTCCACCCCACCCTGGTTTTACATTTTTCTGGATCCCCTGTATGGTGATTGTTATCATTGCTATTGTTACCAGTTTGGTGGTTGGTTTCTCCCGGCTTCTTTTCTCACTGCTTTTCAATGCTGGGGATTTGTGGGAGGTCCCTGGGTATATGAAGGGCCGGGAGGAGCCTGTTTTTGCATGTCTGCAGTGAACAGCGCCCTCTGGCGGAGGATTACCCACGTGTAAGTATTATATATGGAGCAGGACGTACTGTATGCGTATAATACCAATTCTACAGGTGAGTATTTCACAGAATTGTATTTTCTTAAGGGCCCTAGCGAAGAGTGATACATTTTTGTTACCCCATTCAAAATATACGCTCTTGCAGCGCTTGATAATGTAAGCCGCCCTACTTGACAATAATGAGTTTAAAGCCGCTCTAGCCTTGGTCAGCTCCACTAGAGCATCCTTGGCCAAAGATGCCTTATGAGACTTTTCCAAGACCATCACCGTCTCCAGTCTTTTCGCTACCTCCGACTCCCTCTCCTTTTTAAGCTTAGTGGCATGTTTGATGAGTAACCCCCTCATCACGGCCTTATGGGCCATCCAGTTGTTAAAAGCCGAAATATCCTTAGCTTTATTGAGATCAAAATAGTCCCCAATTCTTTTCTGCAACTCTTGCACAACTATTTCATTTTGGAGCAGGGACTCATTAAGCCTCCACGTCCACTCCCTCTGGCCCACCTCCCCCCCCACTGGACCGCTAAAGAAATGGGGGCGTGGTCCGAAATAGTGATTGCTTCAATTTTAGGCCCACTCACATGGGGGAGCAAGTCATGCGAGACCAGGACATAGTGTATTCTTGAGTAGGACCCGTGCACTGAGGAGAAAAAAGAATAATCCTTGGTAGTAGGATGGTGAATTCTCCAAGGGTCGCAAAGCTGCGCTTTTTGGAGTAGCTTCTTAATTTTCCTCAGCGTCGCATAAGCCACCGCCGACTTCCCCGAGGAGGTGTCCAACAGTGGATCTAAAGCCAGATTCAGGTCCCTGCCCACTAACACCGGTCCCTCCCGAACCTCCGTCAGTTTATTTATAAATCTTTCCAGGAAGTCCAGTTGACCAGAGTTCGGGGCGTATACTGAAGCTAAAGTGCAGATTCTGCCGTAGAGCGTGCCCTTCAAGATTAAGAATCTACCCGAGTCATCCATCAACTTGCTAGAAATTTTGAAGGGTGTATTTTTTGCGATCAAGATGGCCACCCCCTTGGTCTTTGTGCTCGAAGCGTTACTCAAGTAAGCCTGAAAGAAGGAGCTCGAGAACAATCTAGGGGCATGGCCATGCTTGAAATGCGTTTCCTGAACAAACGCTATGTTCGCCTTCAACCTGGCCAGCTCCTGATATAGTTTAGACCTTTCAGCGGGGAGTTCAACCTCCTAGCGTTTAACGAGGCAACCTTGATTTTTTTAACAGAGGCTGAGGGGTCCAGGGGTATATCCTGGGATCCCATTCCCCCTCGTCGGGTTTCAAACCCGGGCCCCCGGACGCACACTCATGACTTTCGGGCTGCTAACACCAGGCACTGGGGGGATTCTCAAGGATAGGGAGTGGGAAACACTGGGTAAATATGGGGTGACGGGGATAGGTGTCAGATCGAAAAAGAGAGAGAAAAAATGAGAGATAAGAGAAAACAGCACACAACCACCAGCCCCCGAGCACAACCACGGCCCGGGGGGGTGGGTATTAACCAGTGAAGTTGTCCGGGCTAGGACAATATCCCAGCCCAAACCTGATCCAGTGGGGCAAAAGACCAGCGAACCAGGTCCCCCCCTTCAAACGAGAGGGGCAACCAGACACCGATCCACCCCAACAAGAAAGTGGGGACCGAGAGGCCAACCGCTCCGCGGCCAAAAAAGCGTAGAACCGGAACTGGAAGACCACCCGCTCCCGACCCCATCAGCCACCTAACTATAGACGGCAGATCCCAGCCGGAAACCCACCACCACTACAAACCCAAAAACAAAAGCATAACAGTTTACCCTCCGATTCATGAGTCGGAGAGGGGAACCCCTCCGCCCCAGAGAGGGGAGGCGGGGCAGCCCCAGGAAGAGACCCCGCCACATAAAGCAGAGACCCTCCCCAAGCCCCCCCCACCACCAACCCCGAAGAAGGGCCGGCCACCCCTCCAGCGCCAAAACCGGCGTATAACATAACAGCAACTTAAGCATCAACTCAAACATTTTCCAATAACAGAATGATATAAGATATTAACTAGCCGCGTCAGATCAGGACTTTCAAAGCACTAGTGAAACATATATGACCTGAGGCGTCCCGGCCTCATATTTTCCAAGTCTCAGTCACACGAGGATGAGTCATCTTAGCCATTGCTTCTACGGGTAGCCCAACTTGTGACTAAGCGTTCGAGGCCGGCATTGGCCCCCTCCTTCTGGACGGCAACGGGGCAGGATCCAGGGCCTGCGCTAACCAGTCTGGGACATGGACCGGCTGCACCCCAAAGAAATCAAACCTAGCCGGCAAGTCTTCGTATCTCCGGAGCATGAACGACTTACCCCCCTTGGAGGCCGTCAGCGCAAAAGGGTAACCCCATTTATATAAGATATTATTCTTCCTTAGCTCCTCTAGAAGTGGCCTTAAAACTCTTCTCCTCGCCAGCGTAGATCTAGAAAGGCCCGCATAAAATTGTTGCTTGGCGCCATCAAAATCCACCGTGCCCTTTCTCCTTGCTGCTCTCATGATGGCCTCCTTCTCCTGGTAGAAATGAATACGGCATATGACGTCTCTTGGTGGGTCGTTTTGGTGGGGCGATTGCTCTGTGTGTACGATCAATTTCAATTCTACTTTCATTTGTAGCCAGCTCTCCCAGCAAGGAAGCAAAAATACCCTGAAGAGTCGGTATAAGATCCTCCACTCTTGTCGCCTCCGGAAGCCCTCTAATAAGCAAATTATTCCGCAGGTTGCGATTCTCCAGGTCCTCCAAGTGAAGGGTTAAAGCCGCCGTCGCTGCTTCCTGTCTTTGCAGCCTCTTGGTGAGCTGTTGAATTGTCTTCTGGTCCTCCGTCTGCTTTTGCTCGACCACCACAATACGAGTGTCCATCTGTTTCAGATCGCCTCTCAACAGACCGACTTCCTGTGAAAGTTTTTCACCAATGGACTGCGACACTTCAGTAATGTCATCTTTCGTCGGTAACGCTCGCAGATGGGACCAGATGTGTGTGTGAAGAGTCGCTGCTTGAAGCCCCTTGGGGTCCCCTGTCCTCCGTCTCAGTGTCTTCACCCTGCCTCCTCCTTCTTGGCGGTGATCCACTGGCATGATCAGCATCCGGGACTCTGGCTATAAAACACTTTAAGTCCCCCTGTGATGAGGCTGCTGAGCTCCTGGCCTATCCTTTGGCATCTTTGGCCCTATTGCCTCCTCCCATGATGTGTAATATGAGGGCTGAGCTCTGTGCGCTCTGGGGCTCGAGCTGTCACGATGCCGCACTGCTTCTGAAACAGGATTATGCTTACAATAGTGGGGGGATGGGTCAGGGCCAGCTGTAGTAGCTCTCTTTTAGGGTCCCCTCTTCACTTCTTTGTCACACTCCTGTGACCTCCACAACTGCTGCACTGCTTCAGTGTTGCTTCACACTGGCCAAGACAGGGGGGATTATGTAGTATGAGGGCTGAGCTCTGAGCGCTCTGGGGCTCGAGCTGTCACGAGGCTTTATTCCTTCTTCACTACTCTTCTCCCCTCCTCAGACCTCCACAAGTGATTCACTGCTTCACTGAAGCTGCAGACTTGCCAGCGCAGGATGGAATCTGTTTCCCGCCCGCCCGCAGCTCTCACCTCCTCGCAATGTTGGTGACTGGCGTCACGTGCTGGGACCCGCCTGCCGCTCTTCCGCTCCCCCCTCTTCACTCCGCCTGCCCGACAGACACGGAGCTGCAGGAGAACACCGCCGCCGCCCGGCTCTCTGTCCCATGCCGCAGATCCTCGGCTCGCGTGCCAGGGAGGGGGCAGACTGCACCCGCTCTCTCCCCACCTGCAGGTAAGATGGCGGCAATCCGTCTTCCGATCTCGCCATCCCGCCGCTCGGCCTCCTCCTCTGACCCCTCGCCGACGTCTGCACAGTCACTGGGTCACCAGCTAACCGCACCCAACTTCCGGGAGGGAAACCTCTCCAATAAATGCAAGAAAAACGCTAATATAAGCTGATGTGGCCGGGAGCGAGCTCAGGGCATGTCCTCACAGAGACATAGCAAGCTCCGCCCCCCATGGGCATGTTTTTAATAGGATGGGATATAGCTTACCCCCCTATTTTTTGCTTATGTCTTTTAGTCTTAAGACCCCGGACAAAGTTTCCATCAGATTCCTACGTTAAACCCCTTTGTCAAAATTGCACGGATAAGGTGGTTAATAAAGAACATAATGAGGATCTGATGAGGATGATGAGGGAGCTTAAGGACCAGATCTCTTCCTCACCTATGACACAAAGGGCCCCAGAGTATGCGGGTAACCAGGTGGTATTTTCACATCCAGCAACAGGTCCCTTTGATGCGTCCCTGTTTTCTGGTCAGATGGGGAAACCCTCTTTTTTTCGCCACTCAGGAATCATTTATCCCTGAGGAAGAATCTGAAGAAGCAGAGGTTTCTTCCCCTGAGGAAGAGGACGATCAGGCCTCAGGTTCTTCTTCCTCGACCAAGACCAGGTATTTGTTTCCACCGGGAGACCTGCCTTTCCTTTTGCACATGATTTACCTATCCACGGGTATAGAGGAAAAGGTTGCAGTTCCCAAATTGAAACAGGGTAGCTTTTATCCGGATTTGGCTCCGGATTCTTCCTATTCATTTCCTTTTCATGACTACTTAAAGGACATGATTTTGGAGGAATGGAAGGATCCATCAAAGAAAGTGTTTAGATCACGGGTCTTAAACGTAGATATCCTTTGTCGGAGGAGGATTCGCGGATTCACATCTATGGGAAAAATGTCCCAAGTTGTATGCCCCTTTTGCCAAAATTTCTAAAGGAGCAGGTTTAGCTTTTGAGGATTTTGGGGTTCTGAGTGATCCTCTTAATAAGAAAATGGATTCACTGCTTAAAAAGGCTTTAAAAGGCTTGGCAAGTGGAGTCTAATGTATTAAGGACAAATTTGGCATGCAATTGTGTGATTAGAAACTTACGATTTTGGCTCCAACAACTTAAAGATTGTCTTTTGGAGAGAACTAGTCTGGAAAAGATTTTAAAAGCTTTACCAATTCTCTTTTCAGCGACGGCTTTTGTTACGGATGCCAGATTTTCGGCACAAAATATGGCTGTAACCAATTCCGTGCGCAGGACTCTTTGGTTGAGGACCTGGTCTGGTGATATTGGTTCAAATATGAGACTTTGTGCTATGCCCTTCAGAGGTGAGTGTCTGTTTGGGACAGACTTAGGTAAAGTTTTGGATATGATGGCAGACAGGAATAAGTGTTTTCTACCTCGTCCTAGAGCTTCAGCTAATAAAATGTTTTTCCCCAGTAATTCCTTTAGGCGCCCCTTTCTTAACAAGAGTGCTCCTAGAAGAGCCTGGGGTGCTTCTTCCTCTTCCAATGCTTCAAGAAAGGGCAACTTTAGAGGTTCCACCTTGTTTGGAACCTACCAGGCAAAACCCAAGAAGCAATGACGCCATTGCCTTAATTGGCGCCAGGCTAAAGAGTTTTTGCACAGCCTGGCAAGGCCTGTTGGATTGCCCTTTCATTGTAAGAGGAATTACGGAAGGCTTCCACATAATTTTTCTCAAAACCCTCCTTCAAGATTTTTGATTTCTTCTCTGCCCAAGGGTAAGGAAGAAAGAGAAGCGAGAGTCTGACGGACATGAAGTCCAGGGGAGTTATTATTCCAGTGCCCCGGCCTCTGCAGGGGACAGTGTTCTACTCCAGCATTTTTTTGTTAAAAAAGAGCTCGGGGGGGGGGGGGGGGGGGGGGTCAGGTTTATTCTGAACTTAGTCTCAATTTATTTGTACAGTACAGACATTTCATGATGGAATCCATTTTGTCAGTAAAGAATATGCTTCTCAGGGGTGCCTTCATGGCATCAATAGATTTGAAGGACGCTTATTGGCAAATACCAATGAGTCCCCTGGCTCAATCTTTTTTGAGATTTGCAATAAGAGATGGAGACCAGGTTTTGCATTTCCAGTTTGTCTGTCTTCCCTTCGGCCTAGCATCAGCTCCAAGGATTTTTACCAAGGTTCTGGCAGAGCCTTTGGCATATCTGAGACGCAGAGGGATAGGTGTGGTCGCTTATTTAGACGACCTCATACTGTTTGCCCAATCAAAGGACAAGTTGTTGGAAAATCTTCATTACACAATGAATCTGTTATCCCGCCTAGGTTGGATTGTGAATTTCAACGAGTCAACCCTGGTGCCCTCGCAAATTATGACATACTTGTGCATCAAGATCAGTTTGGTCCGCCAGGTCCTTATTCTACCTCCTCAAAAAGTTTTGTCTCTCCAGGAAGCAGTTCGGTGTATCTGCTCGGACACAGTCCCCTCAATTAGACAAGCGATGAGAGTGCTCGGATTCCTAACTTCGTCATTCACGGCAGTAAGATGGGGTCAGCTTCACTCCAGATTCCTCCAGGGGCATATCCTGAAGAACTGGGACGGAACCCAGGACGGGCTGGAACAACAGCTGCCAATTCAAGGAGAAGTGAGGGATTCTCTGAATTTGTGGTTGGAAGAGAATCGGTTCTCGGAGGGATTACCTTGGGGAGATCCCAGAGAAATTATTGTAACTATAGATGCTTCAGCCTGGGGCTGGGGAGCCCATTGCAAGACGTGGATGGTTCAGGGGAGATGGTCAAAGGCCTTGAGTCGGTCCTCTTCCAATCTGAGAAAATTAATTGCAATAAAATAAGCATTATGGGCCCTGAAGTAACACCTACAGGGGAAGCATGTGCAAATCCGGCCAGACAATGCTACATCAGTAGCTTACATAAATCATCAAGGGGGAACAAGATCCTCAAGACTGATGACCGTAGCAGCAGAAATTTTGTTTTGGGCAGAAGACAGTTTGAAATCCCTGACAGCAGTTCACCTGAAAGGAACCTTAAATCAGGTGGCGGATTTTCGGAGTCGGTCGCAGATCCGAGAATCGGATTGGTCTCTAGATCCAGAAGTATTCAAGAAGATTTGCAAGCTAAGAGGCGTCCCAGAAGTGGATCTATTTGCCTCAGCGAAGAACCACAAGGTGAACAGTTATTTCTCATTGAATACGAGGGATCGGGTGTTGGGAGTGGATGCGTTGGCACAGACGTGGCAATTCAATCTAGCATATGCCTTTCCTCCGGTATGTTTGATTCCAATGGTACTACAGAAGCTCGTCAGGGAACCAGCTACGATTCTCCTGGTGGTTCCATGGTGGCCCAAGAGACCTTTGTTTTCGACTCTGGTGGAACTATCAATTCAGGACCCTTGGGAGATCCCTGTGAGCGCTCATCTCTTATCCCAAGGGCCAGTGTTTTGTCCAAACCCGCAATGGTGGAGGTTGACGGTTTGGACCCTGAGGTCTACTTACTACAAAAGAAGGGGTATTCAGAGCGAGTCATAGACACTCTTCTTTCAAGCAGGAAGGTTGTAACCAGAAAAATGTATCTTAAAGTATGGAAGACGTTTAAGTCTTGGAAAACTGAGAATGAAAATTTTTCGTTCAGGATACCGGTGATACTGGATTTTTTACTGCATGGAGTTGACATGGGACTCGTTGTTAATACTTTGAAAGTTCAGCTGACAGCCTTGTCAGTTTTTTTGTATAAGAGACTATCATCTATTTCTATTATCAAGCGGTTCTTGCTGGCAGTCAAACGCTCAAAGCCGGCACCATCCAAGGTGGTTCCGCAGTGGGACTTGGCTAAAGTTTTGTCTATGCAAAGTTCTCCTCCTTTTTTTTCCCAACAAGAATCTGGACATTAAATCTCTCACCTGGAAGTTGTTGTTTTTGGTAGCCATTACTTCGGCCCGCAGAATTAGTGATATACAGGCCTTATCATGTCGTCATCCATTCTTACAGGTGTTTCCGGATCGCACTGTGATGAGTGGATCCTTGTTTCCTCCCTAAGGTTGCTTCAGATTTTCACAGATCTCAGGAGATCATTATTCCTTCTATCACGCAAGATGCTCCGGAACGTATGGCCTTGGATGTCAGATCTCAGCTGTTGCATTATCTTCAACAGATCAAGGATTTCAGGAAAGCTGACAGCCTGTTTATCTCCTTTGCAGGCCCTAGGAAGGGTCTAAGAGTATCAAAGACTACGTTGGCAAGATGGATGAAAGGTATCATTAAGATGGCTTATAGAGATGTCAATTTACCAAGTGGGGTGACGGCACATTCTACAAGAAGTGTATCTACATCTTGGGCAGAGCAAGCTGGGGTCTCCATGGAACAGATTTGTAAGGCAGCAACCTTCGCAAGACACTATCGCATGGATCTCCTGTCTCAGAAGGATCAGTCTTTTGGCAGAAGTGTGCTTCGTGCGGATCTTCCCACCCAATGTGGTACTCCTCGCCTATCTCTAAAGCGTATGCTGCCCGTAGGATGTTTTGAGAAAACTTAAGTTAGGTACCTGGTAAGTTTTTCTAAACATCCGAAAGGGCAGCATACACCAGCTTCCCTCCCTTATTGTTTTTAAGATGTGGAGTTGGATTATGTATTATATTATGCAGAGTTGTGGGTCTGTATCTTTTCTCTCTTTCAGATCTCTACAACAACTGGGGAAGAGAGGGAGGAGTCAAGACTTTATTCTTGGCTGGTGGTCACGTGTTCTCCTGTGTGGGAGGAGCCCGGAGGTCTCAGGCGTATGCTGCCCTTTCGGATGTTTAGAAAAAAAGTTACCAGGTACCTAACTTAAGTTTTTTAAATGATTGGATGTGTGGCTTCCTCCAGAATAGCAGATTACAAAATTGGTATGAAGAAAGACACTTTTGCTTGATGGCCAGTTGGCCTAAAACCTGTTGCCATTTATATGGTGCTTTTGAGGTGGAATTTTACACAGTTGACATTATAAACATAGGAACATTACATTATGTTGTAACATTCACGTAAGCCTCCAACACTCCATTTGTGTAGCATGCAGGTTCAACATTTCTATATCAATGCAGTATGCGCAAGACTGCAGCCATGAGCTCATAAAAGGGATATGCCATTTTTGAAACATGGTAATTCACCATTTTCTTTAATGGTCACATTTTAAGTAGGCTAATTCACACCAGTGGCATCGTGCAGGATGTCCAAAGCTGTCTGTAGACTCTTTGGCTTCTGGCTTTGTAGCATGGCATCACCGGTCAAGGGCTATAGAGCAAAATAGTTTTGTTACGGAATGGAACCCTCACAAAATAGAAATAGATTTGGCTCTTAATTTCACCCAATGTTTATATATGAACTGGAACTAGTTATGTCCATGGTATAGGTGAAGTCAGTGTCTGAGCTCAGTTATAAATATATATATGTCCCACGCAGCTGGCAACAAATACTCACAGATGGCATCAAGGTATGGCAGCTGTTGGCAGGATTCAATGCATGCCTAGACACAGGTATGTGCAGCAGTTACCTACCTTATACACGCACTGGATTCTCATAACACTCAACCCTGCCAGAAACGAGAGGTACTATGTATTTAAAAAAAAAAAAAATATATATATATATATATATATATATATATATATATATATATATATCCCTTTTACAAATATTTTGGAAGCCAGTTTATAAGAGTCTTGGTGGTGTTATTTTCCCTCTTTATTGGTCAACCTAAACTGGGATGCCGTGGTACGAAACCCCCTGGATCACGCAATTTACTTACCTCTTCACAGAGCTGCGGCCGTATCTTCGGCATGCCTGCCTTGCCGGTGGCACTTAAACGGCTACAAGTGCTTCTGGGGACCAGATTACTGTTCGAAAACTGCACTTTCTCAACTCTTCCATTTAGGGGCACCACTAGTAGCAACATGTGAGTTAATCTCATCCGTAGGTGGGGACTGCAAGACAGAAAATAACGCACTACTCCCTATATAGGGCAGGCTGTGGCATGATTTCCTCCGTTCTTTTCTTGCAGTCGCAAGGGACTGTGAAGATGTCTGGATTTTTATGTTTTAATACAATGCTGACCGGGGGCTACGTCTCCCAGCCCCTCTCTAGATGCAGCGTTCCCAGATGCCTGAAGTTTGTTTCCAAGCCAATTGCGTGGAGTGAGGGGAGCGTACATGGGTCCAGGTAAGCACGCTGCGGCTTGTCCAACTGGGTCTGAGCCTTGAGGATCAGGATCTTTCTGCAGTACCTGGGTACCTAATCTCTGGACCTTGCATTGTGGACCTGCTATGTTCCTCACAATGAGCCCCCGTTCCCTCTAACCCCTGGGTCATCCCCAGCCCTGGCCGCTGTCTGCCCTCCCTATGGCTGCTGGCGGCGGACCTGAGCTAGATGACCGGGCTCCCATGGGTCAGTGTGTGTTTTGTGCTTACTACATTCCATGACACCCTGAAAGAGAGGGGACTAGCACTCCAGCTATATTGCACAGCAGTTAGAGCAGCCATATTACCATGTCAGAGGCACCAGGGTCTTGTATTTTAATGAGGGTGGTGCCGCATGTCCCATGTGCCAAACGTGCCTGACCTCGAACGAGGGACCACTGTGCCCCCTGTGGGGACACGGTCATGTGCCGCCTTATGCAGCTGGCAGGTTCTGTGTATAAGTCGGATCGTATAGTTTCCCGTGCAGCTTAAAGTTCACTTGTCAGAGCGGGATATCCCCTCGGGGGCTGCCAGGTCCATCTTTGTCCCAGGGTCAGCCCACGGTTGGGGTTCCTCCTTCGAACATTTCAGGAAGAGTGGCTCAGTGAACATGGTCAGTGGCCTGCAAGGGCATCGCAAATCTCTCTGCTCACCCAGGCGGAAAGGCTACGGCCAAGCGTAGGCATATTTAGATAGTCCTCAGAGGATTCTAGCTCCTACGTTGAGGACTTATTTAGGGGTTCAGAATCTAGTTGCCGCCCGTTGGAGGGGAGGTGTCATCTGGCAGTGGAGACGCGCGCATGCACCAGTTAACCCTCCTAAGCGCCCGATGGATCAGATTGAAGAGCTCATTCAGGCACCCCTCTACTCCTCGGCTGAAGCGGCAGCTGAAGAGGGATGAACTAAGGTCAAACAAATTTCTCCCAGGATTGTGGATAGGCTTCCGTCTTTTCCTACGGTCCTGGGTGCAATGTAACCCTTTCCAGAAGAGGTGGTCAGGGTAAACAAACCGGTGTCGGGTCTGGCTCAATATACCCTTATCCCTTCTTAGAATAGTGCGGCCTTGAGAGACTTGACGGACAAGTGGTTGGACTAGCTTGCGCCATGTCCTTGGCTGCTACAGTGGATGAAGTAGCAGAACAGGCGCTTGCAACATGGAGATTCGCGTTTTCTACACTTCACTTGAACTCCTTCGCTATTGAGGTCTTCAGATACATTGTGCCTGCTATGGACTTGGTGCATCTGGTGGCTAGGGGCTTGCCTTGCTGGTCACCTTGCAATGCGTGGTCTGTCTGAATCAGTCAGCCGGCACTACTTTGAATATTGGCTGAGAGGACGGCTTCTGCACTACGAGCTGGTGTGGAGGGAACAGATATCTAACGTCTGGGTTTCAGAAGGTTGTTTCTTCCGGATACAAGGTTGAACTCTAGACCAGGCCTCCACACAGGCCAAGCCTTCCCGCGTTGTGAGAATGGCAGTGCGCGATAGAGCTCTTGCTGGACCAGGGAGTTGTAGTACCTGTGCCCCCTCAGAGCAAGGCTGTGATGTCTACTCAATACTGTTCATTATCCCCAAGAAGGACGGGTCGGTTCGGTCACTCCTGGATCTCCAGAGTCAGTTACGTTCGAGTGCGAAAGTTCTGAATCTCTAAGATCAGTTGTGACGTCGCTGCAACCGGGGGATTTTCTGGCCACCGTGGACATTAAGGATGCTTATTTCCATGTCCAGGTCTTCCCTGGTCACCAATGTTACCTTTTCTCTTTCACTTTACTTCATGCCATCGGAGTAATTCAGTCACGATTCGGTTAACATCTTGGCCAAAGAGCGTGGACTGCAAGAACAAAGGCGTGGCTCCTCCTCTCGGGCCTATATCCTTCCGGCTGACTTGCTCCAATCCAGTTTCTTTCTTGCAGTTGGAACTGGACTGCAAGGGTTTATCTGAACTCCTCTACCATGTATTTTTTATTTTTAAGGATTATGCCTTGGAAACTCTGTCTGTTCCTGCTATGCTGCATTCAGATCAGGATGGTAAGGGTAAGCACCAGGGTCTTAGGGCACTCTGGGGTGTAACCTTTTGTTTTGTAAAAAGAGCTGTGCTGAAAATTCCACCACAGGAAAAAGCAGCCACAGGTTTTTATCTGGTGAGCCTGACTGGGGGGAACCAGGGGAATATTTTTTCCTCCTTTTATTGCTCTTTCCCATGTTTTAATTGTGTATTTTACTGGTTGCAAAATTCGTGTGCCTTTAAGGGGGCGGAGCTAAGGCGGCAGCGAGGAAGGATCACTTTCTTGGCCGCCATCGCTGGAAGAATTTTGGCTTCACATAGTAGCTAGCACCGCCGAAGCGGCCGGTTCTCCTCTGGGGCACATCGCTCTTTTCTCACCTGCCGCCACTGAAAGAATTTTGGCTTAACAAAGTGGTGGGCGCCGCCAACACCTCCGGTTCTTCTTAGGGGCACATTGCGGTTTCTCAGGCTCCCGCCACGGAAAGATTTTTAGCCGACGCCAGCAGTTCTCCTCTGCCCGGGCGGAAGCTCAGCGCTTCCCTGGCCTGATTCTGGGGTTGCTGGCAGGCAGGGGGCTGCTTCCGAGCCACCGCATGGCAACCCTCATGCGGACCTAAGCCATTAGGTAGGTTAATTTGATTGTATTTTATATGATTATTGTGTTTATTAATATTATGTTTATACACAAGGGGGGCGCTCTGTTAAGGAGAAGATAAATGGTTTGATTTCCTCCGTTCTGGAGGATGTTGCGGTGCATACGCATTATTCTAATCTGATCAGTAGGGAATGGCAGAAGCCAGATAGTCTTCCGCCCATTCCTAAAGTACTAGATACTATGTATCCCTTTCCTCCAGATCAGATTGAATTATGGTCTCGCCCTCCTGTGGTGGACACTCTGGTGCCAGGTCTTTTTAAAACTTTGGTTATGCCATCCTCTGATAGTGCTTCTCCAAAGGATCCAGTGGATAAGCGCATGTATTATTCTATTTTGCGGTTTACCTTGCGGCTGGCCTGTGCTACATCCATAGCATCTTTGGCGAGCAGGAGGTTGTTAAACCGACTGGAATCGGACTCGTTCGGGTCATTCACGGAAGTCAGTCTCCCAGTTGATAAAAACCTGTTTGGATGTCAACCGGTATGTGATCTTGGCTATGAAGGATTTGGTCAGGTTAAGCGCCAGAGACCTAGCTCTGGTGGTAGCCTTAAGGCGTGCTTTATGGCTTAAGCAATGGCCAGCTGGCTCGGCCTCTATAAAGAATCTGACGGGACTCCCCTTTAAGGCAGGGCGTCTGTCTGGCGAGTGCTTGGTTGACATGGTAAAGCAAGCTACTGGTGGTAAATCTACTAATCTGCCACAGAAGCCGAAGTCTAATACTGTTTTCCCGCAGGGCCTCTAATTGTCCGAGTCTCCGGCTAGAGGTTCGGCCTCTTCGGGTTACCAAAGAGAATTTTGGAATAAGTCCCAAATTAAGGCAAGAGGTGTCTGGCGGAATGAACCCTAATCCCCTTCAAAGCCTGCTCAGGTATGAAGGGACGACCCCACTCTTGCAGGTGGGGGGGAGCTTCTGCATTTTGCCCATATTTGGAGGCTACATGTAACAGATCTTTGGATACAGGAAGTTATATACTCGGGTTACAAGATCGAGTTAGGAGCCAGACCTCCTTGGAGATTCTCTTGGTGAGGGGAATCACGAATTAGAGTAATTTGATCCACAGTGATGTTACTCCAACCAGGAGATTTTATAACCACAGTGTGTGTGCAGCTTGTGGTGCTACCCTTCGGTCTACCGTCAGCACCAAGGGTGTTTACCAAGGTGTTGGCAGGTCTCATGTTTTCGCTAAGAAGTCAGGGTATACATATAATCCCTTACTTAGACAATCTGTTTATATGGGCCCCATCATGTCAGGGGGCCCAGAAGGATACACAGGCTGACATTGGATAACTGACTATCCAGACGAATTCTTCTTAAGTCGAATATCATATCATCAAGAGTTATTTCTTTTCGAGGGATGTCATTTGACCTGTCTCAGGCAAAAGTGTTCTTTCAGAACAGAGGAGACCTTTACTCCAGGCCAGGGTACAGGAGCTATTGTCTTGCCCTCACCCAACGATTCGTCAAGAAATGTGTCGGTTGGACCTGATGGTGTCTTGCTTCGAGGCAGTACCCTTTGCACAGTTTCACACAAGACCCCTGCACATGGAATTGCAATCTGAGATCAAGACCCACAGACTCTGGATCACTTTTTTTTTTTTTTTTTTTTTGCGTGACACATTCAACAAGGCAGTCTCTAGCCTGCTGGCTCAGCCTCTTCAGATTGGCAAATCCTTCCTTCCAGTATAGTGGAAGATCAACACGGATGCCAGTATAACTGGTTGGGGGAGTGTCATGGAGTCACAACAATCCGGGGACAGTGGAGTCTGAGGGAGAGCAGACTTCCCATAAATATATTGGAATTGAGAGCGATTCTATTGTGTCTCAGACATTGGACATCCCATTTAAAGGGGCATCCCGTCTGGATTCAGACAATCAGGCGGTGGTGGCATATATCAACCACCATGGGGGCACCAGAAGCAGTAAAGCCCTCATGGAAGTGAGCCGGATTTTACTTTGGGCCGAGACACAGGTTCCATGCATCTTGGCTGTACACATACCTGGAGTGGACAACTTGCAGGTCGATCATCTCAACAGAACAGTCCTGCATCAGCGGGAATGGTCTCTCAGTCAGAGGGTCTTTCAAGCTGAGGGCGAACCGTGGAGGTTACCCGACGATACAGATCTTCTCGCACAGGGGCCTCTAAGGCACCCCAATTCACAAGTCCTGGCTTTGACGGCCTGACTATTGAATCCTTCATCTTTGCAGAAAGGGGGGTTTCTGCTAGTGTCATCCAGACTATGATTCAGGCCAGGAAGAGGTCTTCATCAATGAGCATTTATGGCCTAGTGCGAATCCAGAGGGTTCGCTGGTTAAACTTTTTCTGTTCCCAGAATATTAGATTTTTTTTTGCAGAAAGGTCTTGATGAAGGTCTTCAAGCTTCAGTAGAACAAGTATGCAAAGTTGCTACTTGGTCTTCAATTCATACATTTACCAAATTTTGGAGGGTAGAGGGTAGAACTTAATGTTTTTGGAATGACTTATTTCTGATAGAAAGGAATAAGGTTTTTGGGGATCCCATCCGAATTAAGGGTACTGCTTTTGGAGGTCCCAACCGTGACTGAATTTCTCTGATGGCCTGAAGTAAAATGAAAGAGAGAAGATAATTCTGTGAGTACTCACCTGTAGAATTGATTTCTCTTTCATTATTACTTCAGGACATCAGACCCTCCCTGTCTGCTAGGTTGGTATATCCATGTCTTGGATGCCTAGTCTTAGAGAAGTGGTAAATAATGATCAGCATAAAATAAATTTACCGGCGAGTACACAAATTTCGTTTTTTTCTGCAGCTCCATAGCTGTGGTGGTGATTGAGCACTGAAATTTTTTTGTTTAAGGATTTGGACTTTTATCTTGGTATTACCAATCTGTGGTCTACAGCAACTGAAGACCAAGTCCCACATGGAATAATAAACTCCCTGTGCCAATTTTGTGTGTTTATTTATATCTGAAAACATGAACCCAGACAGAGGTCAGATTATGCAGCAAATGAATACCATGCTTGGAACAAATATATTCCTCAGCTGCTATTGCTACGCTGTGGGTGTCTGAGAGAGGGAAGGGCTCATGTACTTTAATAACTGCAATGAAATTAGCCATTTAACTCTTGGATTTTGCCTGGAGCTTCACATTAAATCCTTTTGCCTTTTATATACTCCATGTGCTCATCTTTTGTACGTCTGCGCTGTACTTGCTAGGAATTTGTAATAAGGTGTGCACGCTGCAAGGCATACAAATTAAGCTCTCTGCTTTTTTAATCCAAAAAGGACACGGTCTAAAGCCGACATTACTAGTGCAGTCATAAGACAAATATATAAATAACTAATACATCCATGAGTGATTTGCATGCATAAGTAGGAAAACAGTCTTGTCTACAGTGGAAAGATGACTGTGAACCTTAACTGATGCTTAGCAACAGCATCCCTAGAAAAGAAATAGTCATGGTCCTCATACAGCAGCTGGCTTTTATGACTTTGCAGGTGAGCCGCTATGTAATATCATACACTGCTCAAAAAAATAAAGGGAACACTAAAATTCTAGATCCTAGATCTCAATGAATGAAATATTCCAGTTGCAAATCTTTATTCATTACAGAGTGGAATGCGTTGAGAGCAGTAAAACATAAAAATGGCCCCTGTAAATCAAAATGAATATCCAATGGAGGTCATTTAATGTACAGGCTGATCCAACTTCAGCGGCAATGCCTCAAGACAAGGAAATGCCTAGGCATGGTCCCGATTAGGCGATGGATACTCTCCTAAGAGATCCCTCAGAGCTGGATTAAGGCATCGGTCAACTCCTGGGCAGTCATGTCCCAGATGTGCTCAATTGGATTTATGTCTGGGGAATGGATAGGCCAGTCCATAGAATCAATTCCTTCGTTATGCCGAAACTGTGGACACACCTCGCCCACTTAAGGCCTAGCATTGTTGTGCATCAGAAGGAGCCCAGGGCCCACTACACCTGCATATGGTCTCACAATGGGTCTGAGGATCTCATCCTGGTACCTAATGGCAGTCAAAGTATCTGTTGCTAGCATATGGAGGGCTGTATAGCCTCCCCACACCATTAATGACACACTGCCAACCCACTCAAGCTGGAGGATGTTGCAGACAGCAGAACGTTCTCCCCTGTCACGTTTTTCAAATGTGTTCAGTGTGAACCTGATTTCATCTGTAAAGAATGTTGAATCTTGCAATCTTGGTGTTTTCTGGAAAATGGCAATCACTCTGCGCTGTGTTGGACTGTAAGTACATCAAGCCCTCATGGAGTCTGTGTTGGACAGTTTGAGCAGACATAAGGGTTAATGGCCTGCTGGAGGTCATTTTGCAGGGCTGTGGCATTGTTCCTCCTGTTTCTCCTTGCACAAAGGAGGAGGTAGCGGTCCAACTGTTGGGCTGTTGCCCTTCTTTGGCCCCTCCTGGTGTACTGGCCCGTCTCTGCTCTGGACACTGTGCTGGCGGACACAGCTCCCATTGTTGTACCATCCTGGATGAGCTGCACTACACCAGCAACTTCTGTGACTTGTATACATTGCCTCATACTACCTCTATAAACTGCTTTTTATAGGGGGTTGTCTTTCTTATTTGGGGCTCATATCTACCAGTTTTGATTTCCAGTCAATGTTGCTTCATAACTGGGCAGGTTGATTTCACAGAAGTGTGATTGACTTGTGGTTTAATTGTGTTGGTTAAGTGTTCTTCTTCTTTTTTTCTTTTTTTTTTTTTTTTTTTTTTTGATGTGCAGAATTCTGATTTACTGTTTTTTTTTTTTTTTTTTTTTGTTTTTTTTTTGTCACTGTTGGCCTTTTTAATGGCAGAATGTTTTCTCTAATTTGATTTTCTAAATTTGCAGTTTCTTGATTTTTCTTAATTTGCTACTTAAACTTGACATGGTTTAATATTACTGCTTTAATATTCTCGCTGCAATGTGATATACAGTATGTTGAACAATATCTATATATAGCATGAAAAGGCTTGTAAAATCCACTGTTCATACACTGCACTTTAATTGGACAATTGTTAACATGGTCCTTAAAGTGAACCAAAACCCATGGTCCACTGCCCTGGAGTCTATAATATCTCAGGGCCAACTGATTCCCTCACTGTTTGAAACCACCCAGAGTTCCTTAAAAAAAAAAAAAAAAAAAAAACCTCACCTTCTCCCCCATCCAACGACGCTGCTGCTGCGGCGGCCACAGCTGTACCTTTAGCAAGGCCTGCACTTGTGAATGTGCGTTGTGGGCTCGCACCCTGTTGGCGAGTAGCTAGGTTATGACCGCCTGGGATCTCAGTTAGACTTGGCCCTTAGCCGAGTAATAGCCAATATCAACGAGCACAGTCGAGCCTGCTAACAGGATGAAAGGCGAGTTTTACTGGGTGACCTATAGAGTTTCACTAAGGAAGCAAAAGTGGGGCACCTCGAAAAGACCAAAGCCCAGGATAGTCAATATCTCTGTTTTTGTTAATTGTAAAGAGGCCCTATACTCCCTCCCCCCCCCCCCCCCCAATACATTTATATCAGAAAAGATACTTACCCAATCCCAGATATGAGGCCTTGCTCCAGCCAAGGAATGGATTCCCACACAAGAAAAGGACTGCAGGTGCGGACCAGGCCAACAGGGGCTTTTTAATGCTTTTAGTAGCTGACCCACGCCCCAAAATAAGGGGAAAGCCTTACCTAGGAGTGTATGTATACTTTAAAGCAGACCAAAACCCAGGATTTTCAATCCCCCCCCCTCCCCGCCCTCTAAGCGCATTCGCCACCAACTATTCATATATGCCTTGAGTTGTGCAGAGGACTTAGAGATGAAAAGAACTTCTTAATACTGTTCCTTGTATTTGGTATAATTCTTCTTCTGTCCCAAATGAGGACAAACAAGACCACCTCACAGAGGATCCGTGAATGTTCTTAGGGCCTTGACCGAGAGCTTGATTTCTGGTGCTACAAGGGAGGGACCCATGGGTTGTTTCTCATTCATTTTTTTTTCATATTGAGACATGGTCTGGAATAAACTGGACAGTATTTCGAAGATTCTGAATTATTGAAATTTTTTATTGTTATCTCTTTCCAAAATTTTTTTGATAAGCAGACGAAAACCCAGGAGTTTGACCCACACAGGTATTGATCCACTTCACAGGGGCATTTAGAATGCTCCTGTATGTAAAAAAGGCGAGCGGGGGGAAAAATGGGTTTCAATCCGCTTTAGGGGTCATATCTGTACGCCGCCTGATGTGAGCTTTACACATCTGAAGCCAACCGTTCAAATCTGTTTGGGAGGGGATGGGTGCAAGTATATCAAATAAGGCCCGAACAAACACCATGGGAGCAAGGAAAATGGCAAGATAATGTTGATTCTGTGGTTTCACAAGGGGGACATCGCAGATCTGAATGACCCAGGGCAAGCTGTAATGCAGCTCTGGAGACTCTGCAAAGGTTTTGTTTCTCTCAAAGTGGAATAACACACAGGAATTTCACTCTTCCCTGTGTTGTTCCTCTCAGGTGGGGGCGAGGCATCCTGAATTGGGATGCCACGAGTTGTGTATGCCCCCAAGTCACCTTCCTGTTCCCATGGCGCAGACTTGGCCAAAACCTAGCAAGTTATTGGCCAAGCGATCCGCTTATTCAATCAGTGTGCTCAATTTCACTCGGCTCTGTCGCTGGCTAAGACACCTGAAATACTAAGCAGCCGAGCAGCACTGTTGGCCACCACACCCACTCAGCTTCTAGCTGTGGCGTTCCCACCCTGTCCATTCAGAGAGGCCTTGCCCAGGTGAGGCCCTGTCCATATAAGTTAATCCTTGGGGCCACCCTATAGGCAATATGAATGAGAGCAGTGGTTCTCAACCTTTTTACACCAAGCGACAGGAAGTTACAAAAAAGTACCCTCAAGGAGGGGAAAAATTCTAAATATTACCAAAATAAGTAGGCCACAAGCATTAATGCACTTTCAAAAGAAGAAGAAATAAGGTTTTGCAGTTTACATAATTTATCAGACCGGTCATGCACCCTGTGTAGGTGCACTCCTAAATTCTGAGTACCCCCAGGGGTACATGTACCACAGGTTGAGAAACTAAAGTAAATTAAAGGGGCTGTCCATGAAAGGGTTTAATAAAACCTACATACTCCTTGCCTTTTAAGTGAATGTTGTTTAAAGCAGACCAAAACCCATCAGGCTTGTGAAATACATTTTGCCAAAGCCCCTGCCAATACTCCCCTCTTAGGGTTTACAACTAGAAAAGGATATTTTCACTTTTTGAATCGTCCTGGGACAGAGTTTTTTTTTCTATTCTTCTCTGTAAGATGGCAGGCAATTCGTCATTGCATATGTGCTTGAAAAATATGGCAAATTGGCAAAAGGGATGCCAATTGTTTTTTTGTGTGTCTCTATTTTGTGCAGCTTGGAGTAAGATTGAACAGTGTCTGATTTTCACCCCCTTCTCCCTAGCTCTGCTTTGATGGTCAACAGATAAAACTCCTTTGTCTTCTGTGGCCAAGGGCCGCCCCCCCCCCTCCAAAAGCTTGTAGACAAGCACTGCATTACATTCCCTGTGCTCTGCATGACCACGCCCACTCTGTAAGAAAGTGAAATGTTAACCTGTATAAATTTGTTAAAGCTTTATTTAAAAAATGGAGAAAAGTTTGGGACATTCCCGGAGGGTAGCCCAACACAATGGACCGATGCTTGGCATCGCCTGCTGAATCCCTTTAATTTTCCCTCTAAAAATGTTCATAGATGTTTCTATAACCTGTTACAATAATTCATAATTGAAAACTTGCCTCTGTCCATGGTAAATCAATTCCACATCCAGTTTGATGATTTCTCTGGTATCTTTTATTATGTGTTGTGTTGATTATAGCATGAATTTTAAATAAAATGAAAATAATTGGGTTTACCCCATATGCAGGGGTTTATACCCAAGAGAGCCTAACCCACCACTTAGTCCCAATAATTAACCTGGCATATGTTGTGAAAGTGACACCCACCCCTATTTCTATGGTGGGCAGATAGCGGCTGGTTAAGAAAATGGCCCCTAATGCCTTTATTGTAGAAGTTATGCTAGGGTATAGCAGACCATCTCCCTAGTCAAATGAAAGAATATGGGGCTCATTGTAAATTAACCTCGCCTCAATAAACCAGTTATATAAATTTCAGCATAAAAAAAAGCAGCGGCGACGGGGAGGGACGGAGGACGCCATTACGTGGTGCACCAGCGTGATATTGATTCCTGCGGTTGCGGCTGTTTCCGCTTTTTCTATCACCGACAGAGACGGCACGCAAATGCGCCCATCGGCACCTGGATGTGCAGAGCCAGAGCATATACCATCGAATAATCCATACTAGCATACTTTGCTGCAACATCTTCTAGAAGGGTAACATCTTGGCTTGCCCCAACCATTTACCTTAAAATTTCGTCATTAAGGCTGTGATATATAAGATGCTTCAAAACCTGTTCAATGATTAGAAGCAGTTGCCCTGCACTTTCAGATGCAGTGGAATTGAAATTGAGTTCCTAGCAGACACTGAGGAAGCTTATTATAGCGAAACTAGTCTGCTCTGCAGGACAAGGTCAAAGTAGTCTGTTATTGCTTACACTGTCTAACCTATTATCAAAACAGTGTTTTTTGCTCTATGTTATCATATGGTTTTTATTGGCTGCACATGAAAAAAAAGGAAATTGTTCCTTTTGTTGTAGTATTGTACTGAGTGTAACAAAGTTTTTATGCTGAAATTTATATAACTAAAATAAAAAATCAATTTTATTGTACCATACTGAAACCAATGGTTTATTGAGGCGAGGTTAATTTACAATGAGCCCCATATTCTTTCATTTGACTAGGGAGATGGTCTGCTATACCCTAGCATAACTTCTACAATAAAGAATTTTAAATGCCAAAGATCCCTTACCAACTCCTCCCATCTATTGACGAGCCAGATATCTATGCAGCAAGCTTGCTTTGACATATTACTTCAGACACCTATAAAGTGACTGTTGGACAACCACTTTTTGACTTTAGTAATCAATGTACACTTTGACGTGATCACACCTTTTAAACATCACAATACCCACCAATCTCGTGGGAGAAATGGGTCTTACACATGACATTGGACCTTGGTAAAAATACATTAATATGTTAAACTGTATTAAGCATTTTTTATTTAACCCTAAACTGCTAACAATGCATCATGGTAAAATGATCTTAATAGCTTTTGATAGCAGATTTTTTCCATGGTGGGTCATTTACTGGATTTGATGACTAACCTGGACTTATTTGTGTGTCCAGTTTACACCCCGTTTTTGTTCTGGTAATTTTTCACTGTTGTCCTTGTTGAGCCTTGTAAAGCCTGTTTCTTTTTAGTTCATTAATTTTCTTGGCGAATCGGAAAGTGACTGATGGCAAATCAATCAGCGGTTGAAATATAAACAATGGATGGATTGTTAGAACATATCTTAATTACATGCTGCCAGAAGGAGGCTTTATTTAACCATAAGTTGTAGCAGTTTTTTGTTCTGCATTTTATTTTATATTGTTACAATCTTTTTTCCATCCATGTATAAAATATTTGGCTATATCTTGCATAACCATAAGTTGTAGCAGTTTTTTGTTCTGCATGTTCTTTTTTTTATTTTATATTGTTACAATCTTTTTTCCATCCATGTATAAAATATTTGGCTATATCTTGCAGAATGTCAGCAATGATGCGCGGACAACAGAAGAATTACTGAGCTCACTGCGGGATTTAGAACAGCGCTGCAAAGAGCTAAGAGAAGAGAATATCATTTTGGTATATTTTTTTTATCTGAACCTTCAGGTTTGATTTGTATGATGCTGTGCTTAGCATTATGTTTCATGTTACTGCTGTACCTTCACGCCATGACTGAATTCAGTAGCATGTAGTCATGCCAACCTTTGAGCATAAATCTCCAAAATCAGTGCTCAAAATCTCCTTTTATGATACATAGATTTCTCATTATACAAACCATGGATGCAAATCTTAAGGGTATTCTTCTTTTATTTTTTTTTTATTTTTATTTTTTTTTGCAGCAGCTATGTACAAAAATTAATTTTATTAAAGAAAGCTAATGTAAAAAAGTCTCCACTGCAAGTCAGACAGATATTGACCAAGACTGTTGGAGGCAACTACCTGTGTTTGCTGCTTCTGAAACACCAAAACCCTTCCTGTTGACTAACAAACTATTCCTAGTATGTCACACCCCCCACTTCCCGATATCCATAACACTTGGGAACCCGGCCTGTAGAGGGCGATCTTGCAGAGATGACATGGAAAAAAGGAGCCCCTCCTGGTCCATAAGTACTGGGTTCCTCCCACTATTCCTCAGTCTTTTCATCTCTGCAGTCGGCGAAGCATTCAGAAGATGACTCTCCTTCAAGCTGCAGGTAGCCGGGCTTTCTCCCGGCCCTTTTTTCTCTATTTCTGTCTGAAATTTTTAAAACCTGTTTGGTTATATTGTATGCCTCCCAGCCCTGGCTGTATGGTTCAGGCAAAGGTAGATACATACACCTTTGGTGTATACAGGAGTTTTTACTTCTCCGTCAGACCCAGATTTGGGTAGGCGGCTTCCGGGTTGGTGTGTCCCGATGTGGGATACCCTTGTCCCTTTAAAATCCCCTTGTACCTGATGGGTGCATTTTTATCCTCTCCCCTTTAGTTCTCCTTTAACCCTGCTGGGGTAAAAAGGAGGGGGGAAAGGGGGGCGTTATCTGGGCTTATTTGTCTCCATGCACACTGAAAAAAATAAGACATAAAATAAGTATTTATTTCTTATGTATGTTTTACTATACTATTTAATAGGAAATGTTTTATTTAGATTTTCCTATCTCTGTCTAGGCAGCATTTTTTGCTTACCTATTAAAGCTCTTTGTTTCTAGCTGTGTTCAGATTTGAATTTTCCCTCCATTTTTGACCATGTGATCCTGGAAGTGGGCGGGGCTTGGCATGCTTTTATTCAGAAAGCACCTGGTATGCTCTGTTTGACTTCCTGTTTCCTGTTCCTTACCTCATGAGGTGAGCTTATCGCATTGGGCTGTGAGTACCCTTCAGCTTGGCTGAAGGGAGTTTTTTTTCTGTCTTTTATTTATATTGTGTGCATTTGGTGACTTTTTTGTTTTCTGTAGGTGGAAACTCCTTATTTAAAAAGGGGTTTCTCCTGGTCCTTATAAAAAAAAATATATATATATATATATAAAGCCCTTAAGCCTTATTTGGGGGTCCATTTATGTTTCAATCCTCCCACTTGGGACTATTTAAAGGGGCATCCCGGGTAGCAATTGCGTAAATCCCATATATACTTGGGATTACGGACATGCAATTCCCTCTGCACAGACTCGGCAATGTTTTAGATGTGGGGCATCCCTTGTTGGGATAACGAGGCCCAGGCTTCAGGGCCTGTGGCTAATGCCTCATCTCCTACTCTGCCATGTCTTGTCCGTACCCCCAATGATATTGTCATGGGTGGTGAGTCGCATGCTGATTTATGTGCCAGATTGGCTCATCTTGAAAGATTAATGTCTACTCTGTGCCTAAGAAGGCCTCAGCTAAAAGTAAGCACTTGACTCATGCCGCTCCGGCAGGTGAGTCAGACAATTGTGAATTGCTTGATTGGTCTGATTCTTCTCAGTTAGAAGAAGGAGAATTATATGAGGAATCAGATGTTTCTGATGAACAGCAATTTGTTGGTACTGAGATTGAGCAGGGTGAAGCAAGTGTTGTGGATACCCCAAAAGCTCTTGCTCAGTTATTTGAGGTTTTGATTATTACTTCTCCTGAATTAGTCCCTCCTTAAAAAGGGGAATTCTTTGGAGCCTCTAAACCTCGTTAGAATTCCCAGATCAAAAGCATTTTTATGATATTATTCTTAAAGATTGGGAGAAGCCTGCGCGGCTTCATGGCATTCCCTTGGGCTGGGACAAGAAGAAATATCCCTTCCCAGCTGATACTGTTAAGCGTTGGTCATCACCACCTGTGCCCACCGCTCTGGGCATGTGTACACTCACTGCACGGATGGGTTAAATGCGGAGGACAAATTCCTATGTGCGCGCAAGCATACAATGGTCATCTATGCATTAATATTTAATTAATTAATTTATCCAATTCCTCTGTGTTGCATTCTCCTGACTCCACTACACTTAAAGATGGAGAGGATAAGCGTATTGATCAAATGGCGTACCACGCTTTTTACAGTGTGGGTTCGGCCTTGCTGCCTGTTGGTGCTTCGGCACTCATGACAGTGGCTATTTGGTCTGTTGTGAGAGACCTAATGAATTACTCAGGGCTTGATCCGGCCTCTGATGAGTACGCTGCTCTTAAGCGATGTGAGATGTTTGCATCTTTTGTACTTTCTGCCTTAGATGATACTCTGCTCATGTGCAGCAGAACCTCTGCCTTGTTAGTCGCCATCCGGCGGTCAGTATGGTTGCGGCAGTGGGCAGCTGATATTGTAGCCAAGAAATCGCTTACAGCGCTCCCTTTTGTGGAATTGCGCCTCTTTGGAGAAAAAATTGGATTCTGTCACTAAAGGAGGTAAATTACCTCAGTGTAAGAAACAACGTCGTTCCTTTCGTGGAATGGCCTCTTTTAACCCTTTCGGGGGTCTAGATCCGGTAGAGGATCGGCCTTTTCAGCCCCTAGAGGGAATGCATGGAATAGAGTTAAGGGACGTGGCTGTCCAAAACCAAATCTGCCACTAAGCCTGCTCAACAATGAGGGGACGCCCTCACCGTTATGGGCAGGGGGACGTCTGCGGTTCTTCTTCCAGGTCTGGGTTCAGGAGGTATCAGACAATTGGGTCCTGGAAGTAGTCTCTTCCTGTTACAAACTGGAATTCGAGTCCCGGCCTCCTCCCAGATTTTTCATGTCCCGGATGCCGTCAGATCCGGCAATTGCGCAGGGACTGCGGGCAGCAGTAGCGAATCTGTTAAATATGGCCGTTATTGGCCTAGTGCCTCCAGCGGAGAGGGGTTTGGGGTTTTACTCCAACCTATACACGGTACCCAGGAAGGACGGCTCTGTTCGGCCTATCCTAGACCTAAGGAGACTCAATCAATGTATCCGTTTCAGAAAATTCCGCATGGAGTCTCTGCGATCAACGATCGGTGCTCTCCGTCAGGGGGACTTAATGACATCCATAGACATCAAGGATGCTTATTTGCACATTCCTATTTTCCGGCTCACCAGAGATTTCTCAGGTTCTCGATAGAAGACCAGCATTATCAATTTGTGGCCCTGCCATTCGGCCTTACCTCGGCCCCAAGAGTCTGGCAGGAGTGATGGCTATATTCAGGGTCCAGGGCATCCGCATTGTGCCTTTTCTGGACGATCTTATCGCGGCCTCCTCCCTCAAACAATGAGTTGGACACCAGGATGGTGGTCTCTACGCTAGAGAGGTTCGGATGGGTAATAAGTTACCCCAAATCCTCTCTCTGTCCGTCCAGGGAAATTCCCTTCCTGGGCCTGATTCTGGAATGGTTCTGATTCAGGACTTGATTCATCTATTCTTGTCCAACCCTCATCAGTCTATCTGTCTAGGGATGAGACTAGTGGGATTGATGGTAGCTGCATTCGAGGCAGTCCCGTTTTGCCCAGTTTCACATAAGGACACTTCAGCTCTTCCTCTTGGCAAAGTGGGACAGGTGCCCACTATCATTGAATCAGACTTGTCTATCGTCTCCCCACGTTTTGCAGTCCCTTCAGTGGTGGTTAATATCGCACAACCTCCAGAAGGGCAAGTCATTTCTGACTCCGCGTTGGGAGCTGGTTACCACGGATGCCAGCCTGGTGGGCTGGGTTGGCTTCTGGAAGAAGCATCAGTTCCAAGGATTGTGGGGGCCTCAGGAGGCTCATTCTCCAATCAATGTATTAGAGCTTCGGGCCATACGTCTTGTTCTACTTCGACTGACCCATTTCTTACAGGGTCTGCCAGTTCAGATTCGGTCAGACAACCGAACAGCTGTTGCATACATCAATCACCAGGGAGGGACTCGCAGTTGGGGTGCCCTCTGGGAAGTGTCTGATCCTTCAGTGGGCAGAGATCAATGTTCCTTGCATATCACCAGTTTACATTCCGGGGATAGAGAATGTGGAGGCAGACTCCCTGAGCAGGGGATGTTCTCGCCAGGGAGAATGGTCTCTCAATCTAAGGGTCTTTCAGTTCCTCTGTCACAAGTGGGGGACTCCACGGTTGGACCTGTTTGCTTCTCGTCACAATCACAAGCTGCTAGCTTTTGTGTCTCTATCCCAGGATCCTCTGGCAGTGGCAGCGGATGCCATGTCTCTAGCCTGGAAGGATCTGGGGTTCCTATATCTGTTTCCCCCATTCTCCATGATCAGCAAGGTGGTGCGCAAGCTAGCACTGGAGGAGGCGCCAGCAATTCTGGTGGCGCCAAGGTGGCCAAGACGTCTGTGGTACGCAGACGTCGTAAGGCTGGCAGTGGATCGGTTCCATCTGCCTCTTCTTCCAGATCTCATCACTCAGGGTCAACTTTGTTACCCCAATTTACAAACGCTGGCTTTGGCGGCATGGCTGCTGAAGTCTCCATCTTGAAAGAAGAAGGTCTTTCTGATGTGGTTATTCAGACTCTTATTAGAGCTAGGAAGAAGTCTTCCTCTATCATTTATTACAGGACTTGGAGGTCCTATATTGATTGGTGTGAATCCAGGGCTTTGCCCTGTAGAGTGTTTTCTATTCCTAGAAATTCTGGAATATCTGCAACGAGGTCTGGATATGGGATTCCAGATTAGTACTTTGAAAGGGCAAGTCTCTGCCTTGGCAATTTTCTTTCAATGATCATTTGCTCTTCATCCTTTGGTTAAGACCTTTTTCCAAGGAGTCCCGCATGTGCAGCCTCCCAGAAAGCCTTTACTTCCTGTTTGGGATCTTAATTTGGTGCTTTCGGCTATGCAAGCTGCTCCCTTTGAGCCATTGCAGGATATTCCTTTTCCTATTCTTACTCAGAAGGTTGCCTTTTTAGTTGCTATTACTTCTGTCCGCCGAGTTTCTGAACTGGCGGCTTTGTCTATTCAAGCCCCTTATTTTGAGAGGCATCAAGATAAGGTTGTTTTCCGTTTTAAACCGGATTTCCTTCCTAAGGTGGTGTCTGCTTTCCACCTAAATCAGGATATAGTTCTTCCTTCCTTGTGTCCTAAACCTAGTAACGACAAGGAAAGGGTCTTACATTCTTTGGATGTAGTTCGTTGTGTTAAGTATTATTTAGTTACTACCTCGGCCTTCTGCAAGACGGATGCTTTTTTTGTTTTGCCATCTGGACCCAAGAAGGGTTTTGCTCCTGCCAAATCTTCCCTTAGTAAGTGGATACGTCAGGTTATCATTGGGGCCTATATGGCTAAGGGGAAGGTTTCCCCTTTTCGTGTCACCGCTCATTCTACTCGTGCTTTTGGAGCCTCTTGGGCTTTTCAGAACCAAGCTTCTGTTGAACAAGTCTGCAAGGCATGCGACTTGGTCTTCTGTGCATACTTTTTCTAAGTTTTACAAGGTTGATGTGCGGATGCTGTTTTTGGCCGCAAAGTTCTGCAAGCTGCAGTAATTTTTAGTTATGCATTATTCCTTTGGGATCCCCACCCATTATAGACACTTCTATTGGATGTCCCAAGTGTTATGGATATCGGGAAGTGGGGGGTGTGACATACTACGAATAATACCATTTTGTGAGATACTCACCTGTAAAATGGTTATTACGAGTATGTCACACCCCCCACTTCCCCGCCCTTTTTTGTTCGAGGGATCCTTTTATATGGTTATTATTGAATATAATTTGCTCTTCCTGGTTCTTCACTGCTTTTTAAAAAGACTGAGGAATAGTGGGAGGAACCCAGTACTTATGGACCAGGAGGGGCTCCTTTTTTCCATGTCATCTCTGCAAGATCGCCCTCTACAGGCCGGGTTCCCAAGTGTTATGGATATCGGGAAGTGGGGGGTGTGATACACTCGTAATAACCATTTTACAGGTGAGTATCTCACAAAATGTTATTTTTCACTATATACAGTCTAGGTCGTTCCAGAAGTGATGATAGTTGGGTAGGCCGCCAGGTGGCGCAGTCACTGCAAGATCCAAAGCTGTAACTCCTCCCGGCCCCCTATAAAATGAGCTGTCTCAGTAGAATCCCCAGAGTTCATCTTGCAGTGCTGCTGCTAGGATCGCCTTGGATACTCTCTCCTGGATACTGCAGCTGAGCGGGGCATTCTAAGCCTGTTGGCCGCTGCACCGCTATTCCCACTGTTCCCGTGCACCCACTACTGCCTCCCAGCCTCTGTTGACGGGATGGTGAAGGTAGGGTGAATGCCGGGGGTCAGGCATTGACAGAGCTAGGCTCTGGGCCGCAGACCCTCCCTAAAGGGTAGCCGGCCATAGGCGATGGTGAGAAGAGTAGGGTATAGAGCGCTATGGATAGTGTAAAGGGGGTGAGCTGCACCTTATGAGTAAGAGACCTCTTCTTACTTAGAATTGGAAAGTATTTTTCAAAGCAAGTCTTACAATGTCAAATTGTAAAACAATGATTTGTGTGTAGGTGCGCTTTAGGGTGTACGTATTTGGCGAGAATATGTGAAAATATGAGAGGAAAACAATTATAGATAAAATTATAGCAGAATAATCAAACAGTATATTGTCCCACAATTACTTCACAAATAATTTCAGGTGAAGGAATAATAATAATAAATTAAGGGCAATTAAAGAACAAATATTAATTAATTTTAGGATGCTCCTAATTGTGTAGGAGATCTTTAGAGTAATGACAATAATATGTATTCAGGTTTCTCACATTAATTCTAGCTTATAATCTGTAAAACACAATATATGTGTTTTAGGTGCGCTTTGAGGTGCGGATAAATGGTCACAATTGTTAGTAGTATATATCAATAAAACTGAAGGATATTTTTCTTTGTATATTCAATTAAAGCATTTCTATGACCAGAGCAAGTAGCTCTAAACATAAAATTTCCAGTAAATGTGGTTAGAAGCAATAATAGGATTTATAATAATCAATAAATAATGATCAATAAAAATTCGATTGATTAAATTAATTAAATCAAATATATATAAACATAGGGAAAAAAGTGTTAAAAACGGAGATCCACCATGTAAATAGGCTAAAAAATAGGCTAAAATTTATATTATAGCGGTAAGAGACTCTGAAGGTGACTCACCGCCGAGGCCCGGGGGTACTCAACCTGCCCAGGGCCTATGAGGGTACTTCACGTGAATCAGGAATACTGGGTTGCAACTGGGTTCTTCTTCAGGATCCTCCCAGGTTGTTTCACAATGATCACCCAAGCTTTTCTTTAATACTTCGTTGTTTATTTATTAAATAAATAAATAAAGGATAAAAGTCTTTGTGATAACTAGGGCAGGAGGGGGGGGGATACGGGGGAGGACAGTGAGTCCCTCTTCTTGGCTTCAGGATCTTCCAAGGCACGGGATCTAGAATGCAGTATGGTATACTGGAGGCCGGTATTGGCGTCTTGCTTCCTATATGAGAATGCCGGTAATTGTTTCTGCTGGCTGTGACTCTCCAGTAGGTGATTCCAATCCTCGGCGGCTGGCGAAGAGGGAGCGTGGAATAGTGGAGAGGGGGTGGAGAGGTTGTGGAGGTTCACAGGAGGGGAGGGGGGCTTTGAAATCCTTGGTCTTCTGCGGGAGCGCGTTAATTGCGTCTTTCCCGCTGTCTGTCTTTTTAGAACTGAATAATACAATCCACCGACGCGCGTTTCGGCTCCTGCCGTCTTCCGGGTGTGTTAGGGCGGGTATCCTGGCTGTTAGTTATGTACTTGTTGCCCGCGGGGTTTTCTGGGTAGTGTAGTTTTCTTCACCACAAATGGGCTGTCAGTTTCTTCACGTGAACTTCCGTTTGTGTACCTGTTGGTAAGGCCCAATCCTCAGATTAGCCGCCTGTTAAAGACAAGCACAGCTTTAGCCGTGGTCTTTAATGTCTCACTGCGATCTCGTAGCTTAGCGAAGTCTCGCGTGATTTTGGGCACATTGCCTGATGGGATGCAAGATGGCGCCACCTGTTGAAAGGTCACCTGGACACCAAGGGACCCAGAAGATGGATTGTATTATTCAGTTCTAAAAAGACAGACAGCGGGAAAGACGCAATTAACGCGCTCCCGCAGAAGACCAAGGATTTCAAAGCCCCCCTCCCCTCCTGTGAACCTCCACAACCTCTCCACCCCCTCTCCACTATTCCACGCTCCCTCTTCGCCGGCCGCCGAGGATTGGAATCGCCTACTGGAGAGTCACAGCCAGCAGAAACAATTACCGGCATTCTCATATAGGAAGCAAGACGCCAATACCGGCCTCCAGTATACCATACTGCATTCTAGATCCCGTGCCTTGGAAGATCCTGAAGCCAAGAAGAGGGACTCACTGTCCTCCCCCGTATCCCCCCCCCCTCCTGCCCTAGTTATCACAAAGACTTTTATCCTTTATTTATTTATTTAATAAATAAACAACGAAGTATTAAAGAAAAGCTTGGGTGATCATTGTGAAACAACCTGGGAGGATCCTGAAGAAGAACCCAGTTGCAACCCAGTATTCCTGATTCACGTGAAGTACCCTCATAGGCCCTGGGCAGGTTGAGTACCCCCGGGCCTCGGCGGTGAGTCACCTTCAGAGTCTCTTACCGCTATAATATAAATTTTAGCCTATTTTTTAGCCTATTTACATGGTGGATCTCCGTTTTTAACACTTTTTTCCCTATGTTTATATATATTTGATTTAATTAATTTAATCGAATTTTTATTGATCATTATTTATTGATTATTATAAATCCTATTATTGCTTCTAACCACATTTACCGGAAATTTTATGTTTAGAGCTACTTGCTCTGGTCATAGAAATGCTTTAATTGAATATACAAAGAAAAATATCCTTCAGTTTTATTGATATATACTACTAACAATTGTGACCATTTATCCGCACCTCAAAGCGCACCTAAAACACATATATTGTGTTTTACAGATTATAAGCTAGAATTAATGTGAGAAACCTGAATACATATTATTGTCATTACTCTAAAGATCTCCTACACAATTAGGAGCATCCTAAAATTAATTAATATTTGTTCTTTAATTGCCCTTAATTTATTATTATTATTCCTTCACCTGAAATTATTTGTGAAGTAATTGTGGGACAATATACTGTTTGATTATTCTGCTATAATTTTATCTATAATTGTTTTCCTCTCATATTTTCACATATTCTCGCCAAATACGTACACCCTAAAGCGCACCTACACACAAATCATAGGCGATGGTGAGCCTATTGGGGGGGGGGGGGTGAGCCTTATGCCCATGGCTTATGCCAGTCTGTTTCCCACAAGCTTTATTATATACTGTTGTTGTGCATGCTTCACCTGCTCTGTTTTGACTGTGTTTCTGACTGACATACCTACCTCCCTCGTTCCCTTGGCTCCTTCTCTCCCCTCCATCTTGTCGCGCTTTGAGGGGCGGGAGTGGCGCTTCGGCGGGGCCTTTTATTCTGAGCCCACGGCCTCGGTGATGTCTGTGCAGGGCTCGCTGCGCTCCGCGTTGGGGGGGGGGGGGCCTCCATGGGCCGCCCTTACACCCTGCTCGCCCTCAGCGCCATTTTTCCTTGTGGAGGGTGCTCGTTTTCGCGCCCGCAGCGGGGGGCTGTTCGCCGCCATCTTCCTTGCCTGCTGTCCCCAGTGCGTTGGGACTCACGGGACCACCCCCCTGGTGGTCCCATGAGTCCCTCACTTTATCTGCCTATGCTCTTTTTCTTGCTGCATGTGTTGTGGGATTCTCAGGGCTCCTTGTCGTCTTGTTTCTTCTAGGTGGGCCCCTTGCCTGCTAAGGGTTGTGGTCCCTCCCAGTCTTCCACCTCTCCCACCCTCTCTCCGCGCCCTCTCCCATTAAGAGGGATCACAAAAAGAGGGACTAAATTGGGGATCTCTTAGGTTTGGGCCGTTAGTGCCTTGTAACCTATATAACATTCACTATAATCACCATAATGGAGGCTTCTGGGGATAGTGAGCTAGGGGCCCCATCTTGGCAGGTGAAGCTCTGCCCCATGTGCGGTACCAGCCCCCTGGGCGGACTCAGCACAGTTTGTATCACTTGCGCCAGGAGCGTATTTTTGGAGCATGATAGGGTGGGCGTCTCTGCCCCTAGCCCTCCTTTGCCTGCGGCCTTGCCAACACCCCCGCGACTGCATTCAGCCCTCAGCGAGGGAGAAGCCAGCAGGGGGTCCCAAGCCGATTTGGCATACTGGGTGGCCAGCCTTGAGAGACAGTTAACCTCGCACAGCTCCTGGGAAGGCCATGAGTAAGAAGCGGCCCCCTGGCGATACGGAGATAGTGTCCGGCTTGGCGCCAGGGCTTCGGCCCTGCTTGTTGCGTTTTGTCGCCCGCTCTGGTTGCGGCAATGGTCGGCTGACGCTGTGGCCAAGAGGTCACTAACTAGTATCCCCTTCTTGGGGCACAGGTTATTCGGGGAGCGTCTGGACCTCCTGGCTAAATATGGGAGACTCCCTCAGCAACGGAAGCCTGGCGGCCCCTTCGGGGTTCATCTGCCTATCGCTCCTTTTGTGGAGGAAGAGGCGCTTCCTTTTCGGGAGGCCGTCTCGGAACGGTGGATTCAGGAGGTGGTGTCCTCCAGTTACAAAATAGAGCTGGCAGTCTGGCCGCTGTCAAGATTTCTTTAGTCTCAGATTTCCCAGAGCCCAGTGAAGGCACAGGGCCTGAGAATGGCCGTGCAGCACCTGCTGTTAGGAGTGATTTTCCCTGTGCCTTGCCAGGAACGGGGCCATGGTTTCTACTCCAATCTGTTCAGTTCCCAAGAAGGATGGAGCGCTGAGACCGATCCTGGACCTGAAGGGTCTCAACCGGTTCGTCAGAGTCCCACATTTCCGCATGGAAACCTTGTGATCTGCGGTGAGCTCGCTTCGACCTGGTGACTTCATGACCACGGTGGACATCAGGGATGCCTATTTGCACATCCTGATATTCCAGGGACATTAGAGGTTCCTGAGATTTGCTCTGGAGGACCAGCATTACCAGTTTGTGGCTCTACCCTTCGGGATATCCTCAGCCCCCGGGTTTTCACCAAGGTGCTGGCGGGCATCATGGCTATTCTGAGGAATCGGGGCATTCGTGTTCTGCCTTATTTGGGTGATTTACTGATTGCGACTCAGTCCCTTCAGCAGGCCGAGAGCGACACCCGGACGGTGTTATCCACTCTCGAGGAGTTCGGATGGGTAATCAATTAGCCCAAGTCTTCGAACACTCCCTCAACGGTGAGGTCCTTCCTGGGCATGACGTTGGACACCTCTCAGGTCAAGGTATTCCTACCACAGCAGAAAGTGGTGGGTCTCCAGACGCAGGTGCAGGCTCTGTCTTGTCAGCGACCATCTTTCCATCTGGGGATGAAACTGGTGGGCGTTATGGTGTCATGCTTCGAGGCAGTGCCCTTTGCCCAGTTTCACATGAGACCTCTTCAATTGAATCTGTTGACCGATTGGGACCAGAAGCAGGAATCAATGGAACAGGAGTTTTCACTGTCTCCCCTGGCCAGGCAGTCCTTCTTGTGGTGGCTAGACTCAAGAAACCTACTCGTAGGCATGTCCTTTCTGACTCCCCGGGGGGAGATAGTTACCACCGACGCCATTCTGACCGGCTGGGGAGGCTTTTGGCAAAAGCAGAAGATCCAGGGTCAGTGGGGGCCGTAGGAGGCCCACGTGCCCATAAATCTCCTGGAGCTGAGAGCGATCCGGTTGGTGCTTCTTCGCCTGACTCTCCATTTAAGGGGTCGTGCGACCTAGGTTCGCTCGGACAATCAGACGGCTGTTGCCTATATCAATCACCAGGGCGGGACTCAAAGCAAGCGAGCCCTCAAGGAGGTGACCCAGATTCTGACTTGGGCAGAGGAGAATGTTCCCTGCATCTCGGCGGTTTACATCTCTGGGATAGAGAACCAGGAGGCAGGTTCCCTGAGCAGGAGTGCTTCTCGTCTGGTGGAATGGTCTCTCAGTGACAATATCTTTCGCGTCCTGTGTCTCCGTTGGGGTCAGCCGGACATGGTCCTGTTTGCGTCCAGACACAACCACAAGCTCCCAAGGTTTGTCTCCCTGTCAAGAGATCCCCTGGCATTTGCCACGGATGCTCTGGCAATTCCTTGGACGGAGTTCGGGCTCCTTTATGCATTCCCTCCGTTTCCACTCCTGGACAGAGTGCTGCGCAAGATAGCCCAGAAGGGGGTACAAAACTATCCTGGTGGCTCCTCGCTGGCCGAGAAGGAGTTGGTTTGCATACATAGTTCAGACGTCAGTGGATCGCTACATCATGCCCGACGACCCAGGGCTTCTCACTCGGGTCGCTGCTGCACCCCAATTTACAGACGCTGGCTTTGACGGCCTGGCTATTGAAACCTCAATCCTGACGGAGAAGGGGCTGTCGGCCACGGTTGTTCAGACCATGATTCAGGCGCGGAAGAAGTCTTCTTCCATGATTTAATACAGAGTTTGGCATACCTACATTGCTTGGTGTGAATCCAGGAGTTTCCCTTGTCGCACATTCTCTATTTCTAGGATTTTGGAGTTTTTGCAACACTGCTTAGACTTGGGTCTACAGCTGAGCACCCTCAAGGGCCAGGTCTCGGCCTTGGCCATCTTTTTCCAAAGATCCTTTGCCAATCATAGACTGATCAGGACTTTTTTCCAAGGAGTTACCCATATACGTCCACCGCGTAAACCTGTATTACCGGTGTGGGATTTGAATTTGGTGCTTTCTGCTCTCCAGGGGCCTCCCTTTGAGCCTTTTGTGTGATGCTGCCTTGTCTATTTTGACCCTAAAGGTGGTCTTTTTGGTAGCTATCACCTTGGTGCGCCGCGTGTTGGAGCTGGCCGCGCTTTGTATGAGGCCTCATTACTTTGAGCGGCATAAGGATAAGGTGGTGTTTCGTTTTAAGCCTGATTTTTTTGCCTAAGGTCGTTTCTCCCTTTCAGCTTTTAATGAGGAAGTTGTCTTGCCTTCCCTGTGTCCAGCACCAACTAATTCTAAGGAAAGGACCCTCCATGCCTTGGATGTGGTCAGAGCCATTTAGTACTACTTGGTTGCGACTGAATTCTTCAGGAAATTGGATTCGCTCTTTGTCCTCACTGAGGGTTCCAGGAAGGGCTTGCCTCCGTCCAAGTCCACTCTCAGTAAGTGGATCAGACAGGCGGTGGTGCAAGCATATTCTGCCAAGGGGAAGGAAAACCCCCTTTTCGTGTTACAGCTCATTCTACTAGAGCTTTTGGCGCTTCCTGGGCTTTTCAGCACCAGGCCTCTGTTGAACAAGTTTGTAAGGCCGCCACTTGGTCTTCTGTTCATACCTTTACAAAGTTTTACAAGGTTGATGTTAGGGCCTCAGCTGATGCTGTCTTTGGCCGAAAGGTGCTTCAGGCGGTAGTGAAATGAACTACATGCTGTTCCGCACTGGGGATCCTGCCCTAATGGACGCTGCTTTTGGATGTCCCAACTGTCATCACTTCTGGGACGACCTGGACTGGATATAGTGAAAAATACAATTCTGTGAAACTCACCTGTAGAATTGTTTTTGAATATATCCAGTCCGGGTCGTCCCACCCCGCCCTTGGTTTCATTATCTTTTGTTTGCCTGTTATCATTTTTATATTGGACCATTGTCCTTAATTTTTTGTTGGGGAGAGTACATGCTGAAGCTATGTGATGTAACATGGTTTCTTGGCCTGTCTCCTTTTATTACTGCTTTTCACTATATCCAGTCCAGGTCTTCCCAGAAGTGATGACATTTGGATAGTACGCCACCAGGTGGCGCAGTTACTTCAAGATCCAGAGCTGTAACTCCTCCCAGCCCCCTATAAAATGAGCTGTCTCAAAAGAATTCCCAGATTTCATCTTGCAGTACTGCTGCGAGGATGGTCTGGAACTGTCTCTGGATACAGCAGCTGAGCGGGGCATTTTAAGCCTGTTGGCCGCTGCACCCCTATTGCTACTGTCCCCGTGGACCCACTTATGCCACCCAGCCTCTGCTGATGGGACAGGTGAAGGTAGGGAGAATGCCCGGGGTCAGGCGTTGACAGAGCTAGGCTCTGGGCCGCAGACCCTCCCTTAAAAGGTAACTGGCCATAGGCAATGGTGAGCCTATTGGTGGGGGGGAGCCACCTAAAATACCCGGGTCTCTCTCGTCTGTGCCCACAAGCTTTGTCATTTTTGTGTTTCATGCTTCACTTTCATTTTTTACTTCACTGCTGGCAGCTGTGTGGATGCTCACCTTCCCTCGTTCCTTCGCCTCTTCTCCTTCCCTTCCATTTTGTCGGTGCTGTGAGGGGGGGGGTACGGGAGTACCTGGGCCTCCCTACCTTCCTGCTCTGGGCGCCATTTTAGAGGCTGTGGGCGCCTTTCAGCGCGCCCGCGCGATGACGCGTTTTGCGGCACGGCGCGAGGCCCGCCCCTCAAGGTTAGTGTGTGGCTACGCTCGAGCGCCATTTTCTGCTGCTGCTGGGCCGTTAGTGCCTTGTGGGGATTGTCTTCTGCGGACCCAGCACAGTTTGTGTCACTTGCGCCAGGAGCGTACTTTTGGATCATGATAGGGCAGGCGTCACTCTACCTAGCCCTCTTTTGCCTGCGGCCTCGCCAACGCCCCTGCTAATGGATCTGAAGGGTCTCAACAAGTTTGTCAGAGTCAGACATTTCCGCGGTGAGCTCGCTTCGGCCTGGCGACTTCATGACCACGGTGGACATCAAGGACGCTTATCTGCACATCCCGATTTTTCAGGGGCATCAGAAGTTCCTGAGGTTTGCGCTGAAGGGTCAGCATTACCAGTTTGTGGCGCTGCCGTTCGGGATAACCTCAGCTCCCCGTGTGTTCACCAAGGTGCTGGCAGGCATCATGGCTAGAGATGAGCGAACTTTTGAAAAGTTCGATTCGGCCGATTCGCCGAATTTCACAAAGAAATTCGGGTTCGGCCGAATCGAACTTTTACGAAGTTCCCCATCAAAAATGCCGGCATGGTGGGAGCCGGCCGGCGGGCCGGTAAAGCCGGCCGGCCCGTTCCCACCATGCCGGCATTTTAAAAAAAAAGCATTTTTGCCGGCATGGTGGGAGCGGGCCGGCCGGTTCCTGCGCTGACAGCGCGCCGGCCCGCTCCCACCATACCGGCATTTAAAAAAAAAAAAAAAAAAAAAAGCATTTTTGCCGGCATGGTGGGAGCGGGCCGGCCCGCTCCGCTGTCAGCGGAACCGGCCGGCCCGCTCCCACCATGCCGGCATTTAAAAAAAAAAGCAAACACTTACCTGCAGGTCCGGAGCGTGGAGGCCGGCGCCGCTCTCAGCTGTCATCTGAGGGCGCGTCATCAGAGGCGCCCTCAGATGACAGCCGAGAGCGGCGCCGGCCTCCACGCTCCGGACCTGCAGGTAAGTGTTTGCTTTTTTTTTAAATGCCGGCATGGTGGGAGCGGGCCGGCCGGTTCCGCTGACAGCTTTTTTTTTTTTTTTTTTTTTTTATATGCCGGCATGGTGGGAGCGGGCCGGCCGGCTTTACCGGCCCGCCGGCCGGTTCCGCTGTCAGCGCGGAATCGGCCGGCCCGCTCCCACCATGCCGGCAAAAATGCTTTTTTTTTTTTTTTTTTTTTTTTGGTTTTTTAAATGCCGGCATGGTGGGAGCGGGCCGGCCGGCCCGCTGACAGCGGTACCGGCCGGCCCGCTCCCACCATGCCGGCTTTTTTTTTTTTTTTTTTTTTAATTTCAGGAAAAATTCGATCGGCACGAACCACAAAATATTCGGGTTCGTGCCGAATCGAATATTTCCTGAAATTCGGAGCGAATTCCGTTCGTCCGAACCGGTTCGCTCATCTCTAATCATGGCCATCCTGAGGAACCGGGGCATTGGTGTTCTTCCTTATCTGGACGATTTGCTGATTGCGGCTCAGTCCCTTTAGCAGGCCGAGAGCTACACCTGCACGGTGTTATCCACTCTCAAGGATTTCGGATGGGCAATCAATTACCCCAAGTCTTCTATCACTCCCTCAATAGTGAGGTCCTTCCTGGGCATGACGTTGGACACCTCTCAGGTCAAGGTATTCCTGCCCCAGCAGAAGGGGGAGGGCCTCCAGACGCAGGTGCAGGCCCTACTGGCTTGTCAGTGGCCATCTATTTGTCTGGGGATGAAACTGGTGGGCCTCATGGTGTCCTGCTTCGAGGCAGTGCCCTTTGCCCAGTTTCACATGAGACCTCTTCAATTGAATCTGTTGGCCGGTTGGGACCGGACGCAGGAGTCCCTGGATCAGGAATTTTCAATGTCCCCCATGGTCAGACAGTCCCTCTTGTGGTGGTTGGACTCCAGAAATCTGTTGGTGGCCAAGTCTGACTCCCTGGTGGGAGATAGTTACCACGGACGCCAGTCTGACTGGCTGGGGGAGGTTTTTGGCAAACGCTGAAGTTCCAGGGTCAGTGGGGGCCACAGGAGGCCTGGATCTCCTGGAGCTGAGAGCGATTCGGTTGGTGCTTCTTCAATTGACTCCCCATCTAAGGGGTCGGGAGATTCAGGTCTGCTCGGACAATCAGATGGCTGTCGCCTACATCAATCACCAGGGCGGGCCTCGGAGCAAGCGAGTCCTTCAGGAGGTGTCCCAGATCCTGACTTGGGTGGAGGAGAATGTTCCCTGCATCTCGGCGGGTTACATCCCCGCGGTAGAAAATCAGGAGGCGGACTCCCTGAGCAGGGGGACTTCTCGTCCGGGGGAATGGTCTCTCAGCAGCAAGATCTTTCACGCTCTGTGTCTCCGCTGGGGTCAGCTGGACGTGGACCTGTTTGCATCCAGACACAATCACAAGCTTCCAAGGTTCGTCTCCCTGTCAAGAGATCCTCTGGTCTTCGCCACAGACGCTCTGGCAATTCCGTGGACGGAGTTCAGGCTCCTTTATGCATTTCCTCCATTTCCACTCCTGGGCCGAGTGCTGCGCAAGATAGCCCAGGAGGGGGTACCAACCATCCTGGTGGCTCCTCACTGGTCGAGGCATAGTTGGTTTGCGGACATAGTTCAGTTGTCAGTCGATCGTTACATCATGCCCGACGACCCAGGGCTTCTCACTCAGGTATCCCTGCGGCACCCCAATTTACAGACGCTGGCTTTGACGGCCTGGCTATTGAAACCTCAATCCTAACGGAAAAGGGGCTGTCGGCCACGGTTATTCAGACCATGATTCAGGCGCGGAAGAAGTCTTCTTTCATAATTTACCAGAGTTTGGCATGCTTACATTTCTTGGTGTGAATACAGGAGTTTCCTTTGTCGCATATTCTCTATTTCTAGGATTTTTGGAATTTTTACAACACGGCTTAGACTTGGGTCTACAGCTGGGCACCCTCAAGGGCCAGGTCTCGGCCATCTTTTTCCAAAGATCCTTTGCCAATCATAGACTGATCAGGACTTTTTTCCAATGAGTTACCCATGTACGTCCGCCGCATAAGCCTGTATTACCGGTGTGGGATTTGAATTTGGTGCTTTCTGCTCTCCAGGGTCCTCCCTTTGAGCCTTTGTGTGACGCTGCATTGTCTATCTTGACCCTAAAGGTGGTCTTTTTGGTAGCACCTCGGTGCATCGTGTGTCAGAACTGGCCGCTCTTGTATGAAGCCTCCTTACTTTGAGCGGCATAAGGATAAGGTGGTTTTTCGCTTTAAACCTGATTTTTGTCCTAAGGTCGTTCCTCCCTTTCATCTTAATGAGGAAGTTGTTTTGCCTTCCCTGTGTCCAGAACCGTCTAATTCTAAGGAAAGGACCCTCCATGCCTTGGATGTGGTCAGAGCCATTAAGTACTACCTTGTTGTGATTGAATCCTTTAGGAAGTCGGATTTACTCTTTGTTCTCATGGAAGGTTCCAGAAAGGGTTTGCCTCCGGCCAAGTGCAAGCATATTCTGCCAAGGCGAAGGATCCCCCTTTTCGTGTTACAGCTCATTCTACTAGAGCTATTGGTGCTTCCTGGGCTTTTCAGCACCAGGCCTCTGTTGAACAAGTTTGTAAGGTCGCTACTTGTTCTTCTGTTCATACCTTTACAACGATTTACAAGGTGGATGTTAGGGCCTCAGCTGACACTGCTTTTGGCCGAAAGGTGCTTCAGGCGGTAGTGAAATGAACTACATGCTGTTCCGCACTGGGGATCCCGCCCTAATGGACACTGCTTTTAGATGTCCCAACTGTCATCACTTCTGGGACGACCTGGACTGGATATAGTGAAAAATACAATTCTGTGAAACTCACCTGTAGAATTGTTTTTGAATATATCCAGTCCAGGTCGTCCCACCCTGCCCTTGGTTTCATTATTTCTTGTTTGCCTGTTATGGTGATTACCTTTTATATTGGACCGTTGTCCTTAGTTTTTTGTTGGAGAGAGTACATGCTGAAGCTATGTGAGTTAACATGGTTTCTTGGCCTCCCGGCCTGTCTCCTTTTTACTGCTTTTTGACCTCTGGGAATTCTATTGAGACAGCTCATTTTATAGGGGGTCGGGAGGAGTTACAGCTCTGGATCTTTCAGTAACTGCGCCACCTGGTGGCGGACTACCCAACTGTCATCACTTCTGGGAAGTGGATTGGACTGGACTGGATATATTCAAAAACAATTCTACAGGTGAGTTTCACAGAATTGTATTTTTCCTTCACCAGCAAATTTTATTAAAAATTGTATTTTATTATTATTTATTATAATTCATTATAACCAATCCTTATAAAATGACTATAAAATATTATTAAAAAGATGCCTGAGATCACCGTAAAAACATATACAACACAAAAGCACTTTTAAATGGAACAAAAAACCCTGGATTTTTTACTATTGTGGATTTTGTTCCTTGCCCCGCTGTGTGAAATCCACCTCTCTTCGGTACTACAATACATGCGTGGCTTCTCGTCCAATTATTTGTTTACTGAACATTAATATGCATGACAAACGGCTCTGCTCATGGGAATCGGGAGTGAGGGCGCACGCCTTCCTCCAGCCTATCGGAATGGCTGGGCACTTCTGCCCAGAGATGCCGGGGATGCCGCCAGCCGTGTTGGGTTTTGTTTCACTTTAAAAATGGTCATGAGGGTTCTAAATGCAGTACTAAGCCACAAATATTCTGCCTGTGAACTTTTTGAAAATGCATCAGAAGTGCTGCAAAATTGAAAATTGACAGTTTTGTAGAGTGCTGGAAGACTACGCAGGGCAATGTATACATATTAGCATGTTATCAAGGTCAGGACAATGCCAGTGACCAACTGATAAAACAAGTCACCGGGTCCTGGGCTCTGCAGGCTCCCCTGCCTGGCTCTGTGTTCCCCCTAAGGCTTTCTCAAGGTTTTATATACAAATGTTAGAGACTACCCTAAAAGATGCAAAGTTGGATTGCACTTTGGGCTAAAGAATTTTAACAAAATTGCAATTCTTCTGCAAATGACAGAAACTGCAGGTTTAAAAAAAGAAAAAAAAATAGGGATGATTTTTGGAGGACATGGGATCATAGGAGATCATCAAGGGAAATGAACTCTTAAAATATGTCCCAAATATCATAAGTAGCACAAGTTAAGCTCTGTGCAAATTGTCTCATAATTTGTAGTCAAGCTTTGAATTGCATTGGAGGTCATCTTCACACCACAAAAGTCCAGTTTTTTAGCCCCTGTCTATCCGTTTCAAATCGTGCTGAACTTGTGAAGCGACTGCAAAAGTTTCAGGTTTTAAAGAGAGGCATGACATCACTGTACATTTCTTCATTTTCTTACATTTTTTTTGGGGGGGGGAACACCGGCCCTGCTGTACTGTTCTGGCCCAGTATAGTATCTTAATGAGATCTTTCTTATTTTTGTCCTCTAAAAAAAAAAAAGTAATATGATATTCTGAACCAAATGGTGTGCTTAACACCCCTCCTAATCACCCCATTACAGACAGTATGCACAATCTCCCTATTACAGGGGGTGAGAGGCATCCCTTATTACAACCAGTAAGTAGCAACCCATGTTACAGCCAGTGAGCAGCATCCCTCATTACAGCCAGTAAGTAGCATCCCTCATTACAGCCAGTAAGTAGCCTCCCTCATTACAGCCAGTAAGTAGCATCCCTCATTACAGCCAGTAAGTAGCATCCCTCATTACAGCCAGTAAGTAGCATCCCTCATTACAGCCAGTAAGTAGCATCCCTCATTACAGCCAGTAAGTAGCATCCCTCATTACAGCCAGTAAGTAGCATCCCTCATTACAGCCAGTAAGTAGCATCCCTCATTACAGCCATTGAGCAGCATCCCTCATTACCAGCAGTGTATGGCATCCCACATTGGAGGCAGTGTGCAACATCTTCCATTACAGGCAGTGTGCAACATCTTCCATTACAGGCAGTGTGCAACATCTTCCATTACATGCAGTGTGCAACATCTTCCATTACAGGCAGTGTGCAACATCTTCCATTACAGGCAGTGTGCAACATCTTCCATTACAGGCAGTGTGCAACATCTTCCATTACAGGCAGTGTGCAACATCTTCCATTACAGGCAGTGTGCAACATCTTCCATTACAGGCAGTGTGCAACATCTTCCATTACAGGCAGTGTGCAACATCTTCCATTACAGGCAGTGTGCAACATCTTCCATTACAGGCAGTGTGCAACATCTTCCATTACAGGCAATGTGCAACATCTTCCATTACAGGCAATGTGCGGCATCTTCCATTACAGGCAATGTGCGGCATCTTCCATTACAGGCAATGTGCGGCATCTTCCATTACAGGCAATGTGCGGCATCTTCCATTACAGGCAATGTGCGGCATCTTCCATTACAGGCAATGTGCGGCATCTTCCATTACAGGCAATGTGCGGCATCTTCCATTACAGGCAATGTGCGGCATCTTCCATTACAGGCAATGTGCGGCATCTTCCATTACAGGCAATGTGCGGCATCTTCCATTACAGGCAATGTGCGGCATCTTCCATTACAGGCAATGTGCGGCATCTTCCATTACAGCCAGCGTATGACATCCCACAATGGAGTCAGTGTGCGCATTCTTCCATTACAGGCAGTGTGCGGCATCTTCCATTACAGGCAGTGTGCGGCATCTTCCATTACAGGCAGTGTGCGGCATCTTCCATTACAGGCAGCGTGCGGCATCTTCCATTACAGCCAGCGTGCGGCATCTTCCATTACAGCCAGCGTGCGGCATCTTCCATTACAGCCAGCGTGCGGCATCTTCCATTACAGCCAGCGTGCGGCATCTTCCATTACAGCCAGCGTATGACATCCCACATTGGAGTCAGTGTGCGGCATCGTCCATTACGGGCAGTGTGCGGCATCGTCCATTACGGGCAGTGTGCGGCATCGTCCATTACGGGCAGTGTGCGGCATCGTCCATTACGGGCAGTGTGCGGCATCTTCCATTACAGGCAATGTGCGGCATCTTCCATTACAGGCAATGTGCGGCATCTTCCATTACAGGCAATGTGCGGCATCTTCCATTACAGGCAATGTGCGGCATCTTCCATTACAGGCAATGTGCGGCATCTTCCATTACAGCCAGCGTATGACATCCCACAATGGAGTCAGTGTGCGCATTCTTCCATTACAGGCAGTGTGCGGCATCTTCCATTACAGGCAGTGTGCGGCATCTTCCATTACAGCCAGCGTGCGGCATCTTCCATTACAGCCAGCGTGCGGCATCTTCCATTACAGCCAGCGTGCGGCATCTTCCATTACAGCCAGCGTATGACATCCCACATTGGAGTCAGTGTGCGGCATCGTCCATTACGGGCAGTGTGCGGCATCGTCCATTACGGGCAGTGTGCGGCATCGTCCATTACGGGCAGTGTGCGGCATCGTCCATTACGGGCAGTGTGCGGCATCGTCCATTACGGGCAGTGTGCGGCATCGTCCATTACGGGCAGTGTGCGGCATCGTCCATTACGGGCAGTGTGCGGCATCGTCCATTACGGGCAGTGTGCGGCATCGTCCATTACGGGCAGTGTGCGGCATCGTCCATTACGGGCAGTGTGCGGCATCGTCCATTACGGGCAGTGTGCGGCATACCTCATTATATACCTCATTATAGTGAGTGGCATCCCTCCATTCCAAGCAGGGACTAGCATCCCTCATTACAGGCAGTGAGAGATGTCCAACCCCCTTTCTCCCCCCAGCGCTGGACAATAATAAGGCAGTGGTTGGGCGGGGTAACCAATCCATGACTGCTGCTGCTGTTCCCTCTGCTGCTGCCACAAACACACTTACCGGCGCTTGTTCCCGGTGGGCCATATGGGCGACGTCCATAGACAGACCGCATAAATCAGTTACCCTGCCCGCCGCATTATTATTGTACAGCACTCGGGAGCCGCTCACCAGCCACATCCAACCTCCCGCATCTGTCGCTCGCCAGACTACCAGGATTTTGCCTGGGATGTACTATGGTCAGTTCGCCCCTGGTTTGCCATTTTGGGTTTATGCTACACTGACAATTGTAGCCCAGTGATAATGTAAATCTCAGTTGTGTTCCTCACCTACAGTACTGCAGATCACTTCTTGTATTGAGTTCTTTAGTTTTACCATCTGTTAGCCAAAGAATAAATTGCGCAAGCCCAGTGCAAATTGAAATTTACATGTGAATGTTGCATCAGCTGCAAGTATATTTCGTCATTGCTTGCCCAATCCACTGTCTTTTGTGCACATTAAACCTTGTAACTTGTGCTAGATGTGTAACTTTAGTATGTATGTACTTACCTATTCAATGTCCTATTTAATTTCCTTAGAGGAAAAGCAGTGTCCCTGAGACAGAAGAGAAGGTTAAAAGACTGAAGAGAAAGAACGCCGAGCTTGCAGTAATAGCAAAGCGCTTGGAAGAAAGAGCTCAGAAACTTCAAGAGGCCAATCTGAAAATGGTAAGTGCTATATTCTAGGAATCCCCCCTGTGTTGAGGTTAAAAAAAAATGTTGAAATGTCTTTATATTGCTGGGCCTGAGTACTCCCTACAACATATAGATGCTAAATGGAGGAAGACTTTAATTCCTGCTAAGACTATGGCTGCTTTCACAATACGCAGCACAGCGAATCTCTGCACAGTATGCTTTTGTGTACTGTAAACTTTCTTGTGTTGTGGTATTGTGGCAGCTTTTTGTGTGTGCAAAGAACAAAAAAAAATTGAAAATGAAATGGAGTAAAACAACATAGGGGCTGGTATTCCCATGGTTCGGAAGCCAAAAACTCAGACTTCAGCCATGCGAATTACCAGCTCCTGCTATTTGCCCTTCAGCATTGGTTTAGTGTTCTGCCAGGATACCCTCATGAAAGAACACCAGGAGGTCAGACAATTGGATCTTGGAAGTGGTCGCCTCCGTGTACAAACTGGAGTTCGAGTTCTGGCCGCCCCCAAGATTCTTAAGGTCTCGTGTGCCCTCGGACCCTCAGGCTGCACAGGGGCTCCTGTCAGCAGTCAAAAACCTTCTGGACATGGGGGTTATATGCCCGGTGCCTCTGTCGGAGAGAGGCAGGGGTTACTACTCCAACCTTTTTTACGGTTCCCAAAAAGGAGGGTTCGGCGAGACCCATTCTAGATCTCAAGGTTCTCAGATTTCTCAGAGCCAAAAAGTTCAGCATGGAGACTCTGCGCTCGGCTATCAATTCCCTTCGCCAAGGGGATTTTATGACATCCATAGACATCAAGGATGCGTATCTGCATGTTCCGATTTTTCAGGCACATCAGAGAATCCTCTGGTTTGCGGTGGGGGATCAACATTATCAGTTTGTAGCTCTTCCCTTCGGTCTGACCTTGGCACCGAGGGTCTTCACCAAGGTTTTGGCGGGCATAATGGTTCTGCTCAGATCTCAGGCATTCGCATTGTGCCTTATCTGGACAATCTGTTGATATCAGCTTCTTCCCTCCATCAGGCGGGGCTGGCCACCCACCAGGTGGTGTCGACCCTGGAGAGGTTCGGGTGGGTGATCAACCGCACCAAGTCTTCTCTCTCCCCGTCTCGTGTGATTTCATTTCTGGGCATGAATCTGGATACCATTCGGGCCAGAGTGTTTCTGACCCAGACCAAGGTGCAGGGGATTCAGGGCCTGATCCGCCTTCTTCTGGACAGTCCTTGTCTCTCTATCTGACAGGGGATGAAACTAGTGGGTTTCATGGTATCCTCCTTCGAGGCGGTGCCCTTTGCACAGTTTCACATGAGATCTCTTCAACTTCACCTATTGACGTATTGGGACAGGTGCCCACAGTCATTGGATCGACCTTTCAGGATGTCTCCCAGGGTTCGGCAGTCCTTTTGGTGGTGGCTGGACTCGAGCAATCTGGTGAAGGGCAGATCCTTTCTGATCCCTTGTTGGGAGACGGTTACCACGGATGCCAGCCTGTCGGGCTGGGGAGGTTATTGGAAGAGTCATCAGTTCAGCGGGGTGTGGGGTCCCCAGGAGGCTCACACCCCCATCAATGTCTTGGAGCTCAGAGCCATTCGACTGGTTCTGACTCGGCTGACCCCACATTTACGGGGTCTTCCGGTTCAGGTTCGTTCGGACAACCGAACGGCAGTAGCTTACATAAATCACCAGGGAGGGACTCGCAGCAGGAGTGCCCTCAGGGAAGTCTCTCTGATCCTGCACTGGGCGGAGAGCAATGTTCCTTGCCTTTCAGCAGTCTACATTCCGGGTGTGGAGAACACGGAGGCGGATTCCCTGAGCAGGGGATCCTCTCGCCACGGAGAGTGGTCTCTCAATCCTGAGGTTTTTCTGGATCTTTGCCGCAAGTGGGAGACTCCGGAGGTGGATCTCTTTGCCTCGAGGCACAAACTTCCGGCCTTTGTGCCTCTTTCTCAAGATCCTCTGTCTCTGGCAGTGGATGCCTTGTCACTGGCTTTAAGGAGTTGGGGTTTCTGTACCTGTTTCCACCGGTCTCCATGCTGGGCAAGGTAGTTTGCAAACTGGTTCTAGAAGGGGCACCAGCGATTCTGGTGGCTCCAAGGTGGCCAAGAAGGGTTTGGTACGCAGACGTCGTAAGGATGGCCGTAGACCAGTACCGGCTTCCCTTGTTGCCGGACCTGCTATCTCAGGGTCATCTACTTTACCCCAATTTACAAACTCTTTTGACGGCTTGGCTGCTGAAACCTTCATCTTGAAGGAGGAAGGTTTGTCTGAGGCTGTTGTTCAGACCCTGATTAGGGCTAGGAAGCGGTCCTCTTCTGGCATTTACTATAGGACTTGGAGGTCTTATATTGATTGGTGTGAGGCTAGGGCCTTGCCTTGCAGGGTTTTTTTCTATACCCAGGATTTTGGAGTTTCTTCAGCATAATCTGGATCTTGGGTTCCAGCTTAGTACTTTGAAAGGACAGGTTTCTGCTCTGTCTGTTTTCTTCCAGAGGTCTTTTGCCTTACACCCGCTGGCTAAGACCTTTTTCCAAGGGGTGGCGCATGTGCGGCTCCCTCGGAAGGCTGTAGTTCCTGTTTGGGATTTGAATTTGGTTCTTTCGGCTCTGCAGGGTCCTCCTTTTGAGCCGCTACAGGATATTGCTCTTTCGGTTCTCACTCAGAAGGTTGCTTTCTTGGTGGCTATTACCTCTGTTCGGCGTGTCTCTGAGTTGGCGGCTCTGTCTATTCAGGCCCCTTACTTTGAGAGACACCAGGATAAGGTGTTTTTTTGTTTTAAGCCGGATTTCCTTCCTAAGGGGGTGTCGGCTTTCCACCTCAATCAGGATATTGTTCTCCCTTCCTTGTGTCCTAAGCCTAACAATGACAAGGAGAGGGTTCTGCACAATTTGGACGTTGTTCGCTGTGTGAAGTACTATTTGGTGACTACTTCTTCCTTCCGCAAGACGGACGCTTTTTTCGTGGTGCCCTGCGGGCCCAGGAAAGGTTTGGCACCTGCTAAGTCTACAATTAGCAAATGGATTCGTCAGGCCATTGTGGGGGCCTATTCTGCTAAGGGGAGGACTCCTCCTTTTAGGGTCACTGCACACTCTACTCATGTGGTCGGTGCGTCCTGGGCTTTTCAGCACCAAGCTTCTGTTGAACAAGTTTGTAAGGCTGCTACTTGGTCTTCCGTTCATACTTTTTCCAAGTTTTACAAGGTTGATGTGCGGGCTTCAGCGGATGCTGTTTTTGGCCGCAAGGTTCTGCAAGCTGTTTCTGGTTCCCACCCATGACGGACACTGCTATTGGATGTCCCAGATGTCATGAAGACTGAAGTGGAGTGTATGGCACACTTAGAATAATACCGTTTTGTGAGTACTCACCTTTAAAACGGGTATTATGAGTGTGCCATACACTCCACTTCGCCCCACCCTTTTTTTCAGGTATTCTGGGGCTTTTAGATGGTGGACCATTGGTTTTGATTGTTAAGGTTATATTTGGTTCTTCCTGGTCCCTTTACTGCTTTTATACACTGGGGAATTGGTGGGAGGTCCCAGGTATATATGGACCGGGAGGTATTCATCTCTGCAGAAGTTCGCCCTCTACTGGAGATTACCCAGATGTCATGAAGACCGAAGTGGAGTGTATGGCACACTCATAATACACGATTTGGTGAGCACTCACAAAACGGTATTTTTGAGCCCTTGGCGAAGGCATCCTTTTGTTTGTTCTTGAATGTTGTCTTTTAAGGTGATAATCGCCGCCATTCAGTGGGTATCCGGGATGGCAGCTTTATCAGTTAACACAGATATAAAAGAGCACCACCCCTAGTAGGTGCCTCTACAAACTGTTTCATATAGTTACCTTGTAGCAAGCTGAGGAATGCTCTGCCCCTTGTGGTAGAAGCAAAACCATGTCTCCAGTCAATTCTTGGGTAGTTTTAAGTGGACCAAAATCCTGGGTTTTGGTCCTGGCCCCTGGTGGGAAACCCCACAGGTTGACGAAACAAACTCGCCTCTTCCCGGTCATATGGTGTATTCGCGACCGCTCATCCAATCTACAAGCTCGGATCCGCTCACGTCAGTGTGTCTAAGCCTTCGTCTAAAGCGTACGGCTTCGAGCACACTAAGGGCCGCATCCCCCGCTACCCTCTAGTATGGGGGGAAGCCAGCTACCTAATATTTATGTAGCTGTTTATTGGTAGGAGAGGCAGCTACTTAAATTTTACTTAGCTGGCGTTAGAAAGGTTAAATCAGACCTAAAGTAAAAAAAAATAGTTTAGTAAATTGTGCCTCTAAAGCCCCATTCTGGTAATCTGTGAAATAAACTATTTGAGAGGGCTTAACTCAATGCAGATGTTATGGAATAGCAGGCTGTTCTTCAAATAGTTGGCGATTGCCATTTCTTTGTTAAAGGTTCTATCATCTTGCCACAACCCTGGGCCCTGGTGCAGGGCAGAAATATTTGGGTTCCTATAGCACTGGACTGACTTTTTGCTGGGGTAAAAACTGTATTATACAGATAATTTGCACCTGAATGAAAGGGGGGCTGCTGTGCTTTGTAAGAAGATGCTGGTTGGAGTATGTAAACTAGAAATGAGTGGGAAGGGCAAGAGTGAAAGCAAAGGGGCAGACGGTTATTTAGGGGACAGCATATGAATGCTATGTTGGATAAGGAGATCCATGTGTTACACACCGGCACTGAAAAAGTGCTGACACAACGCTAAATGTGTTAAACTGGATGGTAACATGAAGTGCATGTTCACAAATGCCAGAAGTCTGGCAAGTAAAATGGTGGAGCTTGAGGCCGTGGTACTAAAAGAAAATGTGGACAAGACATTGGACTCCACACTTCATAGGGCTGTTAATCTTCAAGGGTTTGGCCTCTTTCAGAAAGACAGAGCAAATAGGAAAGGGGATGGAGTGTGTCTTTAAAACAAGATTTCAAAGCTTATATTAATGAGTGGATACTAGCTGAGGATTGTGAAGATGTATAATCCTTGTGGGTAGATGTGTGGGGCGATGGAAATATATTTTGGTGTAATCTACCACCCCCCTCAGCATAACTGAGGAAATAGCAGGTCGGCTGCATAAATCTAGGGGGTAGCACAGGCAGGTTCACTGGTGATAATGGGGGATTTCATTCACCCAGGTATTGTCTGGAGCCAAGTGGGGGGGGGGGGGGGGCATTCCTCAGCTTGCTGCAAGATAACTTCATGAGCCAGTTGGTGGGAAGCACCAACTAGGGTTGATGCTTTATTGAATCTGGTTATATCAAATTAGACCTGGTAGGTACTGTAACAGTTCATGAAAATCTTGGTAACAGTGACCACAATATAGTTGTATTCAACATCAACTGTAAAAACATTCTCTGGCTGGGAGGGCAAAAACACTACTTTTAAGACAGGCCAAATTCCCCAGGTTCAAGACTGCGCTCCAGGACATTTGTTAGGAAATAAGGATATAAATGCCAAATGGTATAAGCGACTCAAATTAAATCCCTCCTGGCTGACACCTGCATTTAAACGGGCAATAAAAAACAAAGGGACATTCAAAATTTCAAATCAGATCTCTCAGCAGTAACCTTTGAATTGTATAAAGCAGTAGATAAATTGTGTAAACAAGTGAAAAAAACTGTTAAGCACATCATGAGAGATGTGGCCAAAGAAAGCAAAACCAACCCTGTTTTCCAGGTGTACAGCACGTCTTGCTTCATTTCAATTCTTTACATGTGGTTAATCCGCCACAGCTGGCGCAATCGACTACAGGAAGACTTGTGGGCCCTCCTGGCCCATATAAGGGCCCGAATTACCCAGAAGACCCCCTGTCTTCTCCTGCAGTCTCTCCATGGACTCCGCAGATAAGCGGGGCTTCCCAAGCCCGTCGGACGCTGCAAGTCCTATTCCCACCTGCTTCCAGGACCCTTCTTGCCTCCCAGTCATGGATGTGGATCAGGTGATGGTAGGGGAATGCTGTGGGTCAGGCGTTCGGCAGAGCTATGCTCTGGGCCGCAGACTTATTCCAAGTGTGACATACACTCCGCTTCAATTCTTCATGACATTTGGGTTATTCTCCAGTAGAGGGTGAACTTCTTCAGAGATGAATGCAAAAAAAGGAGCTCCTCCCAGTCCATAAATGCCTGGGACCTCCCACCAATTCCCCAGTTTCTCTGCAGGAAGGCGAGCAAGACAGAAGATGAAGACTTCTCTTACTTGCAGGTAAGCCGGGTTCGCGCCCGGCCATTTTTTGCCCCTATTGCTGCCAGGACCTTTCCTATATTATCCCTATGCAAGCCTCCCAGCCTTGGCTGCGGGTCCTGGTAAGGGTAGGTAGCACCTTATGGGTGTGCAAGGAGCATTGCTCCGCTTGAGACCTCATTACAAGGGGTAGGCGGTTGCCTGGGTTTGGTGATCCCGGTGTGGGATGCCCTGTCCCTTTCATTCCTTTGGCCAGATTCTGTCTGGGATTCCCTTATCTCCCTCTAGGTGGGGGGGGGGGTTGGCCTGTATACCCTGTTGGTTTATATGTGTGTATGACACTGTGTGTGTGTTTTTACTTGTGTTGGGTGCTGACAGGATGTTTGCATTATACTCGGGGCCATAACAATGCTGGCCTCCTTCACTCAAGCCTGGGGGGCTTCTCCCCCTCAGGCTTGTTCGGGGAGGGGGCGGAGCAGGGCTCTCGGTGCGGCCGCTGTAGCCCCGCCCCCTCGTTTGGCGCGATGCTGCCGGCCAGCCCATATATAATGTTTTATGAGTCTATTTTTGACTTGGATGCTTCATTGTGTGTTTCAGATTGCATCGTCTATGTGCATGTTAAGGGGTTCCTCCTAGTCCTGGGGTCCCTAGCCTTACTATAGATCACCACAAATCCTCCCACTGGGAATTTTAAAGGGCATCCCGGTTTGCTTATTGCTTAAACTCCCTGCGGTCTTGCGACTGACCACAAAAATCACCATATGGAGGCTCCGCAGAATACCGGGCTCGGGCTCCCTCTGGGACAATCCTGGCCATGTGTGGGTTGTGGGGCATCCCTTACGGGTGAGAATGTGCTTATTTGTATACCATGTGCACAAAAGGCCATATCGCGGCAGTCGGGTGCCCAGCCTTCTGGGTCGGCGCACCCCGCCTCATCGCCTTCCCCTCCCCACTTTATCCGTACCCCAAGTAACATTGGTGCTAGCGGGGATTCGCATTCCGATGTTTGTGCTAGGTTGGCCAGCATCGAGAAATGTATGGTTAGCGCGGTGGGCAAGAAGGCCCAGGCTAAAAAGAGACATTTGTCGTCGGTCCAGGCGACTTGGGATATTGATGATGATAATTTTGATATGTCAGATTATTCCCCGCTAGAGGAGGGGGAATTGTATGAGGAGTCAGAGGCTGACGATGTACGGTTTGGCGAGACTGATGTTGGGCAGGCGCTGGGGGATGCTGTGGACACGGCCACGGTTTTGTCACATCTCTTGGAGGTTTTGGATATTGCGCCACCTGAGGCGCCTCCTCTCAAGAAGGGGGAATTTTTTGGGGCCCACAAGCCTCGTTTGGAGTTCCCTACCCAGGGTCATTTTGATGCACTGATCCTTAGGGAATGGGAGAAACCTAGTCGGCTTCCGAGGTGTTCCTCCGGGATGGGATAAGAAGTATCCTTTCCCGGTGGAAGCGGTTAAGCACTGGGCTTCTCCTCCTGAGGTCGATGCGCCAGTTTTGGGCTTCCCAAAAGGATGGTGAGGATAGGCGCCTTTGATCAGATGGCATGCCATGCCTTTGCCAGTGTTGGTTCGGCCTTGCGGCCTGTTTGGGCATCCGCGCTAGTGGCGGTGGGTGCTAGGTCTCTGAGTTCACTACGCTTAAAAGATTTGAATTGTTCATGGATTTTGTCTTGGCTGCTATGGAAGACACTATTGTTATGTGTAGTAGGACTTCAGCCTTATTGGTGGCCATGCGCCGCTCGGTATGGCTCCGTCAGTGGACGGCGGACTTTGCGGCCAAGAAATCGCTCACAGCTCTTCCCTTCTTGGGTACGTGGCTGTTTGGAGATAAGTTGGATGCTGTGGCAAAGGGAGGTAAGTTACCTCAGCGGAAGAAACTGCGCCGTCCCTTTCGGGGGGCAGGCTCTTTCAATCCTTCCTTTCGAGGCGCCAGAGCTGGTAGAGGTTTGGTCTTCTCGGGTGTCAGAGGCTCTTCCTGGAACAGGGGCAGAGGTGGGGCCCGTCCCGCTTCTGCCTGGGGTTCCAAACCCAAGCCTGCGGGTAAACCAGCTCCGCAATGAAGGGGCGCCCTCACCCGCTTGGGTGGGGGGACGGCTGCGGCTCTTCTTCCAGGTCTGGGCTCGGGAGGTCACAGACAATTGGATCTTGGAAGTGGTCTCCTGAGTTCGAGTACTGGCCTCCTCCAAGATTTTTAAGGTCTCGGGTGCCTGTGGACCCTCAGGCGGCACAGTGGCTCCTGTTAGCAGTGAAAAACCTTCTGGACATGGAAGTTGTATTCCCGGTGCCTGCGTCGGAGAGAGGCAGGGATTTCTACTCCAACCTTTTCACGGTTTCCTAGAAGGAAGGTTCTGTAAGACCCATTTTGGATCTCAAGGTCCTCAACAGATTCATCAGATTCAAGAAGTTCCGTATGGAGACTATGCGCTCGGCCATCAGTTCCCTTCGTCAAGGTGATTTCATGACATCCATATCAAATATGCGTATTTGCATGTTCCAATTTTTCCAGCGCATCAGAGATTCCTCAGGTTCGAGGTGGACGATCAACATTTTCAGTTTGTAGCCCTTCCCTTCGGGTTGACCTCAGCGCCGAGGGTCTTCACCAAGGTTCTGGCGGGCATAATGGCCCTATTCAGAGCTCAGGGAATTCGCATTGTGCCGTATCTGGACGACCTATTGATTTCAGCTTCTTCCCTCCATCAGGCGGAGCTGGACACCCACCAGGTGGTGTCGACCCTGGAGAGGTTCGGGTGGGTGATCAACCTCCCCAAGTCCTCTCTCTCGCCATCACGGGAGATTTCATTTCTGGGCATGAATCTGGATACCATTCAGGCCAGAGTGTTTCTACCCCAGACCAAGGTGCAGGGGATTCAGGATCTGATCCGCCTTCTTCTGGCCGATCCTTGCCCCTCTATCCGGCAGGGGATGAAACTGGTGGGATTAATGGTGGCCTCCTTCGAGGCGGTCCCGTTTGCGCAGTTTCACATGAGATCTCTTCAACTTCATCTATTGACGCATTGGGACAGGTGTCCGCTGTCATTGGGTCAACCATTCAGGATGTCTCCCGGGGTTCGGCAGTCTCTTCGGTGGTGGCTGGAGTCGAGCAACCTGTTGAGGGGCAGATCCTTTCTGGTTCCTCGCTGGGAGACGGTTACCATGGATGCCAGCCTGTCTGGCTGGGGAGGTTTCTGGAAAAGTCATCAGTTCAGTGGAGTGTGGGGTCCTCAGCAGGCTCACAACCCCATCAATGTTTTGGAGCTCGGAGCCATCCGGCTTGTTCTGTCACGGCTGACGTCACACTTACAGGGTCTTCCGGTTCAGATTCATTCAGACAATCGGACGGCGGTAGCCTACATCAATCACCAGGGGGGGACTCGCAGCAGGAGTGCCCTCAGGGAAGTCTCTCTGATCCTGCATTGGTCGTAGAGCAATGTTCCTTGCATTTCGGCAATCTACATTCCGGGAGTGGAAAACACAGAGGCGGACTCCCTGAGCAGGGGGTTCTCTCGCCAAGGAGAGTGGTCCCTCAACCCCGGGGTTTTTCGGGTTCTTTGTCGCAAGTGGGGGACTCCGGAGGTGGATCTCTTTGCCTCACGGCACAATCACAAACTCCCGGCCTTTGTGTCTCTATCTCAGGATCCTGTAGCTCTGGCAGTGGATGCCTTGTCCCTTGCTTGCAAGGATCTGGGGTTTCTGTACCTGTTTCCTCCCTTCTCCATGCTGGGCAAGGTAGTTTGCAAACTGGCTCTGGAGGGGGCACCAGCAATTCTGGTGGCTCCAAGGTGGCCAAGAAGGGTTTGGTACGCAGATGTTGTAAGGCTGGCGGTAGATCAGTACCGGCTTCCCATGTTTCCGGATCTGTTATCTCAGGGTCAACTACGTTACCCCAATTTACAAACGCTGGCCTTGACGGCTTGGCTGCTCAACCCTTCATTTTAAAGGAGGAAGGTTTCTCTGAGGCTGTGGTTCAGACCTTGATTAGAGCTAGGAAGCGGTCCTCGTCTGGCATTTACTAAAGGGCTTGGCGGTCCTATATTGACTGGTGTGAGGCTAAGGCCTTGCCTTGCAGGGTGTTTTCGATCCCTAGGATTTTGGAGTTTCTTCAGCACAGTCTGGTCATGAAGAGTTGAAGCGGAGTGTATGTCACACTTGGAATAATACCGTTTTGTGAGTACTCACCTATAAAACGGATATTATAAGCGTGACATACACTCCGCTTCACCTCACCCTTTTGGTATTTTGGATCCTTTATATGGTGAACCTTTGTTTCTTGGTTGTTGTGTATTGTTATATTTTGTTCTTCCTGGTCCCCTTACTGCTATTTTACACTGGGGAATTGGTGGGAGGTCCTAGGTATTTATGGACTGGGAGGAGCTCCTTTTTTGCATTCATCTCTGCAGAAGTTCGCCCTCTACTGGAGAATAACCCAAATGTCATGAAGAGTTGAAGCGGAGTGTATGTCACACTTATAATATCCGTTTTAAAGGTGAGTACTCACAAAACGGTATTTTTTCCTCAAGGTAAGCCGGCTATAGGCTATGGTGAGCCTATTGGGGGGGGGGAGGGGGGGGAACCAACCTGTGACCCTGTTTTCATATGTATCCCACAAGCTTTATTGCTGTGTTTGGTGTGGTGAGTTTCACTTCCGTTTTTACATATATTTTTACCTCAGATTATGCTTACCTTCCTCGCTCCTGCTCCTCTTGCCCTCACGGTATGGCTTGGGGGGGGCACGCGTACCCTTGTTCTTGAGGGCGGCGGTTGATATGGTAGGCGGCTTCTTGCGCCGCCAGAGTGATCTCCGCGGCGGAGGGAGGAGGGGGATTCCCTCCCGCCCTGTCTCTTTCTTCGAGGGCGCCATTTTGGCCCTCTGGCGCCCGGAGTTGTAGGAGCGCTGCGGGGCGGGGGCAGAGTGCTGTGGCCCGCCCCTCGAGGTGCTGACTAGGCTGGCCCGGCGCCATTTTCTTTAACTGTTCCCCGCTTCCTCACGCGCCGATACGCTCACTACAATTTCAAAAGCAGTGGTCTCCTCCGCTCCTGAGGGGCCTGATTCAGCGCTGCTGCAGGTCTGATGTCCATGCTGCACGGGCTCTTCTCAGCACTTCACTACTCCCTTGGTCCACGAGTCCGTTCTTTTTCGTTATTCACTTTTTGTTATTGTGTGGTTTAATATGGTGGTGCATGCTCTGCGGGACGCTCGTGTTATCCACCTTTTGCATTTTTCAGGGTCCCATATTGTATTTGTGGTTCCTCCCGGTCCATTCCACTCCCCCCACCCCCCCTCTTCCACCACCCCTCCCTGCCCTGTGGGTTAAGGTGCTGAGGGTCAGATTGGGTTTTTTTTTGTACAGTTCTAGGCCTCCTTAGTGCCTTGTGACCAGTCTCTTCTTACCCTAATCACCATAATGGAGGCTTCTGGGAATAACGGGCTTGGGAACCCCCCGGGACTTGCTAAGCTTTGTCTTGTGTGTGGTACATGCCCGCCGAGTGGTCGCAGCACGGTTTGTGAGTGTTATTGCGGATCAGGATGGGGCGAGTGTTGCCGGCCCCAGTCCCATTTCTCTGACGGCCTCGCCGACTCCCCCGCGTCTGCTTCTGGCCCCTAGTGTGGGGGAGGCCAGCAGGGACTCGCGTAGTTATTTTGAGCTCAGACTGGCTAGCATTGAGCATCAGTTGGCGAGTTCTGCCGCTGGCAAGGCCTAGGAAGCGGCATTTGGAGCCGGCTCGCGCCATCTTTGACGATGAGACTTTTGAGGCTTTCGGTCACCGAGATTCCACTGAGGAGGGTGAGTTGCTCCAGGGGTCTGACTCCTCCGGGGGTAGTTGGGGTACTTTGACAGTTGCCCCGGGTCTTCATCCGATTTGGACGAGTGGCCCCAGGATGATACAGAGCAGCTGTTGTCAGCGGTACTTGAAACCCTGCACATTGTTCCTCCTAAGGTGGCCAAGAAGAAACAGGGGGACCTGTTTCGGCCGGAGAGACAGCGCCTTGTCCTTCCTGAACAAGGCCACTACTCTAAGATGGTTTTTAAGGAATGGGAGAAGCCTAATAGGTTGCCGTCGGTGCCTAGGGGTTTTGACAGATGGTATCCCTTTTTGGAGGAATTGGTTCGCCTCTGGTCCCATCCCCCGGAAGTGGATGCTCCTGTTCTGGGGCTCTCCAATACCTCGGTTATGCCGTCTCCTGAGACTTCCTCCATGCATGATCTTGTTGACAGGCGCATGGATCAGCTAGCCTGTCATGCTTTCACTAATGTGGGAACTGGTCTGCGACCTGTCTGTGTTGCGGCCATTGTTTCCATGGCCATTAAAAAGGTGAGGCGTCTTGTGGATATCGCCAAATCTCACAAGCGAGCGGAGGAGTATAGGGAGCTTTATCTGGTTGCCACAGTGGGCAGCGGATGCCGCTGCCAAAAAAAGCTCTCACAGGTATTCCCTTCCTGGGAATTCGGTTGTTCGGGGAACAGTTGGACCTCCTGGCTAAGGACGGGAGACTTCCTCAGCGTCGGAAGCAGGTGCGGCCCTTTCCGGGGCTCTTCTTCCTTTCGCCCTTCTTGCGGAGGACGAGGATCTTCCTTTTCTGGTGGCTGCAGAGACTCATGGGGTCGAGGTAGAGCCCGAGGTTGTCCCGGCCTCGCCTGGGGATCCAAGCCTAAGCCACCCTCCAAGGCCCCTCAAGCATGAGGGGACGCCCTCACCCAGACGGGTGGGGGGACGGCTTCGGCTCTTTGCTCACGTCTGGAGACAACACGTCTCGGACCGGTGGATTCAGGAGGTTGTGTACTCGGGCTACAAGATAGAGCTGGCAGCTTGTGCCTCTGCTAGAACAGGATCGGGGGTTCTACTCCAACCTGTTCACAGTGCCCAAGAAGGACGGCTCCCTGAGACCCATTCTGGATTTAAAGGGTCTCAACAGATTTGTCAGGTTCAAACACTTCCGCATGGAGACCTTACGGTCGGCGGTGAGCTCTCTTTGGCCAGGCGACTTCATGACCACTGTGGACATCAAGGATGCCTATCTGCACGTTCCTGTCTTCCTGGGTCACCAGAGGTTCCTGAGGTTTGCTCTGGGGGATCAACACTACCAGTTTGTGGCCCTGCTGTTCGGCATCACCTCGGCCCCCAGGGTGTCATGGCCCTTCTCAGGAGCCAGGGCATTCGCGTTCTTCCTTACTTGGACGACCTGTTGATTGCTGCTCCATCTTTGCAACAGGCAGAAAGGGATACTCGGATGGTAGTGTCCACCCTCGAGTCCTTCGGTTGGGTGATCAATTATCCCAAGTCTTCACTCTCTCCCTCATCGGTAAGGTCCTTCCTGGGAATGACTCTGGATACTTCTCAGGTCAAGGTGTTTCTCCCTCAACAGAAGGTGGAGGGCCTTCAGATGCAGGTGTGGGCCTTATCGTGCCCTCATCCCTCCATCCGTCTGGGGATGCAGTTGGTGGGTCTCATGGTGTCTTGCTTCGAGGCGGTGCCTTTTGCTCATTTCCACATGAGACCTCTTCAGTTGAATCTCTTGACCGTCTGGGATCGGAGTCAAGAGTCCTTGGAGCAGGAGTTTGCTCTGTCCCCTCTGGCCAGACAGTCCCTCTAGTGGTGGTTGGACACGAGAAATCTTCTGGTGGGCAGGTCCTTTCTGCCGCCATGATGTGTCGCCACGGACGCCAGTCTGACCGGTTGGGGAGGGGTTTGGCAATCACTGAAGTTCCAGGGACAGTGGGGTTTTCAGGAGGCCCACGCACCCATCAACCTCCTGGAGCTGAGATCGATCAGGCTGGTTCTCTTTCAGTTGACTCCCCATCTACAGGGTCGTGTGGTCCAGGTCCGCTCGGACAACCAAACGGCTGTTGCTTACATCAATCACCTGGGAGGGACTCGGAGCAAACAAGTCCTCAAGGAGGTGTCCCTGATTTTGTCATGGGCAGAGGAGAACGTTCCCTGCATCTCTGCGGTTTTCATCCCTGGGGTGGAGAACCAGGAGGCAGATGCCCTGAGCAGGGGGACTGCTCGTCTGGGGGATTGGTCTCTCGACAACAGGATCTTTCATGCCCTGTGTCGCCGCTGGGGTCAGCCGGACGTGGAACTGTTTGCGTCCCGTCACAATCGCAAGCTTCCAAGATTCGTCTCCCTGTCAAGCGATCCTCTAGCCTTCGCCACGGACGCGCTAGCAATTCCCTGGACGGAGTTTCGACTCCTCTATGCATTTCCTCCATTTCCTCTGCTGGGTGGTGTGCTGCGAAAAATAGCCCAGGAGGGGGTACCGACCATCCTGGTGGCCCCCCGTTGGCCGAGGAGGGTATGGTTCGCATACGTCGTTCAGATGGCGGTGGATCAATACGTCTTGCCCGAAAATCCAAAGCTCCTCACTCAGGGACAGCTGCGCCATCCTGGCTTTGACGGCTTGGCTGCTGAAACCTCCATCCTGATGGATAAGGGTTTGTCGGCTTCGGTCGTCAGTACTATGATCCAGGCTCGAAATAAATCCTCTTCTATGATTTATTATAGGGTCTGGCATGCTTACATTGCCTAGTGTGAGTCTAAGGCTTTCCCTTGTCGCACTTTCTCCCTTTCCAGGATTCTGGAGTTTCTTCAACGCGGTCTAGAGTCGGGTCTACAACTGAGTACCCTCATAGGACACGTTTCTGCCTTGGCAATTTTCTTCCAAAGATCTTTCGCTAATCATAGGCTTGTCAAAACCTTCTTCCAGTCACTCATGTACGTCCACCACGTAAGCCTCTGCTACCAGTGTGGGATTTGAACTTGGTGCTTTCTGCTCTTCAGGGTTCCCCTTTCGAGCCCCTGTGTGATGCTGCTCTTTCTATTCTGACTCTTAAGGTGGCCTTTTTGGTTGCTATCACTTCAGTGCGTCGCGTCTGAGCTGGCGGTGCTTTCCATGAAACCTCCTTATTTTGAGCGGCATCAGGATAAGGTGGTGTTCCGTCTTAACCCCGGAATTCTTGCCCAAGTTTGTATCTGCCTTTCATGTCAATGAGGACATGGTCTTACCTTCCTATTGTCCTGCCCCTGCTAATTCCAAGGAACGGAACCTTCATTCTCTGGATGTGGTCAGGGCCCTCAAGTAGTTGGTCGCCACTGAGCCCTTTCGGAAGTCTGATTCTATTTTTGTTCTTCCTTCCGGACCTAGGAAGGGCTTGCCTTCAGCCAAATCTACTATCAGCAAGTGGATTAGACAGGCGGTGGTGCATGCATACTCTGCCAAGGGGAAAGAACCCCCTTTCCGTGTTACAGCTCACTCCACTAGGGCTATTGGTGCCTCTTGGGCTTTCCAGCACCAGGCCTCAGTTGAACAGGTTTGTAAGTCTTACAAAGTTGATGTTAGGGCCTCAGCTGACACTGTTTTTGGCCGCAAGGTGCTTCAGGCGGTAGTGGCTTGAACTGCCTGCCATTGCTCTCTGGGGATCCCACCCTTTTTTTTGGACACTGCTGTTGGATGTCCCACATGTAAAGAATTGAAATGAAGCAAGATGTGCTGTACACCTGGAAAATCACAATTCTGTGATTACTCACCTGTGGAATCGTTTTTACGGTGTACAGCACGGCTTGCTTCATCCCACCCTTGTTATCGTTGTTCTCTTTTGCCTTGTTATGGTGATTTTGTTGAGAGAGTTCCTTTTTAGTGGGCTGTGTTTTCTAACATGGTCCTTGCCTCCTGGCTTCTTGCATTACTGCTTTCAAACACTGGGGTCTTCTGGGCAATTCTGGCCCTTATATGGGCCGGGAGGGGCCACAAGTCTTCCTGCAGTCGATTGCCCCATCTGTGGCGGATTACCCACATGTAAAGAATTGAAATGAAGCAAGCCGTGCTGTACACCGTAAAAACAATTCTACAGATGAGTAATCACAGAATTGTATTTTTTCTGGATTTTGCAAAAGCAAATTAGGAACATTGAGGTCTTCAGGATTAGAAAATACAGTTTGTGACTGGATTGTAAACTGGCTAAAGGATCGTGTGTAGAGAGTTGTGGTTAATGATACCTACTCTGGTACTCGGTTGTAAGTGGTGTACCCCAGGGTTTATTTCTGGGCCTTCTATTACTCAATTTGTTTATAAATGATATAGAAGATGTAATTAATAGCACTGTCTCTATTTTTGTGGATGACACCCAGATATGTAGTAGAGTCTATTAAAGATGTTCACAAGTTTCGGGCTGACTTGAACACTTTGAGTGTTTGGACATCCACTTGGCAAATGAAGTTCAATGTGGAGAAGTGTAAAGTAATGCACTTGGGTTCTCATAACACGAAGGCCACATATATCCTTGGGAGTAAAACTGGGAGAGTCACTAGTTGAGAAGGATCTGGGGGTACCGGTAGACTGCAGACTAAATAACAGTACGCAATGCCGAGCAGCTGCTCTTAAGGCGACCAAGATATTATCATGCATTAAGAGGCATGGAATCACGAGACAGAAATGTAATAATACTGCTGCCCTCACCTGGTATATGCCATCCAGTTCTGGGCACCAATTCATAGAAAAGACGCACTGATTTTGGAAAGGGTGCAGAGGAGAGCCACCAAACTAATAAGGGGAATGAAGGACCTTGGTCATGAAGAAAGATTTCAGGAATTAAATACAAGGGGGGGGGGACATGATTTAACTTGTATAAATATGTATATAACTGGCCAATACAGAAAATATTTTCTCTAAAGACAAGTGTACACCGCTTCAAAAAAGGATTAGATGCTTTTCTAACAGAAAGTAACATTAACAGTTACTATTAGCTGTTTTCAGTAAAAAAAAAAAAAAAAATCACTCTCCCAACTCCGACCCTTGGTTAAACTTAATTGACATGCGTCTTTTTCTCAACTGTACTCTCTATTGATGTATGTTTTTTGTGATGAGGTGCTTTGAGAGGCTGATAAAGACCATCAACACCTTCTCACTCCCCAGCACTCTATAACCTTTACAATTTGTTTTTCTGCCCTAACCATGCCAAAAATGATGCCATCTAACAGCCACATTCTATTTATCATACCTGGACAGTGAGTGGGGAAACTACATATTGAACCCCTCATCCTTGGCACAGGAGCTCCTCAGGGCTGAGAAAGAGAGGAGCTTCCATCCTCCTGATGTAAATAATACTTTAGTGAGAAATGTGTGTGAAATCACAGTCAGCATATATTTCAAACAGGACCTCTCATGAAAAAGGTACGCCAGCATCTCTACCAACTTAGTTGCTTGAAAGACTATGAACTGTCAAGAACGATACTAAAGGGTTTCTAGACCTGCACCATCCAAAGTGTCCTTATAGGAATTATCGCATCAAAACAGCAGCAATCAGAATAGACATGCCGGACTTAAGAGTACTGCTGAACCCATAAACTGCATCCAGCTCCCTGCTTTAGAGACCATTTTCATTGGACAATGCCAAGCAAAAGCTGGGTGGATACTAGGAGAAAAGGCCTCCCCAACAATCGTCCTACTCCTAATGCTATCAGGCAAGTACTTCCGGGCACTGAAAGCTACCACAGAAAACGTCGGACCCCTCAACCAGGGAAGCACCAGGGTTCTCCTTACCACTTTTACCTCTCTTTCCACTATCCGAAATACTACAAACTAAGCCATCCTATTATCACTCTCACCCTGTGTGACACACAAATGGCGCCAATAACCAGCAAATATGAGCACTACTAGCTGCAGCACTGACACACAACTGTGTAGTTCATTGCCTAGGACTCTAGAACAATAGTTACCTGTCACTTACAGGTCCTTCTCAAAAAATTAGCATATAGTGCTAAAGTTCATTATTTTCCATAATGAAATGATAAAAATTAAACTTTCATATATTTGAGATTCATTGCACACCAACTGAAATTTTTCAGGTCTTTTTTTGTTTTAATACTGATGATTTTGCCATACAGCTCATGAAAACCCCAAAATCCTATCTCAAAAAATTAGCATATCATGAAAACGTTCTCTAAACGAGCTTTTAACCTAATCATCTGAATCAACTAATTAACTCTAAACACCTGCAAAAGATTCCTGAGGCTTTTAAAAAAGCCCAGCCTGGTTCATTACTCCAAACCGCCATCATGGGTAAGACTGCCGACCTGACTGCTGTCCAGAAGGCCATCATTGACACCCTCAAGCAAGAGGGTAAGACCCAGAAAGAAATTTCTGAACAAATAGGCTGTTCCCAGAGTGCTGTATCAAGGCACCTCAATGGGAAGTCTGTGGGAAGGAAAAAATGTGGCAGAAAATGCACAACGAGAAGAGGTGACCGGACCCTGAGGAAGATTGTGGAGAAGGACCGATTCCAGACCTTCGGGGACCTGCGGAAGCAGTGGACTGAGTCTGGAGTAGAAACATCCAGAGCCACCGTGTGCAGGAAATGGGCTACAGGTGCCGCATTCCCCAGGTCAAGCCACTTTCGAACCAGAAGCAGCGGCAGAAGCGCCTGGGCTACAGAGAAGCAGCACTGGACTGTTGCTCAGTGATCCCAAGTACTTTTTTCTGATGAAAGCAAATTTTGCATGTCATTCGGAAATCAAGGTGCCAGAGTCTGGAGGAAGACTGGGGAGAAGGAAATGCCAAAATGCCTGAAGTCCAGTGTCAAGTACCCGCAGTCAGTGATGGTCTGGCGTGCCATGTCAGCTGCTGGTGTTGGTCGACTGTGTTTTATAAAGGCCAGGGTCAATGCAGCTAGCTATCAGGAGATTTTGGAGCACTTCATGCTTCCATTGGCTGAAAAGCTTTATGGAGATTTCATTTTTCAGCACGACCTGGCACCTGCTCACAGTGCCAAAACCACTGGTAAATGGTTTACTGACCATGATATTACTGTGCTCAATTGGCCTGCCAACTCTCCTGACCTGAACCCCATAGAGAATCTGTGGAATACTGTGAATAGAAAGTTGAGACACAAGACCCAACACTCTGGATGAGCTTAAGGCCGCTATCGAAGCATCATGGGCCTCCATAACACCTCAGCAGTGCCACAGGCTGATTGCCTCCATGCCACGCCGCATTGAAGCAGTCATTTCTGCAAAAGGATTCCCGACCAAGTATTGAGTGCATAACTGAACATAATTATTTGAAGGTTGACTTTTTATTAAAAACACTTTTCTTTTATTGGTCGGATGAAATATGCTAATTTTTTGAGATAGGATTTTGGGGTTTTCATGAGCTGTATGGCAAAATCATCAGTATTAAAACAAAAAAAGACCTGAAAAATTTCAGTTGGTGTGAAATGAATCTCAAATATATGAAAGTTTAATTTTTATAATTTCATTATGGAAAATAATGAGCTTTAGCACTATATTTTTTGAGAAGGACCTGTACTTTGCCATGTACTGCACCTCTAAACTTTTTGACACTGCATGACCTACCGTACTGTATATAGGTGTGTATGTGACCAAAAAAGCTGATTTGGCTTGGACCCGTGGCACATTCAGAACCGGTCTCTTTTACCTTCAGACTAAGGAGCTACAAGGTATTAAAAAACACCTCTACTTACAGAATATATTAAAAGTCCCTGACCAGGCAAACATCAACTTTCTTCCATCTTGTTCCCCTTGGGAACAGTAAATAATAAGCCTTTTCAAAGTACCTGCAAATATGATTGTATGAGTAGACAAAACTAATTTCTTTGCATTTAGTTGTGGCTGATCTGAGAAGGGCATATCATGTTGCAGCTTTGAGTCTTAAACCTGTTGCGCTGTAGTCAGAGACTGTTGTGGGACCACTTTGGCTTGCTGTGCTTGCTCGCACTGAGAGCACCAAGGGACAAAATGGCTGTATGACCATATTCTAAGTATACTAGACAGGTAAGAGAAATTCTCCCACTCTTAAAGCCGCGCTATTTTTCTATAAAAGCACAAATAATTAACAATTAAATCTAAAAATTTAAAAACAAATATAATTAGCAATCCTGCGCAAGGAGTCAAAACTGTGTCAGTCCAGTCTCTATTGGTACTAAAAAAACTATGTATAAAAACATAGATAAACTCCGTGGGATATAAGGGGTTAATTAGTCCTCTTATTTTTCTCTTTTCTTTCTGTGCTGAACACCACCTGCAATGTGTGCCCCGCCACCAATAATTTAAGTTGCACGTACCAGATAAAATCTTGTCATCAAGCCCATCATATAAAAGAGATGATGTAGTAATAATTGGTCAAGTGATTCTCATTCACGTTATATGATTCTCCGTGGATATGGCTACAAATTGGTCAGCAGTTGTATCAGAATCCCGGTGCTGGGCTTGGCTGTGCTTTGGAGGAAGCAGGAGGAGGTGTACAAAGTGCTTGAATGGGTCGAGGTGGGTCCCCCCCGTTTCTGCCGGGCGCTATTTTGGGGGTCTTAGTGCGAAGGGATCCCGCTGCCTCCCTCCTCCTGGCCCAAAGTGAGGAAAGTCAGGGGAAAAGTTTCACCCTTAGCAAGCATGCGGAGGGATCTCCACTCCCGCCCTCTCTCTCGCTTGCTCACACACACACAAGTGCTGCGGCTGGGAGAGGAGCCGCCAGATCCGGCAGCTCCTCTCCCGCGCTGCGAGCGCGTCTTTCATGTCCTGGCTTCTGGACGGGAGAGGGGCGGGCGCGAACCGCACCGGCCCGCCCTCCCTCCTCCTCCTGCTCACTGCGCGTCGTCTCTGTGCCTGGCCTGCGGTACCGAAGGTCGGGTGAGGGGCCTGATGGCCATCACTGTCATCTGTTATTTAACTCCTTGTACATTTTGCATGGTCTGAGTGTGTGCTTGTGTTCTTGTGTTCCAGGTGGACCATTGATCATATTAAAGGGGGGTTCTCCCAGTCCAGGGTCCCTGATTGTTAGCTGGCTTAAAATCCTCCCACTCGGGACTTAAAGGGGCATCCCGGGTTGCATTATTGCGTAATTCCCAAAAATAAAAAAGAGCATTGTACACATATATTTATATTACTAAAAAATCACCATATGGAGGCTTCCCCGGATACTGGGCTTGTGCCCCCCTCGGGGCAATCCAGGCTGTGTTTGGGGTGTGGGGTATCCCTTTTGGGGGATGATGTATTTCTATGTGTACCCTGTGCGCAGCGGACTATTACGTGGCAGACCGGATCTCAGGCGTCTGGCTCTGCTCAGCCAGTCTCCTCCCCGTCTCCCCCTCGCCTGACATGAGCTTGTGATGTGGGCATTAGCGGGGAGTTGCAATCTGAGGTGTGTGCCAGATTGGCCAATCTTGAAAAATTGTTTTCCAGTGCCGTCGCAAAAACGGCAAAGAGAAAACATTTGTATAAGGCTGCGCAGGCCTTTGATAGGGAGGTTTTTTGACTCCCTGGATTGGTCTGATTGTTCACCGCGTGAGGAAGGGGAGCTGTATGAGGAGTCTGATGACTCCGACGATCAGCAGTTTGTGGGCGCTGATACCAAGCAGGGCCAGGGGGATTCCTCGGATACCTCTAGGGTCCTGGCTCATATGTTTGAGGTCCTGGTTATTTCTCTCCCCGAGGCGGCTCCTCCGCTGAAGGGGGATTTCTTTGAAGTGACGAAGCCCCGCTTGGAATTTCCTTATCAAAAGCATTTTGATGATATCATTCGCAAGGAATGGGAGAGGCCGATGCGGTTTCCGGGTGTCCCACCGGGTTGGGACAAGAAATATCCCTTTCCGGCGGACGCAGTGAAGCACTGGTCGTCTCCTCCCGAGGTGGATGCTCTTGTTTTGGGGTTGTCCAGCTCCTCAGTCCTCCATTCTCCGGAGTGCACTACCCTCAAGGATGGTGAGGACGAAAGCATTGACCAGATGGCTTGTCATGGTTTTGCCAGTGTTGGATCGACCTTGCGGCCGGTTTGTGCTTCTGCGCTTGTATTGGTAGCTGCCAGGTCAGTTGTTAGAGGATTATTGACCTCTTCCGGGCTTGACCCGGCTAGTGAGGAATTTGCCGACCTTAAGCGCTGTGAGTTATTTTTGTCCTTTGTGCTGTCCGTCCTGGATGACACATTGGTGATGTGTAGCAGAGCTACAGCCCTGCTTGTGGCTATCCGCCGATCGGTTTGGATACGTCAGTGGGCGGCTGATTTTGTGTCCAAAAAGTCGCTCGCGGCCCTTCCCTTTGTGGGATTACGGCTCTTTGGAGAAAAATTGGATTCGGTGGCAAAGGGAGGTAGGTTACCTCAGCGTAAGAAGCAGCGCTGCCCTTTTTGGGGGGCGGCTTCCTTCTCTCAGTCCTTTCGTGGGGCTAGAGTGGGCAGGGGTTCGGCCTTCCCTTCGTCCAGAGGTGATTCCTGGCCTAGGGGCAGGGGTCGGGCCCGTCCAGGACACAGTTGGGGCTCCAAGCCTAGAGCCGCTGCCAAGTCGACTCAGCAATGAGGGGGCGCCCTCACCCTTGCGGGTTGGGGGACGGTTGCAACTCTTCTCCCAGGTCTGGGTCCAAGAGGTCTCGGACAGGTGGATTCAGGTAGTGGTCTCTTCCGGTTACATGCTGGAGTTCGAGTTCCGGCCCCCTCCCAGATTCTTCAGGTCTCGGGTGCCGTCAGATCCTCTGGCCGCCCAGGGGCTTCGGGCGGCAGTAGCAAGTCTCGTGGACATGGGTGTCATCTGTCCGGTGCCCCTCTCAGACCGGGGCCTAAGCTTCTATTCCAATTTGTTCACGGTGCCCAAGAAGGACGGTTCCGTTCGTCCTATTCTGGATCTGAAGTTGCTCAACAGGTTTGTCCATCCCTGGAAGTTCCCTAGGGAAACTCTGCGCTCAGCCATCCATTCACTTCGTCAGGGGGACTTCATGACGTCCATAGACATCAAGGATGCTTACCTGCATATTCCAATATTTCTGGCACACCAGAGATTCCTCGGGTTTGTCGTGGACAATCGGCATTTTCAGTTTGTGGCTCTTCTGTTTGGCCTTACCTCGGCTCCAAGGGTTTTTACCAAGCTGTTGGCAGGAGTGATGGCCATCCTCAGAACCAGGGGTATCCGCATCATGCCCTATCTGGACGATCTTCTCATCATGGCGGCGTCTTCCCTAAGTCAGGCACAGCTGGATACCAGGACTGTGGTGTCCACTCTGGAGAGTTTCGGTTGGGTGATCAACTATCCCAAGTTCTGCCTCACTCCCCGCTGTCATTGGATCAGTCTTTTCTGTTGTCCCTCCGGGTGCGGCATTCCCTTCGGTGGTGGCTGAAACCAAGCAATCTGATGAGGGGCAGATCCTTTCTGACCCCTCGTTGGGAGACGGTCACGACGGATGCCAGCCTGTCAGGTTGGGGGGGGATTTTGGAAGGACCTTCAGTTTCAGGGCCTGTGGGGACCTCTGGAGGCTCACGATCCCATCAATGTTCTGGAGTTGAGGGCCATCAGGTTGGTTCTGGCTCACTTGACTCATCAGTTGCGGGGCCTACCGGTTCAAGTTCGGTCGGACAATCGGACGGCGGTCGCCTACATCAATCACCAGGGAGGGACTCGCAGCAGGCGTGCCCTCAGGGAAGTGTCTTTGATCCAGGATTGGGCAGAGAGCAATGTCCCATGCATCTCGGCAGTGTACATTCTGGGAGTGGAGAACACGGAGGCGGACTCCCTGAGCAGGGGGTTGTCTCGCTGGGGGGGAATGGTTGCTCAGCCTCAAGGTGTTTCGGTCGCTTTGCCACTGGTGGGGGACTCCGGAGGTGGACCTCTTTGCCTCTCATCACAATCACAAGCTTCCGGCATTTGTGTCTCTCTCGCGGGATCCGCTGGCTCTGGCAGTGGATGCCATGTCTCTGAACTGGAGGGCCCATGGTGGGCAGAGTGGTGCGCAAGCTGGCCCTAGAGGGTGCGTCAGCAATCCTGGTGGCTCCAAGGTGGCCAAGACAGGTTTGGTTCGCAGACGTGGTAAGGTTGGCAGAGGATCAGTTAGACCTGCCCCTTCTGCCAGATCTGCTCACTCAGGGTCTACTACTCTACCCCAATTTACCAACGCTGGCTTTGACGGCGTGGTTGCTTGAAACCTCAATCTTGAGGGAGGAAGGTCTTTCTGATGCTGTCATTCAGACTCTGGTTAGGGCTAGAAAGCAGTCTTCCTCTGCCATCTATTATAGGACTTGGAGGTCTTATATTGATTGGTATGAGATAAGGGCCTTGCCTTGCAGGGCGTTTTCGCTCCCTAGGGTCTTGGAATTTCTGCAACATGGTCTGGACCAAGGTTTACAGCTTAGTACGCTGAAAGGGCAGGTTTCTGCCCTGGCCGTGTTCTTTCAAATGTTTCTTGTTCTTCATCCTCTGGTTAAGACCTTTTTTCCAGGGGGTTACGCATGTGCGGCCTCCTAGGAAGCCTTTGCTCCCAATGTGGGATTTGAATTTGGTTTTGTCTGCCTTGCAGGGTCCTCCGTTTGAACCTTTGCAAGATATTGCACTTTCTACGCTTACTTAGAAGGTTGTTTTTCTGGTTGCCATCACTTCCGTTCGACGTGTTTCGGAGTTGGCAGCCTTGTCTATTTCGGCTCCTTACTTTGAGAGGCATCAGGACAAGGTTGTTTTCCGCTTCAAGCCAGATTTCCTTCCTAAGGTGGTCTCTGCTTTTCATCTGAATCAGGATATTGTTCTTCCCTCCTTGTGTCCTAAGCCCAGCAATGACAAGGAGAGGGTTTTGCATTCTTTGGATGTGGTTCGCTGTGTGAAGTACTATTTGGTGGCTACTTCTCCTTTTCGTAGGACTGACGCCCTTTTTGTGGTGCCCTCTGGGCCTAGGAAGGGTTTGACTCCTACCAAGTCTTCCATTAGTAAATGGATTCGCCAGGCCTTTGTTGGGGCCTATTCTGCCAAGGGGAAGGTTCCCCCTTTTCGTGTTACAGCTCATTCTACTCATGCTGTTGGGGCGTCCTGGGCTTTCCAGCACCAGGCTTCTGTTGAGCAGGTTTTTAAGGCTGCTACTTGGTCTTCGGTTCACACTTTTTCCAAGTTTTACAAGGTTGATGTTCGGGCCTCAGCGGATGCTGTTTTTGGCCGCAAAGTTCTGCAGGCTGCAGTGGTTTAAGTTTGTGCCTTGTTTTTTTGGATCCCCGCCCTTTATGGACACTGCTATTGGATGTCCCAAGTGTAATGAATGTCTTGAAGCGGGGTGTGTGACATACTTAGAATAACATACCTAATATACCTATTCTAAGCATACAGCACGTCCTGCTCCAGACATAGTCATAACATGTGGGTAATCCTCCGCCTTCAGCGCCGTGCACTGCAGAACATGAAGAAAACAAGCTCCTCCCGGCCTTACATATACCGGAGGACCTCCCACAAATCCCCAGATTTCTCTGCAGTGCTCGAACTGCGAAGACATGAAGTATCACGCTCTCGCAGGCGAGCGGGGCTTACAGCTCGAGGCCCTGCAGGACTATTTCCACCCGTCCTTCTTGTGATCAGAATATGCCTCCCAGCCTGGGCTGCATTGGTCGGGTGAAGGTAGGCAGCACTGTGTGTGCTTAACGGAGCCATGCTCCACCGCAATCCCCCTCCATAGGGTAGGCAGTTTAGGCCGATGGTGAGCCTCTAGTGGATGCCCCTCCCGTATTATTGCCCCGTACCCCGCGTAGTGCTGGACCCTATTAACGGGTCGCCATTCTCCCTCATTTCCCCAACTACTTAGGGGGAAAAGAAAGGGGGGGGGGTATGTGTTAGGCGGTCCCAGCGTACCGGTGTGTCACGATCGTGGCCTTTATTCTGCCCTTTATTAACTCAGAGATGTCAGAGCCGCGCTGCTTGCTCCTTATATTCTTGGTGTGCCACACACCCCGCTTCACCTTTAATATTCTTCGGCTATCCGGCATGGTGATCCGGATGTGGGATGCCCCTGTCCCGAGGGTCCCCTTGGCCCCTTGCTCTCCCGTTTCGGTCCCTTCACTATGGGGGGGGGGGGGGTAGAGGGATGTGTATTGTGTGTATGGTTTACTGTATGTTCATGTGTTTGCTTATTTCAATGTTTGTCAGGCTGCACCGCAAGCGAGGGTGCGTGTGGCCTGACTAAGGTTCCTCCTTATATGGCAGTCTCTGTTATGCGGGCTGCTGCTGCTGGCCTTTAGGGCCAGAGTTTTGGGTCAGCTTTAGGGGTGACCGGGGCGGGCTGCACGGTGTCAGGCTTGCTTGTGGCTGCCTGCGCCCTTCTCAGGTTATTCAGCTCCCCCTCCCCTTGTCTCCTTTGTTTAAAACGGCCGCCGCTTGGCGGGCCGTGTGTTATTGAACTCCTGTTCCCCCTCCCCCCTTCTCCTTTTACTGAGGGCTTGTTAGCTCTCTGGCTGCTTTGGCACTGCCGTCCGGCGGGCCGCACTGTTCAAATTCGGCGGGGGGGGGGGAGGATGACGTCATGGGTGGGGGCGTGGTTCCGGCGGCGCGTCATCTTACCGGCCCCAGCCGCACTTCCTTCCTGTTAACAGGAGGGTGCGTGCGGGGCTCTCAGCCGCATGTGTGTGCTGCTGCTGCTACTGCTGCCCGCTCCGCCGCTTCTGCGAGCTCTGCCGCTACTGCTCCCACTGCTGCCACTGCCGCCTTCGCTGACATTGCTGCCTGTCTTCCACCACTTCTATGGTCGGGTGCTGGGCTTTTTTAGCCTTACTTGGGCAGGTAAGCGGCCGTCTATTTTTTATTGTGTCTGACTGTGTATTTAAAAAAAAAAAAAAAAAAAAAAAAGAGGAAAATCAGAGGCCAGTTTTCTTTGCCTCTTCAAAGCACTCTGGTGCTGTGTATGTATGTTATATTGCATGTTGCCATTGGTTTCTGGGGGTCTTACTGTTGGTTTGTTTCTTCCCCACAGATCCTGGGATTCCCTCAATACAGTGGCCTCCCAGTTCTATTTTGCCTGGCTAGTCCTTTCTTTTTCTCCAAATTGGGACATATTTATATATATATATATATATATATATATATATATATATATATATATATAATAATATAATTTATTTATACTATTATAAATTAAATCCTCCCTCCCGGGACATTAACATAAAGGGGCATCCCGGGTGGCTTATGCCTTAAACCCAGGATTTTGCGAATACCATAAAGCAGACACCGGGCGGATCGTTGACCCGGCATAAATAAAACCATGGCGGGCGTACTGGTCAATCCGACGATCCTCACCATCCTTAAGGGCAGTGGTCTCAGCAGACTGCACCATAGCCGTGCTGGAGAGCCCTAGCACAGGGGTATCGACGTCAGGAGGAACCGACCAAAGCTTCACCAATTCTGGCGGAAAGGGATAACGTTTCTCCCAACTGGAAGGAATTCCAGTTAACCACGTGGGATGTTCCCATTCCTTAAGCACAACCCTCTCAAAGTGGTGTTGTCTGGGAAAAACCAAACGCGGCTGAGGCACATTAAACAACTGACCCTTTGGCAGGGTGACGGCCTCAGGCGGATCTAAATTCAAAATTTCAAACATTTGAGCCAGAATGGAGGGGGTGTCAAGGGAAACCCCCGCAGACAAATCGCCAATAGCATCAACCTCAAGCTGATCTGCAGGCTCATCTGACTCCACCAGGAATTCTCCCTCCTCGTCCAGGGAGCAATCGGACCAATCTACAGGCTCACATACTTCATCCTGTGAAGCCGGAGGTACAGGAGAAAGGTGCTTCCATTTCGCAGTGGCCTTTAACCCTGCTTTAACGGAAATTATCTTCTCGAGGTTGGCTAACCGTCCTACTATAGGACTTGGAAAGCCTATATCGCTTGGTGTGAGTTTAGATCCTTTCCTTGTAGGGTCTTCTCGGTCTCCAGGATTCTGGAGTTTTTACAATCTGGGCTGGACTCTGGTCTTCAGCTAAGTACTTTGAAAGGGCAAGTTTCTGCCTTATCTATCTTTTTTCAGAAGCGTTTTGCGCTTTATCCTTGCAAGATATTGCTTTGTCTACCCTGACTCAGAAGATTGTCTTCTTGGTAGCCATCACTTCGGTCCGGCGTGTCTCGGAGTTGGCGGCCTTGTCTATCCAGGCGCCCTACTTTGAGAGGCATCAGGATAAGGTGGTCTTTCGGTTCAAGCCAGACTTTCTTCCTAAGGTTGTTTCTGCTTTTCATTTGAATCAGGATATTGTTCTTCCCTCCTTGTGTCCAAATCCTAAGAATGACAAAGAGAGGGTTTTGCATTGTTTGGATGTAGTACGCTGTGTTAAGTACTACTTGATTATCACGTCTCCTTTTCGTAAGACGGATGCCTTTTTTGTTGTGCCCTGTGGGCCTAAGAAGGGTTTGGCACCAGCCAAATCTGCCATTAGCAAATGGATACGTCAGGCCGTTACTGCGGCCTATGCTGCTAAGGGGAAAGTTCCCCCTTTTCGTATCACTGCTCATTCTACTCGCGCCGTTGGAGCGTCTTGGGCTTTTCAGCACCAAGCTTCTGTTGAACAAGTTTGTAAGGCCGCCACTTGGTCTTCTGTTCATACTTTTTCTAAGTTTTACAAAGTTGATGTGCGAGCCTCAGCGGATGCTGTTTTTGGCCGCAAAGTTCTGCAGACTGCAGTCATTTAAGTTATGCTTCACCTTGCCTTGGGATGCCCATCCCTTGTGGACACTGCTTTTGGATGTCCCAATCGTGAAGAATATTAAAGGTGAAGCGGGGTGTGTGGCACACCAAGAATAATACCATTTTGTGAGTACTCACCTGAAAAATGGATATTGTTGGTGTGCCACACACCCCGCTTCACTCCCACCCTTTTCGGTATTCCGAATGCTTTATATGGTGAAGCTTTTATTTATTTTGATTTATTTTGAGGTTACCGTTAAATTACTGGTACCTTGTCTTTCTGCTTTTTAATACACTGGTGATAAATGGGAGGTACCAGGTATATATAGGCCGGAAGGGGGCTTGTTACAAGACTTCCTCTCTGCAACAGCGTCACCTGGCGGTGAGTAACCCAATCGTGAAGAATATTAAAGGTGAAGCGGGGTGTGTGGCACACCAACAATATCCATTTTTCAGGTGAGTACTCACAAAATGGTATTTTCGGCTGCCGCCGTGTGTTTTTACATTGCTTGCCGCATAGTCTTGATGCTGCGGTGCCCGCACTTATTATGTGTAACCGTTCTATTGAACTTTAGGCTTGTGGTTGTATCCTTGCCTTTATTTTTACCTCAGAGCTTCGCGCTCTTTAGAGTGGGCGGGGCCTTAGTTCGGCGCGCTCCGCGGCATGGCAGAGCATTTAGCCCGCCCTTCGAGGTTCGCTGGGCGCCATTTTTACGTTTCGCGCGTGTGCGTGGTGACGGTCTCCTCCTCCTCCTCCACTTGAGCTGTAAGTGCCCTCGCGGGCGATTCCCTCTGTTTTTTGTCTGTCCAGCTGCGCATGGCCCTGACATCCCTTTCCCATTATGTCTTTCAGACGCTGAGTTCCCGGTGGCTTCTCCCGGCATCATACTCGTATGTATATTTATATATACATATACATATTATACTTATACGTATAAGGATATTAGCGGGCCTTCCTAAAATCTCCCACATTAATCAGCGGGTTGTTGGGGCATCCAGGGTTGCCTTTTGCATAAATCCCTATTGACATATTGTGTTTAAACAATCACCATATGGAGGCATCTCAGGATTGTGTTACCGGGGTCCCTCTGGGACACGACCGGCTTTGTGTAGCTTGTGGTCTCCCCCATGCTGGGGCTGACGGGGCATGGGTCTGCGCGTCATGTTCTGAACAGACGCTGGAATTGCGAGAGGCGCTTGTGGTTGCACCTCTCTCCTCCTCTCCTCTTTCCTCTTCCCTAAATCTCACTCCTGTTGAGTCTCGTACAAGTGGGGAATTACAAATAGACACCTCTCCTAGACGGCCCATGCTTGTCCAGATTGTTGAAGGGTTGTCCGGCCGGGTGGGTCCTGATAGACAACGGCCTTGGACTCCCGCGGCTTCGGCCTGTGCTATGGGCTCTGAGGAGTCCTTCTCTACATCCTGGCCATACTGGCCTGCTGGGTCTAAGCTCTTTTCCCTTGTTGGACGATCTCCGTTCCTGGGGTTTAGGGTCCTATCAGCAATGTTGGTATTGGCTACCAACTAAGTCCTGTGGAAGGTTCAGGGCTTGCCTTGTTCACCTACTGCAAAGCCTGTTCCAATCTCTTGTGTTGAGCTTCTTCAGGGTCTGCTTGGTTGCATTCTTTGGGGTTTTCCCTTTGGGGGGATTTCTTATCCCGATGCCCTGCTAAGGGTTCCCTTGGTTCTTATTCAGGTTCTTGTCTGAACCGTTCCTTCATCATATCACCCCTCTGGGGCGATTGCTCCAGCCAGAAGTGTGCCATACGTATGGCTCTGTGGCGGCTATTGTCATTCCATTTATGTACATTCTTATATCTGTATCCCATGAGGTGAGGGTGCCGCCTTACGCTAAGTCTGCTTCCAGGCGAGGGTCCTTACCTTCTTTATGCCAGATTCTCGGGTCCCTGGGATGTTGTCCTGCGTATTATGAGATAAGGGACTTGCAACTCTCTACAGAGTTGGAGATCTTTCTGAATGGCCTTTTGTCCCTGGAGGGATTTTGCCTTTTAAGGGGTTCGGTGTACTATTATGAAGTACCGGCTCTAATTACCTCCACGGGGGAGGTGCCCTTGGATGGGTCTTACTTGGCTAGTTTTGACCTGCTGTACCAAGAAGTATACCTTCGGCTTCTGTTGAAGTGTTGTTGTTAGCGTTCCTGCTGGTCCTGACTGAGACCAGGTTTCATATTCCCTGTCAGGGAAAGTTTTGATATTTCCATGGCTGCATTCCTTGCAGTAGCATGGTCAGGTCACCATTCTGGCCTATTCTGTTATGGGAGGATTCTTCTTCTCTACTGTTTTCTGTTCTCTCACCACACTAAGTTCTGGTGAGCAAGTTGGCTAGTCCGCTGCTTGGGTTCAGTTCTCCCTTTACAAGGTTCAAAGGTTGAGGTTAGAGCATTGCTCTCGTTGCCCTGGTAGCATGGTTGGGGATGACAGCGCTTTACTGCTGGCTGTGCCCTTCTCTTGGGGATCCCACCCTACTTATGAACACTGCTATTGGATGTCCCACATGTTATGACTATGTCTGGAGCAGGACGTGCTGTATGCTTAGAATAATACAACTCTGAAGTACTCACCTGTAGAGTTGATATTATATGCTTACAGCACGTCCCGCTCCACCCCACCCTGGTTTCACTTGTTCTGGATCCCCTGTATGGTGATTGTTTTCACTTGATATTATTGCCAGTTCTGGGTGGTTGTTTCTCCCGGCTTCTCTTCTCAGCTCTCTCTCTCTGCTTTTCAATGCTGGGGATTTGTGGGAGGTCCTCCGGTATATGTAGGACCGGGAGGAGCTTGTTTTCTTCATGTTCTGCAGTGCACGGCGCTGAAGGCGGAGGATTACCCACATGTTATGACTATGTCTGGAGCAGGACGTGCTGTATGCATATAATATCAACTCTACAGGTGAGTACTTCACAGAGTTGTATTTTTTTTATATCATCTCTGCAAGATCGCCATCTACAGGTCAGTATACCCAAGTGTAATGAATGTCTTGAAGCGGGGTGTGTGACATACTTATAATACCCATTTTACAGGTGAGTATTCACAAAATGGTATTTTTTGCATGGTTCCGGAAGAATACAATTGAAAATAGGGCAAATTAGGAGCCCTACTACAGCTTCTGCCCTATGGGCTTCTGCTGGAAATGGAGGAGAGGCACATGGGACAGGCATCGGACAAGCTGCTTGCTGGGTTTAGAGTCCCTTTAAATAAGTTATTCATATTCTTTTACACTACATTTTGGAGGAAATGGAACATTGGGATTTTTTGACTGGGCTAGGTTGTATAACCTTTACTCCTAGATAATCTTTTAATGTCTGGCATTCAATGCAGGTGAATACTCCAATACACTTAAATGGAGCCAATTTGGAGACGTGCAGGAAGTCGTTTGCGTGCCAGCGAGCAAAGGACATGCGAGAGCAGGGGAGTGCCCTCTTGGAAAAAGACAAGCAGATTGAAACTCTAAAACAAGAATGTCTCGAACTACAGGCCAAGTTGTGTGCTGGAAAGGTAAGTGCTCCTTCTATAAAAGCTTTGGAATATGGAGTTGTACTTGATTTGTTGTCTGCATGTAAAACAGACAGAACTGTTAGATTGACCATACGTAGTGTGGTGGTTAGAATTGTTAGATTTCGTGGTTGTACATGGGAGAAGCAAAGCTCAAATTATGACGTGAGGGGGTGTTTAACCTGATCAATATGACAACCCAGACATTTTTAAATAGCAAATTGTGCCAGCTGTGTAAAAAGAAAAAAAAAAAGACTGGAAGACCCTTTTGCATATTACTTGTAGGGAGATGTATACATTCTATGCATTTACATTTTTGGGGTCTCAGGTGGTTAATCTGGAGGTTGGAGGCTATAGAGTGCAGTTCACACACAGATGGAACAGTGATCACTTATGGGGACAGCAGTGATACTTGGTATAGCAGTTTTGTTACAAAGAAGCTTATCAATTCATGTTTGGAACTGGTTTGTGTTTTGTTAGTTAGTGGTGTTGGTTACTTGTAAATGTAGATATTGTGTCATTCAGCTGGAGCACAGTGCGATTATCATTCACGTGTCAATGTTGGCTGCTGTGGCTCTACAGGAGAGGGGAACAGTTTATTTACTTAGTGTAAGAAGGGGTGTAACCACCTCATCATAACAAGCAATATATAGAAATGCAATTGTTAGCGCTGTAAAATGGAGACACTCACAGTGGAGACCCTTTTTTCCACCAGATATTTGTCTTCTGTAGGCAATAGATAGAATGTGCTGACGTATGCACCTCCAAAATGGAAACTCAAAAGATGTGACCTCAGGAACAAATGTACTGGTCCTTTAGGCTAAAATTCAGTGGGTCATTAAAAGTGCACTGTCTCAAAAAATGGCCCAATATTTAATGGAAGGAAGAGAATATCAGGGGTGAGGGGCTCTGTCCCTCCTGATGCACTAAGCCTGTCACCCCTGAATTTTATTACTACCACAAGAGAATAATCCACAAGCTCGGCGGGAGTTTTATTCAGTTCGGGTCTATAAGTTACCTTAATATTACACAATTTCGCGATAGCGCTCCTTTAAAGCGGACCTTCACCCTAAATAAGAGCTCATCTTATGTTTCCCCCACCCTGTACATACAGATTGCTTAAAATAAAAATCATCCTACCTGCATCTATTGCATTTTCTGAGACTTTAAACATCTAAGATGGCAGCCCATGGAGGTGCAGGCTGCCTGCAAACAGGAAGTGTCTTCTGACTGTGCCGCTCTGCATTCTGGGATTGCTGACCTTTTCCTGACCCCAGCTTTGCTCTGTTTTGTGCAAAGCACAGCTATAACCCCGCTCCCCTGCACTTTTGACTCCTCTCCTCAGTATGTGATGCTACTGAGCCAAGATGGCAGCACCCGTATCCTGGAGTCCTGAACAGAGTTGCAGCCCGGTGGGGGAAAGAATAATAAGTAGGAATAATAAGGTTAAATATATTCATTTTTTTAAGGTTTTGCGCTTTTCATTAAATGATGCTGAAGGTCCGCTTTAAGTAGGTTAATAAAACTATTCAGAAACCAGAGCTTAAAGCCAACTTTGTTTACATGAGAGATTTTCGGGAGAGTTTCATTGGCATTGGTACCCAGTTGTCACTGGAACTACTGGCTACTGTGATATGTAGCAAACCATGTATTTAGCCAGTCAGAGCTTACAGAAAGCATCTATTAGGGGTGTTTCTTTAAATAGAATGCAAAGGATTTTGTTGATGGTGGTTGTAGTAAGATGCCAGTTGCTAGGCATTTTCTGCAGTCTCTGAAGGAGTATTGACTTCACCAGCTGATCTAATTTTCTTTCTGTCCTGGGCTGTTTTCTAACGACTTGGAATAAAAAGTCAGGAGTTGGTGGAATACATTGTTTTAATTGCATTTAATTGCCTGCTCAGCAGCCATGTTCATGGCATTTGCACATTGACGCCAAGCTTATACAAGGAAATCTACAATCTGGGTAAAATTGCCAGCTCCCACTAGCATAAAAATAACCTCTAAGTCTGCCTAAATGTTTAGGCAAGAGCTGGGAAAATAAAGCAAAATCAAAAAATGGGTTTACTTTGTACTTTATTTACATATATTCCAAGTATGTCACACACCCCGCTTCCAAGATTGACATATGGGTTATGCCCAGTAGAGGGCGAACTTCTGCAGAGATGACTGCAGAGATGACTAGAAAAACAGAGCCCCTCCCGGTCCATAAATACCTGGGACCTCCCACTCATTCCCCAGTAATCGTCTCTGCAGACGGCGAGCAAGTCAGAAGATGGCTGTTTCCTCCTTGCAGGTAAGCCGGGTTTGCAACCGGCCATTTTTATCCTATTTCTGCCCGGACCTAGTTAAATACCCCTATGCCTCCCAGCCTAGGCTGCAGGTCCAGGTGAGGGTAGGGTACACCTTAACAGGTGTACTGATAGGAGCCACGCTCCTCCGTGAGACCCCATATTAGGGGGTAGGCGGCTACCAGGTCGGTGATCCTGGTTTGGGATGCCCTGTCCGTTTTCCCCACCTTCTACTACTGTAGTTGGGGACCTTCCCCTTCCATTACTCCCTTCTCGCAACGGAGGGGGGGGGGGGGGGGGGGCTGTGTCCTTCACTTATGGTCCTTCCCTTTTTTTTTGGTTTGGTTTCATGTGAATGTGTGTTGGTGTGTGTGTTGTCACTGTATGCGCCATTTTGGAGACCGCACTGCGCTCCACGCTTGGTGTAGGAGAGCTTCTTCCCCTCCTTGCTGTCCGGGGAGGGGGCGGGGCTGGGCACTCATGCGCTGGTTGCGGCCCGCCCCCCTCTCTCTCTGGCACCCTTTGCGGTGCCCAGCATTGGCCGGGAACCGCGATGATGGGGAAGGGGCGGGGCCAGCCGCGGCGCGCGTTCCGCACTGGCCCGCCTTCTTCTCCCTCTTCTGTCTTCACCTCTGGTCGGAGAGGCGCCACTACTGTGTTGTGAGTGCCCTGCGGGGCTTCTTGTTTTTTCTTATCCCTGCTTTGTGTTATGCACTTTTTTGTCTAGCGCTGCGGATGCCATTATTGACGCATGTGTCATTTACATATATGTCTCTTATGCATCTATATATTTATATAATATTAATATTCTGCATGTATGACTGCGGTGGTTAGTGTGCCTTGCTTACGGGGTCTCCCTTTTCTTTTGGTGTCTTTCAGGAGGACCCTGCTTGGTTAAAAGGGGGGTTCTCCCGGTCCTAGGTTTCCTTGGCTAAATTTGGGGCATTTTCATTATTATTATTATTGAAATCCTCCCACTTAAGGGACATCCCGGGTAGCTTTTAGCGTAATTCCCTCTGGTCCTTGCGACTACCATAATAATCACCATATGGAGGCTTCCCAGGATACCGGGCTCGGGCTCCCTTCGGGGCAATCCCGGCAGTGTGTGGGTTGTGGGGTATCCCTTACGGGGGATAATGTACTGATTTGCATACCATGTGCTCAGCAGGCCATAACGCAGCAGCCGTGCCGCCGGTCTCATCACCTACTCCACCCTGCCTTATCCGTACCCCAAGTGACGCTGTCATTAGTGGGGAGTCGCAATCTGATGTATGTGCTAGATTGGCCAACATCGAGAAATTGATTTCTAGCTCTGCGGCCACGAAGGCCCCGGCTAAGAGAAGGCATCTGTCACCGGCCGCGCCGGTTCTTGATGATTATGATTCCCTTGACTGGTCTCATTATTCCCCGCTTGAGGAAGGGGAACTGTTTATGGAATCTGATGGCTCTGAGGATCAGCAGTTTTTGGATGCTGATGTTGGGCAGGGGCATGGGGATGCCGTGGATACCCCCAAGATCCTGGCCCATTTATTTGAGGTGCTGGCTATTTCTCCTCCGCAGAAGGGGGAATTTTTTGGGACCTCTAAGCTTCGTTTGGAGTTCCTAAATCAGAACCCGAGGTCGATGTGCCAGTTCTGGGATTTTCCATCACATCTGTGGTGCACTCTCCAGACGCCACCACGATTAAGGATGGTGAGGACCGACGTATTGATCAGATGGCTTGCCATGCCTTTGCTAGCGTGGGTTCAGCCTTGTGGCCTGTTTGTGCTTCTGCACTCAAGGTTGTGGCTACCAGGTCTGTGGTTAGGGGCTTGTTGAGTGGTTCCCATCTGGACCCAGCCAGCGATGATTTTGCAGCGCTTATGCGGTGTGAATTGTTCATGACCTTTGTCTTGTCTGCCTTGGATGACACAATTTGTATGTGTAGCAGAACCTCGGCGTTGCTTGTGGCTATACGACGCTCTGTCTGGTTGCGCCAGTGGGCGGCTGACATTGCGGCTAAGAAGTCACTTACAAGGCTACCCTTTCTGGGTATGCGGCTGTTTGGAGATAAATTGGATTCAGTAGCGAAAGGAGGAAAGCTACCGCAACGCAGGAAGCAGCGTCGCTCCTCTCAGGGGGGGCAGGCTCCTTTAATCCTTCCTTTCGCGGTCCCAGAGCAGGCAGAGGAGCTGCCTTCTCTACCTTCAGAGGTGATTCCTGGAGCAGAGGCAGAGGACGGGCCCGTCCAGGACCTGTCTGGGGTTCCAAGCCCGCTGCCAAGCCAGCTCAGTAATGAGGGGGTACCCTCACCCTTGTGGGTGGGGGGACGGCTGCGGCACTTCTTCCAGGTCTGGACCCAGGAGGTCACAGACAAGTGGATCTTGGAAGTGGTCTCTTCCAGGTACAAGATGGAGTTCGAGTACCGGCCTCCTCCCAGATTCCTCAGATCTCGGGTCCCCTCGGACCCCCGGGCTGCGCAGGGGCTCCTGTTGGCAGTGCAAAATCTTCTGGACATGGAAGTCATATGCCCAGTGCCTTTATCAGAGAGAGGCCGGGGCTATTATTCCAACCTCTTCACGGTGCCCAAAAAGGATGGATCCATAAGACCCATTTTGGATTTGAAGCTTCTCAACAGGTTCATCAGAGCCAAGAAGTTCCGCATGGAGACTTTGCGCTCAGCCATCCTTTCTCTCAGGGGGACTTCATGACGTCCATAGACATCAAGGATGCTTACCTTCATGTGCCGATCTTCCCAGCACACCAGAGATATTCTTAGTATACAGTACGTCCTGCTCCAGATATAGTACTTACACTTGGGTTATCCTCCGCCAGATGGCGCTGCACTGCAGAGACATGCAAAACAGGCTCCTCCCGGCCCCTCAAGTACCCGGGGACCTCCCACAAATCCCCAGATTTCTCTGCAGTGCCGACTGCGAAGACATGAAGTATCACTATCTCGCAGGTGAGCGGGGCTATTAAAGCCTGCGGCCCTGTTGGACTATTCCCACCCGTCCTCCTCGTGATGTGCCTCCCAGCCTGGGCTGCGCTGGTCGGGTGAAGGTAGGCAGCACCATGCGTGCTTATGGAGCTATGCTCCACCGCAGTCCCCCCACCAAAGGGTAGGCGGTTTAAGCTGATGGTGAGCCTCTAGGGGATGCCCCTCCCGCATTATTGCCCATGCCCCGTGTAGCGGTGGGCCCTGTACAAAGGGTCGCCATCCTCCCTCGTTCCCCCCGTAGCTCGGGGGGGGGGGAAGAAAGGGGGGGGGGTGTGCCTGTAGTGTCTGTGTATGATGCACATATATGGCACTTAGTCTGTCTTTGGACTTTTATATATATGGTGTCAGCCGCCGCGCCTTTTTGTGTTTTACTCTTATAACTGCCGCCACCGCGCACATTTTTTCCTTCGTTGGATGTTCCGCGCCGGGCGGCGGCGTTGGCTGATGTTGGACTTCGCGCTCTTCGGGAGGGCAGGGCCTGGTCTGGCCCGCTCCGCGTCATGGCTCGCTCTGGCCCGCCCTTCGAGGTACATGGCGCCATTTTGTCTGTTCGCGTGGGACGTTCCTGCTTACCGTGGTCCGTAAGTTCCCTCTCGGGCGGCTTATACTCATTGTAGTTTTCGGTTCTGACACCATTCTTTTCTCATTGTGTCTTTCAGACTGGTGAACATCATTGGCTTCTCCCGGCCCGGTGTATTTGATAGCTGGCCTTGTAAAATTCTCCCACTAAAATCCCTAGCGGGCTTTGGGGCATCCAGGGTTGCTTATAGCGTCAATCTCTGCTGGCATATTGAGCCTAAATAATCACCATATGGAGGCATCTCAGAATTATTTGACCAGGGTCCCCCTGGGACAAGACTGCCTGTGTATAGCGTGTGGACAACCCCATGCTGATGCTGACAGGGCACGGGTCTGCGTACCCTGTGCTGAGCAAGCACTGGCTCTGCAATCAGGCCTGCCAGTGGCTGCACCTCGTTTCAATTCGCCAATCTCCCCATGCTTAAATCTCACTCCTGCTGAGTCGCATACAAGTGGGGATTCGCAGCCTGTTGTGTCTTCTAGACTGCCTACGGCTGAACAGCTTATTGCGAGGTTGTCAGAGCGCAAGGGCCCTGGTAAGAAGCGGCACTTGACGCCTCATGTTACTGTTTTCCCTATGGGAACTGAGGAGTTTACTACTCGGTGTGGTTATACCCCTTCTGAGGAAGGAGAGCTCTTTTCTGACTCAGGCTCATCTGATGGGCCGGGGAGACATGACGATTCTGGCCTTGAATACTGGGCCCAGAGTGACACTGATGATCTGTTGATTAAGGTCTTTGAGGTTCTGGCTATCTCTCTCCCTGGTGAGGCTCCCAAGCAGAGAGGGGAGAGTTTCCATACAGCAACAGCACGTTTGGAATTCCTGGAGCAGGCACATTTCCAGACTCTTGTGCCCAAGGAATGGGAGTGCCCCAGTAAACTGCCAGGGGTCCCATGGGACTGGGATAGGAAGTACCCTTTCCCCCCTGAGGTGGTTAAATGTTGGTCATCCCCCCCCCGTGGTGGATGCCCCGATCATAGGGGTTCCTAACCCCCCCTTTATTGCAGCCCCTGCTTATACTACCCTTCGGGATGCTGAGGACCAGCGCATTGATCTGCTGGCCTCCCACGCCTTTACATGTGCAGGGACGGCGCTGTGCCCGGTCTGTGCCGCGGCTATTACTGCCGTGCCGCTAGAACCCTAATTAGCAAGATGCTTGCTCGTCCCCCCAATGATCTCCCCTGGGATGTGTTTAATGCACTCTCCAGTTGTTATATGTTTGTAAAATGTATCCTTTTAGCTTTGGATGACACCATTAAAATGTGTGCAAGAACTTCTGCCCTTGTGGTGGCTATACGTCGCTTGGTCTGGCTGCGACAGTGGGGTGCTGGCGATGCTTCTAAAAAGACTCTTACCGTGCTTCCCTTTAGAGAGCTACGCCAGTTTGGGGCCCGTCTAGGCCTGTTTGGTAAGAATGGTAAGTCACCCCAACGCAGGCGGCCGTCTCAGCCCCCTCGGGGCAGTGGCACCCCTCCCCCCCCCCCCACCATAGTGTTAAACAAGAACCACGGCTGTCCTTCGCGGGGACTCGCGCAGACTCCTGGCCCCTCCAGCGGGGCTAAGCCTAAATCTTCCACCAAGCCCCCTCAAGCATGATGGGGCGCCCTCGCCCGTCTGGGTGAGGGGCTGGCTGCAGCACTTTGCTCTTGTCAGGAGGCATCACGCCTCATACTGGTGGACTCAGGAGGTAGTGTCCTCCGGATGCAAGATAGTTTGCTGCGTTGCCTCCCCCAAGATTATCAGGTCCCAGGTACTCCTGGTCCCTGCCTCTGTTCAGGTACTGGCGTAGGCCATGCAAGGCCTGCAGGGTCTGAGGGGTCACTTGCAGATTGCCCTTAACGGGCAGAGGCCGCTACACCAACCTTTCCACAGTCCCCCAAATAGATGGGTCAGTCTGGCCCATTCTGGATTCACAGGTTCTCAGCAATTCTCCAATTACAGGCAGTTTCTGCATGGAAACTCTGAGATGGGCCATCAGCGCCTTGCACCCAGGGGGCTTTTTGCCGTCTGTGGAGCTCTAAGATGCTTATGTTCACATCTCTGTGCCTTCAGGACACCAAGGCTCTTCAGGTTCGTGTTGGAAGTCCAACACTGCTAATTTGTGGCCTTGTTATCTGGCCTCTCTTCAGCTCCCAGAGTGCTCACCCAGGTGCTGACGGGGGTGATGTCTCTGATGAGACCAAGGGGCGTCCGTGCGATGACCTACCTGGACGTCCTTTTTCACTTCCCAGTCTCTACGTCAGGCTAAGTTGGATACCCGGCTGGTGGTGTCCAATGGGAGTCATTTGGATGGATCACCCCAAGTCCTCATTGTCCCCTTAATTGGTAACTCCATTCCTAGGAATGTATCTGGATTCGGTTCAAACAAGAATCTTCCTTTCTCAGCAATAAAGTGGACAATCTGGTTGCATGGGCTCAGTCCCTCATTGCTGTCCCGGTCCCTTCACCAGGCAGGGATGCAGCTGGTGGGCCCCTTGGTGGCTTGCTTAGGAGAGGTCCCTTATGCTCAGTTCCCCTTGGGCCCTTCTGCGACTTCTATTAATACAGAACAGGGATCCAGCATCCCTGGAGCAGGGTTTGTGTGCCTTCCCACCTGGTAAGGAGGTCCCTCTTGGAGTGGATGAACTCAAGGAACCTGTCTGGGGGCAGTTCCTTCTTGCCCCTTCCTGGAAACGGTCACCATGGATGCCAATCTATCAGGTTGAAGGGGGAAGGTTTTCTTCTGAAACTCCCTGCGGTTCTGGGGGAGGTGGGGCCCTTAGAAGGTCCATACACCTATCAATGTTTGAAACAGTGAGTGTTTTCAGTTGGTTCTATCTCGCTTGACTACTCCTCTTCTGGGCCTGCCTGTTTGGGGGTGCTCGGTCTGTCTGACGACAGTGTCCTACATTAATTATTGGGAGGGGCCTGGAGCAGGAGTACCCTCCAGGAAGTGTCTATGATCCTAATCTGGGTGGATACAATGGTCCCTGCATATCAGTGATATTCGCTCCGGTGGGGGTCCCTCTGCGACAGGATGTGCTAATCCCTGTGTCACTATGGGGTCCAACCAGTTATGGATCTGTTTGTGTCCCGTCACTATCACAAGCTCTCGGCCCTTGTTTCCCTGTTCCAGGATCCTCTGGCAGTGGTCCGGATGCCTTAGTAACGTCATGGCTGGACGTTCGGTTCTGTATGTCTTTTCTCCATTCCCCCTGCTAGGCAGGGTTCTGCGCAAGATTGCTCTGGTAAGGGGACCAATGATTCTGGTGGCCCCTGGGTGCCCTAGTAGAGTGTTGTTTGCAGACGTGGTACAGAGGGCAGTAGTTTCTGTACGTTCTGCCAGGAGTGCCAGCTCTGCTCACTCAGGGCCCCTTTACGTCACCCCAATCTACAGACTCTGGCCTAGACGGCCTGACTGCTGAAACATCCATCTTGATGGAGACAGGCTTATCTGTCTCGGTGATTGAGACTATGGGAAGACTAGGAGCAAGCTTATTCTTCTTCCATCTGTTATAGGGTATGGCATACCCATATTGATTGGTGTGAGTCTAGGTCTCTTCCCTGTCGGGCGTTCTCGGTTCCCAGGGCTCTGGAGTTATTACAGCATGAGTTGGAGTTGATTCTACAACTCAGTACTCTGATGGGTCAGGTTCTGCCCTGGCCGCCTTACTTTAGAAGTCTTTTTGTTCAGTTTTCCTTGGTTAAGACTTTTCGGGGGTATTCAGGTGCGTCCCCCATGTAATCCTATGGTCCCTGTTGGGATTTGTATTTGATTCTGTCTGCCTTGCAGGGTTTTACCCTTTGGTCCTATTCAGGATGCTGTCTGGCTGTTCTTACTCTCAAGGTTGCCCTTCTGGTGGCTGTTACTTCGGTCAGACGTGTGTCTGGCGGGCGGCTCTGTCTATCTAGCCCCCATTCTTTGAGATCACCAGGATGGGTTGTGTTACGCCTGAAGCCGGATTTTCTACCTAAGGTGGTGTCTTATGTTAATTGTTTCAAGATGTTGTTCTTCTTCCTGCCTTATTCCTAGCAACCCTGAGGAAAGGGTTCTACATTCCTTGAACAGTTGTTGGAAGTTTTTTCCTTGGTAGTCACTGTGTCCTTAGGAGAACTGATGTTCCTTTGGGCCTACGGCCACTCCATCCTGAATGTGCCCGGTCTCGTCTGCTTTCGGGAGTTAGCGATTGGATTCGTTAGGCTGTTACTCAGGCCTATTCCACCAAGGGGAAGAATCTTCCTTTCGCTTTACTTCTTACTCTACTCGTGCTTTGGTGCCTCTTGGGCTTTTCAGCACCAGACTTCTGTTGAACTGGTTTGCTAGGCCGCTACCTTGGCCTTATGTTCATACCTTTGCAAAGTTTTTCAAGGTTGATGTTAGGGCCTCAGCTCATGCTGTCTTGGCCGCATGGTTATGCAGGTGCCAGTGGTTTTAAACTTTCTGCTGTTGCCATTTTTGTTGGGGATCCCACCCTACTTTATGGACACTGCTATTGGATGTCCCAAGTGTAAGTACTATTTCTGGAGCAGGACTTACTGTGTACTAAGAATAATACAATTCTGTGAGATACTCACCTGTAGAATTGATATTATTTGTATACAGTACGTCCTGCTCCACCCCACCCTGGTTTTTGCATTATTTTCAATGCTGGGGATTTGTGGGAGGTCCCCGGGTATTTGAGGGGCCGGGAGGAGCCTGTTTTGCATGTCTCTGCAGTGCAGCGCCATCTGGCGGAGGATAACCCAAGTGTAAGTACTAGATCTGGAGCAGGACGTACTGTATACAAATAATATCAATTCTACAGGTGAGTATCTCACAGAATTGTATTTTCTCAGGTTTGTGGTGGGAGATCGGCATTTTCAGTTTGTGGCCCTCCCGTTCGGGCTGACCTCGGCACAAAGAGTGTTCACCAAGGTGCTGGCGGGTATAATGGCCCTTCTCAGAGCCCAGGGCATTCGCATTGTGCCGTATCTGGACGACCTTCTCATTACGGCATCCTCTCTGACAGGCGGAGCTAGACACCAGGACGGTGGTGTCAACGCTGGGTGATCAACCATCCCAAGTCTTCTCTCTCCCCGTCAAGGGAGATTGCATTTCTGGGCATGAATCTGGATACCATTCAGACCAGGGTGTTCCTACCTCAGTCGAAGGGGCAGATGGTTCAAGATCTGATACGTCTTCTTCTGTCCAACCCTCGCCCGTCTATCCGGCTAGGGATGAGACTGGTGGGGTTGATGGTGGCTTCCTTCGAGGCAGTCCCTTTCCTCAGTTCCACATGAGGTCGCTCCAGCTCCATCTACTGTTGGCCTGGGACGGATGTCCGCTGTCATTGGATCAGTCATTTCAGATGTCTACCCTGTTTCGGCAGTCTCTTCAGTGGTGGCTGGAACCAAGGAATCTTCTGAGGGGCAGGTCTTTTCTGACCCCTTGTTGGGAGACGGTCATCACGGATGCCAGCCTGTCGGGCTGGGGGGGTTTCTGGAAGGAGCATCAGTTCCAGGGGTTGTGGGGTCCTCGGGAGGCCCACACCCCCATCAATGTCTTGGAGCTGAGAGCTATTCGGTTGGTACTGTCACGTTTGACGCATCACCTCCAGGGTCTACCGATTCAGGTTCGATCAGACAATCGGACTGCGGTTGCTTACATCAATTACCAAAGAGGGACTCGCAGCAGGAGTGCCCTCAGGGAAGTTTATCTGATTCTTGCATGGGCGGAGAGCAATGTCCCATGCATCTCAGCAGTGTACATTCCGGGAGTGGAAAACGTGGAGGCAGACTCCCTGAGCAGGGGATCCTCTCGCCGAGGGGAATGGTCGCTCAACCACAAGGTGTTCCGGTCCCTTTGTCACAAGTGGTGAATTCCGGTGGATCTCTTTGCCTCACGTCACAATCACAAGCTTTCCTGCATTTGTGTCTCAGGATCCTCTGGCCCTGGCAGTGGACGCCTTGTCTCTTGCCTGGAGGGATCTGGGTTTTCTGTATCTGTTTCCCCCCTTCTCCATGGTGGGCAAGGTGGTGCGCAAGCTGGCTCAAGAGGGTGCGCCAGCAATTATGGTGGCCCCAAGCTTCCCAAGACAGGTTTGGTTCGCAGACTTCGTACGGCTGGCGGTAGATCAGTACAGGCTGCCCCTGTTTCCGGATCTGATCACTCAAGGTCAACTTTGTTACCCCAATTTACAAACGCTTTGACGGCGTGGCTGCTGAAACCTCCATCTTAAAAGGTCTGTCTGATGCTGTGATTCAGACACTTGTTAGGGCTAGGAAGAGATCTCCCTCTAACATCTACTACAGGACTTGGAGGTCCTATATTGATTGGTGAGAGGCTAGGGCCTTGCCTTGCAGGGTGTTTTCGATCCCTAGGATTTTGGATTTTCTTCAACACGGTCTGGACCTGGGGTTCCAGCTTAGTACCTTGAAAGGGCAGGTCCCTGCCCTGGCGGTCTTCTTTCAAAGGTCCTTTGCTCTTCATCCATTGGTTAAAACGTTTTTCCAGGGGGTAACTCATGTGCGGCCCCCTCGAAAACCTTTGTTGCCTGTTTGGGATTTGAATTTGGTTCTGTCGGCCCACCAGGGGCCTCCTTCTGAGCCGGTGCAGGATGTTGCACTTTCTATGCTCACACAAACGGTTGCCTTTTTGGTGGCTATCACCTCTGTTCGACGTGTCTCTGAGTTGGCGGCTCTGTCCATTCAGGCCCCTTACTTTGAAAGACACCAGGATAAGGTGGTCTTTCGCTTTAAGCCAGATTTCCTTCCTAAGGTGGTTTCTGCCTTCCATCTCAATCAGGATGTGGTTCTTCCTTCCTTGTGTCCTAAGCCTAGCAATGACAAGGAGAGGGTCCTGCACTCTTTGGATGTAGTTCGTTGTGTGAAGTACTATTTGGTGGCTACTTCTCCCTTTCGTAAGACTGCCTTGTTCGTGGTGCCCTCCGGGCCCAGGAAGGGTTTGGCGCCGCCAAGTCTACCATTAGTAAATGGATACGTCAGGCCATTGTTGGGGCCTATTCTGCCAAGGGGAGGGTTCCCCCTTTTCAGATCACTGCTCATTCTACTCGTGCTGTTGGGGCTTCCTGGGCTTTTCAGCACCAGGCCTCTGTTGAACAAGTTTGTAAGGCTGCTACTTGTTCTTCTGTTCATACCGTTTTCCAAGTTTTATAAGGTTGATGTGCGGGCCTCAGCGGATGCTGTTTTTGGCCGCAAGGTTCTGCAAGCTGCGGTGGTTTAAATTGGTGCATTATTGCCTTTTTTTTGGGATCCCCACCCTTGTTGGACACTGCTATTGGATGTCCCATATGTCATTAATCTTGGAAGCGGGGTGTGTGACATACTTGGAATAATACCATTTTGTGATTACTCACCTTTAAAATGGGTATTATAAGTATGTCACACACCCCGCTTCATCCCGCCCTGATTTTTATTCTGGATCCTCTATATGGTGAACCTTGTTTGGTTATTTAGTCTTTTATTGGCTCTTCCTGGTCCCCTTACTGCTTTCCTATACTGGGGAATGCGTGGGAGGTCCCAGGTATTTATGGACCGGGAGGGGCTCCTTTTTTTCTAGTCATCTCTGCAGAAGTTCGCCCTCTACTGAACATAACCCATATGTCTTGGAAGCGGGGTGTGTGACATACTTATAATACCCATTTTAAAGGTGAGTAATCACAAAATGGTATTTTTATAAATACGGTCTTTCCTAAAACTGATGTTGTAATCTCCCTTTTTGGTGTTCTGCCTCGTTGTTTTCCTCTTCTGGAATGTATAATAAACGTGTGATAGGATTGGGCCCCCATACCTGTGATTTACTTATCAGCATGTTGTTTCCAAGTTTCTTATATTCTTGTGGCCATAGGTGGTAGTGGCTTTCCTGGCGTTGAGTCAAAATTGACTCCAAGTCCCAGAATCCCTACTCTGTAACAGGTGAATTCATCAGTGGCTTTGGCTAAATCAAGCAGCAGTAAAGACTTTCCCAGGGGAGGACGCTGCCAGCAACCCTTTAGCTACTGTTGAACACAAGATTGTGATCCACTAATCTGAGCAGGTTGAATGAAAGCAGGATGGGTTGAGCTCAGGAATGGGGAGCATCGTCTCTGCCTCAGCCAATCAGATATCCTGACAGAGTCAGGAAGGAGAGTCAGCCAGGTGTACGCTGCTAAGGTAAACCCATTGCTGCTAGAGAAACCTGATTTTTCTTTAATGCATGGCACGGCCCGTTTCGGTATTCATAACAGTTGGGTTATTCCGCCACTAGGTGGTGCATTGGTACTGCAGAAAGCTGTGGCAGCTCCCGGCTCCCTTTAAAAACGGGATTAACCATAGAGTTCCTAGTGTTTCCTCTGCAGTGCTACTGCGAAGTTAGAAGATGGCTATCTCTATTGCGCAGGTGAGCGGGGCAACCAAGCCTGCGGCCCTGCATTGGACCCTCACTGCCTCCCAGCTTCGGCTGACGGATCGGGTGAAGGTAGATAAGCACTAGGTTCAAGTGCTCCTTGTGCGCAGCTCCAAGCCGCAAACCCTGTACCACAAAGGGTAGCCGGCCATGGGCTTTATGGTGAGCCCATTAGGGATGCGGAGTCCTAGGGCCTGGGCCGGCTTCTGAGCGGGTGAGTTATTTGGAGACTATGTCCCCTTATTTTCCTTTTGGGGTCCCTCTACTCCCATGGCTGCTCGCCGCTGTCTTGTCGTCTCTCTCTCTCTTCCCCCCCCCCCCTCTCTCTGACTCTGTTCAGGGGGGGGATGGGGGGGTGGAGTCGGCGAGTGGTTATGTCTGTGGTGTTTTTTTACGTCTTTTTGGGTGTTTATTCTTAGTATACAGTATGTCCTGCTCCAGATATAGTACTTACACTTGGGTTAATCTCCGCCAGATGGCGCTGCACTGCAGAGACATGCAAAACAGGCTCCTCCCGGCCCTCAAATACCCGTGGACCTCCCACAAATCCCCAGATTTCTCTGCAGTGCCGACTGCGAAGACATGAAGTATCACTCTCTCGCAGGTGAGCGGGGCTATCAAAGCCTGCGGCCCTGTTGGACTATTCCCACCCGTCCTTCGTGTGATGTGCCTTCCAGCCTGGGCTGTGCTGGTCGGGTGAAGGTAGGCAGCACCATGCGTGCTTATGGAGCCATGCTCCACCGCAGTCCCCCACCGAAGGGTAGGCGGTTTAGGCTGATGGTGAGCCTCTAGGGGATGCCCCTCCTGCACTATTGCCCATGCCCCGTGTAGCGGTGGGCCCTGTACAAAGGGTCGCCATCCTCCCTCGTTCCCCCCCGTAGCTCGGGGGGAAAGAAAGGGGGGGGGTGTGGTGGTCTCAGTGTATGGTGTTTACACGCTTATGGCCTTAGTATTGTCCTTTGACTGGTATTCCTGGTGTCAGAGCCGCTCTGTTTGCATTTTTATTGTGTATCTGTCACCGCCGCGCGCACCTCTTTCCTTTACTGGATGTGCTGCGGCGGCGGCGCCTCAGACGCTGCGGCGTCTTCATTGGCAAATCATTTTTCAAAGTGTGTCATACACTTCGCTCCTCATGACAACGTTGTAACTATCTCAGAGCTTCGCGCTCTTCAGGGGGGCGGGGACCTGGGTTGGCGCGCTCCGCGTCACAGCCCGCTCTGGCCCGCCCTTCGAGGTTTGCTTGGCGCCATTTTGATAAGCTGGTCGCACGCGTGGTAGCGGTCCTCCTCCTCCCTTGGTCTGTAAGTGCCCTCGCGGGCGATTTTCATGATCCTTGATTACTGCGCATGGTTCTGACACCCTTTATTCCCATTATGTCTTTCAGACTGGTGAACACCATTGGCTTCTCCCGGCCCGGTGTAATTATAGCGGGCCTTGTAAATCTACTCCCACTTTCCTAGCGGGCTTTGGGGCATCCAGGGTTGCTTATAATGTAAATCCCTCTTGGCATATTGTGCCTTAAATAATCACCATATGGAGGCATCTCAGAGTTATGTGACCGGGGTCCCTCTGGGACAAGACCGGCTGTGTATAGCGTGTGGACAACCCCATGCTGATGCTGACAGGGCACGGGTCTGCGGACCCTGTGCTGAGCAAGCACTTGCTCTGCAATCAGGCCTGCCAGTGGCTGCACCTCGCTTCATTTCACCTATTTCCCCATGCTTAAATCTCACTCCTGCTGAGTCGCATATAAAGAGGGAGTCGCAGCCTGTTGCGTCTTCCAGACTGCCCACGGCTGAACAGATAATTGCGAGGTTGTCAGAGCGCAAGGGCCCTGGTAAGAAGCGGCACTTGACATCTCCTGTTTTTCTGTTTTTCCTATGGGAACTGAGGAGTTTTCTACTCTGTGTGACTATTCCCCTTCTGATGAAGGAGAGCTATTCTCTGACTCAGGCTCATCTGATGAGAGGCCGAGGAGTCATGACGATTCTGGACCTGAATACTGGGCCCAGTATGACAGTGGCGATTTGTTGATTAAGGTCTTTGAGGCTCTGTGTATCTCTCTCCCTGGTGAAGCTTCCAAGCTGAGAGGGAAGCGTTTCCATACAGCAACAGCACGTTTGGAATTCCTAGAACAGGCTCACTTCCATGCTATTGTCCTCAAGGAATGGGAATGTCCCAGTAAACTCTCAGGGGTCCCAGGGGACTGGGATAGGAAATACCCTTTCCTCCTGAGGTGGTTAATTGCTGGTCATCACCCCCCGTGGTGGATGCCCCTATCATAGGGGTTCCTAACCCCCCTTTATTACAGCCCTTGCTCATAATACCCTTCGGGATGCTGAGGACCGGCGCATTGAGCTGCTGGCCTCCCACGCCTTTTCCTGTGCAGGGACGGCGTTGCGCCCGGTCTGTGCCATGGCTATTACTGCGGTGGCCGCTAGAACCCTCATCAGAAAGATGCTTGATCATCAACCTGATAATCTCCCCTGGGATGTGTTTAATGCACTCTCCAGCTGTGATCTGTTTTTAAAATTTGTCCTATTAGCGTTGGACGACACCATTAGAATGTGTGCAAGAACTTCTGCCCTTGAGGTGGCTTGGTTTGGCTGCGACAGTGGGGTGCTGACGATGCTACAAAAAAAACTCTTACTGGGCTTCCCTTTAGAGGGCTACGCTTGTTTGGGGCCCGTCTAGAACTGTTTGGAAAAAAGGGTAAGTCACCCCAACGCAGGCGGCCGTCTTGGCCCCCTCGGGGCAGAGGCACCCCTATTCCCCCTTCCTTAGTGTTAAACAAGAACCAGGGTTGTCCTTCATGGGGGCTCGCGCAGACTCCGGTCCCGGGAGCAGCAGACAACGCTCTGGCCCCTCCGGCGGGGCTAAGCCTAAATCTTCCACCAATCCCCCTCAAGCGTGATGGGGTGCCCTCGCCCGTCTGGGTAAGGGGATGGCTGTGACACTTTGCTCTTGTCAGGAGGCTTTACGCCTCATACTGGTGGATTCAGGAGGTTGTGTCCTCCGGATAAAAGATAGTTTGCTGCGCGGCCTTCCCCAGTTTCATCAGAGCCCAGGTACTCCTGGTCCCTGCCGCTGTTCAGTTGCTGGCACAGGCCATGCAAGGCCTGCGAGGTCTGAGGGTCACTTGCAGATTGCCCGTAAGAGGCAGGGGCCCCTACACCAACCTTTCCACAGTCCCTCAAGAGGATGGGTCAGGCTGGCCCATTCTGGATTCACAGCAATTTTCCAATTACAGGCAGTTTCTGCATGGAAACTCTGAGATGAGCCATCAGCGCCTTGCGCCCAGGGGGCTTCTTGCCGTCTGTGGAGCTCTAAAATGCTTATGTTCACATCCCTGTGCCTTCAGGACACCGAGGCTCTTCAGGTTCGTGTTGGAAGTCCAACACTGCTAATCGTGGCCTTGTTATCTGGCCTCTCTTCAGCTCCCAGAGCGCTCACCCAGGTGCTGACGGTGGTGATGTCTCTGAGGAGACCAAGGGGCGTCCGCGCGATGACCTACCTAGACGTCCTTTTTCACTTACCAGTCTCTTCGTCAGGCTAAGTTGGATACCCGGCTAATGGCGTCCATTGGGAGTCATTTGGATGGGTGATCATTCACCCCAAGTCCTCATTGTCCCCTTAATTAGTAACTCCATTACTAGGAATGAATCTGGATTAGATTCAAACGAGAATCTTCCCTTCTCACCAATAAAGTAGACAATCTGGTCACATGGGCTCAGTCCCTCATTGATGTCCTGATCCCTTTACCAGGCAGGGATGCAGCTGGTGGGCCCGTTGGTGCCTTGTTCGGAATAGGTCCCTTATGCTCAGTTCCCCTTGGGCCCTTCTGCGACTTCTATTGTTAATACAGGACAGGGATCCAGCATCCCTGGAGCAGGGTCTGTGGGCCTTCCCACCTGGTAAGAAGGTTTCTCTTGGAGTGGATGAACTCAAGGAACCTGTCTGGGGGCAGTTCCTTCTTGCCCCTTCCTGGAAACGGTCACCATGGATGCCAACCTATCAGGTTGAAGGGGGAAGGTTTTCTTCTGAAACTCCCTGCGATTCTGGGGGTGGTGGGGCCCTTAGAAGGTCCTTACGCCTATTGATGTTTGAAACAGTGAGCGTTTTCAGTTGGGTCTGTCTCGCTTGAATACTTCCCTTCTTGGCCTGCCATTTTGGGGATGCTCGGTCTGTCTGACAGTGTCCTACATTAATCATTGGAAGGGGCCTGGAGCTGGTGGACCCTCCAGGAAGTGTCTATGATCCTAATCTGGGTGGAGACAATGTTCCCTGCATATCGGTGATATTCGCTCCGGTGGAGCCCCTCTGCGACAGGATGTGCTAATCCCTGTGTCACTATGGGGTCCAACCAGTTGTGGATCTGTTTGTGTTCCATCACTAGCACAGGCTCTCGGCCTTTGTTTCCCTGTTCCAGGATCCTCTGGCAGTGGTCCGGATGCCTTAGTAACGTCATGGCTGGACGTTCGGTTCTGTATGTCTTTTCTCCATTCCCCTGCTGGGCAGGGTTCTGCGCAAGATTGCTCTGGTAAGGGGACCAGTGATTCTGGTGGCCCCCAGGTGCTCTAGTAGAGTGTGATTTGCAGACAGTAGTTTTCTGTACCTTTTGCCAGGAGTGCCAGCTCTGCTCACTCAGGGCACCCTTTACGTCACTCCAATCTACAGACTCTGGCCTAGTCGGCCTGACTGCTGAAACATCCATCTTGATGGAGACAGGCTTATCTGTCTCGGTGATTGAGACTATGGGAAGACTAGGAGCAAGCTTCTTCCTCTTCTTTGTCTATCTGTTATAGGGTATGGCATACCCATATTGATTGGTGTGAGTCTAGGTCTCTTCCCTGTTGGGCGTTCTCGGTTCCCAGGGTTCTAGAGTTGGTTTCAGCATGATTGGAGTTGGTTCTCCAACTCAGTACTCTATTGGGTCAGGTTCTGCCCTGTCCACCTTGCCTTAGTAGTCTCTGGCTCAGTCTTCCTTGGTTAAGACTTCTTTCAGGGGGTACTCATGTGAGTCCCCCATGTAATCCTATGGTACCTGCTGGGATTTGAATTTGAATTTCATTCTGTCTGCTTGCAGGGTTTTGTTCCTTTGGCCCTATTCAGGATGCTGTCTGGCTGTTCTTACCCTCAAGGTTGTCCTTCTGGTGACTGTTACCTCGGTCAGGCGCGTGTTAGCGGGCGGCTCTGTCTACCTAGCCCCCATTCTTTGAGACACACCAGGATAAGGCGGTGTTCCGTCTGAAGCCGGACTCTCCGCATCAGGTGGTGTCTTTTATGTTCATGTTTCGAGATATTGTTCTTCCTGCTGTGCCTTTTTCCTAGCAACGCCGAGGAAAGGGTTCTGCATTCCTTAAACGGGTGTTGGAAGTTCTTTCCTTGGTAGTCACTGTGTCCTTTAGGAGAACTGATGTTCCTTGGGGCTTATGGTCACTACATCCTGAATGTGCCCGATCTCGTCTTGTCTCGGGGAGTTGGGTGGCTTTGGCCCGGTTATTACTTGAATGGATGTTCCTTCTGGTACTTGGAAAGGTTTTTTGGCTTCTGCCAAGTCTACGGTTAGCGATTGGACTTGTCAGGCTGTTACTCAGGCCTATTCCAACAAGGGGAAGAATCTTCCTTTTTGCTTTGATTCTTATTCTACTCGTGCTTTGATGCCTCTTGGGCTTTTCAGCACCAGGCTTCTGTTGAACTGGTTTGATAGACCACTACCTTGGCCTTCTGTTCATACCTTTGCAAAGTTTTACAAGGTTGATGTTCGGGCCTCAGCTCATGCTGTCTTGGCCGTATGGTTATGCAGGTGACAGTGGTTTTAAACTGTCTGCTGTTGTCGTTTTTGTTGGGGATCCCACCCTACTGATATTATTTGTATACAGTACGTCCTGCTCCACCCCACCCTGTTTTTTCGCATTATTCTGGATCCCCTGTATGGTGATTGTTACCATTGTTATAGTTACCAGTTTTTGGTGGTTAATTCTCCCGGCTTCTTGTTCACTGTTTTTCAATGCTGGGGATTTGTGGGAGGTCCCCGGGTATTTGAGAGCCAGGAGGAGCCTGTTTTGCATGTCTCTGCAGTGCAGCGCCATCTGGCGGAGGATAACCCAAGTGTAAGTATTAGATCTGGAGCAGGACGTACTGTATACAAATAATATCAATTCTACAGGTGAGTATTTCACAGAATTGTATTTTTAGCGGCCGCGCTGCTTTGTACTACACTCCGCGGCTGTGGGCGCTATTGCCTGAGGTGATTTTGCTTAGTCATGGCGCCGGCCTGGTCACGTGAGCGCTGTTTTTTCTCGCTCTTCGGCGGGGGCGGGACCGGTTGATGACGCGTATCGCGTCGTCTCCCTGCGGCCCGCCCCTCGAGGTACCTCTGCCGGCGCCATTTTGATTGAGCTGTGTGTCTGGTTTTCTCCCTTCCTGGCTGCAGCGCTGCTTACTCTGGTGTGTCGCCTTGTCCTGTGGTCTGTGCTTGATTGACCCCGCGGTGTCTTTGGTCTGTGAGTCTGAGACATTTGGAGTGTATGCACTGCGGGATGCTCATATGTCTTTTTTACTTATGTCTTTCAGGCGGGATACCATTGGGTTGTGGTTTCTCCCGGCTCCACTCCTTCCTCCCTCTCATTCCCCCCTTCACTGTCTTCTGGGGGCATCCTGTGGGAGGGCAAACCAGATAGCTCTTGTGTAGCCTTTACCCACTGCTGGCTTATTGCGCCTGTGTTAATCACCATATGGAGGCTTCTGGGGATAGCGTGCTTGGGGGTCCTTCGGGGCAAGCCCGGCTGTGTTCCATGTGTGGGGTATCCCCTGTGAGTAACAGTGTCACGGTGTGCGTGCCGTGCGCTGAAAGTGTCCTTGCGCTCCAGGTTGGTTTGCCTGCTTCGCTGCCTAGCTCTGCACATCCCTCGGCTTCACCTACTCCCCCCGCTATGACAATTTGGCCCTAGTGCGGGGGATATTTAGTCACACTCTGATTTGGCTTTGCGGGTGGCCAGCATTGAGAAGCAGCTTGCCAGGTCTGTTCCTAGGAAGGCCTCTGGCAAAAAGCGGCACCTGACTTCAACTCGCTCACGCTCTACAGAGGAGTATGAAGAATTTGATGTCACTGCTGGACATTATTCCCTAGAGGAAGGGGAACTGCCTCCGGACTCTGACTCCTCTGGGGACCAACAGGAGGTTTGTGACAGTGACCCTGAATCGGGGGATTCATGGTATCCTAATGACACTGGTAATTTACTATCTCACATTTTTGAAATTTTGCACATTACCCCCCCGTGGAGGCTAAAAGGAAGCAGGGGGAGCTTTTTCGTCCTGTTATACGGCGCATGGAGTTCCCCGAGCAAGAACATTTCACTTCCTTGGTGCTTAAAGCATGGGAACGTCCTAACAAGCTACCTGCTATGCCCAAGGGTTTGGATAAAAGGTATCCCTTTCCTGCTGATCTTGTTAGAAGATGTTCAGTTCCCCGGGAAGTGGACGCTCCCGTGCTAGGCTTGTCCAATACTTCGGTCATGCCTTCCCGGACACTACCACTCTGCGGGACGGTAAGTATAGGCGCATGGATCAGCTGGCCTGCCATGCCTTTGTGGGGGCTGGCTTATGCCCGGTCTGCGCTGCGGCTACTACGTCTTTTGCCCTTAAGTCACTGCTCAAGCGCCTCCTTGATGGCACTTCAGCTTATAGAGGGGGTGAAGAGTTTAGGACTCTCTGGGTTTGCTTTGATTTTGCTCTGATTTTGTGGCCTTCATCCTCCATGCTATGGATGATGCTGTGCGGTTGAGCGGTAGGGCCTCTGCGCTCTTGGTGGCTATGCGCCTCTCTGTTTGGTTGCGCCAGTGGGCAGCTGACGCTGCTGCTAAGAGGGCTCTCACTGGTCTCCCTTTCGTGGGGCTGCGGCTCTTTGGGGAGCCTCTTGATGTTTTAGCCAAGAATGGCAGGCTGCCTCAGCGTAGGAGGCAGTCTCGGCCCTTTCGTGAGTCCTCTGCCCCCCTCTCCTCCTTTCGTGCTCCCAGAGGAGGCCTGGGCTCCCTCCTCCCCAGTGGTCGTAGAGATTCTTGGGGCCGTGGCAGACCCCGCGATCGTCCTGGTCTCTCCTGGAACTCCAAGCCCAAACCCTCTCCCAAGCCCCCTCGGGCATGAAGGGGTGCCCTCACCCATCCGGGTGGGGGGACTGCTACGGCTCTTTGCTCGCGTCTGGAGGCTTCACGTCTCAGACCATTGGATACAGGAGGGGGTGTTCTCCGGTTACAAGATAGTTTGCAGCCTGCCCCCCCAAGATTCCTCAGGTCCCGGATATCTTTAGACCCCCTATCTGCCCAGGGGTTGCATCTGGCGGTTCAATGCCTGTTAGAGTCAGGAGTCATTTGTTTGGTGCCCCATCAAGAACGTTGTCAGGGGTACTATTCTGATCTTTTCACAGTCCCCAAAAAGGACGACTCTCTGAGGCCCATTCTGGACTTAAAGGGCCTCAACAAATTTGTCAGATTCAAGCGTTTTCGTATGGAAACGCTGCGCTCTGCTGTCGGTACTCTTCGCCCAGGCGACTTCATGACCACTGTGGACATCAAGGATGCTTATCTTCATGTGCCTATCTTCCCAGGTCATCAGAGATTTCTAAGGTTCGCGCTGGAGGATCAGCATTACCAGTTTGTGGCCTTACCCTTCAGAATCACCTCGGCACCTCGAGTGTTCACCAAGGTACTGGCGGGAGTGATGGCTCTACTAAGGAACCAGGGCATCCGCATCATTCCTTACCTGGACGACATCATGATCGTGGCCAACTCCTTACCTCAGGCCGAGCAGGACACTCAGATGGTGACCTCCACTCTAGAGTCCTTCGGCTGGGTGATCAACTATCCCAAGTACTCTCTGTCCCCGTCCTTGGTGAGGTCCTTTCTGGGCATGACTCTGGATACATCTCAGGCCAGGGTATTCCTTCCTCAGCAGAAGTTGGAGGGTCTTCAGATGCAGACTCGGGCCCTGCTATCGTGCCCTTATCCCTCCATCCGTCAGGGAATGCAGCTGGTGGGCCTCATGGTGTCCTGCTTCGAGGCAGTCCCCTTTGCTCAGTTTCACATGAGACCTCTTCAGTTGCTCCTCTTGTCAGTTTGGGATCGGGACCCTGTGTCCTTGGATCAGGAATTTGCTCTGTCCCCTCTGGCAAGTCGGTCCCTCTCGTGGTGGCTGGACTCCAGGAACCTTCTGGGGGGCAGGACTTTTCTGCCCTCGTGCTGGGAAACGGTCACTACAGATGCCAGTCTGAACGGTTGGGGAGGCTTCTAGAAGTCCCTGAGGTTCCAGGGTCGGTGGGGCTCACAAGAGGCCCATGCTTCAATCAACGTCCTGGAATTGAGGGCTATCAGGTTGGTTCTCTCTCGTCTGACCACTCGCCTTCAGGGTTGGGCTATTCAGACCCGCTCAGACAATCAGACGGCAGTGGCCGTCAAGGAGGAACTCGGAGCAAGCGGGCCTTCAAGGAAGTGTCCCTGATACTGTCCTGGGCAGAACAGCATGTTCCCTGCATCTCAGTGGTCTACATTCCAGGGGTGGAGAACCAGGAGGCGGACTCCCTGAGCAGGGGGTCGTCTCGTCTGGGGGAATGGTCCCTAACAACCAAGTGTTTCTCTCCCTGTGCCACCTCTGGGGTCATTCGGATGTGGACCTGTTTGCGTCCCGTCACAATCGCAAACTTCCCAGATTTTTCTCTGTCTCAGAATCCTCTAGCCTTCACCACGGATGCCTTGGCAATTCCTTGGACGGAGTTTCGGCTTCTCTATGTGTTCCCTCCGTTCCCTCTTCTGGGCAGGGTCATGCGCAAGATAGTCCAAGAGCGGGTACCAGCCATCCTGGTGGCCCCTTGTTGGCCAAGAAGGGTTTGGTTTGCAGACGTCGTGCAGTTGGCAGTAGACCGGTAGGAAGAAGTCCTCGTCTTCCATCTATTTCAGGGTCTGGCATGCTTACATTGCCTGGTGTGAGTCCAAGTCTCTTCCCTGTAGGGTGTTTTCTATTCCTAGGATTTTGGAATTCTTGCAACATGGTTTGGATTTGGGCCTTCAACTTTGTACCCTTAAAGGCCATGTTTCAGCTCTGGCAATTTTTTTCCAAAGATCTTTTGCCAATCACCGACTGGTCAAAACTTTTTTTCCAAGGTGTTTCTCATGTGCGTCCACCCCGTAAGCTTTTGCTTCCAGTCTGGGATCTGAATCTGGTGTTGTCTGCTATGCAGGGGCCTCCCTTTGAACCTATCCATGAGGCCGCCTTGCCTATTTTGACTCTTAAGGTAGCCTTTTTGGTGGCTATCACTTCGGTAAGGAGAGTTTCTGAGCTGGCTGCGTTTTCCATCAAGCCTCCTTATTTTGGGAGGCATCAGGATAATGTGGTGTTTCGGCTTAAGCCAGACTTCTTGTCTAAGGTTGTGTCTGCCTTTCATCTCAATCAGGACATCGTCTTGCCTTCATTGTGCCCTAATCCTGCTAATTCCAAGGAGCGAACACTGCATTCCCTGGATGTGGTTAGGGCTCTGAAGTTTTATTTGGTTGCTGCAGAGACTTTTACGAAGTCTGATGCGCTGTTTGTTCTCACTTCTGGACCAAGGAAGGGTTTGCCTCCGGCTAAATCCACTATCAGCAAGTGGTTCCGTCAGGCGGTGGTTCAAGCCTATTCTGGGAAAGAATCCTCCCTTTAGAATTACTGCTCATTACACTCATGCTATTGGTGCCTCTTGGGCTTTTCAGCACCAGGCTTCTGTTGAACAAGTTTGCAAGGCCGCTACTTGGTCTTCTGTTCATACTTTTTCCAAGTTTTACAAGGTTGATGTTAAGGCCTCAGCGGATGCTGCTTTTGGCCGCAAGGTGCTTCAGGCGGTAGTGACTTGAACTACTGGCCGTTGCTCTTTGGGGATCCCACCCTACTTTTGGACACTGCTTTTGGATGTCCCAACTGTTATGAATACCGATTGATTGTTCCAAGTTAATTTGGGGTTTTCTTACCTTTGTTACATTCTTTCCTTCATTTTCTCCTGGCTTCTTGTCTCACTGCTCGTCTACGCTGGGAACTCTATGGTTAATCCCGTTTTTACAGGGAGCTGGGAGCTGCCACTGCTTTCTGCAGTACCACTGCGCCACCTATTGGCGGAATAACCCAACTGTTATGAATACCGAAGCGGGCCGTGCCATGCAAGAACAAAAACAATTCTACAGGTGAGTACTCACAGAATTGCTTTTTTTTTTTTTTTTTTAGACATTTGGCACACAATAATGGAAACCAAATGCCATTGAAAGTGGAATTACCCTATAAAGGCATTGTCCTGGCAAAAAACAATAAACGATACATACTCGCTCCTAGTCCTGCATATTGCCCTATATCAAGAGTTTTAAACTTTCCTCTGCCGCAAAGATCCAGCCCACCCTCGACCACAGCCTTTTATAAAAATAAATTGACTTCTGAATGGACCCTCATGTTGAAACATGCTTATGTCGTCCTCTGCTGCTGAGGCCCTGCAGAAGAGAACAGTAAGGAAATTTAAAGCAGCATGAGATGGGTGGATGGAATATGCTGCTTCTGACAGCCTGTGTAGCAAAAGCAGAAAGTAGGTCTATTTAACACATTTTCTGGAATGTCCCGTCAATTTTATTTGTTTTTGTTAAGAACAAATAAAAAGAGGGCACAGCCGACCGCTAGACACGAGTGGCAATGCAGCCTGCTTCATACAGCCAACAGAGCCGAGGGACGCTCAATGGGGATATTTGTTTTTGACAGCACCTAAGGTGTGGGAATGTCAGGAAGGCAAGTTTCCTGCACGAACCTGGGGCTACACACACAGCGGGGCATCCCTAATCGTGATGAGAAGACCAACACCCGGAAGAGTGAAATTCCTGTGTGGTGTCCCTCTTTAAATATATTTAGTATATACTACATCAGTCGTGATAACATTTTAAACGTTTGGGAATGTTTGTGCCTTGCTTATTGCAGTCACCCAGCAATATACTCTAATGGGCAAATAGAAAAAACAAAAGGGTACTTACCTTTTTGTCCCTTGCAGCTGATCGGTGCTAGTCTGGCGATCCATTCACTGCCCCCCCCAATCAGAGAGTAAATGGAGAGGGTGTGGCAGAGCTGTGTAACTGATAATCTGACCCACAGTCAATACCAACCCCAAGTTCAGGCCCTAGGCTGTGTGGGATGCTGCAGATACGGACCCAGTGATCAGGTGAGTTACTAATAGCCCGACTATCATTGATCAGCTTCACGGGACAAAAGGTAAGTACCCTTTTTTATTATTCGGCCTGCTGAATAGCTTAGTTGCGAGGTCTAGACTTGAACCACAATCTTAAACATAACAATATAACATTGCATATATTATAGTGATGTCTAAATTGGTCCAATCCGTTCACGTTTCCTTTTCATTTTGTAATTCACTAATTTCTGTTGCCGAATTCATTGTAAACAGATGGAGGATTTTCCAAGTTTGCTGAAGTTCACAGACTTTAATCGACTGTTGCATGAATCTCAGAAGGAAGTCCTACGGCTGCAGAAACAAATCGCCATGAAATACCTAAAAGAATCTCTTCAGTTGTCCCACAGTTCCCCAACACCCCCTGAAGCTGTGTGTTTTAACAGACTGATTCACCCTGAACAACCCACACAAGATCCAGATAATTCGGTCCTGATGACTTCAGGAGACTCCTTTCAGGTAAGAAGTCCTTGGTTTTCACCTTAAAATAATCCGCTCTTACCTTTGCACACCTTTTAGTACACACAAGAAATGCCTTTTCTCCTTGTGATTTTTAGTGTTTGCAGTTGAAATATTTTCTATACTGGCTCATCAAAATACCTCAAGCAGACCTATTTATTTTCTTTTTCCTGGGTGGCCTGCTGCTTCAGAGCTTCTGCTGGCATTGTCATTGTACTCTACGATGTGCTCAGAATGGTGCCATGTATAGTGAGGATGATTCTGGATCATGTGAAGAAAAACAACCTCTTTCCACAGTATGTACGCCAGTGTGGAGGGTGTCTTCCGGCATAAGAGAAACAGCCTGTACCGGATTTTGGTCTACATACATGTCAAAACAAGTACGTTCCTGTCCAGGCAAGAAAACAAAAAAGCTGGCCGATTGCAGAGATACTGCACCCTTCTGCGTAGCAAACAGTAAAAGAGGCAAACAAAAGACAATAGGCAAGTATTGCTTTTTGATTTCTTGCCTGTACAGTCCCTTTTTTAATAAAGCGAAATAAAACCTTGAATTTTTGCTAAATAACAACCCCACATGACCAGTCTGCAGACACACAGCACTGTGGAAGCCCATCCCAACAAAATCGTTATAGGTCACACTGGTGTGCCATGCTGATTAGGAATGTGGAAAAAGTGGAGTACAATGGATAGGGCTTCCCCCACCAGTATTGGGATCCCTTCCACTGCATAATTCAGGGAACCTCCAGGCATATTTGTCTGGAAGGGCCCTTTAAAGCAGAACAAAATTCACTAGAAATCTAAAAGATTCCAGGTCTATCCTCTGGCTTTCCCCCAGGGCATCCCGAAATGAGATGTCCCGCTGTGTGAAATCCCCCAGGGCACTAGTAATCGCTTCTTTCTCTGGTCCATTGGCACATGCACGGCCTCTCGTCCAATGAGAGCCTTCTGCAGTGAATAATGTATGTCATTCGGCGAACGGCTCTGATTGTTTCCAATGGGGAGCACACGCTGCTGTATCCCAGGCGGTGTGCGTGCACGCCGCGGGATATGCATCAGCGCGTGCTCCACATTGAACTCAATGAGAGACGTTTGCCGAAGGATGTAAACAAGGCAAATGACCCTGATTAGCTGCGAACCTGCGCATGCGCCATAGGTACAAGAAAGAGGCGAGGTGTACTTGGCGTTCTGGGGGGGTTTCACACAGCAAGCATCCCAATTCGGGATGCCCCGGGGAACAGAGCAAAACCCGGGAAATTCAAATTCCCAACGTTTTTTTTCCCACTATATATATATATATATATATATATATATATATATATCCATTTTAAACAAATCACCGTATGGAGGCATCCCCTACTAGATACTGGGCTTGTGCCCCCCTCGGGGCAGTCCAGGCTGTGTTTGGGGTGTGGGGTATCCCTTTTGGGGGATGATGTATTTCTTTGTGTACCCTGTGCGCAGCGGTCTATTCTGCGGAGTGCACTACTCTCAAGGATGGTGAGGATAAACGCATTGACCAGATGGCTTGTCATGGTTTTGCCAGTGTTGGATCGGCCTTGCGGCCGGTTTGTGCTTCTGCGCTTGTACTGGTTGCTGCCAGGTCGGTTGTTAGAGGATTGTTTACCTCGTCCGGGTTTGACCCGGCTAGTGAGGAGTTTGCCGGCCTTAAGCGCTGTGAGTTATTTTTATCCTTTGTACTGTCCGCCCTGGACGACACTTTGGTGATGTGTAGCAGAGCTGCGGCTCTGCTTGTGGCTATCCACCGGTCGGTTTGGTTATGCGAGTGGGCGGCTGGTTTTGTGTCCAAAAAGTCGTTCACGGCCCTTCCCTTTGTGGGGTTGCGGCTCTTTGGAGAAAAATTGGATTCGGTGGCAAAAGGAGGTAAGTTACCTCAGCGTAAGAAGCAGCGTCGCCCCTTTCGGGGGGCGGCTTCCTTCTCTCAGTCCTTTCGTGGGGCTAGAGTCGGCAGGGGTTCGGCTTTCCCCTCGTCCAGAAGTGATTCCTGGGGCAGGGGTCGGGCCCGTCCAGGACACAGTTGGGGCTCCAAGCCTAGAGCCGCTGACAAGCCGGCTCAGCAATGAGGGGGCGCCCTCACCCTTGCGGGTGGGTGGACGGCTGCTACTCTTCTCCCAGGTTTGGGTCCAAGAGGTCTCGGACAGGTGGATTCAGGAAGTGGTGTCTTCCGGTTACAAGCTGGAGTTCGAGTTCCGGCGCCCTCACAAATTCTTCAGTTCTCGGGTGCGGTCAGATCCTCTGGCCACCCAGGGGCTTCGGGCGGCAGTAGCAAGTCTTCTGGATATGGCTGTCATCTGCCCGGTGCCCCACTCAGACCGGGGCCTGGGCTTCTATTCCAATTTGTTCACGGTGCTCAAGAAGGACGGATCCGTTCGTCCCATTCTGGATCTGAAGTTGCTCAACAGGTTCGTTCGTCCCCGGAAGTTCCGTATGGAAACTCTGTGCTGAGCCATCCACTCACTTCGTCAGGGGGACTTCATGACGTCCATAGACATCAAGGATGCTTACCTGCATATTCCAATATTTCCAGCACACCAGAGATTCCTCAGGTTTGTCGTGGACAATCGACATTTTGGTTTGTGGCTCTTCCGTTTGGCCTTACCTCGGCTCCAAGGGTTTTTAGCAAGGTGTTGGCAGGAGTGATGGCCATACTCAGAGCCAGGGGTATCCGCACTGTGCCCTATCTGGACGATCTTCTCATCATGGCGTCTTCCCTCAGTCAGGCGCAGCTGGATACTAGGAATGTGGTGTCCACTCTGGAGACTTTCGGTTGGGTGATCAACTATCCCAAGTCCTGCCTCACTCCCTCCAGGGTAGTGGAGTTCCTGAGAATGTCGCTGGATACTTCTCAGGCCAGGGTGTTTCTCCCCCGAGCCAAGGTTCTTCTGATTCAGGATTTGACTCGGCGTCTTCTATCCATTCCCCGTCCGTCCATCCGGCTAGGGATGCGTCTTGTGGGATTGATGGTGGCGTCGTCCGAGGCGGTTCCCTTTGCCCAGTTTCACACAAGGACGCTACAGCTCCATCTCTTGGTGGCCTGGGACGGGTCCCCGCTGTCATTGGATCAGTCCTTTCTGATGTCCCCCCGGGTGCAGCGTTCCCTTCGGTGGTGGCTGAAACCAAGCAATCTGACGAGGGGCAGGTCCTTTCTGACCCCTCGTTGGGAGACGGTCACCACGGATGTCAGCCTGTCAGGTTGGGGGGGATTTTGGAAGGATCTTCAGTTTCAGGGACTGTGGGGGCCTCTGGAGGCTCACGATCCCATCAATGTTCTGGAGTTGAGAGCCATCAGGCTGGTTCTGGCTCACTTGACTCATCAGTTACGGGGCTTACCGGTTCAAGTTCGGTCGGACAATCGGACGGCGGTCGCCTACATCAATCACCAGGGAGGGACTCGCAGCAGGTGTGCCCTCAGGGAAGTGTCCTTGATCCTTGCCTGGGCAGAGAGCAATGTCCCATGCATCTCGGCAGTTTACATTCCGGGAGTGGAGAACACGGAGGCGGACTCCCTGAGCAGGGGGTCATCTCGCCGGGGGGAATGGTCACTCTGCCCCAAGGTGTTTTGGTCGCTTTGCCTCCTGTGGGGGTCTCCGGAGGTGGACCTCTTTGCCTCTCGTCACAATCACAAGCTTCCGGCATTTGTGTCTCTCTTGTGGGATCCACTGGCTCTGGCAGTGGATGCCATGTCTCTGAACTGGAGGGATCTGGGGTTTCTGTACCTGTTCCCTCCGTTTCCCATGGTGGGCAGAGTGGTGCGCAAGCTGGCCCTAGAGGGCGCGTCCGCAATCCTGGTGGCTCCAAGGTGGCCAAGACAGGTTTGGTTCGCAGACGTGGTAAGGTTGGCGGAGGATCAGTTAGACCTGCCCCTTCTGCCGGATCTGCTCACTCAGGGGCCACTGCTCTACCCCAATTTACCAACGCTGGCTTTGACGGCGTGGTTGCTGAAACCTCCATCTTGAGGGAGGAAGGTCTTTCTGATGCTGTCATTCAGACTCTGGTTAGGGCTAGGAAGCAGTCTTCCTCTGCCATCTATTATAGGACTTGGAGGTCTTATATTGATTGGTGTGAGGTCAGGGCCTTGCCTTGCAGGGCGTTTTCTATCCCTAGGGTTTTGGAATTTCTGCAACATGGTCTGGACCAAGGTTTGCAGCTTAGTACGCTGAAGGGGCAGGTTTCTGCCCTGGCAGTTTTCTTTCAAAAGTCTTTTGCTCTTCATCCTCTGGTTAAGACCTTTCTCCAGGGGTTTACGCATGTGCGGCCCCCTAGGAAGCCTTTGCTCCCAGTTTGGGATTTGAATATGGTTTTGTCTGCCTTGCAGGGTCCTCCTTTTGAACCTTTGCAGGATATTGCATTTTCTACGCTTACTCAGAAGGTTGTTTTTCTGGTTGCCATCACTTCCGTTCGACGTGTTTCGGAGTTGGCAGCCTTGTCTATTAAGGCTCCTTACTTTGAGAGGCATCAGGACAAGGTTGTTTTCCGCTTCAAACCAGATTTCCTTCCTAAGGTGGTCTCTGCTTTTCATTTGAATCAGGATATTGTTCTTCCCTCCTTGTGTCCTAAGCCCAGCAATGACAAGGAGAGGGTTTTGCATTCTTTGGATGTGGTTCGCTGTGTGAAGTACTATTTGATGGCTACTTCTCCTTTTCATAGGACTGATGCCCTTTTTGTGGTGCCCTCTGGGCCTAGGAAGGGTTTGGCTCCTGCCAAGTCTTCCATTAGTAAATGGATTCGCCAGGCCATTGTTGGGGCCTATTCTGCTAAGGGGAAGATTCCCCCTTTTCGTGTTACTGCTCATTCTACTTGTGCTGTTGGGGCGTCCTGGGCCTTCCAGCACCAGGCTTCTGTTGAGCAGGTTTGTAAGGCTGCTACTTGGTTTCCGGTTCACACTTTTTCCAAGTTTTACAAGGTTGATGTTCGGGCCTCAGCGGATGCTGTTTTTGGCCGCAAAGTTCTGCAGGCTGCAGTGGTTTAAGTTTGTGCCTTGTTTTTTGGATCCCCGCCCTTTATGGACACTGCTATTGGATGTCCCAAGTGTAATGAATGTCTTGAAGCGGGGTGTGTGACATACTTAGAATACCCATTTTACAGGTGAGTATTCACAAAATGGTATTTTTAATCAAGAAAACCCTATTGCATGTGAAAGCCCCATTTATTCTGATTAAAATGGTACCACATATGTATCCGGAGCCCCTCCCAAGAGAGAACTTTATAAAATTAGAAATAAAATACAACTACTATTCACACTGTAAAGGGTTACATTTTAAAAAGCCGGCATGGTGTCCCCCCTACCCAGCATTACCAGCCCAGGGACCAGCTATGCAGGGCTTGTAGAACGGGGCGCAAGGTGGCCCCCAGCCCTGCAAGGCTACAAGCCTGCACAACCTAAATGACTCCAGGCTCTTCTGCCCCCCCAGGCTTTGGGGAGGCAGGTAATGGACAGGGACTGGGGGTTAATGGCAAGTCACCAGCTATAACCCTATTTCAGGCCCTCTCCTGAAGCCAGAGGAGCCCTGGGGGAGGGGGGGATCGGAGGCCCTCCAGGTGAAGAGGAGACCTGGCCGGGTCTATTGAGGGGTTCTGCATTTTAGTCTGCGTTGGTGTGAAAGCCCTGGGATTGACCAAAATTTTACTGCACTCCAAAACTTCCATGGCACATGCCCTACTTCAATCAGCACTGATTGCATTCATATTAATGACCAGCAATCAATTATGAATAAATAATTTTCTGGGCGTCTGGCTGAATGCACCTGCTGCATCCATTCTGGTGGCGGGGTGCACATATCAGACAGAAGAGTCGCGGGGAGGCCCACACATGAGCCATGGGAGCAGGGATCAAAGTCAGATTGCAGGTTATCCCGGGGTTTTTACACAGGGGGCATCCCAGATTGGTGCCCCTGGGGAGGAGACTCCAGGGCAGGGTTCTATGAGTTTGTCATCTTTATAGGCAAGGGGGGCAAGAAGAGAGGTGTTAGCGCATTGCAGTGTAGAGTGTGGGATAAAAGTAGGCAACTCTGGATCGGTTCTTTGGCCTCTGGTAATCTCTAACTCACTTGAGACCACACAGGCTGCTGTGGGGGGAAAAGGGTAATTATAAAATGTTTTCATGCCAGGACATTTAAAGTAGGTGGTTTTTGTCCATAGATAAATTGTATGACTCACTGGGGATCATGAAAAGGCGTTTAGGGGCAGTGATACACCTTATAGGCTGCTGGCCCCTTTTAAAAGTATTGTGATAAAAATACAATTCTGTGAGTACTCACCTGTAGAATTGTTTTTACTATGCACAGCACGGCCTGTTTCATGTAGTCCTTACATCTGGGTATTCCGCCACAAGGTGGCGCAGTGTACTGCAGAAGAATTGTGGCTCCTCCCGGCCCCATATAAAAGCCGGAATCACCATAGACCTCCAGTGTTGAAAAGCAGTTATACAAGAAGCCGGGAGGTAATAAAGGTAAAAAGAACCCTCACAACTAACTTTGGAACAAATCGGCATACAAAGGCAACCAAAAATAACAATAACAAGGGAGGGATGAAACAGCCCGTGCTGTGAATAGTAAATACAATTCTGCAGGTGAGTAACAGAATTGTATTTTTCCTAGTGCACAGCACGGCCTGTTTCATGTAGTCCTTACATCTGGGACATCCAAAAGCAGTGTCCGTAAGGTAGGGTGGGATCCTCAAAGAGTAACAGCGGGCAGTTCAAACCACTACCGCCTGAAGCACCTTGAGGCCAAAAGCAGCATCAGCTGAGGCCTTAACATCAACCTTGTAAAGCTTTGAAAAAGTATGAACAGAAGACCAAGTAGCGGCCTTACAAACTTGTTCAACAGAAGACTGGTGCTGAAAAGCCCAAGAAGCACCAATAGCACGAGTGGAATGAGCAGTAACCTGAAAGGGGGGTTCCCTACCCTTAGCAGAATAGTCCTGCTCCACCGCCTGACGGATCCTCTTGCTGATAGTAGACTTGGCCGGAGGCAAACCCTTCCTAGGTCCAGAAGGAAGAACAAAAAGCATCAGATTTCCTAAAAGACTCAGTAGCAATCAAATAAAACTTTAATGCCCTGGCAACATTCAGGGAATGAAGGATCCGTTCCTTAGAATTAGCAGGGTTAGGACACAAGGAAGGTAAAATAATGTCCTGATGAAAAGCAGACACAACCTTGGGCAGGAAATCCGGTTTAAGTCGGAACACCACCTTATCCTGGGCCTCTCAAAATAAAGAGGTTTAATGGAGAGCGCCGCCAGCTCAGAAACACGCCTGACCGAAGTAATGGCCACCAAAAAGTCCACCTTAAGAGTCAGAATGGGCAACATAGCCGCACGTATAGGTTAAAAGGGAGGACCCTGTAGAGCGGACAACACCAAATTTAAATCCCAAACCGGTAACATAGGCTTACTCGGCGGACGCACATGAGTAACTCCCTGGAAGAAGATCTTAACCATCCTGTGATTGGCAAAGGATCTTTGGAAAAAAATTGCCAGAGCTGACACCTGTCCCTTAAGGGTACTAAGTTAAAGGCCCGAATCCAGACCATGTTGTAAAAACTCCAGGATCCTGGGGATAGAAAACACCCGACAAGGCGGAGACTTAGACTCACACTATGCATGCCAGACCCTGTAGTAGATTACAGACGAAAACTTCTTCCGGGCCCGAATCATGGTATCAAAAACAGAGGCCGGCAACCCCTTCTCCATCAAGTTGGAGGTTTCAGCAGCCAAGCCGTTAAAGCCAGCGTTTGTAAATTGGGATGGCGCAGCTGTCCCTGAGTGACACTATCTGGGTCCTTGGGCAAGACGTACCAATCCACTGCGAACTGCACAACGTCTGAGAACCACACCCTCCTTGGCCAACAGAGGGCCGTGAGAATGGCCGGTACCCCCTCCTGGGCTATCTTGCGCAGCACCCGGCCCAGCAGAGGAAAGGGAGGAAATACATAGAGGAGACGAAACTCTGTCCAAGGAATTGCTAGTGCATCCGTGGCGAAGGCCAGGGGATCCTGAGACAGGGAGACAAATCTTGGAAGCTTGTGATTGTGACGGGACGCAAACAGGTCCACCTCCGGCTGACCCCAGCGACGACCCAGGGACTGAAAAACCTTGTTGCTGAGAGACCATTCCCCCAGCCGAGACCTCCCCCTGCTCAGGAAGTCTGCCTCTTGGTTCTCTACCTCTGGAATGTAGACCGCCGATATGCAGGGAACATTCTGTTCTGCCCAAGACATTATCAGGGACACTTCTTTGAGGGCTCGCTTGCTCCGAGTCCCTCCCTGATTGATGTAGGGGATCTGAACAGCCCGACTCTGAAGGTGAGGAGTTAACTGGGAGAGAACCAACCTGATCGCCCGCAGTTCCAGAATGTTGATGGGAGCACGGGCCTCCTGGGGACCCCAATGACCCTGGAATTTTAGAGACTTCCAGACCCCCCCCCAACCGGTCAGACTGGCATCTGTGGTGACAGCCTCCCAGCACGGAGGCAGAAAAGTCCTGCCCACTAGAAGATTCCTCGAATCCAACCACCACGAGAGGGACTTCCTGATCCAGGGACACAGGGTCCCGATCCCGAACTGACAGAAGGTGCAACTGAAGGGATCTCATGTGGAACTGAGCAAAGGGAACCGCCTTGAAGCAGGACACCATCAGTCCCACTAACTGCATCCCCTGCCGAATAGAGGGATGAGGACACAAGAGCAGGGCCTCCACTTTCTGCTGAGGGAGAAACACCTTGACCTGAGAGGTATCCAGAGTCATGCCCAGAAAGGACCTTGCCAAAGACGGAGACAGTGAAAACTTGGGATAGTTGATCACCCAGCCGAAGGACTCGAGAGTGGAGGTCACCACCTGAGTATCCTTCTCGGCCTGATGAAGAGACTGAGCAACAATCAGAATGTCGTCCAGGTAAGGGAGGATGCGAATGCCCTGGTTCCTCAGAAGGGCCATTACGCCCGCTAGCACCTTGGTGAACACCCGAGGGGCCGAGGTGATACCAAACGGTAAGGCCACAAATTGGTAATCCTCCTGCTGATCCTCCAGAGCGAACCTCAGGAATCTGATGACCTGGAAATATTGGTACGTAAAGATAGGCATCCTTGATGTCCACAGTGGTCATGAAGTCGCCCGACCGAACTGACATCCGAGCGTAGCGTCTCCATGCGAAAATGCTTGAATCGGACAAACCTGTTGAGACCCTTCAAGTCCAGGATGGGCCTCAGAGCACCGTCCTTTTTGGGCACCGTGAATAGATTGGAATAGTACCCCTGACCCTGTTCCTGGTGAGGTACCAGACAGATGACTCCAGACTCCAACAGGCGTTGCACTGCTAGGCACAGCCCTTGAGCTGACAGAGGATTCTGAGGTATCCGGGATCTGAGAAATCTTGGGGGCGGCCAGGCTGCAAACTCTTGTAACCGGAGGACACCACCTCCTGAATCCACCAGTCTGAGACGCGAAGTCTCCAGATGTGAGCAAAAAGCCGAAGCTGTCCCCCCACCCGGACGGGTGAGGGCGCCTCCTCATGCCTGAGGGGCCTTGGGAGGGGATTTAGGCCTGGAGCCCTATAAAAGACCGGGACGACCGCGGTATCTGCCACGGCCCCAGGAGTCTCTGCGGCCACCAAATAAGTGTGCGCCACGACCTCCCCTGGAGCCACAGAAGGAGGAGATGGAAGACCCCCGAAAGGGCCGAGACTGCTTCCTACGCTGAGGTAGCCTACAATCCTTGGCTAGAACATCCAGACGCTCACCAAAGAGACGAAGCCCCGTGTAGGGAAGCCCGATAAGGGACTTCTTAGCCGCAGTGTCAGCTGCCCACTAGCGCAACCAAACAGACCGGCGCGTAGCCACCAAGAGGGCCGGAGAGCATCATCCATAGCAGCCTGCACAAAGGCAACAAAATCAGAGCGAAGCAAGAGGGCCCTATAATCCTCCCTTCTCCTACCAGCCATGGCGCCATCAGCGAGACGCTTTAGCTTCTTCTTAAGGGCAATGGCCGTAATGGCTGCAGCACAAACCGGATGCAGGCCTGCCCCTACAAAGGTGAAAGCATGACAGGTCAGCTGAACCATACGCCGGTCTGCGCTGTCACGCAGTGTAGTAGTGTCAGGGGACGGCATGACCGAAGTATTATACAGTCCTAGAACAGGAGCGTCCACCTAAGGGGGACACGACCAGCGCTTGACCAGATCAGCCGAGAAGGGATACCTTCTGTCCAAACCCTTGGGCATCGCGCGTAATCTGTTAGGCCGCTCCCACTCCTTGGGCACCATATTGGAGAAATGGCCCTGCTCCGGGAACTCCAAACGTTGTTTGTCAGGGCGAAAGAGCTCCCCCTGCTTCCTTTTCGCCACCTTAGGGGTGGCGATATGCAATGTCTCAAAAATGTCCGACAACAATCTGTCAGTGTCATCAGGGAGCCAGGTATCCTCATCAGAGGCAGACCCCAGGTCACTGTTGTAACCTTCCTGCTGGCCCCCAGAGGAGTCTGAATCATGGATCCTCCTCTAGGGAGTCACGGCCGCCAAACACATCAAGGCCCTCATTCTCCTTGGTAAAGAGGGAAGGCGCGGTGTCAAGATGCCGCTTCTTGCCAGAGGCCTTGCCCGTCACCGGACGGGCCAGCTGCCTTTCAGTGCTGGCCACGCGTAGTGCCGGATCAGATTGGGACCCCCTGCTAGTATCCCCCTCACTGGGGGCTAAATGCAAGCGCAGGGGAGTAGGAGATGTCGGAGGGAGCGCAGAACTGGGAAGAGAAGTACCCATCCCAGCCTGGCCTGCAATAATACCTTGGGCGCACGGCACAGAAACCGCGCCGCCACCACTCAAAGGGGATGCCCCGCACATGACACATAGCCGGGATTGCCCCGAAGGACCCCCGAGCACACTATCCCCAGAAGCCTCCATATGGGGATTATCACAGGCACAATAGGCCGCTATAGGGTAAGGCTAATAAAAGCCACCCGGGATGCCCCCCAAGGGATGCCCACAGAGAGGACCCAGAGGGAACACCGGGGGAGGGGGGAAAGATACCCCAATAAACCACAATACACTGTTATCCCGCCTGAAAGACATAATCAAAAAGACACATAAGTATCTCGCATCACATGCCCCACAAGAAACCCCAAGGGGGACTGACGGACCAAGAGTGCAGCGCGCACAGCAAGCGTACTGTCAAAGGATCCGTGGAGTGTAGATCAGGAAGGGCAGAGTCACCGCCGCAGCCCGCGCTGACAAGAAGCCTTCAGAGCTCAGAGCACAAGCAACGCAGCGGGCAGGCAAGATGGCGCCGTAAACGGACACCTCAAGGGGCAGGCCGCGGGAGAATGACGCGATACGCGTCATCCCCTGGCGCCGCCCTCACGAAGAGCGCGGAAACGCACGTGACCCAGCGCCATGACAGACTGATGTAATAAACAGCAGAAAAAGCGCTGCCCGCCGCGGGCGTAATGCGCTCCGAAACAAACAGCGGGACACATTACCACAACAGTCACCCGCCGCCACCAACCCCCCCTCCCCCACAACGGGGGGCGGGGGAGCGGAGGAGAGGCAGGCAGCGGCGGGAACCGTCCAAAAGGGGCCCAGAGGGGAGGAAGGGGGAAGAGACAAACACACCCCAAGTGAGAAAGTCAAAGGGGAATACTGCCAGGAACACAAGTCCCCAAGCACAACTCACCCCCTACACCATAGCGACAGCAGTGCTTCTTCATCCCTCAGCAGGCTCACCATAAAAAAGCCTATGGCCAGCTTGTGGTACAGGGTCTGCGGCTTGGAGCAGTGCTCCCCGAGCACGTGACCCTAGTGCTCCTCTACCATAACCCGATCCGACAGCCGAGGCCGGGAGGGAAATAAGGTCCGGAAATGGGCGGAAATAAACTTGCAGGGCCGCAGTCTTGGTTGCCCCGCTCGCCTGCGAACATAGAGAGCCATCTTCTACATTCGCAGTATTACTGCAGAGGAAACACTGGGGTCTATGGTGATTCCGGTTTTTATATGGGGCCGGGAGGAGCCACAATTCTTCTGCAGTACACTGCGCCACCTTGTGGCGGAATACCCAGATGTAAGGAGTACATGAAACAGGCCGTGCTGTGCACTAGGAAAATACATGTATTTGGTGGTACTTGAGTCCGTTTGAAAAACAGTAGGTGGTACTTCATGAAAATGGGTTGGGAACCCCTAGTCTAGAAGAAAAACCCTTTGGAAACCATTTGTTTTACATAGGTTTTTATGTGAATGATGATACAAAAATTGTAGGGAAATGTATGGGAAAATTATAATAATCCTTGAAATGTGACAAATGAAATCCTTGTTGCTCCCGTTTTTTTTGCAGACTGCACTTTGTGGAAAGTGGTGGCTGGGTTGGAGGACGGCTACGACACTTTAACCAGTGCATGTATTTCCAGTGATCTGGTGATAGCAATTTTCTTGTTTCCTCCTGAGATGGCAGATCGTACAGAAGAGGATTTTGTATGCTGTCAGTCATGACACCTGCTAAGGACAGCCTTTAGGGATTTAAGCGTGTCCCATTATAGAAGGGAGCACAACAGATGTTTCTGAGTAATACATTGCAGTCAGCTTATGGTCATCTCCTCTGAATCTGAGCCTGGCATGCTTGAGAGGACAAAATTGAGTAGACTCTGTATTTTTGGATGACTGATATCTTTCGGAGGCTGTGAAACGACATTTGTCTTTTTTGTCTGCTGTCTGTCCCCACTTTCCCAGTGGTCTGATCCTGCTAATCCCTCCGGTTGCTGTGGTAGCAGCGGGGATTGGGCTGCTGTAGCAGGTAGGGCATAACTCTGCTCATTGCTGAAATGTCTTTACGTTGCAGACATTAAGGTAGGAATGCTATCATTTATTTTAATATTTACTACCATATAATATGTACATAACGCTGTATAAAAGTATTAGTGATATGGCTTTGATATTTTAATTTAATGATGATGTGGAATACATTTTAAATAACCTGTTTAAATGCCCTTACACCACAGATACAGTACTAGTTGATATTTTAAAGGTTATCAAAATAAATATAAATATATATATATATATATATATATATATATATATATATATATATAATTACTAGATATGCTCAGCACCTTAAGGACATCATTTTGGCACAGAAAGATACACCTTAAAAAATTCCATCAAAGGTGGACTTACCCTTTTAAGTAGAAGAAAGCAGGGGCCTTGTGTTACAAATCACCTTTTCCAATCATTACAGCTGCTAAATCCTTTTTTTTTTTTCTTTCATTTCACAGATTTGCATTATAAAAGCATACCAAATCACACTATCTAACCCCAGCAATAGCGTGATGCTGTAATCTCTGCTTTTTCTTTGATGGGCCCTATTTTGTCTAGGTTTAGATTATCCTTCTTTACTGACAGGTTTACCCATATTTGCATAGATAAAAATTATTCCCGACTTGGGGACACTTGCAGCTTTTATATTTGAAATAGTTTTGCCACCGCTGACTGGTACTAGTTTGGGTAAATTCTCTTTTGTTATGAGGAGGACCAAAATGCTTTAAGCAGAACAAAACTGCTATTTTGCCTAGTTTTTGATTATCCTGCTTTACTGTGAGGTTTACCAATATTTGCAGAGATAAAAATATTTCCTGTCTTGTGTACAACTGCAGCTTTTAAATAAATAAACTGACTATGGTCAGCCTGGGAATTCCAATGTCGGGCAGGCGCTGGGGGATGCCGTTGATACGGCCACTGTTTTTTCACATTTATTGGAGGTGTTGAATATTGATCCACCTGAGGCGCCCCCTCTGGAATTCCCTACCCAGGGCCATTTTGATGCGCTGATACTTAGAGAATGGGAGAGGCCCAGTCGGCTTCCTGGTGTGCCTCAGGGATGGGATAAGAAGTATCCTTTTCCAGTGGAGGCGGTCAAGCGCTGGTCTTCTCCTCCCGAGGTCGATGCGCCTGTTTTAGGTTTGACCAACTCTTCTGTGCTGAACACCCCTGACGCCACCTCCCTTAAGGATGACGAGGATATGCGCCTTGATCAGATGGCGTGCCACGCATTTGCCAACGTGGGCTCGGCCCTGCGGCCTGTTAGTGCATCTGCCCTGGTGTCGCTTGCTACCAGGTCTCTTATCAGGGACTGGCTGAATAACGCTCAGCTTGATCCAGCTGGCGCTGAGTTCGCTATACTTAAGAAGTGCGAATTGTTCATGGATTTTGTCATGGCTGCGATGGAAGACTCCATTGTCGTGTGTAGTAGGACGTCAGCCTTACTGGTGGCCATGCGCAGACTGGTCTGGCTCCATTAGTGGACAGCAGACGTTGGAGCCAAGAAGTCGTTCACAGCTCTCCCCTTCTTGGGTGCGCGGCTGTTTGGAGATAAATTGGATGCTGTTGCTAAAGGAGGTAAGTTACCTCAGCGGAGGAAACAGCGCCGTCCCTTTCGGGCGGCAGGCTCGTTCACTCCTTCCTTTCGAGGGGCCAGAGCGTCTAGGGGTCTGGCCTTCTCAGGTGTCAGGGGCTCGTCCTGGAACAGAGGCAGATGTCGGGCACGTCCCGCGGCTGCCTGGGGTTCCAAGCCTGCCGTTAAACCGGCTCAGCAATGAAGGGGCGCCCTCACCCGCAAGGGTGGAGGGACGGCTGCGGCTCTTCTTCCAGGTCTGGGCCTGGGAAGTCACAGACAATTGGATCTTGGAAGTGGTCTCCGGGTACAAACTGGAGTTCGAGTACTGGCCGCCCCCAAGATTCTTAAGGTCTCGGGTGCCCTCGGACCCTCAGGCTGCACAGGGGCTCCTGTTAGCAGTAAAAAACCTTCTGGACATGGGGGTTATATGCCCGGTGCCTCAGTTGAAAAGAGGCAGGGGTTACTACTCCAACCTTTTCACGGTTCCCAAAAAGGAGGGTTCGGTGAGACCCATTCTAGATCTCAAGGTTCTCAACAGGTTTATCAGAGCAAAAAAGTTCCGCATGGAGACTCTGCGCTCGGCTATCAATTCTCTTCGCTAAGGGGATTTTATGACATCCATAGACATCAAGGATGTGTATTTGCGATGCAAGGATCGATTTTTCAGGCACATCAGAGATTCCTCGGGTTTGCGGTGGAGGATCAACATTATCAATTTGTAGCTCTTCCCTTCGGTCTGACCTCGGCACCGAGGGTCTTCACCAAGGTCTTGGCGGGCGTAATGGCTCTGCTCATATCTCAGGGCGGAACTGGACACCCACCAGGTGGTGTCGACCCTGGAGAGGTTCGGGTGGGTGATCAACCGCACCAAGTCTTCTCTCTCCCCGTCTCGAGTGATTTCATTTCTGGGCATGAATCTGGATACCAGTCGGGCCAGAGTGTTTCTGCCCCAGACCAAGGTGCAGGGGATTCAGGGCCTGATCCGTCTTCTTCTGGCCAGTCCTTGTCCCTCTATCCGACAGGGGATGAAACTGGTGGGTCTGATGGTGTCCTCCTTCGAGGCGGTGCCGTTTGCGCAATTTCACATGAGATCTCTTCAACTTCTCCTATTGACGTATTGGGACAGGAGCCCACAGTCATTGGATCAACCTTTCAAGGTGTCTCCCAGGGTTTGGCAGTCCTTTCGGTGGTGGCTGGACTCGAGCAATCTGTTGAAGGGCAGATACTTTCTGGTCCCTTGTTGGGAGACTGTTACCACGGATGCCAGCCTGTCGGGCTGGGGAGGTTATTGGAAGAGTCATCAGTTCAGCGGGGTGTGGGTTCCCCAGGAGGCTCACACCCCCATCAATGTATTGGAGCTCAGAGCCATTCGACTGGTTCTGGCTCGGCTGACCCCACAGTTACGGGGTCTTCCGGTTCAGGTGCGTTCGGACAACCGAACGGCAGTGGCTTACATAAATCACCAAGGAGGGACTCGCAGCAGGAGTGCCCTCAGGGAAGTCTCTCTGATCCTGCACTGGGCAGAGAGCAATGTTCCTTGCCTTTCGGCAGTCTACATTCCGGGAGTGGAGAATACGGAGGCGGATTCCCTGAGCAGGGGATCCTCTCGCCACGGAGAGTCTCTCAACCCCGAGGTTTTTCTGGATCTTTGCCACAAGTGGGGGACTCCGGAGGTGGATCTCTTTGCCTCGAGGCACAATCACAAACTTCCGGCCTTTGTGTCTCTTTCTCAGGATCCCCTGGCTTTGGCAGTGGATGCCTTGTCTCTGGCTTGGAAGGACCTGGGTTTTCTGTACCTGTTTCCACCTGTCTCCATGCTGGGCAAGGTAGTTCGCAAACTGGTTCTAGAAGGGGCACCAGCGATTCTGGTGGCTCCAAGGTGGCCAAGAATGGTTTGGTACGCAGACGTTGTAAGGATGGCCGTAGACCAGTACCGGCTTCCCTTGCTGCCGGACCTGCTATCTCAGGGTCATCTACTTTACCCCAATTTACAAACGCTGGCTTTGACGGCTTGGCTGCTGAAACCTTCATCTTGAAAGAGGAAGGTTTATCTGAGGCTGTTGTTCAGACCCTGATTAGGGCTAGGAAGTGGTCCTCTTCTGGCATTTACTATAGGACTTGGAGGTTCTGTATTGATTGGTGTGAGGCTAGGGCCTTGCCTTGTAGGGTTTTTTCTATACCCAGGATTTTGGAGTTTCTTCAGCATAATCTGGATCTTGGGTTCCAGCTTAGTACTTTGAAAGGACAGGTTTCTGCTCTGTCGGTTTTCTTCCAGAGGTCTTTTGCTTTACACCCGCTGGTTAAGACCTTTTTCCAAGGGGTGGCGCATGTGCGGCCCCCTCGGAAGGCTGTAGTTCCTGTTTGGGATTTGAATTTGGTTCTTTCGGCTCTGCAGGGTCCTCCTTTTGAGCCGCTACAGGATATTGCTCTTTCGGTTCTCACTCAGAAGGTTGCCTTCTTGGTGGCTATTACCTCTGTTCAGCGTGTCTCTGAGTTGGCGGCTCTGTCGATTCAGGCCCCTTACTTTGAGAGACACCAGGATAAGGTGGTTTTTCGTTTTAAGCCGGATTTTCTTCCTAAGGTGGTTTCTGCTTTCCACCTCAATCAGGACATTATTCTCCCTTCCTTGTGTCCTAAGCCTAAAAATGACAAGGAGAGGGTTCTGCACAATTTGATGATGTTCGCTGTGTGAAGTACTATTTGGTGACTACTTCTTCCTTCTTCAAGACGGACGCCTTTTTCGTGGTGCCCTGCGGGCCCAGGAAAGGTTTGGCGCCTGCTAAGTCTACGATTAGCAAATGGATTCGTCAGGCTATTGTGGGGGCCTATTCTGCTAAGGGAAGGACTCCCCCCTTTTAGGGTCACTGCGCATTCTACTCGTGTTGTTGGTGCATCCTGGGCTTTTCAGCACCAGGCTTCTGTTGAACAAGTTTGTAAGGCTGCTACTTGGTCTTCCCTTCATACTTTTTCCAAGTTTTACAAGGTTGATGTGCGGGCTTCAGCGGATGCTGTTTTTGGCCGCAAGGTTCTGCAAGCTGCAGTGGTTTGAGTTGATACATTCTTTACTGTTTCTGGTTCCCACCCATGACGGACACTGCTATTGGATGTCCCAGATGTCATGAAGACCGAAGTGGAGTGTATGGCACACTTAGAATAATACCGTTTTGTGAGTACTCACCTTTAAAACGGGTATTATGAGTGTGCCATACTCTCCACTTCACCCCACCCTTGTTTTTTTCAGGTATTCTGGGGCTTTTATATGGTGAACCATTGGTTTTGATTGTTACGTTATATTTGGTTCTTCCTGGTCCCTTTACTGCTTTTATACACTGGGGAATTGGTGGGAGGTCCCAGGTATATATGGACCGGGAGGGGCTTTCTTTTTTGCATATTCATCTCTGCAGAAGCTCGCCCTCTACTGGAGATTACCCACAGGTCATGAAGACCGAAGTGGAGTGTATGGCACTTTTTTTAAAGGTGAGTACTTTTTTAAATTTTAAAGTAGTACTCACAAAACGGTATTTTTTTGTAAAGTACATGGCACGTGCACTAAACTGCATCCGACCGTATTGCACCCTGTTGCTTTCCATTGATATATCGATATATTCAGTTAAACCTATGGGGGCATTGGAGGTCAGCCTTATCTATTTAACTAACTGCAACAAATCTTAAAGCACTACAGGCTCAACTGTCATCATGTAGCAATTTACCTAAGAAATGAATGAATTAGCCTATGGCTGTTTAGGGGAACTGGGCTGGGGATAGAATGTAGCCACATAAACTTCCTATCTGGGTAAACAAACATTTTAACATGGTGTTAAAAGGCACATCCAGTATGTCAAAGTAACTACTTGGTCCCATCTCTGCACTGCGTATGTGTGTCATGTGACCACTGGGTGCCAATGAAGTTCAGTGGGCAGGTGAATGGCTTGTGAACGCCTATCTGGTAAATTGTATAGGATGCTGGTGGCGCAGGCGTAAGGACCAGGTGTGGCTACTCTTGGGGAGTGTTAAGTATATCCTAAGTATGTCTCACACCCTGCTTTGGAAATATTCATTACACTTGGGTTATGTCCAGTAGAGGGCGAACTTCTGCAGAGATGAATAGAAAAAAAGGAGCCCCTCCCGGCCCATAAATACCTGGGACCTCCCACACATTCCCCAGTAATCGTCTCTGCAGACGGCCAGCAAGTCAGAAGATGAAGTCTCCTCCTTGCAGGTAAGCCGAGTTCACACCCGGCCATTTTCATCCCTATTTCTGCCCGGACCTATTTATACTTAAGGCTCTAATGCCTCCCAGCTTTGGCTGTAGGTCCAGGTGATGGTAGGACTCACCTTAACAGGTGTACTGATAGGAGCCACGCTCCTTCATGTGACCCCATTACAAGGGGTAGGCGGGTACCAGGTTGGTGACCCTGGTTTGGGATGCCCTGTCCATTTCCCCATGTTCTACTACTGTAGTTGGGGATCCCTCCCTCCCTTTACTTTAGTTCCTTTTTTCACAATGGGAGGGGGGGCCTGTGATTTCTCCCTTGTCCGTTTGATGTGGAGCATCGGGAAGTAATCCGTTAATGAATGGGTGTGTGTGTGCTTTTAGCATTCATCTTATCTTTCGTTTTTATACATGCAGCGGCCGTTTTGAGAGCTGGCCGCCCTGTCATGGCTGCTATGGCTAAGTGTGAGCTTCTCCCTCTCCTTGCGGTGAGGAGAGGGGGCGGAGCCGGGCGCTCGGCGCGCTGGCGATGCCCGCCCCACTCTCTCTGGCGCCCTCGGCGGCGCCCGGTCAATGGCATCGTGTTGCTGGGGGCGGGGCCAGGTGCGGCACGCGATCCGCGCCGGTCCGCCCTTCTGCTTCCTCTTCCTTCTGCCATCAGCTGGGGATCGCCTTCCGTTGTGCGGTGAGTGCCCTGCGGGGCTTAGCTTGTTGTCTGTGGCTTGAGTTTGCGCCTTATCCAGCGCGGCTGCGGCCAAGAACACTGAGGAATCGTATTGTTCCATTTTGCGGTTTCTTGGTCTTGTTAAGATCAACCACAATTTTGTCAATGCCCACATGCGCACTGGGCGTCATTAGAGTAACTCCAAAGCACCATAGCTAGAGCAGCAGACTCTGAGTGATGACAGATGGTAGATTGCTGGTTCAAGACTCCGTTCATGCCAGTCCTCACGCTACTCTTTTATTGTACTATTTGCGCATACATTAGACTGGTCTGTGTATTCTCCGCTTGCAGAAGGGGAGCTGTTTGCGGAATCTGATGGCTCTGAGGATCAGCAGTTTTTGGATGCTGATGCTGGGCAGGGGCTTGGGGATGCTGTGGATACCCCCAAGATCTGGCCCATTTATTTGAGGTGCTGGCTATTCCTCCCCCGCAGAAGGGGGAATTTTTCCTTGAGACCTCTAAGCCTCTTCCGGAGTTCCCAAATCAGATTCATTTCTAATATTTGATTATTAAGGAATGGGAAAGACCTAGCCGGCTTCCCGGTTTTCCTCAGGAATGGTATAGGAAGTATCCCTTTCCGGTGGACGCGGTGAAGCGCTGGTCGTCTCCTCCCGAGGTCGATGCGCCCGTACTGGGATTGTCCAACACATCTGTGGTGAATTTTCCAGACGCCACCACGATTAAGGATCGTGAGGACCGTCGTATTGATCGGAGGGCTTGACATGCCCTTGCTGGCGTGGGTTCTGCCTTGCGGACTGTTTGTACTTCTGTACTCTCAGTTGTGGTTATCAGGTCTGTGGTTAGGGGCCCGTTGAGGGGGCCCCAGCTGGACCCAGCCAGTTATGAATTTGCAGCGTTTATGCGGTGTGTATCGTTCATGACCATTTGTCTTGTCTGCCTTGGATGACACAATATGTATGTCTAGCGGAACCTTAGCGTTGCTTGTGGCTATATGACGCTCTGTCTGGTTGCGCCAGTGGGCGGCTAACATTGTGGCTAATAAGTCACTTACAGGGCTACCCTTTCTGGGTATGCGGCTGTTTGGAGATAAATTGGATTCAGTTGCGGAAGGAGGAAGGCTTCCGCCACGCAAGAAGCGGCGTCGCTCCTTTCGGGGGGCAGGCCCCTCTAATCCTTCCTTTCGCGGTGCCAGAGCAGGCAGAGGTGCTGCCTTCTCTATCTTCAGGGGTGATTCCTGGAGCAGAGGCGGAGGATGGGCCCGTCCAGTACCCGTCTGGGGTTCCAAGCCCGCTGCCGGGCTAGCTCAGCAATGAGGGGGCGCCCTCACCTCAGCGGGTGGGGGGTAGGCTGCGGCACTTTTTCCAGGTCTGGGCCTGGGAGGTCACAGACAAGTGGATCTTGGAAGTGGTCTCTCCCCGGTACAAGTTGGTGTTCGAGTACCGGCCTTCCCCAGATTCCTCAGTTCTCGGGTTCCCTCGGACCCCCGGGCTGCGCAGGGGTTCCTGTTGGCAGGGCAAAATCTTCTGGACATGGAGGTCATATGTCCGGGCCTTTCTCAGGGAGAGGCCGGGGCTATTATTCCAACCTCTTTACGGTTCCCAAACAGGATGGATCCATCAGAACCATCCTGTTTTTTTGAAGCTTCTCTACAGGTTCATCAGATCCCAGAAGTTCCGCATGGAGACTCTGCGCTCAGTCATCAATTCCCTTCGTCAGGGGGATTTCGTGACATTTATAGACATCAAGGTTGTTTACCTTTATGTACTAATCTACCCCGCACGCCAGAGATTTCTCAGGTTTGTGGCGGCATTTTCAGTTTGTGACCCTCCCTTTCGGGTTGACTTCGGTACCAAGGGTGTTCACCAAGGGGCTGGTGGGCATAATGGCCCTTCTCAGAGTCCAGGGCGTTCACATTGTGCCGTATCTGGACGACCTACTCATTACAGCATCTTTTCTATGTCAGGTGGAGATGGACTCCAGGGTGGTGACGACGCTGGAAAGGTTAGGATGGGTGATCTTCCAACCCAAGTCCTCTCTCTCCCCATCAAGGGAGATCTCATTTCTGGGCATGAATCTGGATACCAGTCAGGCCAGAGTGTTCCTTCCTTACCCAAAGGTGCAGAGGGTTCAGGATCCGATACGTATTCTCCTGGACAATCGTCGCCTCTCTATCCGGCTAGGGATGAAACTGGTAGGATTGATGATGGTTTCCTTCGAGGCAGTCCCTTTTGCTCAGTTCCACATGAGGTCGCTCTAACTCCATCTATTGCTGATCTGGGACGGATGTCCCCGGTACTTGGATCAGTCCTTTCTGCTGTCTCCCAGGGTTCGGCAGTCCCTTCAGTGGTGGCTGGAGCCAAGCAATCTGATGAGGGGCAGATCCTTTTTGGCCCCTTGTTGGGAGACGGTTACCACGGATGCCAGCCTGTTGGGCTGGGGAGGTTCCTGGACGGATTTTCAGTTCCAGGGGCTGGGGGGTCCTCAGGAGGCTCACACCCCCATCTATGTCTTGGAGCTCAGAGCTATTCGGTTGGTCTTGTCATGCTTGATGCATCACTTACAGGGCTTACCGGTTCAGGTTCGATCAGACGATTGAACTGCGGTCGTTTACATCAATCACCCAGGAGGGACTCGCAGCAGGAGTGCCCTCAGGGAAGTTTCACTGATTCTTGCATGGGCGGAGAGCGATGTTCCATGCATCTCAGCGGTATTCATGCATCTCAGCGGTATTCATTCCGGGAGTGGAAAACACTGAGGCGGACTCCTTGAGCAGGGGATCCTCTCGCTGAGGGGAATGCCCTTTCAACCACATGGTATTCCGGTCCCTCTGTCACAAGTGGGGGACTCCGGAGGTGGATTTCTTTGCCTCACGTTGCAATCACAAGCTCCCAACGTTTGGGTCTCTGTCTCAGGTTCCTCTGGCCCTGGCAGTGGATGCCATGTCTCTTGCCTGGAAGGATCTGGGTTTCCTGTACCTGTTTCCTCCCTTCTCCATGGTGGGCAAGGTGGTGCGCAAGCTGGCTCAAGAGGGTGCGGCAGCAATTCTGGTGGCTCCAGGGTGGCCAAGATAGGTTTGATTCGTACCACAGTTTGCAAACGCTGGCTTGACGGCGTGGCTGCTGAAACCTCCTCCGTCTTATTAGAAGAAGGTTTGTCTGATGTTGTGATTCAGACACTTGACTGGGCTAGGAAGTGATCTTCCTCTAACATCTTCTACAGGACTTGGATGTCCTATATTGATTGGTGTGAGGCTAGGGCCTTGTCTTGCAAGGTGTTTTTGATCCCTAGGATTTTGGACTTTCTTCAGCACGGTCTGGGCCTGGGGCCTGTTTGGGATTAGAATTTTGCATTTTATATGCTTACACAAAAGATTGCCTTTTTGGTGGCTATTACCTCTGTTCGCTGTGTTTCTGGGTTGGCGGCCCTGTCCATTCAGGCCTCTTACTTTGAGAGACACCAGGACAAGGTGGTTTTCCACTTTAAGCCGGATTTCCTTCCTAAAATGGTATCTGTTTTTCCATCTCATTCAGGATGTGGTTCTCTCGTCCTTGTGTCCTTAGTCTAGCAATGATGAGGAGAGGGCACTTTTTGGATGTTTGTGTGTGAAGTACTATTTCTTGGCTACTTCTCCTTTCTGTAGGACGGACTCCTTGTTTGTGGTGCCCTCTGGGCCCAAGACGGGTTTGGCGCCGCCAAGTATACCATTATTAAATGGATATGTCTGGTCATTGTTGGGGCCTATAATGCCAAGGGGAGGGTCCCTCCTTTCAGTTTACTGCTCTTTCTACTAGTACAGTTGGAGTTTCCTGGGCTTTTTAGCACCAGGCTTCTGTTGAACAAGTTTGTACAGCTGCTACTTGGTCTTCTGTTCATACCTTTTCCAAGTTTTTATAAGGTTGATGTGCGGACCTTAGCGGATGCTGTTTTTGGCTGCAAAGTTCTACAAGCGGCAGGGGTTTCATTTGTGCACTTTTGCCTGTTGGGATCCCCACCCTTTTTGGACACTGCTATTGGATGTCCCAAGTGTAATGAATATTTCCGAAGCAGGGTGTGAGACATACTTAGAATAATACCATTTTGTGATTACTCGCCTGTAAAATGGGTATTATAAGTATGTCTCACACCCTGCTTCGCCCCGCCCTGAGTTGTATATTGGATCCTCTGTTTGGTGATACTGTTTTTCTCATAGATTTTGTTTGCTCTTCCTGGTCCCCTTAATGCTTTCTTATACTGGGGAATGTGTGGGAGGTCCCAGGTATTTATGGGCCGGGAGGGGCTCCTTTTTTCTATTCATCTCTGCATAAGTTCGCCCTCTACTGGACATAACCCAAGTGTGATGAATATTTCCGAAGCAGGGTGTGAGACATACTTATAATACCCATTTTACAGGTGAGTAATCACAAAATGGTATTTTTGCTCTATTTCAGGCTTGCTTTTTATTTTTAATGTGCAGGGGATGTCAGTTAACCTGTTACCTTTCCCTATCTAAAACTGCAGGTTAAGGGTTTAATAAAGGTTAGTCTACTCATGGTTTACTGCTTTAATTTTCAACATCCTGGAATTATACCACTTGCCAAAAGTCTGTTGCTGTCCTCCCAGTGTGGATTTCTGTTTTGTATGGGGGTACGTCTGGGAACTGTATGTTTGTGGTGTACTTTGTTCTTATTTCTGAATTTTGATTTGTTTTTAGGAGGTTGAACTGAGGAGGAAGCGGAAAGAATGTGAAATTCTTGAACAGGAGGTAAAGAAGAAGCAGAAAAGATGTTTAGAATTGGTAAGCAAACTTTTACTCATTTGGTAGAATTGGTAAGCAACTTTTACTCATTTGGTAGAATTGGTAAGCAACTTTTACTCATAATGATTTGATCAGTTCTCAATCCAGATAGATCAAAATCAACTTAAAGTGGACCAACACCCTCCCCTGATCGGCCCGGGAATCTATAAGATTCCCGGACCGATCTGCTCCCTGACTGCAGGGCACCCCGATCGCTGTGTGAAACCCCCACAGATCCCCGAAAATCCTACCTGATCCTCCGCCGCCGCCTCCCGCGCGTCCCTCTAGCAGGGCGCGAACCCGCGCCGCCCGTTTGTGAATGGCCGGCGCGGGCGCGCTCCCTGTAAGAGGGATGCGCGGGAGGCGGCCCGCGCTCAGCTTGTCCCTCGCTGCATCTCCTTGTCCGTCGGCGGCGATTGGACGAGCGAGTCACATGGGAGCGGGGTCAGGTGAGTTTTCGGGGCTTTCTGGGGGGTTTCACACAGCGGGGCACCCACGATCGGAGTGCCCCGCGGAAGTGGACCAATACCCAGGATAGTCAAAATCCTGGGTGTTGGTCCACTTTAAAGTGGACCAAAGCCAACATTTTTAACTAGCATCCCCTGAATTGCTCCCCATATGGAAAGTACCTTTTTCCTATCTTCATTGCTCCTGCTTCACTCTAATCCCAGATAATGCCGCCTGTATTAGCTGTAAAGCTCCGCCTCCTCTATTCATTGCCACTGTTGTGTGTGGCAGTGATGTCATTGCCGCACCTATGCAATGGTTGATCACCTGCCATCACATACCTAGGGGCACCAAAGAAATCAGTGCTCCAGGACAATTTTAAAAGCGAAAATACTCATTTCTTGTTCTACACCCTAAGGAGTATCGGCAGGAGCTTTGTCCAAATGTATTTTGAAGTTAGGGTTTTGGTCCGCTTTAACGGAACGAGAATTGGTGTATGAACAGACGATTCCCCCAAAAAACACTGGCTCGTCTTATCTCTCCAGCAAACCCACACCGCTTGTGCGGGCTCTCCCCCTGTCCCTGAGGCCGTTTCAGCTGTGTATATTGGCACCAGCCATCCAGATTGGCTCTTTGCAGCTGCACACAACAGCCAGAGATTTTAAAGATCCTAGGTTCAGTAACCCTTTAAAAGTGGACCAATCACCAGGATTTTGACTACCCTGGTGATTGGTTCATGCCTCTGGGACATCCCGATGTAGGATACATACCCCCAGATAGCCCACTTTCACTCAACTTTCCGCGGTTCCCACAGCACGTGAGCTTTATTCCACGCATATTAATGCGTGCATAAAGCCACTGATTTGAACTTCTTGTTGGCATAGGCCTGCCGGCAGCTGCATCACTGGCTCCCCTGTGGAGTGGGATCTCCCATGTGCCTGGCCTATCTGAACTGCTGGGTGTGCGGGGAGCGTGCACAGGTACAGATATGCTGGGGATGCACCCGCTGCCATTGTGGGACCTTCCTGGATCAGTTAAGATTACCGTACCTGCGCTCCAGGGGTTTTCACACAGTAGGGCATCTGGTACAGGATGCCCTGGGAGCAGGCTAGCGACCGGGCATGAGTCTTTTAGTTTCCAGGCCTGCTTCAGGGGATGATTGATCCACTTTAAACTATATGAAGGGGACAGAGGGTTACATTTGTTGCTTTCTGCTCTCCTGTGGCTGTGAGGAGCTGCACCTTTCCATCGGATTGCTTTGTTTTCTCACAAGCCCCCAAGTAAGCTTTTACTTATGCTGGTTCTCTCATACTATGAGTCACCAGCTCTGCATGTATCTCTTTGAGGGACTGTGAATTCAAACAGGGGACCCTGAAAATTGAGTCAGCAGAAAGGTTCAAGTTCAGTAGGGTTTATCCCAGAAAACAAAATGCTGGGATAAATGTATTTATTAATTTTGTATTTATGTATTTATTTTGTGACATTTGTAAAATAGAAAAGTAATTGGTGAGCATGCTAATTGCTGCATGCTTATCAATGTTGAGAAGAAACTTAATGACTAAGGGGGCACAATCTAAAGCTAGTCGGAGGGAAAGTCAGGAGAAATGTCAGAAATGTTATTTTACTGAAAGATGGGTAGTTGCTTGGAACAAACTTCCAGTAGAGTGAATTTAAAAATGCCTGGAATAAGCATACATCTATCCTAAGACGAGAACATAAACACAGGGGACAGACTTTTGCCATCAATCTTCCATGTTACCATGGTCTGGTTGTTTTCATTTCTGAGAAGTGGGTTGAATACAGCCCTTTACTGGGAGCCAACAAAGGTTTACGAACCCGGACTACAAGTCTTCTCCATGCCCACTCTTTCCCTACCCACTCCCTAACTGCATAATGTTGGGGGGTCTGATGGTTTCTGCAATTAAAATCCCTTTTATAATTTCAGGCCAAGCCCCTTCAACTGGCCATTCTTTTCACGGGGGAGACATATCACAAACATTCTCCAGGAATATGTCATATCTGGCCTTTGCAGATTACTCTTGCCCCCAAGGGATATCCTCTTCTACCCAGACGGTGGAAGGTCAGTACAGTGAGGTCCTGTCTGCAGGATGAAAGGGTTTCTTGGGACAATACAAGTTCTGTAACCCACACAGTATTACAAACTGTTAGGTGACCTAAATGCTGCGCATAGAAAAGTTGCTATTAGCCTTCCTCAGCAGAAACAATGGACCTTTAGAGCAAGCTTTCTCCCCAGCTATATGGTTATATGGCAGGTGGGGCTTGCCAGATGTGGACTGTTCTGTTTCTAGTCTCAACATGAATATATGTGAACATTGTAATCCGAACAAGGCATTTACTAGCCCTTACGTTATGTGGGTATTTCCTTTTTAGTCACTTCTGCCCTTTCCCACTTTGCAAGCAAAGGGATCAGCAATTAAGAGAGATTGGTTTACACCAAACGGTTTTGCTCGTTCTGTCCTCTAACAATTCTCCATGCCCACAATCCGGGCCGCCATTCTATCACATCTGCCTGCTTGGACAGTGTGCATGTTGGAAACATGGCTTATTTAAAAGCCTCCCTATATGAATGCTAGACAAGGCTTTGGCCTATTATATAGTAAAGGCACAAGTCTCTGCCTTGCCAATTCTCTTGCATGGAGCACTAAGTTGTGGGTTCGTGAGTCAGTCCTTATTTATGGCGTGGCTCACATACGGTCACAAATTGTCCCAATGTATTGCCAGAACCTTCATCTTTCTGGACTTTCAGTCATCAGGCTTTGGCAGAATGGATGTGGAGGCAGACACCTGGTCATTTGTGCAGATCCTCATAGGACTGTACTACGCAGATGTCCAAGCTTTTCCTAAAGCATTTTTGGCCAGGGTTTCCCTTTATGGCCAGGCTGACAAGAGACTTGGAGTTGCTAGGTTATCCCCAACCCCCTCTTTCACTGCTTTCACACAGCCTTACTGTAAGGACTTTTCTTTGTGACTCGGTGAAAAGGAGAAAGAGAGAGGGATTTTAGTAGACTGTAATAATTTATCTATCTTCACTCAGATCAGTCACGCATCACCCAACCCTTAATACGTAATTGCGTTGCTCGGTTTCAGGTAAGGGTGATGGGTTTTAGACAGTGTTTTTAGCCTTACAAAGCTCAGGTTTACCTTATCTAGTTATACATTGTTTTGATCTGTATCATCAATTCAAGACATATTGGATTAGTGATGCAAGCTCCTATTCAGTAGCAGGTCATTAAATGTAGACATTGTCACATTGTCATGTGCCTAAGCACTCCTGCTTTCATGTATTATGTGGCATTGGGGCAAACAAATAATGGATTGCCAATATTCATGTAGTTCAATATTATAATAAAAATGGGCTGCCAGTGGCACCTGGAACTTTATAATCTTGATTGTTTGCACTATAACCCCTGTTTGAAGGGGTGAAGGGCACGTATTGGAGATATATAGGGTATTTATCATTTGTTAGGATTGTTATATGGTATTTAAAGGAACAGCGAAATATATATTTATACCACAAAGAGCCAGTGGTGTTTCGTCCTCTTGAGTTTTTTTTAAATATCTGTCTTGCATGCCATTGACTTGATTTCAATTAAAGTTTAACCTTTTGATTTAGTAGTAGTGCTGCCCTTATTCTAGAGAGGAGGGCCTGAGGGGACTGGTCTGGCAGCCCATATTTATTATCATAATGTAGCTCCCACACAAATTGTATGGTGGTCTGCTCTTGACCGGCACCAGCTTGTTTTCTAAGATTTAGCTGTGCGAGACATTCTGCTCTCTTTATTCATGTAGTTCAGCAGTTTTAGCAGTTCGCTACAGGCTGACAATGGCTGTTTTAAAATGTACTGTCGTATGTAAATTATTGGTCATTGCATGACATTGTTAATCATATTTTTATTAAAGTTATATGCACTACATGTGACTAAATCTCTAAAAATGGGTTTATAGTTCTAACGAAGGTCTCCAAAGAGAAAAAACACCAAGCGGCCTGCTCGGCTAATCAGCGTGCTCGCTTTCACCCTGCTATGCTAACCACCTATCCGCAGCATTCCCGCGCTGCCTATTCAGAAAGGTCGGCCACGCGTAACGCTAGAGGTGAACGGGGATGCGGCCAAGACATGGTGAGGGCTCCAGGAGATTGTCAGTGAAACTGGTGATGGGGGGGGGGGGTTCTCACAGCAGCACACCCAGAACTGGGATGCCCCAAGGAGTGGAACACTGATGTTCCTCTTTAAAACAGACCTACGTCAATTCTGTGCCAGTTTTCTAGTTCACAGGGGCACTAAACGACCTTAAAGCGGACCAACAGTCAAAATGATTTGAACCGGACAAACACAACAAACAGTGCTCATATGGTACCACTTGGATAAGTTTCCAAGGAGATTGAAAGACTGTTAGGAGATATTTATGAAACTTGGAGAATTCAGTACAAGGATAAGCCTCTACCAATACAGAATGAAATGTAGAATACATTTTTGAAAAAAGCTTCCAAGGTTTTTCCCATCCATTCAGCACTTAAGACGATGGTTGAATGGGAGGAGTCAGAGAAAAAAATTCTTTATGCCTTTCCTTTCAAAATTCTTCCATGAGTAATCCGCAAGATAGCACAGGAAGAAATCTGTTATCCTCGTAGCTCCATTTTGGCCAAAAAGAGCGTGGTTTGCGGAACTAAGAATGGTGAAAAAGGGCACCCGACAACATCCAGACATTCCAAGTATTCTTCATCCGAATCCTTCAAAGCTTCATCTGACAGCATGGGTCTTGAAGGGACCATCCTAAGAAACATAGACGGTTGACTGTAGAAGGAGACCATACGGTCCATCTAGTCTGCCCTTATGTGTATACTGTTCTCCTTATCTAAGGATAGATGTGTGCTTATCCCAGGCAGGGCATAACTGCTGTTTAACTAGAGTGATTGAAACTCTTCTGGGCAGTTGAAAATTAACCACTAGACAAATCTACAAAAAGGTATGGAAATGTTTTTCTTCTTTTTTTGAAGTTAACAAGCTGAAAAAAAGAGGTAGCTAGTGTCCTCAAATTCCTGCAGGAAGGTTTCGAGAAGGGGCTTGCAGTAAGTATTTTAAAGACTCAGACTTCAGCATCAGTTTTGCTTGAACAAGAATTGAGACAGAATGAACTAATCAGTTATTCTAAGTGTGCCATGCACTCCACTTCGATCTTCATGACGTGGTTAATCTCCAGTAGAGGGCAAACTTCTGCAGAGATGAATATGCAAAAAAGAAAGCCCCTCCTGGTCCATATATACCTGGGAACTCCCACCAATTTCCCAGTTCCTTCTCTGCAGGGAAGGCGACAAGACAGAAGATGAAGACTTCTTTACTTACAGGTAAGCCGGGCCCGCGCCCTGCCATTTATTGTTACTATTGCTGCCAGGACCCTTTCTAAATTGCCCCTATTTGAGCCTGGTGAAGGTAGGCAGCACCCTATGGGTGCGGAAGGAGCACTGCTCCACCGTGAGACGGTAGGCGGTTATCCAGGTTTTTGGTGATCCTGCTGTGGGATGCCCCGTCCCTCTATGCTTATGGCCGGATTCTGGCAGGGTTCCCCCCCTTCTGGGTCCCTTACTCCCCTTCGGGGGGGGGGGGGGGGGGGTTGCCTGGCCGTTAATTCGGTTTCGTTCTCCTATGCCCCTGTGTGTGTGTGTGTGTGTGGGTGTGTGAGTTTCACTGTGTGTGTGTGACTCGGGGTGTTTTTCACTTCTGGGACCATATCTGGTGCTGTGATTATCCTGGGGGAGCTTCTCCCCCTCAGGCTGTGTTCAGAGAGGGGACGGGCCGGGCTCTCGGCGCGGCCGCGGTAGCCCCGCCCCCTTCTTTGCTGCGATTCTGTGGCTCTCTCCTAGGGGATCCGCGTTGCTCGGAGGGGGGGCGTGGCCTGGTGACCGCGTGTTCTGCGCTGGCTCGCCCTCCCCCTCCCCCTTCTCTTCCTCTTTCTACATGAGGCACTTCTCGGGGGCCATTTTGATGCTGGTGCTGAGCTGCGCTCCTGGTGGTAAGGGCTGGATGGCCACTTCCTTAGCTTATTTGGGGGCCCCTCTCTAACGGGGGGCCCCCACTGATTGCGGGCATGTGTGTGTATTTTTGTTTTGGTTACGCATGTCTGGCTTGGGATATATATATATATATATATATATATATATATATATATATATACACAATTAGGTATGTGTTATTGCCTTTATATATGTAGGATTGCACTTATGTTGCCTGTTTGTGTGTTACAGATTGCATTGTATTTGTGCATATTAAGGGGTTCCTCCTGGTCCTGGGGTCCCTAGTGGAAATGTGTTCACCTCAAATCCTCCCACCGGGACTTATAAGGGGCATCCCGGGTTGCTTAGGCATAAATTCCCTGCGGTATTGCGACTGACCACAAAAATCACCATATGGAGGCTTCGCAGGATACTGGGCTCGGGCTCCCTATGGGACAATCTGGGCCATGTGTGGGGTATCCCTTACGGGGGGAGAATGTGCTGATCTGTATACCATGCACACAAAAGACCATATCGTGGCAGTCTGGTACCCAGCCTTCTGGGTCGGCTCCTCCCGCTTCATCGCCTTCCCCTCCCCGCCTTATCCGTACCCCAAGTGACATTGGTGCCAGCGGGGAGTCGCACTCTGATGTTTGGGCTAGGTTGGCCAGCATCGAGAAAATTATTGCTAGCACGGTGGGCAGGCCCAGGCTAAAAATAGACATTTGTCGTCGGCCCAGCCCTTGTGGGATGTTGACAACGATTCCGTTGATTTGTCCGATTATTATTACTGAACACCCCTGATGCCAATTCTCTTAAGGATGGCGAGGATAAGCTCCTTGATCAGCTGGCGTGCCACGCATTTGCCAGCGTGGGCTCGGCCCTGCGGCCTGTTTGTGCATCTGCCCTGGTGTCGCTTACTACCAGGTCTCTTATCAGGGACTGGCTGAATAACGCTCAGTTTGATCCAGCTTGCGCTGAGTTCGCTATCCTTAAGAGATGCAAATTGTTCATGGATTTTGTCATGGCTGAGATGGAAGATTCTATTGTCGTGTGTAGTAGGACTTCAGCCTTACTGGTGGCGGTACCGGTGGATGCGCAGATTGGTCTGGCTCCGCCAGTGGACAGCGGACGTTGGGGCCAAGAAGTCGCTCACAGCTCTTCCCTTCTTGGGTACGCGGCTGTTTGGAGATAAATTGGATGCTGTTGCTAAAGGAGGTAAGTTACCTCAGCGGAGGAAACAGCGCCGCCCCTTTCGGGGGGCTGGCTCGTTCACTCCTTCCTTTCGAGGGGCCAGAGCGGCTAGAGGTTTGGCCTTCTCGGGTGTCAGGGGCTCGTCCTGGAACAGGGGCAGAGGTCGGGCACGTCCCGCGGCTGCCTGGGGTTCCAAGCCCAAGCCCGCCGTTAAACCGGCTCAGCAATGAAGGGGTGCCCACACCCGCCAGGGTGGGGGGACGGCTGCGGCTCTTCTTCCAGGTCTGGGCCCGGGAGGTCACGGACAATTGGATCTTGGAAGTGGTCTCCTCCGGGTACAAACTGGAGTTCGAGTACTGGCCGCCCCCAAGATTCTAAAAGCTTCGGGTGCCCTCGGACCCTCAGGCTGCACAGGGGCTCCTGTTGGCAGTAAAAAGCCTTCTGGACATGGGGGTTATATGCCCCGTGCAAGGGGATTTTATGACATCCATAGAAATCAAGGATGCGTATCTGCATGTTCCGATTTTTCAGGCACATCCGAGATTCCTCCGGTTTGTGGTGGAGGATCAACATTATCAGTTTGTAGCTCTTCCCTTCGGTCTGACCTCGGTGCCGAGGGTCTTCACCAAGGTCTTGGCGGGAATAATGGCTCTGCTCAGGGCATTCGCATTGTGCGTTATCTAGACGACCTGTTGATCTCAGCTTCTTCCCTCCGTCAGGCGGAGCTGGACACCCACCAGGTGGTGTCGACCTTGGAGAGGTTCGGGTGGGTGATCAGCCGTACCAAGTCTTCTCTCTCCCCGTCTCGTGTGATTTAATTTCTGGGCATGTATCTGGATACCAGTCTGGCCAGAGTGTTTCTGCCCCAGACCAAGGTGCAGGGGATTCAGTGTCTGATCTGCCTTCTTCTGGCCAATCCTTGTCCCTCTATCCAACAGGGGATGAAACTGGTGGGCTTGATGGTATCCTCCTTCGAGGCGGTACCGTTTGCACAGTTTCACATGAGATCTCTTCAACTTCACCTATTGACGCATTGGGACAGGTGTCCGCAGTCATTGGATCAACCTTTCAGGATGTCTCCTAGGGTTCGGCAGTCCCTTCAGTGGTGGCTAGAATCGAGCAAGCTGTTGAAGGGCAGATCCTTTCTGGTCCCTTGTTGGGAGACGGTTACCACGGATGCCAGCCTGTCGGGCTGGGGAGGTTATTGGAAAAGTCATCAGTTCAGCGGGGTGTGGGGTCCTCAGGAGGCTCACACCCCCATCAATGTCTTGGAGCTCAGAGCCATCCGACTAGTTCTGGCTCTGCTGACCTCACATTTACAGTGTCTACCGGTTCAGGTTCGTTTAGACAACCGAACGGCGGTAGCTTACATCAATCACCAAGGAGGGACTCGCAGCAGGAGTGCCCTCAGGGAAGTCTCTCTGATCCTGCACTAGGCGGAGAGCAATGCTCCTTGCATTTCGGCAGTATTGAGGGTGAAGGTGAAGTAGACTTTATTAGTGCCACTCTAGGCCTTATATACACAAGTCTCCATTGCATGACACACACACCGACCAATAGCAGCAGGGCACACAATCCCTCAACTCTGCCGGTGACGCAATCAGCAATACAATAGAGGTCTGTAATACACTCAATCCGAACAATGCCATTGTCTGTGACGTAATCAATCAATACAATGGCAGTCAGAACAATGAATGACGTAATCAATCAATTTAATGGCAGTCAGAACAATGAATAACGTAATCAATCAATACAATGGCAGTCTGTAACATGCTTAAGAAAAGGAAAGTAATGAACCTGTGTAAAGTCCAAAGGGGCAGAGAGTCTGTCACAGATGGCTTCTGCTATTTGCTCATATCTGGAGATAGCGCGTCTCGGATCGGTGGATTCAGGAGGTGGTGTCCTCCGGTTACAAAATAGAGCTGGCAGTCAGGCCGCCCTCAAAATTTCTTCAGTCTCGAATATCCCAGAACCCAGTGAAGGCACAGGACCTGAGAATGGCCGTGCAGCACCTCCTGCGGTTAGGGGTGATTTGCCCTGTGCCTCGTCAGGAATAGGGCCAAGGCTTCTACTCCAATCTGTTCACAGTTCCCAAGAAGGATGGAACGCTGAGGCCTATCCGGGACCTGAAGGTCTCAACAGGTTTGTCAGAGTCAGACATTTCCGCATGGAAACCTTACGGTCTGCTGTGAGCTTGCTTCGGCCCGGCGATTTCCTTACCACGGTGGACATCAGGGATGCCTATTTGCACATCCCGATATTCCAGGGACATCAGAGGTTCCTGAGGTTTGCGCTGGAGGACCAGCATTACCAGTTTGTGGCTCTGCCATTCGGGATATCCTCAGCCCCCCTGGGTTTTTACTGAGGTGCTGGCGGGCATCATGGCTATTCTGAGGAATCGGTGTTTTCGTATGCTGACTTATCTGGACGATTTACTGATTGCGGCTCATTCCTTTCAGCAGGCCAAGAGCGACACCCGGACGGTGTTATTCACTCTCTAGGATTTCGGATGGGTAGTCAATTACCCCAAGTCTTCGATCACTCCCTCAATGGTGAGGTCCTTCCTGGGCATGACATTAGACACCTCTCAGGCCAAGGTATTCCTGCCACAGCAGAAGGTGGTGGGCCTTCAGACGCAGGTGCAGGCCTTTCTGTCTTGTCAGCGGCCATCGATCCGTCTGGGGATGAAGCTGGGCCTGATGGTGTCATGCTTCGAGGCAGTCCCTTTCGCCCAATTCCACATGAGACCTCTTCAATTGAACCTGTTGACCGTCTGGGACTGGAGGAAACAGGAGTTTTCACTTTCCCACCTGGCCAGACAGTCCCTCTTGTGGTGGCTGGACTCCGGAAACCTGTTGGAAACCTGTATATATATATATATATATATATATATATATATATATATATATATATATATAATTTTTATTTATTTGTTTGGAATGATGCTGTTACGCTGTATAGTAACTGATATGCCTTATTGTGTTTTTCAGATTGCTTCATAATAGTGCATATTAAGGGGTTCCTCCTGGTCCTGGGGTCCCTAGTGTTAAATTGATAACCTTAAATCCTCCCACCGGGTTGCTTAGGCATAATTCCCTGCGGTCTTGCGACTGACCACAAAAATCACCTTATGGAGGCTCCGCAGGATACTGGGCTCGGGCTCCCTCTAGGACAATCCGGGCCATGTGTGGGGTATCCCTTACGGGGGAGAATGTGCTGATTTGTATACCATGTGCACAAAAGGCCATAACGCGGCAGTCCGGTACCCAGCCTTCTGGGTCGGCTCCTCCCGCTTCATCGCCTTCCCCTCCCCGCCTTATCCGTACCCCAAGTGTCATTGATGCCAGCGGGGAGTCGCACTCTGATGTTTGTGCTAGGTTGGCAGCATCGAGAAATTTATTGTTAGCACGTTGGGCAAGAAGGCCCAGGCTAAAATGAGACATTTGTTGTCGGCCCAGCCCTTTTGGGATGTTGACGATGATTCCATTGATTTGTCGGATTATTCCCCTTTACAGGAGGGGGAATTGTATGCGGAAATGGAGACTGACTATGTACAGTCTGGTGATGCTGATGTCGGGCAGGCGCTGGGGGATGCCGTTGATACGGCCACTGTTTTGTCACATCTATTGGAGGTGTTGGATATTGACCCGCCTGAGGCGCCTCCTCTCAAGAAGGGGGAATTTTTTGGGGCCCGTAAGTCCCGTCTGGGATTCCTTCAGGGTCATTTTGATGCGCTGATCCTGAAAGAATGGGAAAGGCCCAGTCGGCTTCCTGGTGCGCCTCAGGGATGGGATAAGAAGTATCCTTTCCCGGTGGAGGTGGTTAAGCGATGGTCTTCTCCTTCCGAGGTCGATGCGCCAGTTTTGGGTTTGACTAACTCTTCTGTGCTGAACACCCCTGACGCCACTTCCCTTAAGGATGGCGAGGACAAGCGCCTTGATCAGATGGCGTGTCACGCATGTGCCAGCGTGGGCTCGGCCCTGCGGCCTGTTTGTGCATCTGCCCTAGTGTCGCTTGCTACCAGGTCTCTTATCAGGGACTGGTTGAATGACGCTCAGTTTGATCCAGCTAGCGATGAGTTCACTACTCTTAAGAGGTGTGAATTGATGGATTTTGTTTTGTCTGCTATGGAAGATTCTATCGTCATGTGTAGCAGGACTTCGGCCTTATTGGTGGTCATGCGCAGATTGGTCTGGCTGCGTCAGTGGATGGCGGATTTTGGGCCCAAGAAGTCGCTTACGGCTCTTCCCTTCATGGGTACGCGGCTGTTTGGAGATAAATTGGATGCTGTTGCTAAGGGAGGTAGGTTACCTCAGCGGAAGAAGCAGCGCCGTCCCTTTCGGGGGGCTGGTTCCTTCGCCTCTTCCTTTGGTGGAGCCAGAGCGGTTATGGGGTCTGCCCGTCTCTGGTGTCAGGGGCTCGTCCTGGAATAGGGGCAGAGGTCGGGCGCGCCCGATGGCTGCCTAGGGTTCCAAGCCTAAGCCCGCCGGTAAGCCGACTGAAGGTGCGCTCTCACCCGAACGGGTGGGGGGACGGCTGCGGCTCTTCTTCCAGGTCTGGGCCCGGGAGGTCACAGACAATTGGATCCTGGAAGTGGTCTTGTCCTGGAGTTCGGGTACTGGCTGCCTCCAAGGTTCTTAAGGTCTCGGGTGCCCTCGGACCCTCAGGCTGCACAGGGGCTCCTGTTAGCAGTAAGAAACCTTCTGGACATGGGAGTTATTTGCCCGCTGCCTCAGTCGGAGAGAGGCAGGGGTTACTACTCCAACCTTTTCACGGTACCCAAAAAGGAGGGTTCGGTGAGACCCATTCTAGATCTCAAGGTTCTAAACAGGTTTATCAGAGCCAAAAAGTTCTGCATGGAGACTCTGCGCTCCACTATAATTTCCCTTCACCAGGGGGATTTCATGACACCCATAGACATCAAGGATGCGTATCTGCATGTTCCGATCTTTCAGGCACATCAGAGATTCCTCCGGTTTGCGATAGAGGATCAACATTATCAATTCGTAGCTCTTCCCTTCGGTCTGACCTCGGCACCGATGGTCTTCACCAAGGTTTTGACGGGCGTAATGGCTCTGCTCAGATCGCAGGGCATTCGCATTGTACCTTATCTGGGCGATCTGTTGATTTTAGCTTCTTCCCTTCAGCAGGCGGAACTGGACACCCATCAGGTGGTGTCGACCCTGGAGAGGTTCGGGTGGGTGATCAACCGCACCAAGTCTTCTCTCTCCCCGTCTTGAGTGATTTCATTTCTGGGCATGACTCTGGATACCAGTCTGGCCAGAGTTTTTCTGCCCCAGGCCAAAGTGCAGGGGATTCAGGACCTGATCCATCTTCTTTTGGACAGTCCTTGTCCCTTTATCCGACAGGGGATGAAACTGGTGGGTCTGATGGTGTCCTCCTTCGAGGCGGTGCCGTTTGCACAGTTTCACATGAGATCTTTTCAACTTCTCCTATTGACGTATTGGGACAGGAGTCCACTGTCATTGGATCAACCTTTCAAGGTGTCTCCCAGGGTTCGGCAGTCATTTCGGAGGTGGCTGGACTCGAGCAAACTGGTGAAGGGCAGATCTTTTCTGGCCCCTTGTTGGGAGACAGTTACCACGGATGCCAGTCTGTCGGGCTGGTGAGGTTATTGGAAGAGTCATCAGTTCAGCAGGGTGTGGGTTCCCCAGGAGGCTCACACCCCCATCAATGTATTGGAGCTCAGAGCCATTCGTCTGGTTCTGGCTCGGTTGACAGTTTTCGGGGTTTTCCGGTTCAGGTGCGTTCGGACAACTGAACGGCAGTGGCCTACATAAATCGCCAAGGAGGGACTTGCAGCAGGAGTGCCCTCGGGGAAGTCTCTCTGATACTGCACTGGGCAGAGAGCAATGTTCCTTGCCTTTCGGTGGTCTACATTCCGGGAGTGGAAAATTCGGAGGCGGATTCTCTGAGCAGGGGATCCTCTCGCCACAGAGAGTGGTCTCTCAACCCCGAGGTTTTTCTGGATCTTTGCCGCAGGTGGGGGACTCCGGAGGTGGATCTCTTTGCCTCAAGGCACATTCACAAACTTCCGGCTCTTTCTCAGGATCCTTTGGCCTTGGCAGTGGATGCCTTGTCACTGGCTTGAAAGGACCTGGGCTTTCTGTACCTGTTTCCACCTGTCTCCATGCTGGGCAAGGTAGTTCGCAAACTGGTTCTAGAAGGGGCACCAGCGATTCTGGTGGCTCCAAGGTGGCCAAGAAGGGTTTGGTACGCAGACGTTGTAAGGCTGGCCGTGGACCAGTACCGGCTTCCCTTGATGCCGGACCTGCTATCTCAGGGTCATCTACTTTACCCCAATTTACAAACGCTGGCTTTGACGGCTTGGCTGCTGAAACCTTCATCTTGAAAGAGGAAGGTTTGTCTGAGGCGGTTGTTCAGACCCTGATTAGGGCTAGGAAGCGGTCCTCTTCTGGCATTTACTATAGGACCTGGAGGTCCTATATTGATTGGTGTGAGGCTAGGGCCTTGCCTTGTAGGGTTTTTTTCTATACCCAGAATTTTGGAGTTTCTTCAGCATAATCTGGACCTGGGGTTCCAGCTTAGTACTTTGAAAGGACAGGTTTCTGCCTTGTCGGTTTTCTTCCAGAGGTCTTTTGCTTTACACCCGCTGGTTAAGACTTTTTTCCCAAGGGGTGGCGCATGTGCGGCCCCCTCGAAAAGCTGTAGTTCCTGTTGGGGATTTGAATTTGGTTCTTTCGGCTCTGCAGGGTCCGCCTTTTGAGCCGTTACAGGATATTGCTCTTTCGGTTCTCACTCAGCAGGTTGCCTTCTTGGTGGCGATTTACCTCGGTTCGGCGTGTCTCTGAGTTTGCGGCTCTGTCGATTCAGGCACCTTACTTTGAGAGACACCAGGATAAGGTGGTTTTTTGTTTTAAACCAGATTTCCTTCCTAAGGTGGTGTCTGCTTTCCACCTCAATCAGGATATTGTTCTCCCTTCCTTGTGTCCTAAGCCTAATAATGACAAGGAGAGGGTTCTGCACAACTTGGATGTTGTTCGCTGTGTAAAGTACATTTCGGTGACTACTTCTTCCTTCCGCAAGACGGACGCTTTTTTCGTGGTGCCCTGCGGGCCCAGGAAGGGTTTGGCACCTGCTAAGTCTACGATTAGCAAATGGATTCGTCAGGCCGTTGTTGGGGCCTATTCTGCTAAGGGGAGGACTCCCCCTTTTAAGATCACTGCGCACTCTACTCGTGCTGTGGGTGCCTCCTGGGCTTTTCAGCACCAGGCGTCTGTTGAACGAGTTTGTAAGGCTGCTACTTGGTCTTCTGTTCATACTTTTTCCAAGTTTTACAAGGTTGATGTGCGGGCCTCAGCGGATGCTGTTTTTGGCCGCAAGGTTCTGCAAGCTGCAGTGGTTTGAGTTGGTGCATTCTTTACTGTTTATGGTTCCCACCCTTGACGGACACTGCTATTGGATGTCCCAACTGTCAAGACTTATTGAAGCGGAGTGTATGTCACACTTGGAATAATACCGTTTTGTGATTACTCACCTTTAAAACGGATATTATAAGTGTGACATACACTCCGCTTCACCCACCCTGTTTGGTATTCTGGATTCTTTATATGGTGAACCATTGGTTTTTTTGTTAATATTGTTATATTTGGTTCTTCCTGGTCCCTTTACTGCTATCTTACACTGGGGAATTGGTGGGAGGTCCCAGGTAGTTATGGACCGGGAGGGGTTTCTTTTTTGCATTCATCTCTGCAGAAGTTCGCCCTCTACTGGACATAACCCAACTGTCAAGACTTATTGAAGTGGAGTGTATGTCACACTTATAATATCCGTTTTAAAGGTGAGTAAATCACAAAACGGTATTATTCTAAGTATGTCACACACCCCGCTTCAGATAGTCATTACACTTGGGTTATACCGACCTGTAGAGGGCGATCTTGCAGAGATGTCATGAAAAACAGGGAGCCCCTCCCGGTCCATTAATACCTGGTACCTCCCACTCATTCCCCAGTCTTTCGTCTCTGCAGACGGCGAGCAAGTCAGAAGATGGATGTCTCCTCCTTGCAGGTAGCCGGGGTAACTCCCGGCCCGCTTGTTAGTCTTTTTCTGCCTGGACCCCCTTTCTTAGTATTTCACCTTGCCTCCCAGCCTAGGCTGTTGGTCCGGGCAAGGGTAGACGGCACCTAATGGTTCTTAGGAGCTACGCTCCACCATGAGACCCCATACTTAGGGGTAGGCGGTTTGCTGGGTTGGTGATCCCGGTTAAGGATGCCCCGTCCCTTTCCATTCCACCTTCCAGCGTTGGTAGGGGGGGCGGGGTCAGGCGCTCGGCGCGATCGCTTACGGCCCGCCCCCCGTGCTCTTGGCGCCGCTGCGGAGCCTGGCCACTGGCCGGGAGCGGTGTTGTTAGGGGTGGGGGATGGGCACGACGCGCGAACCGCCCTTCTTCTCCCTCTGCTTCTCGTGTTCCTCGCCTCTGGCAGGACGGACGCCATCTTCCTCCGTGAGTGGCCCTTGGGGCCTCATTACTTTCATGACAGTATGTCTGCTTTGTGTGCTTGGGAATGATTGAGGTGCTGAATAGCCCTGTATTCTGTCTTCCAGGTGGACCCTTGTTGTGTCCAAAAGGGACCTCCCGGTCCTAGGGTCCCTGGTTTAATTTAAGAACTCCCCATAAATCCTCCCACTCGGGACATAGAAGGGGCATCCCGGGTCGCTTATATTGCGTAATTCCCTTGGGTATTGCGACTACCAATAAAATCACCATATGGAGGCTTCCCAGGATACCGGGCTTGGGCTCCCCTCGGAGCAACCCCGGCAGTGTTTGGGGTGTGGGGCATCCCTTACAGGGGATGATGTATTCTAAGTATACATTACGTCCTGCTCCAGATATAATACTTACACTTGAGTTATCCACCGCCAGATGGCGCTGTGCACTGCAGACATGCAAAAAAACAGGATCCTCCTGGCCCTTCATATACCCAGGGACCTCCCACAAATCCCCAGATTTCTCTGCAGTGCTGACTGCGAAGACATGAAGTATCACTCTCTCGCAGGTGACAGCCTGCGGCCCTGTCGGACTACTCCCACCCGTCCTATTTGTGATGTGCCTCCCAGCCTGGGCTGCGCTGGTCGGGTGAAGGTAGGCAGCACCATGCGTGCTTAACGGAGCCATGGTCCACCACAGTCCCCCACCAAAGGGTAGGCGGTTTAAGCTGATGGTGAGCCTTTAGGGGATGCCCCTCCCGCATCATTGTCCCACGCCCCGTGTAGCGATGGACCCTGTGTAAAGGGTCGCCATCCTCCCTCGTTCCCCCCCTAGCCCGGGGGGGAAGAAAGGGGGGTGGGGTTTGTGAGTATGGCGGCCTCAGTGTACCCTATTACACGCTTATGGCCTTAGTTTCGCGTTTGACTGGGAATGGGTGTCAGAGCCGCGCTGTGTACTTTTTACTATGGAATCTGATGACTTGTTGCATGCTTACGGCCACCCCCCCTTGGACAAAGGGGAGCTGTTCTCTGACTCAGGGTCATATGACGAGGAGTCAAGGGGTCATGACGAGTCTGGTTCCGAGCACTGGACCTCGGATGATATTGACAGACTGTTGGCTCAGATATTTGAAGTTTTGTCCATCTCTCCCCCTGTTGCGGCTCCCAGGCAAAGGGGTGAGCTTTTTCATACTGCTAAGGCTCGTCTGGAATTTCCCGAGCAAACCCATTTCAGTAGCCTCGTGCTTAAAGAATGGGAACATCCCAGCAGACTGCCTGGGATCCCTAAGAGTGTGGATAGAAAGTATCCCTTCCCGGCTGACTTGGTGCTGGTCATCGCCCCCCGAGGACGATGCTCCTATTCTAGGGTTGTCTAACACCTCTATTATGCACTCCCCTGACACTACTACGCTACGGGACTCTGAGGACCGGCGTATTGATCAATTGGCATGCCATGCCTTTGCATTTGGGGGAGCGACCCTGCGCCCGGTTTGCGCCTTAGCCATTACGGCAGTAGCGCTCAGGGCCATGGTCAGGAATGCACTCGATGGCACAGATGAGTTGCCATCTGATACTGTCAATGCACTGTCTAACTGTGATGCGTTTGTAAACATTATCCTGTCTGCATCGGATGATGCTATAAGGATGTGTGCCATATCTTCTGCCCTGGCGGTAGCTATACGCCACGCGGTTTGGTTGCGACAGTGGGCTGCTGACAATGCCGCTAAGAAAGCCCTTACTGGGCATCCATTTAAGGGGCTGCGCCTGTTTGGGGACCGTCTAGACCCCTTCGCCAAAGGAGGCAAGTTGCCCTAACGCAGGCGGCAGATTCGGCCCTTTCGAGGCCAGGGCACCCTTTCAATCCCCTACCGTGGGGCTAAACAGGGAAAAGGGGTGTCCTTCGCTGGGTCCCGCGCAGATTCCTGGCACAGGAATAGAGGAAGCCGTCCCGGTTCCTCCTGGGGGCCCAAGTCCAAAGCCCCTCCCAAGACCCCTCAGGCATGAGGGGGCGCACTCGCCCGTCAGGGTGGGGGGACTCTGCAGCACTTCGAGCATGTCTGGAGGCGCCACGTCTCAGACCGGTGGATTCAGGAGGTAGTGTCCTCTGGCTGCAAGATAGAATTTTCTGTACGACCCCCCCCACCAGATTCATTGGGTCCCGAATTCCTCAAGACCCTGCCTCAGCTCAGGTCTTGTTACGGGCCGTGCAGGGTCTCCTGGATCTAGGGGTCATTTGCAAGGTCCCCTTAGGAGACAGGGGCACGGGGTTCTACTCCAACCTCTTCACAGTACCCAAGAAGGATGGGTCAGTGAGGCCCATTCTGGATTTAAAAATCCTCAACAAATTTGTCAAGAACAGGCATTTTCGCATGGAAACTCTGCGCTCGGCCATTGGCTCCCTGCGCCCAGGGGACTTCATGACGTCAGTAGACATCAAGGATGCTTACCTTCATGTCCCGGTGTTTCCAGGACACCAAAGGTTTCTCAGATTTGCGCTGAAAGATCAGCATTACCAATTTGTGGCCTTGCCATTCGGCCTCACGTCCGCTCCCAGGGTGTTCACCAAGGTGCTGGCAGGGGTGATGTGCCTGATAAGGCTAAGGGGCATACGCGTGCTGCCCTACCTGGGTGATATACTCCTCGTCTCTCGGTCTCTGCGGCAGGCAGAGTTGGACACTCAGCTGGTAGTGTCCACCCTGGAGTCCTTCAGCTGGGTGATCAATTACCCCAAGTCCTCTCTGTCTCCATCCTCGGTGACTCCGTTCCTGGGAATGATTCTGGATACGGTTTAGTCATGGATATTCCTTCCTCAACAGAAGGTGGAAGCTCTGACTGCGCAGGCCAGGTTCCTGCTCTCGTGCCCACAGCCCTCCATCAGGCAGGGAATGCAGCTGGTGGGCCTGATGGTGGCGAGCTTCGAGGCGGTGCCATTTGCTCAGTTCCATTTGAGACCTCTGCGGCTTCAACTTCTGTCAGTATGGGACAAGAACCCAGCGTCCTTGGATGGGGTCTGTGTGCTTCCCCCTCCGGTCAGACGGTCCCTTGCGTGGTGGCTGGACCTCGGGAACTTGATAGGGGGCAGGTCTTTTCTGGCCCCTTCCTGGGAGACATTCACAACGGATGCCAGTTTGTCAGGTTGGGGGGATTCTGGAAGTCCCTGCGCTTCCAGGGGACGTGGGGTCCTCAGGAGGCCCATTTACCCATCAACATTCTGGAATTGCGGGCAGTCCGGTTGGTACTGGAGTGGTTGCCCCAACACCTGAGGGGTCTGTTGGTCCAGGTACGCTCACACAACAGGACGGCGGTTGCCTACATCAACCATCAAGGAGGGACCCGGAGCAAGGGTGCCCTCCGGGAGGTGTCTCAGATTCTGACATGGGCGGAGACCAATGTACAATGCATTTCGGCTGTTTACATTCCGGGGGCGGAGAATCTGCTTGCAGATGCTCTGAGCAGGGGGACGTCCCGTCAGGGAGAGTGGTCCCTCTGCAACAGGGTATTCCAGTCGCTGTGTCACCGTTGGGCTCTACTGGATGTGGACCTGTTTGCGTCCCGTCACAACCACAAGCTCCCGGCCTTCGTGTCCCTGTCTCAGGATCCTCTGGACTTGGCCACGGATGCCCTGTCCATGTCATGGAAGGAGTTTCGGCTCCTGTATGTATTTCCACCATTCCCCCTTCTGAGCAGGGTTCTGCGCAAGATTGCTCTGGAGGGGGTGCCTGTGATTCTAGTGGCCCCCAGGTGGCCAAGAAGAGTGTGGTTCGCAGACGTGGTTCAAATGGCAGTAGACCAGTACGATCTGCCAGGGGTGCCAGATCTGCTAACTCAGGGCTCCCTACGCCATCCCAATTTACAAACGCTGGCTTTGACGGCCTGGCTGCTGAAACTTCCTTCTTGATGGAGAAGGGTTTGTCTGCCTCTGTGGTAGGTACTATGGTGCAGGCTAGGAAGAAGACTTCTGCTGCTATCTATTATAGAGTATGGCGTACCTACATTGACTGGTGTGAGTCTAGGTCTCTTCCCTGTAGGGAGTTCTCTGTACCTAGGGTTCTGGAGTTCTTACAGCATGGTTTGGTGTTAGGTCTAAAACTCAGTACTCTGAAGGGTCAGGTTTCTGCCCTGTCCATCTTCTTTCAGAAGTCCTCTGCTCAACATCATTTGGTTAAGACCTTCTTTCAGGGGGTCACTCATGCGCGTCCCCCTCGTAAACCTGTGGTCCCCGTTCGGGATTTAAACTTGGTTTTATCTGCCTTGCAGGGTGCTCCCTTTGAGCCTATTCACGATGCTGCCCTGGCTGTTCTCACCCTCAAGGTTCTCTTTTTGGTTCGCTTAGGCGTGTGTCTGAGCTGGCTGCTCTTTCTATTCAGCCTCCATACTATGAGAGGCACCAGAACAAGGTGGTGTTCCGCTTCAAGCCGGATTTTCTGCCTAAGGTTGTGTCTGCCTTTCATTTAAATCAGGACATTGTTCTTCCTTCATTGTGTCCCAATCCTAGCAACGACAAGGAAAGGGTTCTGCATTCCTTGGACGTGGTCAGGTGTTTGAAGTATTACCTGGTTGTCACTGCGGCTTTCAGGAAGACTGATGCTCTCTTTGTTGTGCCTTCTGGGCCTAGGAAGGGTATGGCTCCTGCCAAGTCTACTGTCAGCAAATGGATCCGTCAGGCTGTGATTCAGGTCTATTCTGCTAAGGGGAAGAGTCCTCCTTTCCGTCTTACTGCTCATTCTACTCGTGCTATTGGGGCCTCCTGGGCCTTCCAGCACCAGGCTTCTGTTGAACAAGTTTGCAAGGCCGCTACTTGGTCTTCTGTTCATACCTTTTCAAAGTTTTACAAGGTTGATGTTAGGGCCTAAGCTGATGCTGTGTTTGGCCTCAAGGTTTTGCAGGCGGCAGTAGTTTAAACTGCATGCTGTTGCCTTTTTGTTGGGGATCCCACCCTACTTTTATGGACACTGCTATTGGATGTCCCAAGTGTAAGTATTATATCTGGAGCAGGACGTACTGTATACTTAGAATAATACAATTCTGTGAAATACTCACCTGTAGAATTTGTATTCTACATATACAGTACGTACACCCCACCCTGTTGTTTTGCATTATTCTGGATCCCCTGTATGGTGATTGTTACCATGGTTGTTGTTAACAGTTTCGGTGTTTAAATTCTCCCGGCTTCTGGTTTACTGCTTTTCAATGCTGGGGATTTGTGGGAGGTCCCTGGGTATATGAAGGGCCGGGAGGAGCCTGTTTTTTTGCATGTCTGCAGTGCACAGCACCATCTGGCGGAGGATAACCCAAGTGTAAGTATTATATCTGGAGCAGGACGTACTGTATACGTATAATACCAATTCTACAGGTGAGTATTTCACAGAATTGTATTTTTCCTTTGCATACCATGTGCGCAGCAGACTATTGCGCGCAGTCCGTATCCCATGCGTCTGGTTCTGCGCCGCCGGTCCCTTCTCCTACCCCTCCCTTCCTGACCCATACCCCGTGTGATGTTGTCACGAGTGGGGATTCTCAATCTGAGGTGTATGCCAGATTGTCCAATCTTGAAAAATTATTTTCCAGCCCTATGGCCAGAAAGGCCCGGCTAAGAGAAAGCACTTGTCCCCAGCCACGCAGGCTTCTGATCTTGAGGAGTTTGATTCACTGGACTGGTCTGATTACCCCCTGCTAGAGGAAGGGGAGCTTTTTGAGGAGTCGGATGGTTCTGAGACGATCAGCAGTTTGTGGGCACTGATGCCGAGCGGAGTCAGGGGGATTCTTTGGATACCCCTAAGGTCCTGGCTCATATGTTTGAGGTTTTGGCAATCTCTCCTCCTGAAGTGACCCTTCCGCAGAAGGGGGAGTTCTTTGAAGAGGCTAAGCCGTGCTTAGAATTCCCTAATCAAAGGCATTTCAACGGCATTATTGTTAAGGAATGGGAGAGGCCTAATCTGCTTCCGGATGTCCCTCCGGGTTGGGATAAGAATTATCTTTTTCCCGTGGATGCGGTGAAGCGCTGGTCGTCCCCTCCCGAGGTGGACGCCCCTGTTTTGGGGTTGTCTAGTACCTCTGTCTTGCATTCTCCTGACTGTTCTACTCTCAAGGACGGTGAGGACAAACGCATTGACCAGATGGCTTGTCACGGTTTTGCCAGTGTCGGGTCGGCCTTGCGGCCTGTCTGTGCTTCAGCGCTTTTAATAGTGGCTTCTAGGTCGGTTGTCAGGGACCTGTTGTCTACCTCCAGGCTTGACCCGGCTATTCATGAGTTCACCGCCCTTAAGCGGTGCGAATTGTTTTTGTCATTTGTGCTAGCCGCCCTGGATGACACCATGGTGATGTGTAGTAGAACTTCGGCCTTGCTGGTGGCTATTCGGCGATCGGTTTGGTTGTGCCAGTGGGCGGCTGATTTTGTGTCCAAAAAGTCGCTTACGGCTCTTCCCTTTCTGGGCTTGCGGCTCTTTGGAGAAAAATTGGATTCGGTGGCAAAAGGAAGTAGGTTACCTCAGCGAAAGAAGCAACGTTCCTTTCGTGGGGCCAGAGCTGGACGGGGATCGGCTGTCTTCTCCTCCAGAGGTGATTCCTGGAACAGGGGAAGAGGACGTGCCCGTCCAGGTCACAGCTGGGGCTCCAAGCCCAAAGCCTCTGCTAAGCCGGCTCAGTAATGAGGGGGCGCCCTCACCCTTGCGGGTGGGGGGACGGCTGCGACACTTCTCTCCGGTCTGGGACCAGGAGGTCTCGGACAGATGGATTCGGGAAGTGGTGTCTTCCGGTTACAAACTGGAGTTCGAGATCCGGCCTCCTCCCAGATTCTTCAGGTCTCGGGTGCCCTTGGATCCTCTGGCCGCCCAGGGGCTCCGGGCGGCAGTAAAAGATCTCCTGGACATGGCTGTCATCTGCCCGGTGCCTCCCTCGGACCGGGGCCTGGGATGCTATTCCAATCTGTTCACGATGCCCAAGAAGGATGGCTCCCTTAGTCCCATCCTGGATCTGAAGTTTCTCAACAGTTTTATCCATCCCAGGAAGTTCCGCATGGAAACTCGCCGCTCTGCCATAAATTCACTTCGGCAGGAGGACTTCATGACGTCCATAGACATCAAGGATGCCTATCGGCACGTTCCAATCTTTCCGGCACACCAGAGATTTCTCAGGTTCATGGTGGAAGATCGGCATTTTCAGTTTGTGGCTCTTCCTTTTTTTCCTTACCTCGGCTCCAAGGGTTTTCACCAAGGTGCTGGCGGGGGTGATGGCCCTCCTCAGAGCCCAGGGTATCCGCATCGTGCCTTATCTGGACGATTGCTTATTTTGGCATCCTCTCTCAGCCAGGCGGAGTTAGATGCTAGGACTGTGGTAGCCACTCTGGAGAGATTCGGCTGGGTGATCAACTATCCCAAGTCCTTCCTCTCTCCGTCCAGGGTGGTGGTGTTCCTGGTAATGTCTCTGGATACTTCTCAGTCCAGGGTGTTCCTCCCCCAGCCCAAGGTTCTTTTGATTCAGGAATTGACTCAGCTTCTCCTATCCATCCCTCATCCGTCCATCCGGCTGGGGATGCGACTGATGGGATTGATGGTGGCTTCGTTCGAGGCGGTTCCCTTTGCCCAGTTTCACACAAGGACGCTCCAGCTCCATCTCTTGGCGGCCTGGGACAGGTCTCCGCTGTCATTGGATCCATCTTTTCTGATGTACCCCCGGGTTCGGCGTTCCCTTCGGTGGTGGCTGGAATCGAGCAATCTGCTGAGGGGCAGATCCTTTCTGACCCCTCGTTGGGAGACGGTCACCACGGATGCCAGGCTGTCAGGTTGGGGGGGGGGGGTTTGGAAGGATCTTCAGTTTCAGGGACTGTGGGGGCCTCAGGAGGCTCACGATCCCATCAATGTTCTGGAGCTGGGAGCCATCAGGTTGGTTCTGGCTCACTCATCAGTTACGGGGCCTACCGGTTCAAGTTCGGTCGGACAATTGGACGGTGGTCGCCTACATCAATCACCAGGGAGGGACTCGGCAGGCGTGCCCTCAGGGAAGTGTCTTTGATCCTGGCTTGGGCAGAGAGCAATGTCCCATGCATCGCGGCGGTGTACATTCCGGGAGTGGAGAACACGAAGGCGGACTCCCTGAGCAGGTGCTCATCTCGCCGGGGGGAATGGTCTCTCAGCCCCAAGGTGTTTCGGTCGCTTTGCCACCGGTGGGGGACTCCGGAGGTGGACCTCTTTGCCTCTCGTCACAATCACAAGCTTCTGGCATTTGTGTCTCTCTCGCGGGATCCGCTGGCTCTGACAGTGGATGCCATGTCTCTGACCTGGAGGGATCTGGGGTTTCTGTATCTGTTCCCTCCGTTTCCCATGGTGGGCAAAGTGGTGCGCAAGCTGGCCCTAGAGGGCGCGTCGGCAATCCTGGTGGCTCCAAGATGGCCAAGACAGGTTTGGTTCGCAGACGTGGTAAGGTTGGCAGCGGATCAGTTAGATCTGCTCACTCAGGGTCCACTGCTCTACCCCAATTTACCAACGCTGGCTTTGACGGCGTGGCTGCTGAAACCTCCATCTTGAAGGAGGAAGGTGTTTCTGATGCTGTCATTCAGACTCTGGTTAGGGCTAGAAAGAAGTCTTCCTCTGCCATCTACTATAGGATTTGGAGGTCTTATATTGATTGGTGTGAGGTCCGGGCCTTGCCTTGCAGGGTGTTTTCTATCCCTAGGGTTTTGGAATTTCTGCAACATGGTCTGGACCTGGGTTTGCAGCTTAGTACGCTGAAAGGGCACGTTTCTGCCCTGGCGGTGGTTTTCAAAGGTCTTTTGCTCTTCATCCTCTGGTTCGGTCCTTTTTCCAGGGGGTTGCGCATGTGCGCCCTCCTAGGAAGCCGTTGCTCCCAGTTTGGGATTTGAATTTGGTTCTTTCTGTTTTTCAGGGTCCTCCTTTTGAACCCTTGCAGGATATTGCTCTTTCTACGCTTACTCAGAAGGTTGCGTTTTTGGTTGCCATCACTTCCGTTCGGCGTGTATCGGAGTTGGCGGCTTTGTCCATTAAGGCTCCTTACTTTGAGAGGCATCAGGACAAGGTTGTTTTCCGCTTCAAGCCAGATTTCCTGCCTAAGGTGGTCTCTGCCTTTCATCTTAATCAGGACATTGTTCTACTCTCCTTGTGTCCTAAGCCCTGCATTTTCTGGATGTGGTTCGCTGTGTGAAGTACTTTTGGTGGCTACTTCTTCTTTTCGTAGGACTGACGCCCTTTTTGTGGTGCCCTCTGGGCCTAGGAAAGGTTTGGCTCCCGCCAAGTCTTCCATTAGTAAATGGATTCGCCAGGCCATTGTTGGGGTCTATTCTGCCAAGGGGAATGTTCCCCCTTTTCGTGTTACTGCTCATTCCACTCGTGCTGTTGGGGCGTCCTGGGCTTTCCAGCATCAGGCCTCTGTTGAGCAAGTTTGTAAGGCTGCTACTTGGTCTTCCGTTCACACTTTTTCCAAGTTTTACAAGGTTGATGTGCGGGCCTCAGCGGATGCTGTTTTTGGCCGCAAAGTTCTGCAAGTTGCAGTGGTTTAAGTTTGTGCTTTGTTGCCTTGTGTTGGATCCCCGCCCTTTATGGACACTGCTATTGGATGTCCCAAGTGTAATGACTATCTGAAGCGGGGTGTGTGACATACTTAGAATAATACCATTTTGTGAATACTCACCTGTAAAATGGGTATTATAAGTATGTCACACACCCCGCCCTTTGGTATTATGGATCCTTTCTATGGTGAACCTTTTTTACTGTTAACTGGTTATTTTGGCTCTTCCTGGTCCCTTTACTGCTGTCTTACTGGGGAATGAGTGGGAGGTACCAGGTATTTATGGACCGGGAGGGGCTCCCTTTTTTTGATGACATCTCTGCAAGATCGCCCTCTACAGGTCGGTATAACCCAAGTGTATTGACTATCTGAAGCGGGGTGTGTGACATACTTATAATACCCGTTTTACAGGTGAGTATTCACAAAATGGTATTTTTTCTAAAGAGCATTTTCAATTACTGTGTATGTCTGACAGGCTTCCTGTTGTTGTGTTATGAAAATCCTTTGAGTTCTCTTAGATCTTTATCACTCCCCTTGTCATCCAAGAAAATAATCTGCACATTAACAGGACTATTTCCTTAGTGTGAATGTTGGCTGACAGGTGAAAAATTTCTTAGACATGAGGGGCGTGGCTTGGCCGGGAAGCAAGATGGCTGCTTGATTTGTGAGCTCCCGGTGAGGTCTCCTGAGAAGCTTTGATATGAGCACGTTACCCGGACCATGGGCCGAATCAACAGGCCAGGGGCCGCGACTAAGACCCCCAGGTCTTCACAAACGCCCAAATCGAGTGGAAAACGGTTACCGGAGATGTTCCAGAGCCAGAGAGCAGAGATCCCTCGTGGCCCCAAGATGGCGGACGCAGCTTCCACCTGCAGCTCTCCTGATAGAGACGACGCGGCGGTCTCGGAGGGCGAGGAAAATGAACTAGCGGCACAGCTGAGCCAGTTACCCACCCGCAACGAGCTAGCACACTTCGCGGGGGAGATCAAGGCCTCCATCACCGCAGCGATAGCGGACCTAAAAGGGGACCTACAGCAGCTATCCCAACGAGTTGAGAAAGTGGAGAGAGAGGAAGCCATCCATACGGCCAGACTATCTGAGGTTCGCGATGTGGTTAGGGTGCACAACAGGCACTTTTTAGAGTTCCACAGACATCTCGAGGACCTCGAGAATCGCAACCGAAGAAGCAACATTAGGGTGCGGGGTGTCCCTGAAGAAGTAACCCCTGACCAGATACAAGATGCACTTACTTCCATTTTTAACTCACTTCTGGAAAGACCGCCGGGCACCCAGATTGATCTCGTCCGGGCACACAGAGCCCTCCGCCCACGGAGTGTGGGTGAAAATGCCCCCAGGGACATTGTGTGCTGCTTGCAGAGTTTCCCCTTAAAAGAAGAGATTCTACAGAAAGCCAGAAGTCGGGATAGCATTTTGTTCAATAATGGCGAGATCCAGCTATACCAGGACTTATCTAACATCACCCTGCAACAACGCAGAGCCTTGAGGCCGCTTACAGCGCTTCTAAGGGAAAGAGGCATCCCGTACAGGTGGCGTTTCCCCTTCGCCCTTTCGGCTACCTGCAACGGCAAGACTGGGGTCCTGAGACTACCGGAGGACTTACCGGAATTCTGCGAGGTGCTGCGGCTCCCCCTGGTCTCGCTGCCGGAATGGCTACGAGAATTTTCCATCCCAAGGCTGGTGCGGAGCAGAGGGGGAAGAGACCGCCAGGGAGGTTCGCGAATGGAGCCCCGAGATCGCTCCCCGTCGGTTGTTGGAGGGGGAAAAAGCCGCTCGAGATCCAGGAGCTGAGGAGTCAACGCAAGCTGCATCGTTATCCTTAAGAGCTAAGAGTTTTAATTTTTGGGGTTTTGCCCCCCTGACCCCTAAATAAGCCCCTATCCATTAGCCGAATGCTTGTACTTATAAATGTGTCTGGCACCGTAGGCCGGTGGACTACCTCCTAGTTGAATCCCCGCATTGCGCGATCCTCGCACCGACACATCCCCTCTCCTTGCAATGGACGGAGGTGTCGTTGGGAGGATGCAGGGTTAATGCATAAATAGTTATTACTTATTGACACGGGGATGTTCAAATGTTTAAATGGGTTTTGTTTTTATGGTTAAATAAGGTGTGTTTCATGATTCTCCGCAACATCATAGACATAGGACAAGCTCCCGGTGGGGGCTCCCTCCTCGCTCGCTCCCTCCTGCGATGCATCCCTATTCCATATAACTGGCATGGGCGTCGTAGGGGGGGATGTAGGGATGAGAGACAGAGAGGTTTAGCACAAAGGGGTGGGGAGGTTCGATTGTTTGCATTGTTGCACTGTTAAATGAGGTTGGTTATTTGGGCGGTATCTCACACGCCTCACTGATTGCTAGTTGTTGCTCTCTAAGCACGCCCGCTCTGTGTGGCGGAACTCGACGTCCGCGGTCCTGAGATTTCGCGACATGCAGAATTTCGGCAGGTGGAGAGGGGTCGGCAGTCGGAGACTCGGAGGGGTGGACAGGCAGTGATTGAGTGCGGGAGATTTTGTGGACCCATAGGCCCACACAGAGAGGGTGGCGCTCGCCCTGTATTGCGGGGCGGCACTGTGGACCCACGACATACTTCCACGTGGAATTTCTCCCTGCTTGTCCTCCACTGCGATCCATCCCTATTCCATGCCACCAACAGGGGCGCCATGGAGGGGGGCCTTTAGGACCAGATATTATTATTAAATAGGTTATATATGTTATTAATGATGGCCGTCACTTGCTCCGGGCATCGCCCTGTGCGTCCTAGCAGGCGCTCTCTCCTGTCTCTTTAAAACACAGGGGCTGTCACTTGTAGAAACTTGCGTGGGCCTCCTCTACACAGCAGGTTTGGCAGGGGACCAGCGGGTGGCGAAAGTAATAGCCATAGGAGACAGAAAGGGGAGCTGGAAAGGGGAATAAAATGTGTCACCTCTAGCGAATGCTCGGGCCTATAGATCCAGGAGGGGAGGAGCAGCTCGGGTGCAAAGGACGCAGACGGACACTGTTGACAGGGGAGAGACGGGGCACACCAGAGCCTGCCGCGGGAGTCAGAGAGGAGAGGGCGGGGGTCCATTACTGATATTACACTTTGCTGGCATCATGATCTCATGAAGATCTGCTGAAACTGGGCACGCATACTATATATATTTCACGCTGACGGGGAGCCTTCGGGATTAGACTTGCTGAACAGAAGCTCAGAGGAGGGAACTGGCTATAGCCCGGGGAGGATAGAACCACCTAAAATAGTCTCAGCGCTGAAGCGTGATAGAGTAGCGGAGTGGGAGTGAGAGTAAGGTGTACCCCTAACCCAACCAGGAGGCAGTGGCGAAGAAACTACCCGCCAGCTAAGAGGGAATAGGAGAGATATGCAGACCGGGAGACGCATACCTTGGTGTCCGCAACCCTCGGGGTCGACACAGACCGGGGACCATGAGCATATGGGTAGGAGAGGGTAAACATATCACAGTCCTGGGGACCTCACCGGGGCCATGGGTCTGTCGGTTGCCGGTGTAGTGTGGGCGGGTTCTGGACGACGGCCCGGATCCTTGGCCTTCCACGATTCCCCCCAAAGGAGGCGGATTCTCAAAGGGGGAAACTGAGGGTGCTCTGCTTGTGCACTTCCTCGCTTTGGTCTGTGGGATACCCCTCTCGGACCACGGGAGACAACTGCAGAAGGGCTTTTCCTTTCTGGGAGGTTGCCTCGACATCCCCCATTAATTTGAGTGAGGGTATATCATATTCTGGTTCCCCCCGCCCCTAAAGGCGTGTGTAGGAAGTTTGGGTAGTTGAGTGTCTTGTGTTTGTGTTGGTGTACTCCTCTTGTGTTCCCCTATCTGTGAATCCCCATACCCCTAGTTCTTCCTGTTCACTCTTTTTTTTTTTCTTTTGCTTTTCTCCAGGGGGGGGAGGGAGAGACCCCACACAGGACGGGATCCAGATACACTGTCAGTCTTCGGCGGGTCTGGAGCCCCTCCTCCTGTTGGGATGGCTTCGCTCTGTCTTAATGTTCTTTCCATTAATGCCAAAGGCCTTAACACTCCGGTAAAAAGACATGCCTTGTTTAGAGAGCTGAAAAAGTATAACGCCCATATTGCCCTGGTACAAGAAACACACTTTAAAAAAAACAGGGCCCCATATCTGGGAAACAGGATCTACACGACCTGCCATTCTGCATATTCCCCCAACAACAAAGCCAAGGGGGTTTCAATTCTGATAGATAGATCTCTTGCACTGAGAGTAAAGGCTATTGAAAAGGACAAAGAGGGTAGATTTGTCTTTCTGAAAGGATGTCTCCCAAATGGAATAACCATTACCCTGGCGAATATATATGCCCCGAATAAAGACCAGCATAAATTCTTCTCCTCGGTGCTGACTAAACTAGAGGGCTTTCGGGAAGGAATGCTAGTGCTGGGAGGGGATCTGAACTGTGCATTGAATCCTCTAGTGGACACCTCTGACGCTAAAACTGCCATATCATATAGGGCCTTAAAACAAATTAAAAAATCGTTGCAGGGACTTGAACTGCTTGGCGCATGATGAACCCTGGGGAGAGAGATTATACCTTCTACTCGCCTCTTCACGCTAAATACTCCAGAATTGACTACATCTTCCTTTCACAGAGAGACCTGGGGAGGGTGGCACGGGCCCAAATAGGAAATATCACATTTTCTGATCATGCCCCTGTTGTAGTCTCTTTAAATTTCCCCTATAGAGAACAGAAGGAATGGTGCTGGCGACTTAATGAGGCACTGCTCAAGGACCCCAGGGTGGTAAAGAAGCTCACAGAAGCTCTGGGCAATTACGCCAGGGAGAATGCCACCGAGGGTATGGACCCAATGATAATATGGGAAGCCCAGAAATGCACGATGAGAGGCTTGCTGATTCAAGAGGGATCGAGACTCAAGAAGGAGAGGTCACAAAAGTTAAATGATTTATTACAGCAGGTGGCTGACCTAGAATCTCAGCACAAACAGTCTCTCCAGGAGAGACATTTGAGAGAATTGGAAACGAAGCGACAGGAGCTGAGAGACCTGTTGTCTCGGGAATCCAATAGGTGGTTCACTAAGCGATTTGGATTGTTTTATGAACAGGGAAACAAATCAGGCAGATTATTGGCTAGGGCCTTACGTCCCAAAATAGCACATACCACGGTAGAATGCATTAGGGGATCAGATGGGGCCATGCATCAGAAGAATGAGGAAATAGCAGGGGCCTTTAGTAAATTTTACTCTACACTATACAATTTGCAGGGCTCACATGACTCAGGACATTTAGATAATCTTATGAATACCTACCTCTCGGAGTCTGGGATGCCGGTCCTGTCCCGGGAGGAGAGGGCTCAACTGGAGTCTCCAGTTACGGTAGCGGAATTACAGATAGCATTGAAATCAACCAAAACAGGGAGAGCCCCGGGTCCTGATGGATTTCCCACGCAATATTACAAGTCGTTCTCAGACTTGTTGCTCCCTATGATGACACGCGCATTTGAATCCACCTCCACCTCGGGCAGTCTCCCCAGTACAATCTTAGAGGCCAAGATAGCGGTGATCCCAAAGGAAGGGAAGGATCCGAAGGATTGCCGCAGCTACCGGCCGATCTCCCTCCTGAACGTGGACGTGAAATTGTTTGCAAAAGCCTTGGCCACGAGGTTGGCAGCCCTCTTGCCAAGACTAATCACCCAGGATCAGGTGGGATTCGTCCCGGGGAGGGAAGCCCGTGACAACGTCATCAAAGCTCTGAATCTGCAATGGTGGGCGAAAGCGAAGGGGGTGCAGTCCATTATGCTTTCTACAGAGGCAGAGAAGGCGTTTGATCGGGTTAAGTGGGACTGGATAAAGAAGGTGCTGGAATATATTGGTGTGGGCGGAGAGATGAAGAGTAGGATATTGGCCTTATATTCAGAGCCGGTGGCCAGGGTAAGAGTGAATAATTGCACGTCCCCGGCCTTCCACATCCGGAATGGCACTCGCCAGGGGTGTCCGCTATCTCCACTAATCTTTGCTCTTTCTTTAGAACCCTTTTTGAGAAAGGTTAACCTAAATGGCGACATTAAGGGGTTGGAAATAGGGTATAGGGAAAGGAAGGTGGCCGCATATGCGGACGATATGCTTTTTTTCTTGAGCTCCCCCAGGATCTCTGTGCCTAACCTGCTGAAAGAATTTAAGATATTTGGGCATCTATCGAATTTAAAAATCAATTTTGGTAAGTCATACGCCATGAATGTCTCGATGCCAGAGCGAGAAGTGACGGAGATGAAGGAGAATTTCCCCTTTAGCTGGGAAGAGAAGAGTATGGGTTATTTGGGTATCCGGATTCCGGTGTCCCCCCTTCTCCTATTTCAGCTCAACTTTGCCTCCCTGGGGACCAAAATCAAATGGGACTTGGAGAGATGGAATAAATTGAAGCTCTCATGGTTCGGTCGTATAGCGGTCATTAAGATGAACATCCTCCCGAAACTGCTGTATCTGATGCAATGCATCCCCATTAAAATCCCTAGCACATTTTTTGGGGACCTGACAAAAACTTTTAGAAGATTTGTGTGGGCTGGAAGACCCCCTAGGATTAGGAAAAACATCTTGCACTTGACCAGGGAGAAGGGGGGGACGGGCCTTCCCTGCGTGCTGTCCTACTATAGAGCGGTTCATATAGGCCGGATTGTAGATTGGCATATCAATGGCGCACAGAAGGATTGGGTGGAGGGGGAGGCAGTGGGGGGGGGGGGGGGGGGACTAGACATAATTTGCGATTTGAGAAGCAGCGACATCCCCTCATCGGTAAAAAGCCACCCGTTTGTTGGGGCCTCCCTGGGGGCCTTGGCCTCCCTGCGCAATAGAGGGGGGGGGACTATCAACCCAACCTGGCCTGTTGACACCAATTAGGAAGAACCCAGCTTTTCCACCTGGCAGGGACCCCTCCTTTCTGAAAGAATGTAAGAGACCAGCTGTCCTACGAGTTTATCATGTGCTTGATAGGGGCAATCTGATAGAAAGGCAGGAACTGCAGACCAGGTTGGAGGGGAGGGTACCGATCCTTTCCTACCTCCAACTACGGCACTTTTTGTCGACAGACGAAATGAAAGCAGGAATCAAAAGGAAAGCTACAAATTTTGAAAGAGCCTGCATGGGGCTGGGCCCAAACTCGCACCTTATATCATGGGCCTACGGGCTTCTCTGTGGCAGGAACACACGGGAGAGCAGACCATGGGAAAGGAGATGGGAAACTGATGTAGGCAGGTCATTCTCGGGGGAGGAGTGGGAGGGTATATACAGGAATGCTCATAAAGGCTTGATTAGCAGCTCAATGCAAGAGACAAATTACAAATTGATCACGAGATGGTATCGGACCCCAGAACGGCTGCATTCCTTCTATCCCTCGATCCCAGACGTCTGCTGGAGATGTGGACAAAACGGGGCATCGATAATTCACATTTGGTGGTCCTGTCAATCTATAGGTGGCTTCTGGGAGGAAATTAGAACAATCTGTGCCCAAATAATGGGGGAGCCCTTGGAGTGGAAGGTGGAAAGTGTGCTGTTGGGGTGGTCCCCAGATGGAAGGGGAGCAGCGGGAGGAGCCCCATTAGCTAGACATCTCTTAAACGCCGCTAGAGTGCTCGTTCCCAAAAACTGGAGGTCCCAAAGGCCCCCCACCACTAGAGAATGGCTTCGCCAGATCAACCATGTTGAGCAGATGGAGGAAATATGCTATGCGAGACAGGATAGACTAGACACGTTTCGGAAGATATGGACAATATGGGATACTTTTAAAGATACGGATGTATACAAAGAGATTTGGACGGACTAACCCTGAGGCGACCTCGTACCCTGGCCAACTGGGCGAGGGGTCCTCGTCAGCAGGAGCATTGTAGAAGAGGTTCCCCGGAGGGTAGCTGGAGGGCTGGTCCCCCCCCCTCGGGGTGAATCAAGAACACAGCGGTCTCTCTCTCTGCCCACCTTTCCCCCATCTGTTTTCCCCCTTCCTCCACTCTTTCTTCCTCCCCTCCAATTTCTTACGTGCCTTTCCTCCTCCTTCTCACACCTCTGTTAGTTCATGACTCCCCTTCAACCCTCATAACGGATGGATAATTATTACCCATCCCTTCCCTGACCTCACCCCACACACTACTGGACTACCCCTGCCCAATCCCCTGTCTTGTCTTGTCTTCCCGTAAGTCACCCGAGAACCAGTGGGTCCTGGGCTGGTTTTTGTCTCTTGTTCAATGTCGTGTGCGTTACCTATATGTTTTGGACCGGTTGGTGAGGGCGACCCCAGAGGGGGGAATGGCGGAGGGAAGTTGTGGAAAAGGAGTTGGCTCCTCATGGAGCCTAGGTTTTCCCTGCCACACAGGCAGACTGCAGGGTGGCGATACTAAACCAATGTAAATATGCCTATTTTTCATGCCATGTCTGAAGTTTGAGTTTAAACCAGGTGAATTAGTTATGTATGCACAGCCACCTGTAATAGTAATATTAATATTAATATCAATATCTGTTTCTGTAACTAATTAGAATAAGAATGTGACCTTGTAAAAGTATATTAAGATCGGTCCATGTCTGTCTGTAATGTATATGTGATATGTTCATTGTATCTTAAAAATCCTTTCAATAAAAATTGAGTATGTTTAAAAAAAAATTTCTTAGACATTTACTTTTAACTATTATGTAGACCAGCTTGCAATCGAACACCATATTTTCTTCTTGTAATTGTTTTTAGTAAATGTGTTTTGAGTACTTGCTGTGGTTTCCATCAGGGCCAGTGTTAGGCCGGTGCAAGTGGGCAGTTGCCTAGGGCCCAGTCCCAGGACAGTTTTCATCTGGGGTTCCTGCACTGTGCTGTCTTTTACTAAAAGTCATTTGTGGCTCATGACAGTGGAGGATTGACCATCAGGAGCAGTGCCGCAGTCTGTAATGGGCCGCCAGCTCTCCATACAAGGGGAGGGTGTGCAATCAGTGCCCGGCTGTATACCACACTGAAAAGATTGCAAAAGGAAGCAATGCAGGGGATGAGCTTAGCCGGCCTGTCATGCTGTGAATCACCCCTAAGAGCAACATGCACAGCAATTTAAAGGTTCCACCTCTGCATGTCATCTTTGGTGTTCTAGGGTATAACATTGCACAGCTTGGGCTGCACCTTTAAACTGCTGTGCATATTGCTCTCTGGTATTTAGAGGTGATTCACAGCGTAACAGGCCAGCTGAGCTCATACCCTGCATTCCTGGGATATAGGGCTATGGGCAAGTGAATGCTAGAAGACGGAAGGTGTTTGTCCATAGGTGAGGGGAGGGGGGGCAGAATAACCCTAAACCCCCCTTCCCAGATTCTCCCTCACTCTCACTTTTGTTGAATCTTGTGGCATCCACTCACACTTTGCCCATCATTGGGTTCATGGGGGAATCCCCTTTCATGCTGCATATTATTTATGGGACCCACTCACACTCTGCCTATTTTGGTGTCTGGGCGATATACCTGCTAATCCATTCTGCCTATTCATGTGTGGTCTATTTACATTGGTTTTGAAGTTTGAGGAATCAGCTTAAGCAGTGTATTTTTGATTTTCATAGAACTTGAAACCACGAGAACGATTTAAATCGTATGGCAATCATTTTCATACCCAATTCTTTATTCTATGTAGAACGTATGTGTCTCTTTGCCCCTTAAACTACTTTTCCCACAAAAGCAGAACACCAAGCCCTACAAAAGTGTAAATGGCAGAATCGAAGCCCAGATACTTCACATAGAGGCTGGGAAAACAAGTGTAGTTTACATTGGCCTTTATACACTAAACCTAGAAAGAAATGTAACAGGAGTGATTCAGAAAGTTTTTTGGATTGAATGTGTGCTTGAATGCACTCGAATTTTGTGAGCGAATTTTTTCTTGAGCACAGCTGAAAATCCCTTTACAACTGGTAAACTAGTGCAGAAATTTTCTGTAACAAAATGCTGTGTGCAAATTTGTTTCTGCTGCCTACTATTTTTTAGCAAAACTCCATCTGTTGTTGCCCTTTTGTTCTGTGATTGTTTTTGGTTTGTTTCCTTTTCATTGGGTATATGTGTAATTTTGAGATGATGTTGCCTTAGGTTGCCACTCCAGCCCCTTCCTACAAAAAAAAAAAAAAAATAAATAAAGCCCGTCCAGCCCCCTCCAAATAGCATTCTGCTAATGTAGTAAAAGAAAAAAAAAAATCTTCACGTCCGGCCCCCCCCGCCCCCCCCCCCCCCCCCCCCAAATTCAGGCCCCGAAGTTGGCAGTGCCACAGCTGGCAGCACCGAACTCCTGCCGCCATCGTCTTAAAGTCACGGTCGGCCGCTGGGAGTAGACGCTCTGCATCACACGCGCTCCTGTCCATTCACATGTTTTTTTTTTCTCTGTAACAAGGTATCCGTCTCCTCGCCATACCTCCAATAGACCTACTGATTAAATGTGCAGGGCTGCTTCTGCTCCTAGTGAATAAAACCCATTGTTTTTGTTCTCTTAACAGGAAGTGAGACTCCAGGAGGTGCAGGGTGAAAATGAACGCCTTGTGGAAAAAAATTCAAGACTTTGCAGCACAGTAAAGTGGGCAGCCAAGGTGGGCATATTTATAAACACTACATGACATTTCAGTGTGATGCATAAAGCCATTTTTCCCCTATACTCTGCTCCACCGCGACATTCATTGCATCTGGGTTGTCACTGAGCCAGAAGGTGTGTCTGCAAAACTAAAAAAGCTGTAGCTCCTCCCATCAAGCCTACACAAGGCTCAGCTGCCCCTCAGGCCCCAGTCTTTGTCTCTGTAGGCAGCCGCAGTAGGGCTGCGAACATTTTTGCAAGAATTTTATTTCTTTTCCCTTCATTTTTTGGATCACGGTCCAACCCCATGCTCCTGGGCCTAGTGCTAGGTTTCTTCTCAGAGGACCCACCACAGATGCCGACTGGCTGGTATCCAAACTGGGAAGCAGGAGAAGACTTTGAAGCGGTCAGTGAGGATGTGCCGTTGGGTCAGGTAGGCAGTTATTTATGGTATGCCCAGGTCCTGCAGCTGGACTCTTTTAAGGAGTGAGGCCTGCAATGGGACTTACATGGTGTCCCTGAATGTCTAGGGTGGTGGACTAGGCCCCCTCCTTTGGTGGCCTTGGAATTGGGATGCCCCTGTGTGTTAGGCCCTTCCGTGCTTAAGTTCTGGTTGGTGTTGTGCTGTTGCTTGGCTGGATGGGGGCATTGGGTGCTCCTCCGGTCCCCCTTGTTTGGCCAGGCCGCCGCCTTACTGGTTCTGCGGTTTTTGGTGGTGATTCAACCTTGGGGAAGGGGGGGGGGCTCCGGTGGGCAGCCGGCCCAGTCTCCAGCCAGCGCATGGTACCTTGCTTTCTGGCAGTGGGGTGGCATGGTCAGTCCCCCCCACTTGTGCGGCTTCTGTGTTTGGGCGGGGGGCTCCGAATGGTTTCCTGCTACGCCCTCCATTCTGGGCTTCAGCAGCTTACATGGTGCATCCCATGTACACACAGGGGTTCGATTCCCTCGCCCGTTACAAAAAAGGAGAACAATTGTACAGTATTGTCCGTCCTGGGAACATAGATTTGTGGTAGCTAGGCATTTGGTCTTGGGCATGGGGTGATATCGTGTGTGTGCATGGGGCCGCACACGACGATGACACGTTCAGCAGCCGGAGGACAGATCCCTAATAATGGTCTCCATCCTTTAACCAGTCTGACGTCTTCTCCTGGACCGGGTCACTCTGGCTCCCTCTAAGTTTCCACTCTATGATGCCAGAATCTCTGACATGAGCCATAGCAATTCTCACCTTAAACCTCACACATCGGTTTCAACTAAGGCCCGGGCCTCTGGGGAAAGGAGGACGCTACACAAAGTCCATGCACCTGCGGCCCTGGGAGAATACTGGTTCATCTTCAGAAGTAGGAATCTATCAATCTGTTTCCTTTGTTGTTCCAGCCTCTGTTGTCTGGTGCTGAACTCAATCTGGTTCAAGGTGGTTGGCCTGTTATTTTCCCTGGCATGTATGGTCCTAATCTGCTACAGAAGAGGCTATGGTTTTTACTTAACTGTTTTTCAATGCTTGGCTGGGAGTTTAGGAGGCCAGACTAGCTAACTGTAACTCCCAGGAGTTTTCATGGACCTGGGTGTTTTCTTCCGCGGTTGGTGTCTAGGTGGGATCTAACCCCTCTGCTGTGGGCGTCCGATCCACAGCAGCACTTATCCGCCATAAATTCACCGTGACAGGCTTTGCTTGTCACTCAATTTTAGCCACTTATTGACCTCCGCTTCAGAAGCAGATGGTGCCTTTGCTTTGGAGGATGTGGATTACCTAAGGTGAGTTGGAGTTTAATACCATGTTGGCCCCTTCATCGATATCCACTGATGCCCTGGCTCTTTTCAGCAAGGGCCTCTCCCTGCAGGCCTGGACAGCCATGTGGCCACTAGTAGAGGTTACACATGTTGCCTCGGAGGTTCTCAAGACATTTTTGCTTGAGCATCTGCCTTTTCCACCCGTGCAGCCGATTGGGTGATTCAGCGACCTAGAGACGTGGTCGTGCCCTACAGTAACAGCAGACGGTGGATCAAGCCTGAGTCTTCTTGACATGGTCCTTGGTCCTGGCTGAGCCTACCTGCTATGAAAGGAGGTCCAGGCCTGAGAGGTTGGGACCATGATGTTCCTTCCTGTTGCACCTGTGCATAGAATTCCATTGGAGACCTGGCTACCAGTGTGGCCACTTGGACTGCCTGTTACAGTTCGGCCTTTTTCTGGGGGGGCTCGGCATGTGGGCTCCGGACACGTCCATCTACTAGGAACAGCTGCTGCCCATATTCTTAGTATACAGTACGTCCTGCTCCAGATCTAATACTTACAGTTGGGATATACTCCGCCAGATGGCGCTGGACTGCAGAGACATCGAAAATAGGCTCCTCCCGGCCCCTCAAATACCCAGGGACCTCCCACAAATCCCCAGAATATTCCTAGTATGTCACACCCCCCACTTCCCGATATTCATGACACTTGGGAACCCGGCCTGTAGAGGGCGATCTTGCAGAGATGACATGAAAAAAAAAGCCCCTCCTGGTCCATAAGTACTAGGTTCCTCCCATTATTCTTCAGTCTTTTCGTCTCTGCAGTCGGCGAAGCATTCAGAAGATGACTCTCCTTCAAGCTGCAGGTAGCCGGGTTTGCCCCGGCCCTTTTTTTCTCTATTTCTGTCTGAAACTCTTTAAAGTGGACCAACACCCAGGATTTTGACTATCCTGGGTCTTGGTCCACTTCGGTGGGTGCCCCGCTGTGTGAAACCCCCCAAACACCCGGAAAACTCGCCTCTCCCCGCTCCCACGTGGCCGCGCCGTCCAATCAGCGCGGCCGGACAAGCGGTCTGAAAGGACCGGACAAGCGGCTCCTCCGCCGCCGCACTCTTGACGTGCCCGCGCCGGTCATTCACGGATGGCCGGCGCGTGTCTAGAGGGGCGCGAGGGAGGCGGCCGCCCGCCGCCGAAGACAAGGTATGTGGATTGTATGCCAGGGCTGGGAGGCATACAATATAACCAAACAGGTTTAAAGTGGACCGTCACCCTCGCGTGATCGGCCCGGGAATCTATAAGATTCCCGGGCCGATCACCTCCCTCCCCGCGGGACATCCCGATCTCGGATGTCCCGCGGGGAGGGAGGTGATCGGCCCGGGAATCTTATAGATTCCCGGGCCGATCACGCGAGGGTGACGGTCCACTTTAAACCTGTTTGGTTATATTGTATGCCTCCCAGCCCTGGCTGTGTGGTTCAGGCAAAGGTAGATACATACACCTTCTGATGTATACAGGAGTATTACTCCTCCGTAAGACCTAAATGTGAGTAGGCGGCTTCCGGGTTGGTGTTCCCGGTATGGGATGCCCCTGTCCCTTTATAATCCCCTTGTGCCTTATGGGTGCTTTTCTATCCCCTCCCCTTAGTTCTCCTTTAACCCTGCTGGGTAAAAAGGAGGGGGGGAAGGGGGGGCATTACCTGGGCTTATTTGTCTCGATAGAAGACCAGCATTATCAATTTGTGGCCCTGCCATTCGGCCTTACCTCTTCCCCCAAGAGTCTTTACCAAGATGCTGGCAGGAGTGATGGCTATATTCAGGGTCCAGGGCATCCGCATTGTGCCTTTTCTGGACGATCTTCTTATTGCGGCCTCCTCCCTCGAACAATGAGTTGGACACCAGGATGGTGGTCTCTACGCTAGAGAGGTTCGGATGGGTAATAAGTTACCCCAAATCCTCTCTCTGTCCGTCCAGGGAAATTCCCTTCCTGGGCCTGATTCTGGAATGGTTCTGATTCAGGACTTGATTCGTCTATTCTTGTCCAACCCTCGTCAGTCTATCTGTCTAGGGATGAGACTAGTGGGATTGATGGTAGCTGCATTCGAGGCAGTCCCGTTTGCCCAGTTTCACATAAGGACGCTTCAGCTCTTCCTCTTGGCAAAGTGGGACAGGTGCCCACTAGCATTGAATCAGACTTGTCTATTGTCTCCCCACGTTTTGCAGTCCCTTCAGTGGTGGTTAATATCGCACAACCTCCAGAAGGGCAAGTCATTTCTGACTCCACGTTGGGAACTGGTTACCACGGATGCCAGCCTGGTGGGCTGGGGGGGGGGGCTTCTGGAAGAAACATCAGTTCCAAGGATTGTGGGGGCCTCAGGAGGCTCATTCTCCAATCTATGTATTAGAGCTTCGGGCCATACGTCTTGTTCTACTTCGACTGACCCATTTCTTACAGGGTCTGCCAGTTCAGATTCGGTCAGACAACCGAACAGCTGTTGCATACATCAATCACCAAGGAGGGACTCGCAGGTGGGGTGCCCTCCGGGAAGTGTCTCTGATCCTTCAGTGGGCAGAGATCAATGTTCCTGCATATCAGCAGTTTACATTCCGGGGATAGAGAATGTGGAGGCAGACTCCCTGAGCAGGGGATGTTCTCGCCAGGGAGAATGGTCTCTCAATCCAAGGGTCTTTCAGTTCCTCTGTCACAAGTGGGGGACTCCACGGTTGGACCTGTTTGCTTCTCGTCACAATCACAAGCTGCCAGCTTTTGTGTCTCTATCCCAGGATCCTCTGGCAGTGGCAGCGGATGGCATGTCTCTAGCCTGGAAGGATCTGGGGTTCCTATATCTGTTTTCCCTATTCTCCATGATCAGCAAGGTGGTGCGCAAGCTAGCACTGGAGGAGGTGCCAGCAATTCTGGTGGTGCCAAGGTGGCCAAGACGTCTGTGGTACGCAGACGTCGTAAGGCTGGCAGTGGATCGTGTCCATCTGCCGCCTCTTCCAGATCTCATCACTCAGGGTCAACTTTGTTACCCCAATTTACAAACGCTGGCTTTGACGGCATGGCTGCTGAAGTCTCCATCTTGAAAGAAGGTCTTTCTGATGTGGTTATTCAGACTCTTATTAGAGCTAGGAAGAAGTCTTCCTCTGTCATTTATTACAGGACTTGGAGGTCCTATATTGATTGGTGTGAATCCAGGGTTTTGCCCTGTAGAGTATTTTCTATTCCTAGAATTCTGGAATATCTACAACGAGGTCTGGATATGAGATTACAGATTAGTACTTTGAAAGGGCAAGTCTCTGCCTTGGCAATTTTCTTTCAAAGATCGTTTGGTCTTCATCCTTTGGTTAAGACCTTTTTCCAAGGAGTCGCACATGTGCGGCCTCCCAGAAAGCCTTTACTTCCTGTTTGGGATCTTAATTTTGTGCTTTCGGCTATGCAAGCTGCTCCCTTTGAGCCATTGCAGGATATTCCTCTTCCTATTCTTACTCAGAAGGTTGCCTTTTTGGTTGCTATTACTTCTGTCCGCCGAGTTTCTGAACGAGCGGCTTTGTCCATTCAAGCCCCTTATTTTGAGAGGCATCAAGATAAGGTTGTTTTCCATTTTAAACCGGATTTCCTTCCTAAGGTGGTGTCTGCTTTCCACCTAAATCTAGTTCTTCCTTCCTTGTGTCCTAAACCTAGTAACGACAAGGAAAGGGTCTTAAATTCTTTGGATGTAGTTCGTTGTGTTAAGTATTATTTAGTTACTACCTCGGCCTTCCGCAAGACGGATGCCTTTTTTTGTTGTGCCTTCTGGGCCCAAGAAGGGTTTTGCTGCTGCCAAATCTTCCCTTAGTAAGTGGATACGTCAGGCTATCATTGTGGCCTATATGGCAAAGGGGAAAGTTCCCCTTTTCGTGTCACCGCTCATTCTACTCGTGCTATTGGAGCCTCTTGGGCTTTTCAGCACCAAGCTTCTGTTGAACAAGTCTGCAAGGCTGCGACTTGGTCTTCTGTGCATACTTTTTCTAAGTTTTACAAGGTTGATGTGCGGGCCTCAGCGGATGCTGTTTTTCGCCGCAAAGTTCTGCAAGCTGCAGTAATTTAAGTTATGCATTATTCCTTTGGGATCCCCACCCATTATAGACACTGCTATTGGATGTCCCAAGTGTCATGAATATCGGGAAGTGGGGGTGTGACATACTAGGAATAATACCATTTTGTGAGATACTCACCTGTAAAATGGTTATTACAAGTATGTCACACACCCCAGTTCCCCCCCCTTTTTTTGTTCGAGGGATCCTTTATATGGTGATTATTATTATTATTTCAAATAATTTTACAATTATTGAATATAATTGGCTCTTTTTGTTCTAAGGGATCATTTATTTGGTATTATTATTCTCATATAATTTTACAATTATTGAATATAATTGGCTCTTCCTGGTTCTTCACTGCTGTTTAAAAAGACTGAGGAATAGTGGGAGGAACCCAGTACTTATGGACCAGGAGGGGCTCCTTTTTTCCATGTCATCTCTGCAAGATTGCCCTCTACTGGCCGGGTTCCCAGGTGTCATGAATATCGGGAAGTGGGGGGTGTAACATACTCGTAATAACCATTTTACAGGTGAGTATCACAAAATGGTATTTTCTCTGCAGTCTGGCTGCGAAGGGCGAGAAATTGTCTCTCTACTCGCAGGTGAGCGGGGTTATTAACCTGCGGGCCTGTAGGACTATGCCCACCCGTTCCACTAGTAATATGCCTCCCAGCCTTGCCTGCGCTGGTCGGGTGAAGGTAGGCAGCACCGCCGTTGGTGCTTAGGAGAGCTGCTCCACCGCAATCCCCCACCAAAGGGTAGGCGGTTCAGGCTTATGGTGAGCCTCTATTGGATGCCCCTCCTGCACTATTGCCCCTGCCTATAAGTGGGCCCTATTTAAGTGGCCGCCGTCCTCCCTCATCCTCCTTGTAGTCTTCGGGGGAAAAGAGGGGGTGGTGTGTATGTGTATAGATATGTATGTTATGCAGTCTGTGCTTTCACTTTTCACGTGTCTTTATTCTTGTGTCAGCCGCCGCGCTGACTTGTCTTTATTGCTTTTAAACTTACCGCTCTTCGGGGGGGGGGGGGGGGGGGCGGCGCCCGTCTTTGGCATGTTCCGCATCATCACTATTACTGGCCCGCCCCTCGAGGTATACCAACGCCATCTTTTCTGACTTGGTTGGCCTATGTGCTACGGACTCCTACCTACCGCGGTCCGTAAGTGCCCTCGCGGGCGGCTTTATCTGCTTCACTTTTGTTACGATGTACTTAAAGTGGACCAACACCCAGGATTTTGACTATCCTGGGTTTTAGTGCACTTCGGTTGGGGCACCCCGATCGGGGGTGCCCCGCTGTGTGAAACCCCCCAGAAAGCCCCGAAAACTCACCTCACCCCGCTCCCACGTGACCGCTGCAGCCAATCCCTGCCGGCGGACAAGCAGAGCGCGTCCGCCGCCGCCTCCCGCGTGTCCGTCTTACAGGGAGCGCACCCGCGCCGGTCATTCACAAACGGCCGGCGTGGGAGCGCGCCCTGCTAGAGGGACGCGCGGGAGGCGGCGGCGGACGCGCATGCGCCGCTGGAACGTGGAAAAGGTAGGATTGTGGGCTTCCTGGGGGGTTTCACCCCGCGGGACATCCCAATTTCGGATGCCCCGCGGGGAGGGATCTGATCGGCCGGGAATCTATAAGATCCCCCCTTGGTGTTGGTCCACTTTAAGGTCTTGTCTGTTTATGTCTTTCAGGCGGGACGAACCCTTCTTGGCTTCTCCCGGCCCTGTTTTTAGTATAATTACTTGTAGGCCTTGTAAAAATTATACTCCCACGTCCCTAGCGGGTTATTGGGGCATCCAGGGTTCCTATGTAGCGTTATTCCCTATCGGCGTATAGCGCCGCTATAATCACCATATGGAGGCATCCCAGGATAATGTTACTGGGGTACCTTTGGGGCAAGACCGGCTGTGTGCAGCGTGTGGGCAGCCTCATGCTGACGCTGACAAGGCGCGGGTCTGTGTACCCTGTGCTGAGCAGGTGCTTGCATTGCAATCTGGCCTGCCAGTGGCTGCACCTCGTTTCACTTCACCTACTCCCCCAAGCTTAAATCTCACTCCTGCTGAGTTGCATACTAGTGGGGATTCTCAGCCTCTGATGTGTCTTCTAGACTGGCTACTGTTGAACAGATTATTGCGAAGTCTTTAGCACGTAAGGCCCCTGCTAAGAAGCGGCACTTGACGCCTAATGTTACTGTTTTCCCTATGGGAACTGAGGTGTTTTGGAATCTGTGTGGCTATACCCCGTCTGATGAAGGGGAGCTCTTTTCTGATTCAGGCTCATCTGATGAGAGACCAAGGGGTCAAGATGATTCTGGCTCTGACCCCTGGGACCCGGATGACACTGACAGATTATTGACCCAGATTTTTGAGGTTCTGTCTATCTCTCTCCCTGTTGAGGCTCCCAGGCAAAGAGGGGAGCTTTTCCATACAGCAAGATCATGTTTGGAATTTCCAGAGCAGGCACATTTCCATAACCTTGTGCTCAAGGCATGGGAGCGCCCCAGTAAACTTCCCGGGGTTCCAAAGAGTTGGGATAGGAAGTATCCCTTTCCTGCTGAGGTGGTTAAATGTTGGTCATCCCCCCCCCCCCCCCCCCCGAGGTGGATGCCCCTATCCTAGGGCTATCTAACACCTCTGTCATGCATTCCCGTGATCCTACTACCCTGCGGGATGCCGAAGACCGGCGTATTGATCAGCTGGCATCCCACGCCTTTGCATGTGCGGGGACGGCGCTGCGCCCGGTCTGTGCCTCTGCCATTACTGCTGTGGCCACTAGTACCCTTATCAGAAATATGCTCGATTGTGCCCCTGATGATTTGCCTTGTGAGGTGTTTAATGCACTCTCCAGTTGTGATGTTTTTGTAAATTTTGTCCTATCAGCATTGGATGACACCATCAGAATGTGTGCCAGAACTTCTGCCCTCGTGGTGGCTATACGCCGCTCGGTTTGGCTGCGCCAGTGGGCTGCTGACAAGGCTGCCAAGAAGGCCCTCACTGGTTTTCCCTTTAAAGGACTTTGTCTGTTTGGAGACCGCCTGGACCTTTTTACTAAGGGAGGCAGGTTACCCCAGCGCAGGCGGCAACCTCGGCCCTTTTCGGGGTCAGGGTTCCTTCTCCTCCCCTTACCGCGGTGCAAGACAGGGAAGGGGGGTGTCTTTCCCTGGGGCCCGGGGAGATTTCTGGGGTAGAGGCAGAGGACGTGGACGTCCTGGCTCCTCCTGGGGTCCCAAAGCTAAATACTCTCCCAAGCCCCCTCAGGCATGATGGGGCGCTCTCACCCATCCGGGTGGGGGGACGGTTGCGGCACTTCGCTCACGTCTGGAGGCTTCATGTCTCAGACCGGTGGATTCAGGAGGTAGTGTCCTCCGGTTACAAGTTGGAGTTTGCTGCCGTTCCCCCTCCAAGATTCATCAGATCCCGGATTCCTCAGGACCCTGTGTCAGCTCAGGAGCTAGTGCAAGCAGTGCAAGGCCTCCTGGAGCTGGTGGTCATCTGCCAGGTCCCCTTAAGAGAAAAAGGCAAGGGCTTTTATTCCAACCTATTCACAGTACCCAAAAAGGATGGTTCTGTCAGGCCCATCCTGGACTTGAAGATTCTCAACAAGTTTGTCAGGGGCAGGCGCTTTCGCATGGAGACTCTGTGCTCTGCCATCAGTTCCCTGCGCCAAGGGGATTTCATGACTTCTGTGGACATCAAAGATTCTTACCTTTATATTCCTGTGTTCCCAGGTCATCAAAGGTTCCTCAGGTTCGCTCTGATGGATCAACACTACCAATTTGTGGCCTTGCCCTTCGGCCTCACTTCAGCTCCCAGGGTGTTCACCAAGGTGCTGGCTGGCGTGATGTCTCTGCTCAGATGTCAGGGCGTCCACGTGCTTCCCTATCTGGACGACATCCTCATCACTTCCCAGTCTCTACATCAGGCAGAGTTGGATACTCAGCTGGTGGTGTCCACTCTGGAGTCATTTGGATGGGTGATCAACCACCCCAAGTCCTCACTGTCCCTTTCCTTGGTAACTCCATTCCTAGGAATTAATCTGGATACAGTTCAGGCAAGGATCTTCCTTCCTCAGCAGAAGGTGGACAGTCTGATTGCACAGGCCCAGTCCCTCCTAGCTTGTCCCCATCCCTCCATCAGGCAGGGGATGCAGCTGGTGGGCCTGATGGTGGCGTGCTTCAAAGCGGTCCCTTATGCTCAGTTCCACTTGCGGCCTCTGCAACTTCACCTATTGTCAGTATGGGACAAGGACCCAGCGTCCCTGGACAGGGTCTGTGTGCTCTCCCCCCTGGTCAGGAGGTCCCTCTTGTGGTGGATGGACACAAGGAACCTGTTGGGGGGCAGATCCCTTCTTGCCCCTTCCTGGGAGACGGTCACCACAGATGCCAGTCTGTCAGGTTGGGGGGGTTCCTGGAAGTCCCTGCGGGTCCAGGGGAGGTGGGGCCCTCAGGAGGCCCACACACCTATCAATGTCTTGGAGCTGCGAGCGATCAGGTTAGTTCTGGCTCGCTTGACTACTCATCTTCAGGGCCTGCCTGTTCAGGTGCGCTCGGACAACCAGACGGCAGTTGCCTACATCAATCATCAGGGAGGGACCCGGAGCAAGGGGGCCCTCCAGGAAGCGTCTCTGATCCTGTCGTGCGCGGAGGCCAATGTCCCCTGCATTTCAGCTGTGTACATCCCGGGGGTGGAAAATCACCTGGCGGACTCTCTGGGCAGGGGGACCTCTCGCCAGGGAGAATGGTCCCTATGCAGTAGGGTGTTTCAATCTCTGTGTCACCGTTGGGGCCAACCAGATGTGGATCTGTTTGCGTCCCGCCACAATCACAAGCTTCCAGCTTTTGTCTCTCTGTCCAGGGATCCTCTGGCTCTGACCTCGGATGCGCTAGCAATGTCATGGAAGGACTTTCAGTTCCTGTATGTCTTCCCCCCAATTCCCCTGCTGGGCAGGGTTCTGTGCAAGATTGCTCTGGAAGGGGTGCCAGCAATTCTGGTGGCCCCCAGGTGGCCAAGAAGAGTGTGGTTCGCAGACGTGGTACAGCTGGCAGTAGATCAATATGCTGTGCCCTTGGTGCCAGATCTGATCACTCAGGGCTCACTACGCCATCCCAATTTACAAACTCTGGCTTTGACGGCTTGGCTGCTGAAACCTCCATCTTGATGGAGAAGGGGCTGTCTTCCTCAGTTGTGGATACTTTGATTAAAGCTAGGAAGAAGTCTTCCTCTTCCATTTATTGCAGGGTTTGGCGTGCCTACATTGACTGGTGTGAGTCTAGGTCTCTTCCCTGTCGTGTGTTCTCTATTCCCAGGATTCTGGAGTTCCTGCAGCATGGGTTGGAGATGGGGCTCCAACTCGGTACTCTGAAGGGTCAGGTTTCTGCCCTGGCTATTTTTTTCCAGAAGTCCTTTGCTCAGCACCCTCTGATCAGGACTTTTTTCCAGGGGGTCACTCATGTGCATCCCCCATGTAAACATATGGTGCCTGTTTGGGATCTGAACTTGGTTCTGTCAGCCTTGCAGGGTGCTCCCTTTGAACCTGTGCAGGTTGCTGCCTTGGCCATTTTTACGCTCAAGGTTGTGTTTCTGGTGGCTATCACTTCTGTCAGGCGTGTGTCTGAGTTGGCGGCGCTGTCCATTCAGCCCCCCTACTATGAGAGGCACCAGGACAAGGTGGTGTTTCGTTTCAAACCTGATTTTCTGCCTAAGGTAGTGTCTGCCTTTCATTTGAATCAGGATATTGTTCTTATTTCTTTGTGCCCTAATCCTAGCAATGCTAAGGAGAGAGTTTTGCACTCTTTGGATGTGGTTAGGTGTCTGAAGTACTATCTGGTGGCTACTGCACCTTTCAGGAAAACTGATGCTCTTTTTGTGGTTCCTTCTGGTCCTAGGAAGGGTTTGGCTCCTGCCAAGTCTACTATCAGCAAGTGGATTCGTCAGGCTGTGATTCAGGCCTACTCTGCTAAGGGGAAGAATCCTCCCTTCGGCCTTACTGCTCATTCCACTCGTGCTATCGGTGCCTCTTGGGCTTTTCAGCACCAGGCTTCTGTTGAACAAGTTTGCAAGGCCGCTACTTGGTCTTCTGTTCATACCTTTTCAAAGTTTTACAAGGTTGATGATAGGGCCTCAGCTGATGTTGCTTTTGGCTGCAAGGTTCTGCAGGCGGCAGTGGTTTAAACTGCCTGCTGCTGATTTTTCTTGGGTATCCCACCCTACTTTATGGACACTGCTATTGGATGTCCCAAGTGTAAGTTTTAGATTTGGAGCAGGACGTACTGTATACTAAGAATACAATTCTGTGATTACTCACCTGTAGAATTGGTATTATGAGAATACAGTATGTCCTGCTCCAACCCACCCTTGGTTTGCATTTTCTTGGATCCCCTGTATGGTGATTGTTATCATTGTTATAGTTGATAGTTTGGATTGTTTAATTCTCCCGGCTTCTCCTTAACTGCTTTTCAATGCTGGGGATTTGTGGGAGGTCCCTGGATATTTGAGGGGCCGGGAGGAGCCTATTTTCGATGTCTCTGCAGTCCAGCGCCATCTGGCCGAGTACATCCCAACTGTAAGTATTATATTTGGAGCAGGACGTACTGTATACTCATAATACCAATTCTACAGGTGAGTAAACACAGAATTGTATTTTTCCATGGCCCCAAGCACATGTGGGGGGGGGGGGGGGGGCAGTTGGGAGCTGTCCGCCTCTGGCCATCTGAGGAGCTGGTCTCTTCTCAACTCTGACTTGGCCTCCGATTTCTATTTTCTGGGTGACCATCTCTCTGTTTTCAATGTCTCTGAGCTGGTGTCACCCGACTTCCCTTCGAGACGTGGAGTGCTCTTGCTGCTTGGAGTGGCGTTCTCCCTTTTTTGTTGTGTCTTTTCATTTAGCTGCAGAGGTTCTACCATTCTGCTCTCCATCCTCTCTTTATGGGCTTTTGGCCGCTCTCAGGAGGGATATTTTTTTCTATGGGCTTGGTATGTCACAAGGGGCTTCTGCCTAGTCCGCTGTTCACGTTGTTTAGTTGTGAGAGCAGTTTATTTTCCTTAGCCTACTAGGGCCAGGAGGTTATGGCTCTTTCCACTAGAGATAGTGACATTCCCTGGGCATGTTAAGTTTCCGCTTCATGGCTCAGCTGCGCAGGGCACTTCCTCTTTCCATTTTCCTGAATAGGCTGGGCAGCCAAGAGATCTTAAGGTGCCTTGCCTCCGCCTGGCTTTAAAGCTGTCGCATGGTAGGGATTCCTCCGCTGTGGTCTGCCAGGCTGTCCTTGCCCAGCTATTCAGTGGCACAGGCTTGTGGTCGCCCTGTTCAGACTCTGTTGCTGTTCCCACCTTAAGATGTGGACTGCTTTGAGACGTCCCTCGCGTAATGTCTGTCAAGTTGGAGCGGCGTATAGGAGAAAATACCATTTTGTCATAACTCACCTGTAAAATGGCTTTCTCGCTAGTACTCGGCTCCACCTCGATGACCCTACCCTTCGGTGGCTTTTGGGGTTGACTGTTTCATCTAGCTGCCAACTGATAGTATGTCTTTACTTGTTTTGACTTTGAGCGTTAATTTATGGGTCTCTGGTGGTTCCTCCCATGGCTGGTGTTACTGATTTTTGACTGACTGGGGGCCTGAGGGGGCAGCTGGGCCCTGTGTAGGTTTGGTTGGAGTAGCTGCTGCATTTTTATCTTTGCAGACACACCTACCAGCTGAGTAACAAAGCACTAGAACAATTTTACAGGTCAGTTTTCACAAAATGTTTTTTTTTTTTTTTTTTAAGGTTGAGGCTGAAAATGCTGACTTAAAGAGACAATTATCTGAGGTAACTGAAGAAAGAGATTCTGCCTTGAAGGAGAATCGTCGACTGCAAAGCAAGCTGGAGAACTTAGAGCAAGTGTTGAAGGTCAGTACAGAAGTAGACGGGGAGGGCTTTTAACCCTTTAAGTGCCAAGCACGTAACACCTACGGGCTGGCTTGTCCGGGCCTTAAGTGGTGCCATCCTATCCCTCGTAGGGGCTCAGATGGCTCCAGGAGAGCCCCCGGAATGCCCCCCCCCCCCGCCTCGGGTGCCGGGGCCACTAACAGTAAAAAAAAAAAAAAAAAAAAACATTTACTTACATGCTGTCGCGCTGGGTCTCCTCTTTACTGGGGGGCCTCCGATCGCCCCCCCAGGCTCTTCCGAGGTGAGGAGAGGGCTTTAGATCACCCTCCCCTTCACTTCCTGGACTGGGTCTGGGTTGGGGGCGGGGCCGGGTGACATCACCATGAACATTGCACATTGCTGCCCCTGAGGTGTCTAAGAGAAAGCTGGGGGAGCTCTTTCGCCCTGGTAAACAGGGTCCAGAGTTCCCTGAGCAGGAACATTTTACCATTTTGGTACTTAAAGCGGTCCTTCACTCTGAATAAGAGTCTATCTTATATGTTTCCCACACCCTGTACATACAGATTGTCCACATTAAAAATCATCCTACCTGCATCTACTGCATGTTATGAGCCTTTAAACATCCAAGATGGCGGCTTATGGAAGCCGCCATATTATCAGGCAGCCTGCAAACAGGAAGTGCCTCCTGACTGTGCTGCTCTGCATTCTGGGACTGCTGACCGTTACCTGACCCCAGCTCTGCTCTGTCTGAGCAAAGCACAGCTATAACCCGCCCCCCTGTACCTTATCCCACTCTCCTCTCCTCAGTAAGTGTGATGCTTCTGAGTCAAGATGGCGGCGCCCGTATCCTAAATTCCTGAACAGAGTTGCATCCCAATGGGGGAAAGAATAATAAGTTAGTGACTAAAAACATAAAATATATTAATTTTAGATGCTGGGGAACCGTTTTTTAAGAGTTTGGGCTTTTCATTAAATCACGCTGAAGGTCCGGTTTAAAGAATGGGAACGTCCTAGCAGGCTGCCTGCTGTGCCCAAGGGTTGGATAAAAGGTATCCCTTTCCTGATGATCTTGTTAAGAAGGCTTGTCCAATACTTTGCTCATGCCTTCCCCTGACACTACCTCTCTGAGGGATGGTGAGGACCGACACATGGATCAATTGGCCTGCCTTGCTTTTACCTGGGTGGGGGCTGGATTGCGTCCGACCTGTGCCGCTGCCATTACTGCTATTGCCCTCAAGAGGCTGCTCAAGCGTCTCCTTGATGGTGCTACGGCTGGTAGCGAGGGGGGGGGACTATAGTACTCTCTTACTTTGTTCTGATTTAGAGGACATTTCGGGGATCCTCCTCTCTTCCTTTTGGCTCCCAGAGTAGGTCGAGGCTCCCTCTTCTCTAGTGGGCGCAGAGATTCTTGGGGCCGTGGCAGATCCCGTGGTCGTCCCGGTCTCTCCTGGATACCAAGCCCAAACCCTCTCACAAGCCCCCTCAGGCATGAAGGGGCGCCCTCACCCATCCCGGTGGGGAGACGGTTTCGGCTCTTTGCTCACATCTGGAGGCTTCATGTCTCAGACCGATGGATACAGGAGGTATTGTCCTCCGGTTACAAGATCTGAAGGGCCTTAACAAATTGTCAGATTCAAGCATTTTCGCATGGAGACGCTACGCTCTGCTGTCAGTATCCTTCGCCCGGGCGACTTCATGACCACTGTGGACATCAAGGATGCTTATCTTCATGTGCTTATCTTTCCGAGTCATCAGAGATTTCTAAGGTTTGCGCTGGAGGATCAGCATTCGCAGTCTGCGGCTCTGCCCTTCGGTATCACCTCGGGTGTTCGCCAAGATACTGGCGGGAGTGTTGGCTCTGATATGGATCCAAGGCATTCGCATCATTCCTTGCCTGGACGACATCCTGATTGTGGCCCAGTCCTTTCCTCGGGCCGAGCAGGACACTCAGATGGTGACCTCCACTCTGGAGTCCTTCGGCTGGGTGTTTAACTTTCCCAAGTATTCTCTGTCCCCGTCCTTGGTGAGGTCCTTTCTGGGCATGACTCTGGATACCTCTCAGGTCAGGGTGTTCCTTCCTCAGCAGAAGGTGGAGGATCCTCAGGTGCAGGCTCGCTATCATGTCCTCATCCCTCCATCCGTCAGGGGATGCAGTTGGTGGACCTGATGGTGCCCTGCTTCGAGGTAGTCTCCTTTGTTCAGTTTTTCATGAGACATCTTTAGTTACACCTCTTGTCAGTTTGGGATCGGGACCCTGTGTCCTTGGATCAAGAGTTTGCTCTGGCCAGACGGTCCCTCTTGTCGTGGCTGGACTCAAGGAACCTTCTAGTGGGCAGGACCTTCTTGCCCCCGTGCTGGGAGAAGGTCACCACAGATGCCGGTCTGACTGGTTGGGGAGGCTTCTGGAAGTCCCTGAGGTTCTAGGGTTGGTGGAGCCCACAAGAGGCCCATGCTTCCATCAAAGTCCTGGAACTGTTCTTTCTCGCCTGACCACTCACCTTCGAGGTCGGGCTATTCAGATCCACTCAGTCAACCAGACGGCGGTTGCCTACATCAGTCATCAGGGAGGAACTCGAAGCAAGCAAGCCTTCAAGGAAGTGTCCCTGGTCCTGTCTTGGGCGGAACAGCATGTTCCCGGCATCTCAGCGGTTTACATTCTGGGGATGGAGAACTAGGAGGCGGACTCCCTGAGCAGGGGGACGTCTTGTATGGGGGAATGGTCCCTCTACAACGGGTGTTCACTCCCTGTGTCATTGATGGGGTCAGCCGAACGTGGACCTGTTTGCGTTTCGTCACATTCACAAACTTTCCAGATTTGTCTCTCTGTCTCAGGTTCCTCTGGCCTTCGCCACGGATGCATTGGCTACTCCTTGGAAGAAGTTTCGGCTTCTCTGTGTTCCCTCTGTTCCACTCCTGGGCAGGGTCATGTGCAAGATAGTCCAGGAGCAGGTATCAGCCATCCTGGTGGCCCCTTGTTGGCCAAGAAGGGTTTGGTTTGCAGACGTCGTGCAGTTGGCAGTAGACCGGTACGTCTTGCCCAAGGATCCAGATCTCCTCACTCGGGCAGCTACGCCACCCCAATTTACAAACGCTGTCTTTAACGGCTTGGCTGCTGAAACCTCCATCCTTGATGGAAAAGGGGTTACTTGCTTCTGTTGTTACCATGATTAGGGCTAGGAAGAAGTCCTCGTCTTTTATCTATTACAGTGTCTGGCATGTTTACATTGCCTGCTGCGAGTCCAAGTCTCTTCCCTGTAGGGTGTTTTCTTTTCCAAGAATTCTGGAATTCTTGTAATATGGTTTGGATTTGGGCCTTCAACTTAGTACCCTCTAAGGCCATATTTCAGCTCTGGCAATTTTTTTCCAAATATTTTTTGCAGATCATCGGCTGGTTAAAACTTTATTCTTAGTATACAGTACGTCCTGCTCCAAATCTAATACTTACACTTGGGATATACTCCGCCAAATGGAGCTGGACTGCAGACACATCGAAAAGTGGCTCCTCCCGGCCCCTCAAATACCCGGGGACCTCCCACAAATCCCCAGAATTTCTCTGCAGTCTGGCTGCGAAGGACGAGAAATGGCTCTCTACTCGCAGGTGAGCGGGGCTATTAGCCTGCGGCCCTGTAGGACTATTCCCACCCATTCCACTAGTAATTTGCCTCCCAGCCTTGGCCGTGCTGGTCGGGTGAAGGTAGGCAGCACTGCTGTTAGGTGCTTAGGAGCGCTGCTCCACCGCAATCCCCCACCAAAGGGTAGGCGGTTCGGGCTTATGGTGAGCCTCTATGGGATGCCCCTCCCGCACTAGTGCTCCTTGCCCCTGCCTATCGGTGGGCCCTATTTAAGTGACCACTGTCCTCCCTCATCCTCCTTGTAGCCTTCGGGGGAAAAAAGGGGGCGTGTGTAAATGTGTATGCTATGCATTCTGCGTTTTACACTTTTTTTCCATTCTGTTTAGTCTTGTGTCAGCCGCCGCGCTGACTTGCCTTTACTGTCTTTTTAAAATTGCCGCCGCTGAGCGCTGACTTTGTTCCGCACTTGGCGGCGGCATTACCTCAGGCGCTGGTGTGCTGCCATTGGCTGCTTGCATGGCTTCGCGCTCTTCGGGGCGGGGGGGCCCGTCTATGGCGTGCTCCGCGTCATCGCTGATACCGACCTGCCCCTCGAGGTATACCGACGCCATCTTAACCTGTTGGTTGGGCCATGCGCGACACGGACCCCTACCTACCGCGGTCCGTAAGTGCCCTCGCGGGCGGCTTTATATCTTTCACTTTTGTTACTGTGAGCTTACAGGTCTTGTCTGCTTATGTCTTTCAGGCGGTGCAAACCTTTTTGGCTTCTCCCGGCCCTGTATTAGTATATAACTTGTAGGCCTTGTAAATGTAATACTCCCACTTCCCTAGCGGGTTATTGGGGCATCCGGGTTGCTATATAGCGTTATTCCCTATCGGCGTATAGCGCTGCTATAATCACCATATGGAGGCATCCCAGGATAATGTGACCAGGGTCCCTTCGGGACAAGACCGGCTGTGTGCAGCGTGTGGGCAGCCTCATGCTGATGCTGACAAGGCGCGGGTCTATGTACCCTGTGCTGAGCAGGTGCTTGCATTGCAATCTGGCCTGCCAGTGGCTGCACCTCGTTTCACTTTGCCTACTCCCCCAAGCTTAAACCTCACTCCCACTGAGTTGCATACTAGTGGGGATTCTCAGCTTGATGTGTCTTCTAGACTGGCTACTGTTGAGCAGTTGATTGCTAAGTCCTTAGCGCGTAAGGCCCCTGCTAAGAAGCGGCACTTGACGCCTAATGTCACTGTTTTCCCTATGGGAACTGAGGAGTTTTGGAATCTTTGTGGCTATACCCCATCTGATGAAGGGGAGCTCTTTTCTGATTCAGGCTCATCTGATGAGAGACCAAGGGGTCATGACGATTCTGGCTCTGACCCCTGGGCCCCGGATGACACTGACAGATTATTGACCCAGTTTTTTGAGGTTCTGTTCATCTCTCTCCCTGTTGTGGCTCCCAGGCAAAGAGGGGAGCTTATCCATACATCGAGATCACGTTTGGAATTTCCCGAGCAGGTACATTTCCATAACCTTGTGCTCAAGGAATGGGAGTGCCCCAGTAAACTTCCCGGGGTTCCAAAGAGTTGGGATAGGAAGTATCCCTTTTCTGCTGAGGTGGTTAAATGTTGGTCACCCCCCCCCCCCCCCCAGGTGGATGCCCCGATCCTAGGGCTATCTAACACCTCTGTCATGCATTCCCCTGACTCTACTACCCTGCAAGATGCTGAGGACTGGCGCATTGACCAACTGGCAACCCACGCCTTTGCATGTGCGGGGACGGCGCTGCGCCCGGCCATTACTGCTGTGGCCACTAGAACCCTTATCAGAAATATGCTTGATAGTGACCCTGATGATTTGCCTTGTGAGGTGTTTAATGCACTCTCCAGTTGTGATGTTTTTGTAAATTTTGTCCTCTCAGCATTGGATGACACCATCAGAATGTGTGCCAGAACTTCTGCCCTCGTGGTGGCTATACGCCGCTCGGTTTGGCTGCGCCAGTGAGCTGCTGACAACGCTGCCAAGAAGTCCCTCACTGGGTTTCCCTTTAAAGGACTGCGCCTGTTTGGGGACCGCCTGGACCTTTTTGCTAAGCGAGGCAGGTTACCCCAGCGCAGGCGGCAATCTCGGCCCTTTCGGGGTCAGGGTTCCTTCTCCTCCCCTTACCGTGGTACCAGACAAGGGAGGGGGGTTTCCTTTCCTGGGGCCCGGGGAGATTTCTGGGTTAGGGGCAGAGGACATGGACGTCCTGGCTCCTCCTGGGGTCCCAAAGCAAAATCCTCTCCCAAGCCTCCTCAGGCATGATGGGGCACCCTCACCCATCCGGGTAGGGGGACGGCTTCAGCACTTCGCTCACATCTGGAGGCTTCATGTCTCAGACCGGTGGATTCAGGAGGTAGTTTCCTCCGGTTACAAGTTGGAGTTTGCTGCCGATCCCCCTCCAAGATTCATCAGATCCCGGATTCCTCAGGACCCTGTGTCAGCTCAGGAGCTAATTCAAGCAGTGCAAGGCCTCCTGGAGCTGGGGGCCATCTGCCAGGTCCCATTAAGAGAAAGAGGCAAGGGCTTTTATTCCAACCTATTCACAGGACCCAAAAAAGATGGTTCAGTCGGGCCCATCCTGGACTTGAAGATCCTCAACAAGTTTGTCAGGGGCAGGCGCTTTCGCATAGAAACTCTGCGCTCTGCCATCAGTTCCCTGCGCCAAGGGGATTTCATGACTTCTGTGGACATCAAAGATGCTTACCTTTATATTCCTGTGTTCCCAGGTCATCAAAGGCTCCTCAGGTTCACTCTGATGGATCAACACTACCAGTTTGTGGCCTTGCCTTTTGGCCTCACTTCAGCTCCCAGGGTGTTCACCAAGGTGCTGGCTGGCGTGATGTCCCTGCTCAGATGTCAGGGTGTCCGCGTGCTTCCCTATCTGGACGACATTCTCATCATTTCCCATTCCCTACATCAGGCAGAGTTGGATACTCAGCTGGTGGTGTCCATTCTGGAGTCATTTGGATGGGTGATCAACCACCCCAAGTCCTCACTGTCCCCTTCCTTGGTAACTCCATTCCTAGGAATGAATCTGGATACAGTTCAGGCAAGGATCTTCCTTCCTCGACAGAAGGTGGACAGTCTGATTGCACAGGTTCAGTCCCTCCTAGCTTGTCCCCATCCCTCCATCAGGCAGGGGATGCAGCTGGTGGGCCTGATGGTGGCGTGCTTTGAAGCCGTCTCTTATGCTCAGTTCCACTTGAGGCCTCTGCAACTTCACCTATTGTCAGTATGGGACAAGGACCCAGCGTCCCTGGACAGGGTCTGTGTGCTCTCCCCCCTGGTCAGGAGGTCCCTCTCGTGGTGGATGGACTCAAGGAACCTGTTGGGGGGGGGGGGAGATCCTTTCTTGCCCCTTCCTGGGAGACGGTCACCACAGATGCCAGTCTGTCAGGTTGGGGGGGTTCTGGAAGTCCCTGTGGTTCCAGGGGAGGTGGGGCCCTCAGGAGGCCCACACGCCTGTCAATGTCTTGGAACTACGGGCGATCAGGCTAGTCCTGCCTCACTTGACTACTCACCTTCAGGGCCTGCCTACATCAATCATCAGGGAGGGACCCGGAGCAAGGGGGCCCTCCAGGAAGCGTCTCTGATCCTGACTTGGGCGGAGGCCAATGTCCCCTGCATATCAGCTTTTTACTTCCCGGGGGTGGAAAATTGCCTGGCGGACTCTCTGGGCAGGGGGACCTCTCGCCAGGGAGAATGGTCCCTATGCAGCAGGGTGTTTCAATCTCTGTGTCACCGTTGGGACCAGCCAGATGTGGATCTGTTTGCGTCCCGCCACAATCACAAGCTCCCAGCTTTTGTCTCTTTGTCCCAGGATCCTCTGGCCTTGACCTCGGATGCGCTAGCAATGTCATGGCAGGACTTTCGGTTCCTGTATGTCTTCTCTCCAATCCCCCTGCTGGGCAGGGTTCTGCGCAAGATTGCTCTGGAAGGGGTGCCAGCAATTCTGGTGGCCCCCAGGTGGCCAAGAAGAGTGTGGTTCGCAGACGTGGTGCAACTGGCAGTAGATCAGTACGCTCTGCCCTTGGTGCCAGATCTGCTCACCCAGGGCTCACTACGCCATCCCAATTTACAAACTCTGGCTTTGACGGCTTGGCTGCTGAAACCTCCATCTTGATGGAGAAGGGGCTGTCTTCCTCGGTTGTGGATACTTTGATTAAAGCTAGGAAGAAGTCTTCCTCTTCCATTTATTACAGGGTTTGGTGTGCCTACATTGACTGGTGTGAGTCTAGGTCTCTTCCCTGTCGTGTGTTCTCTATTCCCAGGATTCTGGAGTTCCTGCAGCATGGGTTGGAGATGGGACTCCAGCTCAGTACTCTAAAGGGTCAGGTTTCTGCCCTGGCTATTTTCTTCCTGAAGTCCTTTGCTCAGCACCATCTGATCAGGACTTTTTTCCAGGGGGTCACTCATGTGCGCCCCCCACGTAAGCGTATGGTGCCTGTTTGGGATCTGAACTTGGTTCTGTCAGCCTTGCAGGGTGCTCCCTTTGAACCTGTGCAGGATGCTGCCTTGGCCATTCTTACGCTCAAGGTTGTGTTTCTGGTGGCTATCACTTCTGTCAGGCGTGTGTCTGAGTTGGCGGCGCTTTCCATTCAGCCCCCCTACTATGAGAGACACCAGGACAAGGTGGTGTTTCGTTTCAAACCTGACTTTCTGCCTAAGGTAGTGTCTGCCTTTCATTTGAATCAGGATATTGTTCTTCCTTCTTTGTGCCCTAATCCTAGCAATGCTAAGGAGAGAGTTTTGCACTCTTTGGATGTGGTTAGGTGTCTGAAGTACTATCTGGTGGCTACTGCACCTTTCAGGAAAACTGATGCTATTTTTGTGGTCCCTTCTGGTCCTAGGAAGGGTTTGGCTCCTGCCAAGTCTACTATCAGCAAGTGGATTCGTCGGGCTGTGATTCAGGCCTACTCTGCTAAGGGGAAGAATCCTCCCTTCGGCCTTACTGCTCATTCCACTCGTGCTATCGGTGCCTCTTGGGCTTTTCAGCACCATGCTTCTGTTGAACAAGTTTGCAAGGCCGCTACTTGGTCTTCTGTTCATACCTTTTCAAAGTTTTACAAGGTTGATGTTAGGGCCTCAGCTGATGCTGCTTTTGGACGCAAGGTTCTGAGGGTGGCAGTGGTTTAAACTGCCTGCTACTGATTTTTCTTGGAGATCCCACCATACTTTATGGACACTGCTATTGGATGTCCCAAGTGTAAGTTTTAGATTTGGAGCAGGATGTACTGTATACTAAGAATAATACAATTCTGTGATTACTCACCTGTAGAATTGGTATTATGAGTATACAGTACGTCCTGCTCCAACCCACCCTTGGTTTGCATTATCTTGGATCCCTTGTATGGGGATTGTTATCATTGTTATAGTTGATAGTTTGGATTGTTTAATTCTCCCGGCTTCTCCTTAACTGCTTTTCAATGCTGGGGATTTGTGGGAGGTCCCCGGGTATTTGAGGGGCCGGGAGGAGCCTATTTTCGATGTCTCTGCAGTCCAGCGCCATCTGGTGGAGTATATCCCAAGTGTAAGTATTATATTTGGAGCAGGACGTACTGTATACTCATAATACCAATTCTACAGGTGAGTAAACACAGAATTGTATTTTTCCAGGGTGTTTCTCATGTGAGCCCACCCTGTAAGCCTTTGATACCAGTCTGGGATCTGAATCTGGTGTTGTCTGCTATGCAAGGGCCTCCCTTTGAGCCTATCCCTAAGGCCGCCTTACCCATTTTGATTCTTAAGGTAGCCTTTTTGGTGGCTATCACTTCTGTAGGTGAGTTTCTGAGCTAGCGGCGCTTTCCTTCAAACCTTCTTATTTTGAGCGGCATCAGGATAAGGTGGGGTTTCTGCTTAAAGCGGTCCTTCACTCTGAATAAGAGTCTATCTTATATGTTTCCCACACCCTGTATCTTATATGTTTCCCACACCCTGTACATACAGATTGTACACATTAATAATCATCCTACCTGCATCTACTGGAAGTTATGAGCCTTTAAACATCCAAGATGGCGGCTTATGGAAGCCGCCATATTATCAGGCAGCCTGCAAACAGGAAGTGCCTCCTGACTCTGCATTATGCTCTGCATTATTGCTCTGCATTATGGGACTGCTGCCCGTTACCTGACCCCAGCTCTGCTCTGTCTGGGCAAAGCACAGCTATAACCCGCCCCCCTGTACCTTATCCCACTCTCCTCTCCTCAGTAAGTGTGATGCTTCTGAGTCAAGATGGCGGCGCCCGTATCCTAAATTCCTGAACAGAGTTGCAGCCCAATGGGGGAAAGAATAATAACTTAGTGACTAAAAACATAAAATATATTAATTTTAGATGCTGGGGAACCATTTTTTAAGAGTTTGGGCTTTTCATTAAATCACGCTGAAGGTTTAAGCCAGATTTCTGTTAAGGGGAAGGAATTTCCTTTCCTACTTATTGCTCTTTCCACTCGTGCTATTGGTGCGTCTTGGGCCTTTCAGCACCAAGCCTCTGTTGAACAAGTTTATAAGGCCGCAACTTGGTCTTCTGTTCATGCTTCTTACAAGTTTTACAAGGTTGATGTTAGGGCCTCAGCTGATGCTGCTTTTGGCTGCAAGGTTCTTCAGGGGGCAGTGGTTTTAACCGCCCGCCTTTGCTTTTTGGGGATCCCACTCTACCTTACGGACACTGCTTTTGGATGTCCCAGACGTAAGGAATAAGTGAAACAGGACGTGCTGTATACTTGGAAAAATACAATTCTGTGAGTACTCACCTGTTTGTAGTATACAGCACGTCCTGTTTCATCCCTCCCTTGTTATTGTTATTATTCTTGGTTACCTCTGTATGGTGATTTGTTCAAATGTTCAATGAGTTTCCTTCATTAATTGTTCTCCCGGCTTCTTGTCTAACTGCTTTGTAACACTGGGAATTTGTGGGAGGTTCCTGGCTTTTTATAGGGCCAGGAGATGCCACAAGTCTTTCTGCAGTCCACTGCGCCACCTTGTGGCGGATAACCCAGACATAAGGAATAAGTAAAACAGGACGTGCTGTATACTACAAAAACAATTCTACAGGTGACTACTCAAAGAATTGTATTTTTATTACAAAAAACACTACAAATTGTAAAAAAAAATATATATTTTTTTAATTTTTTGCACATATTTCACCCCAAAATATTGAGAATACACCTAAAAAATTACAAAAAAGACATTTCATTTTAAGGCCCAGATTCTGCTGAAAAAAGAATATATAATTCCCTGGGAAATCCCTGGAAATCCCTTCAAAAATCACAGTTGAACATGTGGAGCGCAAAATAGTGCAAAATGGTCTGTCAACAGAGAATGAAGAACGCTCCAGGTAGGCTGGCACTTAAAGGGTTAATCACATCTTCTTTTAGTTTAATCTCACTTTATTAAGTTTTTTTTAGGGAGAGAAGAGAAACAATTACATATCAAAGAAAAAGGAACCGAACCAATGACAGAACAATCAATACACAATATAGCAATGTTTGCCCTCTCACGGTAAAGCGCTACTGCAGGCAAAGATAATTGTTACACCATTGTGTTGGGCTACATTTGGCACGGTTTTCCATTTTTATGTTGAAGAAGAAATGGCGGAGATATCAAGGTTTACATTTTCACCTCATAATTTCTCTTCTGAAAAAGTGGGCATGGGCCAGCAATCTTGTCCCCGCTCTGCTGAGCTCATTAGGGAACAGGATGAAAAAGAGAATGGCATTGGCTGAACCTGTAAACCTCTATCTCGGCCTTTTCTGCTTGAATTTAAAAATGGTAGTTTAGGACACTGCCAGGCGTAGCCCCACTCAATAGTGTAACAGTTACCTTTGCCTGCAGTATCACTTTAACTGTTTTCAAAAACGGTCAAGGGGAAGGTCACTTGGTACATTAAGCCTGTTATAAATGGTTGCATCCCATATGTGTAACAATGTCAACTAGGTACATTGTGAGGATAGGGGTGCATGTGGTAAATGCTGAACAACTGGAGAATATACAGCTGCGCTGATTAGAGTGAGGGGCATGCCCCTGCAGTATACAATGATCAACAACTGTCAGCGGGAGCAGAGTAACTAATGAGCCAGAGATAAATACAACCTATAAAAAGTATCCATTATATAAGATGGAGAAACAATGAGAGAATATCAGTGGAATATAACATTTTCCAAGTGTACAGCACGGCCTGTTTCATTTAAATCATTACTTCTGGGTATTCCGCCACAAGGTGGCGCAGTTGACTGCAGAAGACATGTGGCTCCTCCCGGCCCTATAAAAAGGCAGGAATCACCCATAGACCCCCAGTGTTTTCTCTGCAGTCATGACTGCGAAGACCGAAGATGGCTCTCTATGGTTATTCGCAGGTGAGTGGGGCAACCAAGCCTGCGGCCCTGTAAGCCTATTTCCACTTGCTTCCGGACCCTCCTGCCTCCCAGCCCTGGCTGACGGATCGGGTGATGGTAGGGGAGCACCTGGGTCGGGTGCTCGGTGAGCTTTGCTCCATGCCGCAGACCCTATAACTGAAGGGTAGCCGGCCATAGGCATATGGTGAGCCTATAGGGGGAATGGAGGAACCACTGCTGCTTGTGTGCCTGCTGTTTTTTTACGGGGGTGAGTCTTTATTGTGGGGGTTGTCTGGTGTGGGACTATTTCTGCTCTGGGGTTTTTTGTATGGCTCCCCCCCTCCCTTCACTGGTCTGCCTTCCTGCACTCTGCGCTGCCACCCCCCCTCTCCCCGTCGAGGCTGTTGCTGGGGGGGGGGGGGGGGGGGGGGTGTCGGTCGCACGTGCACCTCCGTGTGTATGCGGCCTCCTCTCCCCGCCTTCGGGGGCCTGGCCTCCTCCCTGGCGCCGGGCGCCATTCTCTGAGTAGGCGCCGGCGTTCTCTCCCTTTTGCGGCGGGAGGCGCCGCGGGATCATGCGTTTTTCATCATCTCCCCGCGGCCCGCCCCTCGAGGTTCTTCTAGCGGCACCATCTTCCTGGCTCCGCGCTGCAGGCTGGGTGCCCTTCCCTGGCTGCCTGACCTGGTCGACTGACGTCGCTGTGGGGCATCCTGTCCTAAGTTCCTCCTGCACGTGCCGCGGATTCCATTGCAGCTGGTCCGTGAGTCGATCCTGCGGGTCTGATTGATTGGTGCATGTGCTGTGGGATGCTCATGATTTTCCATGCTTATGTCTTGCAGACGGGATAGCAATATTGTGGTTTCTCCTGTTTCCATACCCTCCCTTGGTCCCTTCTCTGTGGGGCATCCCTTGGGGGCATCCCGGGTGGGCTCTTATTTAGCCTTACACCGTGTTGGCTGACTGTGCCTTTATTCTAAGTGTGCCATACACTCCACTTCCTCCTTCATGACATCTGGGTAATCTCCAATAGAGGGCGAACTTCTGCAGAGATGAATATGCAAAAAAGAAAGCCCCTCCCGGTCCATATATACCTGGGACCTCCCACCAAGTCCCCAGTTTCTTCTCTGCAGAGAAGGCGACAAGACAGAAGATGAGGACTTCTTTGCTTACAGGTAAGCCGGGCTCGGCCCGGCCTTCTATTATCCCTGTTACTGCCAGGACCCTTCTAAATTGCCCTGTATTGAGCCTCCCAGCTTAGGCTGTGGGTCCTGGTGAAGGTAGGAGCACCCTATGGGTACAGCAGGAGCACTGCTCCACCGTGAGACCTCACTATGGTGTAGGCGGTTATCCAGGTTTCTTGGTGATCCTGGTGTGGGATGCCCCATCCCGTTAGGCTTATGGCCGGCTCCTGGCTGGATTTCCCCCCTTCCGGCTCCCTTATTTCACTTGTGTGTGTGTATGGGAGTGTTTGATGTTACTGGCCTCGTAGTCTTACTACAGCCTGGGGAAGCTTCTCCCCCTCAGGCTGCGTTCGGGAAGGGGCCTTATTTGGCGCGATTACACTGCTTGTTGCAATGCTATTGCATTATTCTTGGTGTGCCACACACCCCGCTTCACTTCTTAAATATTCATCACTTCATGGGTTAATCCACCACAGGTGACGTATTGCAGAGAGGAAGTCTTGTAACGAGCCCCCTTCCGGCCTATATATACCTGGTACCTCCCTTCAATTACCAGTATTTTTTCTCTCTGCTTGCTGACAAGTCAGAAGTTGGAAGTCTCCTGCTTACAGGTAGGCCGGGGTATTCTTACCCCGCCACCCCCCTTTTGGTCTATTTCTGCCCGGTTTGAGTTTGTATACCTTTATGGTGAAATAGGAAGCCTCCCAGCCTTGGCTGCTCACCGGGCAAATGGTAGATGGCACTTTAAGTGCCTAGGAGCTTATCTCCTACCGCTCGACCTCATGCGTGGGGCAATGCGGCGAACCGGCATGGTGATCCGGAAATGGGATGCCCCTGTCCCGAGGGTCCCCGTAGCCCCTTTCTCTCCCGTTGGGGGGGGTGGTGAGGGTGTGCTTTAGTATGTGTGGTTCACTGTATCACTGCATGTTAACATATATGTCATGTGTATACATTCACTGTAGCATGTGTATATTTTGGGTCTGCTTTAGGGCAGCTTGCGCTGGGTATGGGCTGGCCACCTCTCTGGCAGTTGGTTGCTTGTGGCCCCCTACCCTCGCCTGGCATTCATTGAGCTTTGTCAGCACATGCGGTTTTTACCCTTCCCCCTCCGCTGCCTGGACGCGCGTGCTGTGATCAGCTGTAAAGTGTTCCAGCTGATCAGCGTAGGGGGGGGGGGCGGGCCCGCTGACACGGACACCGGTCTGTCGGAATGGGACAGATTCTGGAAGGAGCTGCGGCTTCAGGGGCAGTGGAGGCCCCACTTACCCATCAGAGAAATGTCCCTGATCCAGACATGGGCAGTGTTCCATGTTCCCTGTCTCTCGGCGGTTTACATTCCAGAGGTGATGGAACAGGTAGCGGACCGGTTGAGCAAGTGCTCTCCCCGTCTGGAAGAATAAGCTCTCCATCCTCGGGTGGTTCTCTTATTGTGTCTCCAATGGGAGACTCCGGAGGTGGACCTGTGGGCCCCTCATCTCTATCTCAGGCTCCCGAGCTTCGTGTCTCTCTCCCGGGATCCTCGGGCTCTGACAGTGGACGTCAGGTCCCTGAACTGAGGAGCTCTGGGATTTCTATACCTGTTTCCTCCGTGGCCCTTGCTGGGCAGAGTTCTTCGGAAGTTGGCTCTGGAGAGGGTGTACGCTGTTCTCATGGCCCCAAAGTGGCCAAAACGAATAAGGTTCGCAGACATCGTTTGGCTGGCAGTGGACCAGTTCATTCTGCCTCTTCGGCCCGATCTGCTCACTCAGGGTCAATTGTGTTACCTCAATTTACCAGCGCTGGGTTTGATGGCCTGGCGGCTGAAACCTCCATCCTGAAGGAGGAGGGTCTTTCTGATTCAGTCATTAAGACTCTGATCAGTGCCCGGAAGAAGTCTTCTTCCGTCACCTACTATAGGACTTGGAAAGCCTATATCAATTGGTGTGAGATAAGATCTTTTCCTTGTAGGGTCCTTTCGGTCCCCAGGATTCTGGAGTTTTTACAATCAGGGCTGGACTCTGGTCTCCAGCTAAGTACATTGAAAGGGCAGGTCTCTGCCTTATCTGTCTTTTTTTCAGAAGCGTGTTGCGCTTAAACCTTTAGTTAAAACTTTTTTCCAGGGGGTTACGCATGTGCGGCCTCCCAGGAAACCATTACTCCCTGTTTGGGATTTGAATTTGGTTCTTTCGGCTCTTCAGGCTCCTCCTTTTGAGCCTTTGCAAGATATTGCTTTGTCTACCCTGACTCAGAAGATTGTCTTCTTGGTAGCGATCACTTCTGTCCGGCGTGTCTCAGAATTGGCGGCCTTAACTATCCAGGCGCCCTACTTCGAGAGGCATCGGGATAAAGTGGTCTTTCGGTTCAAGCCAGACTTTCTTCCTAAGGTTGTTTCTGCTTTTCATTTGAACCAAGATATTGTTCTTCCCTCCTTGTGTCCTAATCCTAAGAATGACAAAGAGAGGGTTTTGCATTGTTTGGATGTAGTACGCTGTGTTAAGTACTACTTGATTATCACGTCTCCTTTCCGTAGGACGGATTCCTCTTTTGCACTGCTCCACCGTGAGACCTCACTATGGTGTAGGCGGTTATCCAGGTTTCTTGGTGATCCTGGTGTGGGATGCCCCATCCCGTTAGGCTTATGGCCGGCTCCTGGCTGGATTTCCCCCCTTCCGGCTCCCTTATTTCACTTGTGTGTGTGTATGGGAGTGTTTGATGTTACTGGCCTCGTAGTCTTACTACAGCCTGGGGAAGCTTCTCCCCCTCAGGCTGCGTTCGGGAAGGGGCCTTATTTGGCGCGATTACACTGCTTGTTGCAATGCTATTGCATTATTCTTGGTGTGCCACACACCCCGCTTCACTTCTTAAATATTCATCACTTCATGGGTTAATCCACCACAGGTGACGTATTGCAGAGAGGAAGTCTTGTAACGAGCCCCCTTCCGGCCTATATATACCTGGTACCTCCCTTCAATTACCAGTATTTTTTCTCTCTGCTTGCTGACAAGTCAGAAGTTGGAAGTCTCCTGCTTACAGGTAGGCCGGGGTATTCTTACCCCGCCACCCCCCTTTTGGTCTATTTCTGCCCGGTTTGAGTTTGTATACCTTTATGGTGAAATAGGAAGCCTCCCAGCCTTGGCTGCTCACCGGGCAAATGGTAGATGGCACTTTAAGTGCCTAGGAGCTTATCTCCTACCGCTCGACCTCATGCGTGGGGCAATGCGGCGAACCGGCATGGTGATCCGGAAATGGGATGCCCCTGTCCCGAGGGTCCCCGTAGCCCCTTTCTCTCCCGTTGGGGGGGGTGGTGAGGGTGTGCTTTAGTATGTGTGGTTCACTGTATCACTGCATGTTAACATATATGTCATGTGTATACATTCACTGTAGCATGTGTATATTTTGGGTCTGCTTTAGGGCAGCTTGCGCTGGGTATGGGCTGGCCACCTCTCTGGCAGTTGGTTGCTTGTGGCCCCCTACCCCCTCCCCCCTCTCCTCGCCTGGCATTCATTGAGCTTTGTCAGCACATGCGGTTTTTACCCTTCCCCCTCCGCTGCCTGGACGCGCGTGCTGTGATCAGCTGTAAAGTGTTCCAGCTGATCAGCGTAGGGGGGGGGGGCGGGCCCGCTGACACGGACACCGGTCTGTCGGAATGGGACAGATTCTGGAAGGAGCTGCGGCTTCAGGGGCAGTGGAGGCCCCACTTACCCATCAGAGAAATGTCCCTGATCCAGACATGGGCAGTGTTCCATGTTCCCTGTCTCTCGGCGGTTTACATTCCAGAGGTGATGGAACAGGTAGCGGACCGGTTGAGCAAGTGCTCTCCCCGTCTGGAAGAATAAGCTCTCCATCCTCGGGTGGTTCTCTTATTGTGTCTCCAATGGGAGACTCCGGAGGTGGACCTGTGGGCCCCTCATCTCTATCTCAGGCTCCCGAGCTTCGTGTCTCTCTCCCGGGATCCTCGGGCTCTGACAGTGGACGTCAGGTCCCTGAACTGAGGAGCTCTGGGATTTCTATACCTGTTTCCTCCGTGGCCCTTGCTGGGCAGAGTTCTTCGGAAGTTGGCTCTGGAGAGGGTGTACGCTGTTCTCATGGCCCCAAAGTGGCCAAAACGAATAAGGTTCGCAGACATCGTTTGGCTGGCAGTGGACCAGTTCATTCTGCCTCTTCGGCCCGATCTGCTCACTCAGGGTCAATTGTGTTACCTCAATTTACCAGCGCTGGGTTTGATGGCCTGGCGGCTGAAACCTCCATCCTGAAGGAGGAGGGTCTTTCTGATTCAGTCATTAAGACTCTGATCAGTGCCCGGAAGAAGTCTTCTTCCGTCACCTACTATAGGACTTGGAAAGCCTATATCAATTGGTGTGAGATAAGATCTTTTCCTTGTAGGGTCCTTTCGGTCCCCAGGATTCTGGAGTTTTTACAATCAGGGCTGGACTCTGGTCTCCAGCTAAGTACATTGAAAGGGCAGGTCTCTGCCTTATCTGTCTTTTTTTCAGAAGCGTGTTGCGCTTAAACCTTTAGTTAAAACTTTTTTCCAGGGGGTTACGCATGTGCGGCCTCCCAGGAAACCATTACTCCCTGTTTGGGATTTGAATTTGGTTCTTTCGGCTCTTCAGGCTCCTCCTTTTGAGCCTTTGCAAGATATTGCTTTGTCTACCCTGACTCAGAAGATTGTCTTCTTGGTAGCGATCACTTCTGTCCGGCGTGTCTCAGAATTGGCGGCCTTAACTATCCAGGCGCCCTACTTCGAGAGGCATCGGGATAAAGTGGTCTTTCGGTTCAAGCCAGACTTTCTTCCTAAGGTTGTTTCTGCTTTTCATTTGAACCAAGATATTGTTCTTCCCTCCTTGTGTCCTAATCCTAAGAATGACAAAGAGAGGGTTTTGCATTGTTTGGATGTAGTACGCTGTGTTAAGTACTACTTGATTATCACGTCTCCTTTCCGTAGGACGGATTCCTCTTTTGTTGTGCCCCATGGGCCTAAGAAGGGTTTGGCACCAGCCAAATCTGGCATTAGCAAGTGGATACGTCAGGCCGTTACTGCGGCCTATTCTGCTAAGGGAAGAGTTCCCCCTTTTCGTATTACTGCTCATTCCACTCGCGCTGTTGGGGCGTCTTGGGCTTTTCAGCACCAAGCTTCTGTTGAACAGGTTTGTAAGGCCGCCACCTGGTCTTCTGTTCACACTTTTCTAAGTTTTACAAAGTTGATGTGCGGGCCTCAGCGGATGCTGTTTTTGGCCGCAAAGTTCTGCAGACTGCAGTCATTTAAGTTATGCTTCACCTGGCCTTGAGTTGCCCTTCCCTTGTGGACACTGCTTTTGGATGTCCCATGAAGTGATGAATATTTAAGAAGTGAAGCGGGGTGTGTGGCACACCAAGAATAATACCATTTTGTGAGTACTCACCTGAAAAATGGATATTGTTGGTGTGCCACACACCCCGCTTCACACCCGCAATTTTCGGTATTACCGAAGCATTTATATGGTGAAGCCCTTGTTTATTTATATCAAAATTAATTTTGGAGGTTACTGGTGGAATACTGGTACCTTGTTTTACTGCTTTTTGAATATACTGGTGATTGAAGGGAGGTACCAGGTATATATAGGCCGGAAGGGGGCTCGTTACAAGACTTCCTCTCTGCACTACGTCACCTGCGGTGGATTAACCCATGAAGTGATGAATATTTAAGAAGTGAAGCGGGGTGTGTGGCACACCAACAATATCCATTTTTCAGGTGAGTACTCACAAAATGGTATTTTTTACACTGCTCTGCTCTTATGTGGCTTATTTTGTGTGTTACAGGTTACCCTGTATATGTGCATATTAAGGGGTCCCTCCTGGTCCTGGGGTCCCTAGTTATAAAAATTGTCCACCCAAAAATCCTCCCACTGGGACTTTTAAGGGGCATCCCGGGTTGCTTATGCGTAATTCCCTGCGGTCTTGCGACTGACCACAAAGATTCACCATATGGAGGCTCTGCAGGATACCGTGCCCGGTATCCCTTCAGGACAATCCGGGCCATGTGTGGGGTATCCCTTACGGGGGAGAATGTGCTGATCTGTATACCATGCGCACAAAAGGCCATAACTCGGCTGTCTGGTACCCAGGCTTCTGGGTCGGCTCCTCCCGCTTCATCGCCTTCCCCTCCCCACCTGCTCCGTACCCCAAGTGACATTGGTACCAGTGGGGAGTCGCTTTCTCATGTTTGGGCTCAGTTGGCCAGCATAGAGAAAATGTTTGCTAGCACGGTGGGCAAGAAGGCCCAGGCTAAAAAGAGACAGTTGTCGTCGGCCCAGCCTTTTGTGGGATATTGACGACGAGTTCGCTGATTTGTCCGATTATTCCCCGTTAGAGGAGATCAAGATTCAGAGGCTGACTATGGTCAGCCTGGGAATTCCAATGTCGGGCAGGCGCTGGGGGATGCCGTTGGTACGGCCACTGTTTTGTCACATTTATTGGAGGTGTTGGATATTGATCCACCTGAGGCGCCCCCTCTTAAGAAGGGGGAATATTTTGGGGCCCACAAGCCCCATCTGGAATTCCCTACCCAGGGTCATTTTGATGCGCTGATACTTAGAGAATGGGAGAGGCCCAGCCGGCTCCCTGGTGTGCCTCAGGGATGGGACAAGAAGTATCCTTTTCCGGTGGAGGCGGTCAAGCGCTGGTCTTCTCCTCCCGAGGTCGACGCGCCTGTTTTAGGTTTGACCTACTCTTCTGTGCTGAACACCCCTGACCTCCCTAAAGGATGGCGAGGATAAGCGCCTTGATCAGATGGCATGCCACGCATTTGCCAACGTGGGCTCGGCCCTGCGGCCTGTTAGTGCATCTGCCCTGGTGTCGCTTGCTACCAGGTCTCTTATCCGGGACTGGCTGAATAACGCTCAGCTTGATCCAGATGGTGCTGAGTTCGCTATACTTAAGAAGTGCGAATTGTTCATGGATTTTGTCATGGCTGCGATGGAAGACTCCATTGTCGTGTGTAGTAGGACGTTAGCCTTACTGGTGGCCATGCGCAGACTGGTCTGGCTCCCTCAGTGGACAGCGGACGTTGGAGCCAAGAAGTCGCTCACAGCTCTCCCCTTCCTGGGTGCGCGGCTGTTTGGAGATAAATTGGATGCTGTTGCTAAAGGAGGTAAGTTACCTCGGCGGAGGAGACAGCGCCGTCCCTTTCGGGGGGCGGGCTCGTTCACCCCTTCCTTTCGAGGGGCCAGAGCGTCTAGGGGTCTGGCCTTCTCAGGTGTCAGGGGCTCGTCCTGAAACAGAGGCAGAGGTCGGCACGTCCCGCGGCTGCCTGGGGTTCCAAGCCCAAGCCTGCCATTAAACTGGCTCAGCAATGATGGGGCGCCCTCACCCGCAAGGGTGGGGGGACGGCTGCGGCTCTTCTTCCAGGTCTGGGCCCACTTCTTCCAAGTGGACCAGCGGGTATACTTGGAGGTCCTATATTGATTGGTGTGAGGCTAGGGCCTTGCCTTGCAGGGTGTTTTCGATACCCAGGATTTTGGAGTTTCTTCAGCATAATCTGGATCTTGGGTTTCAGCTTAGTACTTTGAAAGGACAGGTTTCTGCTCTGTCGGTTTTCTTCCAGAGGTCTTTTACCTTATCCCCGCTGGTTAAGACCTTTTTTCAAGGGGTCGCACATGTGCGGCCCCCTCGGAAGGCTGTGGTTCCTGTTTGGGATCTGAACTTGGTTCTTTCAGCTCTGCAGGGTCCTCCTTCTGAGCCGTTACAGGATATTGCTCTTTCGGTTCTCACTCAGAAGGTTGCCTACTTGGTGGCTATTACCTCTGTTCGGCGTGTCTCTGAGTTGGCGGCTCTGTTGATTCAGGCCCCTTACTTTGAGAGACACCAGGATAAGGTGGTTTTTCGTTTCGTATTTCCTTCCTAAGGTGGTGTCTGCTTTCCACCTCAATCAGGATATTGTTCTACCTTCCTTGTGTCCTAAGCCTAGCAATGACAAGGAGAGGGTTCTGCACAATTTGAATGTTGTTCGCTGTGTGAAGTACTATTTGGTGACTACTTCTTCCTTCCGCAAGACGGACGCTTTTTTCGTGGTGCTCTGCGGGCCCAGGAAAGGTTTGGCGCCTGCTAAGTCTACGATTAGCAAATGGATTCGTCAGGCCATTGTTGGGGCCTATTCTGCTAAGGGGGGGACTCCTCCTTTTAGGGTCACTGCGCACTCTACTCGCGTGCGGTTGGTGCGTCCTGGGCTTTTCAGCACCAGGCTTCTGTTGAACAAGTTTGTAAGGCTGCTACTTGGTCTTCCGTTCATACTTTTTCCAAGTTTTACAAGGTTGATGTGCGGGCTTCAGCGGATGCTGTTTTTGGCCGCAAGGTTCTGCAAGCTGCAGTGGTTTGAGTTGGTACATTCTTTACTGTTTCTGGTTCCCACCCATGACGGACACTGCTATTGGATGTCCCAGATGTCATGAAGACCGAAGTGGAGTGTATGGCACACTTAGAATAATACCGTTTTGTGAGTACTCACCTTTAAAACGGGTATTATGAGTGTGCCATACACTCCACTTCGCCCCACCCCTTTTATTCTTGGTGTGCCACACACCCCGCTTCACCTTTAATTCTTCACGATTGGGTTACTCACCGCCAGGTGACGCTGTTGCAGGGAGGAAGTCTTGTAACAAGCCCCCTTCCGGCCTATATATACCTGGTACCTCCCATCTATCACCAGTGTTTTTCTCTCTGCATGACGACAAGACAGAAGATTGAAGTCTCCTGTTTGCAGGTAGCCGGTCTTACCCCGACACCCCCTTTTGGTCTATTTCTGCCCGGTTTTGATTGTTTGTTACCTTTGTGGTTGAATGGAAGCCTCCCAGCCTAGGCTGCTCACTGGGCAATTGGTAGACGGCACTATAGGTGCCTAGGAGCTTATCTCCTCCGCTCGACCCCCTGTTTTAGGGGCAATGCGGCTATTCGGCATGGTGATCCGGAGGTGGGATGCCCCTGTCCCGAGGGTCCCCTTGTCCCCTTGCTCTCCCGTTTCGGTCCCTTCACTATGGGGGGGGGGGGGGGGGCTAGAGGGCTGTGTAATGTGTGTTTGGTTTACTGTATGTTTGCTTATTTCATTGTTGTCAGGCTGCACCGCAAGCGAGTGTGCGTGTGGCCTGACTTAGATTCCTCCTTATAGGGGCTGCTGCTGCTGGCCTGTAGGGCCAGAGCTTTGGGTCAGCTTTAGGGGTGACCGGGGCGGGCTGTATGGTTTCAGGCTTGCTGCTTGCGCCTTTCTCAGTTTTTCAGCTCCTCCCTCCCCTTGTCTCTTTCGTTTTTAATCGGCCGCCGCTTGGCGGGCCGTGGGGTTTTTCTGGGGGCAGCACAAGCTGCCTAGTATCTCCGTTTTTTCCCTCCCCTCTTTCTCCTTTTTACTGAGGGCTTGTTAGCCCTCTGATTGCTTTTACACCGCCGCACTGTTCATATTTGGCGGGGGGGGGGCCCGGATGACGTCAGGGGTGGGTGCGTGGTCCAGCGGCGCGTCGTTTACCGGCCCCAGCCGCACTTCCTCCCAGGTTCATTAGAAGGCTGCGTGCGGGGCTCGTGGCCGCATGTGTCTGCTGCTACTGCTGCCCGCTCCGCCGGCTCTTCCGTTGGTTCGAGCTCTCCAGCTTCGGATTCCACCGCTGCCATTGCCCTTCGCTGACTTTTGCTGCCAGTCCCTCATCACTTCTACAGTCGGGTGCTGGGCCTTTGTAAGCCTTATTTGGACAGGTAAGCGGCCTCACGCCAGGTGTCTGGCCAGGTCTTTTTTTTTATGGTCTCTGACTGTTTTTATTTAAAAAAAAAAAAGGAAAAAGAGGTTAAATATTTTAATGGACTAATACTTTTCTTTAAAAAAAAGTAAAAAGAGGAAAATCAGAGGCCAGTTTTTCTTGCCTCTTCAAAGCACTCTGGTGCTGTGTATGTATGTCATATTGCATGTTGCCATTTCTGGGGGTCTTACTGTTGGTTTGTCTCTTCCCCACAGATCCTGGGATTCCCTCAATACAGTGGCCTCCCGGTTCTATTTTGTCTGGCTAGTCTCTTTTCCTCCAAATTGGGACATATTTTTTTATTTCTATATATATACTTGTATATATATTTAAAAAATAAAAAGTATATATATATATACTATTATTTTAAGGGGATCTTTATTATTAATTAAATCCTCCCTCCCGGGACATTAACATAAAGGGGCATCCCTGGTGGCTTATGCCTTAAACCCAGAATTTTGCGAATACTATAAATCACCATATGGAGGCTTCCGATAATACCGGAAATGGTTCTTCTGGGCCATCTGGGGTGTGTGGAGGCTGTGGGACTCCGCTCCCAGGCGATGATGTTTTTGTATGCATTCCTTGTGCAAGGCAGAGTATTGCGCGTCAGTCCGTTGCTCCGGCTGCTGGCTCTTCGCAACTTCCATCATCCCCTACCCCTCCCTCCCTGTTCCGGACCCCGCGTGACATTGTCAAAGGTGGGGATTCGCAATCCGAGGTGGCGGCACGGTTGGCCAACCTGGAGAAGATAATTTCCGTTAAAGCAGGGTTAAAGGCCACTGCGAAATGGAAGCACCTGTCTCCTGTACCTCCGGCTTCACAGAATGAAGTGTGTGAGCCTGTAGATTGGTCCGATTGCTCCCTGGACGAGGAGGGAGAATTTCTGGTGGAGTCAGATGAGCCTGCAGATCAGCTTGAGGTTGATGCTATTGGCGATTTGTCTGCGGGGGTTTCCCGTGACACCCCCTCCATTCTGGCTCAAATGTTTGAAATTTTGAATTTAGATCCACCTGAGGCCGTCACCCTGCCTAAGGGTCAGTTGTTTAATGTGCCTCAGCCGCCTTTGGTTTTTCCCAGACAACACCACTTTGAGAGAGTTGTGCTCAAGGAATGGGAACATCCCACGCGGTTAACTGGAATTCCTTCCAGTTGGGAGAAACGTGATCCCTTTCCGCCAGAATTGGTGAAGCTTTGGTCGGTTCCTCCTGACGTCGATACCCCTGTACTAGGGCTCTCCAGCACGGCTATGGTGCAGTCTGCTGAGACTACTGCCCTTAAGGATGGTGAGAATCGTCGGATTGACCAGTACGCTCGCCATGGTTTTAGTTATGCCGGGTCAACGATGCGCCCGGTGTGTGCTTCGGCGCTTCTTCTATTGGCGGTTAGATCTGTAATTCAGGGTCTGTGTGTGGATCTTGATCCCACTTGCAAGGAGCTTATTGCTCTCAGGCAGTGTGAGTCTTTTGTTTCCTATGTTCTGTCCGCTCAGGACGATGCGCTGGCTATGAGTAGCAAGACAGCGGCAATGCTGGTGGCTATTCGTCGGGCAGTATGGCTGCGCCAGTGGTCGGCGGACGCAGCTTCTAAAAAGGTGCTCACAGCTCTCCCCTTTTTGGGATTGCGGCCGTTTGGTGATAAAATTGATTCAGTTGCCAAAGGTGGTAAAATGCCGCAACGTAAGAGGCCTCGTCGTCCCTTTCGGGGGGCAAGTTCTGGTAGGCCTTCCTTTCGGGGATTCAGAGCGGGTAGGGGGGCTTCCTTTCCCGCTACCAGAGGTGCAGGTTGGACTCGGGGGAAGGGCCGTGGCCGTCCCGCACAGTCCTGGGGCACCAAGCCCAAGCCTGCCGGTAAGCCCGCTCAGCATTGAGGGGCTGCCCTCACCCGTGCGGGTGGGGGGACAATTACGACACTTCTCCCAGGTTTGGGACCAGAGATTCCGGACAGATGGATCCGGGAGGTAGTGTCGTCCGGTTACAAACTGGAATTCGAGTCTCGCCCTCCTTCACGGTTCTTTCGGTCTCGGGTGCCCATCGATCCTTTGGCCACACAGGGGCTCCTGGCGTCTGTAAAGAATCTGTTAGAGGTGGCGGTCATCCGGCCGGTGCCGCGTTTAGAGATGGGCCTCGGTTTCTACTCCAATCTTTTCGCAGTCCCCAAGAAAGACGGGTCAGTTCGTCCCGTCCTGGACCTGAAATTACTCAACAAGTTCATCCGTTTTCGGAGGTTTCGCATGGAAACTTTGCGTATGGCCGTCGGTTCCCTTCGGCAGGGGGACTTCATGACGTCCATAGACATCAAGGATGCTTATCTTCATGTTCCCATCTGCCACGCTCATCAACGTGTTCTTCGATTCGTGATGAAAGATCAGCATTTTCAATTCGTGGCACTTCCGTTTGGCCTTACCTCGGCACTGAGAGTGTTTACCAAGGTGCTGGCAGGGGTGATGGCCATTTTCAGATCTCAGGGCATTCGGGTCGTACCTTATTTGGACGACCTTCTCATCATGGCTCCGTCACTCAATCAATCGGAGACAGACACCAGGTTGGTGGTCTCCACGCTGGAAAGCTTTGGTTGGGTGATCAACTTCCCCAAGTCCTCCCTCGCTCCGGCCAGGGTGGTGTCCTTTCTGGGGATGCAGTTGGACTCTCTTCAACACCGAGTGTTTCTCCCCCAGTCCAAAATTCATCTGATTCAGGAGTTGGCTCGGGTCCTTCTTTCCAATCCTCGGCCGTCCATCCGTCTGGGGATGAGGCTGGTAGGTTTGATGGTCGCCTCTTTCGAGGCAGTTCCCTTTGCTCAATTTCACACGAGGACGCATCAGCTTTATCTGTTGGTGTCCTGGGACCAGCAGCCTCGGTCGCTGGATCAGCCCTTCCAGTTGTCCTTCCGGGTCCGGCAGTCCCTCCAGTGGTGGTTGGTCTCGGCCAATCTCGTGAGGGGCAGGTCCTTCCTGACCCCTCTTTGGGAAATTGTCACCACAGACGCCAGTCTTTCGGGATGGGGCGGTTTCTGGAAGGAGCTTCAGTTCCAGGGGCAATGGGGACCTCTAGAGGCCCACTTACCCATCAATGTGCTGGAACTGAGAGCCGTCCGTCGGGTGCTTGCTCTCCAGTTCGTTCTGCCTCTTTGGCCCGATCTGCTCACTCAGGGTCGGTTGTGTTACCCCAATTTACCAGCGCTGGGTTTGACGGCCTGGCGGCTGAAACCTCCATCTTGAAGGAGGAGGGTCTTTCTGACTCAGTCGTTAAGACTTTGATCAGTGCCCGGAAGAGGTCTTCTTCTATCATCTACTATAGGACTTGGAAAGCCTATATCGCTTGGTGTGAGATGAGATCTTTTCCTTGTAGGGTCTTCTCGGTCTCCAGGATTCTGGAGTTTTTACAATCTGGGCTGGACTCTGGTCTTCAGCTAAGTACTTTGAAAGGGCAAGTTTCTGCCTTATCTATCTTTTTTAAAACTTTTTTCCAGGGGGTTACGCATGTGCGGCCTCCCAGGAAACCATTACTCCCGGTTTGGGATTTGAATTTGGTTCTTTCTGCTCTGCAGGCTCCTCCTTTTGAGCCTCTGCAAGATATTGCTTTGTCTACCCTGACTCAGAAGATTGTCTTCTTGGTAGCCATCACTTCGGTCCGGCGTGTCTCGGAGTTGGCGGCCTTGTCTATCCAGGCGCCCTACTTTGAGATAAGGTGGTCTTTCGGTTCAAGCCAGACTAAGGTTGTTTCTGCTTTTCATTTGAATCAGGATATTGTTCTGCCCTCCTTGTGTCCTAATCCTAAGAATGACAAAGAGAGGGTTTTGCATTGTTTGGATGTAGTACGCTGTGTTAAGTACTACTTGATTATCACGTCTCCTTTTCGTAAGACTGATGCCTTTTTTGTTGTGCCCTGTGGGCCTAAGAAGGGTTTGGCACCAGCCAAATCTGCCATTAGCAAATGGATACGTCAGGCCGTTACTGCGGCCTATTCTACAAAGGGGAAAGTTCCCCCTTTTCGTATCACTGCTCATTCTACTCGCGCCGTTGGAGCGTCTTGGGCTTTTCAGCACCAAGCTTCTGTTGAACAAGTTTGTAAGGCCGCCACTTGGTCTTCTGTTCATACTTTTTCTAAGTTTTACAAGGTTGATGTGCGAGCCTCAGCGAATGCTGTTTTTGGCCGCAAAGTTCTGCAGACTGCAGTCATTTAAGTTATGCTTCACCTGGCCTTGAGATGCCCATCCCTTGTGGACACTGCTTTTGGATGTCCCAATCGTGAAGAATTAAAGGTAAGCGGGGTGTGTGGCACACCAAGAATAATACCATTTTGTGAGTACTCACCTGAAAAATGGATATTGTTGGTGTGCCACACACCCCGCTTCACTCCCACCCTTTTCGGTATTTCCGAAGCTTTTATATGGTGAAGCTTTTATTTATTTTGATTTATTTTGAGGTTACCGTTAATTTACTGGTACCTTGTCTTTCTGCTTTTTAATACACTGGTGATAGATGGGAGGTACCAGGTATATATAGGCCGGAAGGGGGCTCGTTACAAGACTTCCTCTCTGCAACAGCGTCACCTGGCGGTGAGTAACCCAATCGTGAAGAATTAAAGGTGAAGCGGGGTGTGTGGCACACCAACAATATCCATTTTTCAGGTGAGTACTCACAAAATGGTATTTTTCAGGTATTCTTGGGCTTTTATATGAACCATTGGTTTCGTTTTTTAGGTTATAATTGGTTCTTCCTGGTCCCCTTACTGCTTTTTTACACTGGGAAATTGGTGGGAGGTCCCAGGTATATATGGGCCGGGAGGGGCTTTCTTTTTTGCATATTCATCTCTGCAGAATTTCGCCCTCTACTGGAGATTACCCACATGTCATGAAGATCGATGTTGAGTGTATGGCACACTCATAATACCCATTTTAAAGGTGAGTACTCCCAAAACGGAATTTTTGCCCAGGGTTGTATCTGCCTTTCATCTCAATGAGGCCATTGTCTTACCTTCCTATTGTCCTGCCTCTGCTAATTCCAAGGAACGGAACCTTCATTCACTGGATGTGGTCAGGGCGCTCAAGTATTATCTGGTCGCTACTGAGCCCTTTAGGGAGTCTGTCTCTCTTTTTGTTCTTCCTTCTGGACCTAGGAAGGGTTTGCCTCCAACCAAATCCACTATCAGCAAGTAGATTAGACAGGCGGTGGTGCGAGCTTATTCTGCCAAAGGGAAGGAACCTCCCTTCCGCGTTACTGCTCACTCTACTAGGGCTATTGGTGCCTCTTGGGCTTTTTGGCACCAGGCTTCTTTTGAACAAGTTTGTAAAGCTGCTACGTGGTCTTCTGTTCATACTTTTTCTAAGTTTTACAAGGTTGATGTTAGGGCCTCAGCTGATGCTGTTTTTGGCCGCAAGGTGCTTCAGGCGGTAGTGGCTTGAACTGCCTGCCGTTACTCATTGGGGATCCCACCCTACTTTGTGGACACTGCTATTGGATGTCCCAGAAGTAATGATTGAAATGAAACCGGCCGTGCTGTACACTTGGAAAAATACAATTCTGTGATTACCTGTAGAATTGATTTTACTGTGTACAGTACGGCCTGTTTCATCCCTCCCTTGTTATCGTTGTCCTTGGTTGCCTCTTTCTGGTGATTTGTTTTTTATCATGGTTTATCTCCTGGCTTCTTGCATAAGTGCTTTTCAACACTGGGGGTCTATGGGTGATTCTTGGCTTTTTATAGGGCCGGGAGGAGCCACAAGTCTTCTGCAGGCAACTGCGCCACCTTGTGGAGGTATACCCAGAAATAATGATTGAAATGAAATGGGCCATGCTGTACACAGTAGAATCAATTCTACAGGTGAGTAATCACAGAATTGTATTTTATATAAGGTGCAAGTAGAGGGGGGGCGGGCGTAGGATATGTTGAGGATATGTTGAAGCCGTTCAAGTTGAACTTAGAGCTTATCTTTCCCTCTATGCATCCAATCTGCCACCCGCAGCAGTGGGATAAGTCTTCAGGTCAGGGGCTTTGGTGCCCCCAGCGCTCTTAGGCCTGGGCAACATGTTGAATCTGATATGTGGTCTATAAGAGCTCCAGATGAATTTCAGTATTGCCTGCAGGGATTCAAAAAAGTGCCTTGGGAAAGGAGGATAGGGATTGTTTGGAAACAGTAAAGGAATCGGGGAGGATGTCCATTTTTAAGATGATGATCCTGCCGAACCAAGAGTAACATTTCTTGTCATATCTTGACAGATCTTGTATAGTCTTAGATTTGAGCTCTTTAAAATTGAGATCATACAGGTTGTTCAAATTTGAGGGAATATGAATCCCTAAGTATTGAAGTGAGTTGCCATCTGAAGATTATTGGCTAGGGGCTGGGAACAGCGTAAGGTTCATTGCCTCTGACTTTGAGTAGTTGCGGGGTTAAATAGATAACTGAATCGTTCAAACTCCTTGGGGGCGGCTAGAAAGCATATAACTGGGGGTACGTCAGGTGCAGGTCCTCTGCAAATTTTGTATTGATGTCTTCCATATTCAATTCCGCTGATAGCTGGGTTATTCCTGATGGCTGTCGCAAGATGCTCCATAGTTAAGATGTATAGTCTAGGTGACAAAGGGCAGGTCTGGTGGGTGCCAATCGCAATTGAGAAGGGTTCAGATAGAATGTCATTGACTCTGACTGTTGGACTGTCGGTATAGTGCCATAATTTTGGATTCGATTTTGGGCCCTAGGCAGATTTGTGTAGCCCCGAGAAATCACCAACTTACCCTGTCCAATGCCTTCTCTGCATCGCAAGAAAGGATGCATGCCGGTACACCCTGATCATGGACATAAGCAATAAGGTGATACTTGCGGCCCAGTATGAACCCAACCTGGTTCAAATGGGTTAAGGGTCTATTCACAACTACAACTCTCAGCTTGCACTGCGTTGGGCAACGCAAGGGAAAATGCTGCCTATTTGTAATGTGCCAAGGGAAAATGCTGCCCATTTATATGCAGCTTATATATGGAACTGACCCATTAAAAATTCTGGGCAACATTTTCCCTTGCATTGTAGCTGCGTTGCCCAATGCAGCCCAAGCAGAGAGGTGTGAATAGAGCCAATATGAGCCGATAGAAGTCCAATATGAGAGGTTGGATTCTGGTGGCTATAATTTTAGAGAACAGTTTTAGTTAATGTTAAGCACTGAAATTGGCCTGTAACTACCGTCCCCTTCCTTTTCAACTGCTGTTGCTCAGACAACACACTGTTTTACTCTCCTATGTGATGGGCAACATCACACGGAAGGACTCAAACTCCGCCCATTTACTCTGCAACTCCCTCTCCTCTTCCCTCTAGTATGCTGAGCCTCTCACATCACCGTGCAGTGTCTGGGAGTTCTCCCTCGCACTCCATTTGGTTTAGTTCCAGGTGATGGCAGACGTCACCCCACCAGCTTTTGCAGAAGTTGCCGCTCTACAATGGAAGAATATACACTTATTTTTCACCTATACATTTAATGTTCAGTCCAACATTTACGTGCATAGCAAGTACCGTTTTAATTTATGCTCCCATCAAAAATTTGCAACGTGTCTCCCATCTGGATCAAGGAGGTGGTCTAGTGCTGTGTAGGGAATAGACTTGTATTGCTGTAAAACCCCCCGCGACTTGCCTGTTGGATTTGTACTGTGATAACATGAGGGATAGTATCTGTTGTGTAAGATGGGAATGTGTCCTTCTTGAAAGTGAGTTTCCTGAAGGAAGATGATACCTGCTCATTGTCTGTGGAGGTCATAAAGTACCTTTGAGCATTTTTTTAAGATATTGAAGCCCTTGATTTTCACGGAGCAGACTGTCAGTTGGGGCAAGCTCTGGCATCGGGTGTATTCGAGCCAGCATGCTGATTTCGTGTCAGGGGCCCTTGTGCGCGCAGGCTGGATCCGGAAATACTCAAGAGTCATTCTGTTGAGAAGCCATTCAGTTGGCTTACGAAGGTTCTGGGGGCAGGCTCCAAAATGCCTGCGGGCACATTCTACCAGAGTGGTTTCTGCTTTCTGGGCAAATTGGTCAGGAGTCTCTCTGGAGGAGATTTGCAGAGCAGAAACTTGGGCTTCCCCGCACACATTTTTGAAGCATTACAGAGTGGATCTTTCTCCCGACAAGAAACAGGAATTTGGCAGGAAGATTCTACAAGTTATTTCCCCTCCCTGAGGTAGGGAGGTATTTAGTATTTCTCGCTCATCATCAGTTAAGCCATCCTGGAGGACGTTTGGGGGAAAACCCCAATTGGCTTATCCGTAATGGCATTTCCAGTAGTCCTCCAGGATGACATCCTACATCCCGCCCAGGCTAAGTATTTTGGTCTGTCTCCTTAGTGAGTAAAATCAGTTCCTCATTCAGCTTTCAGTCCCCACCCTGCTGACCTGATCTATCAATCATCCTTCAGGGGACCAAGAACAGAAACACCCCCCACTCCCTGGCCAGATGTCCTGATTGGCAGCCTCTCTCTGCAGCTCTGAAACCCTGCCCTCCTTTCACACTCATATGTGCATCACATCACTGTTGCCACACCCACTGTTCCTCCATTTTTTCTATGAAACTCTAATGCTCTTATACCTTTATATATAAGGTATATATAGTTAACTTGGGAACTACAGGGTCTTTTCGAAAACTGATTGACGGATGAGACCATGGGGCAATGATCGGGCTTGCCTTTAGTATAATTTTTGATTCAAGCCAAAATTGGCATGACAGAATGAAACAAAGTCAAGAAATAAGCCCAGCTATGCATTTAGTGATTCCCACATTTTTCACTATATCCAGTCCAGGTTGTCCCAAAGTGATGACATGTGGGTATTCCGCCTCCAGGGGGCGCTCGACTGCAAGATCAAATGCTGTTGCTCCTTCCGGCCCCCTATAAAAGCAGGTGTCTCTCTATCATCTCCCAGTGTTCATCTTGCAGGGGGGGGTGCGTCTGGCTGCTGAAGATCGTTGGATACTCTCTCCTGGATTTTGGCAGCTGAGCAGGGCCTCCTAGCCCGTCGGCTGCTGCAGACCCTATTACCAGAGCTAGGCTCTGGGCCGCAGACCCTGATTAAAGGGTAGCCGGCCATAGGCTGATGGTGGGGGGGGGGACCACTTATTGCCTGCTGGCTTCATACCCTCCCTGTCCCACAAGCTATATTACTGTGTATGGTAGGCGAGACAGTTACTTTACTTTTATCTTGCACACTTTTATACTTACCTCCCTCGCTCCCTTGAGTATGTCTCTGGCTCCCCTCTCTCCTTCATCTTAGGCTGATACGCTGTGGGGGGGGGTCACCGCTCGGCGGTTGTAAGGCCACCACTTCTGCCTGACAGGTGGCAGAGGTGTGCGCGCGCCGCACGGTCTTGATTCGGGGGCCCTGCTGGGGGCCGCCCCGTGGCATTGTGGATTGTCCTCCATATTGGGGCAGGCTTCTCTTTCTGGGGCGGGCGCTAGTTTTTTCACGCCGCTGGTGGGGGGCCGCACGATGACGCTGTGGGATACTGATGGTCACTTTTTGCTTGTGTCTTTTAGGTGGGCCCATTGATTGATTGAGGGTTGTAGTTTCTCCCGGTCCCCCGCCCCCTCCCCTTTATTAAGAGGGATCATATAAGAAGGACTTTATAAGAGGACGATTAGGTTTGGGCCGTCAGTGCCTTGTAACCTGCATACTATTCTTTTTCTAATCACCATAATGGAGGCATCTGGAGATAGTGAGCTAGGGGCCCCATCTGGGCGGGTGAAGCTCTGCCCCTTGTGCAGTGCAAGCCCTCTGGGCGGATTCAGCACTGTTTGTACCACTTGCGCCAGGAGCGTCATTTTGGACCATGATCGGGCGGGCTTACCTGCCCCTAGCCCGTCATTGCCTGCTGCCTCTCCAGAACCCCCGCTTCTGCACTCAGCCCCCAGCGAGGGGTCCCATGTTGATTTGGCTTACCGGGTGGCCAGTCTCGAGAGACAGATCTCACAAACAGCGCCTAAGAAGGCCTCGAGTAAGAGAGAGAGTAAGAGACTGCACATCGAGCCCGTTTACTCGGACAATGATGATGATCTTTTTGAAGGTCTGGGCTCTGTGGAGGAATGCCAGACGATTCCCTTTCCACTGTGGATTATTCTGCTGGCGATGACAGTTTGTCTGGTTCCTCCTCGGATGAGGATGCGTGGCTCCCTGATGATACAGAGAAGTTGCTTGCTTCAGTTTTTGAGACTTTGCACATTGTCCCTCCCAGAGTGGCTAAGAGGAAGCAGGGTGATTTGTTTTGGCCTGAAAGACAGAGGTGAGTCTTTCCAGAGCAGGCCCAGTTTTCTAATATTATTTTCAAGGAATGGGAAAGGCTTGACAAGCTACCGTCGGTGCCTAAGGGCCTGGATAGGCAGTATCCCTTCCCTGAGGAGCTGGTCTGGCTATGGTCTCGTCCTCCCGAGGTGGATTTCCCTGTGTCGGAATTGTCCAACACTACTGTTACGCCTTCACCCGATACCGCTTCCTTACCTGATCCAGCTGACAAGTGCATCGATCAGCTGGTCTGTCATGCCTTCACCTTTGCTGGTACCTTGTTTCGCCCTGTGTCTCCCTGGCCATCAGAAAGAAGGTGAGATGTCTTGTAGATAACGCTAAGTCTCGCAAGCGGGCGGAGGAGTATAAAGACCTCAAGGCTTGCGTGGATTTCATTGCCTTTGTTGTTTCTGCCATGGACGATGGTGTCAGGATTTCAGCCCTGCTTGTTGCGCTTCGCTGCTCGCTCTGGTTGCGGCAATGGTCGGCTGATGCCGCAGCCAAAAAGTCGCTCACTATTACCCCCTTAATGGGGCACAGGTTGTTCGGGGAGCATCTGGACCTCCTGGTCAAGGATGGTAGACTCCCTCAGCGACGGAAGCCTGCGCGGCCCTTTCGGAGCTCATCTGCCTATCGCTCCTTTCGAGGAGGAAGAGGCTCTTCATTTTCAGGAGACCGCAGAGATACCTGGGGAAGAGGTAGGTCCTGCGGCCGACCCAATCCTGCTTGGGGAACCAAGTCCAAGCCCCCTGCCAAGGCCCCTCAGGCACGAGGAGGCGCCCTCAACCATCCGGGTGGGGGGACGGCTTCTGCTATTTGCTCATATCTCACAGAGCGTCTCGGATCGGTGGATTCAGGAGGTGGTGTCCTCCGGTTACAAAATAGAGCTGGCAGTCAGGCCGCCCTCAAGATTTCTTCAGTCTCAAATATCCCAGAACCCATTGAAGGCACAGGGCCTGAGAATGGCCGTGCAACACCTCCTGCGGTTAGGTGTGATTTGTCCTGTACCTCATCAGGAACAGGGTCAAGGCTTCTTCTCCAATCTGTTCACGATTCCTAAGAAGGACGGAACGTTGAGGCCTATCCAAGACCTGAAGGGTCTCAACAGGTTTGTCAGAGTCAGATATTTCCGCATGGAAACCCTACGGTCCGCGGTGAGTTCGCTTCGGCCCGGCGACTTCATGACCACGGTGGACATCAGGGATGCTTATCTGCACATCCCGATATTCCAGGGGCATCAGAGGTTCCTGAGGTTTGCTCTGGAGGATCAGCATTACCAGTCTGCGCCACTGCCGTTTGGGATATCCTCAGCCCCCCGTGTCTTCACCAAGGTGCTGGCGGGCATCATGGCTATCCTGAGGAATCGGGGCATTCGTGTGTTGCCCTATCTGGACGATTTGCTGATTGTGGCTCAGTTTCTTCAGCAGGCCGAGAGCAATACCCGGACGGTGTTATCCACTCTCGGAGATTTCGGCTGGGTAGTCGATTACCCAAAGTCTTCTGTCCCTCCCTCAACAGTGAGATCCTTCCTGAGCATGACGTTAGACACCTCTCAGGTCAAGGTATTCTTGCCACAGCAGAAGGTGTTGGGCCTCCAGACGCAGGTGCAGGCCTTGCTGTCTTGTCAGCGGCCATCGATCCGTCTGGGGATGAGACTGGTGGGCCTAATGGTGTCATGCTTCGAGGCAATGCCCTTCGCCCAATTTCACATGAGACCTCTTCAGTTGAACCTGTTGACCGGCTGGGACCGGATGCAGGAGTCGCTGGAACAGTAATTTTCACTGTCCCCCCTGGCCAGACAGTCCCTCTTGTGGTGGCTGGACTCCAGAAACCTATTGGTGGGCAAGTCCTTCCTGACTCCTCGGTGGGAGATAGTTACCACGGATGCCAGTCTGACTGGCTGGGGAGGCGTTTGGCAGACCCAGAAAATTCCAGGGTCAGTGGGGTCCGCAGGAGAACCGCTTACCCATAAATCTGCTGGAGTTGAGAGCGATCCGGTTGGTGCTTCTTCGCTTGACCCCATTTAAGGGGTCGTGCGATTCAGGTTCCCTCGGACAATCAGATGGCTGTCGCCTACATCAATCACCAGGGCGGGACTCGGAGCAAGTGAGCTCTCAAAGAGGTGACTCAGATTCTGACTTGGGCAGAGGAGAATGTTCCCTGCATCTCTGCGGTTTACATCCCCGGGGTAGAAAACCAGGAGGCAGACTCCCTGAGCAGGACTGCCTCACACCTGGGGGAATGGTCTCTCAGCAACAAGACCATTCACGCTCTGTGTCTCCGCAGGGGTCCTGTTTGCGTCCAGACACAATCACAAGCTCCCAAGGTTCGTCTCCCTGTCAAGAGATCCTCTGGCCATGGCCACAGACGCTCTGGCAATTCCTTGGACGGAGTTCAGCCTCCTTCATGCATTCCCTCCATTTCTACTCCTGGGCCGAGTGCTGCGCAAGATAGCCCAGGAAGGGGTACCAACCATCCTGGTGGCTCCTCGCAAGGAGTTGGTTTGCGGACGTAATTCAGATGTCGGTGGATCGCTACATCATGCCCGACGACCCAGGGCTTCTCACTCAGGGGGCGCTGCAGCACCCCAATTTACAGATGCTGGCTTTGATGACGGCCTGACTATTGAAACCTCAATTCTGACGGAGAAGGGGCTGTCGGCCATGGTTGTGCATACCATGATACAGGCACGGGAGAAGTCTTTTTCCATGATATACTAGAGTTTGGCATGCCTACATTGCTTGGTGCGCAAGAGTCTCCCTTGCTGCACATTCTCTATTTCTAAGATTCTGGAGATTTTACAACACGCTTAGACTTGGGTCTCCAGCTGAGCACCCTCAAGGGCCAGGTCTCGGCCTTAGCCATCTTCTTCCAGATATCCATTGCCAATCATAGGTTGATCAAGACTTTTTTCCAGGGAGTCACCCATGTCCGTCCGTAAGTCAGTAATACTGATGTGGGACTGATCTGGGAACCATTGTGCAATGCTGCATTGTCTATTTTGACTCTCAAGGTGGTCTTTTTGGTAGCGATCACCTCGGTTCGTCGCGTGTCAGAGCTGGCCACGCTTTGTATGAAGCCTCCCTACTTTGAGCAGCATAAGTATAAGGTGGTTTTTCGCTTTAAACCTGATGTTTTGTCTAAGGTCGTTTCTCCCTTTCATCTTAATGAGGAAGTTGTCTTACCTTCTTTGTGTCCAGCACCGACTAATTCTAAGGAAAGGACCCTCCAAGCCTTGGATGTGGTCAGAGCCATTAAGTATTACCTGGTTGCGACTGAATCCTTCAGGAAATCTGATTTGCTCTTTGTCCTAACAGAGGGCTCTAGGAAGGGTTTGCCTCCAGCCAAGTCCACTCTCAGTAAGTGGATCAGACAGACGGTGGTGCAAGCATATTATGGCAAGGGGAAGGAACCCCCTTTTCGTATTGCAGCTCATTGTACTAGAGCTATTGGTGCCTCCTGGGCTTTTCAGCACCAGGCATCTGTTGAACAGGTTTGTAAGGCTGCCACTTAGTCTTTAGTTCATACCTTTACAAAGTTTTACAAGGTTGATTTTAGGGCCTCAGCTGATGCTGTCTTTGGTCGAAAGGTGCTTCAGGCGGTAGTGAAATGAACTACATGCTGTTCCGCAATGGGGATCCCGCCCAAATGGACACTGCTTTTGGATGTCCCACACGTCATCACTTTGGGACGACCTGGACTGGATATAGGGAAATATACAAGTCTGTGAAACTCATCTGTAGAATTGTTTTTAGGTTTATCCAGTCCAGGTCGTCCCACCCAGCCCTTGTTCATTATGTCTTGTTTGCCTGTTATGGTGATTACCATTATTCTAAGTGTGCCATACACTCCACTTCGGTCTTCATGACATCTAGGTAATCTCCAGTAGAGGGCGAACTTCTGCAGAGATGAATATGCAAAAAAGAAATCCCCTCCCGGTCCATATATACCTGGGACCTCCCACCAATTCCCCAGTTCCTTCTCTGCAGAGAAGGCTACAAGACAGAAGATGAGGACTTCTTTACTTACAGGTAAGCCGGGCTCGCGTCCGGCCTTCTAATTATCCTTATTACTGCCAGGACCCTTCTAAATTGCCCTATATTGAGCCTCCCAGCTTAGGCTGCGGGTCCTGGTGAAGGTAGGAACACCCTAAGGGTGCAGCAGGAGCACTGCTCCACCGTGAGACCTCACATTGGGGTAGGCGGTTTTCCAGGTTTCTTGGTGATCCTGGTGTGGGAAGCCCCATCCCGTTAGGCTTATGGCCGGCTCCTGGCTGGATTCCCCCCTTCCGGGTCCCTTATTCCCCTCCCTTTGCCTGGCCGATATTTGGTTCCCCAGCCCTTGTCCCTGTGTGCTGAGTGTTTCACTGTGTGTGTGTGTGTGTGTGTGTGTGTGTGTGTGTGTGTGTGTGTGTGCGCTTGCTGCATTACTGGCCAACAGGGACTGATTACAGCCTGGGGTAGCTTCTCCCCCTCAGTCTGCGTTTTGGCGCGATTACAGTGCTCGTTGTCTAGGGGTCCGCGTTGCTGGGAAGGGGGCGTGGCCTCGGCAAACGCGCGTTCTGCGCTGGCCCGCTCTCCCTCCTCAGGCACGAGGCTGCGTGGGGGCCATCTTCTCTGGCAGGCCCCTTTGCACATCGGGGTGGTAAGGGCCTGATGGCCATCTCCTTAGCTTGTGTGTGTGTGTGGGGGCCCCTATTTAGCGGGGGCCCCCACTGGTCTCAAACATGTGTGTGCGTGCTTGTGCCTTAATTGCACTGTCTGGCTGGGATGTGATATATATATATATATATATATATCTATCTACATTTGTGTGGCTGCAAGATCAAATGCTGTGGTTTTTTACATGTAGGTTATGGCCATTTCTACACAGCTCTGCTCTTATGTTGCTTATTTTGTGTGTTACAGGTTGCCCTGTATATGTGCATATTAAGGGGTCCCTCCTGGTCCTGGGTTCCCTAGTTAAAAAATTGTCCACCTAAAATCCTCCCACCGGGACTTTTAAGGGGCATCCCGGGTTGCTTATACGTAATTCCCTGCGGTCTTGCGACTGACCACAAAAATTCACCATATGGAGGCTCCGCAGGATACTGGGCTCGGGATCCCGTTGGGACAATCCGGGCCATGTGTGGGGTATCCCTTACGGGGGAGAATGTGCTGATCTGTATACCATGCGCGCAAAAGGCCATAACGCGACTCCTCCCGCTTCATCGCCTTCCCCTCCACACCTTATCCGTACCCCAAGTGACATTGGTACCAGTGGGGAGTCGCTTTCTCATGTTTGGGCTAGGTTGGCCAGCATTGTGAAAATGATTGCTAGCACGGTGGGCCAGAAGGCCCAGGCTAAAAAGAGACATTTGTCGTCGGCCCAGCCATTGTGGGATATTGACGGCTGATTTGTCCGATTATTCCCCGTTAGAGGAGGGGGAATTGTATCAGGATTCAGAGGCTGACTGTGTTCAGTCTGGGAATTCCAATGCCGGGCAGGCGCTGGGGGATGCCGTAGATACGGCCACTGTTTTGTCACATTTATTGGAGGTGTTGGATATTGACCCGCCTGCGGCGCCCCCTCTTAAGAAGGGGGAATTTTTTGGGGCCTGCAAGCCCCGTCTGGAATTCCCTACCCAGGGTCATTTTGATGCGCTGATCCTTAGAGAATGAGAGAGGCCCAGTCGCTTTCTGGTGTGCCTCAGGGATGGGATAAGAAATATCCTTTTCCGGTGGAGGCGGTTAAGCGTTGGTCTTCTCCTCCCGAGGTCGATGCGCCTGTTTTAGGTTTGACCAACTCTTCTGTGCTGAACACCCCTGACACCACCTCCCTTAAGGATGGCGAGGATAAGCGCCTTGATCAGATGGCGTGCCACGCATTTGCCAACGTGGACTCGGCCCTGCGGCCTGTTAGTGCATCTGCCCTGGTGTCGCTTGCTACCAGGTCTCTTATCAGGGACTGGCTGAATAACGCTCAGTTTGATCCAGCTTGCGCTGAGTTCGCTATCCTTAAGAAGTGCAAATTGTTCATGGATTTTGTCATGGCTGCGATAGAAGACTCTATTGTCGTGTGTAGTAGGACGTCAGCCTTACTGGTGGACAGCGGACGTTGGAGCCAAGAAGTCGCTCACAGCTCTTCCCTTCTTGGGTTCGCGGCTGTTTGGAGATAAATTGGATGCTGTTGCCAAAGGAGGTAAGTTACCTCAGCGGAGGAAACGGCGCCGCCCCTTTCAGGGGGTGGGCTCGTTCACTCCTTCCTTTCGAGGGGCCAGAGCGTCTAGGGGTCTGGCCTTCTCAGGTGTCAGGGGCTCGTCCTGGAACAGGGGCAGAGGTCGGGCTCGTCCCGCGGCTGCCTGGGGTTCCAAGCCCAAGCCTGCCGTTAAACCGGCTCAGCAATGAAGGGGCGCCCTCACCCTTGCGGGGGGACGGCTGTGGCTCTTCTTCCAGGTCTGGGCCTGGGAGGTCACAGACAATTGGATCTTGGAAGTGGTCTCCTCCGGGTACAAACTGGAGTTCGAGTTCTGGCCTCCCCCAAGATTCTTAAGGTCTCGGGTGCCCTCAGGCTGCACAGGGGCTCCTGTTAGCAGTCAAAAACCTTCTGGACATGGGGGTTATATGCCCGGTGCCTCTGTCGGAGAGAGGCAGGGGTTTCTACTCCAACCTTTTCAGGGTTCCCAAAAAGGAGGGTTCGGTGAGATCCATTCTGGATCTCAAGGTTCTCAACAGATTTCTCAGAGCCAAAAAGTTCTGCATGGAGACTCTGCGCTCGGCTATCAATTCCCTTCGCCAAGGGGATTTTATGACATCCATAGACATCAAGGATGCGTATCTGCATGTCCCGATTTTTCAAGCACATCAGAGATTCCTCCGGTTTGCGGTGGAGGATCAACATTATCAGTTTGTAGCTCTTCCCTTCGGTCTGACCTCGGCACTGAGGGTCTTCACCAAGGTTTTGGCGGGCATAATAGTTCTGCTCCGATCTCAGGGCATTCGCATTGTGCTTTATCTGGACGATCTGTTGATATCAGCTTCTTCCCTTCATCAGGCGGAGCTGGACACCCATCAGGTGGTGTCGACCCTGGAGAGGTTCGGGTGGGTGATCAACCGCACCAAGTCTTCTCTCTCCCCATCTTGTGTGATTTCATTTCTGGGCATGAATCTGGATACCAGTCGGGCCAGAGTGTTTCTGCCCCAGACCAAGGTGCAGGTGATTCAGGGCCTGATCCGTCTTCTTCTGGCCAGTCCTTGTCCCTCTATCTCTTCAGCTTCATCTATTGACGTATTGGGACAGGAGCCCACAGTCATTGGATCAACCTTTCAGGATGTCTCCCAGGGTTTGGCAGGCCTTTCGGTGGTAGCTGGACTCGAGCAATCTGGTGAAGGGCAGATCCTTTCTGGTCCCTTGTTGGGAGACGGTTACTACGGATGCCAGCCTGTCGGGCTGGAGAGGTTATTGGAAGAGTCATCAGTTCAGCGGGGTGTGGGGTCCCCAGGAGGCTCACACCCCCATCAATGTATTGGAGCTCAGAGCCATTCGACTGGTTCTGGCTCGGCTGACCCCGCATTTACGGGGTCTTCCAGTTCAGGTTCGTTCGGACAACCAAACGGCAGTGGCTTACATAAATCACCAAGGAGGGACTCGCAGCAGGAGTGCCCTCAGGGAAGTCTCTCTGATCCTGCACTGGGTGGAGAGCAATGTTCCTTGCCTTTCGGCAGTCTACATTCCGGGAGTGGAGAACACAGAGGCGGATGCCCTGAGCAGCGGATCCCCTCGCCACGGAGAGTGGTCTCTCAACCCCGAGGTTTTTCTGGATCTTTGCCGCAAGTGGGGGACTCCGGAGGTGGATCTCTTTGCCTCGAGGCACAATCACACACTTCCGGCCTGTGTCTCTTTCTCAGGATCCCCCGTCTCTGGCAATGGATGCCTTGTCACTGGCTTGGAAGGACCTGGGTTTTCTGTACCTGTTTCCACCTGTCTCCATGCTGGGCAAGGTAGTTTGCAAACTGGTTCTAGAAGGGGCACCAGCAATTCTGGTGGCTCCAAGGTGGCCAAGAAGGGTTTGGTACGCAGACGTTGTAAGGATGGCCGTAGACCAGTACCGACTTCCCTTGCTGCCGGACCTGCTATCTCAGGGTCATCTACTTTACCCCAATTTACAAACGCTGGCTTTGATGGCTTGGCTGCTGAAACCTTCATCTTGAAAGAGGAAGGTTTGTCTGAGGCTGTTGTTCAGACCTTGATTAGGGCTAGGAAGCAGTCCTCTTCTGGCATTTACTATAGGACTTGGAGGTCCTATATTGATTGGTGTGAGGCTAGGGCCTTGCCTTGCAGGGTGTTTTCGATACCCAGGATTTTGGAGTTTCTTCAGCATAATCTGGATCTTGGTTTTCAGCTTAGTACCTTGAAAGGACAGATTTCTGCTCTGTCGGTTTTCTTCCAGAGGTCTTTTGCTTAACACCCGCTAGTTAAGACTTTTTTTTCCAAGGGGTCGCGCATGTGCGGCCCCCTCGGAAGGCTGTAGTTCCTGTTTGGGATTTGAATTTGGTTCTTTCGGCTCTGCAGGGTCCTCCTTTTGAGCCGTTACAGGATATTGCTCTTTCGGTTCTCACTCAGAAGGTTGGTTTCTTGGTGGCTATTACCTCTGTTCGGCGTGTCTCTGAGTTGGCGGCCCTGTCGATTCAGGCCCCTTACTTTGAGAGACAACAGGATAAGGTGGTTTTTCGGTTTAAGCCGGATTTCCTGCCTAAGGTGGTGTCTGCTTTCCACCCCAATCAGGACATTGTTCTCCCTTCCTTGTGTCCTAAGCCTAACAATGACAAGGAGAGGGTTCTGCACAATTTGGATGTTGTTTGCTGTGTGAAGTACTATTTGGTGATTACTTCTTCCTTCCGCAAGACGGACGCTTTTTTCGTGGTGCCCTGCGGGCCCAGGAAAGGTTTGGCGCCTGCTAAGTCTACGATTAGCAAATGGATTCGTCAGGCCATTGTTGGGACCTATTCTGCTAAGGGGAGGACTCCCCCTTTTAGGGTCACTGCGCACTCTACTCGTGCTGTTGGTGCATCCTGGGCATTTCAGCACCAGGCTTCTGTTGAACAAGTTTGTAAGGCTGCTACTTGGTCTTCCGTTCATACTTTTTGCAAGTTTTACAAGGTTGATGTGCGGGCTTCAGCGGATGCTGTTTTTGGCCGCAAGGTTCTGCAAGCTGCAGTGGTTTGAGTTGGTACATTCTTTACTGTTTATGGTTCCCACCCATGACGGACACTGCTATTGGATGTCCCAGATGTCATGAAGACCGAAGTGGAGTGTATGGCACACTTAGAATAATACCGAGTACTCACCTTTAAAATGGGTATTATGAGTGTGCCATACACTCCACTTCGCCCCACCCTTTTTTTCAGGTATTCTGGGGCTTTTATATGGTGAACCATTGGTTTTGATTGTTAAGGTTATATTTGGTTCTTCCTGGTCCCTTTACTGCTTTTATACACTGGGGAATTGGTGGGAGGTCCCAGGTATATATGGACCGGGAGGTATTCATCTCTGCAGAAGTTCGCCCTCTACTGGAGATTACCCAGATGTCATGAAGACCGAAGTGGAGTGTATGGCACACTCATAATACCCGTTTTAAAGGTGAGTACTCACAAAACGGTATTTTTATTCTGGGGCTTGTTGTCCTTAAGTTTTTTGTTGGAGAGAGTACATGCTGAAGCTATGTGACGTAACATGGTTTCTTGGCCTCCCAGCCTGTCCCCTCTTTACTGCTTTTTAACCACTGGGAGAAATAGAGAGACATCTGCCTTTATAGGGGGCAAGGGGCGCGACAGCTTTTGATCTTGCAGTCGAGCGCCACCTGGGCGCTGGTTAATACAGTTGAAAAAAGACCAATTCTAAAATGTCCACCAAGTTCAACCAAGGGTTTAAGGGTAGGGGAAGTTATTCTTTTATTTTATTTTTTGTTTGTTTATTCTATTTTCTTCCAAATAAGCATCTAATCCTTTTTTGAAGCGGTCAGCGGTTGATGCTGTAACAAGCTTGTGTGGGAGGCTATTCCACAGATTTATAGTTCTTATGGTACAAAACGATTGTCGCCTCCGGAGACTGAATTTCTTTTTTTCCAGTTGAAGAGAGTGCCCCCTCATCTTTAGAGAGTTAATCATGCCCCCCCTCAGTCATCTCCTCTCAAGACTAAACAGATTTAATTCTCGTAATCTTTCCTCATAACTAGGACCCTTCATTCCTCTTATTAGTTTTGTGGCTCTCCTCTGCACCTTTTCCATCGTCATAGTGTCCTTTCTATTAATGGCTGCCCATATTCCTGGTGAGGGCCTTGTAAAGAGGCAAAATTACATCCCTATCCCGTGATTCCATGCCTCTTTTAATGCATGATAATATCTTGGTAGCTGCTTGACATTGCTTACTGTTTTTAGCCTTTGATCTTGATCCTTCTCAACAAGTGATTCTCCCAGTTTTACTCCTCTAAGGATGTTTGTGGCCTTCAGGTTATTAGACCCCAAGTGCATGACTTTACATTTCTGTACATTGACCTTCATTTGCCAAGTAGATGCCCAGGCACTCAAAAGTGTCCAAGTCAGCTTGAAGCTTGTGAACATCTACAATAGACTGCACTGTGTTACATATCTTTGTGTCATCTGCAAAAATAGAGACAGTGCTTTTAATTCCATCTTCTAGTTGAATAATAGTGGGCCCAGCGCTGAACCCTGGGGTACACCGCTACCGGTAACCATTCAGAGTAGGTATCATTAACCACAACTCTCTGCACACGATCCTTCAGCCATCCCTCTGTCCAGGCTTCTACTCCCCTCCTCAAAGAAGCCAATCAAGTTAGTCTGGCAGCTTCCACCCTTAGTAAAAACCGTGCTGGTTGCCACTTATAATATTATGCATAGTTACATATTCATGTATGTAGTCCCTTAAAAGCATGGGTGTTAAACTTACAGGTGTGTAATTGCTCAGAGAAGACCTAGAGCTTAAGAACTCTTGGGTGAAGTCTATCTGGTCCTGCAGTGTTATGCACATTTAAATTATTTAGTTTTTCTTGGATGATATCCACGTTTGTAGCGGCCATTTTGGCGCTTATCTCCCAGCATCTCAGCCATGCTGCTGCCTGGATTCAACATAACCGACGATGCACAGTAACAGGAAGCAGCACTTCCTGCTTGCAGGTGGCTGCAAATGTATGAGCAGCCATCTTGTTTCTAAAATTTACTATAGCAGTTGGTAATTCATTTTTTAAGTGCAACAATCTAAATTGCCCTGGGAAGGGATGCATATTAAGAACTGTTTGTTGGTCTGGTTTAAGTCATTTTTGACTGTTGGGCCGCTTTAAGGTTTGCAATTCTGTTGTGTTAACTTTATTAAAGTTCTGATTGTTAGGCTAAGGCACCGCTGGCACAGTTACTTTAGTTCTTCCTGTCTCGACTAAGATCCCTGCTTGTGGGGCTTTCTTATTTTGCACGTTCAAGAAGGTGTTAAATTGTGTCTGACAATTTTTGTCTATTCTTCCTGAAGAGCCTTTGATTATGTGCTAGAGAGCTTGGCTTTTAATCTCTCCTCCCTTTCCTCTCAAAGTTGTTTGATGGGGCTGGAGATTGAACCTTTTATTCTTAGTATACAGTACGTCCTGCTCCAGATAGATTACTTACACTTAGGTTATCCTCCACCAGATGGCACTGCACTGCAGAGACATGTAAAACAGGCTCCTCCCGGCCCCTCAAATACCCGGGGACCTCCCACGAATACCCAGATTTCTCTGCAGTGCTTACTGCGAAGACATGAAATTATCACTCTGTCGCAGGTGAGCGGGGTTATTAAAGCCTGCGGCCCTGTTGGACTATTCCCACCCGTCCTTCGTGTGATGTGCCTCCCAGCCTGGGCTGCGCTGGTCGGGTGAAGGTAGGCGGCACCTTGTGTGCTTAAGGAGCCCTGCTCCACCGCAGTCCCCCACTAAAGGGTAGGCGGTATAGGCTGATGGTGAGCCTTTATGGGATGCCCCTCCCGCATTATTGTCCCATGCCCCGGTAGCGGTGGGCCCTGTACAAAGGGCCGCCATCCTCCCTCATTCTCCCCGTAGCCTTCGGGAGGGAAAGAAGGGGGGGGGGTGAGTGAGCATGTATCGTGATTCGTGCGCGCCTTTTCCTTCATTTGGTTGTTCTGTGCCGGGCGGCGGTGGCGCCTCAGACGCTCCTGCGTCCTCATTGGCTGCTTGTCTGGTGGACTTCGCGCTCTTCAGGGGGGCGGGGCCTGACCTGGCGCGCCCTGCATCACGGCTCGCTCTGGCCCGGCCTTCGAGGTTCATTTGGCGCCTTTTCCCTGTACAGTCGCACGTGCGTGTGTGTAACGGTCCCCCCTCCCGCGGTCTGTAAGTGCCCTCGCGGGCGACTTTAATACTCATTGTTTACTGTGTATGGCTCTGACGCCCCTTCTTCTCATTGTGTCTTTCAGACGGGTGAATCCAGTGGCTTCTCCCGGCCCGGTGTAATTGTAGTTGGGCCTAGTATAATTACTCCCACTTCCCTAGCGGGTCACTGGGGCATCCAGGGTTGCTTTATAGCGTCAATCCCTACTGGCATATTGTGCCTAATAATCACCATATGGAGGCATCCCAGAATAATGGGACCGGGGTTCCTTCGGGACAAGCCCGGCTGTGTGTAGCTTGTGGGGTCTCGCCTATCAGCGGTGACAATGCGCGGGTCTGTGTCCCTTGCGCACAGCAGGCGCTAACGTTGCAACCCACCCCTCCGGTGACTGGGCCTGCACCTCGTCCCACTTCACCTACTCCCCCAAGCTTGAGTCTCACCCCCATTGAATTACATACAAGCGGGGATTCTCAACCTGATGTGTCTGCTAGACTGGCCAGTGTTGAAAAATTGATTGCTAATACCTTAGCGTGTAAGGCCTCCGCTAAAAAACGTCACTTAACTCCTGATGCCACTCCATCTCCGATGGAATCTGATGAGTTGTTGCATCTGTATGGCTACACCCCATCGGACGAAGGGGAGCTGTTTTATGACTCAGGGTCATCTGACGAGAGACTAAGGGGTCATGACGATTCTGGCTCTGACCCCTGGACCCTGGATGATACTGACAGACTGCTGGTCCAGATATTTGAGGTTTTGTCCATCTCCCCCCCTGTTGCGGCTCCTAGGCAAAGGGGTTAGCTTTTTCATACTGCTAAAACTTGTTTGGAATTTCCTGAGCAAACCCATTTCAATTACCTCGTGCTTAAGGAGTGGGAACGTCCCAGTAGACTTCCCGGTATACCTCAGAGTTGGTACAGAAAGTATCCCTTTCCTGCTGATATGGTCAAGTGCTGGTCATCGGCCCCTGAGGTTGATGCTCCTATTCTAGGGTTGTCTAACACGTCTATTATGCACTCCCCTGACACTACTATGCTGCGGGACGCTGAGGACCGGCACATTGACCAATTGGCGTGTCATGCCTTTGTATTTGTGGGGGCGGCGCTGTGCCCGGTTTGCGCCTCGGCCATTATGTCTGTGGCGCTCAGGGCCCTGATCAGAAGTGTACTTGAAGGTTGATGAAGTGCCACCTGATACGTTTAATGCACTGTCTAACTGTGATGTGTTTGTAAACTTTATCCTATCTGCCTTGGATGATACGCCGCGCGGTTTGGCTGCGCCAGTGGGCTGCTGACAATGCTGCTAAGAGGGCCCTTACTGGGCTGCCATTTAAGGGGCTACGCCTGTGCGGGGACCGCCTAGACCTTTTTGCTAAAGGAGGTAAGTTACCCCAGCGCAGGCGGCAGTCTCGGCCCTTTCGGGGCCAGGGCCCCCCTTCACTCCCCTCCCTGCTAAGCAGGGAAAAGGGGTGTCCTTCGTGGGGGCTCGTGCAGATTCCTGGCACAGGAGCAGAGAACGACGTCCTCGCCCATCAGGGTGGGGGGAAGGCTACAGCACTTTGCGCACGTCTGGAGGCATCAAGTCTCAGACAGGTGGATTCAGGAGGTAGTGCCCCCTGGTTACAAGATAGAGTTTGCTGTGCGCCCCCCCCCCCCCCCCCCCCCCCCCCAAGATTCATCAAGTCCCGGATCCCCCAGGACCCTGTCTCAGCTCAGGTCTTGATGCAGGCCGTGCAAGGCCTTCTGGATCTGGGGGTCATTTGCAGGGTCCCCTTAAGAGAAAGAGGCAAGGGGTTCTATTCCAACCTTTTCACAGTCCCCAAAAAAGATGGGTCAGTCAGGCCCATTCTGGAATTTAAAGATCCTCAACAAATTTGTCAGAAACAGGCGCTTTCGCATGGAAACTCTGCGCTCGGCCATTGGCTCCCTGCGCCCAGGGGATCTCATGACGTCGGTGGACATCAAAGATGCTTACCTTCACATCCCTGTGTTCCCAGGACACCAAAGGTTTCCCAGATTCGTGTTGGAAGACCAACATTACCAATTTGTGGCCCTGCCATTTGGCCTCACCTCAGCTCCCAGAGTGTTCACCAAGGTGCTGGCGGGGGTGATGTGTCTGGTAAGGTCAAGGGGCATACGCGTGCTGCCCTACCTGGACGACATACTCATCACCTCTCGGTCCCTGCAGCAGGCAGAGTTGGACACTCAGCTGGTGGTGTCCACCCTGGAGTACTTCGGCTGGGTGATCAATCACCCCAAGTCCTCTCTGTCCCCTTCCTCGGTGACCCCATTCCTGGGAATGATTCTGGATACGATTCAGTCAAGGATATTCCTTCCTCAACAGAAGGTGGAAGCTCTAACTGCGCAGGTGAGGTTCCTGCTATCGTGCCCCCAGCCCACTCAGGCAGGGAATGCAGTTGGTGGGCCTGATGGTGGCGTGCTTCGAGGCGGTGCCCTTTGCTCAGTTCCATTTGAGGCCTCTACAACTTCACCTTCTGTCAGTATGGGACAAGGATCCAACGTCCTTGGACAGGATCTGTGTGCTTCCCCCCTTGGTCAGACGGTCCCTTTCATGGTGGCTGGACCACAGGATCTTGCTGGGGGGCAGGTCCTTTCTGGCCCCCTCCTGGGAGACGGTCACCACGGATGCCAGTCTGTCAGGATGGGGGGGGGGGGGATTCTGGAAGTCCCTGCGGTTCCAGGGGAGGTGGGGCCCTCAGGAGGCCCACTTACCCATCAACATTCTGGAACTGCGGGCAATCAGGTTGGTACTGGAGCAGTTGACCAATCACCTGAGGGGTCTGTCTGTGCAGGTGCGCTCAGACAACAGGACGGCGGTTGCCTACATCAACCGTCAGGGAGGGACCCGGAGCAGGAGGGCCCTCCAGGAGGTGTCGCGGATTCTGACATGGGCAGAGGCCAATGTTCAATGCATTTCGGCTGTGTACATCCCGGGGCAGAGAATCTACTGGCAGACTCTCTGAGCAGGGGGACCTCTCGTCAGGGAGAGTGGTCCCTCTGCAACAGGGTATTCCAGTCCCTGTGTCTCCGTTGGGGTCTACCGGATGTGGATCTGTTTGCATCCCGTCACAATCACAAGCTCCAGGCTTTTGTCTCCCTGTCTCAGGATCCTCTGGCCTTGGCCACAGATGCTCTGTCCATGTCATGGCAGGAATTTCGGCTCCTGTATGTCTTTACTGCATTCCCCCTGCTGGGCAGGGTCCTGCGCAAGATTGCTCTGGAAGGGGTGCCAGTGATTCTGGTGGCCCCCAGGTGGCCAAGAAGAGTGTGGTTCGCAGACGTGGTGCAGATGGCAGTAGATCAGTACGTCCTGCCAGGAGTGCCAGATCTGCTCACTCAGGGCCCCTTACACCATCCCAATTTACTCTGGCTTTGACGGCCTGGCTGCTGAAACCTCCATCTTGATGGAGAAAGGCTTGTCTGCCTCGGTGGTTGAGACCATGGTGAAGGCTAGGAAGAAAACTTCCTCTTCCATCTATTATAGGGTTTGGCGTGCTTACATTGACTGGTGTGAGTCTAGGTCTCTTCCCTGTCGGGTGTTCTCAATTCCCAGGGTTCTGGAGTTTTTACAGCAAGGGTTGGAGTCGGGTCTCCAACTCGGTACTTTGAAGGGTCAGGTTTCTGCCCTGTCTGTCTTCTTTCAGAAGTCTTTTGCTCAACATTCCTTAGTCAAGACTTTCTTTCAGGGGGTTACTCATGTGCGTCCCCCACGAAAACCTGTGGTCCCTGTTTGGGATTTGAATTTGGTCTTGTCTGCCTTGCAGGGTGCTCCCTTTGAACCTATTCAGGATGCTGCTCTGGCTGTACTTACCCTCAAGGTTGTCTTTCTGGTGGCTATTACTTCGGTCAGGCGTCTGTCTGAGCTGGCGGCTTTGTCTATCCAGACCCCATACTTTGAGAGACACCAGGATAAGGTGGTGTTCCGCTTTAAGCCGGATTTCCTGCCTAAGGTGGTGTCTGCTTTTCATTTGAACCAGGATATTGTTCTTCCTTCCTTGTGCCCTAATCCTAGCAATGCTAAGGAAAGGGTTTTGCATTCCTTGGATGTGGTCAGGTGTCTGAAGTATTACCTAGTAGTCACTGCGTCCTTCAGGAAGATGCTCTTTTTGTGGTCCCTTCTGGTCTTAGGAAGGGGCTCCTGCCAAGTCTACTATCAGCAAATGGATCCGCCAGGCTGTGATTCAGGCCTATTCTGCTAAGGGGAAGAGTCCTCCCTTCCGCCTTACTGCTCATTCTACTCGTGCTATTTCAAAGTTTTACAAGGTTGACGTTAAGGCCTCAGCTGATGCTGTTTTTGGCCGCAAGGTTTTGCCGGCGGCAGTGGTTTAAACTGTCTGCTGTTACCTTTTTTGTTGGGGATCCCACCCTGCTTTATGGACACTGCTATTGGATGTCCCAAGTGTAAGTAATCTATCTGGAGCAGGACGTACTGTATACTAAGAATACAGTTCTGTGAAATACTCACCTGTAGAATTGGTATTATAAGTATACAGTACGTCCTGCTCCACCCCAACCTGTTGTTGCATTATTCTGGATCCCCTGTATGGTGATTGTCATCATTGTTATAGTTACCAGTTTTTTTGGGTGGTTAAATTCTCCCGGCTTCTTTTTCACTGCTTTTCAGTTCTGGGGATTTGTGGGAGGTCCCCGGGTATTTGAGGGGCCGGGAGGAGCCTGTTTTACATGTCTCTGCAGTGCAGCGCCATCTGGCGGAGGATAACCCAAGTGTAAGTAATCTATCTGGAGCAGGACGTACTGTATACTTATAATACCAATTCTACAGGTGAGTATTTCACAGAATTTTATTTTTGTTCACTGCCCTCAACCATGCTGAAACCAGACTGTTCCCACTAAAGTGGGCGCCCAAGCTAAGGCTATACTTGGTGGGGACAATTGCTGAGATTCGCAGAGCAATGGCTGACCTAATTGCCAGATGCATCTTTTCTGGAAGTGGTGGTGTTTGGGTAAAAGATGGTTTTCAATGCTTTTCCCCAGATTGCCTCTTTTCATGAAGGAATTTCCCACGATCCATCTTGTGAATTTGCTTTACAAGACGGATACCAACATTTACAGGATTTACACAACAACCGAATATGCACAGCCACAAAAAGTAATAGGTGCAGGCTAAGGGGGGAAAAATTAGCACATCACCCCCCCAAAGCAGTAGGACCCTAGAGCTGGCACACTGCAATCCCCACACAAATAGCCTCACACTCAATAGTCAATCTAATACATTTATTTACCCCAAATATTGTACCAGCAATGCATAACATATACACACTAAAAAACACATACAACAATATAAAACCAAAAAAGCTTAGTGGGGAGGAATTCTGGGGCTAATAATGTCCAAATTCATAATCCCTCAATTTATTGCCCTGATTAATAATATCTGATGCAGCATGTATGGACAGCAGCAAGAAAAAAGTGCCAGTGCAATAATTGTGCAGATTAATAGATAGTAATAGTTATGGACACCAAGTTTGTGTGAAAGCAAGTACTGCAGTGCTAAAAGATAATAATGATAGTAATAATATGATAATGCTAATAGATGCTGTGCAAAATAGCCAATCAGTAAGGTGCAAGAAAGACGATCAGCCAGCACTCCAAAAGATATTGTATTCAAATCCAACAGGTCAATATCACAGCAAAGACCAAAAAGATCCAACAAAATCCAACGTTTCGGGGCGTCTAGTGACCCTTCATCAGGGAGCAAAAACAAGCAAGCAGAGATTCCCCTCCACTGAGGATTAAATGTCCTCAGAGAGCCCGGGATTACAACCTGATGTCAGTGGGCGTGTCCCACGTGACATCAGAGCTGATGCAGCCAATCAGAACACCAGCCAAACAAATGCAATTACAAACCATATACATAATACAATCTTGTGAAACAAGTAAAATAAGTAAAATAAACACGGCAGAGACCTGATGCGGTCGCTCAACAGGGGCTAAGGTGGGTAGGTTGTACCCCGCAGCAACACGTGCCAGCAGAGCAGCAAGCCGATTCGATTGGAAGGCGGCGCTGCCAGGGCTGCTCCTAGTAGGCCAGGAGCTGCCAGTCCCGCGCCGCCGGCGCATGCGGGGAGCGGCGGCAAACCAAGCGCTGCTGGGGGAACCTCTCCACCTCAGACCTCCCGGCAACCCATTCGGTTCAGGTTGCACACGAAAAATAAACAATACCAGTAGGAGGGTAGGTCTACCCACAGTGCCCAAGTCATGCTGTGCCCAAGTCATGCTGTCACCACACCGCTACACCTGCGTCATGGCAGGCTCCCCCACAGGGTAGTGGCGGCGCGCCGGCCGCCCACATCTGGCCGGTGGCGGGCCCACATCCGAACTAGCGCATCATGGGATCCGCCTGTGGCAGCACGGGTCGAGCACCACTGGGGAACCTCTCCACCTCAGTGCCAAAAGGTTAACCAGGCAGAAAATATGTCATAAGTAAAAACCACAAAAAGGTTATATGCGCCTCAAACACTTAGGGGTGAGGTGGAGGGCTTCCCTCCGTAGTGAGCCCCAGACCTGGGGCCCCACAGCCGGCACAGGGGTGGTAGTCCGCCAGCAGGCCGCCGTGCGACAGAAAGCCGCACTCAACGGGAGAGCCTCCCCACCTCAACCTCGCCTACATGCTATAAACAAAATATTAACAGATAGATGCATATCAATAAATGTCTGTCCCAATGCAGACATCAGGGAGAAAGGACCTCCATGGTCACACTGGATCCACTACAGACACCCAATTAGGGTGAGTATAAGCGTTCCCTCCGGGTCCTGACCAGGAACGGGGGAGGGGGAAGGGGAAAAAAGAAGGGGTGGAGGAAAGGGGGGGAAGAGGGGGGAGGGGGGAGCCATTGGTAGGAAATAGGGTAAGGTACCATAGGGAAGTGTACCAAAAAACAAAAAAATCAATGTCATTCCATCAAATCAACGTCTCTCAAGAAAGCAAGTGTATCCAAACGCGGTGTCAAGTCCCCTCGGGTATACAGTATTCAGTCTGTGTATCCAGAAAGTCTCTCTTTGCAGTAGTCGGGTATGCCGGTCTTCCCCCCCCGGGGGGGTTTCTGGACATGTTCTATTACCATCCCTCTGAGTTCGTGTGTTTGGTGTCCCAATTTGTCAAAATGTGCCGCAACTGGCTTCTCATAGTCAATTGATTCTCCTTCTAGGTGTCTGTTGATATTGATCCGGATGTCACTGCGATGTTGTTGAAACCTCTTTTTAAAAGGGCCCACAGTCTTGCCTACGTATGCCAATCCACATGGGCACTTTATCAAGTAGACACAATATTCAGTAAGACAATTAAAAGGGCCACCGAGTTTAATCATTTGTCCCGAGTGTGGGTGTGCAAGTTCTGCACCCAGAATCAATGAATTACAGATATTACAGTTGTTACATAGAAATGTACCTCGTTTAGAGGACATGAGAATCGGGGGTCTGGAATATTTCTCTTGTGGATCCGCTTTCACAAGCATATCCCTAAGGTTCTGATTCTTATAGTAAAGTTTCCTAAATGGTCGTTTCAATACTGGACACACGCCCGGATCTGCACAAAGAATGTTATGGTGTCTCCTTAAAATGCGTTCTATTGCGGGGGAAGCATTATTGAAAGAAAGAAGGAAGATACCCCCATCCTTCCTCTTTTCACTGTCCTTCTTACGTGGTCCCAGGAATATCTCACGGGCTTTCCCCAATGTCTTGTTCAATACGTGTTTGGGATACCCCTTAATCTGGAATTTCCCATACATGTCTCCAATTTGTTGCTCTCTTTTCACCGGATCTGAGTTAATCCTGAGAACCCTCAGGAACTGTGAAATTGGGAGATTGTCCACTAGTCTCCTGGGATGCGCACTCTCATAGCGCAGCAGGGTATTGCGGTCAGTGGGTTTAGAGAACAAGCCAGTGGTTAGGTGACCCTCCTTATCTTTTTCAATTGCCACGTCGAGGAATGTGACATAGTCCTCAGATATCTCGGGATTAAACACAATTGTTGAGAATAGGGAGTTGATGTAATCAACAAACACCATGAACTCCTGTCTGGTTTTCCGCCATATAACCATCACATCATCAATATATCTACACCAAAAAATCACATTCTCCGTGTATAAGGGGGAATCAAATATGTATCTTTCTTCAAGGTATCCAACAAACAAATTTGCGAACGAGGGTGCTGCCGCGTTACCCATCGCTGTCCCAATGATTTGTTTATAATAGTTGCGCTCAAACTTGAAACAGTTATTATATAGTATCAATTCCAGACCCGCTAGAATGTATTCCGTCGGGATGGAGGGAGGATCTCGACTCAGAAAATGTTTCACGGCTTTTATCCCATGCTTGTTTGGGATATTGGTATATAGAGACGATATGTCCATAGTTGCCATCAGTGTATTACTCTCCGTGGGGATGGTGTATAACTTCTGTAAGAAGTCTTCCGAGTCTCTCAAGTATGATGGTAACTTCCTGACATATGGCTGCAGTTAAAAAATCAAGCCATTGTGCTAGGGGCTGAGTAGCTGAATTAGTACCCGCCACTATGGGGCGGTATTTCAGAGGGTCAAAGCCTTTATGGACCTTGGGTAAGCCATAGATTACTGGGGTAACTGGAAAATCAATATTTATGAATTGTGCAGTGTCCTCTGTGATCCATTTGTTAGTCAATCCCATCTCCACGTACTCACGTTTCTAGAGATGCTATTGATGGGGTTATACCAAATGTCCTCATAACTTTTCGGGTCATTAAGCATATCTAGTATCCCTGACCTATAGTCTTTATAGTCAAGTACCACGATAGCCCCGCCTTTATCGGCGGGTTTAATAATAATATTATCAGATCTAAGGGTCCTGAGGGCCAGATGTTCATCTTTAGTGAGATTGTGGTGTTGTCTCATATTTTTGGCCATCGCTATGGTGTCCGCCCGGATGGTCTTAATATATGTCTCAATAGATCCGAAGTGTCCCGGTGGTATAAACTGGCTTTTTAGTCTGAAGCGTTGGGTGTCGCCGCCCTGATAGTCTACCTTATCAGTCTTATTGGCAAAAAACTGCTTGAGTTTCATTGACCTCTCAAATTTGAACAGTAAGGTGCCTCTATTATGTGCAATGACCATTGTCCATACAATTCATATCAATATGAACCAATACATCAAACTAAATATTTTATGAGCCACCTTCCTCCCCACTTACCTCACCAACGCGTTGCGTTGGTCCTCTCACCACTTCGCCAGGGCACAGTATCTATTAGCATCATCATATTATTACTATCATTATTATCTTATTCTAAGTGTCTCATACACCCCGCTTCCACCATTCATGACATCTGGGTAGTCTCCAGTAGAGGGCGAACTTCTGCAGAGATGACTGAAAAATAGAAGCTCCTCCCGGTCCATAAATATCTGGGACCTCCCACTAATCCCCCAGTTCCTTCTCTGCAAGAGCGACGAGCAAGTCAGAAGATGAAGACTTCTATTCCTTGCAGGTAAGCGGGGCTCACGCCTGGCCATTCTTGCCCCTATTTCTGCCTGGACCTTATTCCATTGTCCCGTATGAGCCTCCCAGCCTTGGCTGTAGGTCCTGGTGAGGATAGGCAACACCTTTGTAGGTGTTTAAGGAGCATTGCTCCTCCGTGAGACCCCATTGCAAGGGGTAGGCGGTGTCCGGGCTGGTGACCCCAGTTTGGGAAGCCCTGTCCCTTCTGCCGTATCCGTCCACCAGACTCTGGTTCCGGATCCCCCACCTTCCGGGTCCCTTCCTTAACCCTCCAGCTGGGGGGGGGCAGGCTTGTCCCTCACATTTCTTTATTGTGTGGGTGCTTACAGTTTGTGTGTGTGTGCGCATGTCGCGGTGTACTGTCACTTTGCTGTGGGTCTGCACCATGCTGTGCAGCATTTAGCAGAGGGAGCTTCTCTTCCTCAGGCTGCGTGTTGGGGGGGCGGGGCCGGGCCCCCGGCGCGGCCGTGGCCCGCCCCTCCCCCTCGTTTTGGCGCCTTGCTGAGACTCAGCCCACGGCCTGGATCTGCGTTGCTGGACTTGCGGGAGGGGGCGTGGCCTAATGAGCGCGCGTTCTGCGCTGACCCGCCCCTCTTCTTCTCTTCACTCCCTCCAGGCAAGGCTGTGCTGGGCTCCGGTGGCCATCTTTTTCCTGTTGCTGCTGCGGACTCCACTGTTTTGTGAGTGCCCTGTGGGCCCCCCTCTCTTCCTGTTATGGCAGCACCCCTCTCCGCAGGGGGCTGCGCTGTCCTTTTTGTACATATTGTGTATATAGATGTATCTATATAGATAGATATAGTATTAGGTAATGTATGAGTGTTGACCATTGGGTCCCCTTTCATTTGTGTCTTTCAGGAGGACTCCCTGTGTTCTGCATGTTAGGGGGTTCTCCCGGTCCTAGGGTCCCTAGCTTTAAATTACACCTTTTCCAAATCCTCCCACTGGGACTTTAAAGAGGCTTCCCAGGGTTGCTTACCAGCTTAAATCCCTAGGGTCATTGCGACTACCCCAAAATATCACCATATGGAGGCTCCGCAGGATACAGGGCTTGGGCTTCCTTCGGGACAATCTCGGCCGTGTGTGGGTTGTGGGGTATCCCTTATGGGGGTGAATGTGCTAATTTGTATTCCATGTGCACAAAATGCCATATCGCGGCAGTCTGCTTCCCCGGCTTCTGGGTCAGCACCGCCCGCTTCATCGCCTACCCCTCCCCGTCTTATCCGTACCCCAAGTGACATCGTCACTAGTGGGGAGTCGCACTCTGATGTTTGTGCTCGCCTGGCCAACATTGAGAGATTTCTTTCCGGCGCAGTGGGCAAAAAGGCCCATGCCAAGAAGAGACATTTATCGCCGGTATGGCCGGCTTTGGAATTTGATGAGGATGAGTGGTCGGATTATTCCCCGTTAGAGGAGGAGGAGTTGTTGAGGAATCAGAATCTGACTATGTGCAGTTGTGTGATAATGGTGGTGTGCAGGCGCTGGGGGATGCCATTGACACTAAGGTTCTGGCCCATCTCCTGGAGGTTTTGGACATTGCCCCACCGGAGGCGACCCCTCTCAAAAAAGGGGAATTTTTCGGGTCCTCTAAGCCCCGCTTGGAGTTTCCTACGCAAAGTCATTTTGATGCATTGATCCTTAGGGAATGGGAGAAACCGAGTCGGCTTCCCGGCGTTCCTCAGGGATGGGATAGGAAGTGTCCCTTCCCGGTTGATGCGGTAAAACGCTGGTCTTCCCCTCCCGAGGTCGACGCGCCTGTTTTGGGGTTGTCCAACACCTCTGTGGTCCACACACCTGATGCCACTACCCTCAAAGATGGTGAGGATAAGCGCATTGATCAGTTGGCTTGCCATGCCTTTGCCAGTGTGGGTTCAGCCTTACGGCCTGTGTGTGCATCTGCGCTAGCGGCTGTGGCTAATAGATCCCTTGTCAGGGAGTTTTTAAATGGTGCCCATTTTGATCCGGCCAGCGCTGAGTTCGCTGCCCTTAAAGATGTGAATTGTTTATGGATTTTGTCTTGGCGGCTATGGAAGACACTATTGTTATGTGTAGTAGAACTTCGACCTTATTGGTGGCCATGCGCCGATCGGTCTGGCTTCGCCAGTGGGCGGCAGACTTTGCAGCCAAGAAATCGCTCACCGCTCTTCCCTTCCTGGGTACGCGGCTGTTTGGAGATAAGTTGGATGCGGTGGCTAAGGGTGGTAAGCTACCCCAGCGTAAGAAGCAGCGTCGCTCCTTTCGGGGGGCGAGCTCCTTCAACCCTTCCTTTCGAGGTGCCAGAGCCGTCAGAGGTTTCGCCTACTCAGGCGTCAGAGGTTCCTCCTGGGGCAGAGGCAGAGGACGGGCCCGTCCAGCATCTGCCTGGGGCTCCAAACCTAAGCCCCCTGCCAAACCAACTCGGCAATGAGGGGGCGCCCTCACCCATACGGTCTGGGCCCAGGAGGTCACAGACAGATGGATTCTGGAAGTGGTTTTGTCCGGGTACAAGCTGGAGTTCGAGTACTGGCCCCCTCCAAGATTCTTAAGTTCTTCTCAATAGGTTCATCAGAACCAAGAAGTTTCGCATGGAGACTCTGCGCTCTGCCATTGGTTCCCTTCGTCAAGGGGATTTTATTACGTCCATAGACATCAAGGATGCTTACCTGCATGTTCCAATCTTCCCAGCGCACCAGAGATTTTTCAGGTTTGCGGTGGAGGATCTTCATTTTCAGTTTGTGGCCCTCCCGTTCGGGCTGACCTCTGCACCAAGGTTCTGGCGGGCATAATGGCCCTGTTCAGGGCCCAGGGCATTCGCATTGTCTTATCTGGACGACCTGCTGATTTCAGCTTCTTCCTTCCGTCAGGTGGAACTGGACACCAAGACTGTGGTGTCGATTCTGGAGAGGTTCAGATGGGTGATCAACCACCCCAAATCCTCTCTTTCTCCTTCCAGGGAGATTTCATTCCTGGGCATGAATCTGGATACCACTCAGGCCAGAGTGTTTCTACCTCGACACAAGGTGCAGGGGGTTCAGGATCTGATTCGTCGTCTTCTGGCCATTCGTTGCCCCTCTATCCGGATGGGGATGAAACTGGTAGGTTTGATGGTGGCGTCCTTCGAGGCAGTCCCCTTTGCCCAGTTCCACATGAGGTCGCTCCCGCTTCACCTGTTGTTGCTTTGGGACAGATGTCCGCAGTTCTTGGATCAGTCCTTCCGGCAGGAGTGCCCTCATGGAAGTCTCTCTGATCTTGACTTGGGTGGAGAGCAATGTCCCTTGCATTTCGGCAGTTTACATTCCGGGAGTGGAGAACACGGAGGCGGGTGCCCTGAGCAGGGGCTTCTCTCGCCGAGGGGAGTGGTCTCTCAATCTTGGGATTTTTCGGGTCCCTGTGTCACAAGTGGGGGACTCCGGAGGTGGATCTCTTTGCCTCACAGCACAATCGCAAGCTTCCATCTTTTGTGTCTCTATATCAGGATCCTCTGGCTCTGGCGGTGGATGCCTTGTCTCTTGCCTGGAGGGATCTGGGGTTCCTGTATCTGTTTCCCCCCTTCTCCATGGTGGGCAAGGTAGTTCGCAAGCTGGTTCTGGAGGGGGCGCCAGCAATTCTGGTGGCCCCAATGTGGCCAAGACAGGTTTGGTACGCAGACTTCGTAAGACTGGCGTTAGAGCAGCTCAGGTTGCCCCTGGTTCCGGACCTGATATCTCAGGGTCAACTACTTTACCCCAATTTACAAACGCTGGCTTTGACGGCTTGGCTGCTGAAGCCTTCATTCTGAAGGAGGAAGGTTTGTCTGAGGCTGTCGTTCAGACTTTGATTAGAGATAGGAAGAGGTCTTCCTCTGGTGTTTACTATAGGACTTGGCGTTCCTATATTGACTGGTGTGAGGCTAGGGCCTTACCTTGCAGGGTGTTTTCGATTCCTAGGATTTTGGAGTTTCTACAACACGGTCTGGATCGGGGTTTCCAGCTCAGTACTTTGAAGGGTCAGGTTTCTGCCCTGGCTGTCTTTTTTCTGGTCTTTTGCTTTGCATCATCTGGTCAAGACCTTTTTCCAAGAGGTTACTCATGTTCGGCCCCCTAGAAAGTCTTTGGTTCCCGTTTGGGACCTAAATTTGGTTCTGTCGGCCCTCCAGGGGCCTCCTTTTGAACCGATGCAGGATGTGGCTCTTTCTGTGCTCACTCAAAAGGTTGCCTTTTTGGTGGCTATTACCTCTGTTCGGCGTGTCTCTGAGTTGGCGGCTCTGTCTATACAGGCCCCTTACTTTGAGAGACACCAGGATAAGGTGGTTTTTCACTTTAAACCAGATTTCCTTCCTAAGGTGGTTTCTGCTTTCCATCTCAATCAGGATGTAGTTCTCCCTTCCTTGTGTCCTAAGCCTAGCAATGACAAGGAGAGGGTTTTGCATTCTTTGGATGTGGTTCGTTGTGTGAAGTACTATTTGGTTGCTATTTCTTCCTTTCGTAAGACTGACGCCTTGTTCGTGGTGCCTTCCGGGCCCAGAAAAGGTTTGGCGCCCTCCAAGTCTACCATTAGTAAATGGATACGCCGGGCCATTGTTGGGGCCTATTCTGCTAAGGGGAGGACTCCCCCTTTTAAGATCACTGCGGATTCTACTCGTGCTGTTGGTGCGTCCTGGGTTTTTCAGCACCAGGCTTCTGTTGAACAAGTTTGTAAAGCTGCTACTTGGTCTTCCGTTCATACTTTTTCCAAGTTTTACAAGGTTGATGTGCGGGCCTCAGCGGATGCTGTTTTTGGCCGCAAGGTTCTGCAAGCTGCAGTGGTTTAAGTTGGTGCATTTTTTTCCTGTTTTTTTGTCGGTTCCCACCCATGACGGACACTGCTATTGGATGTCCCAGATGTCATGAATGGTGGAAGCGGGGTGTATGACACACTTAGAATAATACCATTTTGTGAGTACTCACCTTTAAAATGGGTATTATGAGTGTGTCATTCACCCCGCTTCACCCCACCCTTGTTGTATTCCGGATCCTTTATATGGTGAACCTTTTTTATTTTTGTTATATTGTTTCTTCCTGGTCCTCTTACTGCTATCATACACTGGGGGATTAGTGGGAGGTCCCAGGTATTTATGGACCGGGAGGAGCTTCTTTATTCTAAGTATGTCACACACCCCGCTTCAAGATATCCATAACGTGGGTATTACCGACCTGAAGAGGGCGTTCTGCAGAGATGATAGCAAAAAGAAAGCCCCTCCCTGATCCATAAATACCTGGGACCTCCCACTCATTACCCAGTTTTCCATCTCTGCAGACGGCGAGCAAGTCAGAAGATAATGTCTCCTCCTTGCACAGGGGGATTTCAGGTAGCCGGGTTGACTCCCGGCCCTTTATTTATCTATTTCCGTCCGGATCCTTTTTATCTGATAACCAATACATGCCTCCCAGCCTTGGCTGATGGTCCGGGTGAGGGTAATTTAGCACCTCTGGTGCTCAGGAGCAATGCTCCACCGTGAGACCCTATATAAGAGGGTAGGCGGCTACACCGGGATTGGTGACCCCGGTTTGGGATGCCCTGTCCCTTAGTCTCAGTTAATGGGTGGCCCCTCTATGGATCCCTTCTCCCTAGCGGGGATGGGGGGTGGGGGGGTCATTTCTACATTTTGGTGTGATTTATGTTGTTCGTGTGTGTGTGTGTGTGTGTGTGTGTGTGTGTGTGTGTGTGTGTGTATGCTTTCACTTTGGGTATGGTCTTTCCTGTCTGGCGCCGCGGCCGCCATTACACTGCGGCGCCGGTTTTCATGAGGTAAAAATTTAGCTGAGGGAAACTTTCCCCTCACGCACTGCAGTCGGGGGGCGGGGCCGGGCTTTCGGCGCGAGGCCGCGGCCCGCCCCTCTTGTACTAGGCGCCGCTGAGTTATCTGTGCGGGAAGCGGGGTCGGGTGCTCCGCTGGTTGCGCCCGCACTCCCTCCCTTTATCCTTCTTCTTGGCTTCTTCAGACCCTTGATACACTTTGGTGGAGGGGAATTTCTCCCCTCACGAGTTTGCTATCGGGGGCGGGGCCGGAATTTCGGCGTATCGCCGCGGCCCGCCCCCTTCTACTACAGGCGCCGCTGAGGAGCTCACTGTTCTGTATATGTGATCATAGGGGGGGCGGAGCATGGCGCTTCGCTCCGCGCTGGCCACGCCCCCCTTCTCCTCTCAGTCTTTTGCTTCCCTCACGGGCTGAGGTCGCCATTGAACCTCGCTACCGTTGATACTGTGAGTGGCCCTGTGGGCCCCCCCCTTCTCTACTATTATCATTTTAATGTATGTTGCTTGTGTCTGTGCCTCTTATTCTCATTAGATCCCTTTGTGTACTTCAGGCGGATGTACAGTGATTTTGGGGGTTTTTTCTCTCGGTCCTAGGTTCCCTGGGTATTCTTATTGGCTAATTACAAATCCTCCCACTCGGGACATTAAAAGGGCATCCCGGGTTGCTTATTAGCATAATTCCCTCGGTCATAGCGACTTATTACAAGCTCACCTTATGGAGGCATCACAGGATTCCGGGCTCCCATCGGGACAATCCCGGAAGTGTATGGGTTGTGGGGTATCCCTAACTGGGGATGACGTATTTTTATGTATTCCATGCGCACAGCAGACTATTTCACGGCAGTCCGGACCCCAGGCTTCCGGGTCAGCACTGCCGGCTTCATACCCTTCCCCTCCCACCTTGTCCCGTGTCCCATGTGACGTTGTCATGGGTGGGGAGTCGCTATCTGATGTGTGTGCCAGATTGGCCTATATTGAAAAATTCATTTCTACCGCGGTCGCCAAATTGGCACCGGCTAAAGGAAAGGATTTATCACCGGTCATCCCGGCATTTGAATTTGATGATGATGTGGATTGGCTGGATTGGTCAGATTACTCCCCACTGGAGGAAGGGGAGTTATTTGAGGAATCTGATAACTCAGATGATCAGCAATTTGTTGGCGCTGATTCTGGGCGGGGGTCAGGGAGTTCTTCGGATTCTCCTCACGTCCTGGCTCAGTTGTTTGAGGTTCTGGCTATTTCCCCTCCAGAGGTTACTCCTCATCAACAGGGGAGTTTTAGGAGGAATCCAAGCCGTGATTGGAATTCCTAACCAAAAGCATTTTGATAAGATTATTTCTAAGGAATGGGAGTGGCCTGCTTGGCTCCTGGGCATTCCTCAGAGTTGCGTTTATAGATATCCTTTCCCTTTGGATACGGTTTAGCGCTGGGCGTCCCTCCCTCGAGGTTGACGCACCAATTCTAGGGGTATCCAATTCAGCTGTTTTGAATAACCCTGATGGCTCCTCTCTTTTCAGATGGCAAGGATAAACGCATTGACCAGATGGCTTGTCATGGTTTTGTTAGCGTTGGGTCAGCCATGCGGCCCGTTTGCGCTTCGGCGCTGATGGTGGTGGCCGCCAGGTCCGTGGTCAGGGACCTGTTGACTTCTGCCGGGCTTCGTCCTGGTAGTGACGAGTTCCTTGGCCTTAAACGGTGTGAGTTGTTTTTGTCTTTTGTATTAGCCGCCTTGGTTGACACTTTGATGATGCGTGGTAGGACGTCGGCTCTGCTGGTGCCTATTCGGCGGTTGGTGTGGTTGCGCCTGTGGGCGGCCGATTTTATGTCCAAAAAGTCGCTGACGGCTCTACCTTTTGTTGGATTGCGGCTCTTTGGAGAGAAATTGGATTCTGTCATCAAGGGTGGTAGGTTACCTCAACGCAAGAAACAACGCCGTCCCTTTCGGGGGGCGCCTTCCTTTACCCCCTCCTTTCGTGGGGCCAGATCTGGCAGGGGATTTGCCTTCCCCTCTTCCAGAGGAGATTCCGGGTAAAGGGGCAGAGGATGTGCCCGTCCAGGTTACAGTTGGGGCTCTATGCCCAAACCTGCTGCTAAGCCAGTTCAGCAATGAGGGGGCGCCCTCACCCATGCGGGTGGGGGGACGGCTGCGACACTTCTCCCAGTTCTGGGATCAGGAGGTCTCGGACAGATGGATCCGGGAAGTGGTGCCTTCCGGTTACAAGCTGGAGTTTGAGCGCCGCCCTCCTTCCAGATTTTTTTTTCAGGTCTCGGGTGCCTTCGGAACCTTTGGCCGCGCAGGGGCTCCTAGTGGCAGTAGAGAGTCTTCTGGACATGGCTGTCATTTGCCCAGTGCCCTTTTCAGACCAGGGCAGGGGTTTTTTATTCCAATCTGTTCACGGTACCCAAGAAGGACGGATCGGTCCGACCCATCTTGGATCTGAAGTTTCTCAACAGGTTTATCCGGCTGCGGAAGTTCCGCATGGAAACGCTGCGTTCGGCTATCCACTCTCTTCGTCAGGGAGACTTTCTGACGTCCATAGACATCAAGGACGCTTACCTACACGTTCCGATTTTTTCCAGCACACCAGAGGTTTCTCAGGTTCGTGGTGGAGGATCGGCATTTTCAGTTTGTGGCACTCCCTTTCGGTCTCACCTCAGCTCCTCGGGTGTTCACCAAGGTGCTGGCGGGGGTGATGGCTCTACTCAGGGTTCAGGGTATCCGCATTGTGCCCTATTTGGACGATCTTCTGATTATGGCTTCTTCCTTCATCCAAGCAGTGTTGGACACCAGAACGGTGGTATCCACTCTGGAGAGGTTCGGTTGGGTGATCAACTACCCCAAGTCCTCTCTTTCTCCGTCCAAGGTTGTGACCTTTCTGGGAATGTATTTGGACACTTCGCAGGCCAGAGTGTTTCTGCCCCAGGCCAAGATTCTTTTGATTCAGGAGTTGGTTCGCCTTCTCGTGTCGGCCCCTCGTCCGGCCATCCGGCTAGGGATGAGGCTGGTGGGGTTGATGGTGGCCTCATTCGAGGCAGTTCCTTTTGCGCAGTTTCACACAAGGACGCTCCAGCTTCATCTGTTGAAGGTTTGGAACAAGTCTCCGCTATTGTTGGATCAGTCCTTCCAGATGACCCCCCGAGTCCGTCAATTCCTGCAATGGTGGCTGGGGTCTGCCACTCTGTTGAAGGGCAGATCTTTTCTGGCACCGTGTTGGGAGACGGTCACCACGGATGCCTGTCTGTCAGGCTGGGGGTGTGTTTGGAAGGATCTTCAGTTTCAGGGTCTGTGGAGCCCGCAGGAGGCCCACGAGCCCTTCAAGGTTCTGGAGTTAAGGTTGGTTCTGTTTCGCTTGACTCATCAGTTGCAGGGCCTGCCAGTTCAGGTTCGGTCGGTCAACCGGACGGCGGTTGCTTACATCATCACCATGGAGGGACTCGCAGCAGGAGTTCCCTCAGGGAAGTATCTTTGATTCTGGATTAGGCGGAGACCCACGTCCCGTGTTTCTCAGCGGTCTACATTCCGGGAGTAGAGAACACGGAGGCGGACCTTCTGAGCAGGTCCTCCTCTCGTCAGGGGGAGTGGTCTCTCAGTCCCCAGGTGCTTCGCTCATTTTGCCTCAGGTGGGGGTTCCCGGCGGTGGACCTCTTTGTCTCTCGTCATAATCACAAACTTCCGGTATTTGTGTCTCTCTCGCAGGTTCCACTGGCTCTGAATTGGAGGGATCTGGGGTTTCTTTACCTGTTCCCTCCGTTTCCAATGGTGGCCAGAGTGGTGCGCAAGCTGGCCCTGGAGGGAGCGTCGGCGATTCTGGTGGCTCTAAGGTGGCCAAGGCAGGTTTGGTTCACAGACCTGGTATGACTGGCAGGGGATCAGTTCGTTCTGCCTCTACTGCCGGACCTGCTCACCCAGGGTCGGCTACGCTATCCCAATTTACCATCGCTGGCTTTGACGGCGTGGCTGCTGAAACCGCCATCTTGAAGGAAGAAGGTCTTTCTGACGCGGTGATTCAGACTCTTATTAGCGCCAGGAAGCGGTCTTCCTCTACTATTTACTATAGGACCTGGAGGTCCTATATTGACTGGTGTGAAGGTAGGTCTTTCTCTTATCGGGAGTTCTCCATTTCCAGAATCCTGGAGTTTCTTCAACATGGTCTGGATCTGGGGCTCCAACTTAGTACCTTGAAGGAGCAGGTTTCTGCCCTGGCGGTGTTTTTCCAAAGGTCCTTTGCACTTCATCCCTTAGTCTAGACCTTTTTCCAAGGAGTTACGCATGTACGGCCTCCTAGGAAGCCCTTTGTTCCAGTTTGGGATTTGAACCTGGTTCTTTCTGCTCTTCAGGGTCCTCCGTTTGAGCCCTTGAATGAGGTTGCTTTGTCTTCACTTACTCAAAAGGTGGCCTTTTTGGTGGCTATCACTTCGGTTAGGCGTGTTTCTGAGTTGGCAGCTTTGTCCATTAAAGCTCCGTACTTCGAAAGGCATCAGGACAAGGTGGTCTTTCGTTTCAAGCCGGATTTTCTTCCTAAGGTGGTCTCTGCCTTTCATCTGAATCAGGACATTGTTCTGCCTTCTCTATGTCCTAATCCCAGCAACGACAAGGAAAGGGCGCTGCATTCCTTGGATGTAGTTCGTGTTGTGAAATATTATCTGGTGGTTACGTCTTCCTTTCGTAAGACTGATGCCTTTTTTGTGGTGCCCTTTGGGCCTAGGAAAGGTTTGGCTCCTGCCAAATCTTCCATTAGTAAATGGATTCGTCAGGCCATCATTGGGGCCTATTCTGCCAAGGGGAGGAGTCCCCCTTTTCGTGTTACTGCTCATTCTACTCGTGCGGTTGGGGCGTCCTGGGCTTTTCGGCTCCAGGCCTCTGTTGAGCAAGTTTGTAAGGCCGCTACTTGGTCCTCTGTTCACACTTTTTCCAAGTTTTACAAGGTTGTTGTTCGGGCCTCAGCGGATGCTGTTTTTGGCCGCAAAGTTCTGCAAGCTGTTGTGGTTTAAGTTGTGCCTTGTTGCCTTGTTTTGGATCCCCGCCCTTTTATGGACACTGCTATTGGATGTCCCACATGTTATGGATATCTTGAAGCGGGGTGTGTGACATACTTAGAATAATACCATTTTGTGAAATACTCACCTGTAAAATGGGTATTATAAGTATGTCACACACCCCGCTTCACCCGCCCTTTTTGTATTCTGGTTCCTCTATATTGTGAACTTTGCGTTGCTTTGGTTTATATTTGCCTCTTCCTGGTCCCTTACCTTACTGCTTCTATATACTGGGTAATGAGTGGGAGGTCCCAGGTATTTATGGATCAGGGAGGGGCTTTCTTTTTGCTATCATCTCTGCAGAACGCCCTCTTCAGGTCGGTAATACCCACATGTTATGGATATCTTGAAGCGGGGTGTGTGACATACTTATAATACCCATTTTACAGGTGAGTATTTCACAAAATGGTATTTTTGCATTCATCTCTGCAGAAGTTCGCCCTCTACTGGAGACTACCCAGATGTCATGAATGGTGGAAGCGGGGTGTATGACACACTCATAATACCCATTATTCCAAGTGTGACATACACTCCGCTTCCATACTTCTTGACAGTTGAGTTATTCTCCAGTAGAGGGCGAACTTCTGCAGAGATGAATGCAAAAAAAGAAGCCCCTCCCGGTCCATAACTACCTGGGACCTCCCACCAATTCCCCAGTTGTCTTCTCTGCAGGGAGCGAGCAAGACAGAAAATGAAGGCTTCTCTTACTTGCAGGTAAGCCGGGCTCGCGCCCGGCCATTTTTGTCCCTATTGCTGCCAGGACCCTCCTAAATTGTCCCTGTATTGAGCCTCCCAGCTTCGGCTGCGGGTCCTGGTAAAGGTAGGAGCAGGAGCTCCGCTCCACCGTGATACCCCACCATGGGGTATGCGGTTATCCAGGTTTTGGTGATCCTCATATGGGATGCCCCGTCCCGCTAGGCTTAGGGCCGGATTCTGGCAAGGTTCTTCCCCCCTTGCTCTCCTCCGGGGGGGGGGGGGGGGGGGGGTGCTGGCTACCTGACCTTATATTGTGTGTCGGCAGAGCGCGCCGGTGTAGGCCCGCCCCCCCCTTGGCTTCGTCGGCCGGCTCCAGCCCTATCGGCTGGAAGCGCGGCTTGGGTAGGAATCCCGCGTCGGAAGGGGGCGGGGCCATGTGCTGGCGCGCTCCGCGCTGGCCCGCCTCCTTCACCCTTGCCACGAAGGGACGCCATCTTCAGCCCGTGAAGGCCCCATACGGGGCTCCTTTAGCTGGTTACTTCAGCTTATGCACCTTATTGCGGTACATGTCGCCGGGCGTTTTGTGCCCGTGGGCTGCGTACATCTGGGGGACATGTGTATATTTTTATATATTCATAGAGATATATATATATATATATATATATATATATATATATATATATATGTGTGTGTGTGTCTATATATGCCTTTTATTTGCTCTCTATGGCTGCTTGGTGGTATATACGTATTAATTATATATATATATATATATATATATATATATATATATATATATATATATATATATATATATATATGTCATATACCTGTATATGTATATTTCGGTGTGTGACTGTAATATAATATGTTAGGGCATCCCTTACTATGCTCTGCTCTTATGTGGCTTATTTAGGTGTTACGGGTGTCCCCGTATAAGTGCATTTTAAGGGGTCCCTCCTGGTCCTGGGGTCCCTAGATATAAATATTGTCCTCCAAAAATCCTCCCACCGGGACTTTTAAGGGGCATCCCGGGTTTCTTATGCGTAATCCCCTACGGTCTTGCGACTGACCACAAAAATTCACCATATGGAGGCTCTGCAGGATACCAGGCCCGGGATCCCTTCGGGACAATCCGGGCCATGTGTGGGGTATCCCTTTCGGGGGAGAATGTGCTGATCTACATACCATGCGCACAAAAGGCCATAACGCGGCAGTCTGGTACCCAGCCTTCTGGGTCGACTCCTCCCGCTTCATCGCCTTCCCCTCCCCACCTGATCCGTACCCCAAGTGACATTGGCACTAGTGGGGAGTCTCTTTCTCATGTTTGTGCTAGGGTGGCCAGCATAGAGAAAATTATTGCTAGCACGGTGGGCAAGAAGCCCCAGGCTAAAAAGAGACAGTTGTCCTCGGCTCAGCCCTTGTGGGACACTGACTATGAGTCCCCTGAATTGTCCGATTACTCCCCGTTAGAGGAGGGGGAATTGTATCAGGATTCAGAGGCTGATTATGGTCAGCCTGGGAATTCCAATGTCGGGCAGGCGCTGGGGGATGCCGTTGATACGGCCACTGTTTTGTCACATTTATTGGAGGTGTTGGATATTGATCCACCTGAGGCGCCCCTGCTTAAGAAGGGGGAATTTTTGGGGGCCTACAAGCCCCGTCTGGAATTCCCTACCCAGGGTCATTTTGATGCGCTGATTCTTAGGGAATGGGAGAGGCCCATTCGGCTCCCTGGTGTGCCTCAGGGATGGGATAGTATACCTATATCAAGCGCTGGTCTTCTCCTCCCGAGGTCGACGCGCCTGTGTTAGGTTTGTACTGAACACCCCTGACGCCTCCTCCCTGAAGGATGGCGAGCACAAGCGCCTTGATCAGATGGCGTGCCATGCATTTGCCAACGTGGGCTCGGCCGTGCGGCCAGTTAGTGCATCTGCCCTGGTGTCGCTTGCTACCAGGTCTCTTATCAGGGACTGGCTGAATAACGCTCAGCTGGACCCAGCTAACGCTGAGTTCGCTATACTTAAGAAGTGCGAATTGTTCATGGATTTTGTCATGACTGCGATGGAAGACTCCATTGTCGTGTGTAGTAGGACGTCAGCCTTGCTGGTGGCCTTGCGCAGACTGGTCTGGCTCCGTCAGTGGACAGCGGACGTTGGAGCCAAGAAGTCGCTCACAGCTCTCCCCTTCTTGAGTGCGCGGCTGTTTGGAGATAAATTGAATGCTGTGGCAAATGGCGGTAAGTTACCTCAGCGGAGGAAGCAGCGCTGTCCCTTTAGGTTGGGCGGGGTCGTTCACTCCTTCCTTTCGAGGGGCCAGAGCGTCTAGGGCTCTCACCTTCTCGGGGGTCAGGGGCTCGTCCTCGAATAGAGGCAGAGGTCCGGCACGTCCCGTGGCTGCCTGGGGTTCCAAGCCCAAGCCTGTCGTTAAACCGGCTCAGCAATGAAGGGGCGCCCTCACCCGTAAGGGTGGGGGGACGACTGCGGCTCTTCTTCTGGGTCTGGGCCCGGGAGGTCACAGACAATTGGATCTTGGAAGTGGTCTCCTCCGGGTACAAACTGGAGTTCGAGTACTGGCCGCCCCCAAGATACTTAAGGTCTCGGGTGCCCTCAGACCCTCAGACCCTCAGGCTGCACAGGGGCTCCTGTTGGCAGTAAAAAGCCTTCTGGACATGGGGGTTATATGCCCGGTGCCTCCGTTGGAAAGAGGCAGGGGTTACTACTCCAACCTTTTCACGGTTCCCAAAAAGGAGGGTTCGGTGACACCCATTCTAGATCTCAAGGTTCTCAACAGGTTTATCAGAGCTAAAAAGTTCCGCATGGAGAATATGCGCTCGGCTATCAATTCCCTTCGCCAAGGGGATTTTATGACATCCATAGACATCAAGGATGCGTATCTATTTTCAGGCACATCAGAGATTCCTCTTGTGTGCGGTGGGGGATCAACATTATCAATTCGTAGCTCTTCCCTTCGGTCTAACCTCGGCACCGAGGGTCTTCACCAAGGTTTTGGCGGGCATAATGGCTCTGCTCAGATCTCAGGGCATTCACATTGTGCCTTATTTGGACTATTTGTTGATTTCTGCTTCTTCCCTTCAGCAGGCAGAACTGGACACCCTCCAGGTGGTGTCGACCCTGGAGAGATTCGGGTGGGTGATCAACCGCACCAAGTCTTCTCTCTCCCCGTCTCGAGTGATTTCATTTCTGGGCATGAATCTGGATACCATTCTGGCCAGAGTGTTTCTGCCCCAGACCAAGGTGCAGGGGATTCAGGACCTGATCCATCTTCTTCTGGCCAGTCCTTGTCCCTCTATCCGACAGGGGATGAAACTGGTGGGCCTGATGGTGTCCTCCTTCGAGGCGGTGCCGTTTGCACAATTTCACATGAGATCTCTTCAACTTCTCCTATTGACGTATTGGGACAGGAGCCCACAGTCATTGGATCAACCTTTCAAGATGTCTCCCAGGGTTCGGCAGTCATTTCGGTGGTGGCTGGACTCGAGCAATCTGTTGAAGGGCAGATCCTTTCTGGTCCCTTGTTGGGAGACGGTTACCACGGATGCCAGCCTGTCGGGCTGGGGAGGTTATTGGAAGAGTCATCAGTTCAGCGGGGTGTGGGGTCCCCAGGAGGCTCACACCCCCATCAATGTATTGGAGCTCCGGGCCATTAATCTGGTTCTGGCTCGGTTAACTCCACAGTTTCGGGATCTTCCGGTTCAGGTGCGTTCGGACAACCGAACGGCAGTGGCCTACGTAAATCACCAAGGAGGGACTCTCAGCAGGAATGCCCTCAGGGAAGTCTCTCTGATCCTGCGCTGGGCGGAGAGCAATGTTCCTTGCCTTTCGGCAGTTTACATTCCGGGGTTTGGAGAATACGGAGCTGGATTCCCTGAGCAGGGGGTCCTCTCGCCATGGAGAGTGGTCTCTCAAACCCGAGGTCTTTCTGGATCTTTGCCGCAAGTGGGGGACTCCGGAGGTGGATCTCTTTGTCTCGAGGCACAATCACAAGCTTCCGGCATTTGTGTCTCTGTCTCAGGATCCTCTGGCCTTGGCAACGGATGCCTTGTCTCTGGCATGGAAGGACCTGGGTTTTCTGTACCTGTTTCCACCTGTCTCCATGCTGGGCAGGGTAGTTCGCAAGCTGGTCCTAGAAGGAGCACCAGCGATTCTGGTGGCTCTGAGGTGGCCAAGAAGGGTTTGGTACGCAGACGTGGTAAGGATGGCCGTAGACCAGTGCCGGCTTCTCTTGATGCCGGACCTGCTATCCCAGGGTCATCTACTTTACCCCAATTTACAAACGCTGGCTTTGACGACCTGGCTGCTGAACCCTTCATCTTGAAAGAGGAAGGTTTGTCTGAGGCGGTTGTTCAGACCCTGATTAGGGCTAGGAAGCGGTCCTCTTCTGGCATTTACTATAGTACTTGGAGGTCCTATATTGATTGGTGTGAGGCTAGGGCCTTGCCTTGCAGGGTTTTTTCTGTTCCCAGGATTTTGGAGTTTCTTCAGCATAATCTGGATCTTGGGTTCCAGCTTAGTACTTTGAAAGGACAGGTTTCTGCTCTGTCTGTTTTCTTCCAAGAGGTCTTTTGCTTTACACCCGCTGGTTAAGACTTTTTTCCAAGGGGTGGCGCATATGCGGCCCCCTCGAAAAGCTGTAGTTCCTGTTTGGGATTTGAATTTGGTTCTTTCGGCTCTGCAGGGTCCGCCTTTTGAGCCGCTACATGATATTGCTCTTTCGGTTCTCACTCAGAAGGTTGCCTTCTTGGTGGCGATTACCTCGGTTCGGCGTGTCTCTGAGTTGGCGGCTCTGTCTATTCAGGCCCCTTACTTTGAGAGACACCAGGATAAGGTGGTTTTTCGTTTTAAACCGGATTTCCTTCCTAAGGTGGTGTCTGCTTTCCACCTCAATCAGGATATTGTTCTCTCTTCCTTGTGTCCTAAGCTTAACAATGACAAGGCGAGGGTATTGCACAATTTGGACGTTGTTCGCTGTGTGAAGTACTATTTGGTGACTACTTCTTCCTTCCGCAAGACGGACGCTTTTTTTCATGGTGCCCTGCGGGCCCAGGAAAGGTTTGGCACCTGCTAAGTCTACGATTAGCAAATGGATTCATCAGACCATTGTTGGGGCCTATTCTGCTAAGGGGAGGACTCCCCCTTTTAGGGTCACTGCACACTCTACTCGTGCTGTTGGTACATCCTGGGCTTTTCAGCACCAGGCTTCTGTTGAACAAGTTTGTAAGGCTGCTACTTGGTCTTCTGTTCATACCTTTTCCAAGTTTTACAAGGTTGATGTGCGGGCTTCAGTGGATGCTGTTTTTGGCCGCAAGGTTCTGCAAGCTGCAGTGGTTTGAGTTGGTGCATTCTTTACTGTTTATGGTTCCCACCCTTGACGGACACTGCTATTGGATGTCCCAACTGTCAAGAAGTATGGAAGCGGAGTGTATGTCACACTTGGAATAATAACGTTTTGTGATTACTCACCTTTAAAACGGATATTATAAATGTGACATACACTCCGCTTCACCCACCCTGTTGGTATTCTGGATCCTTCATATGGTGAACCATTGTTTTTTGTTGATATTGTTATAATTGGTTCTTCCTGGTCCCTTTACTGCTATCTTACACTGGGGAATTGGTGGGAGGTCCCAGGTAGTTATGGACCGGGAAGGGCTTCTTTTTTTGCATTCATCTCTGCAGAAGTTCGCCCTCTACTGGAGAATAACCCAACTGTCAAGAAGTATGGAAGCAGAGTGTATGTCACACTTATAATATCCGTTTTTAAAGGTGAGTAATTACAAAACGGTATTTTAAAGGTGAGTACTCAGAAAATGGTATTTTAGCACTGCAGTACTTGCTTTCACACAAACTTGGTGTCCATAACAATTACTATCTATTAATTATCTATTAATCTGCACAATTATTGCACTGGCACTTTTTTCTTGCTGATGTCCATTCATGCTGCATCAGATATTATTAATCAGGACAATAAATTGAGGGATTATGAATTTGGACATTATTAGCCCCAGGATTCTTCCCCACTAAGCTTTTTTTGGTTTTATATTGTTGTATGTGTTTTTGTTATTGTGTATATGTTTTCTCTTCCATCCAGTCCAGGCCGTCCCAATATCTTCACGATTGGGTGTTCGCCTCTAGAGGGCGCTTGACTGCAAGATCAAAGATGTAGCTCCTCCCGGCCCCCTATAAAGGCAGCTGCCCCTCTATCATTCCCTAGTTGTTCATCTTGCAGTTTGGCTGCATAAGATCGTTGGCACTCTCTCTGATTTTGGCAGCAGAACGGGGCCGCCTAGCCTGTCGGCCGCTGCAAACCCTATTGCCATGGATCTCTTCTGACCCATTCCTGCCTCCCAGCCTTTGACTGCTACGGGGATCCGTGATGGTAGAGTGAACGCTGGGGTTTGTGGCGTTCGGCAGGGCACATGCTCTGGGCCTCAGACATTATTCTAAAAGGTAGCCGGCCACAGGCTTATGGTGAGCCTGAGGGGGAACCACTAATATGTTTATTTATATATATGTCCCTCCCTGCCCACAGCTTTAATATTGTTTGTGTGCGGCATGCTTGGTGCGACTTTCACATTGCGCTCCTCACTGACAGGCAGTGAGGAGCGGTCTCTGACCTCTTTACTCACCTCCCTACGTTCCCCCGTCGGTGTGCCCGGGGTGCGCGCCTCTCGTGGCAGTCGCGCCCGGCAGGCCTCTTTCACACCGTCGTGTGTGGCGCTGTCTGTGATGAGAGACGGGAGGGGGGAGTGCACGCTACGGCTGTCGCCTGACAATGGGCTGCCGCCATGACAGGCAGATTCAGGAGGGCGGCGTTTCTTCTGCTGACACGCCGCAGGGGGGCAGGGCCCGGCATCAGCGCGTAGCTGACGTCGAGCCGGTGCCGCCCCTCCAAGGATCCTTCCAGAAGGAGCTTTTGTGGCAGACGTGCTACTGCTGCTGTGCTGGAGCCAGGTGCTCAGGCCTTCCTTGCTGCGGACGCTGCGGTGATCCCTCCTGTTGGTGGCGGTGTCGTGAGTCCCTCTTTTGATTATTGCTGCACATATGCCATATGTATTTATGTTGAGGCTGACATGGGGCTTCTCTCTCTTTTTTGTTTAGATCGTGGGTTAAGGTTGAGGGTTGTGGTTCCTTCCGGTCCCCCTTTTTAATTAGAGGGATCGATTATTAGGCTTAGACCGTTAGCGTCTAGTAGCCTTATTGAATTTTACTATTCTTAATCACCATAATGGAGGCATCAGGGCATATTGAGCCGGGGGCCCCATTTGGGCAGGACAGGCTCTGCCCCTTGTGCAGAAGGAATCCCCTGGGCGGATTCAGCACCATTTGTCCCACTTGCACCAGAGGCATTGTTTTGGACCATGAGAGGACGGTCGCCCCTGACCCTAGCCCTGTATTACCATCGGCCTCTCCAGACCCTCCGCTGCTGCATTCAGCCCCTAGTGAAGGGGGAGTCAGCAAGGGGTCTCATACTGATTTTGCGCATAGGCTGGCTAGTCTCGAGAAGCAGATCTCGTTGACAGCTCCTAAGAAAGCCTCGAGTAAGAAGCAGCATCTGGAGCCGATTTACTTGGATGCTGATCTTTTTGATTGGCAACTCACCTTCCTCCGCAGAACCCAAGCAGATGATTCATGCTCAACGGTGGAATATTCCGCTGGCGATGACCGTATCTCTGGTTCCTCCTCGGACGAGGATTCTTGTCTCCCCGATAATACGGAGAGTTTGCTCTCTTCCGTGTTTGATACCCTACATATTGTTCCTCCCAGAGCGGCTAAGAGGAAGCAGGGTGATTTTTTTCGCCCTGAGAGGCAACGACAGGTCTTCCTGGATCAGCCTCACTTTTCTAACATGATTTTTAAGTAATGGGAAAGGCCCAACAAGTTACGGTCGGTCCCTAAGGGCCTGGATAGGCGGTACCCCTTTCCTGTTGAATTGGTTCGGTTATGGTGTCACCCTCCCAAGGTGGATCCTCCTGTGTCAGGCTTGTCCAATACCACTGTTATGCCGTCGCCTGACAATGCTTCCTTAATGTGACCCTGCAGACAAATGCATGGATCAGCTGGTCTGCCATGCGTTCACCTGGTGCTCTCTTTCGCCCTGCGTGTGCCTCGGCAATCGTCTCACTAGCCAACAGGAGAAAGGTGAGACACCTTGTGGCTAGAGCTATGGCTCGCAAGCGGGCGGAGGAGTATAAGGAACTCAAGGCTTGCTTGGATTTCATTGGCTTTGTTGTTACTGCCATGGATGATGTGGTCAGGCTTGGCTCCAGAATTTCGGCCTTGCTCGTTGCTCTACGCCACTCGCTCTGGTTGAAGCAGTGGTCGGCTGATGCGGCTGCCAAGAAGTTCCTCACAAGTCTACCTTTTGTGGGAAGCCGGCTGTTTGGGGAGCGCCTAAACCTTCTGGTCAAGGTTGGTAGACTCCCTCAGAAACCTGAGGGAAACCTGCTTGGTCCTTTCGGAACCCCTCTTCTCATCGGTCCTTTCGAGGAGGAAGAGGATCTTCGTTTCCAGGTGGCTGCAAAGATACCTGGGGCAGAGGTAGGTCCCACAGCTGACCCAACTCCTCCTGGGGAGCTAAATCCAAACCCCCTGCCAAGCCCACTCAGGCATGAGGGGGGGCCCTCACCCATCCGGGTGGGGGGATGGCTTCCGCTGTTTGCTCAGATCTGGAGGCGTCACGTCTCTGATCGGTGGATTCAGGAGGTAGTGTCCTCCAGTTACAAGATAGAGCTGGCAGCCAGGCCACCCACAAAATTCCTCCGTTCAAGGATATCTCAAAACCCGCTAAAAGCTCAAGCTTTGAAAACGGCTGTTCAACACCTCCTGCAGATAGGTGTGATTTGCCCTGTACCCCGGCAGGAACAGGGTCAGGGATTCTACTCCAACCTGTTCACGGTTCCCAAGAAGGACGCAACGCTACGGACGATCTTGGACCTGAAGGGTCTCAACATGTTTGTAAGGGTCAGACATTTCCGCATGGAAACGCTGTGGTCAGCGGTGAGATCGCTTAGGCCCGGCGACTTCATGACCACGGTGGACATCAGGGCCGCTTATCTGCACATCCCGATTTTCCAGGGACATCAGAAGTTCCTGAGGTTTGCGTTGGAGGATCAATGTAGCGATATCGCCGGAGGGCTTCACCGCCCGAGACGTCCTTTTCCCAATCGTAAGAGGTGCTGCTGGAATTCCAGAGTCGTCCGTGAGGAAACAGGAACAGCCCTTACAAGGGCTAGTGAATTGTAATATAGTGTTTCCCCCAATAAGAGACAGAACTTCAGTATTGAGGGTGAAGGTGAAGTAGACTTTATTAGTGCCACACTGGGCCTTATATGCAAGCCTCCATGCAAGGGGACCTCCCCCATGGACCTGATGGAGGACTGCATGACAAATACACAGACCAATGGGAGCAGGGCACACAATCCCTCAACTCTGCCGGTGACGCAATCAGCAACACAATAGACGTCTGTAATACAATCAGTATAACAATAGCAGTCTGTAATACAATCAATCAGAACAATGAATAACGTAATCAATCAACACAATGGCAGTCTGTAACATGCTTAAGAAAAGGAAAGTAATGAACCTGTGTAAAGTCCAAAGGGCAGAGAGTCTGTCACAATGCCCCCTTTTTGTGGAACACCCAGCAGACCCGGATTGACCCTGTTCGGGTTAACATGGGGCTGTCCGGACTCTTGTTATGGGCAGAGTTCTGTTTGCCGGGATAATCCATCTGCATTACCGTTTTGTCTACCGGGCCTGTATTGGATTGTAAAATTATATGGCTGCAGGGCCAAGCTCCATCGCAATAGTCGTCCATTGTCCCCTGCGACCCGGTTCAGCCATACCAAGGGATTGTGGTCTTTGATCAAGGTGAATTCACGCCCATACAAATATGGAGTAAGTTTTTTCAAAGCCCATACCAACGCCAAACATTCTTTTTCCACGGCCGTATAGCTCACTTCCCGAGGTAACAGTTTCCTACTGATATACGCAACAGGGTGCTCCCCTCCATCTTCTCCCACTTGACTTAGAACCGCTCCCAGTCCGAACATGGAGGCATCTGTGTGCACGAGGAAACGTTTGTTAGCGACTGGGGCAGCCAAGACAGGCGCATTCACTAAGGCAGTCTTTAGCGCTTGAAAGGCCTTTTCACAGTCGGGGGACCACAGGACCTGTCTGGGTAGGTTCTTTTTCGTCAAGTCAGTCAAGGGTTTGGCCACTGCACTATAGTCTGGGACAAACCGTCTGTAGTACCCTGCGGTCCCCAGGAAGGCCAGTACTTGGGTCTTAGTACGCGGTGTGGGCCAGTTAGCAACTGCTTCGATCTTGGCAGGCTCTGGTCTCTGTTTCCCACACCCCACCCAATGTCCCAAATACTGGACCTCTGCCATACCCACATGGCACTTATCTGGTTTCAGCGTCAGGCCGGCGGCCTGAATCTGATCTAACACTGTCCCTACATGTCCTAAGTGTTCTTCCCAGGAGTCACTGTAGATCGCAATATCATCCAGGTATGCACAGGCAAATTCCCGGAGGCCATCAAGAAGTCTATCCACCAAGCGTTGGAACGTGGCTGGGGCGTTTTTCATCCCAAATGGCATGAACTTAAACTGGTACAAGCCAAACGGGGTGACAAAAGCTGACTTGGGGATAGCCTCTTCAGCCAAGGGAATCTGCCAGTACCCCTTGCAGAGGTCGATGGTGGTCAGATAGCGACCCCTGGCGATACGGTCTAGTAGTTCGTCTACTCGGGGCATGGGGTAAGCATCGGTCACTGTTTTTTCATTTAACCGCCAATAGTCCACGCAGAATCGGGTAGTCCCATCTTTTTTCGGGACTAGGACTACTGGAGATGCCCACGGGCTATCGGATGGCTCAATGACGCCTAACCTCAACATTTCCTGTATCTCCCCTCTCATCCCTTCACGGACCGCTTCAGGTATCCGGTAGGGGGGCTGTCTAAGGGGACTTTGCCCAGGGGTTTCTACCTTGTGGGTGGTGAGAAAGATACAACCTGGTTCTTGTGAAAATGTTTGTCGTTTACTCGCTAGTAAGTGGAGCATCTGCTCCCTTTCGGTGGGAGTTAGCCGGTCCCCTAACTGGACTTGGTGGATGGGGTCACTCTGGGGTTGTCTATCTAAAAGGTCGGGTAATGGTAAATTGTCTTGGTCGTCAGTAGCTGGGGCACATACAGCTGCTACGTCCTCCGGCCTCTCCTGATATTCTTTTAACATATTTACGTGAAAGGACCGCCTTATCCTCTCATCTTTACAGCTAGCGATGACATACGTGGTGTCACATAGCTGTTCTACTACTTTATAGGGACCTTGCCACGCTGCCTGTAGTTTATCAGTCTTGATGGGTTTCAAAACTAACACCTTCTGTCCTATCTGGAATGTACGCTGACGGGCACTCCTATCATACCATACTTTCTGTCGTCCCTGGGCCGCCTGGAGGTTCTCCTTTGCCATCTGGGCTAATTGCTCCATGCGGTCCCGGAGCTCTACCACGTATGATACGATGGTAGTCCCTTCCCTCTCGGTCTCTCCCTCCCAGTGCTCACGAATGAGATCCAGGGGGCCTCGTACCCTCCTCCCATATAATAGTTCAAAGGGAGAGAACCCAGTGGATTCCTGTGGCACCTCTCGGTATGCAAACAGGAGGTGAGGTAGGAATCTCTCCCAGTCCCTGTAGGTGTCTGTGAACGTCTTCAACATTTGCTTTAGGGTCCCGTTAAAGCGCTCACAAAGACCATTGGTCTGGGGGTGATACGGGGAGCTGAACAAGGGCTTAATATCACAGGCCTCCCATAACTGGCGGGTTAGGTCTGCGGTAAACTGCGTCCCTTGGTCAGATATTATTTCTTTTGGGAAACCTACTCTGGTGAATATCCCGACTAGGGCACTGGCAACAGTATCTGCCTGAATATTTGAGAGGGCTACGGCTTCCGGGTATCGGGTGGCATAGTCCACCACTGTAAGTATGTACTGCTTACCCGACTGACTCGGTTGCTTGAGGGGTCCTATTAGGTCAACTGCTATCCGGCTAAATGGCTCCCCAATAACTGGCATAGACAGTAGTTGAGCTTTAGGGTGGTCTCCCCTCTTCCCTACTCTTTGACATATATCACAGGTCCTACAGTAGTTTCGTACATCCTTGGAAACTCCCGGCCAGAAAAAGTGCTGGGTTATTCTGCCTGTTGTGCGAGATACCCCCAGGTGTCCTGCTAGTGGGATATCGTGTCCAATTCGCAGAAGCGCCAGCCGGTATTTTTGGGGTACTACCAGCTGGCGTCTCTGCGATGGGACCGTCCCATGGCTGCGGGTGACCGACACCCTATATAGCTTACCCTGCTCCCACATGAATCCCTCTCCTTCTAACCCTCTCTCCCCCGTCTCAGCCCTATCCCTGTACTTGGTGAGTGAGGGATCTAGCTTAGTCTCTAACCCAAACTCCTCTGGGTTGTCCCAGGCTACCGTCTCAGTTAGATCATCAGTGTGTCTTACCTGGGTCTCCCCGACCAGTGGACTGGAGTCGGCAGCTCGGCCTTGGGCCCGAGTTGTAACAGGGTTGATGCTGGCTGGCCCAGAGGTAGCGTAGGCAGAAGTCATTGGTCCTAGATCATTTCCCAATAGTACTTCTGCTGGTAAGTTGTCCATAAGTCCCACCTGTACCCTGCCGGATCCAGTGCCCCAGTCAAGATGTACTCGGGCGGTGGGGAGTCGAAACACCGCTCCTCCCGCCACCCTTACTGCAACGGTGTGTCCAGTGCGGTCTTTGTTCTTGACCAAATGAGGTTGGAGCAAGGTAAGTGTGGCTCCGGTGTCGCATAATCCTTGCGCGGTGCGCCCATTGACTCGTACCTCCTGGCGATGGTGCTGTCAGTTGTCTGGAATGGCCGCTTGTACGGGATCAGCTTCATACAGTACCCCCAGATACTCTTCCGAACTGCTCTCAGCTTCCAAACAGTGTGCGCAGGAGTACTGGAGGTGGAAGGTTGTTTTTGCCCCCACGTGTTTTGGGGAGGCTCTAGGGCGCAATCCCTGCCATAATGTCCCCATTGTTTGCAACGATGGCACTGAACTGTGGAGCGGTTCGGTTTCTGCGCTGGCCTATGTGGCCCAGAGTAACGAGTTGGCGCGGAAGCCACAGGTGCTTGAAACTTGATGGGAGGTTGTGGTTTGGGAGCGGACTGTTCTGTCCGGCGCGCATCGGTGTACTCGTCGGCTAGACGAGCAGCCTCAGGTAGCGTTAGAGGCCTCCGGTCACGTACCCACTCTTAGCTCTGGTTGAAGGGCATTGAGAAAATGTTCTAGTAAAAACAACTGTAGTACATCCTCAGCGGTCGTGGCTTTGCATCCAGTGACCCAGTGTGATGCTGTACGATGGAGGCGACATGCCCACTCCGTGTAAGAATCCCCTCCCTTCTTTTGGGATTCCCGAAATCGTCGCCTGTAGGCCTCCGGGGTGACAGCGTACCGGGCTAACAAAGCCTCCTTTACCAGATGGTAGTGTGGTAAGTCCACATAAGGGAAGGCCCGGAAAGCATCGGAAGCTTTCCCAGATAGTTTCCCTGATAATATGGTGACCCATTCCTCCGTGGGTACCCGGTGTAAAGCGCACTGCCGTTCAAAATCGGCCAAAAATCTGTCAATCTCGTCGTCACTTTCCTGGAAGGACTTAAATGCTGCAAATGGAATCTTTCTCCCCCCAGTGTAACTGAGGCTGAGAGGCTGCTGGGTTGAAAGTCGCCAATCTTCCCTTCGCTTACTGGCCTCTGACTCTGCTGCGGCAAAGACTCGGTCGATCAGTTCCTGTGATGGATTCGGGCCATAGACCGACAATCTGTTCCGAACCGCTTGAACAAGAGCAGCGTCTTCATCGATCTCTATATTGGTTTCGGTCCTCGCTGCTGCACGATCCATTTCGATCAGCTCGGCTATCAGTTCCTGACGTGGGCGGTTGCTAGCTGACCTTCCCCGGCTCTCGAGTAGATCCTTCAGGGTCAGCCTTTTCAACTTGTCATACTGACTCTCCATCAGGGTAGCACTCTCTCTGGGTAGAAAGGACCATCCGACCGCTTGCCACCAATTGTAGCGATAACCCTTATTGCCAGACGTCCTTGTCCCAATCGTAAGAGGTGCTGCTGGAATTCCAGAGTCGTCCGTGAGGAAACAGGAACAGCCCTTACAAGGGCTAGTGAATTGTAATATAGCGTTTCCCCAAATAAGAGACAGAACTTCAGTATTGAGGGTGAAGGGGAAGTAGACTGTATTATTGCCACACTGGGCCTTATATGCAAGCCTCCATGCAAGGGGACCTCCCCCATGGATCTGATGGAGGACTGCATGACAAATACACAGACCAATGGGAGCAGGGCACACAGTCCCTCAACTCTGCCGGTGACGCAATCAGCAACACAATAGACGTCTGTAATACAATCAGTATAACAATAGCAGTCTGTAATACAATCAATCAGAACAATGAATAACGTAATCAATCAACACAATGGCAGTCTGTAACATGCTTAAGAAAAGGAAAGTAATGAACCTGTGTAAAGTCCAAAGGGCAGAGAGTCTGTCACAATCAACATTACCAGTTTGTAGCACTCCCATTCGGGATATCCTCAGCCCCCCGTGTGTTCACCCAAGGTGCTGGTGGGTGTCATGGCTATCCTGAGGAGTCAGGGTATTCGTGTGTTGCCCTATCTGGACGATTTGCTGATTTCGGCCCAGTCCCATCAGCAGGCCGAGAGCGATACTTGGACGGTGCTGTCAACCCTGGAAGCCTTCGGTTGGGTAATCAATTACCCCAAGTCGTTTATCACTCCCTCAACAGTGAGATCCTTCCTGGGAATGACGATAGACACCGCTCAGGTCAAGGTTTTTCTGCCACAGCAGAAGGTTTTGAGTCTCCAGACACAAGTGCAGGCCTTGCTGTCTTGTCAGCAGCCGTCGGTACGTCTGGGGATGAGGTTGGTAAGCCTAATGGTGTCATTCTTCGAGGCAGTGCCCTTCGCCCAATTTCACATGAGACCTCCACAATTGAACCTGCTGACCGGCTGGAATCGGACGCAGGAATCTCTGGAACAAGGTTTTTCGCTGTCCCCCCTGGCCATGCGTTTGGCAGACCCAGAAGATTCAGGGTCAGTGGGGTCAGCAGGAGAACCGTTTACCCATAAATCTTTTGGAGCTGAGAGCAATCCAGTTGATTCTTCTACGCTTGACTCCCCATTTAAGAGGCCGTGCGATCCAGGTTCACTCAGACAATCAGACTGCTGTCACCTACATCAACCACCAGGGCGGGACTCGGAGCAAGAGATCCCTCAAGGAGGTAACTCAGATTCTGACTTCTCGGCGGTCTACATCCCCAGGGTGGAAAACCAGGAGGAAGACTCCCTGAGCAGAAGTTCCTTGCGCCTGAGGGAATGGTCCCTCAGCAGCGAGACCTTTCAGGCTCTGTGTCTCCGCTGGGTTCTGCCGGACGTGGATCTGTTTGCGTCTAGACACAATCACAACCTTCCAAGGTTCGTCTCCCTCTCAAGAGATCCCCTGGCCATTGCAACAGACGCTCTGGCAATTCCTTGGACGGAGTTCAAATTTCTGTATGCATTCCCTCCATTTCCGCTCCTGGGCAGAGGAAGGGGTACCAACCATCCTGGTGGCTCCTCGCTGGGCGAGAAGGAGTTGGTTTGCAGACATAGTCCAGATGTCAATAGAGATCACTACATCATGCCCGATGACCCAGGACTTTTCACACGGGTCGCTGCGGCACTCCAGTTTACGGACGTTGGCTTTGACGGCCTGGCTATTGAAACCTCAATCCTGCCAGAGAAGGGGTTACCGGCCATGGTTGTGCATACTATGATTCAGGCACGGAAGAAATCTTCTTCCATGATATACTACAGAGTTTGGCGGGCCTATATAGCTTGGTGCGAGGCCTTCCTTGCCGAAAATTTGCTATTTCTAGGATTCTGGAGTTTTTACAACACGGCTTAGACTTGGGCCTCCAGCTGAGCACCCTCAAGGGTCAGGTCTCGGCTTTTGCCATCTTTTTCCAGAGATCTGTTGCCAACCATAGGTTGATCAAGACTTTTTTCCAGGGAGTCACCCATGTCCGGCCACCGCGTAAGGCAGTATTACTGGTGTGGGACTTGAATTTAGTATCTGCTCTCCAGGGTCCTCCCTTCGAGCCATTGAGCGATGCTGTATTGTCTGTTGACTCTCAAAGGGGTGTTTCTGGTAGCAATCACCTTATTGCGTGTATCAGAGCTGTCGGCGCTTTGTATGAAACCACCCTACTTTGAGCTGCACAGGGATAAGGAATATTTTTCACTTTAAACCTGATTTTTTGCCTAAGGTCGTTTCTCCCTTTCAACTTAATGAGGAAGTTATCTTACCCTCCTTGTGTCCAGCACCGGCTAATTCCAAAGAATGGACCCTCCATGCTTTGGATGTGGTCAGAGCCATAAAGTATTACCTGGCTGCGACTGAATGCTTCAGGAAATCAGATTTTCTTTTGTCCTAACAGAAGGTTCTAGGAAGGGATTGCCACCAGCCTAGTCCACTCTCAGTAAGTGGATTAGACAGGCGGTGGTACAAGCCTATTCTGCCAGGGGGAAGGAACCCCCTTTCCGGATCACAGCTCATTCTACCAGAGCTATTGGTGCCTATTGGGCTTTTCAGCACCAGGCATCGGTGTAATACGTTTGTAAGGCTGCAACTTGGTCTTCTGTTCATACTTTTAATACGTTTTACAAGGTGGATGTCAGGGCCTCAGCTGACGCTGTTTTTGGCTGAAAGGTGCTTCAGGCGGTAGTGAAATGAACTACATGCTGTTCTGGGACGGCCTGGACTAGACGGAAGAGAAAAATACAGTTCTGTGAAACTCGCCTGTAGAATTTTTGTATCCATCCAGTCCAGGCTGTCCCACCCCGCCCTTGTGTTCATTATGTCCTGTATGCCTGTTATGGTGATCAACCATTTTTTGTTCATAGGACACTAGTTTTTCTAGTTATTGCTTAGAGAGAGTACAAGCTAAAGCTATGTGAAGTAACATGGTTTCTTAGGCCTCCTGGCCTGCCCTCCTTTGTTGAGTACTGATTTTAAACCACTGGAGAATGATAGAGGGCCGGGAGGAGCTACATCTTTGATCTTGCAGTCAAGCGCCGTTTAGAGGCGAATACCCAATCGTAAAGATATTGGGACGGCCTGGACTGGATTGATACAAAAACAATTCTACAGGTGAGTTTCACAGAATTTTATTTTTTTGCATTGCTGGTACAATATTTTGAGTAAATAAATGTATTAGATTGACTATTGAATGTGCTTCCATTTCTGTGGGGATTGCAGTGGGCCAGCTCTAGAGTCCTAATGCTTTGGGGGTGGTGATTTACAGGATTTTGACGCGATCCCACAAAGCATGTTGGTTATGCGGATCCGTGGAATAGCTGGAATATCTAAGGACAATGGCCTAGGATGCGTACAAAAATTTGAGATTTACAGTAGATCTACTGTAAATGCAATTATTACGAGTATTATATATGTAAAAAAGGCAAACCTTTCTAGGAACAAATTAAGCGGAGTCATAGCTGAACAGATAATGTATTAAACTGAAGTACAAAGTTGTGAAGAATCTCTGGGTGGGGAAAATGTTCTATTGAATAGATTTTTCTATGATGCATCTTGGTCCCTAAATTCACATCTGTGCACTTTTTTCATAGCTAGTATCGTTTATTTTCATTGATATGCATATCTTAAACCGAAAAAAAATATGTTTCACACCCACGTTCTTTTTTAGCACATGCGAGATGTGGCGGAGAGAAGGCAACAGCTGGAAAAGGATCATGAAGATGCCATAATCGCATTAGAGAGAAGACAGGACGAAGTCAAACGTTTACAGCAGGTATGTAGTTTTAGTGTCCGAGAAGAGAATTCCCTAACTCTGAGACTTCTGAGGTGAGCTTACAGGAAGAGGGTGGGACTTAGTAGAACTAGATTCAACCCCTTGACCGTTGTTTTTTTTAAAGATAAAGTGATTAGCTATTAAATGCCTTCACAAAAATGGTTACTAAATGGCAGCATAAACTATTTTAGGCATATTGCAAAACAGAGATTGCCAGGTAAATGTTTGAATAATATGAATCTGCCATTAAAATTAAGTTGGACCTAAAAATCCAAAATGTATGTTTCAGTTTTCCTTGTATCTTTTATGGGGTTCTCATAAGTATTTATGCAAACCTCGGTATATGATGTGCACAAACCAAGTGGTGAGACCGATGGCATCTTCCATGGAAGCAGTCCCATATGCTCATTTTCACACCTGGTCTCTCCAGCTTTATGTCATGGCAAAATGGAACAAGTCTCTGGACAGAACACAATTCTGTCACCAGCTGGTATGCAGATGTCCAAAAAGGTGGTGGTGGCGGTGGGCATGCCTTGGAGGCCCCATCAGTGTCCAGGATCTTCTGCTTTATACCCTGCAATTTATTCTGGTTAGCTGGAAACACATGCTTGAGCATGGAACAAGGTACAAGAAAGCACTGTTCTGGAGTACTCCAGAATCCAATACATTGTATTATGGTTCTCACTGGAGGCTCTCATAAGTGGGCCCTTCCAACATCAGCAGATGGATAATGGAAGTGGTTGTAGAGTGTTGTCTGTCAAATAGTTGGTCTCCCCCCCCTCCCCCTTTCTAAGTGATGTCTTATTATACAAAGGCTGTTAGGGGCCTCCTGAGCCTTTATCAAGCTACAGTGGGTAAGGTATGCAAGGTATACACATGGTCCTCTGTTCACATGTTTAAAAAGTTCTACAGGGTAAGCCGCTGTTGGCCACTGAAGCTCTTGACTGAGAAACTTTGGAGAAAGTCCTGTCTCAATGGTTGTGTTGGTTATGAACTGGGCTTTTCTTGCTGGAAATGAGGGTATAGGAAAAGGATGCTGTATGCCCAAGAGGTTACATATATACTTATGCCTCCCCAATTTTATGGTAAGTGTTGAAATGTAACTACCTTTACTAATAACCTTCCTATTTTTGTTCTTTTTATTTTAAACAGGCACAGGTGGAAGCTAAAAAAGAACACGAAGGAGCAGTGCAGCTATTAGAGGTACAGTGGCGCTCATAAGAAAAGTGGTCATGCGGTCTTTGTGTACTGTTCTAAACATCTTATATTTGCTTTTAAACTAATTGAATTAATACCTGTTCTCTCATATTTTAATACAGAATACTTTGGACACTTTGCAGGTAATGTGAACAACAATAGATATAGTTGATTGAATGATGCTGTTCATTGCATTCACAATTAAATGGCATTGTCGTAACTGGTCTGCAGTAAGCATTATGGTCTGCTGAGACGGGAGAGCAGGGAATGCTGTTAAAATACCAGGTTTTTGTCATGTAAAAAAATCAGACCAAGAATAATTATTTAAGAACGCCTTCCACTATGTCCAGGCACACACTGACTTTCCCCCACCTTATTCCAGTTGAGAACAATGGAAAATGAGCCATTTCAAAGTATCCTTAAAGTGGGCCAAAACCAGAGATTTGATGCCGGTCATGCATGGGCTCAAGGTGGGGTTTACAGCGCTCCCTGGAAGTTTTGTGTTAGGTTTGTGCCCACAGACCTGTGATTTACTTATCAGAATGCTGTTTCTTATATTCCTGTGATTGTTAGTTCATAAAGTTGGGGTGGTTTTTCTTATCTTGTGTAAAGCCCATAGTAAAGTTTTTGCCTGCAAATCACTGCTTTGCAGCATGGCCTGTGAGACAGAAGGCTGGTGCAGGTCTGTAATAATAATTGAAAAAAATGGACAAATGCCGGTCTCCTGTTTGTTGACAGGAGTTGTAAGCAAATGTAGTTACCCGCCAATTGGGGGGGCATGACCACGCTGTGTTACGCCCTGTGTGTGAGTGGTGTGGTTTTCGTTATTCTCAGTGTGTCACACACCCCGCTTCCCCTTTAATTCTGACGATAGGGTTATCCTCCAGCAGGAGGCGATGTTGCAGAGAGAAGTCTTGAAAAACGAGCCCCTTCCAGTCTACATATACCTGGGACCTCCCACTTAACACCCAGTGTTTTCTCTCTGCAAGATGCGACAAGACAGAAGAAAGAAGTCTCCTGCTTGCAGGTAGCCGGGGCAAACCCCTGCACCCCCCTCTTGGTCTATTTCTGCCCAGTCATTGTTTGTATGCCTAGATAGATAACGGAAGCCTCCCAGCCTAGGCTGCTGGCTGGGCGATGGTAGATGGCACCCCATGGTGCCTAGGAGCTTATCTTCTCCGCTCGACCCCACGCGCTGGGCAACGCGGTTTTCCGGCATTTGGGGTGCCCCGTCCCAGTGTTCCCCTTGGCCCCACCTTCTCCCGCTTGGTCCCTTCGCGATGGGGGGGGGGGTGGGCTTGTGTGGGGTGCTTTACACTTTTGTGTGTGATTCACTGTGTGTTTGGTGCGAGTGCTGGCAGCTGGCGGGGTTGGCGGCGTGTGGGCGCGTGTTCCGAGCTGCTGGGGCTCCGTTTAGCTTATTTAAACTTTTCCTTCTCTTGTGTTCCATTTGTATTTTATTGTGGCAAATGCATTTTTAGCCTATGGTGGGGTGTCTGTTGGCGCCCGTTTACTTCACGCGGCGCCGCCATTTGGCGGGCCGCAGTGCTCGTTGTTTGGTGGGCGGGGCCGTGCTCCTTCGCGGCCCGCGCTGTATGGATCTCCGGCAGGCGGCGGGGCCGGAGCGCTTCGCGCGCTGAGCCCGGCCCGCCTTCCTTCTCCCTCACTCCGGAGTTGTCGCTTACACGGGTTCCTGGCTCGGCTGAGGAGGGCGCCGTCATTGCAAGTATTGGTGTTTGCTTGATTGCCTTGCTTGTGTGACTGGGCAGTGTGTGCTGGTGGTCAGTCGCTTGCGCAGTTATCCCTGTCCTATATATTTATGGCTCTTTTTCTTCCCGTCCTGGATGTACATATAATTATACATGTATATATATATTTATATTGGCTGTATATACTTCTCTTGCTTTTGTATATATTGTATATATATTTTGCCTTTACATTCTGAGTGGTTGTGTTGGTGTGTGTGCGCATGCTGGCAACTTTTTTTGTAGTTTCTTGGGTGCCTTGTTTTCACTGGGACTGATTGTGGTCTCTTCCCCTTACAGATCCTGGGATCCCCTCGCTGCAGTGGGTCTCCCGGTCTGATATACCTGGCTAGTCTTATTTTCCAATTGGGATTCTCCTAGGCTTAAAATCCTCCCACTCCCGGGACTTTAATTATAAGGGTTGCATACTGTGTAATTCCCTGGGTTGTTGCGAATACCACAATTTCACCATATGGAGGCTTCCGACATTACCGGAAACGGCTCTTTGGGGCAATCCAGGCTGTGTGGGGGTTGTGGGGCTCCGCTCCCAGGTGATGTCATAATATGTGTTCCATGTGCACAGCGGAATATTGCGCGCCAGTCCAGCACTCCGGCTTCTGGCTCCTCGCATCCTCCGTCATCTCCTACACCCCCCACCTATTCCGGACCCCGTGTGACGTTGTCAAAGGTGGGGATTCGCAATCCAAGGTGTGTGCACGGTTGGCCAGCCTCGAGAAGATGTTTTCCGCCGCGGTGGCTCAGAAGGCTACAGCTAAGCGGAAGCTTTGTGAGGGTTGTCCTTAAGGAATGGGAACAGCCTACGCGCCTTGTTGGAGTTCCTCCTAGTTGGGATAAGCGCTATCCCTTTCCGGAGGATTTGGTGAAGCTTTGGTCTGTTCCCCCTGACGCCGATGCCCCCGTGTTGGGGCTGTCTAACACAGCTGTGTTGCACTCCCCTGACACTACTACCATTAAGGATGGTGAGGATCGTCGGATTGATCAATTGGCTCGCCATGGTTTTATCAGTGCTAGCTCGGCACGGTTTGCGCTTCGGCGCTTCTTTTGATGGCGGTCAGGTCCATTGTTAGAGATTTGTATGCAGATCTTGATCCCACTTGTGATGAGTTCTTTTCTCTCAAACAGTGTGAGTCGTTTATTTCCTTTGTCATGACCACCCAGGACGATGCACTTGCGATGTGTAGCAGGACCGCGGCCCTGTTGGTTGCTATTCGTCGGTCGGTATGGCTACGTCAGTGGACGGCGGACTTTAGCTCTAAGAAGTCGCTTACAGCTCTTCCTTTTGTGGGTTTGCGCCTGTTTGGCGACAAATTGGATTCGGTTACCAAGGGTGGTAAGTTGCCTCAATGCAAGAGGCCGCGTCGTTCCTTTTGGGGAGCGGCTGCTTTTAGTCCCTCCTTTCGGGGAGCCAGAGCGGGCAGAGGGGCCTCCTTTCCCGCTACCAGGGGTGCAGGTTGGATCCGGGGGAGGGGCCGTGGCCGCCCCGGTCAGTCCTGGGGCGCCAAGCCCAAGCCTGCTGGCAAGCCCGCTCAGCAATGAGGGGGTGCCCTCACCCGTGCGGGTGCGGGGACGATTGCGACACTTCTCCCAGGTTTGGGACCATAAGGATCCGGGAGGTGGTGTCGTCCGGTTACAAGCTGGAGTTCGAGTCTCGCCCTCCTTCACGGTTTTTCCGGTCTCGGGTGCCCGCCGATCCTTTGGCCGTGCAGGGGCTCCTGGCGTCGGTGAAGAATCTTCTGGAAATGGCGGTCATCCAGCCGGTGCCGCACTTGGAAGTGGGCCTCTGGTATTACTCCAATCTCTTCACAGTGCCCAAGAAGGACGGGTCGGTTCGCCCCGTTCTGGATCTGAAGTTCCTCAACAGGTTCATCCGTACACGTAAGTTTCGCATGGAAACTCTGCGATCGGCCATCAGTTCTCTTCGGCAGGGGGACTTCATGACGTCCATAGACATCAAGGATGCTTACCTTCATGTTCCCATCTGCCAGGGTCATCAACTTTTTCTTCGGTTCGTGATGGAGGATCGGCATTTTCAATTCGTGGCACTTCCGTTTGGCCTTACCTCGGCTCCAAGAGTGTTCACCAAGGTGCTGGCAGGGGTGATGGCCATTCTCAGAACTCAAGGCATTCGCATCGTACCTTATCTGGACGACCTTCTCATCATGGCTCCTTCTCTCAATCAATCGGAGACGGACACCAGGACGGTGGTCTCCACGCTGGAAAGCTTCGGTTGGGTGATCAACTATCCCAAGTCCTCCCTCGCCCCGGCCAGGGTGGTGTCCTTTCTGGGAATCCGGTTGGATTCTTGTCAACACAGGGTGTTTCTGCCTCAATCCAAGATTTTTATGATTCAGGAATTGGCTCGGTTCCTTCTTTCCAATCCTCGACCGTCCATCCGTCTGGGGATGAGACTGGTAGGGTTGATGGTTGCCTCTTTCGAGGCAGTTCCTTTTGCTCAATTTCACACAAGGATGCTTCAGCTTCATCTGTTGGCGTCTTGGGACCGGCGACCACGGCCGTTGGATCGGCCCTTCCAATTGTCCTCCCGGGTCTGGCAGTCCCTTCAATGGTGGCTGGTCTCGACCAATCTCTTGAGGGGCAGGTCTTTTCTGACTCCTCTTTGGGACATTGTCACCACGGACGCCAGTCTTTCGGGATGGGGGGGATTCTGGAAGGATCTTCAGTTTCGGGGGCAGTGGGGGCCTCGAGAGGCCCACTTGCCCATCAATGTTCTGAAACTGAGAGCCATCCGTCTGGTTCTTTTTCACTTGACTCAGCATGTTCTGGGCCTTTCGGTTCAGGTTCGCTCGGACAATCGGACAGCGGTTGCTTACATCAATCATCAGGGAGGGACTCGCAGTCTGGGTGCCCTCAGAGAGGTGTCCCTGATCCTGACCTGGGCGGAGGCCCATGTTCCTTGTCTCTCTGCAGTTTACGTTCCGGGTGTGGAAAACAGGGAAGCGGATCTGTTGAGCAGGTGCTCTTCCCGTCTGGGGGAATGGTCTCTCCATCCTCAAGTTTTTCGGTCTCTGTGTCTCCGGTGGGGGACACCGGAGGTGGACCTGTTTGCCTCTCGTCACAATTGCAGGCTTCCGACCTTCGTGTCGCTCTCTCAGGATCCTCTGGCTCTGGCGGTGGACGCCATGTCTCTGAACTGGGGTTTCTGTACCTTTTCCCTCCGATACCCATGCTAGGCAAGGTGGTACGGAAGCTGGCTCTGGAAAGGGTGTCCGCCATTCTCGTGGCTCCAAGGTGGCCAAGGCGAGTATGGTTCGCAGACATCGTTCGGCTGGCGGTGGATCAGGTCGTTCTGCCTCTTCGGCCCAATCTGCTCACTCAGGGTCGGCTGTGTTACCCCAATTTACCAACGCTGGGTTTGACGGCTTGGCTGCTGAAACCTTCATCTTGAAGGAGGAGGGTCTTTCTGACTCGGTTGTTAAGACTCTTATCTGTGCCTGGAAGAGGTCTTCTTCTACCATCTACTATAGGACTTGGAGAGCTTATATCACTTGGTGTGAGGTTAGATCTTTGCCTTGTAGGGTCTTTTCAGTTTCCAGGATTTGGGATTTTCTGCAATCAGGGCTGGACTCTGGTCTCCAGCTGAGTACTTTGAAAGGGCAGTTTCTGCCTTGTCTATCTTTGTTTCAGAAACTTTTTGCGCTTCATCCTTTAGTCAAACTTTTTTTCCAGGGGGTTACGCATGTGCGGCCTCCCAGGAAGCCATTGCTCCCTGTTTGGGACTTGAACCTGGTTCTTTCTGCTCTTCAGGCTCCTCCCTTTGAGCCCTTGCAGGATATTGCTCTTTCTACCTTGACTCAGAAGATTGCCTTCTTGGTGGCTATCACTTCGGTTCGGCGTGTCTCGGAGTTGGCGGCCTTGTCGGTTCAGGCGCCCTACTTTGAGAGGCATCAGGACAAGGTGGTTTTTCGTTTCAAACCGGACTTTCTTCCTAAGGTTGTTTCTGCTTTTCATTTGAATCAGGATATTGTTCTTCCCTCCTTGTGTCCTAAGCCTAAGAATGACAAGGAGAGGATTTTGCATTGTTTGGATGTGGTACGCTGTGTTAAGTACTATTTGCTTACTACTTCTCCTTTTCTCCTGGTCAAGGGTGCATCAACAAGGGGGGGTCTGACAGGTCTGGTACATTTATTTTAACAGTAAAATGTTCTTTATTGCTTCAGAAAGTGTCACAAGGCCAGTCACCTACTTATTTAGGTAAAATTAATAATTGATCTCTTTGGGAGTACTTTGTTGTAACAGCTTGTCGTTAGGCGGTACTTGGCTTAAAAAAAGGTTGAGAACCACTACAGTACACAAGCAGTACTTGCCAGAAATTCCTGCAGCTCCTTTAATTTTGTTGTAGGCCTTTGGCAGTCTCCCAGTTCAATTATCTTCTTTATTTCATACTGATCTTTATGTGGTATTTTTGTTTGAGGCATGACCGTATCATGTAATAGAAATACGTCACAACAGTTCAAAGGCAGTAAAAGCGCAACAAACTGCGGCATATGTAAACAGTACGGTGAGAAACATGAGCCAACAAATCAGCATTCCTAAAGTCCTCACCTTTGAGAACTTCTAAGCGTCACCATGTCCTATGTTGCTGCCTATCTGTAATGCTATCCATGGGATCCCATGGGCACCGCTTTGACCACCTGCTGCAACCTTCCCAGTCCACTTCCTCAGCCCCCTTTCCCTCAGACCAGAGCACCTCAGAGCCTATAAGCTATCTATTACCGATCCACTGGGTTCATCTCCTTCTCATATTCCTGCGAGCATTTAAACAGTGCCCAGATCGTCCAGATTATTCTAAGTGTGCCATACACTCCACTTCGGTCTTCATGACATCTTGGTTATCTCCAGTAGAGGGTGAACTTCTGCAGAGATGAATATGCAAAAAAGAAAGCCCCTGCCGGTCCATATATACCTGGGACCTCCCACCTATTCCTCAGTTCCTTCTCTGCAGGGAAGGCGACAAGACAGAAGATGAAGACTTATTTACTTACAGGTAAGCCGGGCTCACGGCTGGCCTTCTATTGTCCCTATTACTGCCAGGACGATTCTAAATTGCCCTATATTGAGCCTCCCAGCTTAGGCTGCGGGTCCTGGTGAAGGTAGGAGCACCCTATGGGTGCAGCAGGAGCTCTGCTCCACCGTGAGACCTCACTATGGGGTAGTTATCCAGGTTTTCTTGGTGATCCTGGTGTGAGATGCCCCATCCCTCTAGGCTTAGGGCCGGCTTTTGGCAGGGTTCCCCCCTTTGCCGGGTCCCTTATTCCCCTCCAGGGGGGGGGTTGCCTGGCCTGGCCTAGCCGATATTTCATTTTCCCCAGCTTGTGTCCCTGTGTGCTTAGTGTTTTTACTTTGTGTGTGTGAGTGTCAGACTGCCGTTATCGGCATACCAGGGACTAGTGGCAACCTGGGGGAGCTTCTCCCCCTCAGGCTGCGTTCGGGACGGGCTCTCGGCGCGGCCGCGGTAGCCCCGCCCCCCTTCTTTGGCGCGATGGCTTTGCTCGTGTCTAAGGGTCCGCGTTGCTGGGAGGGGGGCGTGGCCTCGGCAAACACGCGTTCTGCGCTGGCACGCCCTCCCCCTGCTCTCCCTCCTCATACATGAGGCTTCGTGGGGGCCATCTTCTTGAGCAGGCCGCATAGCAGATCGGTGTGGTAAGGGCCCGATGGCCACTTCCTTAGTTTGTGTGTGTGGGGGCTCCTCTTTAGCGGGGGCCCCCACTGGTCTAGAGCATGTGGGTGTGTTAATTACACTGTCTGGCTTGGATATGGTTAATATATATATATACATGTATAGACATATTGTGTGGCTGCAAGATCAAATGCTGTGGTCTTTTACAATGTAAGGTTATGGCCATTTTTACACAGCTCTGCACTTATGTTGCTTGTTTTGTGTGTTACAGGTTGCCCTGTATATGTGCATATTAAGGGGTCCCTCCTGGTCCTGGGGTCCCTAGTGTAAAATTGTCCACCTAAATTCCTCCCACCGGGACTTTTAAGGGGCATCCCGGGTTGCTTATGCGTAATTCCCTGCGGTCTTGCGACTGACCACAAAAATTCACCATATGGAGGCTCCGCAGGATACTGGGCTCCGGATCCCTCTGGGACAATCCGGGCCATGTGTGGGGTGCGGGGTATCCCTTATGGGGGAGAATGTGCTGATCTGTATACCATGCGCACAAAAGGCCATAACGCGGCAGTCTGGTACCCAGCCTTCTGGGTCGGCTCCTCCCGTCGGTCGGTTAGGGCATCTGCCCTGGTGTCGCTTGCTACCAGGTCCCTTGTCAGGGACTGGCTGAATAACGCTCAGCTTGATCCAGATGGCGCTGAGTTCGCTATATTTAAGAAGTGTGAATTGTTTATGGATTTTGTCATGGCTGCGATGGAAGACTCCATTGTCGTGTGTTGTAGGACGTCAGCCTTACTGGTGCCCATGCGCAGACTGGTCTGGCTCCGTCAGTGGACAGCGGACGTGGGAGCCAAGAAGTCGCTCACAGCTCTCCCCTTCTTGGGTGCGCGGCTGTTTGGAGATAAATTGGATGCTGTTGCTAAATGAGGTAAGTTACCTCAGCGGAGGAAACAGCGCCGCCCCTTTCGGGGGGCGGGCTCGGTCACTTCTTCCTTTCGAGGGGCCAGAGCGACTAGGGGTTTGGCCTTCTCAGGTGTCAGGGGTTCGTCCTGGAACAGAGGCAGAGGTCGGGCACGTCCCGCGCCTGCCTGGGGTTCCAAGCCCAAGCCTGCTGTTAAACCAGCTCAGCAATGAAGGGGCGCCCTCACCCGCAAGGGTGGGGGGACGGCTGCGGCTCTTCTTCCAGGTCTGGGCCCGGGAGGTCACAGACAATTGGATCTTGGAAGTGGTCTCCTCCGGGTACAACCTGGAGTTCGTGTACTGGCCGCCCCCAAGATTCTTAAGGTCTCGGGTGCCCTCGGACCCTCAGGCTGCACAGGGGCTCCTGTTAGCAGTAAAAAACCTTCTGGACATGGAGGTTATATGCCCGGTGAGGCAGGGGTTTCTACTCCAACCTTTTCACGGTTCCCAAAAAGGAGGGTTCGGTGAGACCCATTCTAGACCTCAAGGTTCTCAACAGATTTATCAGAGCCAAAAAGTTCCGCATGGAGACTCTGCGCTCGGCTATAAATTCCCTTCGCCAAGGGGATTTTATGACATCCATAGACATCAAGGATGCGTATCTGCATGTTCCGATTTTTCAGGCACATCGGAGATTCCTCCGATTTGCGGTGGAGGATCAACATTATCAGGTTATAGCTCTTCCCTTAGGACTGACCTCGGCACCGAGGGTCTTCACCAAGGTTTTGGCGGGCATAATGGCTCTGCTCAGATATCAGGGAATTCACATTGTGCCTTATCTGGACGATCTGTTGATATCAGCTTCTTTCCCCCATCAGGCGGAGCTGGACACCCATCAGGTGGTGTCGACCCTGGAAAGGTTCGGGTGGGTGATCAACTGCACCAAGTCTTCTCTCTCCCCCCGTCTCATGTGATTTCATTTCTGGGCATGAATCTGGATACCATTCGGGCCAGAGTGTAGGGGTTTTTTCTATACCCAGGATTTTGGAGTTTCTTCAGCATAGTCTGGATCTTGGGTTCCAGCTTAGTAAGGACAGGTTTCTGCTCTGCCGGTTTTCATTCAGAGGTCTTTTGCTTTACACCCGCTGGTTAAGGGGTGGCGCATGTGCGGCCCCCTCGGAAGGCTGTAGTTCCTGTTTGGGATTTGAATTTGGTTCTTTCGGCTCTGCAGGGTCCTCCTTTTGAGCCGCTACAGGAAATTGCTCTTTCGGTTCTCACTCAGAAGGTTGCTTTCTTGGTGGCTATTACCTCTGTTCGGCATGTCTCTGAGTTGGCGGCCCTGTCGATTCAGGCCCCTTACTTTGAGAGACTCCAGGATAATGTCGTTTTTTTCGTTTTAAGCCGGATTTCCTTCCTAAGGTGGTGTCTGCTTTCCACCTCAATCAGGATATTGTTCTCCCTTCCTTGTGTCCTAAACCTAACAATGACAAAGAGAGGGTTCTGCTCAATTTGGACGTTGTTCGCTGTGTGAAGTACTATTTGGTGACTACTTCTTCCTTCCGCAGGACGGATGCTTTTTTCGTGGTGCCCTGCGGGCCCAGGAAAGGTTTGGCACCTGCTGAGTCTACGATTAGCAAATGGATTCGTCAGGCCATTGTTGGGGCCTATTCTGCTAAGGGGAGTACTCCTCCTTTTAGGGTCACTGCGCACTCTACTCGTGCGGTTGGTGCGTCCTGGACTTTTCAGCACCAGGCTTCTGTTGAACAAGTTTGTAAGGCTGCTACTTGGTCTTCCGTTCATACTTTTTCCAAGTTCTACAAGGTTGATGTGCAGGCTTCAGCAGATGCTGTTTTTGGCCGCAAGGTTCTGCAAGCTGCAGTGGTTTGAGTTGGTACGTTCTTTACTGTTTCTGGTTCCCACCCATGACGGACACTGCTATTGGATGTCCCAGATGTCATGAAGACCGAAGTGGAGTGTTTGGCACACTTAGAATAATACCGTTTTGTGAGTACTCACCTTTAAAACGGGTATTATGAGTGTGCCGTACACTCCACTTCGCCCCACCCCTTTTTTTCAGGTATTCTCGGGCTTTTATTTGGTGAACCATTGGTTTTGATTGTTAAGGTTATATTTGGTTCTTCCTGGTCCCTTTACTGCTTTTATACACTGGGGAATTGGTGGGAGGTCCCAGGTATATATGGAACGGGAGGGGCTTTCTTTTTTGCATATTCATCTTTGCAGAAGTTCGCCCTCTACTGGAGATTACCCAGATGTCATGAAGACCGAAGTGGAGTGTATGGCACACTCATAATACCCGTTTTACAGGTGAGTACTCACAAAACGGTATTTTTCTAAACACTTCCACCCTGTCTTGCTTCAAATAGAGTATTTCTTCCATTTCTTCAACCTGGTTTATCTGTTTCAACCAGTCCTTCACTGTTGGTACCTCTGTAGATCTCCATCTCCTATGTATTACCACTCTAGCAGCATTAATAAGGTGTACACTTAAAGGGCCTAAGTCCCCCGACCTGCCTCCTTCCTTCCTCCAATTCAGCAGGTAAAAGGCTGGGTTCCACTCCGGAGATTGACCCATGACCTTACCGATCATGGAGTGTACCCCTTGCCAGAAGGGGACTATACCTGGGCACGACCACCACACATGGAGCAAGTCTGCCCCTTTGTCTCCACATCTTCAACATTTGTCTGGGTTAGCGGGAAAAATCCTATGGAGCACCTCCGGAATCCTATACCACCTTACCGCCATACCTTTAAATGATTTCTGGTAAATAGATTTCCATTCCTCCCCTGTCAGGTCTATCTGCTGATCCCTCTCCCACCTCGCCCCCCAGGGATTCTTTGGATCCTGGCTGGTATCCAAAAGCAAGCCATAGGCCCAGGATAAGAGATGATTCCTAGGGCCTCCTCCTAAACTGGCTTTCTCGAATACCGTGAGCTCCCTTTCAACTTTACCCTTCATTTCCTTAGAGCCAACAAAATACTTCATTTACAAGTAGTTCAAAGGAGGGATCTGTCTCCCCAGTCTATCTTGTAACTCCTGTCTCTGCAGGAATCTACCATTGGAAAAGGTAAGTGTAACTCTTAGCACTCTCAGTCCCTCGCATGGTTTCAAAAACGAGCTTTCTAGGCCAGGTGCGAAGCTGGGGTTATTATTGAAAGGTGTGAGAGGTCCAGGCACTGTGGAGATCCCTTTATATCTCTTGTACACCTGTCTAAAGGTGTCTACCGTCGCTCCAATAGTAGGGTGGGATTTGGCCCTTTCTGGGACGTCCCCTATCTTTAGGGCACTCAGGTTCTCCAAAATACCCCCACACGCCTCGTTCTCAATGGAAACCCAGTCCTTTTGGGACTTGTTTACCTGCCGATGATCCTCCCTAAGTGTGTAGCATTTGCATACGTATTAAATCAAGGAAGGCCAATCCCTCCTCTGGTTCTTGGGAGAATGAGGGCAGACCTTTTCGTTCTGGGTGGCTTCGCCCCCCACAAGAACCCTGAAAAGGTTTTCCGGATGTCCAAAGTGAAGGAACCTGGAAGTTTTATTGGAATGCATTGTATTAAATACAGCAGCCTTGGAAGAACGTTCATTTTTAGCACCGCCAATTTCCCAAACCATGATAGTTTCAGACTACTCCACTTTTTCAAGTCCCTCTTCAATTTAATCACCAAGGGAGAGAAGTTAAGCTGAAACAGCTGAGACAACGTCGATGGTAATTGTATCCATAAATATTTAACCATTTGAATGGAAAGACCTCTTCAAGACGCGTCTTCTCTTCTTTTGGGATAGAGACATTCAGAGCTACTGACTTTGAATAGTTTATCTTCAAATTTGACAGTTGCCCAAACCGTTCAAACTCCTTAAGTAGGCAGGGTATCGAGATGCGTGGGGTCGTTAGAAAGAACAGCATGTCTTCGGCATAGGCCGATACTTTCTGCTCCTTCCTCCCAATCTGAACCCCCTTTATGTCAGCATTTAGGTTCACCTTCCACAGGAAGGGCTCCAGAGTAACTGCAAAAATCAAGGGTGGCACTAAGCTTGCGTGAGGTGGCCCACCAGTGAATATTCAATGCTTTCACTGTGTTATCACGGGCCTCCATGCCTGGGATGAACCCCACCTGATCCTGTTGGACAAGCTCTGGCAAGAACCCTGACAGTCTACCGGCCAGTACCTTAGTGTACAGTTTTACATCTACATTAAGTAGAGAAATGGGTCTGTAGCTTTGGCACTGGCTCTCATCCTTTCCCTCCTTTGGAATGACCACAATACTAGCCTCCAATGAGGACGATGGAAGTGTTCCTGTTTTAGCAGTGCCCTCATAAGCTCGCACCATATGTGGTAATAGCTGAGGAGCAAAAGCTTTGTAATACTGGCTGGGGAAACCATCTTGCCCCGGGGCCTTGCCCGGCTTGGAATCCTTGATCGCCTGCTGGCATTCTTCAACCGTTATTGGAGACTCTAGTTGTTCAATGGCATCATTCAATAACTGAGGCATCTGGGCCTCCCTAAAGTATGCCCCCATCGGGGCCTTCCGTCCCCCCCTCGGTCCCTGTTTCGGCAAGTTGTAAAGTGCTGTGTAAAATAGCCTAAATTGTTCAGCTATATACAGTACCTCTCCTTTTGATGTAGGGTTACATCCTTATCTCTGATCCCTGCCACCCGAGCCATAGGACCTCTCGGATTAAGGGCCCCCGCTAGAAGGCGACCTGGTTTATTGCTCTGCTCGCCCATTTCTAAATGTGAAGGCCCTCCTGGCAGCCCCAAAAAGGGCAGCCTTGAGTTCCTTCCTTTTCTCCACTAACTCATTGAGATGTCTTTCCAGCATAGATTTTTTATGTTGGGTTTCCAAGGCAGCTACCTGCTGAGTGAGTCCCTCAATTCTAGCCGTTCTCTCCCTTTTTAATCTCGCCCCTTCCTGAATAAGTAAACCACGCAGGGTACACTTGTGTGCCTCCCATATCGTAAGGGGGTCCATACCTTCCGTCACATTTTCCCTGAAGTATCGGATGATCTGCTCCTTCACCCTATCTGCCACTACAGCATCCTTTAGGATGCTTGTGTTTAGCCTCCAGCTCCATTCTCTGTGAACCCTTACCGGTGTGTGTGGTCAGTAAAGGTGATAGAACCAATCTCCACCGCCTTAATCCACTCTAGAGCTCTCTGGGAAAGGAACAGGTAGTCTATCCTTGAGTATTTTGCATGTGTGGTAGAAAAGTAAGTATAATCTCTCCCATCTGGATGAAAAAATCTCCATGTGTCTACTGCCTGTACGTTTTGGATCGCAGCTTTAATCTGTTTCAGGGACCTGTACGCAATAGTGGAACTTGCGTTGGAAGTGTCCACTAAAGGGTTCAGGGCACAATTAAGGTCCCCTTCTAAAATCAAAACTCCCTCCCGGAAGGCTTGTAGTTTTTGCAAAGTGGAAGAGAGGAATTGATGCTGCAGTCTGTTAGGGGTGTAGATATCGGCCACTGTTAAAACCTTTCCAGAGGGGAGTCTCCCCTTCAGGAAAATGTAGCGCCCCTCCTTATCTATTTCTTCCTCCATCATAGCAAAAGCCAGGGCTTTGTCCACCAAAATAGATACCCCTTTTGTCTTAGACGTGGGAGAAGTAGCTGCCTTGTGCAGGGCATACACTCTGTTCTCCAAAAAGGGTACCTTGTCCCTTTGAAAATGTGTCTCTTGTATTAATGCAATGTGCACTTTGTATTTCTTAAGTTCTCTCATAAGGGCATGTCGTTTCTCCGGCGAATTTAGCCCCTTAGCATTAAGGGTCATTATATTTATTTCTAAACTGCCCATCTCCGAGGCCACCAGAGGGTGATTCGCGGACCAAAGCTCCCAACAGTCTCACCAATCCCTTGAGAACCCCCGAGTCCCTTATAGCGAAAGAGGGAAGATAGGGTAGGGAAGGGCAGGAGGAGAGAGACAAAGAGACAGAAAACAGCCGGAGAGAAGGAAAGGGAGAAACAGTATCGAGTAGAGAGGAGTATTAAAAAATAAAACCTCTAGTCTCTTCAAGTCTCCAGGCGTCGTGTCACAGGGGGTAACACCCTACACTCCCTACAGAGATGAGAACCTAAAATAGGATCTACTAAGTTCCACTTTTTGTACAATGATCAAAGAAAAGATTTGGGGAACATGGAAAGCCAGCAACTGTTAGGACACTATAAAACGACGGATGAAAACATCCAATCAGTTCCCCCAGTGAGACACTCGTATCACTAGTTTCCATTTACCCCTATCTGCTAACTCCTAGCAGGATCCCCCTTCGCAGAACGAGACCCCCCGGAGCTTCAAAGAACTACTCGCCTGGCATATTCCTGCTGCTTTCATGAGCATCTGAAATATGTCCTCCTCGTGAGGTAAGCTGATCTCCAGCTGTGGATCACCCCAGGCCCCCCGAGGAACCCCATAGGTAAGCACCTTATCCCATAAATGTAACCCTTCTCCTGACTGGGGGGGTTGGAAGTGGAGGTCTCCCCATAACACCTGTGAGCTAAAGCGCCCACCCGCGCCCATTCCCAAGACGTGCAGCAAGCCAGCCCCAAGGCAGTTATCCCATAGACATAGCTAGACCGCCCCAGCCCTCAAGCCCCCATCGGCATAACCTATCCCCTTCTGAATCCTCTAGCCCTCCACCTCGGATATCCGGACCAGAGAGGGCGTAGCGTCTATATCCGAATGCACCCTGATTCCATGCCTCCCCTCCCCTCCTGCCAACAAACATGAGGAAGGAAACACCTGAGGGGGACCACAGGCTCCCACCCAGCCATCAGCAAATCCCCATCAGACACTGAAACAATTTAGTAATAGGCAACGCAAAGCAACGCAGAACGCAGGCAAGAGCATGACCGTCATTCGCAATTACAACTATCGCCCTCATATATTGCGGAGGCATCTCACACCAGGAACCACGTCCCGATCCCATCCCATATCGGGCCATCTATAGGGAGACGTCTTCCAGAAAAGGCTTCAACAGAGGGGCGAGGGACTCCCACCCCCTGTAACATTAAGCATACAACTGTAAATTAACAAACTTCAACAGGCCTGAACTCAATAAAACACAGCATATAAGCATGAAAGTGAAAATAGAACAAACAAAGAAAAACAAGTTAAGCTCACTCGTCAAGCTCACGTTAAAGGCAGGCAGAATCTTGCAGGGACGTTAAAGCCAAGTTACTGCTTTAGGTCAGTCCACAGCTCTTCTTGGGGATGGGCTTGATAAAGCTCTCGGCGGGGATGTCTCAGGAAAATCACGCTGCATGCGCCTCCGCGCCAGGTCCCGGGTGTGAAACCCCTGAAACCATTAAGGAACGCTTACTGGGGGAATCTTCAACACTGCAAAAAAGTCAGGTAAGTCCTCAGGAGTAAGGCCCCCTTCTTGCCGTTTCTCTTAGCCAGTAGCGCAAATGGGAAGCGTCATCTGTATGGGATGCCCCTCTCTCTTAGGTACAAGGTCAGCAGTCTCAAATCCCTTCTATGCTGCAAAGTGATTCCAGAGAGATCTTGATATAGCTGGATTTCACTATTGTTAAACAAGATGGCATCCCTGCCCCTCGCCTTTGCCAGGATTTCCTCATTCAGCGGGAAGCTTAGAAGACAACAAACGACATCTCTGGGGACTAAGTCATTCATATTCCTGGGGCGGAGGGCCCTGTGCGCCTGAACGAATTCAATTGGAGTCTATGGACATTCATTAGATGATTATTGTGCCAGGTAACTACATCGCCCACCTCTCGCACCTCCTGGTGGGTAATTGACTGAGCTGTGCCGCCAGGCCGTGCTCATCTCTATGCGAGGTGCCTTCGCTGCTTCTTTCCGGCGAGCTTTCGGGTGACGATGGCTTTCGCTGACCCTCGTCCTCAGGCCGCTGGGAATGGAATAGCTCCGGGAGGCTTCTGCCACTTAATGCCAGGGTTCGGGGTGCCCTAGGTGTCTTGGCTGACACATCCGATCTCCCGCTTTTGCCCATAGTGCTTCTGAGGTGCTGCAAATGCCGCTAACGAGCGCTTTCACTGGGAGCCGATCTCTCACGCCACCATCTTCCTAGCTGGCCAAGCCACGCCCCCCAATTATCTTCTTTACTTCCATATTTTTTAAAAGAAAAACATTTTTTGCCTAATAAGTAAATGGTAAAGTCTACTCAACGCAGGTTCTCTGCATTATACATGCATTGCATTTGCGTTGCCATCGACTTCGATCGACCTGTGCTGTTACAACAGAGAGTAAAACACCGCGCTAATGTTCAATTGTAAAAGCTCAACGTGCTGAAAAAAGTCCTTCTTCTTTAACCAATTAATAAAAGCATGCAGATGCACAGAGCTTAAAATTTAAATTTAAGTGCAGGGATCTTAAATCCAAGAGTTCCAAAGCATAAGGGCCTGTCACCAGGTGTGGTAATCACACTCTTACCCTGATGGTGTAAAGGACTAATGCCTTAATATAACCTTAAGGAACCGTTCTCAAGTCCTCACACTGTCAAAGATGGCAAAATCCGTAGTGACAGCTTATTTCAATCGATCATGCAGCAGTCTCTCCACGCAGTACATGAAAAGCAATAAGAGGGATAGTGCAATACATCCCAAAGTACCAAAAAATGTATTTAATCAAATGCACTCACAACATTAAAAGTATAAAACAGCGTTATCAATACAGGAAATAGCCAGCAATTCTCACCGCCGTTTCCCCGATCCAATCTCCATAACCAAAGGTCCAGCTAATGGTGACAGGAAAGGACAGCCAATCCAAGGATAAAATGATGATAAACCAAGCGATCCTACGCGTTTTGTCGCCTTGGCGACTTCTGCTGGAATGCTTGGTGATAGTAAACATCGGTCTTTTAAACCGAAAGCAAGATGACATCAGAGACACGTGATGTGATCACATGACCCGCTATAGCACTTCCCCCTTAGCAGTAAGACGAGCGCATGCGCAGATCCGTCTCTACCCGCAGACCCGTCTCTACCCGTGGTCCTCACGAATGTTACAACACTTCCGCCCTCAGTTATCAGTGAGGACAGCGCATGCGCAAAGCCCCGCATTATACATAATACATGGGGCTCGCCAAGGGCTCACATCTGTTACACAGCGCTTGCGCAACTTACCCAATGAGGACAATTTGTCATTGTCTGTTACAACGTTGCGCTGAAAAAGGTGTCTGCAACGCTTGTTTAATACTTTGCGCAAAGCAGCGCAGATGTCAATTATCCCATCTAGAAAAATGTACAGTGTTTCCTCTGCGTTGTAACTGCGTTGCAACACAGCGCAACAGCACAGAGAGAGTGTTGACATGTGAACAGGGCCTTGGAGTTTTCTTATTTGTTTTGGAATTGTGCTGATTATGGGTGACATTGAAGGTGGGAAAATACTAAAATGATTCTTCTTGGTCTGGATTTTTTTTACATGACAAAACCTGTTATTTTAAAGTGGATCAAAACACAGGCAGCCCTGGAATCTATAAGACTCCAAGGCACCCTGATTCCCTCTCACCTGGGCATCCAGATTCAGGATTTCCCCCCGCATCATGCCCTGCTCCCTGATCCAATTGCGCATGCCCATGTCTCGCCCACACTAAACTGTACCTTTGGCCGGGCCCGTGTCCAGCATTTGGCATGCACCCTGTTAGAGTCTAGGGGGGGATGCAGTAGCCGGCGCATTTGGCTCCGTTCAGCTAGATGTGGCTCCTTAGCTGATTCTTATTGGAAAATGACAATTAGAGCCCAAGCGTGCTAATTGGAAGAGAGCCTGTACATGCACCATAAAAGGTGAGTTTTTATGGGTGGCCTGGGGTAGTTCACACAGCGAGGCATCCCAAATAAGAGTGTCCCAGGGGCAAATGAAAAAAGCCGAGATAGTCAGAATCACAGGTTTTGATAGTCTGTCAGAATCACAGGTTTTTGTCAACAGGGGTGTGTAGACTTTTCTATCCTCTCTGTTCTATAGTCTTCCTAAGCCTGGATGAGATAGTCCTCAGAAAATAATGAAATGCCTTGTGGTTGTTCATGTGCTTTGTTTGATGTCCATTCTCTTGGTGTTGAGTTTGGCCATTTTCTGGATAATTAATTTTCCTCTTGCCAGGCTAAAGTGAAGGTTTTAGAAGACAAATGTCGAAGTCAGACAGAGCAGTTTAGTCTGCTGTCTCAGGAGCTGGAGAAATTTCGTCTGCAAACTGGGAATATAGATCTTCTTGCTTCTACATTGGTAAACTCAGAGCTGCCTCCGCCTCAGTGTTGCTCCACACCCAGCCTTTCGTCAGTCAAACAGGACAGAAGTGGTAATTCTTTACATGTATTATACCATATTATGTAACTTAACCTGCATCCTGCCTAGAGTCACCATTCTGTGCATACAGTTATAATGATACGTTGGCCTGCTTCATGCTCGCTTGAGGCTGGAAGTCAGGGGCCAGACATGTCTTTGGATGTTTATTCCTGCTTTACATTTCCTTATGAACTTATGTCCCTGACAACAAGTGTAATTCATTGAGGGGAGCGTGTATGGCAAGCTCAACAGAAGAGAGCTTTAATTGGGCTTGCCAAGAAATGCATGGTGAATGGAAGACCTGGTCCCTAACGTTCAGCGTTGCGGGAACAAAAAGCAGGTCAATTTAACCCTGTGCCTGGAATGCCCCTTTAAGTTTCTAATTCAGCTGTTTAATTGTCCAGGTATCATTTGTTTTGTCTGCTTTGTTATAAGGCATTGTTATATGAATGTTGCAACTTCTAATACTTAGTCCTTTTTTCTAGACCTTTTCTCTTCCTGGGATGTGATCAGTTGGGTAGACATTAGTCTGGATGGCAGCAGCCCAAGCTTTATTTATCTTTCAATTCATGGTATTGAAATCTCAAATGTCATTGTAAATGGCACCTGGTGTTGCTGGGAGGGGTACACAACATATGTAATTGACATGTGCATGAAACAAATCACCAGTGTGGAGGGCTTTGTGCATGCCTGATGTAATATTTGTTATTGTGGTGTGTCATAGTTAAATTAAGGTGCAAATTTATGGTATATGCTGAAGTACACTTATTATAAATCTTTGAATCATGTGACGATTCAGTGGTCGGCAAGTAAAGCAGTCCAATTCAGATGTTTTCAATATTGGACTGCACTCCAACAAATCTAATATTTCATATATTTACTGTATAAATAAATACCATATTTTCACACTATAAGAAGCAGCTAGGGTTTAGGAGACTAATATAAGAAATTAAATATTCTGAACCAAATGATGTGCTACAATAACCCCTCCTAATGACCCCATAATGGGCAGCATGAAGAATCCCCCAGTAACCTCGTAACCTGCAGTGTGCAGAATATCCACCCCCCCTCAATTACCTCATAACAGGCAGTGTGCAGAACCCCCCTCCCCCAATCACCTCATAACAGGTAGTGTGCAGAACCCCCAATCACCTCATAACAGGCAGTGTGCAGAACCCCCAATCACCTCATAACAGGCAGTGTGCATAATCCCCTCCTTCAATCCCTCCATAGCAGGCAGTGTGCAGAATCCCTCCATAGCAGGCAGTGTGCAGAATCCCTCCATAGCAGGCAGTGTGCAGAATCCCTCCATAGCAGGCAGTGTGCAGAATCCCTCCATAGCAGGCAGTGTGCAGAATCCTGGTCACCCCATAACAGGCAGTGTGCAGAATCCCGGTCACCCCATAACAGGCATTGTGCAGAATCCCGGTCACCCCATAACAGGCATTGTGCAGAATCCCGGTCACCCCATAACAGGCATTGTGATATAATCCCCCACCTCCCCAAATATAGGTAGTGTGTTAGTACCCCCCCAAACCAGGAAGTGTCAGAATTCCCCCAATCCAGGCAGCAGCATGTTAGAATCCCCCCCACCCCAATCCAGGAAGCTCAGCCCATAACAGGCAGTGTGCAAAATCCCCTTCAATCACACCATTACAGGCAATGTTACAGCCCCCCCCCCCCCCCCCCCCCATCCAGGCAGCGTGTCAGAATCTGGGGTTTGCAGGTGTTGGTCTGCTTTAATGCTGTAAATGATTATAACTTAATATTATTTTGTAATCGACACAAGGTACTCCTTCCATTCTTTGTACACTTTCTTTACAGTTGACAGGGATAGAGGAAATGTAAATCTGTAATCCTCTTATCCCTTAATTGTAGATGAAAAAAGCAATACCGGTGTACAGAAAAGATTGCCTGAGACACCACATGCAACTCCCAAGGTCACTAGTGCAAAGGGCCCAAAACATGCAGCTGCCAAAGAAAAACCTTTGCAAAAAAAGCCCGAAGCACTACCACACACCTCATCAAAATCCGAATCCACACATGAAAGCTCAAAATCCAGTCCAACGCCAGAGGTAAGACGATCACTACCTTTTGATGTCAATAATCTTTACCCTTCCTGTTTGCTTATGCCATTGCCATACTGCCACAAGACGATGACAATAATGTCATATTTAAAGTATACTTTTGATATCTCTATTGCTAGGTGGACACCGCAAGTGAAATGGAGGACTTGGAAGCCGATAGCGTATCGTTAAATCCTGAACCTGAAACTCGACCCACTGCCAAGTTACAAGTATTTCTTGCACGATATAGGTAAGTTTGCTTGCATAGTTTTTCATTTTATAATGTTGTGTCACACAGACAAGCAGTATACTTTGGGAACCACATCTTCGAAATCCAGGCAGCTGGATTGTTTGAAAGGTAGATGCCACATTTACGAAACTGTTTATATATTCTAAGCATACAGCACGTCCTGCTCCATTTATAATACTTACACATGGGTAATCCTCCGCCAGAGGGCGCTGTTCACTGCAGACATGCAAAAATAGGCTCCTCCCGGCCCTTCATATACCCAGGGACCTCCCACAAATCCCCAGATTTCTCTGCAGTGCTGAACTGCGAAGACATGAAGTATCGCGCTCTTGCGGGCGAGCGGGGCTTTACAGCCCGAGGCCCTGTGGGACTATTTCCACCCGTCCTCTTCGGAAGAATATGCCTCCCAGCCTGGGCTGCGTGGTCGGGTGAAGGTAGGCAGCACCTTGTGTGCTGAACGGAGCCACGCTCCACCGCAATCCCCCACCATAGGGTAGGCGGTTAGGCCGATGGTGAGCCTCTAGTGGATGCCCCTCCCGCATTGGTGCCCGTGCCCCTCACAGATTTAGTCCATGGACGCTGGTCCGCTTCTCCCTCGCTTCCTCCCGTAACTCGGGGGAAAAGAAAGGGGGGGTGGTATGTGTGGCAGTCCTAGTGCTATATTTCACGTTAAAGTGGACCATCACCCTCCCGTGATCGGCCCGGGAATCTATAAGATTCCCGGGCCGATCACCTCCCTCCCCGCGGGACATCCGAGATCGGGATGTCCCGTGGGGTAAACCCCCCCCAAACGCCCCAAATCCCCTTACCTTGTCTTTGGCGGCAGCCGGCCGCCGCCGCCGCCTCCCTCGCGCCCCTCTAGACGTGCGTGCAGCCGCGCCGGCCGTCTGTGAATGGCCAGCGCGGGGCGCGCGTCAAGAGTGACGCGCGGGAGGCTGCGGCGGAGGAGCCGCTTGTCCGTTGCTGTCAGATCGCTTGTCTGCGGCCACGTGGGAGCGGGAAGAGGTGAGTTTTCCGGGTGATCGGGGGGGTTTCACACAGTGGGGCCAAGACCCAGGATAGTCAAAATCCTGGGTGTTGGTCCACTTTAAGGCCTTTGGTTTTTATTATAGAGCCGTCTTTTCATTAACAACTGCCCAGACGGCAGCATCATTTCCAGCGTGACAGCATCTTTATGCATGCGCCTTCTATCCAATACTGTCCTTCTTATTTCTGTTGGTTAGAGCTTCGCGCTCTTTGGGGGAGGCGGGGACTCGGCATGACGCGCTCCTCGTCACAGCCTGGTCTTGCCCGCCCCTCGAGGTTTGCTTGGCGCCATTTTGACAATCTTTGCGCGCGTGGTGCGGTCCACCTCCTCCCTTGGTCATGTAAGTGCCCTCTGGGGCGGCGTTGGTCTATGTGTTACTCGGCTGCGCATGGCACTGACACCACCCCTCTTGTCCCATTATGTCTTTCAGACGCCAGGACTTCGGTGGCTTCTCCCGGCCTAACATATATTACAGCGGTCCACATAACAAATTCTCCCACATTCCTAGCGGGTCTTGGGGCATCCAGGGTTGCCTATTGCGTAAATCCCTGCGGGCATACTGCTCAGATAATCACCATATGGAGGCATCTCAGAATTATGTACCCGGGGTCCCTCTGGGACATGACCGGCTGTGTGCAGTATGTGTGCAGGCTGACAGAGCACAGGTCTGCGGACCGTGTGCTGAACAGGCAGGTCTGCGGACCGTGTGCTGAACAGGCAGGTCTGCCAGTGGCTGCACCTCCCTTCAATACACCCGTCTCCCCGGACCTAAACCTCACTCCTGATGAGTCCCACTCGAGCGGGGATGACCTGCAAGCCTTGCCGCGCGTGCTGCCTACGGCGGAGCAGGTGCTGTCTGGATTGGCGGAGGGTATGGGCCCTGGTAAGAAGCGGTCCCTGACGCCTCCTGGCTCTCCGGTTCCTAACGATACCGATGACTCTGCTGATATGCAGGACCTTGATCCTTCTGAGGAAGGTGAGCTATTCTCAGATTCGGGCTCCTCGGATGAGATGCCCGGGAGCTGTGATGGTTCTGGGCCCGGTTCTTGGGGCCTGTGTGACACAAATGAAATTCTTATTAAGATCTTTGAGGTTTTGTCAATCTCCCCTCCTGGAGAGACCCCCAAGCCTAAGAAGGAGAGTTTCCACACAGCGCCGCCGCGCTTGGAGTTCCTAGAACAGGATCATTTCCAGAATCTTATATCCCAAGAATGGGAATCGCCTTGTAAACTTAAAGGGGTCCCAGGCGTCTGGGATTGGAAGTACCCTTTCCCTCCTGATGTGGTTAATTTCTGGTCGGCACCTCTTGTGGTGGATGCACCGATTATAGGGGTTACTAACCCCCCCTTCATGACGGCTCCTTATTATCATACCCTTCGGGATGCTGAGGACCGGCGCATTGACAGACTGGCTTCCCACGCCTTCTGGTGTGTAGGGACGGCTCTGCTCCCGGTCTGTGCCGCGGCCATGTGCTAGAACCTCTGCCCTTATGGTAGCTATTCGCCGCCTGGTCTGGCTGCGACAGTGGAGTGCTGACGATGCTACGAAAAAGGCTCTCACTTGCCTTCCCTTCAGAGGACGGCGACTATTTGGGGCCCGTTTGGACCTTTTTGGTAAAAAGGGTAAGGCACCCTTGCGCAGAAGGCCGCTCCGGCCTCCCCGGGGCAGGGTCACCCCTCCACCTCCCTACGTTAGTGTCAAGCGCGAACCTGAGGTGTGCTTCCAACTGTTCGGTGTGGATTTCCACCATGGGGTGGGCAGGCAACGCCCTGGGCCCTCTGGCAGGACTAAGTCCAAATCTGCCAAGACCTCTCAAGCATGAAGGGACGCCCTCGCCTTTCTGGGCGAGGGTACTGCTGCAGCAGCTGTCTACCATCTAGGAATGTACCTTCTCCTTCTGGTGGTTCCAGGAGGTAGTTTCCCTGGACACAGGATAGCTTTTGCTGGGCAGTTCCTCTCAGTGGTTGTCAGGGTGCTTCTAGCCCCTGTTTTTCCCTCAGGAATTGGTGCAGGCCGTACTGGGCCTACAGAGTTTGGGCTTTCTTACAGGTTGCCCTTAACAGTAGGGGGCTATGGCCTCTATATTAACCTTCCTCCTTCCCTCAACAGTATGAGGCATTCTGGGCCACGCTGGCCTATGGTAGGCCTGGCAATTCTACTCTCACAGGTAGTCCCTATATGACATCTCTGTCTTGGGACACGGGGGGGGGGGGCTTCCGACCTCCTGTGGAGTTCTAGATCTTCTTGGTTCCCCCTGTGTCTGCTGGACACTAAGACCGTTACTAGGCGGTGTGGCAGGACCAACCCTGCGGCTTGAGGCATTGTTGGTGGCCTCTCTTTCGCTCCCAGGCTACTCGCCATGGCGCGAATGGGGGTGATGTCTCGGACATGCCTGGGGGGGAGGGCTTCCGCATTAGGACCTACCAGGTCGTCTTTCCTTACTCCCCAGTCTCTACGTCAGGCCGAGTGGGTTGGTCGGCCGGCGGTGTCCCCTGGGAGTTACTGGATGGGTGCTCAGTCACCTCAATCCCTCTTGGTCCCTTATCTGCTATCTCCATTCCTTGGATTAGGTTCAGGCTTGAGCCTTCTTCCTTGGCAACAAGTGGACTCCTGGTTACGGGGGCTCTGCCCCTTTGCTGACTTCTTACTTTCACCAGGCAGGATTGCAGCTGGTGGGCCCGGTGGTGGCGTATCAGATGATGTCCCTTATATACCGAGCCCTTGGGCTCTTCGGCACAGTAGGTTATTGATCCTACATGGGGTTCCAGCACCCCTGGGGCTTCGTCTGTGCTCATTCCCCCTTGGTAAGGTGGTTCCTCCTGAGCTGATCATATTCAAGGACCCTGTCAGGGGGCTTCCCCTTCTTTGCTTACATCTTCCTGTGAATGGTCACCTTGGGTACCAAGTCTCGCAGGTAGGCGGGGGGGGGGAACTTTCTTCCAAAGCCCCCGTGGTTCCTAGGTAGGGTTCCTTAGAGGGGACATCTTACCTACTGGTTGTTGCAACAGTGAGCCTTCCGTTGACTCTATACGGCTGGACTTCTCCTCTTTAGGACCTGTCTATTTGGGGACTCTTGGTCTGTTGAAAGACAATGGTCTGTTTTATTATTGGCCTGGAGCCTGAAGCTGGATGATCCCTCTGGAAGGGTTCCTGATCCTGTTCTGGGCGGGGGTCTACGCCCCCTGCTCCTCAGCGGTATTTGCTCCAATAGATGCCTTTCAGTGGCAGGTTATGCTATCCTGGTGGCGCTCTGTGAGCCAACTAGGATGGCTCTGTTGGGCTCTTGTTTCTTACTGTCCCAGAATATTCTGACTCTGGTCATGGGGGCTTAGTAAAATCATGCATAGACTTTCTATTTTTTATGCCTTCTCTTCGTTCACCCTACTATGTGGGGTTCTGTGCACGGTTGTGCTGATAGAGAGACCCGTGAGATTGATGGCCTGGGTGGCCTTGTGGACGGTGGTTCGCAGATGCTCCTGCTGAGGTCTGCTGGCCTGTACGCTCTCTCAGGAGTGCGGTTCTGCCCTTGTCAGGCCACTTCTTTTGTCGTCTCAATCTACAGACTTGACAGCTGATTCATTCACCCCTTGGAGACGGACTTATCTTCTGGGTGACTTGGTATATGGGGGACTAGGAGCAAGCTTCCTTGGCTTCCTCTTCCTCTGTCTATTGGGGATCATGGTGTACCCATACTGATTGGCATGAGTTTTGGTCTCTTACCTGTTGGACGTTCTTGGTTCCCAGGGTTCTAGAGTCTTAACAGCATAGGTTGGGGTTGGCTCCCCATCTAGGTACTCTGAAGGTCCAGGTCCTGTCCTGGCTGTCTTCCTACAGGAGTCTGGTTCTGTCTTCCTTGTGAGGAATTCTCTTGGGGTTTTGCTCATGGGCATCTCCCAAGTAGTTCTGTAGTTCCTGTTGGGCTCCATTTTCATTCTGTTTGCCCTGTGGATTTTTCCCTTGGAACTTATGCTGGATGCTGTCTGAGTTGCTTTGTAGTCCGTCGCTTCTCTGGGGGCTCCTGCCTCAGTCAGGCGTGTGCCTGAGAAGGTGGATCTGATTACTTAGCCTTGGCTCGATGTGTATATATATATATCTATATGCACACTATGCCGTGGTGGTATTCCGTCTTACGCCAGACCTCTTTGCCCAAGTGGTGTTTTATGATCATTGTTTAAGTCCGTTTAGTCTAACTACGGACCTTATCCTTAATAATGTTAATGTAAAGGGTCTACATTCCCTCAACAGGTGTTGCAATTTTTCTTGGTAGTTTCTTGTCCCTTAGTGGGACTGATGCCCTTGGAGTCTGCGGGCGCCTCCTTTGGTATGCGCCTGATATCGCTTGCTTCCAAGGCCACTGCGCCCTTTGGATTGATCTTACCTGGATGCCTTCTGGTCCTGAGTAAAGCTTTCGGCTTCTTGCTAATGAAGGGGTCCGTATTCCCGCCTTTTGATGGGTGACCAGTTCTCTTTCCCCTTAGGGAGAGTTACAGGTTTTCCACGAGGCTTCTGTTGCCTGTGGGCTGGTTGGGCCGTTACACTGGCCTATTCCTTTAAGGGGGAAGAATCTCCCCTTTTTCAGTTTATTCCGTTATATTGGTGTTTGGGTACCATTGGCCTTCAGCACCAGGTTTTTTTCTGTTGAATAAGTTACTAGACTGTTGCTTGTCTCTGTTCATACCTTTCAAAGGTTTTGTTATGAGATTGACGTTAGAGCCTCTGCTCATGTCGTACCTGGTTGCAAAGTTTTGCAGGTGACAGCGCCTTTACTATCTGCTGTGCCTTGTTTTTGGGGATCCCACCCTACTTTATGGACACTGCTATTGGATGTCCCATGTGTAAGTATTATAAATGGAGCAGGACGTGCTGTATGCTTAGAATAATACAATTCTGTGAGATACTCACCTGTAGAATTGGTATTATACGCATACAGCACGTCCTGCTCCACCCCACCCTGGTTTTAAATTTTTCTGGATCCCCTGTATGGTGATTACTATTGTTACCAGTTGGTGGTTGGTTTCTCCCGGCTTCTTTTCTCACTGCTTTTCAATACTGGGGATTTCTGGGAGGTCCCTGGGTATATGAAGGGCCGGGAGGAGCCTGTTTTTGCATGTCTGCAGTGAACAACACCCTCTGGCGAGGATTACCCATGTGTAAGTATTATAAATGGAGCAGGACGTGCTGTATGCGTATAATACCAATTCTACAGGTGAGTATCTCACAGAATTGTATTTTTTCAGCAGTGGCTGTATTCTGATTTTGCTTGTGTAGCACACATCAAAACCCATTAGAGCTCGTCTGTCTATGGGTTCCATTGGGAGGGTTTGTCAATCGCACCAGAATCCTACAAGGCTGGGGTTCCCTTAGCAGCGCTGACATCTGAAAGCCACCCCATATACCACTGGCTGACCGAGGCTGTGGTTCCCTCACCAGCTCCAGCTTCTTAAAAAGGTAGCGCTTCGTAGAGACACCAATTTTGCTAGTTATTAGCTCCAGATTTGAGTTCGTCTGGCTCTAGCCATTTACACACCCTCCCTTCTTGTTCATTTGGGATGGGGGTAATCAGACGAGAGCTATCTGCAAGCCAATTGCCACCATGTCAAGGTGCCACCATCCTCTTACCCCTTAAACTGGTATAGGGGTCCTTTGGAAGTAGAGTAGTTAAAATGAAAAAAAAAAAAAAAATTGAAATCTACATTACGTTATACTGGCCTCCACTGTGTTTTACCCTGTGTTCGGTCCGGGCTGTCCCAGTTATCCATATACGTGTGGGTAGTCCGCCACCAGGTGGCGCCAGTCACTGCAATATCCAAAGCTGTAACTCCTCCTGGCCTCCTATAAATAGAGCCGTTTCCATGGAATTCCCAGATTTGTCTTGCAGTAGCTACTGCGAAGATCGTCTGGAAACTCTCTCTAGATCATGGCAGTTGAGCGGGGCGTTTGTAAGCCTGTCTGCCGCTGCCGCCCTATTGCCTCTGTTCCTGTGGACCCAGTTTTGCCTCCCAGCCTCGGCTGACGGGAACAGGTGAAGGTAGGGAGAACGCCGGGGTCGGGCGCTCACAGAGCTGGGCTCTGGGCCGCAGACCCTCCATAAAGGGTAGCCTGCCATAGCCGATGGTGAGCCTATTGGGGGGGGGGGGGTAGCCACCTATATTGCTCGGGGTTATGCCCTTATCTGTGCCCACAAGCTTTGTCATGTGTTGTGCTTTTTACCACAGTTTTACTTATTTTTTACCTCAGACTTTGCTGCCAGTTGTGTTCATACTCGCCTTCCTTCGTTCCCTCACCTCTTCTCCTTCCCCTCCATCTGGTAGCTGTGAGGGGGGGGGGGGCGGGAGCGGCGTTGTTGAGGCCTTATTCTACCGAGGCCTCAGCATGTTGGCGGGGCGCTCCGCGTCCGGGGGAGGGCTCCTCCGTGGGCCGCCCCCCCCCCTTCCTGCGCTCTTGGCGCCAATTTAGGTGCCTCGGGCAACTCTTTTCGTGCCCGTGTGGTGACGCGTTTTGCGTCTTTGCTGCACGGCTCACCCCTCGAGGTTCGGCCTTGCTGCACTCGGGCGCCATTTTCCTTGCTGCTCACCGTGTAATTTGCGGACCCTGCCGAGGGTCCCCACGGGCCGACGACATCAGTTACACTGCCTGCGCTTCTGGTGCCTGCCTCCCGGACCCCCGCTACCTCGCCGGTCATTTCCGTGAGTCTCTCTGGTATTTTCTATGTTGACTTTTGATGTGCATGTGCTGTGGGATGCTCATGAATCCTTCTGTTTGCTAGGTGGGCCCCCTCCATTGCCAGCTGAGGTTTGTGGTTCCTCCTGGTCTCCTACACCCCCCCTCTCTCTCCGCACCCTCTACCCTTAATGAGGGATTACTAAAAAGAGGGACTAAATTGGGGGTCTTTAGTGTTTGGGACGTTAGTGCCTTGTAACCTGTATTTTTTTATCACCATAACCACCATAATGGAGGCTTCTGGGGATAGTGAGCTAGGCACCCCCTCCAGGCGGACTCAGTTTGTGTCACTTGCGGCAGGAGCGTATTGTTAATGCATGATAGGGCGGGCGTCCCTGCCCCTAGCCCTCCTTTGCATGCGGCCTCGCCAACCCCCCCCCCCCCCCCCCACTACTGCGTTCAGCCCTCAGCGAAGGGGAAGCCAGCAGGGGGTTCCAAGCCGATTTGGCTTACCGGGTGGCCAGCCTGGAGAGACAGTTATCTTGCGCGGCTATGGGGAAGGCCACGAGTAAGAAGCGGCACATCGAGCCGGGTTACTCAGAATTTGCTGCTGATGATGATGATCTTTTTGGAGGTCGGGACTCCATGGAGGAAGGAGAGTTGTTTAGGCACTCCGCTTCCTCAGGGGATCGGTCGGTTGGCTATGATAGCGAGCCTGGTTCCTCCTCGGATGAGGATATGTGGCTCCCTGACGACATCGAGAAGTTGCTGTCTTCTGTGTTTGAGACTTTGCATATTGTTCCACCTAAAGCGGCTAAGAGGAAACAGGGTGATTTATTCCGGCCTAAGATACAGAGGCTTGTCTTCCCGGAGCAGGCCCACTTTTCCAATATGGTGTTTAAGGAATGAGAAAGACCTAACAAATTGCCATCAGTGCCTAAGGACCTGGACAGGCGGTATCCCTTCCTTGAGGAGCTGATCCGCCTCTGGTCCCCCCCCCCCCCCGATGTGGATGCCCCTGTTTCGGGGGTTATCCAACACTACAGTTATGATGTCACCCAATTCTGCTTCCTTGCGCGACCCAGGCACATGGATCAGCTGGCTTGTCATGCGTTCACCTTTGTAGGTGCTGGGCTTCGCCCTGTCTGTGCCGCGGCCATTGTCTCTTTGTCCATCAGGAAGAAGGTGAGGTGCCTTGTTGATTTTGCCAAATCTCGCAAACGGGCGGAGGAATATCAAGACCTCAAAGCCTGTGTGGATTTTATTGCTTTTGTAGTCTCGGCCATGGACGATAGCGTCCGGCTGGGCGCCAGGGCTTCGGCTCTGCTTGTTGCACTTCGTCTCTCGCTCTGGTTGCGGCAGTGGTCGGCTGACGCTGTGGCCAAGAAGTTGCTCACTAGTATCCCTTTCCTGGGGCTCTGGTTATTCGGGGAGCATCTGGACCTTCTGGCCAAGGATGGAAGACTCCCTCAGCGACGGAAGCCTGAGAGGCCCTTTCGGGGTTCTTCTGCCTATCGCTCCTTTCGAGGAGGAAGAGGCTCTTCATTTTCAGGTGGCCGCAGAGATTCCTGGGGTCGAGGTAGGTCTCGCGGCCGACCCAATCCCTCCTGGGGAGCTAAATCCAAACCCCCTGCCAAGCCCTCTCAGGCATGAGGGGGCGCCCTCACCCATCCGGGTTGGGGCACGGCTTCTGCTATTTGCTCACATCTGGAGACAGCACGTTTCGGATTGGTGGATCCAGGAGGTGGTTTCCTCCGGGTACAAAATAGAGCTGGCAGTTTGGCCGCCCTCAAGATTTCTTCGGTTGCGGATCTCCCGGAATGCGTTGACGGCGCAGGGCCTAAGGATGGCCATTCAGAGCCTTCTACTATCAGGTGGGATTTGCCCTGTGCCTCACCAGGAACGGGGTCGAGGGTTCTACTCCAATCTGTTCACGGTGCCCAATAAGGACGTAACGCTGCGACATATCCTGGATCTGAAGGGTCTCAACAGGTTTGTTAGAGTCAGACATTTCCACATGGAGACCTTAAGGTCCGCGGTGAGCTCGCTTCGGCCCGGCGACTTCATGACCACGGTGGACATCAAGGATGCTTATCTGCACATCCCGATTTTTCAGGGGCATCAGAAGTTCCTGAGGTTTGCGCTGGAGGATCAGCATTACCAGTTTGTGGCACTGCCGTTTGGGATAGGCTCAGCCCCCCATGTGTTCACCAAGGTTCTGGCGGGCATCATGGCTATTCTGAGGATCCAGGGCATTCGTGTTCTTCCTTATCTGGACGATTTGCTGATTGCGGCTCAGTCCCTTCAGCAGGCCGAGAGCGACACCCGGACGGTGTTATCCACTCTCGAAGATTTCGGATGGGTAATCAATTGCCCCAAGTCTTCTATCACTCCCTCAAGGGTGAGGTCCTTCCTGGGCATGACGTTGGACACTCTCAGGTCAAGGTATTCCTGCCGCAGCAGAAGGTGGAGGGCCTCCAGACGCAGGTGCAGGCCCTACTGGCTTGTCAGCGGCCATCTATTCGTCTGGGGATGAAACTGGTGGGCCTCATGGTGTCCTGCTTAGAGGCAGTGCCCTTCGCCCAGTTCCACATGAGACCTCTTCACTTGAATCTGTTGACTGGTTGGGACCGGATGCAGGAGTCCCTGGATCAGGATTTTTCACTGTCCCCCCATGGTCAGACAGTCCCTTTTGTGGTGGTTGGACTCCAGAAATCTGTTGGTGGGCAAGTCCTTTCTGACTCCCCGGTGGGAGATAGTTACCACGGACGCCAGTGTGACAGGCTGGGGAGGTTTAGGGTCAGTGGGGGCCACAGGAGGCCTACTTACCCATCAATCTCCTGGAGCTGAGAGCGATCCAGTTTGTGCTTCTTCAATTGACTCCCCATCTAAGGGGTCGGGCGATTCAGGTCCGCTCGGACAATCAGTCGACTGTCGCCTACATCAATCACCAGGGCGAGACTTGGAGCAAGCGAGTCCTTCAGGAGGTGTCCCAGATTCTGACTTGGGCAGAGGATAATGCTCCCTGAATCTCGGCGGTTTTCATCCCCGGGGTAGAAAACCAGGAGGCAGACTCCCTGAGCAGCGGGACGTCTCGTCTGGGGAATGGTCTCTCAGCAACAAGATCTTTCATGCTCTGTGTCTCCGCTGGGGTCAGCTGGTCGTGAACCTGTTTGCGTCCAGAATCACAAGCTTCCAAGGTTCGTCTCCCTGTCAAGAGATCCTCTGGCCTTCGCCACAGACGCTCTGGCGATTCCATGGATGGAGTTCAGGCTCCTTTATGCATTTCCTCCGTTTCCACTCCTGGGCCGAGTGCTGCACAAGATAGCCCAGGAGGGGGTACCAACCATCCTGGTGGCTTCTCGTTGGCCGAAGCGGAGTTGGTTCGCAACATAGTCCAGATGTCAGTCGATCGTTACATCATGCCCGACGACCCAGGGCTTCTCACTCAGGGATCGCTGCGGCATCCCAATTTAAAGATGCTTTGACGGCCTGGCTATTGAAACCTCAATCCTAACTGAAAAGGGGCTGTCGGCCACGGTTGTTCAGACCATGATTCAGGCGCGGAAGAAGTCGTCGTCCATGATTTACTACAGAGTTTGGCATGCCTACATTTCTTGGTGTGGATCCAAGAGTTTCCCTTGTCGCACTTTTTCTATTTCCAGGAGTTTGGACTTTACAACATGGCTTGGACTTGGGTCTACAGCTGGGCCCCCTCAAGGGCCAGGTCTCGGCTTTGGCCATCTTTTTCCAAAGATCCTTTGCCAATCATAGGCTGCTCAGGACTTATTCCTAGTATGTCACACACCCCACTTCCAAATATTCATGACACTTGGGAACCCGGCCTGTAGAGGGCGATCTTGCAGAGATGACATGGAAAAAGGAGCCCCTCCTGGTCCATAAGTACTGGGTTCCTCCCACTATTCCTCAGTCTTTTCGTCTCTGCAGTCGGCGAAGCATTCAGAAGATGACTCTCCTTCAAGCTGTGGGCAGCCGGGTTTGCTCCCGGCCCCTTTTTTTCTCTATTTCTGTCTGATACTCTTTAAACCTGTTTAGTTATATTGTATGCCTCCCATCCCTGGCTGTATGGTTCAGGCAAAGGTAGATACATACACCTTCTGGTGTATACAGGAGTTTTACTCCTCCGTGAGACCCAAATGTGGGTAGGCGGTTTCGGGGTTGGTGTTCTCGGCATGGGATGCCCCTGTCCCTTTATAATCCCCTTGTGCCTTATGGGTGCATTTCTATCCTCTCCCCTTTAGTTCTCCTTTACCCTGCTGGGGTAAAAAGGAGGGGGGGGGCGTTATCTGGGCTTATTTGTCACCATGCACACAAATACAAAAAAAAAAAAGATATATAAAATAAATCTTTATTACATATATATTATTTTTTTTATTTATTTTTTTTTAATTGTAATTTTTATTAGAGACAAGCAGGTTACAGACCATGTGCAAGGTGCGCAGACATACACGCAATGAATGAAGCTATACAACAAAACAGGCAGATGAAATATCAATCAACATGAGACAGTCCAGCACAATCATAATGAAGCGGTAAAGAAAGGCCAACAATAACCTGAACTCACGGTGCATCTCGTGTCTAGTTTCCTAAAAGGTTCTAAGAACGATATATTGCCCTGCTGATCAGGCTATGGCGTGCAGAGAGTCAAACATGTGAAGCAAAGATGAGTCTGGGACCTGCACACCCCACCGCCTCTTACTTATTTCTTTTTGTGAATACAAACAAGGCTATCACTAGCCCAAGACAGTCCAATCAAAACGCTAACGAGAAAACGCAAAAAGGAGAGTGCACAAAACTAACACACACGGGTGGGGGGAAGGGGAAAGGGGGCGGGGGGATCAAGGCCGAGGGCTCCGGGGGGACGGTAGGCTCCTTACTGCCCAGATCTGTATTACATCTTCAGGTATTTCAAGTAGTCCTCCGAGATAGTGAAGCGGTCCCACTCAAACCAAGTCACCCTATGTTTCTCTGAAGTACCCTTCAGCGAGGCCGTAAGCTCCTCCATCCTGCCGATATCTCTTACCCTGGCAAGCCACAGCGCGGTGGAAGGAGGCTCCCGAGATTTCCAACATGCCGGGATGCAGGACCTTGCCGCATTCAAGAGGTGAGCGAGCAAAGATTTCCTCGCCTCCGGATAGAGGTAGGAGCAAGATTGAGAAGGTAACTCGCCGGGTAGTCGCCCAAATCTATGTCCGTCAAGGCCAGGACGATCTTCCTCACATTACCCCAAAACTTGGAGAGGCCCTCGCATTCCCAAAAGACGTGTAACATGGTACCTCTTGCGCGCAGACATCTCCAGCACAAGGGGGAGGTGGAGGGGAACATTCTTGATAATCTGGTTGGTACCAGATACCAGCGAGCGAGAATCTTATAGGACGTTTCTTGACATCTGCAGGACATGGAAGACCTGTGGGCCAACTGCATCATAGCCTGCCTTTGCTCTTCAGTGAAACTCCTGTTCAGCTCCCTCTCCCACCCCTCTATGAAAGAAGGTGAAAAGGATTCTGGGGGACCAGTCACCAGCGAATAGGCAAAGGCCAAGGCACCCCGGAAATGCCCGCCCCCCACGCAGACCTGTTCAAAGGGGGTCAGGGGTCTGGAGGACTCGGCGGCTCGGCTTATCGAGTTCTGAAAGTGTGTAAGCTGGAGGGTTTGCCAGAAGCCGAGAGGGGGCAGGGACTCTCTCCTGGCCAGCTCATCCAGCCCCACCCAACCTGACCCATCCCGCAGGTGTAGGATCCGAAACCTATTCCGCCTTGTCCAGGTCTGAAACGGACGCCGAGGGACATGAGTAGGAGGCCATGATCCAATGGGTCAGGTTATCCCCCCAAGCCGATGTGCCGCAGGGTGGCGGAGATAAAATCCCAACCGACCCTGTCAAAGGCCTTCTCAGCATCCGTCGATAGAAGCATCGCAGCCGAACCATCCATGCGCGCGGTGAATCAGGTTGATCACCCTCGTAGTGTTATCTCTACCCTCCCTCGTAGGCACAAAACCTACCTGATCCCAGTGTATGATGGAGGGGATGAGCGGGGCAAGCCTGTCAGCCATTATTTTATTGAAGAGCTTTATGTCACAGTTCAGCAGGGATATGGGTCTGTAGCTCCCGCATTGAGTTGGGTCCTTACCCTCCTTGGGGATGACAGTTATATTAGCACGTAAGGTATCCCTGGGTGGAGGGACACCATCTCTCAGGGAGCCAAAAGAAGCAATAAATTGGGGGCCTAGGGTTTCTGAAAACTCCTTGTAGTAATCTGGGCTGAAACCATCGGCCCTGGAGCCCTCCCCGGTTTGGTATTTTTAATGGCCCTCAAAAATTCGTCCATCTCGATGCCCTCCTCCAGGGCATCCACCACCTCCTGTTTAAGACGTGGGAGCCCCGATTCGCGAATGTAAGTTTCAATGTCACTCCGATAACTGGCAGGCTTGTCCCGCGGGAGGTTATAAAGTGTCTCGTAAAACCCCCTGAAGGTCCGGGCGATGTCCGCAGGCAGGTGTCGTCTGTTTCCCTCTGGGTCGTGAACAAGGGGGATGTAATTTCTGCCGCGTTGCGTTTTAAGGGCCCTAGCCAGTGCCCTGCCGCATTTGTCACTGTATTCATAAAAAAAACCTCCTGCATCTGACCGCTAATTTTTTGGCCTCGACAAAGCAAATGTCTCTGAGCGCCTCCCGCAAGCTCACCCACTTGGCCGCCAGAGCCACATCCAGGGATTGTTTATGCTGGGTTTCAATTCTAAATATCTCCTGGGCAAGATGGTCGATTTGGTTATGCCTTTCTTTCTTAAGGCGGGCTCCATGCTTAATCAGAAGCCCCCTAATCACACATTTGTGGGCTTCCCACAGAGAAATTCGCGATATCCCCTCTGTGTCGTTTATCACGAAAAACTCTGCAATGGCCTTTTTAATATCTGCTTTTACCTCGGGGTCCTGCAAAAGGGGGCTGTTTAACCTCCATTGGCCTCTAAGGGGAGCGGTGTCAGAGATAGAGATGGTTACCGAGACCGGAGCATGGTCCGAAACAGTAATCTGACCTATATCCATGCTAACGATAAGGTGGAGGAATCTGTGGGGCACCAGGAACCAGTCGATGTGAGAGTACGAATTGTGGGCGGCGGAGAAAAATGTGTAGTCCCTCCCCTTGGGATTAAGCGCCCTCCAGGCATCCATAAGCTGGTTTTTAAATAAGAGGGCTTTAAGTTTTTTCATTACCGTCTGGGAGAGATGGGACACCCCGCGGGAAGTATCCACCGTGGGGTTCAGGACCATATTAAAATCCCCGCCCAGCAAAAGAACACCCTCCGTAAAGGACGCCAGCCTCCCAAGGGTGGAGCGCAAGAACTTGTATTGGTTTGTGTTAGGGGAATAGCACGTGGCTAGCGTCACTTTTAAGGAGAAAAGAGTGCCCTTAACAAAAAGGAACCTCCCCTCCGGATCTAGGAGCGTCTCAGAGTGAGTCCACGGCAGGGACCCCGCCAGCAGGATGGCCACACCCCTGGTTTTGGAATCAGGGGAGGGGCAGAGGTATTGGGTTTTAAAGGAGCGGTTTGTGAGATTATGTGACCGTCCCCCCTTTAGGTGCGTCTCCTGTATGAAGGCGATCTGCGTACGTAGGCGCCCCAGCTCCCGCAGGGCAATAGATCTCTTAAAGGGGGAATTCAGCCCCTTAACGTTCAGGGAGGTACATTTAACCCTTGACATGTCGGGGCCACAAACGCTGCGAAGCCTAGGGGGCTACCTAATATGACTATAAAAAGATATCAGGGGAGGAAAGGGGTGGGCGGAAGTGGGGGAGAGGGCAGGAGAAACCTAGGGAGAGAGGGAGACAAAGCACGTGGGACGAAAGACAGAGGCGGAACAGAAGGGAGGGGGACGAACAAAAACAACCAGGAATTAACAGGTAACACTAATACACCAAATGCTTAAACCACAAATGCAACACTTGTGAGTGCTACCAACTAACACAGATAAACCTAAGCGGGAAATACGGTTTGTTTCCCAAATGCGAGCCCCACCACCCCCCACAAGGTTGGCGGAAGGGGCTCAGTCCTAGCGTGGGAGCTCGGCGAACCAGAAGGGTAAGAGAGCCCCTCCAGCCGACCCCGAGGATGAACAACGAACCCCTCAGAGGGGCCCTTATGGCCCCCCGGGGACCGAGACCCGAGGTGATGCCGTTGTACGACCCAGCGACACAACATATGGGCCCCCCGTCGCCGCCCCGGCACCCCCCGCCCGCCCACGGGGGACCGGCAAGGGGCCGCCTAGACAACAGCCGGAGGGCCCACCGCGCCAAGGAGGACACGGACCAACACCAGGAAGCAGGACACAAACATGGCCCAAAGCTGAAAACCACATGTTAAAGGAGAAACGAGGAAATAGATAACATCAGGCTTAATACAACATTGACTTGAAAGGGATATTTAGCCGGCTGCGAGGCTCGGGCCGGGTTAGGTCTAATTTTCTCGGGGGCGCGGCACACCAAGTGATCCTCCGGCACCCCTCCTGCATGCAGCTGTGCCACCTCTGGCCTGACGGGCTCTCCGCGGTAAACCACTGCCCCCCCGACCCGGGGCAGGGAGCGGTGCAGGGTCAAGCCAATCCGGAACAGCGAAAGGCTCCGTCTCCAGGAAAGAGAAGAGATCCGGGGACCTCAGCGCGAAAGTCTGTAGATTCCTGCGGACGAGAAGATGGAACGGATAACCCCATCGGTAACTGCCACCACACTCCAGCACTTTAGCAAGGAGGGGTTTCAGGAGCCGGCGCATATGTAGAGACCGTCTGGAGACATCTGGGAAAATCCGGATCGTCGCCACGTCAAAGCATATTCTTTCTCTCTCCCACGCCTTCCGCAGGATCTCCTCTTTTATGGAAAAGTAATGCAAGTGGCAGATAACGTCCCGCGGGCAATCCGGGTCCGCCGAGCGTTGACCGAGGGACCTGTGGAGTCGGTCGATGACAATTTCTGCGCTGGGGGGCCGACCAAGAATCTCATTGAAAATGCCCGTGGCGGTGTGCAGAAGCTGGTCTGGTCCCGTCGCTTCAAGCAAGCCTCTTATTCTGATGTTGTTTCGCCTGCTACGGTTCTCGAGGTCATCCAAGTGCAGAACCGCGGCCTGGGAGATTGACCGCTGGAACGCCAAACCTCTTTCCAAGGCCTCAATTCTCTGAGTTGTTGAAAGGTGCGATTGTTCCAGGCTCGAAACTTTGGAATCAAGGCCAGCCACTGAGGTTTGCAGATCCGAAATGTCCTTCTTAAAGGAGCTTTCCACCCTTAAAATAAAGGATTCCAAATCCACCTTGGTAGGTAGGGCTCTGAGCTCGGCTCTGATGTCAGCGAGCATCCCGTCATGTGCGTCGGGGGCAGGAGTAGGGTCCAGCGCCTGGCAGTCCACAGATATTCCTCGCCGGTCAGGGGGCATAGCGCCCGGTTTTGATGGGGGCCAGGTGGGTGCAGCCCGTGGACATACTGCGGGGGAAGGCTCACTGGTATTGGAGCGGGGCCCCAGGTACATATATATTATTATGTATGTTTACTATACTATTTAATAGGATATGTTTTATTTATATTTTCCTATTTCTGTCTAGGCAGCATTCTTTTGCTTACCTTTTGAAGCTCTTTGTTTTCTGGCTATGTTCAGATTTGAATTTCCCTCCATTCTTGGTCATGTGATTCTGGGGGTGGGTGGGGCTTAGGCACACAGCAATCATTTCATTCTCAAGAGCACCTGGGTGTCTGCCTGGCTCCTGCTGCTTCCCTATGGTCTTCCCTCATTGTGCTTGCTTTGGCAGCACATATACTAAAATTGGAACAATACAGAGAGGATTAGCATGGCCCCTGCGCAAGGATGACACGCAAATTTGTGAAGCGTTCCATATTTAAAGGTGCTGTGAGTACCCCTCAGCTTGCTGAAGGGAGTTTCTGCCATTTTTTTTCATGCTTTGTCATTTATTGTATTGTGTGCATTGGTGACTGTTTGTTTTCCTTGTAGGTGGAAACTCTTTATTTTAAAGGCCTTATTTGGGGATCCATTTATGTTAATATCCTCCCACTTGGAACTATTTAAAGGGGCATCCCGGGTAGCAATTGCGTAAATCCCATATATACTTGGCGACTATAATCAATTATAGTATAAAATTAAACCTCATATGGAGGCATCTCAGGACAACGGGCATGCAGTTCCCTCTGCATAGACTCAGCAATGTTTTGGATGTGGGGCATCCCTTGTTGGGGATAACGCAATTCTTTGCGTCCCTTGTGCTCAATTAACTATTATGCAGCAAACTGGGGCCCAGGCTTCGGCGTCTGCGGCTTTTGCCTTATCTCCTACTCCGCCATGTCTTGTCCGTACCCCCAGTGATATTGTCATGGGTGGTGAGTCGCATTCTGATTTATGTGCCAGATTGGCTCATCTTGAAAAATTCATGTCTAGCTCTGTGGCCAAGAATGCCTCAGCTAAAAGGAAACATTTGACTCTGGCCATTCCGGTAAGTGAGTTGGATAATTGTGAAATGCTTTATTGGTCTGATCTTTCTCAGTTAGAAGAAGGAGAATTATATGAGGATTCAGATGTTTCTGATGAACAGCAATTTGTTGGTACTGTGATTGAGCAGGGTGAAGCTAGTGTTGTGGATACCCCTAAGGCTCTTGCTCAGTTATTTGAGGTTTTGGTTATCGCTCCTCCTGAAGTAGTTCCTCCTCAAAAAGGGGAATTCTTTGGAGTCTCTAAACCTTGTTTAGAATTTCCAAATCAAAAGTATTTTGATGAAATTATTCTTAAAGAATGGGAGAAGCCTGCGTGGCTTCCTGGCATTCCCTTGGGCTGGGACAAGAAATATCCCTTCCCAGCTGATACTGTTAAGCGTTGGTCATCACCACCTGTGGTGGATGCCCCTGTGCTTTATTTATCCAATTCTTCTGTGTTGCATTCTCCTGACTCCACTACACTTAAAGATGGAGAGGATAAGCGTATTGATCAAATGGCGTGCCACGCTTTTTCCAGTGTGGGCTTGGCCTTGCTGCCTGTTGGTGCTTCTGCACTCATGAAAGTGGCTATTAGGTCTGTTGTGAAAGACCTAATGAATTACTCAGGGCTTGATCCGGCCTCTGATGAGTACGCCGCTCTTAAGCGATGTGAGATGTTTGCATCTTTTGTACTTTCTGCCTTAGGTGATACTCTGCTCATGTGCAGCAGAACCTCTGCCTTGTTAATCGCCATTCGGCGGTCAGTATGGTTGCGGCAGTGGGCAGCTGATATTGTAGCCAAGAAATCGCTTACAGCGCTCCCTTTTGTGGGATTGCGCCTCTTTGGAGAAAAATTGGATTCTGTCACTAAAGGAGGTAAATTACCTCAGCGTGAGAAACAACGTTGTTCCTTTCGTGGAGTGGCCTCTTTTAACCCTTCCTTGCGGGGGTCTACATCCGGTAGAGGATCGGCCTTTTCAGCCCCTAGAGGGAATGCATGGAATAGAGGAAAGGGACGTGGCTGTCCAAGTCAGAATTGGGGGTCCAAAACCAAATCTGCCGCTAAGCCTGCTCAACAATGAGGGGACGCCCTCACCCTTACGGGTGGGGGGGACGGCTGCGGTTCTTCTTCCAGGTCTGGGGTCAGGAGGTATCATACAATTGGGTTCTGGAAGTAGTCTCTTCCGGTTACAAACTGGAATTCGAGTTCCGGCCTCCTCCCATATTTTTCATGTCCCGGATGCCGTCAGATCCGGCAATTGCGCAGGGACTGCGGGCAGCAGTAGCAAATCTGTTAAACATGGCTGTCATCTGCCTAGTGCCTCCAGCGGAAAGGGGTTTGGGGTTTTACTCCAACCTATTCACGGTACCCAAAAAGGATGGCTCTGTCGGCCTATCCTAGATCTAAGGAGACTCAATCAATTTATCTGTTTCAGAAAATTCCGCATGGAGTCTCTGCGATCAACGATCGATGCTCTCCGTCAGGGGGACTTCATGACATCCATAGACATCAAGGATGCTTATTTGCACATTCCTATTTTCCGGGTCACCAGAGATTTCTCAGGTCCTCGATAGAAAACCAGCATTATCAATTTGTGGCCCTGCCATTTGGCCTTACCTCGGCCCCAAGAGTCTTTACCAAGATGCTGGCAGGAGTGATGGCTATATTCAGGGTCCAGAGCATCCGCATTGTGCCTTTTCTGGACGATCTTCTTATCGCGGCCTCCTCCCTCGAACAATGAGTTGGACACCAGGATGGTGGTCTCTACGCTAGAGAGGTTCGGATGGGTAATAAGTTACCCCAAATCCTCTCTCTGTCCGTCCAGGGAAATTCCCTTCCTGGGCCTGATTCTGGAATGGTTCTGATTCAGGACTTGATTCGTCTATTCTTGTCCAACCCTCGTCAGTCTATCCGTCTAGGGATGAGACTAGTGGGATTGATGGTAGCTGCATTCGAGGCAGTCCCGTTTGCCCAGTTTCACATAAGGACGCTTCAGCTCTTCCTCTTGGCAAAGTGGGACAGGTGCCCACTATCATTGAATCAGACTTGTCTATTGTCTCCCCACGTTTTGCAGTCCCTTCAGTGGTGGTTAATATCGCTCAAACTCCAGAAGGGCAAGTCATTTCTGACTCCGTGTTGGGAACTGGTTACCACGGATGCCAGCCTGCTGGGCTGGGGGGGCTTCTGGAAGAAGCATCAGTTCCAAGGATTGTGGGAGCCTCAGGAGGCTCATTCTCCAATCAATGTATTAGAGCTTCGGGCCATACATCTTGTTCTACTTCGACTGACCCATTTCTTACAGGGTCTGCCAGTTCAGATTCGGTCAGACAACCGAACAGCTGTTGCATACATCAATCACCAGGGAGGGACTCGCAGTTGGGGTGCCCTCCGGGAAGTGTCTCTGATCCTTCAGTGGGCAGAGATCAATGTTTCCTGCATATCAGCAGTTTACATTCCGGGCATAGAGAATGTGGAGGCAGACTCCCTGAGCAGGGGATGTTGTCGCCAAGGAGAATGGTCTCTCAATCCAAGGGTCTTTCAGTTCCTCTGTCACAAGTGGGGGACTCCACAGTTGGACCTGTTTGCTTCTCGCCACAATCACAAGCTCCAGCTTTTGTGTCCCTATCCCAGGATCCTCTGGCAGTGGCAGCGGATGCCATGTCTCTGGCTTGGAAGGATCTGGTGTTCCTATATCTGTTTCCCCCATTCTTCATGATCAGCAAGGTGGTGCGCAAGTTAGCAATTCTGGTGGCCAAGATGTCTGTGGTACGCAGACGTCGTAAGGCTGGCAGTGGATCATTTCCATCTGCCTCTTCTACCAGATCTCATCACTCAGGGTCAACTTTGTTACCCCAATTTACAAACGCTGGCTTTGACGGCATAGCTTCTGAAGTCTCCATCTTGAAAGACGAAGGTCTTTCTGATGTGGTTATTCAGACTCTTATTAGAGCTAGGAAGAAGTCTTCCTCTGTCATTTATTACAGGACTTGGAGGTCCTATATTGATTGTGTGAATCCAGGGCTTTGCCCTGTAGAGTATTTTCTATTCCTAGAATTCTGGAATATCTGCAACGAGGTCTGGATATGGGATTCCAGATTAGTACTTTGAAAGGGCAAGTCTCTGCCTTGGCTATTTTCTTTCAAAGGTCGTTTGCTCTTCATCCTTTGGTTAAGACTTTTTCCAAGGAGTCGCGCATGTGTGGCCTCCCAGAAAGCCTATACTTCCTGTTTGGGATCTTAACCTAGTGCTTTGAGCTATGCAGGCCGCTCCCTTAGAGCCCTTGCAGGATATTCCTCTTCCTTTTCTTACTCAGAAGGTTGCCTTTTTGGCTGCTATTACTTCTGAACTGGCGGCTTTGTCTATTTTAGCCCCTTATTTTGAGAGGCATCAAGATATGGTTGTTTTCCGTTTTAAACCGGATTTCCTTCCTAAGGTGGTGTCTGCTTTCCACCTAAATCAGGATATAGTTCTTCCTTCCTTGTGTCCTAAACCTAGTAACGACAAGGAAAGGGTCTTACATTCTTTGGATGTAGTTCGTTGTGTTAAGTATTATTTAGTTACTACTTCGGCCTTCCGCAAGACGGATGCCTTTTTTTGTTGTGACTTCTGGGCCCAAGAAGGGTTTTGCTCCTGCCAAATCTTCCCTTAGTAAGTGGATACGTCAGGCCATCATTGGGGCCTATTTGGCTAAGGGGAAGGTTCCCCCTTTTCGTGTCACCGCTCATTCTACTCGTGCTATTGGAGCTTCCTGGGCTTTTCAGCACCAGGCTTCTGTTGAACAGGTTTGCAAGGCTGCGACTTGGTCTTCTGTGCATACTTTTTCTAAGTTTTACATGGTTGATGTATGGGCCTCAGCGGATGCTGCTTTTGGCCGCAAAATTCTGCAAGCTGTATTATTCCTTGGGGATCCCCACCCATTATAGACATTGCTATTGGATGTCCCAAGTGTCATGAATATTTGGAAGTGGGGTGTGTGACATACTAGGAATAATACCATTTTGTGAGTACTCACCTGTAAAATGGTTATTACGAGTATGTCACACACCCCACTTCCCCCGCCCTTTTTTGTTCTAAGGGATCCTTTATATGGTGATTATTATTTTCAAACTATTTTTCAATCATCGAATATAATTTGCTCTTCCTGGTTCCTCACTGCTTTTTAAAAAGACTGAGGAATAGTGGGAGGAACCCAGTACTTATGGACCAGGAGGGGCTCCTTTTTCCATGTCATCTCTGCAAGATCGCCCTCTACAGGCCGGGTTCCCAAGTGTCATGAATATTTGGAAGTGGGGTGTGTGACATACTCGTAATAACCATTTTACAGGTGAGTACTCACAAAATGGTATTTTTTTCCAAGGAGTTACCCATGTACGTCCACCGCGTACGTCCACCGGTGTGGGATTTGAATTTGGTACTTTCTGCTCTCCAGGGTCCTCCCTTTGAGCCTTTGTGCGACGCTGCATTGTCTATCTTGACCCTAAAGGTGGTTTTTTTGGTAGCCATCACCTCGGTGCGCCGGGTGTCAGAACAGGCCGCTCTTTATATGAAGCCTCCTTGCTTTGAGCGGCATAAGGATAAGGTGGTTTTTCGCTTTAGGCCTGATTTTTTGCCTAAGGTCATTTCTCCCTTTCAGCTTAACGAGGAAGTTGTTTTGCCCTCCCTGTGTCCGGAACCGTCTAATTCTAAGGAGAGGACCCTCCATGCCTTGGATGTGGTCAGAGCCGTTAATTACTACCTGGTTGCGTCTGAATCCTTCAGGAAGTCGGATAGCTGTTCCGCTCTGGGGATCCAGCCCTATTATGGACACTGCTTTTGGATGTCCCACACGTATATGGATAACTGGGACAGCCCGGACCGAACACAGGGGAAAATACAATTCTATGAGTACTCACCTGTAGAATTGGTTTTGCCTGTGTTTGCTCTGGGCTGTCCCACCCCGCCCTGGGTTCATTTCCTCTTTTGCCTATTGTGGTGGTTATTTTTTGTGTTGGACCGTTGTCCGTATCTTGTTTAGAGAGCGTACATGCTGTAGCATGTTTGTTAACATGTTTTTCTTAGCCTCTCGGCCTGTCTCATTTACTGCTTTTTGACGTTCTGGGGATTTCCATGGAAACGGCTCTATTTATAGGAGGCCGGGAGGAGCTTTGGATTTTGCAGTGACTGGCGCCACCTGGTGGCGGACTACCCACACGTTTATGGATAACTGGGACAGCCCGGACCGAACACAGGCAAAACCAATTCTACAGGTGAGTACTCACAGAATTTTATTTTTCGGTTCCGGGCAGAGTCCTCTGTTTCCAGCTGCTCCAGAGCTCCTCTTGCATCTCCTGTAATGTCGGCAATAGTAATCAAATTGACCTCCGCCATCTGTATGCCTTAGAATCCTACCAGGGAGAATAATGGGCCACCTGGAGGGAGTTTTCCCTTGCATTCCATGACATTACTCTTGAGAGAAGATATCCACCTGTAGAAGATGGGACAGGAAATTGCCAAGCGTTAAAAGGAGGTGCCCCCCCCTATCGTCGGTGGTTTTCCTATCCAGTGTTCCACAGGGATGGGAATGTGGGGGGGGGGGGGGGGCGGCACACAAGTCGCTCTATTTTTAAAAATTGCAAAAGAATCTTCCCGCTTTAGCTGGGCTGGTGGTTGAGCTGCAGCCTGTGGATTGCTTCTTACCAGGCTCCGGTTCGGCCTGATGGTGCATCCTCTTAATTGCGAGGTAATGTACCATGTCTACGCCGTCTCAGGGGTTTGTTGTACGGCGGACAAGCCACAAACCGCATAGGGACAGGAGCCCTCTAAAGCCGGTGTCTTCCTAAATCGTGGCACGCTGGTGTGCACAGGAGTTGCACACCTCTATCTTGAGTGTGGCAGGTGCACGACCCCACAGTTTACAAAAAAAAAGCACATATAATGGACAATTAATGTTAATCTATGCACCCCATGAGGGCTTGACAAGTTTTAAGGAAAACTTTAAGGCTTATCACTACGGGTCTTGGCGAGATTCAGGTGATGTTTAATTACAGGAAATAGGGGGGTCCACTCTATAAGAATGAGTCTCACGGGCATGGCAGGAAGTCTGTCTTCTCTGTATTTACCCTGATGCGTCTAGTTTTGTGCTGTCAGTCTCCACCTTTTGTGGATTTTGTGTTTTTGTTACCTTTTTTTACCCCCTGCAAAACAGCCCAGCGAATGGCTGTCCATAGTCGCATGATTTGTAATCTGCAGCTGATTGCAAGAGACAAGCCCCAGAATAGATCATATGATCTACCCCGTCATGCCTCCCCTTGCCCCAGATTTGTCTGCCGCCACACCTTACGTGCAACTTTCGCCAGACTTTCACATGCAATGCCGGTCATTTGGGTGACAAGGGGTGTCATCCTCCTTTTACTTTTGTCGATCACCTATTAGAAGAGGTGTGGGCCCCAGGACAAGGGGTGTAAATCCTCTATATGTGACCTCATAGGGATCTAAATGGCTAAAAAGTTGAAGCCTGTTGACATTTAAGGACTACCATGGAGTACACAATACAGTTACAGTACAGAAAATCCATTCCCTTTAAAGTAACCCAAAGGTCATTGTTTGAATACCTGGCCAGCGGGCATAAAGCTTTGGGATGACCTCCACTTTACAACATAACAAACCACCTGTTTTCTACTGGGTTCCAGAAGCATATGCAATATCAATACATAAATACCTTTTGACGTATGTTCAGTTTACCTTAGGCACAGTCATTAAAGTGGTCCAACACCCATTTTGGACTGCATTGTGACATTTGCACCCCCACAAACCCAACGTGAACTTACCTCCATCACGATTCCCCCGGCATAATCCGATCTGGGATTGGCTGCTCAATATTTATGCTGTCCATGTATCAGACAGTGAGCGAAAAAGTGGAAGATGCTGTGGACCATATGTTTGCTGGCAACCAGGCACATAAACATCTCCTGGTCCAAGTTGCCATTCTAACAAAAGCCAAGGAAATATCTCCAACTTCAACCAAACCAAATTTATAACCAGGCGGGGGAGAGAGGAGGACAAAGCAAAAAATGGGATCTAAAAAATAGTTTTCACCCATATGGTCATAATATCGGTGGATCCTTTGTATATTCTAAGTGCCATACACTCCACTTCATGTGGGTAATCTCCAGTAGAGGGCGAACTTCTGCAGAGATGAATATGCAAAAAAGAAAGCCCCTCCCGGTCCATATATACCTGGGACCTCCCACCAATTTCCCAGTTCCTTCTCTGCAGGGAAGGCGACAAGACAGAAGATGAAGACTTCTTTAACTTGCAGGTAAGCCGGGCTCACGGCCGGCCGTTTATTTTCCCTTTTACTGCCAGGACCCTTTTTCAATTGCCCCTAATTGAGCCTCCCAGCTTAGGCTGTGGGTCCTGGTGAGGGTAGGAGCACCCTATGGGTGCGGAAGCAGCTTTGCTTCACCGTGAGACCTCATTATGGGGTAGGCGGCTATCCAGGTTTTTGGTGACCCTGGTGCGGGACGCCCCGTCCCTACATGCCTATGGCCTTATAATGGCCGGGTTCCCACTCCCCCTTCCGGGTCCCTTACTTCCCTCTGGGGGGGGGGGGGGGGGGGGGGGGCTGGCGGGCCGTCATCCTCGGTCTCTCCCTTTTTTCATTTGTTAATATTTATATACGAGTGTATGTGTGTTGGTGTTCACTTTACTTTGTCTTGTGTGTGTGTGGATCTCCTGGAAGTATCCCTGGATGAATTGGTGCATGGTGCCTTCTAGCCTGTGGTGGTTTTCCTGTTAGCCTGGGGAGTTTCTCTCCCTCAGGCTGTGTTAAGAAAAGGGGGCGCGGTCGCGGTAGCCCCGCCCCCTCGTTCTGCGCGTTTTGCTGGCCAGATCCGCGCTGCTGGGAGGGGGGTGGGTGTGGAAAAGCGCGCCTTCGGCGCTGGCCCGCCCCCCTTCCCTTCTCTTCCTGCTTCTCGGCTTCTCCACAGATCGGGGGCCATTTTTGCTGCCTTGCTGCGGTTGCTGCTGCCGTTCTTGGGAACAGGTAGGGGCCTGTCGGCCACCTCTTTGTCACTTGGGGGTCCCTCTCTGGTGGGGAGGCGCCCTGTAGTGCTGGTTTTTGGCAGGTTTTGCCTTTTATCTATTTAATTATTTATGTAAAATTGTGTGTATGTATGTGTGTATATATAATACAGGCGCTGGGGGATGCCGTAGATACGGCCACTGTTTTGTCACATCTATTGGAGGTGTTGGATATTGAACCGCCTGAGGCGCCTCCTCACAAGAAGGGGGAATTTTTTGGGGTCCGCAAGCCCCGTCTGGAATTCCCTACCCAGGGTCACTTTGATGCGCTGATCCTTAGAGAATGGGAGAGGCCCAGTCGGCTTCCTGGGGCTCCTCAGGGATGGGATAAGAAGTATCCTTTCCCGGTGGAGGCGGGTAAGCGCTAGTCTTCTCCTCCCGAGGTTGACGCGCCAGTTTTAGGTTTGACCAACTCTTCTGTGCTGAACACCCCTGACGCCACTTCCCTTAAGGATGGCGAGGATAAGCGCCTTGATCAGATGGTGTGCCACGCATTTGCCAGCGTGGGCTCGGCCCTGCGGCCTGTTTGTGCATCTGCCCTGGTGTCGCTTGCTACCAGGTCTCTTATCAGGGACTGGCTGAATGACGCTGTTTGATCCAGCTAGCGCTGAGTTCGCTACCCTTAAGAGATTTGAATTGTTCATGGATTTTGTCTTGGCTGCTATGGAAGATTCTATTGTCGTGTGTAGTAGGACTTCTGCCTTATTGGTGGCTATGCGCAGATCGGTCTGGCTCCGCCAGTGGACGGTGGACTTTGGGGCCAAGAAGTCGCTCACAGCTCTTCCCTTCTTGGGTACGCGGCTGTTTGGAGATAAATTGGATGCTGTTGCTAAAGGAGGTAAGTAACCTCAGCGGAAGAAACAGCGCCATCCCTTTGGGGGGGACTGGCTCGTTTACTCCTTCCTTTCGAGGGGCCAGAGCGGCTAGGGGTTTGGCCTTCTCGGGTGTCAGGGGCTCGTCCTGGAACACTGGCAGAGGTCGGGCACGTCCCGCGGCTGCCTGGGGTTCCAAGCCCAAGCCTGCCGTTAAACCGGCTCAGCAATAAAGGGGCGCCCTCACCCGCAAGGGTGGGGGGACGGCTGCGGCTCTTCTTCCAGGTCTGGGCCCGGGAGGTCACAGACAATTGGATCTTGGAAGTGGTCTCCTCCGGGTACAAACTGGAGTTCGAGTACTGGCCGCCTCCAAGATTCCTAAGGTCTCGGGTGCCCTCGGACCCTCAGGCTGCACAGGGGCTTCTGTTAGCAGTAAAAAACCTTCTGGACATGGGGGTTATATGCCCGGTGCCTCCGTCGGAGAGAGGTAGAGGTTACTACAACCTTTTCACGGTTCCCAAAAAGGAAGGTTCGGTGAGACCCATTCTAGATCTCAAGGTTCTCAACAGGTTTATCAGAGCCAAAAAGTTCTGCATGGAGACTCTGTGCTCGGCTATCAATTCCCTTTGCCAAGGGGATTTTATGACATCCATAGACATCAAGGATGCGTATCTGCATGTTCCGATATTCTTAGTATACAGTACGTCCTGCTCCAGATATAGTACTTACACTTGGGTTATCCTCCGCCAGATGGCACTGCACTGTAGAGACATGCAAAACAGGCTCCTCCCGGCCCCTCAAATACCCGGGGACCTCCCACAAATCCCCAGATTTCTCTGCAGTGCCGACTGCGAAGACATGAAGTATCACACTCTCGCAGGTGAGCGGGGCTATTAAAGCCTGCGGCCCTGTTGGACTATTTCCACCCGTCCTCGTTGTGTTGTGCCTCCCAGCCTGGGCTGCGCTGGTCGGGTGAAGGTAGGCAGCACCACGCGTGCTTCTGGAGTGCGGCTCCTCCGCAGTCCCCCACCAAAGGGTAGGCGGTGTAGGCTGATGGTGAGCCTCTATGGGATGCCCCTCCCGCATTTCTGCCCCTTGCCCTGTGTAGCGTGGGCCCTGTACCAAGGGCCCCCATCGTCCCTCGTTCCCCCCGTAGTCGGGAGGGAAAGAAAGGGGGGGTGTGTGCCTGTGTGGTCTGTATAGGATCTTTGCACGTATATGGCCTTTGTCTTTGTTTGGACTCTTATAGATATGGTGTCAGCCGCCGCGCCCTTTTTATGTATTTTACTTGTATGACTGCCGCCGCGCCCTTTTTATGTATTTTACTTGTATGACTGCCGCCGCGCACTCTTTTTCCTTCGTTGAAGGTTCCGCGCCGGGGGGCAGCGTTACACCTCTGTGTCCTCATTGGCTGAAGTTGGACTTCGCGCTCTTCGGGAGGGCGGGGTCTGGTTTTGGCGCGCTCCGCGTCATGGTACGCTCTGGCCCGCCCTTCGAGGTACACGGCGCCATTTTGTCTGTTCCCCCGCGACGCGTGGGGCGTTCCTGCTTACCGTGGTACTGTAAGTGCCCTCTCGGGCGGCTTATACTCATTATAGTGTTTTTGGTTCTGACTCCATTCTCTTCTCATTGTGTCTTTCAGACTGGTGAACACCATTGGCTTCTCCCGGCCCGGTGTAATTTATAGCGGGCCTTGTAAAATTCTCCCACTTCCCTAGTGGGTCTTTGGGGCATCCTGGGTTGCCTATAGCGTAAATCCCTGCTGGCATATTGTGCCTAAATAATCACCATATGGAGGCATCTCAGAATTATGTGACCGGGGTCCCTCTGGGACAAGACCGGCTGTGTATAGCGTGTGGACAACCCCATGCTGATGCTCACAGGGCACGGGTCTGCGGACGCCTCATGTTACTGTTTTTCCTATGGGAACTGAGGAGTTTACTACTCCGTGTGACTATACCCCTTCTGATGAAGGAGAGCTATTCTCTGACTCAGGCTCATCTGATGAGAGGCCGAAGAGTCATGACGATTCTGGACCTGAATACTGGGCCCAGTGTGACACTGACGATTTGTTTATTAAGGTCTTTAAGGTTCTGTCTATCTCTCTCCCTGGTGAGGCTTCCAAGCCGAGAGGGGAGCGTTTCAGCGTTTACAGCAACAGCACGTTTGGAATTCCTAGAGCAGGCTCATTTCCATGCTCTTGTTCTCAAGGAATGGGAATGCCCCAGTAAACTTCCAGGGGACTGGGATAGGAAATACCCTTTTCCCCCTGAGGTGGTTAATTGCTGGTCATCCCCCCCCCCCCCCCCCCCCCGTGGTGGATGCCCCGATCATAGGGGTTCCTAACTCTACTACTATTGCAGCCCCTGCTTATAATACCCTTCGGGATGCTGAGGACCGGCGCATTGATCTGCTGGCCTCTCACGCCTTTTCTTGTGCAGGGACGGCGCTGCGCCAGGTCTGTGCCGTGACTATTACTGCAGTGGCCGCTAGAACCCTCGTCAGAAAGATGCTTGATCATCACTCTGATAATCTCCCCTGGGAGGTGTTTAATGCACTCTCCAGCTGTGATGTGTTTGTAAAATTTATCTTATTAGCGTTGGATGACACCATTAGAATGTGTGCAAGAACTTCTGCCCTTGCGGTGGCTATACGTCGCTTGGTTTGGCTGCGACAGTGGGGTGCTGACGATGCTACTAAAAAGACTTTACTTTACTTTACTTTACTGGGCTTCCCTTTAGAGGGCTACGCTTGTTTGGGGGCCCGTCTAGACCTGTTTGGTAAAAAGGGTAAGTCACCCCAACGCAGGCGGCCGTCTCGGCCCCCTCGGGGCAGGGGCACCCCTACTCCCCCCTACCATAGTGTTAAACAAGAACCAGGGGTGTCCTTCGTGGGGGCTCGCGCAGACTCCTGCCCCGGGAGCAGCAGACAACGCTCTGACCCCTCCGGTGGGGCTAAGCCTAAATCTTCCACCAAACCCCCTCAAGCGTGATGGGGTGCCCTCGCCCGTCTGGGTGAGGGGATGGCTGCGGTACTTTGCTCTTGTCAGGAGGCTTTACGCCTCATACTGGTGGATTCAGGAGGTAGTGTCCTCCGGATACAAGATAGTTTGCTGCGCGGCCTTCCCCAAGATTATCAGGTCCCGGGTACTCCTGGTCCCTGCCGCTGTTCAGGTGCTGGCACAGGCCATGCAAGGCCTGCGAGGTCTGAGGGTCACTTGCAGATTGCCCTTAACAGGCAGAGGCAGTGGCCGCTACACCAACCTTTCCACAGTTCCCCAAAAGGATGGGTCATTCTGGCCCATTCTGGATTCACAGGTCTCGGCAATTCTCCAATTGCAGGCAGTTTTCTGCATGGAAACTCTGAGATGGGCCATCAGCGCCTTGCGCCCAAGGCGCTTCTTGCCATCCGTGGAGCTCAAAGATGCTTATGTTCACATCCCTGTGTCTTCTGGACACCCAGTCTCTTCAGGTTCGTGTTGGAATTCCAAAACTGCTAATTGGGGCCTTGATGTCTGGCCTCGCTTCAGCTCCCAGAGTGCACACCATGGTGCTGACGAGGGTGATGTCTCTGATGAGACCAAGGGACGTCCGCGCGAGACCTACCTGGACGTCCTTCTCACTTCCCAGTCTCTGCGTCAGGCTAAGTTGTATACTCGGCTGGTGGTGTCCATTGGGAGTCATTTGGATGGGTGATCAATCACCCCAAGTCCTCATTGTCCCCATATTGGTAATTCCATTTATAGGAATGAATCTGGATTCTGTTCAGGCGAGAATCTTCCTTCAACAATAAAGTGGACAATCTGGTTGCATGGGCTCAGTCCCTCATTGCTGTCCCCGTCCCTTCACCAGGCAGGGATGCGGCTGGTGGGCCCGTTGGTGGCTTGCTCAGAAGAGGTCCCTTATGCTCAGTCCCCCTTGGGCCCTTCTGCAATTTCTATTGTTAGTACAGGACAGGGATCCAGCATCCCTGGAGCAGGGTCTGTGTGCCTACCCCCTCTGGTATGGAGGTCCCTCTTGGAGTGGATGAACTCAAGGAACCTGTCTGGGGGCAGTTTCCTTCTTGCCCCTTCCTGGAGACGGTCACCATTTATGCCAATCTATCAGGTCGAAGAGGGGGTTCTTATGGAACTCCCTGTGGTTCTGGGGGAGGTGGGGCCCTTAGAAGGTCCATACACCTATCGATGTTTGAAACAGTGAGCGTTCAGGTTGATTCTATCTTGTTTTGACTACTCCTCTTCAGGGCCTGCCTGTTCGGGGGCGCTCGGTCTGTATGACGGCCTACATTAATCTTCTGGAAGGGACCTGGAGCAGGAGGGTCCTCCAGGAAGTGTCTATGATACCAATCTGGGTGGAGGACAATGTTCCCTGCATATCAGTGGTACTTGCTCCGGTGGGGGTCTCTCTACGACAGGATGTGCTAATCCCTGTATCACTATGGGGTCCAACCAGTTGTGGATCTGTTTGTGTTCCGTCACTTTCACAAGCTCTCTGCCCTTTTTTCCCTGTCCCAGGATCCTCTGGCCGTGGTCAGGATGCCTTGGTAACGTTATGTCTGGACATTCTGTTCTGTATGTCCTTTCTCCATCCCCCCTGCTAGGCAGGGTTCTGCGCAAGATTGCTCTGGAAGGGGGACCAGTGACTCTGGTGGTCCCCGGGTGGCCTAGTAGAATGTGGTTCGCAGACGTGGTACTGAGGGCAGTAGTTCTGTACGTTCTGTCAGGAGTGCCAGCCCTGCTCACTCAGGGCCCCTTTATGTCCCCCAATCTACAGACTCTGGCCTAGACGGCCTGACTGCTGAAACATCCATCTTGCTGGAGACAGGCTTATCTGTCTCGGTGATTGAGACTATGAGAAGACTAGGTGCAAGCTTCTGCTGCTTCTTCCATCTGTTATAGGGTATGGTTTACCCTTATTGATTGGTGTGAGTCTAGGTCTCTTCCCTGTCGGGCGTTCTCTGTTCCCAGGGTTCTAGAGTTGTTTCAGCATGAGTTGGAGTTGGTCCTCCAACTCAGTACTCTGATGGGTCAGGTTCTGCCCTGTCCGCCTTGTTTCAGAAGTCTTTTGTTCCGTCTTCCTTGGTTAGGACTTCTTTCAGGGGGTACTCATGTGCGTCCTCCCATGTAATCCTATGATCCCTGTTGGGATTTGAATTTGATTCTGTCTGCTTTGCAGGGTTTTTCCCTTTGGTCCTATTCAGGATGCTGTCTGGCTGTTCTTACCTCAAGGTTATCCTTCTGGTGACAGTTACTTCGGTCAGACGTGTGTTGGCGGCGGCTCTGTCTACCTAGCCCCCATTATTTGAGATACACCTGGATAAGGTGGTGTTCCGCATGAAGCCGGACTTTCTGCCCCAGGTGGTGTCTTATGTTCATTGATTCGAGATATTGTTCTTCCTTCTGTGCCTTATTCCTAGCAACGCTGAGGAAAGGGTTCTGCATTCCTTGAACAGGTGTTGGAAGTTTTGTCCTTGGTAGTCACTGTGTCCTTTAGGAAAACTGAAGTTTTACAAGGTTGATGTTTGGGCCTCAGCTCATGCTGTCTTGGCCACATGGTTATGCAGGTGACAGTGGTTTTAACTGTCTGTTGTTGCCTTTTTCTGTTGGGGATCCCACCCTACTTTATGGACACTGCTATTGGATGTCCCAAGTGTAAGTACTATATCTGGAGCAGGACGTACTGTATACTAAGAATGATACAATTCTGTGAAATACTCACCTGTAGAATTGATATTATTTGTATACAGTACGTCCTGCTCCATCCCACCCTGGTTTTTGCATTTTTCTGGATCCCCTGTATGGTGATTTTTACCATTGTTAGAGTTACCAGTTTCGGTGGTTAATTCTCCCGTCTTCTTGTTCACTGCTTTTCAATGCTGGGGATTTGTGGGAGGTCCCCCGGGTATTTGACGGGCCGGGAGGAGCCTGTTTTGCAAGTGTAAGTACTATATCTGGAGCAGGACATACTGTATACAAATAATATCAATTCTACAGGTGAGTATTTCACAGAATTGTATTTTTTCAGGCACATCAGAGATTCCTCCGATTTGCGGTGGAGGATCAACATGATCAGTTTGTAGCTCTTCCCTTCGGTCTGACCTCGGCACCGAGGGTCTTCACCAAGGTTTTGGCGGGCATAATGGCTCTGCTCAGATCTCGGGGCATTCGCATTGTGCCTTATCTGGATGATCTGTTGATATCAGCTTCTTCCCTCCGTCAGGCGGAGCTGGACACCCACCAGGTGGTGTCGAACCTGGAGAGGTTCAGGTGGGTGATCAACCGCACCAAGTCTTCTCTCTCCCCGTCTCGTGTGATTTCATTTCTGGGCATGAATCTGGATACCATTCTGGCCAGAGTGTTTCTGCCCCAGACCAAGGTGCAGGGGATTCAGGGCCTGATCCGGCTTCTTCTGGCCAGTCCTTGTCCCTCTATCCGACAGGGGATGAAACTGGTGGGTTTGATGGTATCCTCCTTCGAGGCGGTGTCGTTTGCACAGTTTCACATGAGATCTCTTCAACTTCACCTATTGACGTATTGGGACAGGTGCCCACAGTCATTGGATCAACCTTTCAGGATGTCTCCCAGGGTTTGGCAGTCCTTTCAGTGGTGGCTGGACTCGAGCAATCTGGTGAAGGGCAGGTCCTTTCTGGTCCCTTGTTGGGAGACTGTTACCACGGATGCCAGCCTGTCGGGCTGGGGAGGTTATTGGAAGAGTCATCAGTTCAGTGGGGTGTGGGGTCCCCAGGAGGCTCACACCCCCATCAATGTATTGGAGCTCAGAGCCATTCGACTGGTTCTGGCTCGGCTGACCCCACATTTACGCTTCCGGTTCAGGTTCATTCGGACAACCGAACGCCAGTAGCTTACATAAATCACCAAGGAGGGACTCGCAGCAGGAGTGCCCTCAGGGAAGTCTCTCTGATCCTGCACTGGGCGGAGAGCAATGTTCCTTGCCTTTCAGCAGTCTACATTCCGGGAGTGGAGAACACGGAGGCGGATTCCCTGAGCAGGGGATCCTTTCGCCACGGAGAGTGGTCTCTCAACCCCGAGGTTTTTCTGGATCTTTGCTGCAAGTGGGGGATTCCGGAGGTGGATCTCTCTGCCTCGTGGCACAATCACAAACTTCTGCCTTTGTGTCTCTTTCTCAGGATCCTCTGTCTCTGACAGTGGATGCCTTGTCACTTGGCTTGGAAGTACCTGGGTTTTCTGTACCTGTTTCCACCTGTCTCCATGCTGGGCAAGGTAGTTCGCAAACTGGCTCTAGAAGGGGCACCAGCGATTCTGGTGGCTCCAAGGTGGCCAAGAAGGGTTTGGTACGCAGACGTCGTAAGGATGGCCGTAGACCAGTACCGGCTTCCCTTGCTGCCGGACCTGCTATCTCAGGGTCATCTACTTTACCCCAATTTACAAATGCTGGCTTTGACGGCTTGGCTGCTGAAACCTTCATTTTGAAAGAGGAAGGTTTGTCTGAGGCTGTTGTTCAGACCCTGATTAGGGCTAGGAAGCGGTCCTCTGCTGTCATTTACTATAGGACTTGGAGGTCCTATATTGATTGGTGTGAGGCTAGGGCCTTGCCTTGCAGGGTTTTTTCTATACCCAGGATTTTGGAGTTTCTTCAGCATAATCTGGATCTTGGGTTCCAGCTTAGTACTTTGAAAGGACAGGTTTCTGCTCTGTCGGTTTTCTTCCAGAGGTCTTTTGGTTTACACCCACTGATTAAGACCTTTTTTCCAAGGGGTGGCGCATGTGCTGCCCCCTCGGAAGGCTGTAGTTCCTTTTTGGGATTTGAATTTGGTTCTTTCGGCTCTGCAGGGTCCTCCTTTTGAGCCGCTACAGGATATTGCTCTTTCGGTTCTCACTCAGAAGGTTGCCTTCTTGGTGGCTATTACCTCTGTTCGGCGTGTCTCTGAGCTGGCAGCCCTGTCGATTCAGGCCCCTTACTTTGAGAGACACCAGGATAAGGTGGTTTTTCGTTTTAAGCCGGATTTCCTTTCTAAGGTGGTGTCTGCTTTCCACCTCAATCAGGATATTGTTCTCCCTTCCTTGTGTCCTAAGCCTAACAATGACAAGGAGAGGGTTCTGCACAATTTGGATGTTGTTCGCTGTGTGAAGTACTATTTGGTGACTACTTCTTCCTTCCGCAAGACGGATGCCTTTTTCGTGGTGCCCTGTGGGCCCAGGAAAGGTTTGGCGCATTCCTTTCTGCGCATTCTACTCGTGCTGTCGGTGCGTCCTGGGCTTTTCAGCACCAGGCTTCTGTTGAACAAATTTGTAAGGCTGCTACTTGGTCTTCCGTTAACACTTTTTCCAAGTTTTACAAGGTTGATGTGCGGGCTTCAGCGGATGCTGTTTTTGGCCGCAAGGTTCTGCAAGCTGCAGTGGTTTGAGTTGGTACGTTCTTTACTGTTTCTGGTTCCCACCCATGACGGACACTGCTATTGGATGTCCCAGATGTCATGAAGACCGAAGTGGAGTGTATGGCACACTTACAATAATACCGTTTTGTGAGTACTCACCTTTAAAACGGGTATTATGAGTGTGCCATACACTCCACTTCGCCCCACCCATTTTTTTCAGGTATTCTGGGGCTTTTATATGGTGAACCATTGGTTTTGATTGTTAAAGTTATAATTGGTTCTTCCTGGTCCCTTACTGCTTTTTTACACTGGGAAATTGGTGGGAGGTCCCAGGTATATATGGACTGGGAGGGGCTTTCTTTTTTGCATATTCATCTCTGCAGAATATCTTCTGAATATCATCTTTGCATATTCATCTCTTCGCCCTCTACTGGAGATTACCCACATGTCATGAAGATCGAAGTGGAGTGTATGGCACACTCATAATACCTGTTTTAAAGGTGAGTACTCACAAAACGGTATTTTTTTTTTTGAGTCTCTTTTCCACCAATTGGCTCAAAAGGTCACATCTATCCCTTGGTTCCAGAAGTTGCTTACTACAAAGAAATATAACAAACAGTGAATCCCATTTCCCCTATGCCTGGATGACTTACTGTTGACAAGGAAAACCAGAGAGGAGTTTCAGTGGTCCTGAACATTCCAAAGCAGTTTGGGTAAATTATCCACCCAATTCATCTCTGATCCTTTCCTGTCTCTTTTTAGGGGTGACCTGGACACTATCTGATCAGGCAACAGGTGTCCCAGGGGAAGTCTTGTCCAGCGAGTGTTTTTGCCAACTTTGTTGCAGATGAAGGGAACTGGATGTGGACATGTTTGCATCCAAGCACAAACATTACAGAGGATAAATGAGGAGGAAGGGGCGCTTTTCTAAAGTGTCTAATCTGCCATATACTCAGTTTTATAAGAATTCTTGGGGGCCAACATACAGATAGGGAGTACTAAAAGCCAGTTTTTGTTTCACTGGATGCCTGCTTTGGTTAATAGTTGTCCTTTATATCCCAACGCTGCCTAGTGTGTAGATACCCATTGGGCTGAAGAAATCCTCCAGTCTATGTATCAGAGGTTTATTCTAAGTATGTCATACACCCCCCTTCAGAATAGTCATTACACTTGGGTTATACTGACCTGTAGAGGGCGATCTTGCAGAGATGTAATGAAAAAAAGGAAGCCCCTCCCGGTCCATAAATACCTGGGACCTCCCACTTATTCCCCAGTCTTTCATCTCTGCAGTCAGCGAGCAAGTCAGAAGAGGGATGTCTCCTCCTTGCAGGTAGCCGGGGTAACTCCCGGCTGTCTTGTTGGTCTATTCCTGCCTGGACCCACTTTTATTTAGTATCCCTTGCCTCCCAGCCTAGGCTGCTGGTCCGGGCACAGGTAGACGGCACCTTATGGTGCTCAGGAGCTCTGCTCCGCCGTGAGACCCCATACTAGGGGGTAGGCGGCTATCCGGGTTGGTGTTCCTGGCCCCTCCACTTCTAAGTGGGTTTCCCCCTCTCCCGGTCACCCATTGCTGCCTTATTGAGGAGGGGGGGAGCGCACACCTTCTGCCTTGTGAATTTTCTCTGTGGATGTTATTGAGATGTGTGTATATTCTAAGCATACAGTACGTCCAGCTCCAATATAATACTTACACGTGGGTAATCCTCCTCCAGAGGGCGCTGTTCACTGCAGACATGCAAAAACAGGCTCCTCCCGGCCCTTCATATACCCAGGGACCTCCCACAAATCCCCAGATTTCTCTGCAGTGCTGACTGCGAAGACCTGAAGTATCAACTCTCTCGCAGGTGAACGGGGCTATTACAGCCTGCGGCCCTGCGGGACTATTTCCACCCGTCCTCTTCGATAAAGATGTGCCTCCCAGCCTGGGCTGCGCTGGTCGGGTGAAGGTAGGCAGCACCTTGTGTGCTCACGGAGCTACGCTCTACCGCAATCCCCCACCATAGGGTAGGCGGTTTAGGCCGATGGTGAGCCTCCATTAGATGCCCCTCCCGCATTGTTGCCCGTGCCCCTCATAGCGATAATCCCTGGGTGCAGGTCCACTTTTCCCTCGCTTCATCCCGTAGCTCGGGGGAAAAGAAGGGGGGGGGTTATGTCTGGCAGTCCCAGTGTAATGTTAACACGTTTAAGGCCGTTGATCTTTTATTTAAACTTGGGTGTCAGTGGCGCGCTCCTTGCTCCATAAACCTTCTGGTTGCGTGCGTGTTTGCCCTTTCATTACATTAGTGTGCAGCCCGGGCGGCAGCATCATTCTCTAGTGTGAGAGCAATCTCCTTAATTACATTACTGTATGTGTGTACTATTCACTACTGTCATTCACATTGCGCTGGTTAGAGCTTCGCGCTCTTTGGGGGAGGCGGGGACTCGGCATGACGCGCCCCACGTCACAGCCAGATCAGGCCCGCCCCTCGAGGTTCGCTTGGCGCCATTTTGACGGTCTTCGCGCGCGCGTGGTTGTGATCCGCCTCCTCCCTTGGTCATGTAAGTGCCCTCCCGGGCGGTTTTTGTTCCTATGATTTTTTATTCGGCTGCGCATGGCACTGACACCCCCCTCCTATCCCATTATGTCTTTCAGACGCCAGGATTTCGGTGGCTTCTCCCGGCCTGACATATATTATTGCGGGTCCTCATAACAAATTCTCCCACATTTCTAGCGGGTCTTGGGGCATCCAGGGTTGCCTATTGCGTAAATCCCTGCGGGCATACTGCTCAGATAATCACCATATGGAGGCATCTCAGAATTATGTACCCGGGGTCCCTCGGGGACATGACCGGCTGTGTACAGTGTGTGGTCAGCCCCATGCTGATGCTGACAGAGCACGGGTCTGCGGACCGTGTGCTGAACAGGCACTGACCCTGCAATCAGGTTTGCCAGTGGCTGCACCTCCCTTCAATACACCTGTCTCCCCGGACCTAAATCTCACCCCTGATGAGTCTCACTCGAGCACTCACTGACCAGCAAGTCGTGCTGCGCAGGCTGCCTACGGCTGAGCAGGTGCTGTCTAGTTTGGCGGAGCGTATGGGCCCTGAAAAGAAGTGGTCCCTGACGCCTCCTGGCTCTCCGGTTCCTAACGATACCGATGAATCTGCTGCTATGCAGGACCTGGATCCTTCTGATGAAGGTGAGCTATTCTCCGATTCGGGCTCCTCGGATGGGATGCCCTGGAGCCGTGATGATTCTGGCCCTGGATCTTGGGGCCTGTGTGACACTGACAAAACCTCAAAGATCTTTATAAGTAGTTCATCAATCTCTCCTCCCGGAGAGAGGCTCCCAAGCCTAAGAGGGAGAGTTTCCACACAGCAACACCGCGCTTGGAATTTCTGGAACAGGAGCATTTCCAGGCTCTTATATCCAAAGAATGGGGTTCGCCTTGTAAACTTAAAGGGGTTCCAGGGGTCTGGGATTGGAAGTACCCTTTTCCCCCTGATGTGGTTAACCTTTGGTCAGCACCTCCCGTGGTGGATGCACCAATTATAGGGGTTACTAACCCCCCCTTCATGACTGCCCCTCATTATCGTACCCTTCGGGATGCTGAGGACCGGCGCATTGACAGACTGGCTTCTCGCGCCTTTTCGTGTGCAGGGACGGCTCTGTGCCCGGTCTGTGCCGCGGCCATCACTGCGGTGGCCGCCAGGACTCTCATTAGAAAACTACTTGATCACCGACCTGAGGACCTCCCCTGGGAGGTATTTAATGCGCTCTCAGACTGTGATGTGTTTGTAAGGTGTATCCTCTCAGCGCTGAATGACACCATTAAGATGTGTGCTAGAACCTCTGCCCTTGTGGTAGCTATCCGCCGCCTGGTCTGGCTGCGACAGTGGGGTGCTGACAATATGAAAAAGGCTCTCACTGGCCTTCCTTTCAGAGGACGGCGTCTATTTGGGGCCCGTTTGGACCCTTTTGGAAAAAAGGGTAAGGCACCCCTACGCAGAAGGCCGTTTCAGCCTCCTCGGGGCAGGGACAACCCTCCCCCTCCCTACGTTAGTGTCAAACACGAACCTGAGGTGTGCTTCCAACTTTTTGGAGAGGTTTTCCACCACGGGGTGGGCAGGCAACGCCCTGGACCCTCTGGCAGGGCTAAGTCCAAATCTGCCAAGACTTCCCAAGCATGAAGGGACGCCCTCGCCCCTCTGGGCGAGGGGACTGCCACAGCACCTGGCTCCTATCTGGGAGCGTATCTTCTCCTTCTGGTGGATCCAGGAGGTAGTTCCCCTGGACACAGGATAGAATTTGCTGGGCGGTCCCTCTCGGAGGCTGTCGGTGCTTCAAGCCCCTGTTTCCCCCTCAGGAGTTGGTGCAGGCCGTACTCGGCCTGCAGGGTCTGGGCTTACTTGCAGGTTGCCCTTAACAGAATGGGGCTATGGCCTCTGTTAACCTTTCTCTTTCCCTCAAAATGATCTGGGCCGTGCTGGCCTATGGTAGGCTTGGCAATTATACACTCACAGGTAGTCCCTGTATGATATCTCTGTCTCGGGACACAGGCGCCCTGTGCAAGGGGGGCTTCTGGCCTCCTGTGGCGTTCTAGATCCTGTTAGTTCCCCCTCTGTCTTCTGGACACCAAGACCGTTACTAGTCAGTGTTGCAGGACCAACCCTGCGGATTGGGGCCTTGTTTTTGGCCTCTCTTCCGCCCCCAGGCTACTCGCCATGGCGCGGATGGGGGTGATGTCTCGGACATGCCTGTGGGGCTTCCGCACTAGGACCTACTGTGTCGTCTTCCCTTACTCCCCAATCTCTACGTCAGACCAAGTGGGCTAGTCGCCCGGCGGTGTCCCCTGGGAGTTACTGGATGGGTGCTCAGTCACCTCAATCCCTCATGGTCCCTTATCCACTATCTCCATTCCTTGGATTCGGTTCAGGCTTGAGCCTTCTTCCTTGGCAACAAGTGAGCTCCTGGTTACGGGGGCTCTGTCCCCCTTTGCTGACATCTTACTTTCACCAGGCAGGATTGCAGCTGGTGGGCCCGTTGGTGGCGTATCAGATGATGTCCCATATATACAGAGCCTTTGGGCTCTTCGGCACAGTAGGTTATTGATCCTAGATGGGGTTCCAGCACCCTGGGAGCTAGGTCTGTGCTCATTCCCCTTTGGTACGGTGGTTCCTCTTGAATTGGTTATATTCAAGGACCCTGTCAGGGGGCACCCCGTTCTTTACTTGCATCTTCCTGTGAATGGTCACCTTTGGTACCAAGTCGCGCAGGTTGGCGGGAGAATTTCTTCCAAAACCCCCCGTGGTTCCTAGGTAGGGTCCCTTAGAGGGTCCATCTTACCTACTGGATTTGTTAAAACAATGAGCCTTCAGTTGACTCTATACTGCTGGACTTCTCCTCTTTAGGACCTGTCTATTTGGGGACTCTTGGCCTGTTGGAAGACAATGGCCTGTTTTATTATTGGTCTGGAGCTTGAAGCAGGATGATTCTCCTGGAAGGTTCCTGATCTGGGTGGGGGTCTACGCCCCCTGCTCCTCAGTGGTATTCGCTCCAACGGATGTCTTTCAGTGGCAGGTTGTGCTATCCTGGTGTCCCTCTGAGAGCCAACTAGGGTGGCTCTGTTGGGTCTCGCTTATATCACAGGGGCTCTGCCCTTGTTTTTACTGCCCCAGAATATTCTGACTCTGGTCATGAGGGCTTAGTAAATTTATGTCTAGACTTTCTATTTTATATGTCTTCTCTTAATTCACCCTGCTATGTGGGGTTCTGCGCACGGTCGTGCTGATAAAGAGACCCGTGAGATTGATGGCCCTGGGTGGCCTTGTGAACTGTGGGTCGCAGATGCTTCTGCTGAGGTCAGCGGACCTGTACGCTCTCTCAGGAGTGCGGTTCTGCCCTTGTCAGGCTCCTTCTTATGTCGTCCCAATCTACAGACTCTAATCTGGGGCTTGACAGCTGATTTGTTCACCCCTTGGAGACGGGCTTATCTTCTGGGTGACTTGGTATATGGGGGGCTAGGAGCAAGCTTCCTTTGCTTCCTTTTCCTCCGTCTATTGGGGGTTATGGTGTACCCATATTGATTGGCATGTGTATTGGTCTCTCCCCTGTTGGACGTTCTCGGTTCCCAGGGTTCTAGAGGTGTTACAGCATAGGTTGGGGTTGGCTCCCCATCTTGGTACTCTGAAGGTTCAGGTTCTGTCCTGTCTGCCTTCCTGTAGAAGTCTGGTTCTGTCTTCCTTGTTAGGAGTTCTCTTGGGGATTGCTCAGGGGCATCTCCCAAGTAGTTCTATGGTCCCTGTTGGGATCAATTTTCATTCTGTTTGCGGATTGTTCCCTTGGGAGTTATCCTGGATGCTGTCTGAGCTGTTTTGTAGTTTAAGTAGCCCCTCCGGGGGCTGTTGCTTCAATCAGATGTGTGCCTGAGAAGGTGGTTCTGATTACTTAGCCCTCGTTCAATATATATAATATATATATATATATATATATATATATATATATACACACCATGATGTGGTGGTGTTCCACCTTACGCCGGACCCTTTTGTCCAAGGTGGTTTTTTATGATCACTATTTAAGTCCTTTTAGTCTGCCTATGGGCCTTATTTTTAGTAATGCTGAAGTAAGGGGTCTACATTCCCTCAACAGATGTTGAAATTTTCCTGGTTGTTTCTTGTCCCTTAGGGGGACTGATGCCCTTTGGGGTCTGCGGGCGCCTCCATATGTATGCGCCTGATCATGTTTGCTTCCAGGGCCTATGCGCCCTTTGGACTGATCTTACTTGGATGGTTTGCCTTCCTGGTCCTGAGTAAAGGTTTCGGTTTCTTGCTGATCCTTGTTAGTGAAGGGGTCTGTATCCCCGCCTGTCTTGCGGGAGACCAGTTTTTATTTCCCCGTTGGGGAGACTTCTAAGTTTTACCGAGGCTTCTGTTGCCTTTGGGCTGGTTAGGCCGTTACACTGGCCTATTCCTTTAAGGGGGAAGAATCTCCCTCTCTCCTTTTATTCTGTTCTATTGGTGTTTGGGTACCTTTGGCCCTTCAGCACCAGGTTTTCTGTTGAATATGTTGCTAGACCACTGCTCGTTTCTGTTCAATACCTTTTCAAAGTTTTTGTTATGGGATTGACGTTAGAGCCTTTGCTCATGTCGTACTTGGTAGCAAAGTTTTGCAGGTGACAGCGCCTTTACTGTCTGCTGTGCCTTTTTTGTTGGGGATCCCACCCTACTTTATGGACACTGCTATTGGATGTCCCACGTGTAAGTATTATATTGGAGCAGGACGTACTGTATGCTTAGAATAATACAATTCTGTGAAATACTCACCTGTAGAATTGGTATTATACGCACACAGTACGTCCTGCTCCACCCCACCCTGGTTTTACTTTTTCTGGATCCCCTGTATGGTGATTGTTATCATTACTATTGTTACCAGTTGGTGGTTGGTTTCTCCCGGCTTCTTTTCTCACTGCTTTTCAATACTGGGGATTTGTGGGAGGTCCCTGGGTATATGAAGGGCCGGGAGGATCCTGTTTTTGCATATCTGCAGTGAACAGCGCCCTCTGGCGGAGGATTACCCACGTGTAAGTATTATATTTGAGCAGGACGTACTGTATTCGTATAATACCAATTCTACAGGTGAGTATTTCACAGAATTGTATTTTTCTGTTGTGTGCTTTTCTGTTCATTCTTGGCCGGCACCGGCCGTTTCTGGCAGTGTTTTCTTGGGGGAGCTTCTTCCCCTCAGGTTCCGTGTGGGGGGTGCGGGGCCGGGCGCTCGGCGCGCTCCTACAGCCCGCGCCCTGTGCTGCTGGCGCCGCTGCGGAGCCCGGCCATTGGCCGGGAGCCGCGTTCTGTCAGGGGAGGGGGGCGGGGCCGGGCGCGACGCGCGAACCACCCCGCCCTCCTTCTTCCTCATCTGCTCTCTGCTTCGCATCATGCTCTGCTGTCGGCGCCATTATAGTAAGCGCCCTGTGGGCTCCATATTTTACATTATTTCATTTTATCTGCTTGTTATGGATGTATATATATATTTTTTTTGGTGGGCCTGATTGTGTGCATGTGTGTTGATCAGCCCTTGCCTTATGTCTTTCAGGTGGACCTTTTATTGATATTAAAGGGGTCCTCCTGGTCCTGGGTCCCTGGGTTTTTTGGTTAGAGCTCCCAATAAATCCTCCCACTCGGGACATAGTAGGGGCATCCCGGGTTGCTTATATTGCGTAATTCCCTTGGTTATTGCGACTACCAATAAAATCACCTTATGGAGGCTTCCCAGGATACCAGGCTTGGGCTCCCCTCGGGGCAATCTCGGCAGTGTATGGGGTGTGGGGTATCCCTTACGGGGGATGATGTATTTCTTTGTATACCATGTGCGCAGCAGGCTATAGTGCGGCAGTCCGGGTCCCAGGCGTCTGGGTCAGCGCCGCCGGCCTCATCGCCTACCCCTCCCCATCTGATCCGTACCCCAGGTGATGTTGTCACGGGTGGGGAGTCGCAATCTGCTGTGTGTGCCAGATTGGCCAATGTTGAGAAATTGTTTTCTAGCACTGTGGCCAGGAAGCACTTGTCTCCAGCCGCGCCGGCCTTGGATTTTGATGAGTTTGATTCACTGGACTCGTCTGATTATTCCCCACTAGAGGAAGGGAAGTTATTTGAGGAGTCCGATGGTTCTGATGATCAGCAATTTGTGGGCGCTGATTCCGATCAGGGACAGGGGGTTACCATGGATACCCCTAAGGTCCTGGCTCAACTTTTCGAAGTTCTGGCTATTTCGCCTCCAGAGGAGACTCCTCTGCAGAAGGAGGAGTTCTTTGGGACTTCTAAGCCGCACTTGGAATTCCCAAATCAAAAGCATTTTGATGGCAATATTCTTAAGGAATGGGAGAGGCCTACTCGGCTTCCGGGTTTTCCTCAGGGCTGGGATAAGAAATATCCCTTCCCGGTGGACGCGGTGAAGCGCTGGTCGTCCCCTCCCGAGGTTGATGCCGTTAATGATGTGTTGGGGTTGTCTAATTCTTCTGTTTTGCATTCTCCTGACTCCACCACCTTAAAAGATGGTGAGGACAAGCGCATTGATCAGATGGCTTGTCACGGCTTTGCCAATGTCGGTTCGGCCTTGCGGCCTGTTTGTGCATCAGCACTTTTGGCGGTAGCTATCAGGTCGGTTGTTAAGGACCTGTTGACTACTTCCAGGCTTGACCCGGCTAGTGATGAGTTCACCGCCCTTAAGAGGTGCAAGTTGTTCATGGCCTTTGTGTTAGCCGCCCTGGATGACACCATGGTCATGTGTAGTAGAACTTCGGCCTTGCTTGTGGCTATTCAGTGGTCGGTTTGGTTGCGCCAGTGGGCGGCTGATTTTGTGGCTAAGAAGTCGCTTACGGCTCTTCCCTTCGTGGGGTTGCGGCTTTTTGGAGAAAAATTGGATTCGGTCGCGAAAGGAGGCAAGTTACCTCAGCGAAAGAAGCAGCGTCGTCCCTTTTGGGGGGCGGCCTCCTTTAACCCTTCCTTTCGTGGGGCCAGAGCTGGCAGGGGATTGGCCTTCTCTTCCTCCAGAGGTGATTCCTGGAACAGGGGCAGAGGACGTGCCTGTCCAGGTCACATCTGGGGTTCCAAACCCAAGCCAGCTGCCAAGCCAGCTTAGCAGTGAGGGGGCTCCCTCACCCTTGCGGGTGGGGGGACGGCTGCGACACTTCTTCCAGGTCTGGGACCAGGAGGTCTCAGACAGATGGATTCTGGAAGTGGTGTCTTCCGGTTACAAGCTGGAGTTCGAGATCCGGCCCCCTCCCAGATTCTTCAGGTCTCGGGTGCCTTCGGACCCTCTGGCCGCGCAGGGGCTCCGTGCGGCAGTAAAGAATCTTCTGGACATGGCTGTCATTTGTCCGGTGCCTTCCTTGGAAAGGCGCCTGGGCTACTACTCCAATCTGTTCACGGTGCCCAAGAAGGATGGCTCCGTTCGTCCCATCTTGGATCTGAAGCTCCTCAACAGGTTTATCGGTCCCCGGAAGTTCCGCATGGAAACACTGCGCTCAGCCATAATTCTCTTCGTCAGGGGGACTTCATGACATCCATAGACATCAAGGATGCTTATGTGCATGTTCCTATCTTCCCGGCACACCAGAGATTTCTCAGGTTTGTGGTGGAAAATCGGCATTTTCAGTCTGTGGCCCTTCCGTTCGGCCTTACCTCGGCTCCAAGGGTTTTCACCAAGGTGCTGGCAGGGGTGATGGCCCTCCTCAGAGCCCAGGGTATTCGCATCGTGCCATATCTGGACGACCTTCTCATTATGGCATCCTCTCACAGCCAAGCGGAGCTAGACACCAGAGCAGTGGTATCCACTCTGGAGAGATTCGGCTGATCAACTATCCCAAGTCCTCCCTCTCCCCGTCCAGGGTGGTGTCTTTTCTGGGAATGTCTCTGGATACTTCTCAGACCAGGGTGTTCCTCTCTCGACCCAAGGTTCTTTTGATTCAGGAGTTGATTCAGCTTCTTCTGTCCAACCCTCGCCCGTCCATCTGGCTGGGGATGAGACTGGTGGGATTGATGGTGGCTTCCTTCGAGTTCCCTTTGCTCAGTTTCACACAAGGACACTCCAGCTCCATCTTTTAGCGGCTTGGGACAGGTGTCCGCTCTCATTGGGTCAGTCTTTCCTGATGTCCCCCCGGGTTCGGCATTCCCTTCGGTGGTGGCTGGAACCAAGCAATCTGATGAGGAGCAGGTGCTTTCTGAGCCCTCATTGGGAGACAGTCACCACGGATGCCAGCCTGTCAGGCTGGGGGGGGTTTCTGGAGGGATCTTCAGTTTCAGGGACTGTGGGGGCCTCAGGAAGATCACGATCCCATCAATGTTTTGGAGCTGAGAGCCGTCAGGTTGGTTCTGTCTCACTTGACTCTTCCTTTGCGGGGCTTACCGGTTCAAGTTCGGTCGGACAATCGGACGGCGGTCGCCTACATCAATCACCAGGGAGGGACTCGCAGCAGGAGTGCCCTCAGGGAAGTGTCCTTGATTCTTGCCTTGGCGGAGAGCAATGTCCCATGCATTTCAGCGGTGTACATTCCGGGTGTGGAGAACACGGAGGCGGACTCTCTGAGCAGGTGCTCGTCTCGTCGGGGGGAATGGTCTCTCAATCCCAAGGTTTTTCGGTCACTTTGCCACAAGTGGGGGACTCCGGAGGTGGATCTCTTTGCCTCTCGTCACAATCACAAGCTTCCGGCGTTTGTGTCTCTCTCGCGGGATCCTCTGGCTCTGGCAGTGGATGCCATGTCTCTGAGCTGGAGGGATCTGGGGTTCCTGTACCTGTTCCCTCCGTTCCCTATAGTGGGCATGGTGGTGCGCAGGTTGGCACTAGAAGGGGCGCCAGCAATTCTGGTGGCTCCAAGATGGCCAAGGCAGGTTTGGTTCGCAGACGTCGTTCGGCTGGCGGTGGATCAGTTCGATCTGCCCCTTCTGCCGAATCTGCTCACTCAGGGTCAACTACTTTACCCCAATTTACCAACGCTGGCTTTGATGGCGTGGCTGCTGAAACCTCCATCTTAAGGGAGGAAGGTCTTTCTGATGCTGTGATTCAGACTCTTGTTAATGCTAGGAAGCGGTCTTCCTCTACCATCTATTATAGGACTTGGAGGTCTTATATTGATTGGTGTGAGGCTAGGGCCTTGCATTGCAGGGTGTTTTCTATTCCTAGGATTTAGGATTTTCTGCAACACGGTCTGGACTTGGGGTTCCAGCTTAGTACTTTGAAAGGGCAGGTTTCTGCCCTGGCGGTTTTCTTTCAAAGGTCTTTTGCTCTTCATCCTTTGGTTAAGACCTTTTTTCCAGGGGGTTACGCATGTGCGACCTCCTAGAAAGCCTCTGCTCTCCGTTTGGGACTTGAACTTGGTTCTTTCTGCTCTTCAGGGTCCTCCTTTTGAGCCGTTGCAGGATATTCCTCTTTTTATGCTTACTCAGAAGGTTGCTTTTCTGGTCGCTATCACCTCAGTTCGGCGTGTCTCAGAGTTGGTGCAGTTGTTTTCCGCTTCAAGCCAGATTTTCTTCCTAAAGTAGTTTCTGCCTTTCATCTTAATCAGGACGTTGTTCTTCCCTCCTTGTGTCCTAAGCCCAGAAATGACAAGGAGAGGGTCTTGCATTCCTTGGATGCGGTTCGCTGTGTGAATTACTTATTCTTGGTGTGCCACACACCCAGCTTCACTTTTAAATATTCTTCACTTAATGGGTTAACTCACCGCCAGGTGACGCTGTGCAGAGAGGAAGTCTTGTAACGAGCCCCCTTCCGGCCTATATATACCTGGTACCTCCCTTCAATCACCAGTATTTTTCTCTCTGCTTGACGACAAGACAGAAGATTGAAGTCTCCTGCTTACAGGTAGTCGGGGGTCTTACCCCGGCACCCCCCTTTTGGTCTATTTCTGCCCGGTTTGAGTGTTTATACCTTGATGGTGGAATGGAAGCCTCCCAGCCTAGGCTGCTCACTGGGCAAATGGTAGATGGCACTATAGGTGCCTAGGAGCTTATCTCCTCCGCTCGACCTCATGCGTGAGGCAATGCGGCTATCCGGCATGGTGATCCGGAAATGGGATGCCCCTGTCCCGAGGGTCCCCCTAGCCCCTTACTCTCCCGTTACGGTCCCTTCTCCCTTCACTATGGGGGGGGGGGGGGGGGGGGTAGAGGGATGTGTATTGTGTGTATGGTTTACTGTATGTTCATGTGTTTTGCTTATTTCAACGTTGTCAAGCTGCACTGCAAGTGAGTGTGCATATGGCCTGACTTTGATTCCTCCTTATATGGCAGTCTCTGTTTTGCGGGCTGCTGCTGCTGGCCTGTAGAGCCAGAGCTTTGGGTCAGCTTTAGCGGTGACCGGGGCAGGCTGTATGGTGTCAGGCTTGCTTTTGGCTGCCTGCGTTTTTCTCACCTTATCCAGCTCCCCTCCCCCCTCCGCTTTTCTCCTTTGTTTTAATCGGCCACTCCCGCCTTCGCTGACATTTTCTGCCTGTCTCCACCACCTCTTTGGTTGGGTGCTGGGCTTTTGTAAGCCTTACTGGGGCAGGTAAGCGGCCTCACCTGGTGTGGGGCCGTCTATATTTTTATGGGTTTGACTGTTTATTAAAAAGTAATATATTTAATGGAAACATACTTTTGTTTTAAAAAAAAAAAAAAAGGGGGAAAAATATATAAGGAGGAAAATCAGAGGCCAGTTTTATTGCCTCTTCAAAGCACTTGGTGCTGTGTATGTATGTTATATTGCATGTTGCCATTGGTTTCTGGGGGTTTTTTACTGTTGGTTTGTTTTTTCCCCACAGATCCTGGGATCCCTTCAATTAGTAGCCTCCCAGTTCTTTATTGCCTGGCTAGTCTCTTTTTCTCCTAAATTGGGACATATTTATTTATATATACTTGCGTATATATATATATTTAAAAAAAAAAAAAAAAAAAAATATATATATATATATATATATATATATATATATATATATATATAATCTATATATATATATATATATATATATAATCTATATTTATATATAGATTATTAAGGGGATCTTCTTTTTGAATTCAATCCTCCCAAAAAAAAAAGAAAAAAATTCCGGGACATTTACAATAAGGGGGCATCCCGAGTCGGCTTATGCCTTAAATCCCAAAAGAATTGCGAATACCATAAATCACCATATGGAGGCTTCCGTTATTACCGGAAATGGTTCTTCTGGGCCATCTAGGGGGTGCGCAAAATGTGGGACTTCGCTCCCAGATGATGATGTCTTTGTATGCATTCCTTGTGCAAGGCAGAGTATTGCGCGTCAGTCCGTCGCTTCGGCTGCTGGCCCGTCGCATCTTCCATCATCTCCTACCTCTCCCTCCCTGTTCCAGACCCCGCATGACACTGTCAAGAGTGGGGATTCGCAATCCGAGGTGGCGGCGCGATTGGCCAGCCTCCGGAAAATAGTGCCCGTTAAAGCAGGGTCTAAAGCCACTGCAAAACGGAAGCACCTGACTCCGATACCTTCGGCTTCACAGGTATGTGAGCCTGTGGAATGGTCCGATGGCTCCCCGGACGAGGGAGAATTCCTGTTGGAGTCAGATGAGCCTGCAGATCAGCTTGAGGCTGATGCTATTGGCGATTGGTCGGCGGGTGTTTCCCTTGACACCCCCTCCATTCTGGCTCAGATGTTTGAAATTCTGAATTTAGATCCGCCTGAGGCTGTCACCCGGCCAAAGGGCCAGTTGTTTAAAGAGCCTCAGCCGCGTTGGGTTTTTCCCAGACAGCACCACTTTGAGAGGGTGGTCCTTGAGGAATGGGAACATCCCACGCGGTTATCTGGAATCCCTTCCAGTTGGGAAAAGCGTTATCCTTTTCCGCCAGAATTGGTGAAGCTTTGGTCTGTCCCTCCTGAAGTCGATACCCCTGTGCTAGGGCTCTCCAGCACGGCTATGGTACAGTCTGCTGAGACCACTGTCCCTAAAGATGGGGAAGATCGTCGGCTTGACCAATACGCGCCATGGTTTTATTTATTCCGGGTCAGCGTTGCGCCCGGTGTATGCTTCAGCCCTTCTATTGGCGATTAGGTCTTTAATTCAGGGGCTATATGAGGATCTCAATCCCGCTTGTAAAGAGTTTACTGCGCTTAAGCCGTGTGAATCTTTTGTGTCCTATGTCCTATCCGCTCAGGACGATGCGCTGGCTATGAGTAGCAAGGCAGCGGCTATGCTGGTGGCTATTCGCCGGTCAGTATGGCTGCGTCAGTGGTCTGCGGACGCGGTTTCTAAAAAGGTGCTCACAGCTCTCCCCTTTTTGGGGTTGCGGCTGTTTGGGGAGAAAATTGATTCAGTCGCAAAGGGTGGTAAGATGCCACAACGTTCGAGGATTCAGAGCGGGTAGGGGGGCTTCCTTTCCCGCTACCAGAGGTGCAGGTTGGACTCGGGGGAGGGGCCGTGGCCGGCCCACTCAGTCCTGGGGCACCAAGCCCAAGCCTGCTGATAAGCCCTCTCAGCAATGAGGGGCTGCCCTCACCCGTGCGGGTGGGGGGACTGTTGCGACACTTCTCCCAGGTTTGGAACCAAGAGGTTCCAGGCAGTTGGATCCAGGAGGTAGTGTCGGCCGGTTACGACCTGGAATTCGAGTCTCACCCTCCTCCACAGTTCTTTCGGTCTCGGGTGCCCATCGATCCTTTGGCCACGCAGGGGCTCCTGGCGTCGGTAAGGAATCTGTTAGAGATGGCGGTCATCCGGCCGGTGCCGCACTTAGAGATGGGCCTCGGTTTCTACTCCAATCTTTTCGCAGTCCCCAAGAAAGATGGGTCGGTTTGTCCCGGCCTGGACTCTCTTCGACACAGAGTGTTTCTTCCTTTTGCCCAAATTCACACGAGAACGCTTCAGCTTTTTCTGTTAGCGTCTTGGGACCAGCAACCTCGTCGCTGGATCAGTCCTTCCAGTTGTCCTCCCGGGTCCGACAGTCCCTCCTGTGGTGGTTGGTCTCGACCAATCTTGTGTAGGGCAGGTCTTTCCTGACCCCCCTTTGGGAAATTGTCACCACGGACGCCAGTCTGTCGGGATGGGGCGGATTCTGGAAGGAGCTGCAGTTTCAGGGGCAGTGGGGACCTCAGGAGGCCCACTTACCCACCAATATTCTGGAACTAGGAACCATCCGTCGGGTGCTTGCTCTCCTGACTCAGCACGTTCTGGGCCTTCCGGGCCAGGTGCGTTCAAACAATCAAACAGCGGTTGCTTACATCAGTCATCAGTGAGGGACTCGCAGTCTGACTGCTCTCAGAGAAGTATCCCTGATCCTGACCTGGGCGGAGTCCCATGTTCCTTGTCTCTCGGCGGTATACATTCCAGGGGTGAAGAACCAGGTAGCGGACCGGTTGAGCAGCGGCTTTCCCCGTCTGGGAGAATAGGCTCTCCATCCTCGGGTGTTTCGCTCACCGTGTCTCCAATGGGGGACCCCGGAGGTGGACCCGTTTGCCTCTCGTCACAATCACAGGCTCCCGAACTTCGTGCCGCTCTCCCAGGATCCTCTGGCTCTGGCAGTGGACGCCATGTCCCTGAGCTGGGGAGTTCTGGGATTTTTATACCTGTTTCCTCCGATACCCATGCTGGGCAGGGTGCTTCGGAAGTTGGCTCTGGAAAAGGTGTCCGCCGTTCTCGTGGCCCCAAGGTGGCCAAGGCGAGTGGGGTTCGCAGACATCGTTCGGCTGGCAGTGGACCAGTTCGTTCTGCCTCTTCGGCCCGATCTGCTCACTCAGGGTCGATTGTGTTACCCCAATTTACCAGCGCTGGGTTTGATGGCCTGGCTGCTGAAACCTCCATCCTGAAGGAGGAGGGTCTTTCTGATTCAGTCGTTAAGACTCTGATCAGTGCCCGGAAGAGGTCTTCTTCCATCATCTACTATAGGACTTTGAAAGCCTATATCGCTTGGTGTGAGATAAGATCTTTTCCTTGTAGGGTCTTTTCGGTCTCCAGGATTCTGGAGTTTTTACAATCAGGGCTGGACTCTGGTCTTCAGCTAAGTACGTTGAAAGGGCAAGTCTCTGCCTTATCTATCTTTTTTCAGAAACGTGTTGCGCTTAAGCCTTTAGTTAAAACTTTTTTCCAGGGGTTTACGCATGTGCGGCCTCCCAGGAAACCATTACTCACGGTTTGGGATTTGAATTTGGTTCTTTCTGCTCTTCAGGCTCCTCCTTTTGAGCCTTTGCAAGATATTGCTTTGTCTACCCTGACTCAGAAGATTGTCTTCTTGGTAGCGATCACTTTGGTCCGGCGTGTCTCGGAGTTGGCGGCCTTTTCTATCCAGGCGCCTTACTTTGAGAGGCATCAGGATAAAGTGGTCTTTCGGTTCAAGCCAGACTTTCTTCCTAAGGTTGTTTCTGCTTTTCATTTGAACCAAGATATTGTTCTTCCCTCCTTGTGTCCTAATCCGAAGAATGACAAAGAGAGGGTTTTGCATTGTTTGGATGTAGTACGCTGTGTTAGTTTGTAAAGCCGCCACTTGGTCTTCTGTTCACACTTTTTCTAAGTTTTACAAAGTTGAGCCTCAGCGGATGCTGTTTTTGGCCGCAAAGTTCTGCAGACTGCAGTCATTTAAGTTATGCTTCACCTGGCCTTGAGATGCCCATCCCTTGTGGACACTGCTTTTGGATGTCCCATTAAGTGAAGAATATTTAAAAGTGAAGCGGGGTGTGTGGCACACCAAGAATAATACCATTTTGTGAGTACTCACCTGAAAAATGGATATTGTTGGTGTGCCACACACCCCGCTTCACTCCCACCCTTTTCGGTATTTCCGAAGCCTTTCTATGGTATAGCTTTTTATTTATATCAAATTGATTTTGAGGTTACCGGTGGAATACTGGTACCTTGTCTTTCTGCTTTTTTAATATACTGGTGATTGAAGGGAGGCCGGAAGGGGGCTCGTTACAAGACTTCCTCTCTGCACAGCGTCACCTGGCGGTGAGTTAACCCATTAAGTGAAGAATATTTAAAAGTGAACAATATCCATTTTTCAGGTGAGTACTCACAAAATGGTATTTTGGTGACTACTGCTTCCTTTCGTAAGACTGACGCTTTTTCGTGGTGCCTTCCGGGCCTAGGAAAGGTTTGGCGCCCGCCAAGTCTTCCATTAGTAGATGGATTCGCCAGGCCATTGTTGGGGCCTATTCTGCCAAGGGGAAGGTTCCTCCTTTTCGTGTTACTGCTCATTCTACTCGTGTTGTTGGGGCTTCCTGGGCTTTTCAGCACCAGGCCTCTGTTGAACAAGTTTGTAAGGCTGCTACTTGGTCTTCTGTTCACACTTTTTCCAAGTTTTATAAGGTTGATGTGCGGGCCTCAGTGGATGCTGTTTTTGGCCGCAAAGTTCTGCAAGCTGCAGTGGTTTAAGTTGTGCGTTATTGCTTTGTTTGGATCCCACCCTTTATGGACACTGCTATTGGATGTCCCAAGTGTAATGACTATTCTGAAGCGGGGTGTTTGACATACTTAGAATAATACCATTTTGTGATTACTCACCTGTAAAATGGGTATTGTAAGTATGTCACACACCCCGCTTCACCGCGCCCCTTTGGTATTCTGGATCCTTTATATGGTGAACCTTTTTTACTGTTACTGGTTATAATTGGCTCTTCCTGGTCCCTTTTTCCTTACTGCTGTCTTAATACTGGGGAATGAGTGGGAGGTCCCAGGTATTTATGGACCGGGAGGGGCTTCCTTTTTTTCATTACATCTCTGCAAGATCGCCCTCTACAGGTCAGTATAACCCAAGTGTAATGACTATTCTGAAGCGGGGTGTGTGACATACTTAGAATACCCATTTTACAGGTGAGTAATCACAAAATGGTATTGTTTGTGTTTGCAGTTCAGTGGCTTGCATTGCATTTAACTTTGCGTATCAGCATGAACGAAAAGTAAGCTCGAAGTCCCTTCAGATGTTTCTTGTGCACAATAGACTTACACTGTGCTGCACATGTTTAAGTTCAGAGCTTCTCTTTAGAGCTTCAGAGGTTATGGCACAAAGGACTAGGTGAGTCTGGTTGAGCATGTAAAGACCTTTTTATGTGGATTTGTGGCCCACCTGAATTATACAAAATATATTTAAACATCCACGATAAAACAGATGCTGCTTTTTGTGTTTTTATGATAAACCTATAGCTTACTTTCTGTGTCACAATTGTATGTATAATATTTTTTCTTTACAGCTATAATCCATTTGATGGACCCAATGAAAACCCAGAATCTGAGCTGCCCCTCACAGCAGGAGAATACATATACGTCTATGGAGACATGGATGATGATGGATTCTATGAAGGTGCTTTTATGTTTTTGCTGTAAAACTGTAAACTAAACTGACGATAAGTCTTGCTTGAGCCCCTCCCTATACCAGGAGTGATCCAGAAATCTTTTTATTCTAAGTGTGCCATACACTCCACTTCGATCTTCATGACATGCGGGTAATCTCTAGTAGAGGGCGAACTTCTGCAGAGATGAATATGCAAAAAAGAAAGCCCCTCCCGGTCCATATATACCTGGGACCTCCCACCAAATTCCCAGTTCCTTCTCTGCAGGGAAGGCGATAAGACAGAAGATGAAGATTTCTTTACTTACAGGTAAGCCGCGCCCGGCCGTCTATTGTCCCTATTACTACCAGGACCCTTTCTAAATTGCACCTATTTGAGCCTCCCAGCTTAGGCTGTGGGTCCTGGTGAAGGTAGGCAGCACCCTATGGGTGCGGAAGGAGCACTGCTCCACCGTGAGACCTCACTATGGGGTAGGCGGTTATCCAGGTTTTTGGTGATCCTGGTGTGGGGTTACCTTTACTTACAGGTAAGCCGCGCCCGGCCGTCTATTGCCCCTATTACTGCCAGGACCCTTTCTAAATTGCACCTATTTGAGACTCCCAGCTTAGGCTGTGGGTCCTGGTGAAGGTAGGCAGCACCCTATGGGTGCGGAAGGAGCACTGCTCCACCGTGAGACCTCACTATGGGGTAGGCGGTTATCCAGGTTTTTGGTGATCCTGGTGTGGGATGCCCCGTCCCTCTATGCTTATGGCCGGATTCTGGCAGGGTTCCCCCCCTTCTGGGTCCCTTACTCCCCTCCGGGGGGGCGGGTTGCCTGGCCTGGCCGTTAATTCGTTTTTCGTTCTCCCATGCCCCTGTGGGTGTGTGATTTCACTGTGTGTGTGTGTGTGTGACTGACAGTGTGTGTTTTACTTCTGGGCCATGTCTGGTGCTGTGATAGCCTGGGGGAGCTTCTCCCCCTCAGGCTGTGTTCAGGGAGGGGGCGGGGTCGGGCTCTCGGCGCGGCCGCGGTAGCCCCGCCCCCTTCTTTGGCGCGATTCTGTGGCTCGTTTCTAGGGGATCCGCGTTGCTGGGAGGGGGGCGTGGCCTGGCGAGCGCGCGTTCTGCGCTGACCCGCCCTCCCCCTTCTCTCCTCCTTCCTGCATGAGGCACTTCTCGGGGGCCATTTTGATGCTGGTTCTGAGCTGTGCTCCGAGTGGTAAGGGCCGGATGGCCACTTCCTTAGCTTATGTAGGGGCCCCTCTCTAGCGGGGGGCCCCCCAATGATTGCGGGCATGTGTGTGTGTGTTTTTTTGTGTTGGTTACGCATGTCTGGCTGGGATACAGAATATATATATATATATATATATATATATATATATATATATATATTGGAGATTAGCTCTGGTAGGCGACCGGGTGTCAGCAGTATAGAGGCGGAGGCAAACAGTTCAAAGTAAAGTCTGTGTTTATTTCACACAAAAATCCACAAAAGCATATGTCCATACAGGTTACATCACCTTTTCAGGAAACCGCAGCATAAATGATTCAGTCAGGCAAACAGCTTTTAGTCCTTGAGCAAAGGTTCTGTTCACAGTCAAATATGTCTCAGGTCCACATGAAACAGCTTCCACAGGAGATTTCAGCCAGGCTCACAGAGTCTCACTCCCATGTGAGCTCTAGACAAAGGACAGGCCACAGCTGATTCCCCAGGCTATTTAAACAGCCCGGACCTGGGTAGTGGGATGGAGTCCCACCCTGCTCTACTCCATCCCAGTAAAGCCGTCCCAGGTTAGCCTTTCGGCTATTCTAAAGCAACAGCAGCAAACTGCCACCAGCAGCTGATGCTGGAAATCAGACTACACGGCTTTACTGCACCAATGCCAGGTACATTGGTGCTACATACCTGCCGTCAATAACGGCCCCTTGCACCTTACCACAATATATATATATATATATATATACAATTAGTTATGTGTTATTGCCTTATATATGTAGGATTGCACTTGTTGCCTGTGTGTTACAGATTGCATTGTATATGTGCATATTAAGGGGTTCCTCCTGGTCCTGGGGTCCCTAGTGTAAATTTGTTCACCTCAAATCCTCCCACCGGGACTTTTAAGGGGCATCCCGGGTTGCTTAGGCGTAAATTCCCTGACCACAAAAATTCACCATATGGAGGCTCCGCAGGATACTGGGCTCGGGCTCTGGGACAATCCGGACCATGTGTGGGGCATGGGGTATCCCTTAAGGGGGAGAATGTGCTGATCTGTATACCATGCGCACAAAAGGCCATAACGCGGCAGTCTGGTACCCAGCCTTCCGGGTCGGCTCCTCCCGCTTCATCGCCTTCCCCTCCCCACCTTATCCGTACCCCAAGTGACATTGGTACCAGTGGGGAGTCGTTTTCTGATGTTTGGGCTAGGTTGGCCAGCATAGAGAAAATTATTGCTAGCACGGTGGGCAAGAAGGCCCAGGCTAAAAAGAGACATTTGTCGCCGGCCCAGCCCTTGTGGGATGTTGACGACGATTCCGCTGATTTGTCAGATTATTCCCCGTTAGAGGAGGGGGAATTGTATCAGGAAACAGAGGCTGACTATGTTCAGTCTGGGAATGCCGATGGCGGGCAGGCGCTGGGGGATGCCGTAGATACGGCCACTGTTTTGTCACATTTATTGGAGGTGTTGGATATTGAACCTTTGAAGAAGGGGGAATTTTTTGGGGCCTGCAAGCCCCGTCTGGAAATCCCTACCCAGGGTCATTTTGATGCGCTGATCCTTAGAGAATGGGAGAGGCCCAGTCGGCTTCCTGATGTTCCTCAGGGATGGGATAAGAAGTATCCTTTTCCGGTGGAGGCAGTTAAGCGCTGGTCTTCTCCTCCCGAGGTCGACGCGCCAGTTTTAGGTTTGACCAACTCTTCTGTGCTGAACACCCCTGACGCCACTTCCCTTAAGGATGGCGAGGATAAGCGCCTTGATCAGATGGCGTGCCACGCATTTGCCAGCGTGGGCTCGGCCCTGCGGCCTGTTAGTGCATCTGCCCTGGTGTCACTTGCTACCAGGTCTCTTATCAGGGACTGGCTGAATAACGCTCAGTTTGATCATCCTTAAGAAATGCGAATTGTTCATGGATTTTGTCATGGCTGCGATGGAAGATTCTATTGTCGTGTGTAGTAGGACTTCTGCCTTACTGGTGGCTATGCGCAGATTGGTCTGGCTCCGCCAGTGGACAGCGGACGTTGGGGCCAAGAAGTCGCTCACAGCTCTTCCCTTGGGTTCGCGGCTGTTTGGAGATAAATTGGATGCTGTTGCTAAAGGAGGTAAGTTACCTCAGCGGAGGAAACAGCGCCGCCCCTTGCGGGGGGCTAGCTCTTTCACTCCTTCCTTTCGAGGGGCCAGAACGGCTAGGGGTTTGGCCTTCTCGGGTGTCAGGGGCTCGTCCTGGATCAGAGGCAGAGGTCAGGCATGTCCCGCGGCTGCCTGGGGTTCCAAGCCAAAGCCTGCCGTTAAACCGGCTCAGCAATGAACGGGCGCCCTCACCCGCCAGGGTGGGGGGACGGCTGCGGCTCTTCTTCCAGGTCTGGGCCCGGGAGGTCACAGACAATTGGATCTTGGAAGTGGTCTCCTCCGGGTACAAACTGGAGTTCGAGTTCTGGCCGCCCCCAAGATTCTTAAAGCGGACCTTCACTCTGAATAAGAGTTTATCTTATATGTTTCCCACACACTGCACATACAGATTGTCCACATTAAAAATCATCCTACCTGCATCTACTGCATGTTATGAGCCTTTCAACATCCAAGATGGCGGCTTATGGAAGCCGCCATCTTATCAGGCAGCCTGCAAACAGGAAGTGCCTCCTGACTGTGCTGCTCTGCATTCTGGGACTGCTGACCGTTACCTGACCCCAGCTCTGCTCTGTCTGAGCAAAGCACAGCTATAACCCACCCCCCCTGTACCTTATCCCATCCTCCTCTCCTCAGTAAGTGTGATGCTTCTGAGTCAAGATGGCGGCGCCCGTATCCTAAATTCCTGAACAGAGTTGCAGCCCAGTGGGGGAAAGAATAATAAGTTAGTGACTAAAAACGTAAAATATATTAATTTTAGATGCTGGGGAACCGTTTTTTTAAGAGTTTGGGCTTTTCATTAAATCGCGCTGAAGCTCCGGTTTAAGGTCTCGGGTGCCCTCGGACGCTCACGCTGCACAAGGGCTCCTGTTAGCAGTGAAAAACCTTCTGGACATGGGGGTTATATGCCCGGTGCCTCCGTTGGAGAGAGGCAGGGGTTACTACCCCAACCTTTTTAGATCTCAAGGTTCTCAACAGGTTTGTCAGAGCCAAAAAGTTCCGCATGGAGACTCTGCGCTCGGCTATCAATTCCCTTCGCCAAGGGGATTTTATGACATCCATAGACATCAAGGATGCGTATCTGCATGTTCCGATTTTTCAGGCACATCAGAGATTCCTCCGGTTTGTGGTGGAGGATCAACATTATCAGTTTGTAGCTCCTCCCTTCAGTCTGACCTCGGCGCCGAGGGTCTTCACCAAGGTCTTGGCGGGAATAATGGCTCTGCTCAGAGCTCAGGGCATTCGCATTGTGCCTTATCTGGACGACCTGTTGATCTCAGCTTCTTCCCTCCGTCAGGCGGAGCTGGACACCCACCAGGTGGTGTCGACCCTGGAGAGGATCGGGTGGGTGATCAACCGCACCAAGTCTTCTCTCTCCCTGTCTCGTGTGATTTCATTTCTGGGCATGAATCTGGATACCATTCTGGCCAGAGCGTTTCTGCCCCAGACCAAGGTGCAGGGGATTCAGGGTCTGATCTACCTTCTTCTGGCCAATCCTTGTCCCTCTATCCGACAGGGGATGAAGCTGGTGGGCTTGATGGTATCCTCCTTCGAGGCGGTACAGTTTGCACAGTTTCACATGATATCTCTTCAACTTCACCTATTGAAGCATTGGGACAGGTGTCCGCAGTCATTGGATCAACCTTTCAGGATGTCTCCCAGGGTTCGGCAGTCCCTTCGGTGGTGGCTGGAATCGAGCAACCTGTTGAAGGGCAGATCCTTTCTGGTCCCTTGTTGGGAGACGGTTACCACGGATGCCAGCCTGTCGGGCTGGGGAGGTTATTGGAAAAGTCATCAGTTTAGCGGGGTGTGGGGTCCTCAGGAGGCTCACACCCCCATCAATGTCTTGGAGCTCAGAGCCATCCGACTGGTTCTGGCTCGGCTGACCTCACATTTATGGGGTCTACCGGTTCAGGTTCGTTCAGACAACCGAACGGCAGTAGCTTACATCAATCACCAGGGAGGGACTCGCAGCAGGAGTGCCCTCAGGGAAGTCTCTCTGATCCTGCACTTGGCGGAGAGCAATGTTCCTTGCATTTCGGCAGTCTACATTCCGGGAGTGGAGAACACGTAGGCGGATTCCCTGAGCAGGGAATCCTCTCGCCAAGGAGAGTGGTTTCTCAACCCCTAGGTTTTTCTGGATCTTTGCCGCAAGTGGGGGACTCCGGAGGTGGATCTCTTTGCCTCGAGGCACAATCACAAACTTCCGGCCTTTGTGTCCCTTTCTCAGGATCCTCTGTCTCTGGCAGTGGATGCCTTGTCACTGGCTTGGAAGGAGTTGGGTTTTCTGTACCTGTTTCCACCCGTCTCCATGCTGGGCAAGGTAGTTCTCAAACTGGTTCTAGAAGGGGCACCAGCGATTCTGGTGGCTCCAAGGTGGCCAAGAAGAGTTTGGTACGCAGACGTCGTAAGGATGGCCGTAGATCAGTACTGGCTTCCCTTGTTGCGGATCTGCTATCTCAGGGTCATCTACTTTACCCCAATTTACAAACGCTGGCTTTGACGGCTTGGCTGCTGAAACCTTCATCTTGAAAGAGGAAGGTTTGTCTGAGGCTGTTGTTCAGACCTTGATTAGGGCTAGGAAGCGGTCCTCTTCTGGCATTTACTATAGGACTTGGAGGTCCTATATTGATTGGTGTGAGGCTAGGACCTTGCCTTGCAGGGTGTTTTCGATACCCAGGATTTTGGAGTTTCTTCAGCATAATCTGGATCTTGGGTTCCAGCTTAGTACTTTGAAAGGACAGGTTTCTGCTCTGTCGGTTTTCTTCCAGAGGTCTTTTGCTTTATACCCGCTGGTTAAGACCTTTTTCCAAGGGGTCGCGCATGTGCAGCCCCCTCGGAAGGCTGTAGTCCCTGTTTGGGATTTGAATTTGGTTCTTTCGGCTCTGCAGGGTCCTCCTTTTGAGCCATTACAGGATATTGCTCTTTCGGTTCTCACTCAGAAGGTTGCTTTCTTGGTGGCTATCACCTCTGTTCGGCGTGTCTCTGAGTTGGCGGCTCTGTCGATTCAGGACCAGGATAAGGTGGTTTTTCGTTTTAAGCTGGATTTCCTTCCTAAGGTGGTGTCTGCTTTCCACCTCAATCAGGTTATTGTTCTCCCTTCCTTGTGTCCTAAGCCTAACTATGACAAGGAGAGGGTTCTGCACAATTTGGATGTTGTTCGCTGTGTGAAGTACTATTTGGTGACTACTTCTTCCTTCCCCAAGATGGACGCTTTTTTCGTGGTGCCCTGCTGGCCCAGGAAAGGTTTGGCGCCTGCTAAGTCTACGATTAGCAAATGGATTCGTCAGGCCATTGTTGGGGCCTATTCTTCTAAGGGGAGGACTCCTCTTTTTAGGGTCACCAGGCTTCTGTTGAACAAGTTTGTAAGGCTGCTACTTGGTCTTCCGTTCATACTTTTTCCAAGTTTTACAGGGTTGATGTGCGGGCTTCAGCGGTTGCTGTTTTTGGCCGCAAGGTTCTGCAAGCTGCAGTGGTTTGAGTTGGTACATTCTTTACTGTTTCTGGTTCCCACCCATGACGGACACTGCTATTGGATGTCCCAGATGTCATGAAGACCGAAGTGGAGTGTATGGCACACTTAGAATAATACCGTTTTGTGAGTACTCACCTTTAAAACGGGTATTATGAGTGTGCCATACACTCCACTTTGCCCCACCCATTTTTTTCAGGTATTCTGGGGCTTTTATATGGTTAACCATTGGTTTTGATTGTTAGGTTATAATTGGTTCTTCCTGGTCCCCTTACTGCTTTTGTACACTGGGAATTTGGTGGGAGGTCCCAGGTATATATGGACCGGGAGGCCCTTTCTTTTTTGCATATTCATCTCTGCAGAAGTTCGCCCTCTACTGGAGATTACCCACATATCATGAAGATCGAAGTGGAGTGTATGGCACACTCATAATACCCGTTTTAAAGGTGAGTACTCACAAAACGGTATATTTTTTTCTTTCTTGTCTGTTATTTGCACTCTGATTTCCTCCCTTTATATTTAAAGAGATGCCCTTTGATGTGTGTGCCATACAGGGGAGGAATGGTCACCTCCTACATTTTTATCTCCCTTGGGGACAGCGGGAGTAAAATAGGTGCTGGTGTTATGGGGACTTGGTTATAAAAACAAATCCTATGCTCTTTAACATTTTTGCTTATGACTTTTATTTAAATTTTCTTTTTGTATCATCCACAGTAACGCATTAATAATTCTTATGTTTGGTATGTTCCATAGGCGAGTTAATGGATGGAAGGCGTGGTCTTGTTCCTTCCAACTTTGTTGAGCGGGTCTCTGATGATGACCTCATAGCCTTCCAACCAGGTGAAGTAAATGAGCTGTCACAAAGTTCTGGACAGGATGTTAGTTTTCTGAGTGGAAGCAGCATTGGGAAAAGTGAGGAAGATGATGAGCCAAGCAGCCTTAGCCCATTACCATTGCAGGGAAATAGCAATGGAGCTACCGAGGTCTCAGCTGTGCCTTACCCACGAAAGCCAACGCTCATTAAGCAACTTGCCCGGAGCATAGTTGTCGGTTGGGAACCTCCTCTTGTAGCTGCTGGCAGTGGAAATATTCAGAGTTACAATATTTATGTTGATAATGAACTTCGACAAAATGTTCAATGCGGTGGACAAACTAAAGCCTTGATTGAAAAATTAGAACTGAAAACACGGACTTATCGTATTTCTGTACAAAGTATGACAGAAGATGGTTGCTCTGATCGCATGCGATGTACTCTCTTAGTTGGTCATGGCTATACATTGGCTCCTACACAGCTTCGTGTTCGTAGCTTGTCAGCCACTTCTGCAGAGGTTACATGGCAGCCATGTAACAGCAATTATTCACACGCCTTGTATCTAAATGAAGAAAGCTATGGCTTAACTAAGGCAGGGACTTACTGGTACACATTTGGCAGCTTAAGACCAAGCACAATGTATAATGTCAAAGTGGAAGCACGTCCTCAACGGGTTCCCCTAGAGCTGCCTTTAGAAAGGAGGGAGCCAAGGTCTACAGTTATGCAGTTTACAACACCTGCAGCAGGTATGTGACAAATAGTCCTTAAACCTAACTGTGGGTTTCTGTAGAAGTTGTAAAGCTTCTTCTTTGATCTCTGACATGACCCTTTAAGGGAAAACGATTTGTTTTGCAATTTAGACTAACATTTAGACTTAAATATAGTTTATGAAGAGTGAACATTGGATTGTCATGTTAACATTAAACTTTGTATAATTGTATAAGAAATCTGCATAATTTTTGCACCGTTTTCTTAACATATATTCCTTTCAGGTCCTCCAGATGCTCCTCTTGATGTGCAGGTTGAATTAGGCCCCAAGCCCGGTGTCTTGCTCATCACTTGGCTTCCTGTTACCATTGATGCTGCTGGAACCTCTAATGGTGTCCGAGTAACTGGCTATGCGGTGTATGCTAATGGGCAGAAGGTATTTAAGAATACTAATGACAGTTTTACTAATTTGTCATAACAAACCTTTGTCTAGACGGGAAAAACATTTGCCCTCTCTAAAGTTTGAATAGTTATCAAACCATGAATCATAGATAAGATTTGCTTGTTTTCACCCCAATACGATATTGGAGACAAAAAAGTTAAATCAGGTTTCTTTCTGCTCGCCACTTCCTGGCTGTCGGGGGCTGCATCCTTCATCCATTTACAGGGCCACTCCAGCCCCTTTGGTAAAAAAAAAAATTACATAACCCCCAACCCCCTCCCTCCTATTAGTGATTATGCTCATGTAATAAAAAAAATCCAGCCGGCGAAGTCAGTGGTGCCGCAGCATCTTCAACCACCGCCATTTTCCTGAAGTCCCAGCCGTCTTGGACTTGGCAAAATGGCAGGGGTAAGGGTCACTTATACACCCAGCATCAAGAAATATCTTGACAGGCTTGTTTCTTTCTTTTAATAGGAAAAAAGAAAATCAGGGGGTGATAGGCTTTGTCCCCCCCCCCCCCCAGATTTTATTCCTACCAGGAGAAGAAAACCACAAGGTTGGCAGGAGATTTATTCAGTTCAGAGTGTAAAAGTGACCCCTCCTCTCATTAGCTGACATGTTTATATGAATTTTTAATATTACACAATTTCGTGATACACCTCCTTTTAAGTATGAAATCACAATTTCAGATAGTCTAACAGCTGGCATTAAATGAATGCAGTGAGTTGTCTTTTTTTATTCTTTCTTTTTTTTTTCTTTAGGTCCTTGATGTTACTTCCCCTACAGCTGGCAGTGTATTGATAGGCACATCTTATCTGCATCTACTACAGGTTTCCCGTGAAATAACTGTTAGAACTATGTCACCCAATGGAGAATCTCAGGATTCAGTGCCAGCTTGGATACCTTCTGCCTTTTTAAATAGCTGCAAAAGGCCCTCTTGGTCACAGAACTTTTCTAACACCAGCCTTACATGTGAGCCACCTCTAGTAACTCAACATGAAAAAAAACCCTCTATGCCTCTTAATTCATCTTCTCCCTGCTTACTTCACAATCAGGCAGCCTCCATCTGCCCAGCTAACCTCTCCTTCCCTACCAGTTGTATCAGAGGGGACTTAAACTCTTTGCCTGTCCGGATTGCACCACAAATACCAGTATCACCGCTTAGTGCTTCCTCTGGTTACTGCCAAACATCTTCCAGTTTAGAAGTCCATGTTTCAGGCCAAGATTTAGAAGACCAGCTTTCCTCTTCTATACCAGATGCCGCCACAATGCCCCTTGCAGTAATCGGTAACGGTTTGGAAGAAACCAAGAATAATCTGAAATCAAAAGGGACTGTGCAAAACAGCCAGGTAAATAAAAACAGTTGTCCAGAATAGAGAACTGTCTTAAAGCAGACCAAAACCCACATTATTCTTAGTATACAGTACGTTCTGCTCCAGATAGATTACTTGCACTTGGGTTATCCTCCGCCAGATGGCGCTGCACTGCAGAGACATGTAAAACAGGCTCCTCCCGGCCCCTCAAATACCCGGGGACCTCCCACAAATCCCCAGATGTCTCTGCAGTGATTACTGCGAAGACATGAAATTATCACTCTGTCGCAGGTGAGCGGGGCTATTAGCCTGCGGCCCTGTTGGACTATTCCCACCCGTCCTTCGTGTGATGTGCCTCCCAGCCTGGGCTGCGCTGGTCGGGTGAAGGTAGGCGGCACCATGCGTGCTTATGGAGCGCTGCTACACCGCAGTCCCCCACCAAAGGGTAGGCGGTATAGGCTGATGGTGAGGCTTTATGGGATGCCCCTCCCGCATTATTGTCCCATGCCCCGGTAGCGGTGGGCCCTGTACAAAGGGCCGACATCCTCCCTCATTCTCCCTGTAGCCTTCGGGGGGAAAAGAAAGGGGGGGGGTGTGGGTGTCAGTGTATCGTGATTACATGCATATGGACCTTTTGTAATGTCTTTTTGGACTAGTATATGTGGTGTCAGCCGCCGCGCTGACTTGTCTTTTTACACTTGCAAATGCCGCCGCTGTGCGCGCCTTTTCCTTCATTTGGATGTTCCGCGCCGGGCGGTGACGTTACCTCAGACGCTTCTGCGTCCCCATTGGCTGCTTGTCGGTTGGACTTCGCGCTCTTCAGGGGGGTGGGGCCTGGCCTGGCGCGCCCCGCGTCACAGCTTGCTCTGGCGTGTGACGTTTGGTCCGTAAGTGCCCTCGCGGGCGGCTTTATACTCATTGTAGTGTGTTCGGTTCTGACACCCTTTCTTCTCATTGTGTCTTTCAGAGGGTGAATCCATTGGCTTCTCCCGGCCCGGTGTAATTGATAGTCGGGCTTTGTAAAATTACTCCCACTTCCCTAGCGGGTCATTGGGGCATCCAGGGTTGCTTTTATAGCGTCAATCCCTACTGGCATACTGTGCCTAATAATCACCATATGTAGGCATCTCAGGATAATGTGTCCGGGGTCCCCTTGGGACAAGACCGGCTGTGTATGGCGTGTGGACAACCCAATGCTGACGCTGACAAAGCATGGGTCTGCGTACCCTGTGCTGAGCAAGCGCTGGCTTTGCAATCTGGGCTGCCAGTGGCTGCACCTCGTTTCATTACTCCCCCCAGCTTAAATCTCTCTCCTGTTGAGTTGCATACTTGTGGGGATTCTCAGCCTGATGTGTCTTCTAGTCTGCCTACTGCTGAACAGATTATTGCAAGGTCTTTAGCGTGTAAGGGCCCTGGTAAGAAGTGGCACTTGACGCCTTATGTTACTGTTTTCCCTATGGGATCTCAGGAGTTTATGAATCTGTGTGGCTATATCCCTTCTGATGAAGGAGAGCTTTTTTCTGACTCAGGCTCATCTGATGAGAGACCAAGGGGTCATGACGATTCTGGCTCTGACCCCTGGGCCCCAGATGACACTGACAGATTATTGACCCAGATTTTTGAGGTTCTGTCTATCTCTCTCCCTGGTGAGGCTCCCAGGCAAAGAGGGGAGCGTTTCCATACAGCAACATCACGTTTGAAATTTCTAGAGCAGGCACATTTCCATACCCTTGTGCTCAAGGAATGGGAGTGCCCCAGTAAACTCCGGGGTTCCAAGGGATTGGGATAGGAAGTACCCTTTTCCACCCGAGGTGGATGTCCCGATCATAGGGCTATCTAACACCCCTGTCATGCATCCCCCTGATCCTACTACCCTGCGGGATGCTGAGGACCGGCGCATTGACCTGCTGGCCTCCCACGCCTTTGCATGTGCGGGGACGGCGCTGCGCCCGGTCTGTGCCTCTGCCATTACTGCTGTGGCCACTAGAACTCTCATCAGAAATATGCTTGATAGTGCCCCTGATGATCTCCCTTGTGAGGTGTTTAATGCACTGGATGACACCATCAGAATGTGTGCAAGAACTTCTGCCCTCGTGGTGGCTATACGTTGCTTGATCTGGCTGCGACAGTGGAGTGCTGACAATGCTGCGAAGAAGGCCCTTACTGGGCTTCCTTTTAAGGGGCTACGCCTGTTTGGGGCCCGCCTAGACCTGTTTGGTAAGAGAGGTAAGTTACCCCAGCGCAGACGGCTGTCTCGGCCCTTTCGGGGCCTGGGCCCCCCTTCTACCGCCTACCATGGTGTTAAACAGGAACCAGGGGTGTCCTTTGCGGGGGCTCGTGCAGATTCCTGCCCCAGGAGCAGAAGACAACACCCTGGCTCCTCCGGAGGGGCTAAGCCCAAATCCTCTCCCAAGTCCCCTCAAGCATGATGGGGCCCCCTCGCCCGTCAGGGTGAGGGGACGGCTGCGGCACCTTGCTCAAGTCTGGAGGCATCACGCCTCAGACCGGTGGATTCAGGAGGTAGTGTCCTCCGGCTACAAGATAGAGTTTGCTGTGCGGCCTCCCCCAAGATTATCAGGTCCCGGGTACTCCTGGTCCCTGCCTCTGCTCAGGTGTGGGCGCAGGCCGTGTAAGGCCTGCTGGGTCTGGGGTTCATTTGCAGATTTCCCTTAACAGACAGAGGCAAGGAACTCTACCCCAACCTTTTCACAGCTCCCAAAAAAGATGGGTCAGTCAGGCCCATTCTGGATTTACTTCATCTTCAGCAAATTGTCAAGTACAGGCGTTTTCCGCATAGAAACTCTGCACTCGGCCATTAGCTCCTTGCGCCCCGGGGGCTTCATGCCGTCTGTGGATGTCAAAGATGCTTACTTTCACATCCCTGTGTTTTCAGGACACCAAGGTTCCTCAGATTCGTGTTGGAAGATCAACACTGCCAATTTGTGGCCTTTGCCATCTGGCCTCTCTTCAGCTCCCAGAGTGCTCACCAAGGTGCTGGCTGGGGTGATGTCTCTGATGAGGCCAAGGGGCGTCCACGTGCTGACACTACCTGGACGTCCTCATCACTTCCCAGTCTCTACATCAAGGCAAAGTTGGATGTCATTTGGATGGGTGATCAACCACCCCAAGTCATCACTGTCCCTTTCCTTGGTAACTCCATTCCTAGGAATGAATCTGGATACAGTTCAGGCAAGGATCTTCCTTCCTCAGCAGAAGGTGGACAATCTGCTTGCACAAGCTCAGTCCCTCCTAGCTGTCCCCGTCCCTCCACCAGGCAGGGGATGCAGCTGGTAGGCCTGATGGGGGCATGCTTCGAAGCGGCCCCTTGTGCTCAGTCCCACTTGGGGCTTCTGCAACTTCTCCTATTGTCTGTATGGGACAAGGACCCAGCATCCCTGGACAGGGTCTGTGTGCCTTCCCCCCTGGTAAGGAGGTCCCTCTTGTAGTGGATGGACTCAAGGAACCTGTTGGGGGGCAGAACCTTTCTTGCCCCTTCCTGGGAGACGGTCACCACGGATGCCAGTCTATCAGGTTGGGGGGGGCGCTCGGTCAATCTGATGGCAGTTGCCTACATCAATCATCAGGGAGGGACCCGGAGCAAGAGGGCCCTCCAGGAAGTGTGTCTGATTCTGACCTGGGTGGAGGCCAATGTTCCCTGCATATCAGCGGTATACATTCCGGAGGGGGGGGGGGGGGGGGGGGGAGTCCCTCTGCAACAGGGCGTTCCATTCTCTGTATCACCGTTGGGGCCAACCAGATGTGGATCTGTTTGCGTTCCATCACAATCACAAGCTCCCGGCCTTTGTCTCCCTGTCTCAGGATCCTCTGGCCGTGACCACGGATGCCTTAGTAATGTCATGGCAGGACATTCAGTTTCTGTATGTCTCTCCTCCATTCCCCCCTGCTAGGCAGGGTTCTGCGCAAGATTGCTCTGGAAAGGGTGCCAGTGATTCTGGTGGCCCCCAGGAAGCCAAGAAGAGTGTGGTTCGCAGACGTGGTGCAGATGGCAGTAGTTCGGTACTTTTTGCCTGGAGTGCCAGATCTGCTCACTCAGGGCCCCTTACGCCATCCCAATTACAAGCTCTGGCTTTGACAGCCTGGCTGCTGAAACCTCCATCTTGATGGAGAAAGGCTTGTCTGCCTCGATGGTTGTGTCCATGGTGAAGGTTAGGAAGATGACTTCTTCTTCCATCTATTATAAGGTATGGCGTAGCTACATTGACTGGTGTGAGTCTTGGTCTCTTCCCTGTTGGGGGTTCTCAGTTCCCAGGGTTCTGGAGTTTCACTGCATGGGTTGGAGTCGGGTCTCCAACTCAGTACTTTGAAGGGTCAGGTTTTCTACCCTGTCTGTCTTCTTTCAGAAGTCTTTTGTTCAGCATTCCTTGGTTAAGACTGCTTTTAGGGGGTTACTCATGTGCGTTCCCCACATAAACCTATGGTCCCTGTTTTGGGATTTGGACTTGGTCTTGCCTGCCTTGCAGGATGTTCCCCTTGATCCTATTCAGGATGCTGCTCTCGCTGTACCTACCCTCAAGGTTGTTCTTTCTGGTGGCTATTACGTCGGTCAGGCGTGTGTCTGAGCTGGCGGCTCTGTCTATCCAGCCCCCATACTTTGCGAGACACCAGGATAAGGTGGTGTTCCACTTTAAGCTGGATTTTCTGCCTAGGTGGTGTCTGCCTTTCATTTGAATCAAGATATTGTTCTTCCTTCATTGTGCCCTAATCTTAGCAATACTAAGGAAAGGGTTTTGCATTCCTTGGATGTGGTCTGGTGTCTGAAGTATTACCTGGTAGTAACTGCGTCCTTCAGGGAAACTGATGCTCTTTTTGTGGTCCCTTCTGGTCCTAGGAAGGGTTTGGCTTCTGCTAAGCCTACTATCAACAAATGCATCTGTCAGGCTGTGATTCAGGCCTATTCTGCTAAGGGGGAGAATCCTCCCTTCCGCCTTATTGCTCATTCTACTCGTGCTATTGGTGCCTCTTGGGCCTTCCAGCACCAGGCTTCTGTTGAACAAGTTTGCAAGGCCGCTACTTGGTCTTCTGTTCATACCTTTTCAAGGTTGATGTTAAGGCCTCAGCTGATGCTGTTTTTTGGCCGCAAGGTTTTGCAGGCGGCAGTGGTTTAAACTGTCTGCTGTTATCTTTTTTATTGGGGATCCCACCCTACTTTATGGACACTGCTATTGGATGTCCCAAGTGTAAGTAATCTATCTGGAGCAGAACGTACTGTATACTAAGAATAATACAATTCTGTGAAATGCTCACCTGTAGAATTGGTATTATAAGTATACAGCACGTCCTGCTCCACCCCATCCTGGTTTTTGCATTGTTCTGGATCCCCTGTATGGTGATTGTTATCATTGTTATAAGTTTCCAGTTTTTGGGTGGTTAAATTCTCCCGGCTTCTTGTTCACTGCTTTTCAATGCTGGGGATTTGTGGTTTGAGGGGCCGGGAGAAGCCTGTTTTACATGTCTCTGCAGTGCAGCGCCATCTGGCGGAGGATAACCCAAGTATAAGTAATCTATCTGGAGCAGGAGTACTGTATACTTATAATACCAATTCTACAGGTGAGTATTTCACAGAATTGTATTTTTAACATCCCCTGAATAGATCCCCCAAAGAGCCTTTTCACAATTTTCACTGCTCCTATTTCACTCTAATCCCAAACAATGCCGCCTATTTTAGCTATAAAGCTCCACCTCTTCCATTTACTGCCACTGTTGTGTGTAGCAATGATTTCATTGCCACAGCTATGCAATGATTGGTCATCTGTCATCTCACACCAAGAAACAGCAAAAAGTTCAGTGTTCCAGGGCAATTTGAAAAATATCCATTTCTAGTTCTACATCCTAGGGAGGGAGTATCAGCAGGGGCTTTGGTCAAATGTATCTCACGAGTTCAGTGGGATTTGGTCCGCTTTACTTGTCTGGGGGCAAGTATTTCCTTTCCAATCCATTCCAGGCCGTCCTGATAATATTCACAGGTGGGTAACTCCGCCCCAAAGGGGGCGTGGACTGCAAGATCAAAGATGTGGCTCCTCCTGGCCCTCTATAATAGCAGCTGCCTCTCAACCAAGCCCAGTTTACTTCTTGCAGTGGTGCTGCGAAGATCGCTTACACTCTCTCAGGATTTTAGCAGCAAAGCGGGGCCTTCTAACCTGTCGGCTTGCTGCAGGCTCTATTTCCACGGATTCTTCTGAACCATCTGATGCCTCCCAGCTTTGGCTGTTTGGGATCCGTGACGGTAGGGTGAAATGCCGGGGTCAGGGCGTATTGCGGAGCATATGGCTCTGGGCTGCAGGCTTCATAGAACAAGCAGGTCAGCCGCAGGTTAAATGGTGAACCTACTGAGAAACCATGATATATATTCCAAGTATGCAGCACGCCCCGCTCCAGTAATTATTCATTACGTCTGGGATATAGTCCACAAGAGGGCGCTTTACTGCAGAGATGGCAAAAAAGAGGACCATCCTGGTCCTTATATACCCGGGACCTCCCACTGCATTCCCCAGTTTAGTCTCTGCAGTGAGGCTGCGAAGGTCAAGATGATGGCTTCTCTCCTCGCAGGTAAGCCGGGCTGCACAGCCCCTGGCCCTGTGTCCTATTCCCACCCGTGCCATTAGTTACTCTGCCTCCCAGCCTTGGCTGCATGGTCGGGTGACGGTAGGCAGCACCTATTAGAGGTGCTTGTTATGGAGTGTTGCTCCACCGCAAATCCCCCACGAAAGGGTAGGCGGCACAGGTCTGTTGGTGAACCTGATATGGGATGCCCCGTCCGCTTGACCCTCAGCACGTGAACCTAATATGAATAGGTTCCTTATCCCCCTTCTCCCGTTGTCCGGTTAGTCGGGGGGGGTGTCCGGTGTTCGTGTAGTGCATTCGACTTTGCTATCGTCTTTCACAGCATGTGTGTGTATTCTTAGTATACAGTACGTCCTGCTCCAAATCTAATACTTACAGTTGGGATATACTCCGCCAGATGGCGCTGGACTGCAGAGACATCGAAAATAGGCTCCTCCCGGCCCCTCAAATACCCTCCCACAAATCCCCAGAATTTCCCTGCAGTCTGGCTGCGAAGGACGAGAAATTGGCTCTCTACTCGCAGGTGAGCAGGGTTATTAACCTGCGGCCCGGCAGGACTATTCCCACCCGTTCCACTAGTAATATGCCTCTCAGCCTTGGCTGCACTGGTCGGTTGAAGGTAGGCAGCACCGCCGTTGGTGCTTAGGAGCGCTGCTCCACCGCAATCCCCCACCAAAGGGTAGGTGGTTCAGGCTTATGGTGAGCCTCTATGGGATGCCCCTCCCGCACTATTGCCCCTGCCTATCGGTGGGCCCTATTTAAGTGGCCGCCGTCCTCCCTCATCCTCCTTGTAGTCTTCGGGGGAAAAGAGGGGGGGGGGTATGTGTATAGATATGTATGTTATGCAGTCTGTGCTTTCACTTTTCACATGTCTTTATTCTTGTGTCAGCCGCCGCGCTGACTTGTCTTTATTGCTTTTAAAATTACTGCCGCCGCGCGCTGACTTGGTTCCGCGCTTGGCGGCGGCATTTCCTCAGGCACGGGTGCACCATCATTGGCTGTTGGCCTTTCTGGCTTCGCGCTCTTCGGGGGGGGGGGGGGCGTCTTTGGCGCGTTCTGCGTCATTGCTATTACTGGCCCGCCCCTCGAGGTATACCAACGCCATCTTTTCTGACTTGGTTGGCCTATCCGCGACGGGCTCCTACCTACCGCGGTCCATAAGTGCCCTCGCGGGCGGCTTGATCTGCTTCACTTTTGTTACAATGTACTTAAGGTCTTGTCTGATTTTGTCTTTCAGGCGGGACGAACCCTTCTGGCTTCTCCCGGCCCTGTTTTTAGTATATTAATTGTAGGCCTTGTAAAAATTATACTCCCACGTCCCCAGCGGGTTATTGGGGCATCCAGGGTTGCTATATAGCGTTATTCCCTATCGGCGTATGGCGCTGCTATAATCACCATATGGAGGCATCCCAGGATAATGTTACCGGGGTCCCTTTGGGACAAGACCGGCTGTGTGTAGCGTGTGGGCAGCCTCATGCTGACGCTGACAAGGCGCGGGTCTGTGTACCCTGTGCTGAGCAGGTGCTTGCATTGCAATCTGGCCTGCCAGTGGCTGCACCTCGTTTCACTTCACCTACTCCCCCAAGCTTAAATCTCACTCCTGCTGAGTTGCATACTAGTGGGGATTCTCAGCCTGATGTGTCTTCTAGACTGGCTACTGTTGAACAGATTATTGCGAAGTCTTTAGCGCGTAAGGCCCCTGCTAAGAAGCGGCACTTGACGCCTAATGTTACTGTTTTCCCTATGGGAACTGAGGAGTTTTGGAATCTGTGTGGCTATACCCCGTCTGATGAAGAGGAGCTCTTTTCTGATTCAGGCTCATCTGAGAGATCAAGGGGTCATGACGATTCTGGCTCTGACCCCTGGGCCCCGGATGACACTGACAGATTATTGACCCAGGTTTTTGAGGTTCTGTCTATCTCTCTCCCTGTTGCGGCTCCCAGTCAAAGAGAGGAGCTTTTCCATACAGCAAGATCACGCTTGGAATTTCCAGAGCAGGCACATTTCCATAACCTTGTGCTCAAGGAATGGGAGCGCTCCAGTAAACTTCCCGGGGTTCCAAAGAGTTGGGATAGGAAGTATCCCTTTCCTGCTGAGGTGGTTAAATGTTGGTCATCCCCTCCCCCCCCCCCCACCCCCCGAGGTGGATGCCCCGATCCTAGGGCTGTCTTAACACCTCTGTCATGCATTCCCCTGATTCTACTACCCTGCGGGATGCTGAAGACCGGCGTATTGATCAGCTGGCATCCCACGCCTTTGCATGTGCGAGGACGGCGCTGCGCCCAGTCTGTGCCTCTGCCATTACTGCTGTGGCCACTAGAACCCTAGAAATATGCTTGATAGTGCCCCTGATTTGCCTTGTGAGGTGTTTAATGCACTCTCCAGTTGTGATGTTTTTGTAAATATTCTAAGTATGTCACACACCCCGCTTCAAGACATTCATTACATGTGGGTATACTGACCTGTAGATGGTGATCTTGCAGAGATGTCAATAAAAAAGGTAAGACCCTCCCGGCCCATAAATACCTAGGACCTCCCACTCATTCCCCAGTCTTTCATCTCTGCAGAGGCGAGCAAGTCAGAAGATGATGTCTCCTCCTTGCAGGTAGCCTGGATGACTCCCGGCCTATTCTTCTATTTCTGCCCGGATCCCCTTAATTAATTACTTGCCTCCCAGCCTAGGCTGCTGGTCCGGGCAAAGGTAGTTGGCACCCCAGGTGCTTAGGAGCCGTGAGACCCCATAACAAGGGGTAGGCGGCTATCTGGGTTAGTGATCCCTGTTTGGGATGCCCCGTCCCTTGGCCCTACCCTGGCATGGATTCCCCCTCTCCCGGATACCCTTGGGGGGGGTCCCTTATGGATTCATCCCATTTATTGTGTGTGTGTGTTGGTGCCTTAACTGTGTGTGTTTTACTGTTAGACTGGCGCCTGCAGTCCCGCGGCGCCAGCATGCGGCAATGGCGGCTGTGAGCGCCCATGAGGGCTTCTTCTCCTCAGGGCGGGGGGGCAGGGAGCTCGCGCGCGCGCCTACAGCCCGCCCCGTGCTGCGTTTTCAGGTCCCGGCTTCTGGCCGGGAGAGACGGGGGAGGGGCGGGGCCGGGCGCGAACCACGCTGGCCTGCCCTCCCTCCTCCTACTGTACACTGCGCGTCTTCCACTTCCCCTCCTGCCTGGCGTGCGGTACTCAGGTGCGGTGAAGGTCGGGTGAGTGGCCTGTGGCCCATCAGATGCTTCGGTTATTAACTCTTTATGCATTGCTAGCATGGTCTGAGCGTGTGTTTTTGTTTGTGTGTTCCAGGTAGACCATTAATCCTATTAAAGGGAGGTTTTCCCGGTCCAGGGTCCCTGGTTAAATTTAGTTGGCTTAAAATCCTCCCACTCGGGACTTAAAGGGGCATCCCGGGTTGCATTATTGCATAATTCCCTCGGAGCATTATATATATATATATATATATATATATATATCTATTAAAAAATCACCATATGGAGGCTTCCCCGGATACTGGGCTTGTGCCCCCCTCGGGGCAATCCAGGCTGTGTTTGGGTTGTGGGGTATCCCTTTTGGAGGATGATGTATTTTTATGTGTACTCTGTGCGCAGCGGTCTATTACGCGGCAGATCAGATCTCAGGCGTCCGGTTCTGCTCCGCCAGTCTCCTCTCCGTCTCCCCCCCCCGCTTGACACATACCCCATGTGATGTGGTCATTGGCGGGGAGTCGCAATCTGAGGTGTGTGCCAGATTGGCCAATCTTGAAAAATTGTTTTCCAGTGCCGTTGCTAAAAAGGCCACGGCAAAGAGAAAACATTCGTATACGGCCGCGCAGGGCCTTGATAGGGAGGATTTTGACTCCCTGGATTGGTCTTAATGCTCCCCGCGTGAGGAAGGGGAGCTGTATAAGGAGTCTGATGGCTCCGATGATCAGCAGTTTGTGGGTGCTGATATCGAGCAGGGCCAGGGGGACTCCTTGGATACCTCTAGGGTCCTGGCTTATATGTTTGAGGTCCTGGCTATTTCTCCCCCCGAGGCGGCTCCTCCGCTGAAGGGGGAGGTCTTTGAAGTGGCCAAGCCCCGCTTGGAATTTCCTTATCAAAAGCATTTTGATGGTATCATTCTCAAGGAATGGGAGAGGCCGACCCGGCTTCCGGGTGTCCCACCGGGTTGGGACAGGAAATATCCCTTTCCGGTGGACGCGGTGAAGCACTGGTCCCCCCTCCCCCGAGGTGGATGCTCCTGTTTTGGGGTTGTCCAGCTCTTCAGTCCTCCATTCTCCGGAGTGCACTACTCTCAAGGATGGTGAGGATAAACGCATTGACCAGATGGCTTGTCATGGTTTTGCCAGTGTTGGATCTGCCTTGCGGCCGGTTTGTGCTTCTGCGCTTTTATTGGTAGCTGCCAGGTCGGTTGTTAGAGGACTGTTGACCTCTTCCGGGCTTGACCCGGTTAGTGAGGAGTTTGCCGACCTTAAGCGCTGTGAGTTATTTTTGTCTTTTGTGCTGTCCGCCTTGGACGACACATTGGTGATGTGTAGCAGAGCTGCGGCCCTGCTTGTGGCTATCCGGCGGTCGGTTTGGTTACGCCAGTGGGCGGCTGATTTTGTGTCCAAAAAGTCGCTTACGGCCCTTCCCTTTGTGGGGTTGCGGCTCTTTGGTGAGAGGTAAGTTACGTCAGCGTAAAAAGCAGCGTCGCCCCTTTAGGGGGGCGGCTTCCTTCTCTCAGTCCTTTCGTGGGGCTAGAGTCGGCAGGGGTTCGGCTTTCCCCTCGTCCAGAGGGGATTCCTGGACCAGGGGCAGGGGTCGGGCCCGTCCAGGACACAATTGGGGCTCCAAGCCTAGAGCCGCTGCCAAGCTGGCTCAGCAATGAGGGGGCGCCCTCACCCTTGCGGGTGGGGAGACGGCTGCAACTCCCAGGTCTGGGTCCAAGAGGTCTCGGACAGGTGGATTCAGGAAGTGGTGTCTTCCGGTTACAAGCTGGAGTTCGAGTTCCGGCTCCCTCACAGATTCTTCAGTTCTCGGGTGCCGTCAGATCCTCTTGCCGCCCAGGGGCTTCGGGCGGCAGTAGCAAGTCTCTTGGACATGGCTGTCATCTGTCAGGTGCCTCGCTCAGACCGGAGCCTGGGCTTCTATTCCAATTGTTCACGGTGCCCAAGAAGGACGGATCCGTTTGTCCCATTCTGGATCTGAAGCTGTTCAACAGGTTCGTTCGTCCCCGGAAGTTCCGTATGGAAACTCTGCGATCAGCCATCCACTCACTTCACCAGGGGGACTTCATGACGTCCATAGACATCAAGGATGCTTACCTGCATATTCCAATATTTCTGGCACACCAGAGATTTCTCAGGTTCGTCGTGGAATTCGACATTTTCAGTTTGTGGCTCTTCCGTTTGGCCTTACCTCGGCTCCAAGGGTCTTTACCAAGGTGTTGGCAGGAGTGATGGCCATCCTCAGAGCCAGAGGTATCCGCATCGTGCCCTATCTGGATGATCTTCTCATCATGGCGTCTTCCCTCAGTCAGGTGCAGCTGGATACTGGGGACGTGGTGTCCATTCTGGAGAGTTTTGGTTGGGTGATCAACTATCCCAAGTCCTGCCTTACTCCCTCCAGGATGGTGGAGTTCCTGGGAATGTCTCTGAATTCTTCTCAGGCCAGGGTGTTTCTCCCCCGAGCCAAGGTTCTTCTGATTCAGGAATTGACTCGGCGTCTCCTATCCATCCCCCGCCCGTCCATCCGGCTAGGGATGCGACTGGTGGGATTGATGGTGGCGTCGTTCGAGGCGGTTCCCTTTGCCCAGTTTCACACAAGGACGCTCCAGCTCCATCTTTTGGCGGCCTGGGTCGGGTCCCCGCTGTCATTGGATCAGTCCTTTCTGATGTCCCCCCGGGTGCGGCGTTCCCTTCGGTGGTGGCTGAAACCGAGCAATCTGACGGGGGGCAGGTCCTTTCTGACCCCTCGTTGGGAGACGGTCACCACGGATGACAGCCTGTCAGGTTGGGTGGGATTTTGGAGGGATCTTCAGTTTCAGGGGCTGTGGAGGCCTCAGGAGGCTCACGATCCCATCAATGTTCTGGAGCTGAGAGCCATCAGGTTGGTTCTGGCTCACTTGACTCATCAGTTACGGGGACTACCGGTTCAAGTTCGGTCGGACAATCGGACGGCGGTCACCTACATCAATCACCAGGGAGGGACTCGCAGCAGGCGTGCCCTCAGGAAAGTGTCTTTGATCCTGGATTGGGCAGAGGGCAATGCCCCATGCATCTCGGCAGTGGAGAACACGGAGGCGGACTCAATGAGCAGGGGGTCATCTCGCCGGGGGGAATGGTCGCTCTGCCCCAAGGTGTTTCGGTCGCTTTGCCACCGGTGGGGGACTCCGGAGGTGGACCTCTTTGCCTCTCGTCACAATCACAAGCTTCCGGCATTTGTCTCTCTCGCGGGATCCGCTGGCTCTGGCGACGGATGCCATGTCTCTGAACTGGAGGGATCTGGGGTTTCTATACCTGTTCCCTCCATTTCCCATGGTGGGTAAAGTGGTGCACAAGCTGGCCCTGGAGGGCGCGTCAGCAATTCTGGTGGCTCCAAGGTGGCCAAGACAGGTTTGGTTCGCAGACGTGGTAAGGTTGGCAGAGGATCAGTTAGTTCTGCCCCATCTGCCGGATCTACTCACTCAGGGTCCACTGTTCTACCCCAATTTACCAATGCTGGCTTTGACGGCGTGGTTGCTGAAACCTCCATCTTGAAGGAGGAAGGTCTTTCTGATGCTGTCATTCAGACTCTGGTTGGGCTAGAAACAAGTCTTCCTCTGCCATCTACTATAGGATTTGGATGTCTTATATTGATTGGTGTGAGGTCAGGGCCTTGCCTTGCAGGGCGTTTTCTATCCCTAGGATCTTGGAATTTTTGCAACATGGTCTGGACCTAGGTTTGTAGCTTAGTACGCTGAAAGGGCATGTTTCTGCCCTGGCGGTTTTCTTTCAAAAGTCTTTTGCTCTTCATTCTCTGGTTAAGACCTTTTTCCAGGGGGTTACGCATGTGCGGCCTCCTAGGAAGCCTTTGCTCCCAGTTTGGGATTTGAATTTTGTTGTGTCTGCCTTGCAGGGTCCTCCTTTTGAACCTTTGCAGGATATTTCACTTTCTATGCTTACTCAGAAGGTTGTTTTTCTGGTTGCCATCACTTCTGTTCGGCGTGTTTCGGAGTTGGCGGCCTTGTCCATTAAGGCACCTTAATTTGAGAGGCATCAGGACAAGGTTGTTTTCCGCTTCAAGCCAGATTTCCTTCCTAAGGTGGTCTCTGCTTTTCATCTTAATCAGGATATTGTTCTACCCTCCTTGTGTCCTAAGCCTAGCAATGACAAGGAGAGGGCTTTGCATTCTTTGGATGTGGTTCGCTGTGTGAAGTACTATTTGGTGGCTACTTCTCCTTTTTGTTGGACTGACGCCCTTTTTGTGGTTTGGCTCCTGCTAAGTCTTCCATTAGTAAATGGATTCGCCAGGCCATTGTTGGGGCCTATTTGGCTAAGGGGAAGATTCCCCCTTTTCGTGTTACTGCTCATTCTACTCGTGCTGTTGGGACGTCCTGGGCCTTCCAGCACCAGGCTTCTGTTGAGCAGGTTTGTAAGGCTGCTACTTGGTCTCCGGTTCACACTTTTTCCAAGTTTTACAAGGTTGATGTTCGGGCCTCAGCGGATGCAGTGGTTTAAGTTTGTGCCTTGTTGCCTTGTTTTTTTTTTGGATCCCCGCCCTTTGTCCCACATGTAATGAATGTCTTGAAGCGGGGTGTGTGACATACTTAGAATAATACCATTATTCTTGGTGTGCCACACACCCCGCTTCACTTTTAAATATTCTTCACTTAATGGGTTAACTCACCGCCAGGTGACGTAGTGCAGAGAGAAAGTCTTGTAACGAGCCCCCTTCCGGCCTATATATACCTGGTACCTCCCTTCAATCACCAGTATTTTTCTCTCTGCTTGACGACAAGACAGAAGATTGAAGTCTCCTGCTTACAGGTAGCCGGGGTTTTACCCCGGCACCCCCCTTTTGGTCTATTTCTGCCCGGTTTGAGTGTTTATACCTTGATGGTGGATAGGAAGCCTCCCAGCTTAGGCTGCTCACTGGGCAAATGGTAGATGGCACTTTAAGTGCCTAGGAGCTTATCTCCTACTGCTCGACCTCATGCGTGGGGCAATGCGGCTATCCGGCATGGTGATCCGGAAATGGGATGCCCCTGTCCCGAGGGTCCCCGTAGTCCCTTTTTCTCTCCCGTTACGGTCTCTTCTCCCTTCACTATGGGGGGGGGGTTTGAGGGTGTGCATTGGTATGTGTGTTTCACTTTATTATAACATATGTGTGTTTACATTATGCATTGAACATGTGTGCACTCTCTTTATACTATGGTTTAGGTCTGCTTTGGGGCAGACCGCGAAGGGTAGGTGGCTTGCCGCCTAAGTGGCCCCCTCCCCCCTTCCCCCGCTGGTCTTGTGGCCACTGTTTATTGTTTACTTGGGCATGGCTACGCTTTGCGGTTTTTCCTCCCCCCTCCTCTGTCTGTGCGCACGTGTAGTGGCTCATCTGGTGTAATCACCAATTGAGTTGGCTGCACTGATCAGCGTAGGGGGGCGGGTCCCGGTAACGCGGGGGCGTGGCGCCGGCGGTGGCGTCATGCGGCGGCCCCAGCTTCACTTCCTTTAGAGGGGAAGTCACGTGGGGCGCGCGGCCGCACTTGGTTTCGTTTTCTCCTATGCTGCGGCTGCTGGCTGCTGTCTCGCTCTCCGGCTGCGGCGCTCGGTCGGTCCAGGTAAGCGACCCCACCTGGGTGGGGCCGTTAAGGGGGATTTATATATTGATATGGTGGGGAGTTATTTTTTATTAGGGGGCATGACTTTTACTCATTTTTATAGGCACTTTGGTGCCATGTATATATGATTGCTGCACACATGTGAGGATCTGATTGTGGTTTTCTTGCCTTACAGATCCCGGGATCCCTGTTTATGGTGGCCCTCCGGCTCTATGTTGCCTGGCCAGTCTTCAGGGATATTAAATATTTAAGAGTGCATATATATATATATATATATATATATATATATATTTATTTATTAAAGGGGACCTTAAATAAAAAAAAAAATAATAATTAAAAATCCTCCCTTCCGGGACATTTACAAATAAGGGGGCATCCCGGGTTGGCTTATGCCTAAATGCCCAAATATTGCGAATACCATAAATCACCATATGGAGGCTTCCACCGGAAACGGTTCTTCTGAGCCATTTGGGGGGTGCGTAAGTTGTTGGGCTCTACTCCCAGCTGATGATGTCTTTATCTGCGTCCCTTGTGCGAAGCAGACTATTGCGCGCCAGTCCGTTGCTTCGGCTGCGGGCCCATCGCATCCTTCATCATCGCCGACCTCGCCCTCCCTGTTCCGGACCCCGCATGACACTGTCAAAAGTGGGGATTCGCAGTCCGAGGTGGCGGCACGGTCGGCCAGCCCCCGGAAAGTAGTGCCCATTAAAGCAGGGTTAAAGGCCGCTGCAAAACGGAGGCACCTGACTCCGGTACCTTCGGCTCCACAAGACAAGTTATGTGAGCCTGTGGAATGGTCCGATGGATCCCCGGATGAGGAAGATTTCCTGTTGGAGTCAGATGAGCCTGCAGATCAGCTTGAGGCTGATGCGATTGGCGATTGGTCGGAAGGGGTTGTTTTTGACACTCCCTCCATTCTGGCTCAAATGTTTAAAATTTTGAATTTGGATCCACCTGAGGCTGTCGCCCTGCCAAAGGGTCAGTTGTTTAAAGAGCCTCAGCCGCGTTGGGTTTTTCCCAGACAACACCACTTTGAGAGGGTGGTCCTTAGGGAATGGGAACATCCCACGCGGTTATCTGCTATCCCTTCCAGTTGGGATAAGCGTTATCCTTTTCCGCCAGAGTTGATAAAGCTTTGGTCTGTCCCTCCTGACGTCGATACCCCTGTGCTAGGGCTCTCCAGCATGGCCATGGTACAGTCTGCTGAGACTACTCTCCCTAAAGATGGAGAAGATCGTCGGATTGACCAATACGCACGCCATGGTTTTATTTATTCCGGGTCAGCATTGCGCCCGGTGTGTGCTTCAGCCCTTCTTCTATTGGCGATTAAGTCATTAATTCAGGGGCTATATGAGGATCTTAATCCCGCTTGTAAACAGTTTACTGCGCTTAAGCAGTGTGAATCTTTTGTGTCCTATGTCCTATCCGCTCAGGACGATGCGCTGGCTATGAGTAGCAAGGCAGCGGCTATGCTGGTGGCTATTCGCCGGTCAGTGTGGCTGCGTCAGTGGTCGGCGGACGCAGTTTCTAAGAAGGTGCTCACAGCTCTCCCCTTTTTGGGGTTACGTCTGTTTGGGGAGAAAATTGATTCAGTCGCAAGGGGTGGTAAGATGCCACAACGCAAGAGGCCTCGTGGCCCCTTTAGGGGGGCAGGTTCCGGTAGGCCTTCCTTTCGAGGATTCAGAGCGAGCAAGGGGGCTTCCTCTCCCGCTACCAGAGGTGCAGGTTGGACTCGGGGGAGGGGCCGTGGCCGGCCCACTCAGTCCTGGGGCTCCAAGCCCAAACCTGCTGATAAGCCTTCTCAGCAATGAGGGGCTGCCCTCACCCGTGTGGGTGGGGGGACTATTGCGACACCTCTCCCAGGTTTGGAGCCAATTGGTTCCAAGCAGATGGATCCAGGAGGTAGTATCGGCCGGTTACGTCCTGGAAATCGAGTCTCACCCTCCTTCACGGTGCGTTCGGTCTCGGGTGCCCATCGTTCCTTTGGCCACGCAGGGGCTCCTGGCGTCGGTAAGGAATCTGTGAGAGATGGCGGTCATCCGGCCGGTGCCGCGCTTAGAGTTGGGCCTCGGTTTATACTCCAATCTTTTCGCAGTCCCCGAGAAAGATGGGTCGGTTCGTCCCGGCCTGGGCTCTCATCAGCACAGAGTGTTTCTTCCATTTGCCAAAGTTCACACGAGAACGCTTCAGCTTTTTCTGTTAGCGTCTTGGGTCCAGCAGCCTCGGTTGCTGGATCAGTTCTTCCAGCTGTCCTCCCGGGTTCGGTAGTCCCTCCTGTGGTGGTTGGCCTCGACCAATCTGGTGTAGGGCAGGTTGTTCCTGACCCTCCTTTGGAAGATTGTCACCACGGACGCCAGTCTGTCGGGATGGGGCGGATTCTGGAGGGAGCTGCAGTTTCAGGGGCAGTGGGGACCTCAGGAGGCCCACTTACCCACCAATATGGTGAAGCTGAGAACTATCCGTCGGGTGCTTGTTCTCCTGACTCAGCACATTCTGGGCCTTCCGGTCCAGGTGCGTCCAGGCAATCAAACAGCGGTTGTTTTCTTTCCAGAGATGAAGAACCAGGTAGCGGACCGGTTGAGCAGGGGCTCTCCCTGTCTGGGGGAATGGGCTCTCCATCCTCGGGTGTTTCGCTCACTGTATCTCCGATGGGGGACCCCGGAGGTGGACCCGTTGGCCTCTCGCAGGCTCCCGAACTTCGTGTCGCTCTCCCAGGTTCCTCTGGCTCTGGCAGTGGACGCCATGTCCCTGAGCTGGGGAGTTCTGGGATTTCTATACCTGTTTCCTCCGATGCCCATGCTGGGCAGGGTGCTTCAGAAGTTGGCTCTGGAAAAGGTGTCCGCCGTTCTCGTGGCCCCAAGGTGGCCAAGACGAGTGAGGTTCGCAGACATCGTTCGGCTGGCAGTGGACCAGTTTGTTCTGCCTCTTCGGGCCGTTCTGCTCACTCAGGGTCAATTGTGTTGCCCCAATTTACCAGCGCTGGGTTTGATGGCCTGGCTGCTGAAACCTCCATCCTGAAGGAGGAGGGTCTTTCTGATTCTGTCATCAAGACTTTGATCAGTGCCCGGAAGAGGTCTTCTTCCATCACCTACTATAGGACTTGGAAAGCCTATATCGCTTGGTGTGAGTTAAGATCTTTTCCTTGTAGGGTTTTTTTCGGTCTCCAGGATTCTGGAGTTTTTACAATCTGGGCTGGACTCTGGTCTCCAGCTAAGTACATTGAAAGGGCAGGTCTCTGCCTTATCTACCCTGACTGAGAAGATTGTCTTCTTGGTGGCGATCACTTCAGTCCGGCGTGTCTCGGAGTTGGCGGCCTTGTCTATCCAGGCGCCTTACTTTGAGAGGCATCAGGATAAAGTGGTCTTTCGGTTCAAGCCAGACTTTCTTCCTAAGGTTGTTTCTGCTTTTCATTTGAACCAAGATATTGTTCTTCCCTCCTTGTGTCCTAATCCTAAGAATGACAAAGAGAGGGTTTTGCATTGTTTGGATGTAGTACACTGTGTTAAGTACTACTTGATTATCACGTCTCCTTTTCGTAGGACGGATTCCTTTTTTGTTGCGCCCCATGGGCCTAAGAAGGGTTTGGCACCAGCCAAATCTGCCATTAGCAAATGGATACGTCAGGCCGTTACTGCGGCCTATTCTGCTAAGGGAAGAGTTCCCCCTTTTCGTATCACTGCTCATTCTACTCGCGCCGTTGGGGCGTCTTGGGCTTTTCAGCACCAAGCTTCTGTTGAACAAGTTTGTAAGGCCGCCACTTGGTCTTCTGTTCACACTTTTTCTAAGTTTTACAAAGTTGATGTGCGAGCCTCAGCGGATGCTGTTTTTGGCCGCAAAGTTCTGCAGACTGCAGTCATTTAAGTTATGCTTCACCTGGCCTTGAGATGCCCATCCCTTGTGGACACTGCTTTTGGATGTCCCATTAAGTGAAGAATATTTAAAAGTGAAGCGGGGTGTGTGGCACACCAAGAATAATACCATTTTGTGAGTACTCACCTGAAAAATGGATATTGTTGGTGTGCCACACACCCCGCTTCACTCCCACCCTTTTTGGTTTTTCCGAAGCCTTTATATGGTGAAGCTTTTTATTTATATCAAATTGATTTTAAGGTTACCGGTGGAATACTGGTCCCTTGTCTTTCTGCTTTTTTAATATACTGGTGATTGAAGGGAGGTACCAGGTATATATAGGCCGGAAGGGGGCTCGTTACAAGACTTCCTCTCTGCACTACGTCACCTGGCGGTGAGTTAACCCATTAAGTGAAGAATATTTAAAAGTGAAGCGGGGTGTGTGGCACACCAACAATATCCATTTTTCAGGTGAGTACTCACAAAATGGTATTTTGTGAATACTCACCTGTAAAATGGGTATTGTAAGTATGTCACACAACCCGCTTCACCCTGCCCTTTTGTATTCTGGATCCTTTATATGGTGAACCTTTGTTAGTTTTATTTGGCTTTGCTGGTCCCTTTCTCTCACTGCTATCTTTATACTGGGGAATGAGTGGGAGGTCCCAGGTATTTATGGGCCGGGAGGGTCTTACCTTTTTTTATTGACATCTCTGCAAGATCGCCATCTACAGGTCAGTATACCCACATGTAATGAATGTCTTGAAGCGGGGTGTGTGACATACTTATAATACCCATTTTACATGTGAGTATTCACAAAATGGTATTTTTGTCCTATCAGCATTGGATGACACCATCAGAATGTGTGCCAGAACTTCTGCTCTCGTGGTGGCTATACGCCGCTCGGTTTGGCTGCGCCAGTGGGCTGCTGACAACGCTGCCAAGAAGGCCCTCACTGGGTTTCCCTTTAAAGGACTGCGTCTGTTTGGAGACCGCCTGGACCTTTTTGCTAAGGGAGGCAGGTTACCCCAGCGCAGGCGGCAGCCTCGGCCCTTTCGGGGTCAGGGTTCCTTCTCCTCCCCTTACCGCGGTGCAAGACAGGAAAGGGGGGTGTCTTTCCCTGGGGCCCGGGGAGATTTCTGGGGTAGATGCAGAGGACTTGGACGTCCTGGCTCCTCCTGGGGTCCCAAAGCAAAATCCTCTCCCAAGCCCCCTCAGGCATGATGGGACGCCCTCACCCATCTGGGTGGGGGGACGGCTGCAGCACTTCGCTCTTGTCTGGAGGCTTCATGTCTCAGACCGGTGGATTCAGGAGGTAGTGTCCTCCGGTTACAAGTTTTCTGCTGATCCCCCTCCAAGATTCATCAGATCCCGGATTCCTCAGCACCCTGTGTCAGCTCAGGAGCTCAGTGCAAGACCTCCTGGAGCTGGGGGTCATCTGCCAGGTCCCCTTAAGAGAAAAGGGCAGGGGCTTTTATTCCAACCTATTCACAGTACCCAAAAAGGATGGTTCTGTCAGGCCCATCCTGGACTTGAAGATCCTCAACAAGTTTGTCAGGGGCAGGCGCTTTCGCATGGAGACTCTGCCATCAGTTCCCTGCGACAAGGGGATTTCATGACTTCTGTGGACATCAAAGATGCTTACCTTCATATTCCTGTGTTCCCAGGTCATCAAAGTGTTCCTCAGGTTCCCTCTGATGGATCAACACTACCAATTTGTGGCCTTGCCCTTCGGCCTCACTTCAGCTCCCAGGGTGTTCACCAAGGTGCTGGCTGGCGTGATGTCTCTGCTCAGATGTCAGTGCGTCCGCGTGCTTCCCTATCTGGACGACATCCTCATCACTTCCCAGTCTCTACATCAGGCAGTCATTTGGATGGGTGATCAACCACCCCAAGTCCTCACTGTCCCCTTCCTTGGTAACTCCATTCCTAGGAATGAATCTGGATACAGTTCAGGCAAGGATCTTCCTTCCTCAGCAGAAGGTGGACAGTCTGATTGCACAGGCCCAGTCCCTCCTAGCTTGTCCCCATCCCTCCATCAGGCAGGGGATGCAGCTGGTGGGCCTGATGGTGGCGTGCTTCGAAGCGGTCCCTTATGCTCGGCTCCACTTGATGCCTCTGCAACTTCACCTATTGTCTGTATGGGACAAGGACCCAGCATCCCTGGACAGGTTCTGTGTGCTCTCCCCCCTGGTCAGGAGGTCCCTCTTGTGGTGGATGGACTCAAAGAACCTGTTGGGGGGAAGTTGCTTTCTTGCCCCTTCCTGGGAGACGGTCACCACGGATGCCAGTCTGTCAGGTTGGGGGGGTTTCTGGAAGTCCCTGCAGTTCCAGGGGAGGTGGGGCCCTTAGGAGGCCCACACACCTATCAATGTCTTGGAGCTGCGAGCGATCAGGCTAGTTCTGGCTCGCTTGACTACTCATCTTCAGGGCCAGCCTGTTCAGGTGCGCTCGGACAACCAGACGGCAGTTGCCTACATCAATCATCAGGGAGGGACCCGGAGCAAGGGGGCCCTCCAGGAAGCGTCTCTGATCCTGACTTGGGCAGAGGCCAATGTCCCCTGCATTTCAGCTGTGTACATCCCGGGGGTGGAAAATCACCTGGCGGACTCTCTGAGCAGGGGGACCTCTCGCCAGGGAGAATGGTCCCTATGCAGCAGGGTGTTTCAATCGCTGTGTCACCGTTGGGGCCAACCAGATGTGGATCTGTTTGCGTCCCGCCACAATCACAAGCTTCCAGCTTTTGTCTCTCTGTCCAGGGATCCTGTGGCCCTGACCTCGGATGCGCTAGCAATGTCATGGAAGCACTTTCAGTTCCTGTATGTCTTCCCCCCAATTCCCCTGCTAGGCAGGGTTCTGCGCAAGATTGCTCTGGAAGAGGTGCCAGCAATTCTGGTGGCCCCCAGGTGGCCAAGAAGAGTGTTGTTCGCAGACGTGGTACAGCTGGAAGTAGATCAGTATGCTCTGCCCTTGGTGCCAGATCTGATCACTTAGGGCTCACTACGCCATCCCAATTTACAAACTCTGGCTTTGACGGCTTGGCTGCTGAAACCTCCATCTTGATGGAGAAGGGACTGTCTTCCTCAGTTGTGGATACCTTGATTAAAGCTAGAAAGAAGTCTTCCTCTTCCATTTATTACAGGGTTTGGCGTGCCTACATTGACTGGTGTGAGTCCAAGTCTCTTCCCGGTCGTGTCTTCTCTATTCCCAGGATTCTGGAGTTCTTGCAGCATGGGTTGGAGATGGGGCTCCAAATCAGTACTCTGAAGGGTCAGGTTTCTGCCCTGGCTATTTTTTTCCAGAAGTCATTTGCTCAGCATCCTCTGATCAGGACTTTTCCAGGGGGTCACTCATGTGCGTCCCCCACGTAAACCTATGGTGCCTGTTTGGGATTTGAACTTGGTTCTGTCAGACTTGCAGGGTGCTGTCACGGAATCGATCGTTCAACATCTGTTTGACCGAGCGATCTGCGACGTGTGTGTGGGTTGCTTCCAGCACAGAGAGCAGTCACACCAAAAACACCCCACACACCAATTACAACACGCTGCACCGCAACTACACTTTAAACGATTAAATCAGGCCGGTGGAACCCTCCTCAATCACCATCCGATCAAACTCTGCTGGCGAGTAATCGAGACAGTCACCACACACACTTACACACCCCTCTCCACATGCAAGCAGGGCACAGGCAATACACACTGATTCCGTCCCACACTTATCCCGAGGAAAGTCTGATCAGTTCTTCTGTCGAACGATCAGATACAATCAGCTTGCAATCTGCTGGCTCACACACAGTCACCATGCAGCACTCCAAGTTAACTGTGAGTCATTCAACCTTGTAACACTATATGATTAGTTACACTTTCCCAATCATACAATGGATTAATTACAATCGATATTACAGTCTATGGGTTAATACACAATTACGAGCGGTCATACAATCTTCAGAAACTAGGGTCGTTTTTAGAGCTTCAAGGAAACCATGTTAGAGGATTTCTAATTGCCAAGAAGGTAGGCCCGTGCAAAATGGAAATTTTAAAATTTTAATAAAAAGGCAAAAATTCAAATAATAAACAAATAAAAGACAATAAACAAATGTGCAGAAAAACAGTTATAAAATAAAAGGGGAGTAAACACTGAAAATCCTATACCTCTTAAATGGATACAAAGTCTTCAGTATTCCGAGGGTTAGAAGGAGCAATGGATCAGACACCCCACGATTGAAGATCGGACCCTCTGTATCTGACCCCTCAAAACCATTTCTTCCCCTGATTTATCCTAAATTCCAAGGGGCTGGAAAGACAGGTGCCATCCCCCTCCCTGGGTGGGTGCTGTGTGGACAAATTATTGTAAATCTCTTCTCCAAGCTGCACTCCCCCCCAACCTTTCCTTATCAGTGGTGTTTTCTGTTCCTAGATAAGGATTTATTGCCCCTGTGTGCAGGAAGACTTTGGAGAACTGTTTATTTGTTATAGGATGTCTGTAGGAATGAGGCAGAGGGGGAAAACATGACATAAATTAGGACATTTGATGTCGCAGGTGCTCCTTTTGAACCTGTGCAGGATGCTGCCTTGGCCATTCTTACGCTCAAGGTTGTGTTTCTGGTGGCTATCACTTCTGTCAGGCGTGTGTCTGAGTTGGCGGCGCTGTCCATTCAGCCCCCCTTACTATGAGAGGCACCAGAACAAGGTGGTGTTTCGTTTCAAACCTGATTTTCTGCCTAAGGTAGTGTCTGCCTTTCATTTGAATCAGGATATTGTTCCTGCTTCTTTGTGCCCTAATCCTAGCAATGCTAAGAAGAGGGTTTTGCACTCTTTGGATGTGGTTAGGTGTCTGAAGTACTATCTGGTGGCTACTGCATCTTTCAGGAAAACTGATGCTCTTTTTGTGGTCCCTTCTGGCCCTAGGAAGGGTTTGGCTCCTGCCAAGTCTATTATCAGCAAGTGGATTCGTCAGGCTGTGATTCAGGCCTACTCTGCTAAGGGGAAGAATCCTCCCTTCCGCCTTACTGCTCATTCCACTCGTGCTATCGGTGCCTCTTGGGCTTTTCAGCACCAGGCTTCTGTTGAACAAGTTTGCAAGGCCGCTACTTGCTCTTCTGTTCATACCTTTTCAAAGTTTTACAAGGTTGATGTTAGGGCCTCAGCTGATGCTGCTTTTGACCACAAGGTTCTGCAGGCGGCAGTTTTTTAAACTTAAAATTTTTCTTGGGGATCCCACCCTACTTTATGGACACTGCTATTGGATGTCCCAACTGTAAGTATTAGATTGGGAGCAGGACGTACTGTATACTAAGAATAATACAATTCTGTGATTACTCACCTGTAGAATTGGTATTATGAGTATACAGTACGTCCTGCTCCAACCCACCCTTGGTTTGCATTTTCTTGGATCCCCTGTATGGTGATTGTTATCATTGTTATAGTTGATAGTTTGGATTGTTTAATTCTCCCGGCTTCTCCTTTACTGCTTTTCAATGCTGGGGATTTGTGGGAGGTCCCTGGGTATTTGAGGGTCCGGGAGGAGCCTATTTTCGATGTCTCTGCAGTCCAGCGCCATCTGGCGGAGTATATCCCAACTGTAAGTATTAGATTTGGAGCAGGACGTACTGTATACTCATAATACCAATTCTACAGGTGAGTAATCACATAATTGTATTTTTCTAACTGCCTTATTCTCATGGTTTATTATGTCTTCCAGGCGGGTGAATACTTCAGCACTGTGGTTTCTCCCGGCCATTTTCCCTCACTAACTCCCACTTCCCTAGCGGTTCTTGGGGCATCCCGGGTAGCTCTTTAGCGTTAACCCTTGTGCCATTCAAATCACCATATGGAGGCTTCTGGGGATAATGGGCCTAGGGTTCCTTTGGGACAAGCCCGGCTATGTGTTGTGTGTGGGGTATCCCCTATTAGTGATGATGTCAGGGTGTGTGTACCCAGCAGGTACTTGTGCTGCAGTCTGGGCTGTCTGTTACTGGGCCTGGTGGTGCGCCCCCTCTGGCTTCACCTACCCCCCCATGCTTACATCTGACCCCCACTGCGGGCCATACTAGTGGGGAGTCTCAACCTGATTTAGCTGCACGGGTGGCCAGCATTGAGAAACATATTGCTGGGTCTGCCCCACGTAAGGCTTCTGCTAAGAAGCGGGATTTATCATCCGCGGTTTCCCGCTTCCCTGTGGAAGATGAGGGCCCTTACTCTCAGGTCCCTACCCCCTTGAGGAGGGAGAATTATTTTCTGATTCAGAATCCTCTGAGGAACAACCTAAGATATACGGTGGTACTGGGACTCCCTTTGGGGAAGACCCGTGGTCCCCTGATGACACTGACAGATTGCTGAGTCACATATTTGAAGTGCTTTGTATTTCTCCCCCGGCAGTGGCTCCACAGCAGCAGAGTGAGCTTTTCCATATGGTTAAGCCACGCTGGGAGTTTCCTGAGCAGTCTCACTTTAATAATCTAGTGCTCAAAGAATGGGAACGGCCTAGCAAGCTGCCCGGAGTGCCTAAGAGTTGGGACAAAATGTATCCCTTTCCTGCTGATGTTGTTAAGCGTTGGTCATGTCCTCCCGAGGTGGATGCGCCCGTTCTAGGGTTGTCCAATACATCTGTCATGCATTCTCCTGACACTAATACCCTGCGAGATGCTGAGGACCGGCGTTTGGACCAACTGGCCTGTCATGCCTTTGCCTGTGTGGGGACGGCACTGCGCCCGGTTTGTGCCTCTGCTATTACGGCTATTGCCATTAAAGGGGTGCTTAAATGTATTTTGGATGGGGCATCTGAGGATGCGGATAGAGAGGATTATAGATCTCTCCTGCTTTGTGAGGAATTTATTGTATATATCCTCTCTGCCATGGATGAAGCCATTAGAATGTGTGGTACAACTTCTGCCCTGTTGGTAGCTATACACCGTTCTGTCTGGCTACGTCAGTGGGTGGCTGACAATGCTGCTAAGAAGGCTCTCACTGGTTTCCCCTTCAAGGGCCTGCGTCTCTATGGGTTAACACTTGGATTTGTTTGCTAAGGGTGGTAGGTTACCTCAACGCAGGAGGCTATCTCGGTCCTTTCGGGGTACAGGTGCCTTTCTCCCATCCTTCCGTGGTTCCAGAACTAACCGTGGAGTCTCTTTTACTGGGACCCGTGGAGACCATTGTGGTAGGGGCAGAGGACGTGGCCTCTCCTGGGGTCTCAAGCCAAAAACCTCACCCAAGCCCCCTCAGGCATGAAGGAGCGCCCTCACCCATCCGGGTGGGGCGGCTTCGGCTTTTTGCTCACGTCTGGAGACTTCACGTCTCAGACCGGTGGATTCGGGAGGTAGTGTCCTCCGGTTACAAGATAGAGTTTGCAGCCTGGCCGCCCCCAAAATTCATCAAAACCCCCTTTTAGCCCAGGGTCTGCGCCTTACTGTCCAAAACCTGCCAAGTGCCTTTAAAGGAAAGGGGCCGAGGCTACTATTCCAATCTTTTCACTGTTCCCAAGAAAGACTGGTCCATCAGACCCATCCTGGATTTAAAGCGCCTCAATAAATTTGTCAGATTCAAACACTTTCGCATGGAGAGACTGCGCTCAGCTGTAAATTCACTACGCCCGGAGGACTTCATGACCTCTGTAGACATCAAGGATGCTTACCTTCATATACCAATCTTTCCAGGTCATCAGAGATCAGCACTACCAGGGTATTCACCAAGGTGCTGGCGGGCATTATGGCTCTGATGAGATCTCAGGGCATTCGCATCCTTCCTTACTTGGACGACATGCTCATCACGTCTCGGTCCTTCCAGCAGGCCGAGCTGGTTACCCAGATGGTGGTGTCCACACTGGAGTCCTTCGGCTGGGTGATCAACCATCCCAAATCTTCCCTGTCACCGTCAATGGTCATGTCCTTTCTGGGCATGACTCTGGATACATCTCAGGTCAAGATCCTTCTCCCTCAGCAGAAGGTGGACAGTCTGCAAGCTCAAGCCAAGCTTCCTCTGTCTTGCCCTCATCCTTCTATCCGGCAGGGTATGCAGTTGGTGGGCCTGATGGTGTCTTGCTTCGAGGCTGTTCCATACGCTCAGTTTCACATGAGGCCTCTTCAACTTCACCTCTTGTCAGTTTGGGATCGGGACCCGGTGTCCCTGGATCTGGTGTTTGTTCTGTCCCCTCTGGTCAGGCCGTCTCTCTTGTGGTGGCTGGACTCAAGAAACCTGTTGGTGGACAGATCCTTTCTGGCTCCGTGCTGCGAGACAGTCACCACAGATGCCAGTCTGACAGGTTGGGGGGGGCTTCTGGAAATCCCTGAAATTCCAGGGTCAGTGGGGCCCTCAGGAGGCCCACACCCATATCAACATTCTGGAACTGAGGGCGATACGATTGGTTCTCGTCCAACTGACTCCACACAGTCGGGGTCGGGCTGTTCAGGTCCGCTCGGAGATCCAGACGGCGGTTGCCTACATCAATCATCAGGGAGGGACCTGGAGCAAGAGGGCCCTCAAGGAAGTGTCTCTGATACTGTCCTGGGCGGAGGAGAATGTTCCCTGCATCTTGGCAGTGTACATCCCGGGAGTGGAGAATCTGGAGGCAGATTCCCTCAGCAGGGGGACTTCTCGCCTGGGAGAATGGTCCCTCAGCAGTAGGGTGTTTCGCTCCCTGTGCCACCGTTGGGGTCAGCCGGATGTGGATCTGTTTGCGTCCCGCCACAATCACAAGGTCCCAGGACCCTCTAGCCTTGGCCATGGATGCACTAGCAATGTCTTGGAAGAGCTTTCAGCTCCTTTATGTGTTCCCTCCTTTTCCTCTGCTGGGCAGGGTGCTGCGCAAGATATCCCAGGAAGGGGTGCTAACCATCCTGGTGGCCCCCTGTTGGCCAAGAAAAGTGTGGTTCGCAGACATCGTGCAGTTGGCAGTAGATCAGTACACCCTGCCCAAGGTTCCAGACCTGCACACTCATGGGCAGCTACGCCATCCCAATTTACAAACGCTGGCTTTGACAGCCTGGCTGCTGAAACCTCCATCTTGATGGAAAAGGGGCTGCCTGCCTCTGTTAATACTATGATTAAGGCTAGGAAGAAGTCCTCATCCTCCATCTACTATAGGGTATGGCATGCTTATATTGACTGGTGTGAGTCTAAGTCGTTTCCCTGTCAGGTGTTTTCTGTACCTAGGATTCTGGAGTTTCTGCAACATGGTTTGGATTTGGGTCTTCAACTTAGTACCCTTAAAGGTCATGTTTCTGCCTTGGCCATTTTCTTCCGAAGATCTTTTGCTCACCATCGTTTGGTTAAGACCTTCTTCCAGGGGGTTACTCATGTGCGTCCCCCAGGTAAGCCTATGTTACCAGTCTGGGATTTAAACTTGGTCTTATCTGTCTTGCAGGGATGTACCTTTAAGCCCTTGCGTGAGGCCCCTTTGTCCATTTTGACGCTTAATGTAGTCTTTTTGGTGGCCATCACTTCTGTTAGGCGTGTTTCTGAGTTGGCGGCGCTTTCCATCAAACCCCCTTACTTTGAGAGACATCAGGACAAGGTGATGTTTCATTTTAAGACAGATTTTCTGCCTAAGGTTGTGTCTGCTTTTCATCTCAATCAGAACATTGTTTTGCCTTCTCTGTGCCCTAGTCCTAGTAACCCTAAGGAGCGGGTTTTACACTATTTGGAAGTGGTTAGGAACCTGAAGTTCTATTTGGTGGCTACTGAATCCTTCAGGAAGACTGATGCTCTTTTTGTGCTCCCGTCTGGACCTAAGAAGGGTCTAGCTCCAGCTAAGTCCACTATCGGCAAGTGGATCCGTCAGGCTGTGATACAAGCCTATTCTGCTAAAGGGAAGGAACCTCCCTTCCGCCTTACTGCTCATTCTACTCGTGCTATTGGTGTTTCTTGGGCTTTTGAGCACCAGGCTTCTGTTGAACACGTTTGCAAGGCCGCTACTTGGTCTTCTGTTCATACTTTTTCCAAGTTTTACAAAGTTGATGTTAGGACCTCAGCTGACGCTGCTTTTGGCCACAAAGTTCTGCAGGCAGCAGTGGTTTAAACTGCCCGCTGTTACTTTTTGGGGATCCCACCCTATCTTACGGACACTGCTATTGGATGTCCCAGGAGTAAGAAATATTCTGGAACAGGACGTGCTGTATACTTAGAATAATACAATTCTGTGATTACTCACCTGTAGAATTGGTATTATATGTATACAACACGTCCTGTTCCACCCCGCCCTTGTTATTATTATTCTTAGTTACCTCTGTATGGTGATTGTTCATTTTGAGTTCTTGTTCTTCTTGTCCTTCCGGCTTCTTGTTAACTGCTTGTCAATACTGGGGATTTTGTGGGAGGTGCCTGACTTATATAGGGCCGGGAAGAGCCACAAGCTGTTTTCTGCTGTCCAGTGCCATCTTGTGGATGTATTACCCAGGAGTAAGGAATATTCTGGAACAGGACGTGCTGTATACATATAATACCAATTCTACAGGTGAGTAATCACAGAATTGTATTTTTTCTTCCAATCCATTCCAGGCACTCCTTACGCTTGGGATTACCTCCTTGCTGATCACGTGACTGCAATAAAGAAAACAGGTGCTGCCCCTCCCGCCCATAAGTAGCAGCTGCTACTCGCCTCCTCACCAAGATCAGTTTTTCTTTCTTGCAATGGCAAGTGACTGTCAAGGTTGTTCAAGAAATTAGCTCTCAAGGATTGGCAGCAAGCGGGGGACTGAACCCTGTCGGCTCTCTGCGTAGCCTTATTCCCACGGATCCCTCAAGACCCAAGTTTATGCCTCCACAGCGTTGGCTGTTTTGGGGTCCGTGAAGGTAAGTTGGAAGCGCAGGGGTCTTGGGGCGCTTACAGAGTGTATATGCTCTGGGCTGCAAGCTTTTTTGAAAAGCAAGTCAGCCGCAGGTTTTTCTCTGGTGTACCTGCTGAGGAATGTTTATTTTTTACCCAACCCTTCCTTCTTACAGTTAGGTAGGTTTTTATCTTAAAAAAAAAAAAAAAACAAAAACATTTTTATATGCCTTTAAGGGACGTGGCTGACGTCACACAGAGGGCAGAGTTTAACCCGAAACCACAAGGCCGTGTATTCAGTTGTCTCTCTCCCCGGGCGAGGAAATCGCATATTGCTAGGTGTGTGTGTCTATATAGATAGATAGATATATATATATATATATATATATATATATATATATATATATATTGCGGCCAGATAGCAGTGCGATTGCGGTGGTGGCTGGTTGGGCCAAGGTGCTGGCCTAGAAATGCCTTGTGATTAGGATGGCTTTCAGGGGTTCCGCTGGTTTATTCATATTGCTGCCTCAGGGCAAGCTGAGTTTGCCGTTGTTTGCACTAAGCTATGATATATATATATTATGTGTTTGATTTCTTTTGTATAGCGGTAAAGAGAGAGCGGTGGTAGTGAGTGGACATCGCCATTATCAATTTTTATATACATTTTTTTGATTAATTGCATTATCAGTTTCATATTTCAGTTAGTTTATATTATTTATATTATTAATATTGTGTGTGTATATATATATATATATATATATATATATATATATATATATAGATTTATTTTACTGTCTGTATGAATATATTTTATTATTATGTTTGTCAGTTTTATCTTTTTATCAGTTAAAAAAAAAAAAAAGAGGGAGATTATTAATGCTCTATTCTTTGTATACAGTACGTCCTGCTCCAGATAGATTACTTACACTTGGGTTATCCTCCGCCAGATGGTGCTGCACTGAGACATGTAAAAACAGGCTCCTCCCGGCCCCTCAAATACCCGGGGACCTCCCCCAGACTTCTCTGCAGTGCTTACTGCAAAGACATGAAATTATCACTCTCTCGCAGGTGAGCGGGGCTATTAGCCTGCGGCCCTGTTGGACTATCCCCACCCGTCCTTCGTGTGATGTGCCTCCCAGCCTGGGCTGCGCTGGTCGGGTGAAGGTAGGCGGCACCATGCGTGCTTATGGAGCGCTGCTCCACTGCAGTCTTTATTGGATGCCCCTCCCGCATTATTGTTCCATGTCCCGGTAGCGGTGGGTCCTGTACAAAGGGCTGCCATCCTTCCTCATTCTCCCTGTAGCCTTCGGGGGGGGGAAAAAGGGGGGGTTGTGGGTGAGCGTGTATCGTGATTCGTGCATACGGCCTTTTGTCATGTTTTTTGGACTAGTATATGTGGTGTCAGCCGCCGTGCTGACTTGTCTTTTTACTATTGCAAATGCCGCCGCGCACGCCTTTTCCTTCATTTGGATGTTCCGCGCCGGGCGGCAGCGGTACCTCAGACGCTTCTGCGTTCTCATTGGCTGCTTGTCGGTGGACTTTGCGCTCTTCAGGGGGGCGGGGCCTGGCCTGGCTTTATACTCATTGTAGTGTGTTTGGTTCTGACACCCTTTCTTCTCATTGTGTCTTTCAGACGGGTGAATCCATTGGCTTCTCACGGCCCGGTGTAATTGATAGTTGGGCCTTGTAAAATTACTCCCACTTCCCTAGCGGGTCATTGGGGCATCCAGGGTTGCTTTATAGCATCAATCCCTACTGGCATATTGTGCCTAATAATCACCATATGAAGGCATCTCGGGATAATGTGACCTTGGGACAAGACCGACTGTGTATAGCGTGTGGACAGCCTCATGCTGACGCTGACAAGGCATGGGTCTGCGTACCCTGTGCTGAGCAAGCGCTGGCTTTGCAATCTGGCCTGCCAGTGGCTGCACCTCGTTTCATTACTCCCCCCAGCTTAAATCTCTCTCCTGTTGAGTTGCATACTTGTGGGGATTCTCAGCCTGATGTGTCTTCTAGTCTGCCTACTGCTGAACAGATTATTGCTAGGTCTTTAGCGCGTAAGGGCCCTGGTAAGAAGCGGCACCTGACTCCTTATGTTACTGTTTTCCCTATGGGATCTCAGGAGTTTATGAATCTGTGTGGCTATACCCCTTCTGATGAAGGAGAGCTCTTTTCTGACTCAGGCTCATCTGATGAGAGACCAAGGAGTCATGACGATTCTGGCTCTGACCCCTGGGCCCCGGATGACACTGACAGATTATTGACCCAGATCTTTGAGGTTCTGTCTATCTCTCTCCCTGGTGAGGCTCCCATGCAAAAAGGGGAGCGTTTTCATACAACAACATCACGTTTGGAATTTCTAGAGCAGGCACATTTCCATACCCTTGTGCTCAAGGAATGGGAGTGCCCCAGTAAACTTCCCAGGGTTCCAAGGGATTGGGATAGGAAGTATCCTTTTCCCCCTGAGGTGGTTAAATGGTGGTCATCCCCCCCCCCCCCACCCCCGAAGTGGATGTCCCGATCCTAGGGCTATCTAACACCCCTGTCATGCATTCCCCTGATTCTACTACCCTGCGGGATGCTGAGGACCTGCTAATTGACCTGCTGGCCTCCCACGCCTTTGCATGTGCGGGGACGGCGCTGCGCCCGGTCTGTGCCTCTGCCATTACTGCTGTGGCCACTAGAACCCTTATCAGAAAAAGGCTTGGTAGTGCCCCTGATGATCTCCCTTGTGAGGTGTTTAATGCACTCTCCAGTTGTGATGTTTTTGTAAATTTTGTCCTATTAGCATTGGATGACACCATCAGAATGTGTGCAAGAACTTCTGCCCTTGTGGTGGCTATACGCCGCTTAGTTTGGCTGCGACAGTGGGGTGCTGACAATGCTGCGTAGAAGGCCCTCACTGGGCTTCCTTTTAAGGGGCTACGCCTGTTTGGGGCCCATCTAGACCTGTTTGGTAAGAGAGGTAAGTTACCCCAGCGCAGACGGTTGTCTCGGCCCCCCTTCACCCCCCCTACCATGGTGTTAAACAAGAAACAGGGGTGTCCTTCGTGGGGGCTCGCGCAGATTCCTGTCCCAGGAGCAGAAGACAACGTCCTGGCTCCTCCGGGGGGGCTAAGCCTAAATCCTCTCCCAAGTCCCCTCAGGCATGATGGGGCACCCTCGCCCGTCAGGGTGAGGGGACGGCTGCGGCACTTTGCTCAAGTCTGGAGGCATCACGCCTCAGACCGGTGGATTCAGGAGGTAGTGTCCTCCGGCTACAAGATAGAGTTTGCTGTGCGGCCTCCCCCAAGATTATCAGGTCCCGGATACTCCTGGTCCCTGCCTGTGCTCAGGTGTTGGTGCAGGCCGTGTAAGGCCTGCTGGGTCTGGGGGTCATTTGCAGATTTCCCTTAAAAGATAGAGGCAAGGGACTCTACACCAACCTTTTCACAGTTCCCAAAAAAGATGGGTCAGTCAGGCCCATTCTGGATTTACAGATCTTCAGCAAAATTGTCAAGAACAGGCGTTTTTCGCAAGGAAACCCTGCGCTCGGCCATCAGCTCCTTGCGGCCCGGGGGTTTCATGACGTCTGTGGATATCAAAGATGCTTACCTTCACATCCCTGTGTTTTCAGGACACCAAGGTTCCTCAGATTCGCATTGGAAGATCAACACTGCCAATTTGTGGCCTTTGCCATCTGGCCTCTCTTCAGCTCCCAGAGTGCTCACCAAGGTGCTGGCGGGGGTGATGTCTCTGATGAGGCCAAGGGGCATCCGCGTGCTGCACTACCTGGAGATCCTCATCACTTCCCAGTCTCTACATCAGGCAGAGTTGGATATTCAGCTGGTGGTGTCCATTCTGGAGTCATTTGGATGGGTGATCAACCACCCCAAGTCCTCACTGTCCCCTTCCTTGGTAACTCCATTCCTAGGAATGAATCTGGATACAGTTGCTTGCACAGGCTCAGTCCCTCCTAGCTTGTCCCCATCCCTCCACCAGGCAGGGGATGCAGCTGGTGGGCCTGATGGTGGCGTGCTTCGAAGCGGTCCCTTATGCTCAGTTCCACTTGGGGCTTCTGCAACTTCTCCTATTGTCTGTATGGGACATGAACCCAGCATCCCTGGACAGGGTCTGTGTCCTTTCCCCCCTGGTAAGGAGGTCCCTCTTGTGGTGGATGGACTCAAGGAACCTGTTGGGGGGCAGATCCTTTCTTGCCCCTTCCTGGGAGACTGTCAACATGGATGCCAGTCTATCAGGTTGGGGGGGGGGGGTTCTGGAAGTCCCAGCGGTTCCAGGGGAGGTGGGGCCCTCAGGAGGCCCACACACCTGGCTCGCTTGACTACTCATCTTCAGGGCCTGCCTGTTCCGGGGCGCTCGGACAACCTGATGGCAGTTGCCTACATCAATCATCAGGGAGGGACCCGGAGCAAGAGGTCCCTCCAGGAAGTGTCTCTGATCCTGACCTGGGTGGAGGCCAATGTTCCCTGCATATCAGCGGTATACATTCAGGGGGGTCCCTCTGCAACAGGGTGTTCCAATCTCTGTATCACCGTTGGGGCCAACCAGATGTGGATTTGTTTGCGTCCTGTCACAATCACAAGCTCCCAGGATCCTCTGGCCGTGACCACGGATGCTTTAGTAATGTCATGGCAGGTCATTCAGTTCCTGTATGTCTTCCCTCCGTTCCCCCTGCTGAGCAGGGTTCTGCGCAAGATTGCTCTGGAGGGGGTGCCAGCAATTCCGGTGGCCCCCAGGTGGCCAAGAAGAGTGTGGTTCACAGACGTGGTGCAGATGGCAGTAGACCAGTACGTTCTGCCAGGGGTGCCAGATCTGTTCACTCAGGACCCCTTACGCCATCCCAATTTACAAACTCTTGCTTTGACGACCTGGCTGCTGAAACCTCCATCTTGATGGAGAAAGGCTTGTCCGCCTCGGTGGTTGATACCATGGTGCAGTGCAGGCTAGGAAGAAAACTTCTTCTTCCATCTATTACAGGGTTTGGCGTACCTACTTTGACTGGTGTGAGTCTAGGTCTTCCCTGTCGGGTGTTTTCAGTCCCCAGGGTTCTGGAGTTCTTACAGCATGGGTTGGAGTCGGGACTCTAACTCAGTACTCTGAAGGGTCAGGCTTCTGCCCTGCCTGTTTTCTTTCAGAAGTCTTTTGCTCAGCATTCTCTGATTTAGACCTTTTTTCCAGGGGGTCGCTCATGTGCGTTCCCCACGTAAACCTGTGGTCCCTGTTTGGGATTTGAACTTGGTTTTGTCTGATTTTCAGGGTGCTCCCTTTGAAACTATGCAGGATTCTGCTCTGGCTGGTTTTACCGTCAGGGTTGTTTTTCTGGTAGCCATTACTTCGGTCAGGCGTGTGTCTGACTTGGCGGCTTTTTCTATTCAGCCCCCATACCTTGGGAGACACCAGGACAAGGTGGTGTTCCGCGTTAAGCCAGATTTTCTGCCTAGGGTAGTGTCTGCCTTTCATAGAATCAAGATATTGTTCTTCCTTCTTTGTGCCCTAATCCTAGCTACGCTAAGGAGAGGGTTTTGCATTCCTTGGATGTGGTCAGGTGTTTGAAGTATTACCTGGTGGTCACTGCGTCCTTCAGGGAAACTGATGCTCTTTTTTTTTTTTGTGGTCCCTTCTGGGCCCAGGATGGGTTTGGCTCATGCCAAGTCTACTATTAGCAAATGGATCCGTCTGGCCGTGATTCAGGCCTATTCTGCTAAGGGGAGGAGTCCTCCCTTCGCCTTACTGCACATTCTACTCGTGCTATTGGTGCCTCTTTGGCCTTCCAGCACCAGGCTTCTGCTGAACAAGTTTGCAAGGCCGCTACTTGGTCTTCTGTTCATACCTTTTCAAAGTTTTACAAGGTTGACGTTAGGGCCTCAGCTGATGCTGTTTTTTGCCGCAAGGTTTTGCAGGCGGCAGTGGTTTAAACTGTCTGCTGTTACCTTTTTTATTGGGGATCCCACCCTACTTTATGGACACTGCTATTGGATGTCCCAAGTGTAAGTAATCTATCTGGAGCAGGACGTACTGTATACTAAGAATAATACAATTCTGTGAAATGCTCACTTGTAGAATTGGTATTATAAGTATACAGTACGTCCTGATCCACCCCACCCTGGTTTTTGCATTATTCTGGATCCCCTGTATGGTGATTGTTGTTATTGTTATAAGTTACCAGTTTTTGGGTGGTTAAATTCTCCCGGCTTCTTGTTCACTGCTTTTCAATGCTGGGGATTTGTGGTTTGAGGGGCCGGGAGGAGCCTGTTTTTACATGTCTCTGCAGTGCAGCGCCATCTGGCGGAGGATAACCCAAGTGTAAGTAATCTATCTGGAGCAGGACGTACTGTATACTTAGAATACCAATTCTACAGGTGAGCATTTCACAGAATTGTATTTTTTTCTCCTGTTTTATTTTTTAGAATTTGGAAGAAGGATAGAAAAGGGTTGTGGTTCCTCCCGGTCCCTTTTGGGATTGGTTTTAGGCTTAGGCCCTTTTAGGTCTGATTGCCAAATAAAAAAAAAAAAAAAAACACCATAAGGGAGACATCAGGGGATAGTGATTCTGGCATCCCATTGGAGCGGGCGGGCTCTGCCCCTTATGTAAGTGGGATCCCCTGGGTAGTTTCAGTACGGTTTGTTCCACTTGCGCCATGAGAATTGGTTAGACCATAATAGAGCGGCGGCTCAGGACTTTAGTCCAGTTATTGCTGGTGTGAGCGCAACGGCTCACCCATCCCTTCCTTCCCCTGTAGAGGGGGAAGGCAGCGAGGCACAGTCAGATGTGGTGCACAGGTTGGATAACCTGGAGGGACAGTTATCTTTGGTTATTCCAAAGAAGGCCACCTATAAGAGGAGGCATTGGAACCTGTTGCGGAGGAAAGAGATTTATTTGCCTCTTTTGGAGAGTGGGAGGAAGAAGAGTATATAGATGAGCAGCTCTCAGAAGCCGAGTTACGCTCTGGTGAGGAAGATAGTAACTCTATATTCTAAGCATACAGTACGTCCTGCTCCATCTATAATACTTACACGTGGGTAATCCTCCGCCAGATGGCGCTGTTCACTGCAGACATGCAAAAAACAGGCTCCTCCCGGCCCTTCATATACCCAAGGACCTCCCACAAATCCCCAGATTTCTCTGCAGTGCTGACTGCGAAGACATGAAGTATCAACTCTCTCGCAGGTGAGCGGGGCTATTACAGCCTGCGGCCCTGTGAGACTATTTCCACCCTTCCTCTGTGTGATGTACCTCCCAGCCTGGGCTGCGCTGGCCGGGTGAAGGTAGGCAGCACCATGTGCAACGCTCCACCGCAATCCCCCACCATAGGGTAGGCGGTCAAGGCCGATGGTGAGCCTTCAGGGGATGCCCCTCCCGCATCATTGCCCCACGCCCCATGTAGCGGTGGACCCTATGTTAACGGGTCGCCTTCCTCCCTCGTTCCCCCCTTAGTCAGGGGGAAAAGAAAGGGGGGGGGGGGTTGTGTGTATGGCAGCTTCAGTGTATACTTACACGCTTATGGCTTGGCTGTGTTTCACTGGGAACGGGGATCAGAGCCGCACTCTTACATTACTGTCAACCGCAGCACCATTAGTCTGCTTTCTGCTCGCACCGCTTGCGGACGCCTCGGCGTCTTCTTCTTCCTTCCTTCACTCTTTTAGCCTTAGTGGCTCTTCCTAGATTGCGCTGGCTTGAGCGCCTGTCTTATTCTGTCACAGACCGGGGTTCATTCCCCGACGGGGAGCCGCAGGAGAGCCCGAGTACTGCTCTCGGCTGTGCCTGTCCTGGCTCCAAGCGCCATTTACAATATGCTTTTCTACCTTGCTACTTTTCTACTTTCTGTGCCCTCATGGGCTAGATGCCTTACGAGCTTCGTGCTCGCTGGTGAGGGGCGTGGTTCCGGCTTGGCGCACTACGCGTCACGATCGGCTCAGGCCCGCCCTCCGAGGTTCGCTTGGCGCCATTTTCTTCTCCCGCACGCGTGGTGAAGATCGTCCTCTCCTCTCTGTATGTGAGTGCCCTTGCGGGCGACTTTTCTTTACTCTATCCCCATTGCGCATGGCTCTGACATCCTGTTCCCCCTTATGTCTTTCAGACTGCGGATTTCACAAGTGGCTTCTCCCGGCCCAGCGTAGCTCCTGGTCGTGACCATAAAAAATTACTCCCACTTCCCAGCGGGTTATTGGGGCATCCAGGGTAGCTTCCAGAGTCAATCCCTACTGGCATATGGATGCATCTCAGGATATTGTGAACGGGGTTCCTTCGGGACAAGCCCGGCTGTGTGTAGCTTGTGGGGTCTTACCTAGCAGCGATGACAATGCACGGGTCTGTGTTCCTTGTGCACAGCAGGCGCTATCGGTGCTTTCCGTCTCCTCTGAGGCTGGGCCTGCACCCCGCCGCACTTCACCTACTCCCCCAAGCCTGAGTCTAACCCCCAATACCAGTGGGGATTCTCATCCTGATCTAGCCACGAGGCTGGCTAGTGTTGAAAACTTGCTTGCTAATTCCTTAGCGCGTAAAGCCACCGCCAAGAGGCGGCACTTGAACCCTGAATTGGCCCTCTTCCCTATAGAACCTGATGATTTGTTGCATTCTTATGCCCATATCCCCTCGGACGAAGGGGGACTGTTCTCTGACTCAGGGTCATATGACGATGAGTCCAGGGGTCAGGAAGAGTCTGGCTCCGAGCATTGGTCCTCGGATGATATTGATAGACTGCTGGTCTAGATCTTTGAGGTTCTGTCCCTCTCTCCCCCTGCTGCGGCACCCCGACAAAGCGGTGATCTTTTCCATACTGCTAAAGCTCATTTGGAATTCCCCGAGCAAACCCATTTCAATTGCCTCGTGCTTAAAGAATGGGAACATCCTAGCAGACTTCAAGGGGTCCCTAAGAGCGTGGATAGGAAATATCCCTTCCCCGCTGACTTGATCAAGTGCTGGTCATCGCCGCCTGAGGTCGATGCTCCTATTCTAGGGTTGTCCAACACCTCTATTATGCACTCTCCTGACACTACTACGCTACGGGACTCTGAGGACCGGCGTGTTGACCAACTGGCATGTCATGCCTTTGCATTTGGGGGAGCGACTCTGCGCCCGGTTTGCGCCTTAGCCATTACGGCAGTAGCGCTCAGGGCCGTGGTGAGGATTGCTCTCGATGGCACAGATGAGTTGCCTCCTGATACTGTCAACGCTCTGTCCAGCTGTGATGCGTTTGTGAACTTTATCCTGTCTGCATCGGACGATGCTATTAAGATGTGTGTCAGGTCATCTGCCCTGGTGGTTGCTATACGCCGCGCGGTCTGGTTGCGCCAGTGGGCCGCAGACAATGCCGCCAAGAAAGCTCTCACGGGGCTTCCGTTTAAAGGGCTGCGCTTGTTTGGGGATCGATTAGACCTCTTTGCCAAGGGAAGCAAGTTGCCCCAGCGCAGGCGGCAGACTCGGCCTTTTCGTGGCCAAGGCTTCCTATCAACCCCCTACAGTGGGGCCAAACAGTCCTTCGCTGGGGCCCGAGCTGATTCCTGGCACAGGAACAGAGGGCGCCGTCCAGGTTCCTCCTGGGGAACCAAGACCAAAGCCCCTCCCAAGGCCCCCCAGGCAGGGTGGGGGGACGTCTACAGAACTTCGAGCACGTCTGGCGGCGCCACGTCTCAGACCGGTGGATTCAGGAGGTAGTGTCCTCCGGCTACAAGATAGAATTTGCTATACGGCCCCCACCAGGTTCATTGGGTCTCGAATCCCTCAAGACCCTGCCTCAGCTCAGGTCTTGTTGCTGGCCGTACAGGGTCTCATGGACCTAGGGGTCATTTGCAAGGTCCCCCCTGGAGACAGGGGCACGGGGTTCTACTCAAACCTTTTCACAGTACCCAAAAAGGATGGGTCAGTCAGGCCCATTCTGGATTTAAAGTGGACCAACACCCAGGATTTTGACTATCCTGGGTCTTGGTCCACTTCGTTGGGACACCCCCGATCGGGGTGCCCTGCTGTGTGAAAGCCCCCCCGATCACCCAGAAAACTCACCTCTCCCCGCTCCCACGTGGCCGCGGACAAGCGATCTGACAGCAACGGACAAGCGGCTCCTCCGCCACCGCCTCCCGTGCGTCACTCTTGACGCGCGCACGCCCGCGCCGGCCATTCACAGACGGCCGGCGTGCGCACGTCTAGAGGGGCAAGGTAAGGGGATTTGGGGCGTTTGGGGCGGTTTCACCCCGCGGGACATCCCGATCTCGGATGTCCCGCGGGGAGGGAGGTGATCGGCCCGGGAATCTTTAAGATCACGGGAGGGTGATGGTCCACTTTAAAAATCCTCAACAAATTTGTCAAGAACAGGCACTTTCGCATGGAAACTCTGCGCTCGGCCATTGGCTCACTGCGCCCAGGGGACTTCATGATGTCAGTAGACATCAAGGATGCTTACCTTCATGTCCCGGTGTTTCCGGGACACCAAAGGTTTCTCAGATTTGCACTGAAAGATCAGCATTACCAGTTTGTGGCCCTGCCATTCGGCCTAACGTTGGCTCCCAGGGTGTTCACCAAGGTGCTGGCAGGGGTGATGTCCCTGATAAGGCTTACGCGTGCTGCCCTACCTGGACGATATCCTCATCACCTCTCGGTCTCTGTGGCAGGCAGAGTTGGACACTCGGCTGGTAGTGTCCACCCTGGAGTCCTTCGGCTGGGTGATCAATTACCCCAAGTCATCCCTGTCCCCCTCCTCGGTGACTCCGTTCCTGGGAATGATTCTGGATACAGTTCAGTCAAGGATATTCCTTCCTCAACAGAAGGTGGAAGCTCTGACAGCGCAGGCGAGGTTCCTGCTCTCGAGCCCACAGTTCTCCATTCGGCAGGGAATGCAGTTGGTGGGCCTGATGGTGGCGAGCTTCGAGGCGGTGCCCTTTGCCCAGTTCCATTTGAGACCTCTGCAGCTTCACCTTCTGTCAGTTTGGGACAAGAACCCTGCGTCCTTGGACGGGTTCTTTGTGTTTCCCCCCTCGGTCAGACAGTGGCTGGACCACAGGAACTTGACAGGGGGAAGGTCTTTTCTGACCCCATCCTGGGAGACGGTCACAATGGATGCCAGTCTGTCAGGTTGGGGAGGATTCTAGAAGTCCCTGCGCTTCCAGGCGACGTGGGGCCCTCAGGAGGCCCATTTACCCATCAACATTCTGGAATTACGGGCAGTCAGGTTGGTTCTGGAGCGTTTGACCCAACACCTTGAGGGGTCTGTCGGTCCAAGTTCGCTCAGACAACAGAACGGCGGTTGCCTACATCAATCATCAGGGAGGGAACCGGAGCAAGGGTGCTCTCCAAGAGGTGTCTCAGATTCTGACATGGGCGGAGGCCAATGTTTAATGCATTTCGGCTGTTTACATTCCGGGGGCGGAGAACCTGCTGGCGGATGCCCGTCCCGTCAGGGGGAGTGGTCCCTCTGCAACACGGTATTCCAGTCCCTGTGTCACCGTTGGGGCCTACCGGATGTGGATCTGTTTGCTTCCCGTCACAATCACAAGCTCCCGGCCTTCGTCTCACTGTCTCGGGATCCTCTGGCCATGGCCACGGATGCTCTGTCTATGTCTTGGAGGGAGTTTCGACTCCTGTATGTGTTTCCACCGTTCCCCCTTCTGGTGAGGGTTCTACGCAAGATTGCTCTGGAAGGGGTACCTGTGATTCTGGTGGCCCCCAGGTGGCCAAGAAGAGTGTGGTTCGCAGACGTGGTTCAAATGGCAGTGGATCAGTACGATCTGCCAAGCATACCAGATCTGCTAACTCAAGGGTCCTTACGCCATCCCAATTTACAAACTCTGGCTTTGACGGCCTGGCTGCTGAAACCTCCATCTTGATGGAGAAGGGGTTGTCTGCCTCTGTGGTGGCTACTATGGTGCAGGCCAGGAAGAAGACTTCTTCTGCTATTTATTATAGAGTATGGCGTTCCTACATTGACTGGTGTGAGTCCAGGTCTCTTCCCTGCTGGGAATTCTCTGTCCCTAGGGTCCTGGAGTTTTTACAGCATGGTTTGGACTTAGGTCTCAAACTAAGTACTCTGAAGGGTCAGGTTTCTTCCCTATCTTTCTGCCCTTCTTTCAGAAGACCTTTGCTCAACATCACCTAATTAAGACCTTCTTCCAGGGGGTCACTCACGTGCGTCCCCCTCGAAAGCCTATGGTCCCTGTTTGGGATTTGAATTTGGTTTTTGTCTGCCTTGCAGGGTGCTCCCTTTGAGCCTATTCAAGATGCTGCTCTGGTCGTTCTCACTCTCAAGGTTGTCTTCTTGGTGGTTATTACTTCGGTTAGGCGTGTGTCAGAGCTGGCCGCTCTATCTATTCAGCCTCCATACTATGAGCGACACCAGGACAAGGTGGTGTTCCGCTTCAAACCGGATTTTCTGCCAAAAGTTGTCTCGGCATTTCATTTGAACCAGGATATTGTTCTTCCTTCTCTGTGTCCCAATCCTCGCAACGACAAGGAGCGGGTTCTGCATTCCTTGGACGTAGTCAGGTGCTTGAAGTATTACCTGGTTGTCACTAAGGCCTTCAGGAAGACTGATGCTCTCTTTGTTGTGCCTTCGGGGCCTAGGAAAGGTTTGGCTCCCGCCAAGTCTACCATCAGTAAATGGATTCGTCAGGCTGTGATTGAGGCCTATTCTACTAAGGGGAAGACTCCCCCTTTCCGTCTTACGGCTCATTCCACTCGTGCTATTGGTGCCTCTTGGGCCTTTCAGCAACAGGCCTCTGTTGAACAAGTTTGCAAGGCCGCTACTTGGTCTTCTGTTCACAACTTTTCAAAGTTTTACAAGGTTGATGTTCGGGCCTCAGCTGATGCTGCTTTTGGCCGTAAGGTTTTACAGGCGGTTGTAGTTTGAGCTACGTGCCGTTGCCTTTGTTGTTGGGGATCCCACCCTACTTTATGGACACTGCTATTGGATGTCCCACGTGTAAGTATTATAGATGGAGCAGGACGTACTGTATGCTTAGAATAATACAATTCTGTGAAATACCTGCAGAATTGATATTATATGCATACAGTACATCCTGCTCCACCCCACCCTGGTTTCACCTTGTTCTGGATCCCCTGTATGGTGATTGTTATCATTGTTATTGTTACCAGTTTGGTGGTTGGTCTCTCCCGGCTTCTTTTTCTCACTGCTTTTCAATGCTGGGGATTTGTGGGAGGTCCCTGGGTATATGAAGGGCCGGGAGCAGCCTGTTTTTTGCATGTCTGCAGTGAACAGCGCCATCTGGCGGAGGATCACGTGTAAGTATTATAGATGGAGCAGGACGTACTGTATGCGTATAATATCAATTTTACAGGTGAGTATTTCACAGAATTTTATTTTTTTTCTCTTCTGATGAGGACCCCCTCCTCGCAGGCGAAACACAGTGTCTGCTCTCTTCGGTTTTTGAAACTTTGAATATCACTCTCTCCCCTATTGTATCTTGTACTCAGAATATCCACTGTCAAATCTGTAAAACTGCGTTTGAAATAGTGTATGTACTGTATGTTCTACCCTGTCTGTAATTACTACTTTGTAAAGCGCTACGGAAGATGATGGCGCTATATAAATGAACAATAATAATAATAATAATATCACCCCTCCTGAGGTGGCAAAAAGAGGGAAGGATGATCTGTTTAAGCCAGAAAGGCAAAGGCAGGTGTTCCCGGAGCAGCCGCACTTTTCTAAAATGGTGTTAAAGTAATGGGAAAATTAAAAAAAAAAAAAAAAAATTACCGGCTGTTCCTAGGATACTAGGCTCTAGGTATCCCTTTCCGGTGGACATGATTAAGCTTTGGTCTTACCCACCTGAGGTGGATTCTCCAGTAGCAGGCTTGTCTAATACTTCCATCATGCCGTCTGCTACTATGGGATCTCTTAAAGAGAGACGAATGGATCAATTGGCCCGCCATGCTTTTGCTATGAAAGGATCCTTTCTACGTCCTGTTTGTGCCATGGCCATTGTGTCCCTGGCTTCAAGGAAGAAGATGAAAAAAATAAATAAATAAAAGTTTAGCCAGGGCTAAGTCTCGCAGGCTTATTCAAGAGTCCAAAGATTTTAAGGATTGTTTGGACTTTAACTCGTTCGCTATCACTGCAATGGATGATGCAGTCAGGCTAGCTGCTAGAACTTCTGCTCTGTTTGTGCCTTGCGCCGTTCCTTATGGCTAAGACAATGGTTGTCGGTTGCCGCTGCTAAGAAAGCTCTTATAGATCTACCTTTTTAGGGAGCAGATTTTTTGGAGAAAAGCTGGACGGTATGGTGAAGGATGGCAAACTGCCTCAGAGGACGACTCGGCCTTTTCAGAGGACTCCATCATATCGACTCTTTTGGACTGGCAGAGCGGCCTTTCGTCCTTGCTCCGTAGAGATTTTTGAGGTAGAGCGCGTAATAGGGCAGGAGGGGCCTGGAGAAGTGGGCCTAATCCTCCAGCCAAGCCCACTCCAGCATGAGGGGGCGCCCTCACCCAAGCGGGTGGGGGGACGGCTTTTGCATTTTGCTCATATCTGGAGGCGCCACGTGGCGGGTCTTTGGATCCTAGAGGTGGTGTCATCGGGCTACAAGATCGAGTTTGCAGCCAGACCCCCTGCAAGGTTCCTTCGGTCAGGGGCATCTCTGTGCGGCGTGTTTCTGAATTAGCCGCCTTATGTATGAAGTCTCCTTATTTTGAGTTACACAGAGACAAAGTAGTTTTTCAGTTTGGGATGCCAAGCGTATTTAGTATAACAGGCGGCCTAATGCAGGTTTGGGATGCCCTGCGGCCTGGTGTTTTTTTTGTTGAAGGCAGACCAAGAACCAATTCAAAATGCAATACTTTGATTAAGCTGAGGAAGGATCAACAAGCGTATTTAGTATAACAGGCTGCCTAATGCAGGTTTGGGATGCCCTGCGGCCTGGTGTTTTTTTTGTTAAAGTCAGACCAAAAACTAATTCAAAATGCAATACTTTGATTAAGCTGAGGAAGGATCAACAAGCGTATTTAATATAAAAGATAGGCTGCCTAATGCAGGTTCTGGATGCTCTGCGGCCTGGTGTTTTTTTTGTTAAAGGCAGACCAGAAACCAATTCAAAATGCAATACTTTGATTAAGCTGAGGAAGGATCAACATGTGTATTTAGAGTAACAGGCTGCCTAATGCAGGTTTGGGATGCCCTGCGGCCTGGTGTTTTTTTTTATTAAAGGCAGGCCAAAAACCAATTCAAAATGCAATACTTTGATTAAGCTGAGGAAGGATCAACAAGCATATTTAGTATAGCAGATAGGCTTCTAAGTGCAGGTTTGGGATGCCCTGCAGCCTGGTGTTTTTTTTGTTAAAGGCAGACCAAAAACTAATTCAAAATGCAATACTTTGATTAAGCTGAGGAAGGATCAACAAGCGTATTTAGTATAACAGGCTGCCTAATGCAGGCTTGGGATGCCCTGCGGCCTGGTGTTTTTCGGTTTAAGCCTGATTTTTTCACCTAAGGTCGTCTCTCCCTTTCACCTTAATCAAGAGGTAACTTACCTCCTTTATGCCCAGTTCCGGCTAATGCTAAGGAAAGGGCGCTTCTTTAGATGTAGTAAGAGCCATAAGATATTACTTGGCAGCTACAGATTCCTTCCCCAAACGGATTTCCTTTTTTGTTATATCGGAAAGGCCAAGAAAGGGGCTTCCGCCAGCTAAAGCCACTGTCAGTAAGTGGATTAGGCAGGCAGTAGGAAGAGCCTACTCGGCCAAGCATCAGGCTTCGAGGGAACAGGTTGCAAAACTGCCACCTGGTCTTCGGTTCATACATTTACCAAATTTTACAAGGTGGATGTTAGAGCCTCAGCTGACGCTGTGGTTGGTCGATGAGATTCTTCAGGCAGTAGTGAAATGAACTGCCTGCTTTTCTGCGTTAGGGCACTGCTTTTGGAGATCCCAAGCGTAAGGAGTGCCTGGAATGGATTGGAAGAAAAAACACAATTCTGTGAGGTACTCACCTGTAGAATTGTTTTTTCTGGGAATCCATTCCAGGCACTCCGGCCCACCCGTTTTGGGTCGTGATCTATCTTTTGATGCTTTTTTTGATGGTGTTTAGTCCATTTATTTCATTAGCATTTAAAAAAAAAAAGAGAGAGAGAATAGCAAAAGTGTAAGAGAAAGTGAAAAGAACAAAACTTAATTTCTGAGAGTATTCTCGCGGAGTTCGGTGTAAAGTAACATGGACTCCTATATAGGCGCTCCCGGCCTGCCTCTGTTTTTCTGTTTTTTACTGCTTTTTAAGTAAACTGATCTTGGTGAGGAGGCAGCTGCTACTTATGGGCCGGGAGGGGCCGCACCTGTTTTCTTTCTTGCAGTCACATGATCAGCAAGGAGGTAATCCCAAGCGTAAGGAGTGCCTGGAATGGATTCCCAGAAAAACCAATTCTACAGGTGAGTACCTCACAGAATTGTGTTTTTTTTTTCAGAAATTTCGTGATGGTGCTCCTATAAAGGAGGATGTTTGATACCCCAGAATTATGTGATATAGTGTGTCTGCTTTTAAATATAAGCAGCAAGGTGGGACAAATTATAAAAATGCTTAGGACAACAAAACATACCAAAAGCACTGGTGGTAGAGGCCAGGAATTAGAGTAAACTGTTCCTCATCATTCTTAATTGAATTATTTATCGCACAACCGGAAGCTTCAGTATAAACACTTATATATCTTGCAGTTAAAAAAAATGCAGTGAACTTCACTCCACTTCAAATAATTTTTAGATAAGGACTAAAGACTTACCATTCTTTCTACAACTGCACAAGAGCAAAATCGAAGTTGTGCTACACACTAAACAGCATAAGTACATCATGCTTTTATCCCAAATTAGCTGGTGCCGGTACTGTGGCATGTTTTTTATTCTTAGTATACAGTACGTCCTGCTCAAAATCTAATATTTACACTTGGGGATATACTCCGCCAGATGGCGCTGGACTGCAGAGACATCGAAAATAGGCTCCTCCCGGCCCCTCAAATACCCAGGGACCTCCCACAAATCCCCAGAATTTCTCTGCAGTCTGGCTGCGAAAGACGAGAAATGTCTCTCTACTCGCAGGTGAGCGGGGCTATTAGCCCACGGCCCTGTAGGACTATTCCCACCCGTTCCACTAGTAATATGCCTCCCAGCCTTGGCTGCGCTGGTCGGGTGAAGGTAGGCAGCACTGCTGTTAGGTGCTTAGGAGCGCTGCTCCACCGCAATCCCCCACCAAAGGGAAGGCGGTTCAGGCTTATGGTGAGCCTCTATGGGATGCCCCTCCCGCACTAGTGCCCCCTTGCCCCTGCCCATCGGTGGGCCCTGTTAAGTGGCCGCTGTCCTCCCTCATCCTCCTCGTAGCCTTCGGGGGAAAAGAGGGGGGGTGTAAATATGTATGCTATGCATTCTGTGTTTTACACCCTTTTTCCATTCTGTTTAATCTTGTGTCAGCTGCCACGCTGGCTTGTATTTACTGTCTTTTTAAAATTGCCGCCACCGCGCGCTGACTTTGTTCCGCGCTTGGCGGCGGCATTACCTCAGGCGCTGGTGCGCCATCATTGGCTGCTTGCACGTTCTGGCTTCGTGCTCTTCGGGGGGGGGGGGAGGGGCCCGTCTATGGCGCGCTCCGCGTCATCGCTGATACCGGCCCTCGAGGTATACTGATGCCATCTTTATCCTGCTTGGTTGGCCCATGCGTGACGGACCCCTACCTACCGCGGTCTGTAAGTGCCCTCGCGGGCGGCTTTATATCTTTCACTTTTATTACTGTGTGCTTACAGGTCTTGTCTGCTTATGTCTTTCAGGCGGGGCAAACCCTTTTGGCTTCTCCCGGCCCTGTATTAGTATATAACTTGTAGGCTTTGTAAATATAATACTCCCACTTCCCTAGCGGGTTATTGGGGCATCCGGGGTTGCTATATAGCGTTATTCCCTATCGGCGTATAGCGCCGCTATAATCACCATATGGAGGCATCCCAGGATAATGTGACCGGGGTCCCTTCGGGACAAGACCGGCTGTAACGTGTGGGCAGCCTCATGCTGATGCTGACAAGGCGCGGGTCTGTGTACCCTGTGCTGAGCAGGTGCTTGCATTGCAATCTGGCCTGCCATTGGCTGCACCTCGTTTCACTTCACCTACTACCCCAAAGCTTAAACCTCACTCCTGCTGAGTTGCATACTTGTGGGGATTCTCAGCCTGATGTGTCTTCTAGACTGGCTATTGTTGAGCAGTTGATTGCTAAGTCCTTAGCGCGTAAGGCTCCTGCTAAGAAGCGGCACTTGACGCCAAATGTCACTGTTTTCCCTATGGGAACTGAGGAGTTTTGGAATCTTTGTGGCTATACCCCGTCTGATGAAGGGGAGCTCTTTTCTGATTCAGGCTCATCTGATGAGAGACCAAGGGGTCATGACGATTCTGGCTCTGACCCCTGGGCCCCGTATGACACTGACAGATTATTGACCCAGATTTTTGAGGTTCTGTCCATCCCTCTCCCTGTTGCGGCTCCCAGGCAAAGAGGGGAGCTTTTCCATACAGCAAAATCACGTTTGGGATTTCCCGAGCAGGCACATTTCCATAACCTTGTGCTCAAGGAATGGGAGCGCCCCAGTAAACTTCCTGGGGTTCCAAAAAGTTGGGATAGGAAGTATCCTTTTCCTGCTGAGGTGGTTAAATGTTGGTCATCCCCCCCCCCCCCCTGAGATGGATGCCCCGATCCTAGGGCTATCTAACCCCTCTGTCATGCATTCTCCTGACTCTACTACCCTGCGGGATGCTGAGGACCGGCGCATTGACCAGCTGGCATCCCAAGCCTTTGCATGTGCGGGGACGGTGCTGCGCCCGGTCTCTGCCTCTGCCATTACTGCTAGGGCCACTAGAACCCTTATCAGAAATATGCTTGATAGTGCCCCTGATGATTTGCCTTGTGAGATGTTTAATGCAAATTTAATGTAAATTTTGTCCTCTCAGCATTGGATGACACCATCAGAATGTGTGCCAAAACTTCTGCCCTTGTGGTGGCTATACGCCGCTCGATTTGGCTGCGCCAGTGGGCTGCTGACAACGCTGCCAAGAAGGCCCTCACTGGGTTTCCCTTTAAAGGACTGCGCCTGTTTGGGGACCGCCTGGACCTTTTTGCTAAGGGAGACAGGTTACCCCAGCGCAGGCGGCAATCTCGGCGCTTTCGGGGTCAGGGTTCCTTCTCCTCCCCTTAGCGTGGTGCAGGGAAGGGGGGTTTCCTTTCCTGGGGCCCGGGGAGGCTTCTGGGGTAGAGGCAGAGGACGTGGACGTCTTGGCTCCTCCTGGGGTCCCAAAGCAAAATCCTCTCCCAAGCCCTCTCAGGCATGATGGGGCACCCTCACCCATCTGGGTGGGGGGACGGCTGCAGCACTTCGCTCACATCTGGAGGCTTCATGTATCAGACCTGTGGATTCAGGAGGTAGTGTCCTCCGGTTACAAGTTGGAGTTTGATGCCGATCCCCCTCCAAGATTCATCAGATCCCGGATTTCTCAGGACCCTGTGTCGGCTCAGGAGCTAGTGCAAGCAGTGCAAGGCCTCCTGGAGCTGGGGGTCATCTGCCAGGTCCCCTTAAGAGAAAAAGGCAAGGGCTTTTATTCCAACCTATTCACAGTACCCAAAAAAGATGGTTCAGTCAGGCCCATCCTGGACTTGAGGATCCTCAACAAGTTGGTCAGGGGCAGGCGCTTTCGCATGGAGACTCTGCGCTCTGCCGTCAGTTCCCTGCGCCAAGGGGATTTCATGACTTCTGTGGACATCAAAGATGCTTATCTTCATATTTCTGTGTTCCCAGGTCATCAAAGGTTCCTCAGGTTCGCTCTGATGGATCAACACTACCATGCTCTCCCCCCTGGTCAGGAGGTCCCTCTCGTGGTGGATGGACTCAAGGAACCTGTTGGGGGGCAGATCCTTTCTTGCCCCTTCCTGGGAGACGGTCACCACGGATGCCAGTCTGTCAGGTTGGGGGGGTTTCTGGAAGTCCCTGCAGTTCCAGGGGAGGTGGGGCCCTCAGGAGGCCCACACACCTATCAATGTCTTGGAACTGCGGGCGATCAGGCTAGTTCTGGCTCACTTGACTACTTACCTTCGGGGCCTGCCTGTTCAGGTGCGCTCGGACAACCAGACGGCAGTTGCCTACATCAGTCGTCAGGGAGGGACCCGGAGCAAGGGGGCCCTCCAGGAAGCGTCACTGATCCTGACTTGGGTGGAGGCCAATGTCCCCTGCATATCAGCTGTGTACATCCCGGGGGTGGAAAATCGCCTGGCTGACTCTCTGAGCAGGGGGACCTCTCGCCAGGGAGAATGGTCTCTATGCAGCAGGGTGTTTGAATCTCTGTGTCACCGTTGGGGCCAACCAGATGTGGATCTGTTTGCGTCCCGCCACAATCACAAGCTCCCAGCTTTTGTCTCTGTCCCAGGATTCTCTGGCCTTGACCTCGGATGCGCTAGCAATGTCATGGCAGGACTTTCGGTTCCTGCATGTCTTCTCTCCAATCCCCCTGCTGGGCAGGGTTCTGCGCAAGATTGCTCTGGAAGGGGTGCCAGCAATTCTGGTGGCCCCCAGGTGACCAATAAGAGTGTGGTTCGCAGATGTGGTACAGCTGGCAGTAGATCAGTACGCTCTGCCCTTGGTGCCAGATCTGCTCACTCAGGGCCCACTACGCCATCCCAATTTACAAACTCTGGCTTTGACGGCTTGGCTGCTGAAACCTCCATCTTGATGGAGAAGGGGCTGTCTTCCTCGGTTGTGGATACTTTGATTAAAGCTAGGAAGAAGTCTACCTCTTCCATTTATTACAGGGTTTGGCGTGCCTACATTGACTGGTGTGAGTCTAGGTCTCTTCCCTGTCGTGTGTTCTCTATTCCCAGGATTCTGGAGTTCCTGCAGCATGGGTTAGAGATGGGGCTCCAACTCAGTACTCTGAAGGGTCAGGTTTCTGCCCTGGCTATTTTCTTCCAGAAGTCCTTTGCTCAGCACCCTCTGATCAGGACTTTTTTCCAGGGGGTCACTCATGTGCGCCCCCCACGTAAGCCTATGATGCCTGTTTGGGATCTGAACTTGGTTCTGTCAACCTTGCAGGGTGCTCCCTTTGAACCTGTGCAGGATGCTGCCTTGGCCATTCTTACACTCAAGGTTTTATTTCTGGTGGCTATCACTTCTGTCAGGCGTGTGTCTGAGTTGGCTGCGCTTTCCATTCAGCCCCCCTACTATGAGAGACACCAGGACAAGTTGGCGTTTCATTTCAAACCTGACTTTCTGCCTAAGGTAGTGTCTGTCTTTCATTTGAATCAGGATATTGTTCTTCCTTCTTTGTGCCCTAATCCTAGCAATGCTAAGGAGAGAGTTTTGCACTCTTTGGATGTGGTTAGGTGTCTGAAGTACTATCTGGTGGCTACTGCACCTTTCAGGAAAACTGATGCTCTTTTTGTGGTCCCTTCTGGTCCTAGGAAGGGTTTGGCTCCTGCCAAGTCTACTATCAGCAAGTGGATTCGTCAGGCTGTGATTCAGGCCTACTCTGCTAAGGGGAAGAATCCTCCCTTCCGCCTTACTGCTCATTCCACTGGTGCTATTGGTGCCTCTTGGGCCTTTCAGCACCAGGCTTCTGTTGAACAAGTTTGCAAGGCCGCTACTTGGTCTTCTGTTCATAGTTTTACAAGGTTAATGTTAGGGCCTCAGCTGATGCTGCTTTTGGCTGAAAGGTTCTGCAGGCGGCAGTGGTTTAAACTGTCTGCTGCTGATTTTTATTGGGGATCCCACCCTACTTTATGGACACTGCTATTGGATGTCCCAATTGTAAGTATTAGATTTGGAGCAGGACGTACTATATACTTAGAATAATACAATTCTGTGATTACTCCCCTGTAGAATTGGTATTATGAGTATACAGTACGTCCTCCTCCACCCCACCCTTGGTTTTGCATTATCTTGGATCCCCTGTATGGTGATTATCATTGTTATAGTTACTAGTTTGGGTTGTTTTAATTCTCCCGGCTTCTCGTTAACTGCTTTTCAATGCTGGGGATTTGTGGGAGGTCCCTGGGTATTTGAGGGGCCGGAAGGAGCCTATTTTCGATGTCTCTGCAGTCCGGCACCATCTGGCGGAGTATATCCCCAAGTGTAAGTATTAGATTTGGAGCAGGACGTACTGTATACTCATAATACCAATTCTACAGGTGAGTAATCACAGAATTATATTTTTCATTTCATACTTTGTATGTTCCATTGTACTGTGGTATAGTAGCTTATCTTTTCAGATCTGTACAGATAAACCACTTTTTTTTTCAATCTAAATGAAGGCTCCAGACACCAAAAAATGTGAATTTGGCACTCCCATGCTCTTGTGCTTAAATGCGACAAATGCCAAGGATGAATGCTCAAGTCCAGAGGCAGAAGTACAAGAGGATGCAAAAATCATTAGCAGCCTGGGCTGCCGCAGAGCTTCCATTGAAGAATTTCTAGAAGTGGGCAAGAATGAGGACACAGATTCAAGTGGGCCTGATATTAAAGCAGAGGTCCGTATTTAGACCATCTGCACACCTTTTATGAGTAATAATTAGACAATATTATGTAAATTTTTTTTTCTTTTTTTTTTCTTCAGGATGCTAGTGGTATACTTCATTCAAGTGTTGCACACATTAATCACAGTCGTAGTTCTAACCTGTCTGACATTTTGGAGGAAGAAGAAGAGGAGGAAGAAGATTATTCCGACCTCAAATATACGGGCCAAAAACGGGGACAGATCTTGAAAAGCCCATCAATTGATAGCCCAGGGAAGGTACCGTGCAAAATGTTTTAGTGAATGTTTAATATGTTTGCTTTAATATTCCTTCTCTTGTATAATACTTGCTACGGTCCTACATTACATTAGCTTAGGTTTCTAACATTATCTATGTTAGGCGAAACTAAAGATATGGAATTACGTAGAAATGTGATTACCAAGTGGTAACCTCCTCAGCTAGGTCATTTATTAAATGTATTTGGTGATTTCCAGATGAGTCGCCCTACCCTCTTTGCTACTTGTTACTATGCTTCTATTTAATAGATCTCATTTATATACATCAATCTACTATGCAAAATTTACTAGGCATTTTATTTTTCTTTAAACCGGACTTTCACCCTGAATAAGAGCCTATCTTGAATGTTTCCACCATCCCATAGATACAGATTGCTCACAATAAAAATCATTCTACCTGCACCTATTTTTTTTTTGAGTGTTTTAAAGTGGACCAACACCCACGGGTGATCGGCCCGGGAATCTATAAGATTCCCGGGCCGATCACCCCCCACCTCGCGGGACATCCGAGATCGGGATGTCCCGCGGGGTGAAACCCCCCCCAAACACCCCAACTCACCTACCTTATCTTCGGCGGCGGCCGGCCGCCGCCGCCTCCCTCGCGCCCCTGTAGGCGTGCGCGCCTCCGCGCCGGCCGTCTGCGAATGGCCGGCGCGGGGGCGCGCGCGTCAAAAGTGACGCGAGGGAGGCGGCGGCGGCCACCGCCGCTTAGACGTTCCAGTTCTCCCCTTGTACGTCGGCGCTGGGAGCGGGGAGAGGTGAGTTTTTCGGGGGGTTAGGGGGGGTTTCACACAGCGGGGCACCCCGATCGGGGGTGCCCCACCGAAGTGGACCAAGACCCAGGATAGTCAAAATCCTGGGTGTTGGTCCACTTTAACATCCAAGATGGATTCTCGGGCTGCCTGCAAACAGGAAGTGTCTTTTGACTGTGCCGCTCTGCATTCTGGGATTGCTGTCCTTTTCCAGACCCCAGCTCTGCTTTGCTCTGTGCACAGCTATAACCCACCTCCTGTACTTTTCAACCCTCTCCTCTCCTCAATATGTGATGCTAATGAGGCAAGATGGCGGCACCCGTATCCTAGAGTACTGAACACTGTTGAAGCACAGCAGGGGAAAGAATAATAAGTAAGCAACTAAAAACTTTAAATATATTAATTTTAGATGTTGGGGAATAGTTTAAGGGTTTGGGCTTTTCATTAAATGTTGCTGAAGGTCCGGTTTAATTAGAAACATCAATTACACAAAAACATTTCCCAAATGTGTATACCAAGACAAAGCATGGAAGCTTGTTTCTTAATCCTTTCTTGCTCTTTTTGTAGGACATTGGTGGTTTCAGCAGATTACTTGGCTTTCTCAACACCTTTGTAATATCAGTATTGTTTATAAAAATTGTTTAATACGATTACTCAAAATACTGATACTCAAAATAGTCCAGCTACTTTGTGTTTCCTACTGTGTAGATGACTGGTCCTTTTCAATCAAGGGACAGTGTTAGCCCCTATATATGCAAAATCCAATTTAAAATAACAGGCTAAAAATATAGTCAATCTTCAAGGTTTAAGTTGCCTCACTAGTGTCAAGATTGCTGTATAGGTATTTTATTATGACATAATAAAATGCCCCACACAAAGTTAAATTTTGTCCAGATAGTGATTTAAACATGAGTTTAGCTAAACAGGTGTGAATGCACACACTAAAACGTATCCAGATGTAGCTCAGTCGGCCTGCCGCTCAGAAACCCCCTCTGAGAACACTATTTCACTGCACTGGAAAAGTGAATCCCATGCTACCCTTCTATGCTAGGGATCATCAGTTACTGGTACATTGGGTGAACCTGATGGATTACCGTTGGGCCAGAAGTAAGTATTGTCCATGCTTGTTCATTATATATTGTGGGGTATCCCAAATCAGAACCAGTGCAGTGATCCTAAAGTCATCCTTATAACCTTTTAAGTTTGCTTCAAGTTTATATTAATGTTGGACTTCTTTTTCTTAACCCTCCTAAAACTAACCCAAACAGCTGGACTGTTGTGAGACAGACAGCGATGAGGAGATTCTGGAGAAGATTTTGGATCTGCCTCTACAAAAGCATTGCAGTAAGAAGCTGTTTAGCATTCCAGAGGTGACAGAAGAAGAAGATGAGGAGGAAAACACTTCCCTTGGTATTGTTTATAAAGGTCAACATTTCAGCAAGGACATTTCAAAATGCCAGTATGGAAAACCTTGTGATGCCATTTCTCAAAAAACAGTTTCTGAAGCCTGTGCAAAACTATCCACTGAAAGATGTTCTGGGGACATCAGCAAAAACTGCAACAAAGCTGAATGTTTTAAGGATGACTGCGTATTTCAGGACTGGCAGCAGAAAATGGGTAGTTGTGTTCCCCAAACTCTACCTTACTTTCAAAAGCCACCAGTTTCTGACAGCAATACATGGGATACTAAAAGGAACAGCAGTGTATATGAGAGAGCCAACTGTATATCTGAGCCCACCTGGAAAAAGCAGAATGATAGCCGGGAGCACTGTAGTCGCATGTTGACAAATGCCAATCAGAATGCTCGTTATAGATGTCAGAATGTAAGAGACCCCGTTGCCTATAATACAACTCGGGAAACTTCCAAAGCAGGCAGTAGAAGTTTAAAAAAATCCTCTAAATCACTTGATAAGCATCAGCCGTTTGTCCCAACATATGTGAAAAGCAAAGCAATTGGCCTTTCAACCAGACCATTAGAAATTGATATAGAGTATGATACAGAGGATGAGGAGGAGCCATCTGCTCCAGCTTACTATGCTATTCAAGCTAAAGCTTGTTTGTGGGAAGACAGCTCTCAGACAGATGGGGAAAGATGGAGTGAAAGCTCTGACTACTCGGAGTCAACTCAGATTTTTAGAAGAAAAAATTATGTGAAAAAGCAATTGAAAGAACAGGCTGGCTCAGCTGACTGTCTGAAGCGTCACACATCACTTCTTCATATCGATCAAATTCATAAACCCCAGCAAGGCAGTTATAAAGATGATCAAGGAAGCAAAGCTGCAAACAATAAAACTATAAGAACAGTGCGATGGGAATGTGCGAGAAAGGTGATGCTTGGTTTCCCAGTGCTTACAGTGGTGTGCTCACTTGTCCTGCCTTCCCTTCCTGGTTAGATGCAGTAGTGGCTTTTGCTTTGTTCGCATCATCTTGTTTGTTTTTGTACTATCCCCGCTTTAGCTTTTAGCCAGTCATTTCATTACTGCCTTTGCTTATAATGCTTCGCTGGGTGAGAAATATGAGGTTATTGAACATACGCTATTCCTTCAAAATAATTTACATTTGCTCTTGTGTATAATGTACAGTAATATATCATGTGTTTAAAATTAGCGAGCCGTCATAGCACAGCCGGAGGACCATTGCAGCCAGCACATTGCCAAGAAAACATTTGATGATCATTTTGGTTTACAGTAGTAGTAGGTCCTTGCAGGGCTCTCCCGTGCCAAGAATTAGCTAGGCCCCATATTTTAATAAGACCACCACTTCAGCAAGCAAATTGCCAGCCAACCCACTGTAACAATTTATGCGCTTTTTGGTTTAAGGATAGCAGTAGGATGAGGCCCTCTCAAGACATCGCCCCAATCCCGAATATTAGCCAGGCATCCACTTCAGCGAGGCAAAAATTAGGCCCCATATTACAGCCAGAGGACCATTGCAACCAGCTCATAGCCAACAAAATATTTGATGTACATTAAGGTTTAAGGATTACAGTAGGGGACCCTATTATATGAAGAAATTGCTTTAGCTGTATCTGCTTAATATATTTTTGCCCAGGGGAATGAAAAATGGAGGGCAACAACAGTAAGGTGGTGTTTTTTTAGGGAGAATGAAAATACCCCAGGATTTATCCATGAGGGAACGTGGGCATGAGGGCAAATTTTTGTTGGCCAGCCAAGTACCATTCTTAGTCATTCAACAGGCAAATACAAATAACAAAGGGGTACTTAATTTTGGTGCAATTCCCAGTCCATTTTGGTGCAAGTCCAGCGATCAGTAAATCATCGGATCACTGGATCTGAGCCCATGTTGTACCCTCTTCCTGCATCACCTTGGGGCCTGAACTCCATTTAACTGCGCAGTCACAGGGAAGGCTGTCAGGCCTTTGCACATCCCCCCCCCCCCATTGCAATCAAAGATGAGGAAATGGCAGTGGTCTTTTGATGGCTGATCGCAATCCCAACCCACCATCAAACCTGACCCCATGTATTGGCCTCGGACGGCACAGGAATGCCACTAGATCCCTGCTTTCTACAGATACATCTGGTTGGGGGAGGAGTGTTGGACTGAGACTGTCCAAGGACAATCATTTTATGAAATTCCAGCTTCATCCTATCCTTGTGCTCCCAAATAGTCCATATAAGGCAACGCATTCATTGGCTTGGGATGGTGGTGGAAGGGAGCATAACATGCTGGTTGCTTCTGTCCTCCTGGGCTTTCCACCTCCCAGCTTCTTTAGACCAGGTCTGCGAGAAAGCCTCCTGGTCCTCTGCTTATACTGACAAGCTGGCATTGACCAATTCTGCTTTAGGACACAAGGTTGTGTACGCATCCTTGTAGTTCTGAAGGTATTTTCCCACCATTAATTACTGATTTGGGACATTCCAATCATAATCAATGCACATGAGATGATAGCACTAGATTTTAGTACTCTCCATAAAATCCCCCCTCTTGGGGGCGCCCCAGCCCTTGCACTCTTTGGCGTCTGCTTGTGTCGTCCATGTTCCCCCTTGGACTTAAAGCAGGGTAGGAAACCAGCTCTTTTATGGTGTTTCACATACAGGGTCATCCCAAAACAGTCCATAAAATGGGTTACGGGGCTGGGTTCTTGTTGACTTCAATTCAGCAATAAAAAGCAGTGGTTGATAAATACTTCACTTTATTCATTAAATATGGTCCAGCTTTTCCTTCAGTTTTGCCTACTGAATGGTGAATTAGTGTAAATTATTTTGAGGAGTATATTTGCTACCAGGTTTAAGCAGGATGTAGGCTCATCTCATTTTGATTTAAAAAACGTTTGGTCAATACGTTTGTTTTCTTTTTCTATTTAGGATGAATGGAGTAAAGAGCCAAAGGAACAAATGCATTCTGAAAAAAATGAAATTGCAGCATCAGAGAAGACTAAAGTAAATAATTTGGCGTCAGACTCTGAGTCAGGTTCGCACTAATATACCATGATGTTCTCATGACCATACCCAGAAATGTACATTTATTTAATATTGTGGCTTACTGTCTCTATGTAGATGCTGCACATGTCCGTCTCCAGGATTGCCATCAAGATAACCCTTGTCAAGAAGACTCATCTGTACGGGTGTTTGTAGCTCTTTTTGATTATGACCCAGAGACCATGTCACCGAACCCTGATGCATATACGGAGGAACTCCCGTTTAAAGAAGGACATATTTTACAGGTCTATATATTCCAGACCCTATACAGCCTAAAGCTAATGTAATGTCTGAGCATTGTTCACATGCATTGCACTGGCATGAGTCTCTCTCTCTCTCTCGTTTTACTCTACAAGGAGTATTTTTTTCACAAATGTTGCAATCCCACGGTATGAACCCTTTCCGCACTCACTAACCTTTCTTGGGATGCGCCCACATTGCCGGTCTCCCTGCAGCTGAGGCGCAATTCCGCACCCAGTCATTCATATGCTGGATCTTTCTCCATAACGCTTTATCCTGGGCATTCGTATACATTGCATACAGTGCTGATTGGACGAGAGCCTGCGCAACCCCTTTGGACCAATGGAAAGGTCCACTTAGTCATAGTAAACATTGCAGTAGCCTCACACTTAGAAAGTATAGAACAAGGTAGGGTTGGAGCTTATATTGTGGATAAAGGTTGTTAAAACAAAGTAAACCCAGGATTTTGCCAGTCCTGTGTTTTGTTCCCTGGGCATTCCAATTTGGTATACTCTGCTTTGTAACACACCATAGGTTGCCCTAAATGTACCTCTTCCACCATCCCACAGTGCATGCGCTGGCAAGCATCCCCTTCTTGTGCGTGCAGGCTGGTAGAGCTGAGCTGTGCTTTGCTATTTTCAAGGCCCATGCATGTAGCATGGGAACATAGAAGATCCAGCCATTTTGCAGGGTTTCTTGCATTGGGGCCCAGATTGGCATGCCTCAAGGAAAGGGAATCGACTGCCCCTGAGGTGTTTTAGATTCTTCTAGGTTTCTGCTTGAATTGATGTTGGTACTCACCATCTTAGCACAGTGTAATATACTTATTTTTATTTTTCCTAGGTTTGTGGTGATAAGGACACAGATGGATTTTATCAGGGTAAACATGGAGGAAGAACCGGATACATCCCATGCAACATGGTGTCTGAACTACACATACAAAGTGAAGAAGTAAAAATGGAACTTTTAAGACAAGGTTATCTTCCATCACCTTCTTTATTAAATGACCTAGGTAAGCAAACCATTTGTGTGATAAATAGTTTACCCTGAACATGAAAAATGTACGTTTGTCATATATTCTGCTACCTAAAGACTTTTTTTGAAGGGGGGTGCCGTCAATATTTCGAAAAGTATTGTTTGCCTATTTTCCTGCAGGGGCCCAGTGTCTGCTTGATCATATCTATTGGGTCAGGAGTCAGATATCTTCAAGAATACCCCCTCTCTCTCGCTCAGTGTGTGTGTGTATATAATATATATATAATCAGGAAGAGCTTCAGGTGGTGTTGTTTTAACGTAGCAAGACACTTGCTGTGGCTGCTTACTAATGATGAGTGTTTTTTACCTTGTGTTTGTTCCTCCTGTTTATTTTTTCTAGTTATGCTGATTTCATATCCCCTCTTCGTTCTCTGGCTATGGTCTCAATCTCTTTCCAGTGGGACTTCACCCCTTACCCCCCCCCCCCCCCCCATTCCCCCCAAACTGTTTAACTGCAATGCACCTTCTTTCAGTCTATTCATTTGGTGTGCATCTGCCCCTGCGACGGAGGCCCAGTGAGTTATAGCCAGAGGAAGGAAGGCAGGCAAAAACTGTTCAAGGGATCTTAAGAGTCAGCCATGCTGATCTGTGCCACTGGTTTTTCTATAAGCTTGCCGGTGTGGGTGTGGTCAAGGGAGGGTTGGGTAGGGGTATATCCCCCCCCCCCCCCACAGCATACAGTTATTACACCTACTGATTTGCAGCTGTTTTCATCTTACAGATCAGCAATAGCTGCTAGTGATCACAGCTTCCTAGAGTGCATTCTACTAGGATAATCAGAGCCACCAGTCCTCTTGGGCACCCAAGCAGGTTGTGTCTTGTAGACCAAAATTGGGATGCCCCAGGGAGTGGGTGTTTAACTAGACGTAGCTGCTAGTTCTAGGTTGTCCAAGTATGCGGCATGAGTTTGCTGGTGAGGGAGGTGGGGTTACTTAATTGGCCCTAGCGCCTTATAGGCCATTCACCTGTCGCCCAATATTCCTACCTTGCCAGCAGAGCCATGGCGCATACATGGCCAGCAGCAGCTCTCGCATCTTTCTAGGTTGTGTTTGTGCAGTTGAGAGTGTGGCTACGCTTCCATTCAGGTACATTCAGGTTCTTTAGCTGCAAATTAATATGCAGAAGCTGATTGCACAGAGCCACACATCTGGGATAATGTTTATCAGGACATTGGTGGGACTTCACATCAATTCAGTCATTCATTTATAAAGGCGGTGGCATAAGAGAAGCAAATGGGTGACATAAGTCCCCCAAATGTCTGGAGTTGCTGATTGGGTATTGCGAAATGCTTGTTCCGCAATGTTCAATTACTTGTGAAAATCCTAACACTCTTAAAGTGTGGCCATATATTCAGCTTTAGTTACACAGTGCTATTTTTTTAACATTATGAAATCAGTCTTAAGCCGATAGCATGGGACTGTGCATTGTAAGGGGAGTATGCACGGGTCTAGATAAGTGTGTCCAGGGCTTGGCCGGTTTTAGGTATGAGCTTCGAGGTTTGGGTTCTGTGCTGTGTGCCCTTCCTTGATGCCCCCTACCCCTCCTTTCCCGCCCCCCCCCCCCTTGGTTATCTGCCCATCCTACCCGCAGTATGCAGCCCTAGTCGCTGCCCTGGGGGCCTGAGATTACTGGCTGCTCCCAGGTGTATTCTTATTATACAGTACGTCCTGCTCCAAATCTAATACTTACACTTGGGATATACTCCGCCAGATGGTGCTGGACTGCAGAGACATTGAAAATAGGCTCCTCCCGGCCCCTCAAATACCCGGGGACCTCCCACAAATACCCAAAATTTATCTGCAGTCTCTGCAGGACGAGAAATTGGCTCTCTACTCAGGTGAGCGGGGTTATTAACCTGCGGCCCTGTAGGACTATTCCCACCGTTTCCACTAGTAATATGCTTCCCAGCCTTGGCTGCGCTGGTCGGGTGAAGGTAGGCAGCACTGCTGTTCGTGCTTAGGAGCGCTGCTCCACCGCAATCCCCCACCAAAGGGTAGGCGGTTCAGGCTTATGGTGAGCCTCTATGGGATGCCCCTCCCGCACTAGTGCCCCTGCCTATCGGTGGGCTCTGTTTAAGTGGCCGCTGTCCTCCCTCATTCTCCTTGTAGCCTTCGGGGGGAAAAGGGGGGGGGGTGTAAATGTGTATGCTATGCATTCTGTGTTTTACACTCTTTTTTCCATTCTGTTTAGTCTTGTGTCAGCCGCTGCGCTGACTTTGCCTTTACTGTCTCTTTAAAATTGCCGCCGCCGCGCGCTGACTTGGTTCCGCGCCTGGCGGCGGCATTACCTCAGGCGCTGGTGCGCCGTCATTGGCTGCTTGCTCGTTCTGGCTTCACGCTCTTCGGGGGCGGGGCCTGTTTATGGCGCGCTCAGCGTCATTGCTGATACCGGCCCGCCCCTCAAGGTATACCGACGCCATCTTTAACCTGGCCCATGCGCGACGGACCCCTACCTACCGTGGTCCGTAAGTGCCCTCGCGGGCGGCTTTATATATTTCACTTTTGTATACTGTGTGCTTACAGGTCTTGTCTGCTTATGTCTTTCAGGCGGGGCGAACCCTTTTGGCTTCTCCCGGCCCTGTATTAGTATATAACTTGTAGGCTTTGTAAAAATAATACTGCCACTTCGCTAGCGGGTTATTGGGGCATCCGGAGTTGCTATATAGCGTTATTCCCTATCGGCGTATAGCGCCGCTATAATCACCATATGGTGGCATCCCAGGAGAATGTGACCGGGGTCCCTTCGGGACAAGACCGGCTGTGTGCAGCGTGTGGGCAGCCTCATGCTGACGCTGACAAGGCGCGGGTCTGTGTACCCTGTGCTGAGCAGGTGCTTGCATTGCAATCGGGCCTGCCAGTGGTTTCACTTCGCCTACTCCCCCAAGCTTAAACCTCACTCCTACTGGGTTGCATACTAGTGGGGATTTTCAGCCTGATGTGTCTTCTAGACTGGCTACTGTTGAGCAGTTGATTGCTAAGTCCTTAGCGCGTAAGACCCCTGCTAAGAAGTGGCACTTGACGCCTAATGTCACTGTTTTCCCTATGGGAACTGAGGAGTTTTGGAATCTGTGTGGCTATACCCCGTCTGATGAAGGGGAGCTGTTTTCTGATTCAGGCTCATCTGATGAGAGACCAAGGGGTCCTGACGATTCTGGCTCTGTCCCCTGGGCCCCGGATGATACTGACAGATTATTGACCCAGATTTTTGAGGTTCTGTCTATCTCTCTCCCTGTTGCGGCTCCCAGGCAAAGAGGGGAGCTTTTCCATACAGCAAAATCACGTTTGGAATTTCCTGAGCAGGCACATTTCCATAACCTTGTGCTCAAAGAATGGGAGCACCCCAGTAAACTTCCCGGGGTTCCAAAATTTGGGATAGGAAGTATCCCTTTCCTGCTGGGGTGGTTAAATGTTGGTCATCCCCCCCCGAGGTGGATCCTAGGGCTATCTAACACCTCTGTCATGCATTCCCCTGACTCCACTACCCTGCGGGATGCTGAGGACCGGCGCCTTGACCAGCTGGCATCCCACGCCTTTGCATGTGCGGGGACGGCGCTGCGCCTGTCTGTGCCTCTACCATTACTGCCGTGGCCACTAAAACCCTAATATGCTTGATAGTGCCCCTGATTATTTGCCTTGTGAGGTGTTTAATGCACTCTCCAGTTGTGATGTTTTTGTAAATTTTGTCCTCTCAGCATTGGATGACACCATCAGAATGTGTGCCAGAACTTCTGCCCTTGTGGTGGCTATACGCCGCTCGATTTGGCTGCGCCAGTGGGCTGCTGACAACGCTGCCAAGAAGGCCCTCACTGGGTTTCCCTTTAAAGGACTGCGCCTGTTTGGGGACCGCCTGGACCTTTTTGCTAAGGGAGGCAGGTTACCCCAGCGCATGCGGCATTCTCGGCCCTTTCGGGGTCAGGGTTCCTTCTCCTCCCCTTACCGTGGGGCCAGACAGGGGAGGGGGGTTTCCTTTCCTGGGGCCCGGGGAGATTTCTGGGGTAGGGGCAGAGGACGTGGGACGTGGACGTCCTGGCTCCTCCTGGGGTCCCAAAGCAAAATCCTCTCCCAAGCCCCCTCAGGCATGATGTGGCGCCCTCACCCATCTGGGTGGGGGGACGGCTGCAGCACTTCGCTCACGTCTGGAGGCTTCGTGTCTTAGACCGGTGGATTCAGGAGGTAGTGTTACAAGTTGGAGTTTGCTGCCGATCCCCCTCCAAGATTCATCAGATCCCGGATTCCTCAGGACCCTGTGTCAGCTCAGGAGCTAGTGCAAGCAGTGCAAGGCCTCCTGGAGCTGGGGGTCTTCTGCCAGGTCCCCTTAAGAGAAAAAGGCAAGGGCTTTTATTCCAACCTATTCACAGTACCCAAAAAAGATGGTTCAGTCAGGCCCATCCTGGACTTGAAGATCCTCAACAAGTTTGTCAGGGGCAGGCGCTTTCGCATGGAAACTCTGCGCTCTGCCATCAGTTCCCTGCGCCAAGGGGATTTCATGACTTCTGTGGACATCAAAGATGCTTATCTTCATATTCCTGTGTTCCCAGGTCTGTGTGCTCTCCCCTCTGGTCAGGAGTTCCCTCTCGTGGTGGATGGACTCAAGGAACCTGTTGGGGGGCAGATCCTTTCTTGCCCCTTCCTGGGAGACGGTCACCACGGATGCCAGTCTGTCAGGTTGGGGGGGTTTCTGGAAGTCCCAGCAGTTCCAGGGGAGGTGGGGCCCTCAGGAGGCCCACACACCTATCAATGTCTTGGAACTTCGGGCGATCAGGCTAGTTCTAGCTCACTTGACTACTCACCTTCGGGGCCTGCCTGTTCAGGTGCGCTCGGACAACTAGACGGCAGTTGCCTACATCAATCATCAGGGAGGGACCCGGAGCAAGGGGGCCCTCCAGGAAGTGTCTCTGATCCTGACTTGGGCGGAGGCCAATGTCCCCTGCATATCAGCTGTGTACATCCCGGGGGTGGAAAATCGCCTGGCGGACTCTCTGAGCAGGGGGACCTCTCGCCAGGGAGAATGGTCCCTATGCAGCAGGGTGTTTCAATCTCTGTGTCACCGTTTGGGCCAACCAGATGTGGATCGGTTTGCGTCCTGCCACAATCACAAGCTCCCAGCTTTTGTCTCTGTCCCAGGATCCTCTGGCCTTGACCTCGGATGCGCTAGCAATGTCATGGCAGGACTTTCAGTTCCTGCATGTCTTCCCTCCAATCCCCCTGCTGGGCAGGGTTCTGCGCAAGATTGCTCTGGAAGGGGTGCCAGCAATTCTGGTGGCCCCAAGGTGGCCAAGAAGAGTGTTGTTCGCAGACATGGAGCAGCTGGCAGTAGATCAGTACGCTCTGCCCTTGGTGCCAGATCTGCTCACTCAGGGCTCACTACGCCATCCCAATTTACAAACTCTGGCTTTGACGGCTTGGCTGCTGAAACCTCCATCTTAATGGAGAAGGGGTTGTCTTCCTTGGTTGTGGATACTTTGATTAAAGCTAGGAAGAAGTCTTCCGCTTCCCTTTATTACAGGTTTTGGCGTGCCTACATTGACTGGTGTGAGTCTAAGTTAATTTCCTGTCATGTGTTCTCTATTCCCAGTATTCTGGAGTTCCTGCAGCATGGGTTGGAGATGGGACTCCAGCTCAGTACTCTAAAGGGTCAGGTTTCTGCCCTGGCAATTTTCTTCCAGAAGTCCTTTGCTCACCACCCTCTGATCAGGACTTTTTTTCCAGGGGGTCACTCATGTGCGCCCCCCACGTAAGCCTATGGTGCCTGTTTGGGATCTGAACTTGGTTCTGTCAGCCTTGCAGGGTGCTCCCTTGGAACCTGTGCAGGATGCTGCTTTGGCCATTCTTACGCTCAAGGTTGTATTTCTGGGGGCTATCACTTCTGTCAGACGTGTGTCTGAGTTGGCGGCCCTTTCCATTCAGCCCCCCTTCTATGAGAGACACCAGGACAAGGTGGTGTTTCATTTCAAACCTGACTTTCTGCCTAAGGTATTGGATGTTCCAAGTGTAAGTATTAGATTTGGAGCAGGACGTACTGTATAATAAGAATAATACAATTCTGTGATTACTCCCCTGTAGAATTGGTATTATGAGTATACAGTACGTCCTGCTCCAATCCACCCTTGGTTTGCATTATCTTGGATCCCCTGTATGGTGATTGTTATCATAGTTATAGTTGATAGTTTGGATTGTTTAATTCTCCCGGCTTCTCATTAACTGCTTTTCAATGCCGGGTATTTGAGGGGCCGGGAGGAGCCCATTTTCGATGTCTCTGCAGTCCAGCGGCATCTGGCGGAGTATATCCCAAGTGTAAGTATTAGATTTGGAGCAGGACATACTGTATACTCATAATACCAATTCTACAGGTGAGTAATCACAGAAATGTATATTCTAAGCATACAGCACGTCCTGCTCCCGAATAGTCATAACATGTAGGTAGTCCTCCGCCGTCCTACATATACCGAGGGACCTCCCACAAATCCCCAGATTTCTCTGCAGTGCTGGAACTGCGAAGACATGAAGTATCACGCTCTCGCAGGCGAGCGGGCCTTACGGCCCAAGGTCCTGTGGGACTATTTCCACCCGTCCTCTTCAGAAGAATTATGCCTCCCAGCCTAGGCTGCGCTGGTCGGGTGAAGATAGGTAGCACCTGGTGTGCTGAATGGAGCCGTGCTCCACCGCAATCCCCCTCCATAGGGTAGGCGGTCAGGCCGATGGTGAGCCACTAGAGGATGCCCCTCCCGCATTTTTGCCCATGCCCCTCACAGACTCAGTCCATGGACACCTTCAGCTTCTCCCCTCGCTTCCTCCCGTAACTCGGGGGGGGGGGGGAAAGAAAGGGGGGGGTGTTGCAACCCTAGTGCCCATTCGCCATTAGACCTTGTTCCTTTAATCAGGGGGTCAGTGTCGCGCCTCACTGTACAGTGCGAGCTGTCTTTCTTACTATCAGTCTGCTTCGGCAGATTCATTCCAGCGTGTCAGCATTAGATGTTACTTATTCTCCGCTGCTGTACTTGCCATCGGTTGGAGCTTCGCGCTCTTTGGGGGAGGCGGAGACTCGGCATGACGCGTCTCGCGTCACAGCCTGGCCTGGCCCTCCCCTCGAGGTTCGCTGGCGCCATATTCTAAGCATACAGCACGTCCTGCTCCAGACATATTCATAACGTATGGGTATACCTCCGCCTTCAGTGCCGTGCACTGCAGATCATGAAGAAAACAAGCTCCTCCCGGCCCTACACACACCGGAGGACCTCCCACAATCCCCAGATTTCTCTGCAGTGCTGAAACTGCGAAGACATGAAGTATCACGCTCTCGCAGGCGAGCGGGGCTTGACAGCCCGAGGCCCTGCGGGACTATTTCCACCCGTCCTCATTGTGAATTAATGCCTCCCAGCTTGGGCTGCGTTGGTCGGGTGAAGGTAGGCAGCACCTGGTGTGCTTATGTAGCTAGACTCCACCGCAATTCCCCAACCATAGGGTAGGCGGTTTAGGCTGATGGTGAGCCTCCAAGGGATGCCCCTCCCGCATTATTGTCCCGTACCCCGCGTAGTGCTGGACCCTATTATCGGGTCGCCATTCTCCCTCTTTTCCCCGTCCACTTAGGGGGAAAAGAAAGGGGGGGGAGGGTACGCGTGTGGCGGTCCCAGTGTACCGGTGTGTCACGCACGTCGCTTCTATTCTGCCCTTTATTAGCTCAGATATGTCAGGGCCGCGCTGCTTGCTCCTTATTTCGGCTTCCACTGTGTGTTTTCTACTTTGTTTGCCACTTAATATTGTTGCTGCAGTGCCCGCGCTTATTGTCTGTGTCCGCTCTATGGTACATTAGGCCTGCTGGTTGCATCCTTGCCTTATTTTTTACTTCAGAGCTTTGCGCCGTTTAGAATGGGCGGGGCCTTAATTCGCGCCACGGCAGAGTATTTAGCTCGCTCTTCAAGCTTCGCCGGCGCCATTTTGGTTAGCCTCACGCGCACGCGTCGTGGCGGTCTCCTCCTCCACTTGAGCTGTAAGTTCCCTTGCGGGCGAATCCCTCTCATTACTGTCTGCCCATCTTCGCATGTTCCTGACATCTCTTTCCCATTGTGTCTTTCAGACGCTGAGTTCCCGGTGGCCTCTCCCGGCCTCATATACATATATACCTATATGGATATGGGCTAATATACTTGAAAAGTTTATTAGTTTTAGGCGCGCTTTAGGGTAAGGGTGGACAAAGGATGAATAAAGGAGGGGGGGGGGGGAGTGAAAGACCTTGTGCTCACTTAGTGGTTCTAGGGCTGTTAGAGGCTAATTGACACCAGATAACCTATGGTACCAGGTAGTATCTAGTTGCATGCAATACCTCTAGGATAAATAATTTCTGCTGCCTGATTTTAGTCATGCGGCAATTGAACTCAGAAAGTATTTGTTATAGTAGTAGACTCCTAATCAATAAGACTAAACCAACATTTGTCGATATTCATACGTCACTTTCTGCAGAGGTTACCTTTTACTCTTGTAATATATATCCAAAACAGAGTAAAAAACAAAGTAAAAAACTCACCGCCGCGGCCCGGGGGTGCGCCGACCTACCCAGGGCCTCTGAGGTTCAATGGCCTGAACTGTGGTTGCCCGGTGTGAGACTTCTGCTGTGCTGGATGTGTCCTTGTGGGTGGTCACCTCGATTGCTGGCGCTTCTCTGTCTGTTGCTCCTTGTCTGTGCCCTGGGGTGCTGTGCTTCCCCAGGTGACTAAACGGTTTACTGCTCGGAGGGTGAATTTAGTTGCACAGGGTCTTTTCCAGGTTATTCTTGCCTCTTTTAATAAAGACCGTCACACATCTTCTTAAAAAGAAAAACCTTTTATTTGGTACAAAATTCAGTGCAGGTGGGGGGAATTTGGCTCGATCACACAGTCTCTAAAAAACGGGGGGAGTGTAACTCCGGAATAGATCAAGATTGGGGTTGAGCGCTTATGTCCTTCTTTGTGCAGTGTCACTCTGTATCCTTCTGCACGTTAGCGCCTTTATGTCCTTAAGAAAATATATATAGGTATCTGCCTAATGCTGCTCTGAGGCAGAAATATTAAGCGTGAAGTTCGTTGTAATAGCAGAGGCGCAGTAGTGCGGCTTCTCTGCTTCCAGTGTCCTGTTGTCAGTTTCAATATAGTTCAACTCACCGACGCGCGTTTCGGCACTTCCTGCCGTCCTCTGGGTGTATTCTGGGCATGCGTCCTGCAGCCCTTCTTATTGGTCATGGGAAAAAACGTCATTCCTTCGCATTGCCTTCTGGGAAGTGTAGTCTTCTCCTGTAGTTTCAATTGTCGGCTTTTAGTGCCGCCGCTGCCGCCGCTGTCTTTCTGTTACTTGGCGGTGTTTACAGTTTTTTTCTTCTTGGTCCAAGGGTTAATTATGAATCACTCATAAGGAAAAATAGAGAGGGGGAGATGTAACAGAGATATGGGGTTAGGGTCTAAGGTGTTAGGGATTCTTTCTCATATAGACGCACAGTCTTTATCTGATAATGAAATAACAGCCCTTGTCCCTTATATAAGCAGATGCTTCTATATATAGATACGAATTAATAGGGGATACCAAAAACAAGAGTGGTAGAATGAAAAATATAAAATATAAAACTGAGTGCGTGGTATTGATAGTCATTTATTATTATTATTAATATGTGATTAAAGTTAATGTTGTTACTCTATACGGCGTATGTTAAAATCATATATATATATATGTAATGAAAATATAAAAAGATTCTGAGTTGTAGATTATTATAAAAATTGTTATTAATCCATACTATGATTAGGACATTACCATTGTTCATATGGCATGTGTTGGGAACATATATAGCAATGTTTTAATATAGAAAAGAAAATATAGATTAAAAATAAATATTATTACTCTATACGGCGTATGTTAAAAATCATATGCATATGTCTGTGATGAAAAATAGAAAGGTTCTGAATTGTAGATTATTGTATAAATTGTTATTAGTCCATACTGTGATTAGGACATTACCATTTGTCCATGTGGCGTGTATTGGGGACATATATAGCAATGTTTTAATATAGAAAAAGTGTTTTAATAAGGATAAGTTGTGATACTTGCGTGAATGCTAATTATGTCCATGATTGGTGTAAACTGAGTGTGCGGTTCGAATCAAGATGCACACTCTTAATTAAAAGATTTTTAATACACCATACACAATGAAAATAGGATGGATACTTTTAATTAAAAGATATTTATTATTGTGCTATACAGTGTTTACTAAGAACCTGTAACTAGAGTTATTTAAGCAATCTTTTGCTTAAAATCATATGGTTTAAAATTATTATAAATTATTTGTGAATGTTGCGCTATAAATAAATTAGTTAATAGATCTAATAAAAAGATATATATGTCTAAATTAGATAAAATTATGGATATAGGGTGATGGCTACCCCCAGGCTAGATCTTTGCCATCGGTTCAGTATTGGTAGCGACGTCAAGTCAAAGAATAATTAAAGATTACCAATTGTAAATGGGTGGTGCGTAATGTTAAGAGTGGATGACTAGTAGGTTAAGGGCTAGAAGAGTTGCTCAGGATTGATAGTGTCATTGAATGTTCAATATCTGTTGTGGTGTCAGATTCTTCACGGTTATTTGTTCTCCAGAAAACAGTTTAAGTCCAAATCTACATTGAGGCCATTTGGTACGAGGCTGTCTAATTCATACATCCAGAACATCTCTCTTTGTGCCAAAGTCCGCTCTATATTGCTTCCCCTCCAGTTCTTATGGATTTTTTCAATGATCCAGTAGTTAAGACCTGTTGCATCTTTATTGTGTTTCTCTGAGAAGTGTAAAGATAAATTATGGGTTTTGAGTCCATTTTGTATATTTCTTACATGCTCCGCTAGGCGTATTTTGAGCTGTCTCTTGGTCTTCCCTACGTATAAAAGATCACATGGACATTTCAAACAATAGATCACTTCTTTAGTGTTACAAGTGGTAAATTCTTTCATCTTATATTCTTGATTGTTTTTGGGATTAATAAATGATTCTTGACTTGGTATGAAAGATGCTGTTTTTAAAGCTAATCTGCAGGCTTTACAGTCCCTACATCTGGTGAACTTTTTGGCTGTGGTGACTTTCATGTTTGGTGGATTGATGTAGCTGGTAGTTACTAGTTGTGCCAAAGTCTGGGGTCTTCTATATATAAAAGTCGGTTTTTCTTTGAGAAACTTCTCCAGTACAGGATCTGACTGCAGGATGTTCCAGTGTTTTTTGATAATATTCTCTAATTTCCTGTAATCTTTACTGTATTTTGTTATGAATGGTACACTTATATCTGTTTTTCTCTTCTCGTTGTTTCTCTGAGTTTTGGATTCTTCATTTACTTCTGTAATGGCTTTGTCAATTGTCTCTTCTGGGTAGCCCTTTTCCATAAATCTAGCCCCTAGTAGTTTCGCTTGTTCAAAAAATGTTGCATCATTTGTACAGTTCCTTCGGATCCGTTTAAATTGTCCCTTAGGGATATTCTGCAGCCAAGTTGGATGATGGCAGCTATCTACGGGTATAAAACTATTTCTGTCTGTGTCCTTGAAGTACGTTTTTGTCTTAATTTGCTGATCTTCTTTGTAAATGGTAAGGTCCAAAAAGTTAATTTCCACATTACTGGTTTCATATGTAAATTTGATGTTCCATGTGTTGTTATTAAGTGATTGCAGAAATTGTTGAAGGTCAAGTTCTGTCCCCTCCCAGAGGAAGATGCAATCGTCTATGTATCTTTTATAAAATTGTAGTTCTGGTGGTTTTTGTTGATACATTCTTTCTTTCTCCCAAAGAGCCATGAACAGGTTTGCTAGGCTGGGAGCAAACTTACCTCCCATCGCTACACCGATACGTTGTAGGTAGAAAGAACCCTCGTACCAGAAATAATTGTGAGTCAAGCAGAAGTGAAGGGTTTCTAAGAGGAATTCTATCTGCTGTGGTGGTAGTTTCCCGTCTGCGGTTAAGAAAAATTGTACTGCTTCTAATCCTTTTTCATGAGGTATTATTGTATATAGTGCGCTTACATCAGCTGTTGCTAATGTTAGATTGTGTCTAGTTTGGTATTGTTTTAACATTTCTAAAAGGGCACCCGAGTCCTTCAAGTATGCGGGTGTTTGCTGTACTAGAGGCTGAAGGAAGGAGTCAATGTACTCTCCTAGTCTGCTTGTTAAAGATCCTATTCCGCTCACGATTGGTCTGCCTGGTGGGTGATCTTTATTCTTGTGTACTTTGGGCAGGTGATAGATCGTTGGGATTCTGGGTGTCTCCAAATTTAGATAGTTGTATTCTTTTTTGGTTAGAATGCCTGTTCTTCGGCCTTTGTCTAGTAGATTTCTTAATTTCTGGTGGAATTCTCTGGTGGGATCTAGCTTCAGTTTCTCATATGTGTCTGTGTCACTTAATAATCTGTAAGTCTCTTGCAGGTATTTTTCCTTCTCCAGGATTACTATTCCCCCTCCTTTATCCGCAGATTTTATGACTATTTCCTTTTTCTTTTGTATTCCTTTGATTGTTTCTTTCATTCTTTTTTTCTCAAAGAGTTGGTGTTTTCTATGCTTTAGTTTTAGATTTTTGAGGTCCTTAATGACCAGGTCTCTAAAGACAGTTATTGCTCCCTTATGGTTTTGAGGGTTGAACGTGGAGTTGTTCTTCAATTCAGTATGAATGTACTGAGGTGGTTGTATTTCTCCTTTAGTTTCTGGTGGGATCTCATTGTGTGGCTTGTCTTCAAAGAATTTTTTTATATTGAGTTTTCTGGTAAATTTATGAATGTCGATGTATGCCTCGAATTTATTCATGCTGGAAGGGGGTGCATATTTTAGGCCCTTATTTAGTAACTCTACCTCTTTTTTGTTGAATTTAATGTTGGTGAGGTTAAAAAGCCCGTCCGCAGAGGTTTGGTTTATTCCTCTTGTTCTCTCCTCCTTTTTTGATTTTTTAGATTGAATTCTATTCCCTGCTCTTGTGCCTCTAAATCTGGATTTTTTCTTTTTGGTGTGTGTGGGAATTCCAAGCCTAAAAAACGTTCTGTATGGGATTTCTTATGTTGCTCCAGTTCTATTGAATCTGCATGCTTGTTGTTCTCTTTATTAGGATATTGTACAAATTTTTGGTTTTCCCTGTACCTGTGTCGGCTCTCTTGCCTTTGTGGTTTAGGGGTTGCTTGTACAGGCGATCTCAATGCGGTTCTCGTGTGTTGCCTAGGTGTTCCTTGATCTCCATAAGTTCTGTGTTTTAGACGGAAGGGTGGCCTCCAGACTGGGGAAGGGGATCTTCTTGTGTATCGGGGTTGGTTATAACGATAATTTGAGTTTGGATGGTTGCGGTATTCATGTTGGTATTGTCTATAGGATTCTCTACGTGGATGGTTGTTGGAATATCTGGTAGTCCTATATTGTCCTTTATAGGAGTTGTAGTGTTGTTCTCGATAATTTCCATAATCGTGATGCCCTTTCTGCTGATCTAAATTCCTGTATCTAACATGTCTTGATCTTTTATGCAACTCTCTTTCTGGCGTTGTTTCGTTCTCTTGTAGAATCGCTGTAGAGTTCTGAATCTGGTTATGTGTAGTGCCATCTATCACTCCTTTCTGCCATTTATAGACCATGTTGTTTTTCTGGTCAGCTAAGTCACGGGTGAACTTGCGTTGTTTCTTTAGTTTTTGTTCTTTTTCAAAATTTTTTAGATCATGTTTTATCTCAGTGATGTGATCCTGATACTCTTCCAGATCCTTACAGGGAGCTAGATTACCCTGCATTTCATCAATTCTGGTTGTAATGGTCTCCAATTTCCTCTTTTTGCGTTTTATAATAAGTTTCATTAGATTCATACTGCAATCATTAAAAAAACTTTGCCATTCTTCTAAGTCTGGAATTGTCCCACCAATATCTCTTTCGGGTGCTATATCCCATCTAAGGCTCCTGGGTATCAGGCCCTTCTGGATGTATGTTTCGAGTGTGGAAATATGCCATTTTATGGCTAGTTCTTTTTGTAGTAAGTGTTTCACTGTTTTGAAGAGTTCGTCAAAACTGTCTGTGATTTCTCTCATATCTTCCTCTTCTTCTATTAGTAATGCTGACCTATTGAATTCTCGTCTTAGTTGTGATAAATCCATGGTGTGTTAGAATGTTAGGTTGCTCTAAAGTATTGGTGTTACCCTGTAGCAGCTCCTTGATAATGACCAAAGGTAAGTATGAGGGTAGTCCTTTCTTCAAAAAGGAGAGAGGTTTTTTTAGGAGCGCTTCGGGTCGGGGAAAAGCAGCTGCCTATAAATAAGGGGTCACACCTTATTGCAATTCGTAGAAATGGATATGGGCTAATATACTTGAAAAGTTTATTAGTTTTAGGCGCGCTTTAGGGTAAGGGTGGACAAAGGATGAATAAAGGAGGGGGGGGGGGGGAGTGAAAGACCTTGTGCTCACTTAGTGGTTCTAGGGCTGTTAGAGGCTAATTGACACCAGATAACCTATGGTACCAGGTAGTATCTAGTTGCATGCAATACCTCTAGGATAAATAATTTCTGCTGCCTGATTTTAGTCATGCGGCAATTGAACTCAGAAAGTATTTGTTATAGTAGTAGACTCCTAATCAATAAGACTAAACCAACATTTGTCGATATTCATACGTCACTTTCTGCAGAGGTTACCTTTTACTCTTGTAATATATATCCAAAACAGAGTAAAAAACAAAGTAAAAAACTCACCGCCGCGGCCCGGGGGTGCGCCGACCTACCCAGGGCCTCTGAGGTTCAATGGCCTGAACTGTGGTTGCCCGGTGTGAGACTTCTGCTGTGCTGGATGTGTCCTTGTGGGTGGTCACCTCGATTGCTGGCGCTTCTCTGTCTGTTGCTCCTTGTCTGTGCCCTGGGGTGCTGTGCTTCCCCAGGTGACTAAACGGTTTACTGCTCGGAGGGTGAATTTAGTTGCACAGGGTCTTTTCCAGGTTATTCTTGCCTCTTTTAATAAAGACCGTCACACATCTTCTTAAAAAGAAAAACCTTTTATTTGGTACAAAATTCAGTGCAGGTGGGGGGAATTTGGCTCGATCACACAGTCTCTAAAAAACGGGGGGAGTGTAACTCCGGAATAGATCAAGATTGGGGTTGAGCGCTTATGTCCTTCTTTGTGCAGTGTCACTCTGTATCCTTCTGCACGTTAGCGCCTTTATGTCCTTAAGAAAATATATATAGGTATCTGCCTAATGCTGCTCTGAGGCAGAAATATTAAGCGTGAAGTTCGTTGTAATAGCAGAGGCGCAGTAGTGCGGCTTCTCTGCTTCCAGTGTCCTGTTGTCAGTTTCAATATAGTTCAACTCACCGACGCGCGTTTCGGCACTTCCTGCCGTCCTCTGGGTGTATTCTGGGCATGCGTCCTGCAGCCCTTCTTATTGGTCATGGGAAAAAACGTCATTCCTTCGCATTGCCTTCTGGGAAGTGTAGTCTTCTCCTGTAGTTTCAATTGTCGGCTTTTAGTGCCGCCGCTGCCGCCGCTGTCTTTCTGTTACTTGGCGGTGTTTACAGTTTTTTTCTTCTTGGTCCAAGGGTTAATTATGAATCACTCATAAGGAAAAATAGAGAGGGGGAGATGTAACAGAGATATGGGGTTAGGGTCTAAGGTGTTAGGGATTCTTTCTCATATAGACGCACAGTCTTTATCTGATAATGAAATAACAGCCCTTGTCCCTTATATAAGCAGATGCTTCTATATATAGATACGAATTAATAGGGGATACCAAAAACAAGAGTGGTAGAATGAAAAATATAAAATATAAAACTGAGTGCGTGGTATTGATAGTCATTTATTATTATTATTAATATGTGATTAAAGTTAATGTTGTTACTCTATACGGCGTATGTTAAAATCATATATATATATATGTAATGAAAATATAAAAAGATTCTGAGTTGTAGATTATTATAAAAATTGTTATTAATCCATACTATGATTAGGACATTACCATTGTTCATATGGCATGTGTTGGGAACATATATAGCAATGTTTTAATATAGAAAAGAAAATATAGATTAAAAATAAATATTATTACTCTATACGGCGTATGTTAAAAATCATATGCATATGTCTGTGATGAAAAATAGAAAGGTTCTGAATTGTAGATTATTGTATAAATTGTTATTAGTCCATACTGTGATTAGGACATTACCATTTGTCCATGTGGCGTGTATTGGGGACATATATAGCAATGTTTAATATGGACCAAGAAGAAAAAAACTGTAAACACCGCCAAGTAACAGAAAGACAGCGGCGGCAGCGGCGGCACTAAAAGCCGACAATTGAAACTACAGGAGAAGACTACACTTCCCAGAAGGCAATGCGAAGGAATGACGTTTTTTCCCATGACCAATAAGAAGGGCTGCAGGACGCATGCCCAGAATACACCCAGAGGACGGCAGGAAGTGCCGAAACGCGCGTCGGTGAGTTGAACTATATTGAAACTGACAACAGGACACTGGAAGCAGAGAAGCCGCACTACTGCGCCTCTGCTATTACAACGAACTTCACGCTTAATATTTCTGCCTCAGAGCAGCATTAGGCAGATACCTATATATATTTTCTTAAGGACATAAAGGCGCTAACGTGCAGAAGGATACAGAGTGACACTGCACAAAGAAGGACATAAGCGCTCAACCCCAATCTTGATCTATTCCGGAGTTACACTCCCCCCGTTTTTTAGAGACTGTGTGATCGAGCCAAATTCCCCCCACCTGCACTGAATTTTGTACCAAATAAAAGGTTTTTCTTTTTAAGAAGATGTGTGACGGTCTTTATTAAAAGAGGCAAGAATAACCTGGAAAAGACCCTGTGCAACTAAATTCACCCTCCGAGCAGTAAACCGTTTAGTCACCTGGGGAAGCACAGCACCCCAGGGCACAGACAAGGAGCAACAGACAGAGAAGCGCCAGCAATCGAGGTGACCACCCACAAGGACACATCCAGCACAGCAGAAGTCTCACACCGGGCAACCACAGTTCAGGCCATTGAACCTCAGAGGCCCTGGGTAGGTCGGCGCACCCCCGGGCCGCGGCGGTGAGTTTTTTACTTTGTTTTTTACTCTGTTTTGGATATATATTACAAGAGTAAAAGGTAACCTCTGCAGAAAGTGACGTATGAATATCGACAAATGTTGGTTTAGTCTTATTGATTAGGAGTCTACTACTATAACAAATACTTTCTGAGTTCAATTGCCGCATGACTAAAATCAGGCAGCAGAAATTATTTATCCTAGAGGTATTGCATGCAACTAGATACTACCTGGTACCATAGGTTATCTGGTGTCAATTAGCCTCTAACAGCCCTAGAACCACTAAGTGAGCACAAGGTCTTTCACTCCCCCCCCCCCCCTCCTTTATTCATCCTTTGTCCACCCTTACCCTAAAGCGCGCCTAAAACTAATAAACTTTTCAAGTATATTAGCCCATATCCATTTCTACGAATTGCAATAAGGTGTGACCCCTTATTTATAGGCAGCTGCTTTTCCCCGACCCGAAGCGCTCCTAAAAAAACCTCTCTCCTTTTTGAAGAAAGGACTACCCTCATATATACCTATATACCTATTCATATATTTACTATATACATATACATTGCTATTCTCATACGTATAAGGAGTGGGTCTTCCCAAAATCTCCCACATTGATCAGTGGGTAGTTGGGGCATCCAGGGTTGCTTACGGCATAAATCCCTATCGACATCCTATATTTAAACAATCACCATATGGAGGCATCTCAGGATTGTGTTACCGGGGTCCCCTTGGGACAGGACCGGCTGTGTATATCTTGCGGTCTCCCCCATGCTGAGGTGGACGGGGCATGGGTCTGCGCATCATGTTCTGAACAGACGCTGGAATTGCGAGCGACGCTTGCAGTTGTACCTCGCTCCTTCTCTCCCCTTTCCCCTTCCCTAAACCTCACTCCTGTTGAGTCTTGTACATGTGGCGAGTTACAAATAGATTCCTCTCCTAGACGGCCCACGCTTGCCCAGATTGTTGAAAGGCTGGATGGGCCCAGATAGACAACGGCCTTGTACTCCCGTGGCTTCGGCCTGTGCTATGGGCTCTGAGGAGTCCTTTTCTACACGTGCTAGCGCCACGTCGGAAGAAGGGGACCTGTTCTCTGACCTAGGCTCCTCTGACGAGAGACAGAGGGGTCAGGATGATGCTGGTCAGGATGATTGGGACCAGCTTGATATTGGCGGGATGTTACTCAGGATATTTAATGTATTGTCCATTTCGCCTCCCGGTGCGGTCTCCAGGCCGAGAGGGGGGCGCATTCATACTGCGCCTGCGCGCTTGGAATTTCTCGAGCAGGCTCACTTCCATGCTCTTGTACTTAAAGAGTGGGAATGTCCCGCTGCTCTTCAAAAGCCCCCGGAGGACTGGGTTTGGAAATACCCCTTTCCCCCCGAGATGGTAGATATTTGGTCCTCGTCCCCATTAGTGGACGCTCCGATTATTGGGGTTCCTAACCCCCCCTTCCTTACAGCTCCCTGCGGGACGCCGAGGATCGGCGTATTGATAGGCTTGCTTCCCACGCCTTTGCCTGTGTGGGCACGGCGCTGTGCCCTGTCTGTGCCGTGGCTATCACAGCAGTGGCCGCTAAGACTCTTATAAGAAGGATGCTGGAGCATCAGCCTGAAGATTTACCCTGGGAGGTGTTATACGCACTCTCTAGCTGTGATATTTTTGTTAAAATTTATCCTTTTGGCTCTGGATGACACCATCAAAATGTGTGCGAGGACTTCTGCCCAAGTGGTAGCTATACGTCGCCTGCCCTGGCTTCGTCAGTGGGGGGCAGACGATGACGCTAAAAGGACCTTGACAGGGCTTCCCTTTAGAGGGCATCGCCTGTTTGGGGCCCGTCTGGACTTATTTGAGAAACAGGACAGTCCACCTAGTCAGAGGCGGCCGTTGCGCCTCCCGCGGAGCAGGGATACCCCTCCTCCTCCATATCATTCTGTTAAGCAGGAACCGGGGTTGCCCCCGGAAGGGTCTGGTTCGGTATCCTGTCCCAGGAGTGACGCTCAATGCCCGGGGCCCTCCGGTCGGGCTAAGCCCTTTTCCTTCCCTGAAAACCCTCATGCATGATCGGACACCCTCACCCACCTGGGTGAGGGGATGGCCACAGCACCTTACTCCTATCAGGAGGCATCCTGCCTCGTTCTGGTGGCTTTAGGGGATAGTTCCTCCAGATATGGAATAGTGTTTGCTGGGTGGTCCTTCCCTGAGTCGGTCAGGAGGACTTTGGTTCCATGCCTTTCTTCAGGTATGGGTGCAGGCTTAACTGGGACTGTCAGGTATGGCTTCCCTGCAGAACGCCATTATCATATAGAAACTGGGGCCCCTGAGCGGGTCTGCCCCTCTCTCCCTTCAAGGATGAGGGAGTCTATCTGCCTAACCCCTAGGGGGGTGTGGCATCTGTACCCATAAGCTTTCGGCCTGGAGCCCTTGATAGGGCTGTCTGTGCCCCATGCTCCAGGGGTCCTCTGGCCGCTGGTGGCGTGTTCGGATTTCTTTCTAGACTCCAAGGAGCCTTCTGGATATTGAGCCCACTACTGCTGGGTATTGGTGATCACTGACACCGTTGAAGCTTAAGCTAAGCCCCCTGTTGCGCCCTTGAACGCACTGGGCTCTGGAAGGGTGTGATGTCTCACACGGCACCAAGGGGCATCTACCAGGGGACCTATCAGGCCCTCCTGTTCCTTCACGAAAGCGGTTGTGGGATGGAACTTGGCAAACCTGGGCTCTACTCTGCTCCATCCTCTAGTTCCTGGTTGCACCTGGATTGGGCTTCACCCAGTGCCTTTTTTCCTTGGCTATAAGGATTTTACTGGTATGAGGCCTCTGGTCCTCCGTCCTGTATAGTTATTTCTCCAGACAGAATTGCTTCTGGGCGCTGGTTGGCGGCTCGTCCTTTGACATTGCTTGTCTCGGTGATCTTTGGGCTCTGAGGTGCTTTAGCCATTAGCCCTGGATGAGGGGTTTGCACCCTGGGTCTAGGTCTGCTTACCTTACTCCTAGTGGAGGCGGTTATTCTTCTACTGGTTACTCGAGAGTACCGTGGTGGAGCATTCCATACCCTTTTGTTCTTCCCCGTTTGGTTACCATGGTACCTAATCTGGCAGGATGACAAAGGGGGCTTATTCTTCTGAAACCCCCAGGGGGTTCCTAGGAAGGGACCTCGAAGGTTCTGGTTTCCTAGGTGAATTTTTGGTCATAAGGAGCATGTAGTGGGTCCTAGTTGGGGACTAATCCTTCTTGTACCTGTCCATTGGGGGACATTTTGCCCATGGTAGGACAGTGGTTGCTCCCTGTTCCTGCGGAATTCTTGGGCCTGGATCTATTCCAGGGGAGCCCTGATTCCTTGCGGGACTTGATATTCCTTGTCCTTCCTGTAGTATCCCTCCTGTGGGAGGTTCTCTGTTGTGCCTCTGGGCTCACACTGGCTGGGTTCTGTGGGACCCCGTCTCTATTGCAGGGGTCTACCCCTGTTATTGGCCAGATTGGTCTGCCCTGGTTGGGCTTAGTGGTTCTGGCCGGGTAGTTTACTTGAAAGACGTTATACCCTTGCCCTACCGGGCGTGGGGAGAGCTTGCGCTAGTCTCTGATGGCAAGCAACACCTTATGCTAGGGGCCTGGGTGGCCCAGTGGGGTGTTGGTTCTCAGGGAGTTCTGCTGAGAACAGTAGGACGGCACGTTCCCTCATGAGGACTATTTTTAACATAGTATGGTGCCTTTACTTTAGACCTACTTTAGCGTTGGCAGGATCTGGTGCTTACCCTGTTGGAGACGACAGATCTCAGGGTGTCTTGTTCCTTGGAGGCTCTGGACTTTGTCCTCTTGTTTATTTTCTTCCTTCTGCCACGCTAGGTTAGCTTATGTTGTCCCCACGCTATTTCGCTGGGTCTAAGCTCCTTCCCTGGCTGGACGATATCTGCTCCTGGGATTAGGGTCCTACAAGCAGTGTTTGGTATTGGCTCACGACTTGACTCGGTCTATGGTTGGGGCCTGATCTGTTCTTCTATTGCGAGACCTGATCCAATCTTTTGTTTGCATTCTTCAGGGTCTGCTCAGGTGCATTCCTGGGGGATTCCTAGTTCCCCTTTTGGGGGAGGACTTATTCTGAAGCCCTACTAAGGGTTCCCATGAGTCTTAGTCAGGTCCTTGTCTGACCTGCTCCTTCCATCATGTTGCTCTTCTGGGGAGGTTACTCCAGTCAGTGGTGTGCCATAAGGAACGGCGCTATTGGCGGTCCTAGTCATTAGATATATTTATTATATATACATACCTTGGTATAGCTGTATACCATGAGGTGAAGGTACCCGCCTCACACTAAGTTGGATTCAGGCGATATTTCGTTCTCTTCTGCCTTGGCCGGATCCTCTGGTCTCTGGGCTATGGTCTAAATTACTATGAGATGAAAGGGATCTGTGCCCCTCTACTAGGGTTAGAGATCTGCCAGAACTGTCTTGTCCCTGATAGGGATCTTATCTTTGGGGCCTACCGGTGTCCCCTTCTTGAAGTACCGGATTGATTGCTTCCATGGGCTAAGGGCCCTCTGGTTTGGTCCTATTCTGTTGGTCGTCCTTCCGGACCTGTAGTACTCTTTCAGCTTCTGCTGAGTATTATTGTTAGCACTTCTGCTGGTTCCGTCTGCGACCTGGACATGTATTCCCCGTTGGGAAAAGTTTTGAGTTGCCATGACTACCCTCTCTTGTAGTAGCATGGTTAGGCAGTTACTTTGGCCAATTCTTTTAGGGGAAGATTCTTCCTCCCTATTGTTTTTCGTTCTCTTACTATTAGTGCTTGGCTTGGCCCTGTAGCACTATGTTCTGGTGATCAACCTGGCTAGTCCGCTGCTTGTGCTCAGTTCTCCCTTTACAAGGTTCAAAGGTTGAGGTTAGGAGCATCGCTCTCGTTGTTAATAGCATGGTCAAGGGTGACAGCGCTTTACTGTTGGCCGTGCCTTCTCACGGGGATCCCACCCTATTTGTGGACACTGCTATTGGATGTCCCATACGTTATGAATATGTCTGGAGCAGGACGTGCTGTATGCTTAGAATAATACAATTCTGTGAGAATCTCACCTGTAGAATTGGTATTATATGCATACAGCACGTCCTGCTCCACCCCACCCTGGTTTCACTTGTTCTGGATCCCCTGTATGGTGATTGTACTCACTTGGTGTTATTGCCAGACATTCTGGGTGGTTTGTTTCTCCTGGCTTCTCTTCTCACTGCTTTTCAATGCTGGGGATTGTGGGAGGTCCTCCGGTGTGTGTAGGGCTGGGAGGAGCTTGTTTTCTTCAAGATCTGCAGTGCACGGCGCTGAAGGCGGAGGTATACCCATACGTTATGAATATGTCTGGAGCAGGACGTGCTGTATGCATATAATACCAATTCTACAGGTGAGATTCTCACAGAATTGTATTTTTCTCTATCTTCGCGCGCGTGGTGTGGCTCGTCTCCTCCCTCGGTCATGTAAGTGCCCTCCGGGGCGGTATGGTTTCTATGTTTTTCAAACAGAGCATGGCTCTGACTCCACTCCCCTTGTCCCATTATGTCTTTCAGAAGCCAAGACTTCGTTACCGGCCTGGCCTAATATATATTACAACGGGTCCTCTTTACAAATTCTCCCACATTACTAGCGGGTTTTTGGGGCATCCAGGGTTGCTTATTGCATAATTCCCTGCGTCATACTGCTTAAAAATCACCATATGGAGGCATTTCAGGATTATGGAACCGGGGTCCCTCCGGGACGTGACCGGCTGTGTGCAGTGTGTGGCCAGCCCCTGGCTGAGGCTGACAGGGCACAAGTCTGCGGACAGTGTGCAGAACAGGCAGGTTTGCTAACAGAGGAACCTCCCTTCCTCACCCCCGTCTCCCCGCTCCCAAATATCACTCATGACGAGTCCCACTCCAGCGGGGATGACCTGCAAGAGGTGCCGCGAGTGTTGCCCACGGTGGAGCAGGTGCTTTCTGGATTGGCAGAGCGTATGGGCCCTGGTAAAAAGCGGTCCCTGACACCTCCAGGCTCTCCGGTTCCTGACGATACTCCTCCCATGGGATGCCCGCAGGCCTTGATGAATCTGAGCCTGGTTCCTGGGGTCTGTGTGACACGGATGAAATCCTGATCAAGATTTTTGAGGTTTTGTCAATCTCTCCTCCTGGGGAGATCCCCAAGCCTAAAAGGGAGAGTTTCCATACAGCGCCGCCGTGCTTGGAGTTCCTAGAACAGGAACATTTCCAGAATATTATATCCCAGGAATGAGAATCGCCTGGTAAGCTTAAAGGGATTCCAGGGGCCTGGGAATGGAAGTACCCTTTTCCCCCTGATGTGGTCAATTTATGGTCAGCTCCCCTGGTGGTGGACGCACCGGTTATAGGGGTCACAAACCCCCCCTTTCATGACGGCTCCTTTTTACTGTACCCTTCAGGATGCTGAGGACCGGCGCATTGACAGACTGGCCTCACGCCTTCTCGTGTGCCGGGACGGCCCTGCGCCCGGTTTGTGCCGCGGCCATCACGGCGGTGGCCGCCAGGACTCTTGTCAGAAAGATACTGGATCACCGCCCTGAGGACCTCCCTTGGGGGGTGTTTAGTGCGCTATCAGACTGCGAAGCCTTTGTGAAGTTTATTCTATCGGCACTGGATGACACCATTAAGATGTGTGCTAGGAACTCGGCACTTGCAGTAGCCATTCGCCGCCTGGTCTGGCTGCGACAGTGGGGCGCCGATGGAGCTACAAAAAAGGCTCTCACTTGCCTTCCATTCAGAGGACGGCGGTTATTCGGGGCCCGCTTGGACCTTTTTGGGAAAAAGGCTATAGCACCCTTCCGCAGAAGGCCGCTCCGGCCTCCACGAGGCAGGGTCACCCCTCCACCTCCCTACGTTAGTGTCAAACGTGAATCTGAGGTGTGTTTCCAGCTGTTCGGCGTGGATTTCCAACACGCCGCGGGCAGGCAGCGCCCTGGGCCTTCTGGCAGGACCAAGTCCAAATCTGCCAAAACCTCGCAAGCATGAACGAGCGCCCTCGCCCGTCTGGGCGAGGGGACGACTGCACACCTGTCTCACATCCAGGAATATGCCTTCTCCTTCTGGTGGTTCCGGGATGTAACCCACCTGGGCTCAGGATGGTTTCTCGCTGGACGGTCCCCCCTCAGTTTTTTGTCAGGGTGTTTTTAGTCCCTGCCTTCCCTTCTGAAACTGGCGAAGGCCGGACTGGGCCTGCAGTGTTGGGCGCACTTGTTAATTGCCTTAACGGTATGGGGCTATGGCCTTTATATTTTTTCCTTCCTCCCCCCTCATCAGTATGAGGTAGTCTGGACCCCGTGGGCCTATGGCAGGCCTAGCAATTCTACCTTCACAAGTAGTCCATATATGACAACTCTGTCTTAGATCACGGGCCCCCTGCGCGGGGGGCCTTTTGGCCTCTTGTGAAGCTCTAGATCTTCTTAGTCTCCCTGGGGTCTGCTGGACGCCAAGACTATTTCTAGACAGTGTCGCAGGATCAACCCTGCAGCTTGAGGCACTATATTGGGGCCTCTCTTTCGTGCCCAGGCTACTAGCCTGGCGTGACTGGGGACATGCCTGAGGTGGGGCTTCTGCGTTGGGACCTACCGGGTCGTCTTCCTTACTCCCCAACCTCTGCATCAGACGAAGCGGGTCGGTTGGCCGACAGTGTCCCCTGGAAGCTACTGGATGGTTGCTCAAACACCTCATCCCCTCACGGTCACTTATCCACTATCCCCCGTTCCTGGGAAATCGGTTCAGGCTTGCAGCCTTCTTCTCTGGCATTAGGGGACCCCTGGTTACGGGGGCTCTGCCCCCCTTTACTGGCGCCTTGCCTTCACCAGGCGGGATGGCAGCTGGTGGGCCTGTTGGTGACACATCAAGATGATGTCATTTATATACTGAGCCCTCGGGCTCTTCGGCGCAGTAGGTTACTAAACCTACATATGCCCCAGCACCCCGGTGCTTGGTCTGTGCTCATGCCTTCTTGGTAAGGTGGTTCCTCTGGAGCTTCCCATATGCAAGGGCCCCGTCAGGGGGGCACTCCCCTTCCTTACCAGCATCTCCTAGAGTATGGTCACCCTGGGTACCAAGTCTCGCAGGATTGGCAGGGGAAAGGAAAATTCCTTCCACAACCCCCGTGGTTCTAGGTTGGGCCCCTTAGAGGGTCCATCTTACCTGCTGGGCTTGTTGAAACGGTGGGCCTCCGTTGACTCTATATGGCGGGCCTTCTCCTCCTTCAGGATCGGTCGGTTTATGGGGGACTCCTGGTCTGTTGAAAGACAATGGCCTGTTCTTAATGCTGGTCTAAAGATTGTGACAGGTTGCTACCTCTGTAGGGTCCCTGTTCCTGTCTTGGGCGGGGGTCTACTCCCCCTGCTTCTCAGCGGTATTCGCTTCAATGGATGCCCTTAGCGGCAGGTTATGCTATCCCGGTGTTGCCCGGGGAGCCTAGCGTGGCTCTGAGGGGTCTCCCTCCTGACACAGGGCCTCTGCCCTTGTTCCTACTGTCCCAGAATATTCTGACTCCGGTCAGGGGGCCTGAGTATTTAGGCATAGCCTTGTTATTTCATATGCCTTCTCTTCATCACCCTACTGTTGGGTTCTGCGCACGGTTGGCCTGATAGAGAGTCCCATGGGATCTATGGTCTAGGCGGCCCTGGGAGTAATGGTTCGCAGACGCCTCTGCTGAAGGCTGCTGAATTGTGATATCTCTATTAGGGTGCGGTTCTGTCCTTATCAGGTCTCTTCCTGTTTCCAATATAAGGTCTCCTGTCTGGGGATTGATTGCTGATTCATTCGCCCCTTGGGGACGGGCCTCATCTTCTGGGTGACTTAGTATGAGAGGGGGTTGGGAGCTAGCTCCCCAGCTTCCCCTTACTCCGGCTATAACTGCTTGGTGGTATCCCATATTGATTGGCATGGGCCTTAGTCTCTTCCCTGTTAGACGTTCTCGGTTCCCAGGGCCTTTAAAGTCATTACAGCGTAAGTTGAGGTTGGCTCCCCATCTGGGGACTCTGAAGGTGTAGGTCTGTCTTGGCCTTCCTGCAGGAGTCTGGTTCTGTCACTCTTGTAGGGAATTCTCTTGGGGATTGCTTAGCTGCACCTCCCCAGTAGTTCCATAAGTCCCTGTGGGGATCAATTTTTCATTCTTTTACCCTGCCAGGACTTCCTGGGGACCCTGCCTGGATGCTGTCTCAGCTGCCCTGTAGGCCAGCCCGCTTCTCTGGGGCCTCCTGACTCCGTCAGACATGTGCCTGAGACGATGGATCTGGTTGCTTAACCCTGACTCGATGTATACATATATATACATGTACAGATATATACGGCTACAGGCACCCCATGCCTGGGGGTGTTCCTTTTACGCTGGGCTTCCGGTTCAGGTGGTCTGTTGGATTCAGTCCCTTAGTCTATCCATGGGCTGATTATTAATAATACTAATATGAGGGCCTACATCCCTCTACAGGTTTTGCACTTTTCCCCATGCCGGCCTTCTTTGCCTTTAGGGGGACTGCTGTTCTTGGAGTCTACAGGCGCCTCCTTAGGTATGCGCCTAATCGCATCCATTGCGCCTTTGGATCGATCCTTCTGGATGCTCCATGATCCTGAGGAAGCCTTGGCTTCCTGATAATTAAGAGTCTGTATTCCCGCCTTGGTCGGGTGACCTGTTTTTTGTTCCCTTTGGGGGTGTTACAAGAGTTGCCACAAGGCTTCCTTGCCTGTGAGCTGGTTGGGTCACTACACTGACCCATGTTCCTTCAGGGGAGTGATTCTTCCCCTTTACTGTTTACTCCGTTATCATGGGTGCTTGGGTATCACTGGCCCTTCAGCACCAGGGTTTTTTCTCTGTTAGTTCAATTACTAGACTTATGGCCTGTCTCTGTTCATACCTTCATGGTCCTGTTATGAGACTGACGTTAGAGCCCTTGCTCATGTCATGCCTGTTGCAAGTTTTGCAGGTGACAGCGCCTTTACTGTCCGCTGTGCCTTGCTTTTTCTGGGGATCCCACCCTGCTTATGGACACTGCTATTGGATGTCCCACATGTTATGACTATTCGGGAGCTGGACATGCTGTATGCTTAGAATAATACAACTCTGTGAAGTACTCACCTGTAGAGTTGGTATTATACGCATACAGCACGTCCTGCTCCACCCCACCCTGGTTTCACTAATTCTGGATCCCCTGTATGATGATTGTTATTAAGATATTGCTACCAGTTATTCTGGGTGGTTGGTTCCTCCTGGCTTCTCTTCTCAGTGCTTTTCAATTCTGGGGATTTGTGGGAGGTCCCTCGGTATATGTAGGGCCGGGAGGAGCTTGTTTTCTACATGTCTGCAGTGCACGGCGCCGGAGGCGGAGGACTACCCACATGTTATGACTATTCGGGAGCAGGACGTGCTGTATGCGTATAATACCAACTCTACAGGTGAGTACTTCACAGAGTTGTATTTTTTACTTTCTGCTGACATGCCGTCGGCGTTCATCCTTGTTTCGCTGGGGGGCGGTGGAGTGGGGGACATGGCTTGCGGCCTTTTCTGGCCAGTGGTGGGTGGCCTGTCTGCAGCTGCGGGTAGGTATGGCTTTGGACAGTTTCTGACCTAGGAGCACACTGCTCCGCCCCTTCTCCTCAAAGGGCACCTTGGAGCGGTGCTCCGAGGTTCCTGCTGCCAAATTTGGGCCTCGCTCTTGGCGGTGGTGATGGCATTCCTGCGGCATCAGGGGGGCACATCACCCCATACGTTGACGACTTGCTCATCAGAGCGCCATCATTGCCAGGAGCACTATGTGACGTTAGCTGGCACTGTCCACACTGGGACTCTTCAGGCGGATCATCAACTACCCCAAATCCCAGGTTGAGCTGGGAGCTTCCTTATGAAACCCAACCAGCCAGAGAGATTCTATATGTTTCCAGTGGTAAAGTCCTTCTCTAGCTAGCTGCCTTGATGTAAAGATCAGATGGACAGTAGTATGCCTGGGTGATATTGTTTCTCCGCACAGAGCAGCAGGCTGTCAGGAGCTTAGAGTTTTGCTATAAGCAGCCCACACCAAATTAAGAGAGATTTGCCTCAGAAACATGGGAGCAAACGCACACTCACTCTCTAAACAGCTGGTCAGGGCCGGCTCTAGGTTCATTGGGCGATAGTCTCTGTGGGTCTTTTGCAGTGTGGTATGAGAAAAGCAATGACAAAAATTATAGATGGATAGAAAGAAAGAACAATAGCATAGATTTATTGACAGAAAAAAATGCAGAAAGGAGAGAATGAGAGGGAATTGGAGAAAGGGAATTGAGATGGAAGGAATGAAAGAGGGAGAAAAAAATAGAAGTGATTGAGGTGGGGCCCTCCCAAGATGCAGGGGCCCAAGCGCCTCCCGGGTATTGCCATTGCTAACGCCCACCCTGCCCTCCGCAGCCACAGAGTGTTGCAATCTTTGTTAACAATGTTGAACTTGCAAAACAATGGGGTGCTGTCCCCCACTCAAAAGGCTGCACAAGTGATATTTAAAAATTAGACACAGTTAAAAAAAAAAAAAAAACCCATTAAATGTCCAAATCAAATCTCAATATACTACTCTGTGGAGATAAATGAAACCAAGGTCCACGTATATAGCACAATATCCCTGAGATTATGAAGGTACCTAAGTTAACCCTTCTAGTGCCAGCTACGTGACTCTCATGTAGCTGCCTCTCCAACCGTTAAGTGCCAGCTACCTGAGAGTCACGTAGCTGACTTTAGAGCCCCATAAAAAAAAAGAAAAAAAGATACAGACTTACCTGACCCCTCATTTGTGCCAGCGATTCTGTACAAGCATCAAGTAGTAGATTTTCGCCCCCTGGGCTTCTGATCTTCAGGAGGGGGCCCGGAATAGGCCCCCCTGCCGGCGCCGACATCTGAAAAAAAAAAAGTAAATGTCATCTACTCACCTCGCAGCGCGATGGCTCTCCCCGGGCCTTCTCTTCACCGGGGGGGCTCCGATTTCCCCCCCCCCCCGGCTTTCCACGCTTCGGGTGAGGGCCCAGAAACAGGCCCTCACCATCCTCTTTGGCCGGTGCTGGCCCCGCCCCTAGCCCCGCCCAATTGATGACGTCATCCCGCTCCTCGGGTTACCGGCACCCGGGCTCCGTTCTGTCAGTTGTCGGTAGCGATCGGAGCAGGGAGGGTGGCAGGCAGGGAGGCTCTGATCTCCCTGCCTCCCACCCTCCCTGCTCTGATCACTACCGACAACTGTCATCTGCAGCGGCGCGGGACACTGGATGGGAGGTATGTATAAGTGAAAAAAGAATAATAAAGAATTTTTTGTCTGGTGTCTTTTTTTTACTTAACCCTTTGTGAACTGGTAAGGGGTCCATGAGACCCCTTATACCAGTTCACAAGGCTCTGGGTATGGCAGGTCACCTGCGGCAAGTGGGTGACTTGCCATAACCCCCAGCCCCCCATTACCTGCCTCCCCAACGGCCAGGTGGGGGGGCAGAAGGGCCCGGGCCACGTGGCTATGTGGGCTAGTAGCCTGCAGGGCCAGGGGCCACCAACGCTGGCCCCTGCACCCTGTTCGACAAGCCCCCATAGCTGGTCCAGGTCGGTAATGCTGGGTAAGGGGGACCCTACGTCATTTTTTGGGGGGATTTTAACCCTTAAAATTCCTCCAAAAAAATGAGGTCCCCCCCCCACCCTGGGAGGGGGGACCCTACGTCATTTTTTTTTTAAGTTAACCCCTTACAACTATGCAATCATATTGCATAGTTGTATCCTATCTGAAATCTCCTAAACTGCTGTTTCAGTTTGGGGAGTTTCCTGGGCAGGAAATGATGTATACCAATACATATGTGGTACCGTTGTAACCGGGAGAAATAGGGCTTTCACACGCAATAAGATTTTATTAACAAACTTACATTTTTTATTAGAAAAAAACACTACAAATTGTAAAAAATCGTTTTTTTTTTATTTTTTTGCACATACTTCACCCAAAAGTATTGAGAATACACTAAAAAAAGGCCAAACAAGACATTGAAGCCCAGACTCTGCTGAAAAAAACAATATATAATTTTCCTGGAAAATCCCTGGAAATCCCTTCAAAAATCCAGGTTGAACACGTGTAGCGCAAAAAACGTGAAAAGTAGTCCGGCAATAGAGTGTGACAAAAAATCTCGGTAGGCTGGCACTCAAAGGGTTAATACATACAACATATGACATGCTATACACAAATGAATAAATACCTAAATAAAGCCATAAGCAATGCCAAAAGTGCAATATAAATCCCTAAAACACAAAATAGTGTTTTCTAACAGAACCTCCAGCAAAATATATTGCACAATACGGACCCATATGGGGCCCCTATTGTGTCAATGGGAAGGAACCCTCAGGCAGGACCAATGTTCAGATCAAAACATCTCCAAACTGCCCCCTCTATAGCAAATGCTATGTGCTCATGCCTGCTCTGCCCTCGTGTGCTGGTATAAGACTTGGTCAGCCGGTAGGTTTCCATTTCAGATAAGTGTTTTTTTTATGTGTTCTAGAGCTGGCTTATGCTGTTGCTGTTTTTCTCTGGTTATTTGGAGATTCACAGTATTTTAGGGCAGCATCATGCTCCCAAGTCTCTGCATCCCCTGTCCCCGGAGGACAAAAAAATCTGATGCCTTGACCTGGGTGACACCTGGGCATGGGAGCAGCGGGTGTTCCTGGACTTGTAGTCCCCTTTAATTGTATAGGACACTATGCTTGGAGGGGGGCAGCTTTTATTTTACATTCATGGGGGGGCATGCTGCAGACCCTAAGGGTGACTCACCTCCCCCCATGTCCCCTCTCCTCCAGCAAACTGCTTCCCTGGGACTGGGTCGGGTTTACGGTTTTACTGTGCAGTATGTGTTTTTTCACTTGTCTCTAGTGTGTTCAGTGGAGGGTGATTGCTTAATTGAACTGGACCTTGAGGCTGGGAAAAAGGCTTCATCCGGGGGCTGGGCTCACTTACTATGGGCCTGCCTTCTGACTGGTGATTCTCCTCCATGCTAGAGAGGCTTCAGAAGATGTCTGCCTACCATCATAGCCGACAGGCCACTTATGATCTCCACTGGTCGCCTGACCTCCATTTGCAGCTTGCTGCTGTGCCGCAGGCCACCCCTCGCTTCTGTTGACTTGGAGGCCCTGCCGCCACCTGCACACATAATCTTGGAACAGGCTCGCTCTCTGGCATCTGGATCGGTCTGTCGGTGCAGGAGTTCCCATCCCCTGCTCATACCTTCTTATGTGGGTTATGAAGTAGCCCCAGGTGGCTTTCGCTGTAGGTACAGGTAAGCTCCATTCCTTTGAAAGAAGGATTTATATTTATATAGGTGTATATATTAACATTTTTAAAATGTATTCATTTTTCATCTTTTTTTTCAGATTGTTACTATGTCGCTATATCCAGTCCTATCAGGACTGGTCTCTCTTTGGCCTGACAGACTTTCTGGGGTTGTTTGATCATCCCTGGAATGGTGGCTCCAATAGCAACCCCGTAGCCAGTACCTCTCCTTTTTGTATGTCCGTGATTTCAAACAACAGCGGTCTGAGGGGCTGGGGAGCAGTATGGTACCCAGTGATAATTAAGGGTTGATGGTCACCAGACATGTACTGTGCCCATTCCATTGGACCAGCAGTCTGCATGGTCTTCCGATCAGAATCCAGTCAGACTCTGTGATGGCCATTTGCAAATGTCAATCATCAGGGAGCTAGAGGACACTTTGGGAAGCTGTGGTTTATTGCATGGAATGAACAGCATGCTCCTTTCATTCCGACTGTGCACACTCCGGGTGTAGACCACAGCCATGCAGATTTTCTCAGTAGAGAAGTCCTTAACCAGGGAGAGTGAGCTCTCGTGCCAGAAATATATTTTGCATGGTTTGAGACAGGTGGGATGTTCCCAAGGTAGACCTGTTTACATCCAGGTGCAACAGGAAGATGGTGATATTTCTAACTATCTCCCAGGACCTTCTAGCATTCGGAATGAATGCTCTTGCAGCTCTGGTTCTAGTAGCTCCTCATTGACCGAGATTAACCTGTTTCACAGACTTTGTCGGGCTGGCCAACGATCAGCCTCTTTGACTTCCAGACAGACCAACCAGGTCTGTTGTCTCAAGGACCCCAGTTTCGGGCTGCCAGTTTCGGCAATTGAATCCCAGGTGCAATGGGATAAAGGGCTCTCCCCTTGAGCAGTAGCCACTCTGTTCCAGGCCAGAATGACCTCTTTAGCCAAGATCCACTACCAAACTTGCGGACCTACTTTGCATGGGGAGTCTCATTCGCCACTGCGTTTTTTTCATCCGTCGTGTCTTAGAATATTTGTAGAAGGGTTCAAAAGAAGGGTTACAATTCAGCACCTTAGGAGTCAAGTTCAGCCTTATCCATTCTGTTTTGGTGCCCAATAGCGGAGAATTCTTTTGGTCCGCACAGTCATGCAGAGGATGGCTCATATGCACCCTCCTTGAGGGCTCCAACATATTACTGGGCCCTTCCTTTAACCCTTTATCTGTCAGCCTACCTAAAGATTTTGACACCCTTTGTTGCCAGACCATTTTTCACTATATTGCGCTACACATGTTCAGCTGTGAAGGGATTTCCATATTTTTTTTTCAGGAGAATTTGAGCTTTAACATGAAATGTCTTTTGTCATATGAAATATTTGCAAATGTAAGTATTTCAATAAGATCTTATTGGCTGTACATTTTTCCTGTTTACAATTGTGCCAAGTATGTATTGGTAGACACCCCCCCCCCCCAAACATACATACATTAATCTTTCTAGGCATACCTAGTTTGTTGTAGTGGATTCATCTTTGTTGAAGTAATCCCTCGAAGAATTCTTTGGTTGCCCAGGGTTTCCCTAAAAAATATATATTCTCCAGTAGAGGGCGAACTTCTGCAGAGATGAATATGCAAAAAAGAAAGCCCCTCCCGGTCCACATATACCTGGGACCTCCCACCAATTCCCCAGTTTCCTTCTCTGCAGGAAGGCGAGAGAGAAGATGAAGACTTCTCTTACTTGCAGGTAAGCCGGACTCTCGCTCGGCTCTTTTTTTTGTACCTATTGCTGCCAGGATTCATTCTAAATTTACCCCTATTGAGCCTCCCAGCTTAGGCTGCGGATCCTGGCAAGGGTAGGAGCACCCTGTGGGTGCATTAGGAGCAGTGCTCCACTGTGAGACCTCATTTTGGGGTAGGCGGAAAACAAGGTTGTGGTGATCCTGGTACGGGATGCCCCCGTCCATACTAGCCTGCGGCCTTATTATTGGCCGGGGTTCCCTTCCCCCCCCTTCGGTCCCTTACTTCCCTTTGGGGGGGGGGGGGGCTGGCGCATCCTAACTGGCCTCTCCTTTGCCTTATTTGATTAATTAATGATTTAATTATGTACAGTGTGTGTGTGTCTGTTTATGGGTGCGTCACAGTTGTATGTGTGTGTGTGGTCCACCTGGCTGTAATCCCTTATGAATTGGTTGCATATGGCTTCCTGTCAGCCTGCGTGATTCTCTCAGGCTGTGTGTGTAAAAAGGGGGTGGGGACGGGCGCTCGGCACGGCCGTGGTGGCCCCGCCCCCCTCGTTCAGCACTTTTTTTGTAGGGCCTCCCTCAGGCCAGATCCGCGCTGCTGGGAAGGGGCCGTGGCCGGGGGAAAGCGCTCCTTTGGTGCTGGCACGCCCCCCTTCTTCTTCCTGGGTCTTGTTCTTCAATGCCAGGGGCCATCTTGTGTGCATCCGGCGTGGCTGTTGCTGTCCTAGGGGACAGGTAGGGGCCTGTTTGCCATTTTCATTGTTATTGGGGGTCACTCTCTGGTGGGGTGGGCCCCCTGGGGTGTGCTTGTTGATGGCATTTTTTAATGGATATATATATATATATATATATATATATATATATATATGTGTGTATGTATTGTTGTACATTTGGCCCTGCGGTCGGTTAGTGCATCTGCCCTGGTGTCGCTTGCTACCAGGTCCCTTGTCGGGGACTGGCTGAATAACGCTCAGCTTGATCCAGATGGCGCTGAGTTTGCTATACTTAAGAAGTGTGAATTGTTTATGGATTTTGTCATGGCTGCGATGGAAGACTCCATTGTCGTGTGTTGTAGGACGTCAGCCTTACTGGTGCCCATGCGCAGACTGGTCTGGCTCCGTCAGTGGACAGCGGACGTGGGAGCCAAGAAGTCGCTCACAGCTCTCCCCTTCTTGGGTGCGCGGCTGTTTGGAGATAAATTGGATGCTGTTGCTAAAGGAGGTAAGTTACCTCAGCGGAGGAAGCAGCGCTGTCCCTTTCGGGGGCGGGCTCGTTCACTCCTTCCTTCAGAGGGGCCAGAGCCTCTAGGGGTCTGGCCTTCTCAGGTGTCAGGGGCTCGTCCTGGAACAGAGGCAGAGGTCGGGCTCGTCCCGCGGCTGCCTGGGGTCCCAAGCCTGCCGTTAAACCGGCTCAGCAATGAAGGGGCGCCCTCACCCGCCAGGGTGGGGGGACAGCTGCGGCTCTTCTTCCAGGTCTGGGCCCGGGAGGTCACAGACAATTGGATCTTGGAAGTGGTCTCCTCCGGGTACAAACTGGAGTTTGAGTTCTGGCCGCCCCCAAGATTCTTAAGGTCTCGGGTGCCCTCGGACCCTCAGGCTGCACAGGGGCTCCTTTTAGCAGTAAGAAACCTTCTGGTCATGGGGGTTATATGCCCGGTGCCTCTGTTGGAGAGGCGCAGGGGTTACTACTCCAACCTGTTCACGGTTCCCAAAAAGGAGGGTTCGGTGAGACCCATTTTAGATCACAAGGTTCTCAACGGGTTTCTCAGAGCCAAGAAGTTCCGCATGCAGACTCTGCACTCGGCTATCAATTCCCTTCGCCAAGGAGATTTTATGACGTCCATAGACATCAAGGATGCGTATCTGCATGTTCCAATTTTTCAGGCACATCAGAGATTTCTCCGGTTTGCGGTGGAGAATCAACATTATCAGTTTGTAGCTCTTCCCTTCGGTCTGACCTCGGCACCGAGGGTCTTCACCAAGGTTTTGGCGGGCGTAATGGCTCTGCTCAGATCTCAGGACATTTGCATTGTGCCTTATCTTGACGATCTGTCGATTTCAGCTTCTTCCCTTCAGCAGGCGGAACTGGACACCCACCAGGTGGTGTCGACCCTGGAGAGGTTCGGGTGGGTGATCAGCCGTACCAAGTCTTCTCTCTCCCTGTCTCGAGTGATTTCCTTTCTGGGCATGAATCTGGATACCAGTCGGGCCAGGGTGTATCTGCCCCAGGCCAAAGTGCAGGGGATTCAGGGCCTGATCCGTCTTCTTCTGGCCAGTCCTTGTCCCTCTATCAGACAGGGGATGAAACTGGTGGGTCTGATGGTGTCCTCATCGAGGCGGTGCCGTTTGCACAATTTCACATGAGATCTCTTCAACTTCTCCTATTGACGTATTGGAGCCCGCAGTCATTGGATCAACCTTTCAGGATGTCTCCCAGGGTTCGGCAGTCCCTTCGGTGGTGGCTGGACTCGAGCAATCTCGTGATGGGCAGATCTTTTCTGGTCCCTTGTTGGGAGACGGTTACCACGGATGCCAGTCCTGGGGAGGTTATTGGAAGAGTCATCAGTTCAGTGGGGTGTGGGGTCCCCAGGAGGCTCACACCCCCATCAATTTATTGGAGCTCAGAGCCATTCGACTGGTTCTGGCTCGGCTGACCACACAGTCGCGGGGTCCTCCGGTTCAGGTGCGTTCGGACAACCGAACGGCGGTGGCTTACATAAATCACCAAGGAGGGACTCGCAGCAGGAGTGCCCTCAGGGAAGTCTCTCTGATCCTGCACTGGGCGGAGAGCAATGTTCCTTGCCCTTCGGCAGTCTACATTCTGGGAGTGGAGAATTCGGAGGCGGATTCCCTGAGCAGGGGATCCTCTTGCCACGGAGAGTGGTCTCTCAACCCCGAGGTTTTTCTGGATCTTTGCCGCAGGTGGGGGACTCCGGAGGTGGATCTCTTTGCCTCGAGGCACAATCACAAACTTCCGGCCTTTTTGTCTCTGTCTCAGGATCCCTAGCTTTGGCAGTGGATGCCTTGTCACTGGCTTGGAAGGACCTGGGCTTTCTGTACCTGTTTCCACCTGTCTCCATGCTGGCAAGGTAGCTCACAAACTGGTTCTAGAAGGGGCACCAGCGATTTTGGTGGCTCCAAGGTGGCCAAGAAGAGTTTGGTACGCAGACACTGGCCGTGGACCAGTACCGGCTTCCCTTGCTGCCGGACCTGCTATCTCAGGGTCATCTACTTTACCCCAATTTACAAACGCTGGCTTTGACGGCTTGGCTGCTGAAACCTTCATCTTGAAAGAGGAAGGTTTGTCTGAGGCTGTTGTTCAGACCATGATTAGGCCTAGGAAGCGGTCCTCTTCTGGCATTTACTATAGGACTTGGAGGTCCTACATGGATTGGTGTGAGGCTAGAACTTTGCCTTGCAGGGTTTTTTCTATACCCAGGATTTTGGAGTTTCTTCAGCATAATCTGGATCTTGGGTTCCAGCTTAGTACTTTGAAAGTATCCAAAAGCAGGGGTATGGGGTTTACAGATGGGCACTCTCACTCCAAATATAGAAAGTAGGTAACACATTTTATTGAAAGTGCTATGTACAAAATTTTTTAAAAAACACATAGACACAACAAAAAAAAAAATATATACAAGACACATTAAAAAATACAAGGTGCCTGGGATATACTCTATATGCAATATATACTATATATCAATCTTGATATACAAGGGTAATAAGTGAATACAATGTGCATGGGTATTTGTTGCCCCCTGGTGTTCAAAAGTAATCAAAGTATATTAGATGAGGGGTATGATTAACAGGACAAGCAAATAAATAATTAATCTAATTAAACTCTAAAGTCAAGCTAATAAAGTGGTGTAAAGTGTATGAAAAGCACAACCAATCTTGCAAAAGCTTAAAATTTAAAAGGGTCAATCAGATCCCACAATATATGTGACAAATGTAAATACCAAAATTGATATTAAAAAAACAACTATTCAAGATCAAATGAATGTAACAATAAAGTGCTAACGTGCTATATAAGTAACCATGAATATGTGTAAAAAGATATAATACATATGGACAATAAAGTGCTGAGTGCTATGTGTGCTATATATATTAAACCAAAATATAACGCACCTGAAAAAATATGTGGAAAAGATAAGCTAAGAATAGTGTACTGTCCTTTGAATAATATACAAATTGTTAGTATTACGCCCCAAAAATGCACATAGTAAATAAAAAAGTAACTGTCCCTTAGCCAAGTTCTATTTGATAATGGTTTGGATACATTAAACAGTCAGCAAGGGCTAGACACAGAGCCAATAAGGCTAAACAAAGGGAGCAGGGAGAGCACAAAACCACGCATCTATTTCAACAATAATCAGACATGATAAAGAAATACCGCCATCAATAGAAGTGAAGTTCCCAGGACCGCTGGCCGCCCCGCGCGCTCCGCCGTGCGCCCACGGCTTCTAATCGGGGTAATCTGCCTTTGCCCCTGTCAGCTTTTTAAACCTGTCTGACCGGCAGCACGTGTGCTGCATCACGCACTCGTCAACCCGACGGCGGCCGCGTCAGCGCTCCCGCCCGCCGGACACGCCCCCCGATGACCCGGCCGCCGTCATCAGGATGCAAAGCAGCAAGGGGGCGTGTCCGGTCAGCGCGAGCACATCTGCGGGAATACCGCACTATGCTGCCAAATGAGACAGGGAGCCGGGGAATGGTGACTTACTGTATCCCGCCCATAGCACATTGATCAATTGTAAATCCTTACTCCTTAACACATATATGGAACAAATCAGTCAACAAATTAATATCATTATAAATTACACAGTCAAGAGACTAACTTATGCAAAATCTATTTAAGATTGCACTGCATTCAATGGCTCACTTAAACAATAGCCCTAGTGATGGAATCCACATGATATTCTTTTACAAAGACATATTTCTGCTCAAAATCCACAGATGACTTGTGAAACAAGTATGGCCCAGGGCCAATTTGATCCAGAACTATGTCCCCCAGCTGGGGGTGCTTTTATTCAACTGAGACTTTGTGTTTCATTTTCCCAGTTGTGAAGCGCAAGCCAGTCCACTTTTTTACACTGTTTCTGACTTCTCCTGATTGTACTTCTTCAGACCCTTGCCATCCATGGTGTTTAAATAGCTCCTCTATGGTGCCGATCAGACATCTGTGGAGGCTGCCATATTTCCCAGCCAGTCATTCCCGAAAGTGCACAAAAATCCCACAATTTTTCTGTGTCCTATAACTTCTTTTCGCGTAGTACTTTGAAAGGACAGGTTTCTGCTCTGTCGGTTTTCTTTCAGATATCTTTTGCTTTTCACCCGCTGGTTAAGACTTTTTTCCAAGGGGTCGTGCATGTGCGGCCCCCTCGAAAGGCTGTAGTCCCTGTTTGGGATTTGAATTTGGTCCTTTTGGCTCTGCAGGGTCCTCCTTTTGAGCCGTTACAGGATATTGCTCTTTCGGTTCTCTCTCAGAAAGTTGCTTTTTTGGTGGCTATTACCTCTGTCCGGTGTGTTTCTGAGTTGGCGGCCCTGTCGATCCAGGCCCCTTATTTTGAGAGACACCAGGATAAGGTGGTTTTTCGTTTAAGCCGGGTTTTCTTCATAAGGTGGTGTCTGCCTTCCACCTCAATCAGGACATTGTTCTCCCTTTCCTGTGTCCTAAGCCTAGCAATGACAAGGAGAGGGTTCTGCACAATTTGGATGTTGTTCACTGTGTGAAGTACTATTTGGTGATTACTTCTTCCTTCCGCAAGACGGACGCTTTTTTCGTGGTGCCCTGCGGGCCCAGGAAAGGTTTGGCTCCTGCTAAATCTACGATTAGCAAATGGATTCGTCAGGCCATTGTTGGGGCCTATTCTGCTACGGGGAGGACTCCCCCTTTTAGGGTTATTGTGCACTCTACTCTGTTGGTGCATCCTGGGCTTTTCAGCGCCAGGCTTCTGTTGAGCAGGTTTGTAAGGCTGCTACTTGGTTTTCCGTTCATACCTTTTTCAAGTTTTACAAGGTTGATGTGCGGGCCTCAGCGGATGCTGTTTTTGGCCGCAAGGTTCTGCAAGCTGCAGTGGTTTGAGGTGGCACATTCCTTACTCTTTCTGGTTCCCACCCCCTAGTTTGTTTCAGGTATTCTGGAGCTTTTATATGGGGAACCATTGGTTTTGTTTGTTATGGTTATATTTGGTTCTTCCTGGTCCCTTACTGCTTTTGTACACTGGGGAATTGGTGGGAGGTCCCAGGTATATGTGGACCGGGAGGGGCTTTCTTTTTTGCATATTCATCTCTGCAGAAGTTCGCCCTCTACTTGAGAATACCCAGATGTAATGATGAAGGAAGTGGAGTGTAATAATACCCTTTTAAAGGTGAGTACTCACAAAACTGTATTATTTTAAATAAATGGATTTTATTAAAGAAAACCATATTGATACACCGATACCATATATGTATCGGTAGGGCACTTTATAACATTAATGAGATACAACTACTATCCACACTAAACACAAAAACCCTTAAATATCACCCAACAGATGTTGTGGGGTCCCCCCTACCCAGCATTACCAGCCTGGGGATAAGCTATGCAGGGCTTGTAAAACAGGGCACAGGGGCCAGCTTCAGTGGCCCCTGACCTGCAGGCTACAAGCCAACACAGCCTAAATAGCCCTGAGCTCTTCTGCATCCCCCCTCCCCGGGCTCTTTGGGAACGCAGGTAATGGGGGGGATTGGGGGTTAATGGCTGCCGCAGGTGACTTGCCAGCCCCCGAGACTTGTAAACTGGTATAGGGGTCTCATAATCCCTTACCAGTTTACAAAGGGTTAAATGTAAAAACACACACTATATGAAATATATTTTATGCTTAATACTCCAATCCGCCCTGAACACTGTATCCCACGCCGACCACTCTGGCTTCTGCTCTCTTGCTCGGAAGTCTTTTATACCTGCTGGGCGACAGGAGACAAAGAGTTAATTTAAAAAAAAATGACATAGAGCCCCCCTCCCGGGGTGGGGGGAGATCCCAAGTTTTGGGGGATTTTTTAAAAATGGTGTTGGGGTCCACCCTACATAGCATAGCCAGGCCAGGGACCAGCTATGGGGGATTGTACAACATGGCGCAGGGGCCAGCTTCGTTTACCCCCCGCCCTGCAGGCTACAAGCCTGCACAGCCTAAATGGCCCCAGGCTTCTCTTCTTACCCGTGCTTTGGGGAGGTAGGTATTGGGGGGCTGGGGTTTAATGGCATGTCACCCGCTAGCCGCAGGTGACTTGCCAGCCCCCTAAGCCTTGTGAGCTGGTATAGGGGTCTTGTGGATCTCTTACCAGTTCACACAGGGTTAAATGTACATAAAAAGACACAACACAGCAGGGATCAGATGCCCCTCCAGGTGAAGAGAAGACCCAGCCAGATCGATGGAGGGTTCAGGTGAGTTTTTTTTTACTTTTTGTGGCCGCAAGCAGGGGGGAAAGGGTTAAGCAAAGACTGATTTTGTTCCTTTTAACTCTGAAAGTGGCATACCTGGGGACCATCACTTCAGTTTCCAAAGTATCAGAGCTGGCAGCATTATCTTGAAAGCTGCCCTTTCTTAAGGACAAGATTGTTCTGTGTCTGTGAGATTTGGCGCGAAAGTTATTTTGTTTTTTCATTGAATTAGGACATCTTATTGCCTGAATCCTGTTCATCTGAAGAACGGATTTCTCATCTCTTCCATTCTGGGGCATCACCAATAGCAACATGTGGGTTAATCTCAGCTATAGAGAGACTGCAAGACAGGTAAAAAAATTTGCAGGGGCTTCGACTTTGATGCCTGAAGTCGCTTCCTAAGCCAATAGCGTGGGAGGGTGCATGGGTCCAGGTAAACGTGCTGGGGCTCGTTCGACTGGATCTGAGCCCCGAGGATCAGTATCCCGCTGCAGCTGGGGACCTGATCTCTGGGCCTTGCATGGTGACCCTGCTGTGTGAACCTTGGTCCCTCTACACCCTGGGTCATCTACCCCATGACTCCATGACACACTGTGAGAGACGCAGTCTGACTTCCCCATGGCTGCTGAGTGGGGCCTGAGCTAGGTGGCCTTGGCTACCTTGTGTGAGTGTGTTTGTGATACTACTACTGCCAGCAGCCATGCTGGTCAGAGCATATTCAGAGCTCAGCTGCCAGTGTTTGGAGGGTGAGGTGGCCTTGGCAGCTCCTGCACTGCCTCCCTGTTCTCCTGGGCTGAGTATATGATTCAGCGTTGGTGCTGCCTCACGGTTTTCCTGGCCATGTAGGGCTCCCTTTGGGGGCAAAGCCTCTTGACTTTCCCCTGCGGCTTCAGTCTCAAACTTGTCGGAGCAGGATACTCCCTCGGGGGCGGGGGGCGGCTGCCAGGTCCATTTGTATTGGAGAGCATGTTCAGTCGCCTTCATCAGCAAGGACATCCAGAGTCTATTTCTGCCCGCCCAGGCAGGAAGGCTTCGGCCAAGTGTAGGCATATTCAGATGGAATCCTCGGAGGATTCTAGCTCCTACATCAAGGACCTATTCAGGGGCCCAGGATCTAATTCCATCCGGTTAGAGGAAGAAGTGTCGTCCGGCAGCGGAGAGGAACCGGATGCCGCGCATATGCCCGGGAAACCCTTCGGATCACCCAACAGATCAGATTGAGGAGCTTATTAAGGCAATATTTGAGTTTCTGCCCCGCTCTGAACCCTACAAGCTTCAGAAGGTCAGGCAGGTTATTCTAAGTATGTCACACACCCCACTTCAAACATTAATAATTACACTAGGGTTAACGCACCGCTAGGTGGCAGTATTGCAGAGAATTCTCCAAAAACTTCAACAGGCCCCTCCCGGTCTATACATACCTGGTACCTCCCAAGAACCTCCCAGTGTTGTTCTCTGCAAGGTGGCGACAAGACAGAAGAAAGAAGTCTCCTGCTTGCAGGTAGCCGGGGTATCCCCCCGTCCCCCGTGGTCTATTTCTGCCCGGCTCTTGTTTGAGAGTATACTATTTAATGGCAGCCTCCCAGCTTCGGCTGTAGGCCGGGCAAAAGGTAGCCGGCACCATTGGTGCCTAGGAGATTAGCTCCTCCGCTCGACCCTTCATTGCGGGGCATAGCGGGATTCCCGGAGTGGTGATCCGGATGTGGGATGCCCCATTTTATAGGAGGTTAGCGGTCAGGATGTGCCTAGCCCTGGGATATTGTTATATCACATTCCGGGGTATGGGGCGCGCTTGGGACGGTGACATGTTGTGGGCTGCTGCGCTGCTACATTGTGAGGGCTTATCGCGGTTTTTTACTGTGGCTAACTTTTATTGCAAGATTTGCCTGTGTGTCCCTCTTGTCTGTGTGTATGGTTCTCTCCCCTCAGGAGCCGCGCCGCGGTCCCGCCTGTGGCTGAGCGCCGTGTTCGGCGCGTGCAGCCTGCGTGTCCGGTCTGCACCGGGGGGGGAACAGAGGATCAGTGTGTGGGTCTGTGTTGGTGCGCACTTGGGAACCGGCAGGTTGCTCCGCCGGTCCCGTCTTAGAGGTCTGAGCGCGGTCTCCGCCGGCAGACGCTGACGCTGCATGGGGGCGGGGTCGCACGCGCACTGATTGGATGTCCCGGAGGGGCGGGGCCTTCGCGGCTCCCGGAGCTCGTCTTCCCCTCCCTCACGTCTCTGCGCTGTGTTGCGGGCCGCCATCTTCTGCGGTGCCCGGCTGCGCAGTTCTCTCTCTCTCAGGTAGGCGTTTTTGGTTTTCTTGTGGATGCTCACATAGAGTTTGGCCTGGCCCCCCGTATTACGTCCCCTCCTCCTCCTCCTCCTGCCTCCTCGCTCCTGCACATCTTTAATGTGCTGGTTTGTATTAACCATTTACTGTGTCTCTGGTTAATGAGGGGGGGGGGGGGGGGGAAGGGGGGTTTTGTATGTTATGTTGTATGTTGGTTTTGGTATTATTGTGCCTGGATTGACGCCTGTCCCTCTCCCTTTGTGTCTTTCAGATCCTGGGATCCCGTCTGGCAGGGCTCTCCCGGTCTTATATACCTGGCTCGTGGGGGGTGTTTTTTCATTGCAATATATATATATATATATATCTTTATATATTTTTATAAGGGTCTTATGCTATTCCCCTGGGTCAGGATCTTGTGACAATCTTTAGACAATTGTTAGGTTATTAAGGGGCATCCCGGGTCGCGTACCGCATAAATCCCTGGGTTCTGCGAATACCATAAAATTCACCACATGGAGGCTGCCACAGATACCGGGAATGGTTCTTCGGGACAATCCAAGGTGTGCGGGGGTTGTGGGACTCCGCTCCAGGGAGATGATATCATTTTGTGTATCCCTTGTGCACAGCAGAACATTGCACTGCAGTCCAGTACTCCGGTGCCTAGCACTTCTTCAGCCGCGCCATCTCCCTCTCCCCCTCGCTTGTTCCGGACCCCGTGTGACGTCCTGGGCGGGGATTCGCAGTCTGAAGTATGTGCCCGCTTGACCAGCCTTGAGAAGCGGTTTTCTGCTATAGCCGCTCAGAAGGCTTCAGCTAAGCGGAAGCATCTGTCTCCGCCTCCGCCGGATTCAGATGAGGAAGTGGTGGGAGATCTGGATTGGTCGGATCGTCCCCGTGAAGAAGGTGAGCTCATTGAGGAAGATGATTCTGATGTTCAGCAATTGCTGGGTTCTGAGGGGGATCAGGCTGATGGCCTCCCTCTCGATTCCTCTACCATTCTGAGCCAGATGTTTGAGGTTTTGGATTTGGAGCCTCCGGTGGTTGCTCCTAGGCCTAAGGGTCAGCTTTTTGGGGTGTCCAAGCAGCGTTTGGAGTTTCCCAGCCAACAGCATTTTGAAGAAATTGTTTTCACGCAATGGGAGCAACCTACACGTCTTGTTGGTGTGCCGTCTAGCTGGGATAGGAAGTATCCCTTTCCGGCGGAATTGATGAAGCGTTGGTCTGTTCCCCCTGAGGTAGATACTCCGGTCTTGGGACTGTCCAACACGGCGGTCGTGCATTCCCCTGACACGACTTCGCTCAGGGACGGCGAGGATCGCCGGGTTGATCAGCTTGCCCGTCATGGTTTTGTATGTGCGGGTTCGGTGTTAAGGCCTGTCTGTGCTTCGGCTCTTTTGACTTTTGCTGTCAGGTCTATTGTCAGGGACTTGGGGGTGGATCTCGAGCCCACCAGTGATAAGTCCCTTGGGCTTAAGCGCTGCGATTCTTTTTTGTCCTTTATCCTGGCCGCTCAGGAGGATGCCATGCTGATGTGTGGCAGGGCTACTGCCTTGCTGGTGGCTATCCGGCGCTGTGTGTGGTTGAGACAGTGGACGGCCGATTTTAATTCTAAAAGATGGCTCACGGCTCTGCCCTTTTTGGGTTTGAGGCTTTTTGGTGAAAGGCTGGATTCTGTTGCCAAGGGAGGTAAGTTACCTCAGCGCAAGAAATTTTGCCGTTCCTTTCGGGGGATGGTCTCGTTCAATCCGTCCTTTCGGGGAGTCGGAGCCGGTAGAGGTGCGGGCTCCTCGGCCCCCAGGGGCGCCAGTTGGAATAGGGGCAGAGGCCGTGGCCGCCCCACTCGCGTCTGGGGTGCCAAGCCCAAGCCGGCTGCCAAGCCCGCCCAGCAATGAGGGGGCGCCCTCACCCGTTCGGGTGGGGGGACGGTTGCAACTTTTCTCCCGGGTGTGGGACCAGGAGGTCCCGGACAGATGGATCCGGGAGGTGGTTTCGGCCGGTTACAAGTTGGAGTTCGAGTCCCGTCGTCCTCCAAGGTTTTTCAGGTCTCGGGTGTCTTTGGATTCTTTGGCCGCGCAGGGGCTCCTGGCGGCAGTAAGGAATCTTCTAGATTTAGCTGTCATTTGCCCGGTTCCTTCTTCAGAGGTAGGGCGCGGGTTTTACTCCAATCTCTTCACGGTTCCCAAAAAGGACGGGTCCTTCCGTCCTATTCTGGATTTGAAGTTTCTCAGCAGGTTTATTCGTCCTCGGAAGTTTTGCATGGAAACCCTGCGGTCTGCGATCGGTTCGCTTCGGCAGGGGGACTTTATGACGTCCATAGACATCAAGGATGCGTACCTGCACGTGCCGATCTTTCCTGCTCATCAGCGGTTCCTTCGTTTCGTGGTGGGGGATCGGCATTTTCAGTTTGTGGCTCTTCCATTCGGCCTCACCTCTGCTCCGAGAGTGTTCACCAAGGTGTTGGCGGGGGTGATGGCCCTGCTCAGAGCTCAGGGGATTCGCATTGTGCCTTACCTGGACGATCTTCTCATCATGGCTCCTTCCTTCAGTCAAGCAGAGGGGGACACCAGCACGGTGGTGTCTATGTTGGAGAGGTTCGGCTGGGTGATCAATTACCCCAAGTCCTCGCTGGTTCCGGCCAGGGTGGTGACCTTTCTGGGGATGTCGTTGGACTCCTGCCAGCACAGAGTGTTTCTCCCTCAGGCCAAGGTTCTGATGATTCAGGAATTGGTCCAGCTGCTCCTCTCCCATCCTCATCCGTCCATTCGTCTGGGGATGAGACTGGTGGGGTTGATGGTGGCCTCGTTCGAGGCAGTTCCCTTTGCTCAGTTTCATACGAGGACTCTTCAACTTCATCTTTTGGCGTCTTGGAACCGGCGTCCGGGGTCGTTGGATCGGTCCTTCCGGTTGTCCCCTCGGGTTCGGCAGTCCCTTCTGTGATGGTTGGTCTCGGACAACCTTTTGAAGGGCAGGTCGTTTCTGACTCCACTTTGGGAAACTGTCACCACGGATGCCAGTTTGTCAGGCTGGGGAGGTTTTTGGAAGGATCTTCGGTTTCAGGGGCAGTGGGACCCTCAGGAGGCCCATTGCCCATCAATGTTCTGGAATTGCGAGCCATCAGGTTGGTTCTGTCTCGCTTGACGCATCATTTACAAGGTCTGCCGGTTCAGGTTCGCTCAGACAATCAGACGGCGGTTGCTTACATCAATCACCAAGGAGGGACTCGCAGTCTGGGTGCCCACAGGGAAGTGTCTCTGATTTTGGTCTGGGCGGAGACTCATGTCCCTTGCATCTCGGCAGTTCACATTCCGGGAGTGGAAAACACAGAGGCGGATTTTCTGAGCCGGTGTGCGTCCCGTCGGGGGGAGTAGTCTCTCCATCCCCAGGTGTTTCGGTCACTTTGTCTCCGGTGGGGGACGCCGGAGGTGGATCTGTTTGCCTCTTGTCACAATCACAAGCTTCCGTCCTTTGTGTCCCTGTCCCGGGACCCTCTGGCTCTGGCGGTGGATGCCATGACCCTGAGCTGGAGGGACCTGGGGTTTCTTTATCTGTTTCCTCCGATTCCCATGCTAGGCAGGGTTCTGCGAAAGTTGGTTCTGGAGGGAGTTCCCGCCATTCTCGTGGCTCCAAGGTGGCCAAGGCGGGTGTGGTTCGCGGACATCGTTCGTCTGGCCGTAGATCAGTTCGATCTGCCTCTTCGGCCAGATCTTCTCACTCAGGGTCAACTATGTTACCCCAGTTTACAAACGCTGGCTTTGACGGCTTGGCTGCTGAAACCTCCATCTTAAAGGAGGAGGGTCTTTCGGATGCGGTCATTCAGACTCTTATTAGTGCCAGGAAGAGATCTTCTTCTTCCATCTATTACAGGTATTGGAGATCTTATATTGATTGGTGTGAGGCTAGGTCTTTGCCTTGCCGGGTCTTTTCTGTGTCTAGGATTTTGGAGTTTCTTCAGTCGGGGCTGGACTCCGGTCTTCAGCTGAGTACCTTGAAGGGGCAGGTTTCTGCTTTGTCTATTTTTTTCCAGAAATCTTTTGCTAGTCATTCCTTGGTCAAGACTTTTTTCCAGGGGGTTTCGCATGTGCGGCCTCCTAGGAAGCCTTTGCTCCCAGTGTGGGATTTGAATTTGGTTCTTTCTGCTCTTAAGGCTCCTCCTTTTGAGCCTTTGCGGGATGTCGCTTTGTCCATTCTTACTCAGAAGGTTGCCTTTCTGGTGGCCATCACTTCGGTTCGGCGTGTTTCAGAGCTGGCAGCTTTGTCTATTCAGGCTCCTTATTTTGAGGATCATCAGGACAAAGTGGTTTTTCGTGACAAGTCAGATTTTCTCCCTAAAGTGGTCTCTGCTTTTCATCTTAACCAGGACATTGTTCTTCCTTCTTTGTGTCCTAAGCCTAAGAATGTCAAGGAGAGTGCTTTGCATTGCTTGGATGTGGTACGTTGTGTCAGGTACTATCTACGTGCTACGTCTTCTTTTCGTAAGACTGATGCCTTTTTCGTTGTGCCATGTGGGCCTAGGAACGGTTTGGCTCCAGCCAAATCTTCCATTAGTAAATGGATTCGTCAGGCCATTGTTGGTGCTTATTCGGCTAAGGGGAAGGATCCTCCTTTCCGAGTTACTGCTCATTCTACTCGTGCGGTTGGTGCGTCCTGGGCTTTTCAGCACCAGGCTTCGGTTGAACAAGTGTGTAAGGCTGCAACTTGGTCTTCTGTTCATACTTTTTCTCTATAAGGTTGATGTGCGGGCCTCAGCGGATGCTGTTTTTGTCCGTAAGGTTCTGCAGGCTGCAGTGGTTTGAGTTTTTTCTGCGTTATTGCCTGTTCGGATACCCACCCTTTTCTGGACACTGCTGTTGGATGTCCCTAGTGTAATTATTAATGTTTGAAGTGGGGTGTGTGACATACTTAGAATAATACCATTTTGTGAATACTCACCTGTAAAATGGGTATTATAAGTATGTCACACACCCCACTTCACCCGCCCTTTTCGGTATCCTGGCTCTTTATTTGGTGAAGTTTAGTTCTTTACGTTGAGGGTTACATTGTGGTTCTGGTACCTTGTCTTACTGCTGTTCTAATACTGGGAGGTTCTTGGGAGGTACCAGGTATGTATAGACCGGGAGGGGCCTGTTGAAGTTTTTGGAGAATTCTCTGCAATACTGCCACCTAGCGGTGCGTTAACCCTAGTGTAATTATTAATGTTTGAAGTGGGGTGTGTGACATACTTAGAATACCCATTTTACAGGTGAGTATTCACAAAATGGTATTTTTCCCAGGCTTACCCATTTTGACAGTCTGGTGGCAAATGAGTGGGATAAACTGGATAAGCTTCTGCCTCTGCCTAAGGTCCTGGACGCCAAGTACCCCTTTCCGGATGAGGCAATCAGGGTTTGATCTTTACCACCTGAGGTAGACTAACCTGTGTCCGCTCTGGCTCGGTACACTATTATCCCTACTTCGGGTAGTGCAGCCGGTCGGATATACCCGGCAGATAGGAGGTTGGACCAACTGGTCAGGTATGGGTTCTCCATGGTGGGGTTGGCCATGCGCCTAGCTTACGCTAAGGCCATGGTGGCTACAGGGGGCAAGGTCTGGATGAAGCAGCAGAGCAGGTCTTTGCGACGTGAAGGTTTGTGTTGCTCCATGGTGCTGGCTATGAACGACTTAGTGCGCCTGGTGGCTAAGGGGCTGGTCGACCAACACTGCTTCTAAGAAGACGTTTACTGCCCTCCAATTTTCAGGGGGCTTGTCTTTTCAGTGAGCCTCTGGATAATGACCTGGTCCAGAGGGCCACGGCTGGAAAGTCGACTAGACTTCCATAGTAATGGAAACTGAGGACCTTGTGTCGCAGGTAGCCGAATTTTAAGCCCTTCTGGAGTTCGGAGGTTCTGCAGACCTCAGGCGCCATGAGGATTTTTCGGGTACGCGAAAGCCATGGGGGAAACCTAGACCCCAAGGGGCCAGCCAGCCCAAGCCCCCCCTGCCAAGCTCTCTCGGGGTTGACGGGGCGGAATTTGCATTATGCACCAGTGTGGAGGGAACGGATATCCGATGTCTTGGTTCAGTTGTTTCTTCCAGATATAAGATCGAGTTTGGGACCAGGTATCCACACAGGTTTGTGGCACCCAAGACTTCCCTTATCGCGGAAAGGGCATAGGCTCACGATACAGCTCTTGCTAGACCAGGGAGTTGTAGCACCTGTTCCCCCCTCAAGGCGGGGCTGTGGTTTCTACTCATTACTATTCGGCATCCCCAAGGAGGACAGGTTGGGGTGGTATTATGGGACCAGTAAGAGGGCAGTCTTCCCATCAGTGTGTTGGAACTGAGCATTGGTCTGCTAAACTCCGGGGCCTTCCAGTCAGTGTACAGTCAGACAAATCCACGGCTGTATAAACCATCAGAGGGGTACCAGGAGCTGGCAGGCATTCCAGGAAGTGAGTCGCATCACGAGGTGGGCGGAACTGCCTGTTCCATGCATCTTGGTGGTTCACATTCGGGGGCTGGAGAATCTGCATTTGAGCAGGGAGACAGTGGACCAGGGAGAATGGTCGTTTTATCAGAATGTGTTTTCAAGCCCTCTGCGACCGGTGGGTAGTACCTGAGGTGGACCTCTTCGCATCACGACACAGTCAGAAGATCTAGATGATGTCCAGGGTGTGAGACCCCCTGGTCATGGCAGTCGATGCTCTGGCCATTCCCTGGTCAGGGTACAGCCTGTTCTACGCATTCCCACCACTGCCACTTCTGGGTAGCATGTTTCAGAAGGTCAACTGCGAGCAGATTGCTATCATCCTGATCATCCCACACTGGCCCAGAAGGGTGTGATTCACGGATCTGTTCAGCCTGATGGAGCCCCCATGGCAACTTCCCAACCGCCCAGATCTTCTGCAACAGGGTCCTTTGCGGCAACCCAATTCTCCAGTTCTGGCTTGGCTGTTGAGATTAGCATATTGGAGGAGAGTGGTTTGTCCACTGCAGTAATTCAGACCTTGATTCGAGCGTGGAAACAGTCATCCTCTAGAATTTACTACAGGATTTGAAGGACCTTTGTGTCTTGGTGCGAATCTAAGGGCCACTTCTGTAGGAGGCCCAAAATTTTGGAGTTCCTCCAGCAAGGCCTCGATTCTGGCCTACAACACCCTTAAGGGCCAGGTCTCGGCCTTGTCCATTTTTTTTCCAACAGATGATCATGGAGCATAGGTTAATCTGCACTTTCATGCAGAGTGCTGAGCAATCATCAGCCTCCGTGGCAGTCGATAGTCCCGCCCTGGGATCGCAATCTGATCCTTTCAGCACTTCAGGGGCTCCCTTTGAACGCAAGGCAGGGGCTTCCCTGACAACACTCATGTTGTAGGTGGCAATCACCTCTATCCGGCAGGTTTCGCAGCTGGCAGCGCTTTCGATCAGATCACCCTTTTTGGTTCTGCATGAACATAAAAGGCGGTGAAGCCAGATTTTTTGCCCAAGGTGGTTTCTCCTTAATCCGGAGATATTGCTACCCTCCTTGTGTCCATGCCCCACTCCCCATAAAGAGTGACTTCCGCATTCCCTCAATGGGGTCAGGGCATTAAAGTATTACTTGGCTGCTACGCGAGATAAGAGACGCGAGGCACTTAAGGTGGCTGTCTTGTTCGTGATCCCGGAAGGACCAAGGAGGGCCCTGTCGGCTGCCAGGTCCACTCTTAGCAGATGAATCAGGCAGGTGGTCATACAAGCCTACGCCTGCAAGGGGTAGGAGGTGCCCTTCTGAGTCACTGCTCACTCCACCGGGGCGATTGCTGCGTCTTGGGCTTTCTAACACCTGGCGTCAGCAGAACAGGTCTACAAGGCGGCTACCTGGTCGTCTCTCCAAATCTTCACCAAGTTTTACAGACTTGATGTCCGGGCATCTGCTGATGCTGCTCTCGCGTGTAAGGTGTTGCAGACGGTGTTCTTGTTTAGGTTGAGGCATTCTTATTAAGGGTACTGCTTTGGGACATCCCACGCGTTGCTACTGGTGGTGCCCTGGAATGGAAGAGATGAGAAAAGGGAAATATGAGTACTCCCCGGTAAATTTCCTTTCTCGTCCTCTTCCATTCAGGGACGCCACACCCGCCCTTCTGTTGTGTTGCGGTTATGTCGGTGGCGGCTGATGCCTTCTACATGGTTTTAGTTTTGTTGCACTATTTCTAGTTGCGCACATTATGCACAAGTTATGTGCATTATGCCCCACCTACAGCTGAGATTAAGCCACGCGTTGCTACTGGTGGTGCCCCAGAATGGAAGAGGACAAGAAAGGAGATTTACGGGTGAGTACACAGGGGTAAAACAGACAGCAACTTTTTTTTTAGTTTGTTCATGTGGAACCTACAGCTCTGGTATCAGGAATGGATGGGGTCAGTGCTGGAAAAATGGGGCAGAGCTTGAAAATAAGAGGGGTGGAAGGGGGCGAAGCTGGGATTAAGGGGGACGAATAAAGACTAAGCTGAGAATAAGGTGGATGGACACGGCAAAGCTTGGAATAAGAGGGTAGATTCGGTAGAGCTGGGGAATAGGGTGGTGGGGTGGGGTGAATGAGAGCATAGCTGGGAATAAGAGTGAAGCATTGCACAGAGCTGAGAATAAGGGGGATAAAAGGAGGCAGAGATGGGAATAAGGGGGGTGAATGAGGGCAGAGCTGGGAATAAGAGGGATGAATAAGGGGGGTGAATGAGTGCTGAACTGGGGATAAAGATATGGAAGGGGGCAGAGCTTGGGAATAAGAGGGTTGGATGGGGTAGAGCTGTGGAGAATGGGGATGGATGGAGGCAGAGATGGGGCGACAGGGAACAGGTAAGGGCAGAGCTTGGTGGCATCTAAAAAGTCAGGGTCAGCTATACCTCTTCAATGGAGCATACTGATTTGAGATGCCCTATCATGTGAAACCCCTAGATTTAGCAGTAATCCCTGACTAGCAGCCCGACTGTGCATTCATGGGCCCTCTGCCAATCAGCGCAGCTCTATCTTTACTCTTCTCTTCTGCAAACAAAGATAATAAACATAAATGAAGATATAGCCACACTAATTGGTAGTGAAGCCTGTGTGTGTACCATGGCAGCCAGTCAGGTAAAAATTAGCGGTGAACCTGTGCATTTCACATGACGGGGCAACTGATCGGGTGAGGCAAAGAAAGTGCAGTAAGAAAAATGAGTGCAAGGAGAGAGCTAGAAAGGGCAGGGTGAGATAGACAAGGTAGCAGAGAAAAATAAAGAGAGAACAGGGATTAAGAGAAGAGTGCATGGGAAAAAAGTGCAAATGGAGAAGGAAAGACAGTGAGTGTGCAAGCAGATGGAGATAAAAAAGACAGGACTAGAAACAGAGAGGAGAGAACAAATGGAAAGAGAAGTTCCAGGGAGTTAGACAGACTGAGAGAAACAAAGAGAGCAAGAAAGGAGAGAATAAGTGAGTGTAGAACAAAAGGCTCGATAAGCTAGAGGAAAGATAAACTAAATGTACTGAGAAATGTGAGGCAACAGGTCCAAAAGCCCAAAAGTGATGGTTATCCTTCTTCATTTTCCAAAATAATACACTTTGTGGCTTGGGATATGTTCATATAAATAATGACCTTAAACCGGACCAACAGCCTTGCACAATTGGGGGGGGGGGGGAACGCCCCAAAACTCACCTTCCCCTTCTGCATGCATGATACTAAATCATTGTCGGCACTTACATTTGCTCCTGCATCCACTCAAATCCAGGCAGAAGCACTGCTGGAAAAAGAAACTTCCCAGATCCTGCAAGATGGCCGTGCGACCAGGAGAAAATTGGGGATGCAGTGTTTCAGTTTTAACAGACATAGCCCACAATGCAATGGTAGGAAACCTAGTAGCCTCTCTGCAGGCTACTTGCAGCTCTGTAGGATGCCATTAGGGGGACCACGACAGAAGTTACAAAAAGGTATATTCTTTGTATGTACAGCAATCTGAATTGCTCTGGGGAGGGGTTCATATGAGCACTGTTTCTTGTAAGGACATTGGTCTGGTTTGATGGTGTTTTTATTTATTTTTTTAATTGATTTCTGTGATCTCAAGTAACATGAGGGTGCAGAGGTTTTATTTAACTGTTTTTTTTTTTTTTTGTTGTGTTACTGTAAGCTTTACTCTGAATTTGTTTTAAAGTGCCAATAGTTATAATGTGCCATGTTTGCAGCCCGTCTGAATGTATTTGTTGCTTCTGGTGTAGAAATTCTGCTTACCCTTTGTTGCGTTGTCTTGTTTTTCTCTTGGTTGTGCTGCTTCTTTGTTTCTCTTCAAGAATACAGCATTTTTTCTCCTCCTCCTCATGCTCCTCTTGGTCGCTCTGCCATTCCTCCTCCAAAACCCCGACGTTCCAAGAAAGGTCTGTCCTTCCTTGTGCTGCACTGCATAATGTTTAACATTTTCTTTGTAACTCTGTGAACATGCTGATTTTAGCTACCCAAACCTTTGAATTATCTTTCTGGGTCTACTACCAGAGTAGTACAGTTGTCCAAAGCAGTTAGGAAAACTCCTGTACCTCTGTCTGTCCTCATTCATCCAGGTAATGGTAATAGTACAGGTAATACCTGTAGGAATAAATCAAGACAACGGTTTTCTTGATTTGTCCCTAGAGATAAAGCCTGTCCAACTGTAGTGTTGGTGCACCTTTTTGTTTGCATGTTTTAACCATAGTCTCATTAAAAGATCTGTCCAGGCAAAATGGCTTGACACATACTTTACCTCTTCTCCTCACCCTCCATTTTTTCCATAGTTAATTGGTAAGAATGGAATATGCAATTCTCAACATTTCCAGTATTAGATATCAAGACTGTATTTAATAAAACTGTAACTAAGTTTCTGTTTTCCTGATGCCAAACACATGAACATTGAAATGGCCAAACCAGCTCCAGAAAAGTTGTAGCCCAAAACCTTAAAGTTCTATTCACACCTCTGCAATGCTGGCCATTGTTTTTCATGGGCCAGTTCACATATATATATGTGAACTGGCCGATTAAAAATAATGGGCAGCATTTTTGGTGACGGCGTTATCCAACGTAGCGCAAGCGGAGAGGTCTGAATAGAGCCTAATGCCTGTTTAAAGCTAATTTTTTTTTTTTTTGTTTTAGTGCAACCAACATCTGCAACAGAAAATAATGCCTCAGGTAAATATGTAAAGTGATTTGCAAATCAAAATTTTAAAAATACATATAAGTAGCTTACCTTTCTTTGAGTGGCTTTTGTGCTGTGCTTCCTGCTCAGTCTGCCTCCTTAGTGAGGAAATCACTTCCTCATACAGCATTCAAACCCCACCTCACTGATCTGGTCCATCAATCAACTTTCAGTGGATCAAGAACGGAAGCACCCTCCTCTCACACAGATCAGACGTCCTGATTGCCTACCTCTCTGTGCAGCTCCTAAACCCGCGCCCTCCTCTTACATCACATCACTGTTTCTCTACATGTTTTCTATGAATCTCTAATGCTCTAATACCTTTAAAGATAACTTAGGAACTACAGGGTCTTTTTGAAAATAGATTGAAGTTTAGGTCAGTGCAACGTGTAGCCCAATTAATTTTGTTGCAGGCAAATATGGAACATAATTTACAGATTGTTTGAAGGATTCTATTTGCAAGTTATGTTTTAAGTTATTAAAATGTATGCCACCAGAAGACCAGGCAGTGGCAATAATACGGCAGCAAGAAACTTACCTGCAGCCCGACCCGTGTTCGTCACCTGCAGGAAACGCCTTAATTTCCAATATAAGGCATTACCACATTCATGGGTCATAACACAGAGTCCACCTATGTTTTGTCAGCAAACCCAAAATACTTATGCATGAATGTTTGTAGCTGGTTATGCAGACCAAACTGGCACTGGTCTTATATTGCATTAGAAAACACTTTTCCCTGTGTTCGGTCCGGGCTGTCCCAGTTATCCATATACGTGTGGGTAGACCGCCACCAGGTGGCGCCAGTTACTGCAAGATCCAAAGCTGTAACTCCTTCCGGCCTCCGATAAATAGAGCCGTTTCCATGCGAAGATCGTCTGGAAACTCTCTCTGGATCATGGCAGTTGAGCGGGGCATTTTAAGACTGTCTGCCGCTGCCGCCCTATTGCCTCTGTTCCTGTGGACCCAGTTTTGCCTCCCAGCCTCGACTGACGGGAACAGGTGAAGGTAGGGAGAACGCCGGGGTCGGGCATTCACAGAGCTAGGCTCTGGGCCACAGACCCTCCATAAAGGGTAGCCGGCCATAGGCGATTGGGAGCCTATTGGGGGGGAGGAACCACCTATATTGCCCGGGGTTATGCCCTTATCTGTGCCCACAAGCTTTATTGTTATGTGTTGTGCTTTTTACCTCAGTTTTACTTCTTTTTTCACTATATCCAGTCCAGGTCGTCCCAGAAGTAATGACAGTTGGGCAATCCACCGCTAGGTGGCGCCTGAATGCAGGATCAAAAGCTGCAGCTCCTCCCGGCCCCCTATAAAAACAGGTGTCTCTCTATGATTGCCCAGTGTTCTTCCTGCAGTCTGCTGCATAAGGACCGTATGGATACTCTCTCCTGGAATACTGCAGCTGAGCGGGGCCTCCTAGCCCGTCGGCTGCTGCATCCTTATTACCACCATTCCCATTGGATCCACTACTGCCTCCCAGCTTCAGCTGACCGGGTCGGTGAAGGTAGGGTGAACGCCGGGGTCAGGCATTGGCAGAGCTAGGCTCTGGGCCGCAAGCCCTGCCCCAAAGGGTAGCCGGCCATAGGCTGATGGTGAGCCTATATAGGGGGGAGAGGAACCACCTTATGCCCACGTGGGTTTATGCCCTCCCTGCCCCACAAGCTTTATTGTTGTATTGTGCCGGTGTTTACTTGACTGAACTGCTGTCCCTTGCGTACTGGTGTATTCTTAGTATACAATACGTCCTACTCCAGATTAGATTACTTACAATTACTCCGCCAGATGGCGCTGGACTGCAGAGACAGCGAAATTGGCTCCTCCCGGCCCCTCAAATACCCGAGACTTCCCACAAATCCCCAGATTTTCTCTGCAGTCTGGACTGCGAAGGACAAGAAGATGGCTCTCCTCGCAGGTGAGCGGGGCTATTAGCCTGCGGCCCTGTAGGACTATTCCCACCCGTTCCATTATTAATGTGCCTCCCAGCCTTGGCTGCGCTGGTCAGGTGACGGTAGGCAGCATGGCTGCCAGGTGCTTAGGAGCGCTGCTCCACCGCAATCCCCCACCAAAGGGTAGGCGGTATAGGCTTATGGTGAGCATCTATGGGGTGCCCCTTCCACCCTATTGCCCCTTGCCCCTTGTCCCTGTCTATCGGTGGGTCCTGTGTTAAGTGGCCACTGTCCTCCCTCGCTCTCCCTTGTAGCTCGGAGGGGCGGGGGGGGGTATAGGTGAATTTGCCTTGGTGCTTCACTGTGTTATGTGCTTCTGGTTGGTGTCAGTCGCTGCGCTGACTTGGTTGCACTGGTTGCTCTTTCAAAATTTGCCGCTTCCACTGTGTTCCGCGCTTGGCGGCAGCGTTACCTCAGGCGCTGGTGCGCCGTTACTGGCTGCTTGTCATAAGTGACATCAGGCGTTAAGTGCCGCTTTTCAGCAGAGGCCTTACGCGCCAAGGTATTAGCAAGCAACTTCTCAACACTAGCCAGTCTAGAAGACACATCAGGCTGAGAATCCCCACTTGTATGCAACTCAATGGGAGTCAAGTTTAAGCTTGGAGGCGTAGGGGAAGCCATACGAGGCGCAGGCCCAGCTACTGGTAATCCAGGCTGCAGCACAAGCACCTGCTGGGCACAAGGTACACAGACCTGCACATTGTCCCTATGGAAGCTGATGAAGTTTTTGGATCTGTCTCGTTATACCCCTCTGGAGGAAAGGGAGTTATTCTCTGACTCGGAGTCATCTGATGAGAGGCCCAGGGGTCATGACGATTCTGGCTGTGACCCCTGGGCCCCAGATGATACTGATAAGCTGTTGGCTCAGATTTTTGAGGTACTGTCTATCTCTCCCCCCGGTTGCGGCCCCCAGGCAACAGGGGGAATTATTTGATACGGCTAAGCTGCGCTTCGAATTTCCCGAGCAAGCCCATTTTAATATTCTTGTACTCAGGGAATGGGAGTGCCCCAGCAGGCTTCCCGGTGTACCTAAGAGTTGGGATAGGAGGTATCCTTTTCCTGCTGATGTGGTGAAGTGTTGGCCATCCCCTCCTGAAGTGGATGCCCCGGTCCTAGGGTTATCTAACACCTCTGTCATGCATTCCCCTGACTCTACTACGCTGCGGGATGCTGAGGACCGGCGCATTGATCAGCTGGCATTCCATGCCTTTGCGTGTGTGGGGACTGCGCTGCGCCCGGTCTGTGCCTCTGCCATTACGGCTGTGGCTATTAGGACCCTGCTCAGAAGTATCCTTGATGGTGCCCCTGATGATGTGTCTGGTGAGGAGTTTAATGCACTCTCTCGTTGTGAGGGTTTTGTGACTTATGTCCTCTCTGCCTTGGATGATACCATTAGAATGTGTAGCAGAACCTCTGCCCTTACGGTGGCTATACGCCGCTCGGTTTGGCTGCGCCAGTGGGCTGCTGACAACGCTGCCAAGAAGGCTCTCACTGGTTTTCCCTTCATAGGACTACGCCTGTTTGGGGAACGCCTGGACCTTTTTGCTAAGGGAGGCAGGTTACCCCAGCGCAGGCGGCAGTCTCGGCCCTTTCGGGGACATGGCTCCTTTTCTTCCCCCCACCGTGGTGCCTGACAGGGGAGAGGGGTCTCCCTTACAGGAGATTTCTGGGGTAGGGACAGAGGACGTGGTCGCCCCGGATCCTCCTGGGGATCTAAGCTTAAGTCTTCTCTCAAGCCCCCTCAGGCATGAAGGGGCGCCCTCATCCATCTGGGTGGGGGGACGGCTTCAGCATTTTGCTCATGTCTGGAGGCTTCATGTCTCAGGCCGGTGGATTCAGGAGGTAGTGTCCTCCGGTTACAAGATAGAGTTTGCTGCCTGCCCCCCCCCCCCCCCCCCCAAGATTCATCAGATTCCGGATTTCTCAGGACCCTGTGTCAGCTCAGGCTCTGGTTCTGGTGGTGCAGGGCCTTCTGGAGCTGGGGGTCATCTGTCAGGTCCCCTTACGAGAAAGGGGCAAACGCTTCTATTGCAAACGCTTCTATTGCAATCTGTTCACTGTGCCCAAAAGAGATGGGTCAGCCAGGCCCATCCTGGACTTGAAGATCCTCAACAAATTTGTCAGGTGCAGGCGCTTTCGCATGAAAACTCTACCCTCTGCCATCAGTTCCCTGCGTCCAGGGGACTTCATGACGTCGGTGGACATCAAAGATGCTTATTCATATTCCTGTGTTTCCAGGTCATCAAAGGTTCCCCAGGTTCGCTCTGGAGGATCTGCACTACCAATTTGTGGCTTTGCCCTTCGGTCTTACTTCAGCTCCCAGAGTATTCACCAAGGTGCTGGCAGGAGTGATGTCTCTGCTCAGGTCTCAGGGCATCCGCGTGCTGCCCTACCTGGACGACATTCTTATCACTTCCCAGTCCCTACAACAGGCAGAGTTGGATACCCAGCTGGTAGTGTCCACTCTGGAGTCATTTGGCTGGGTGATCAACCATCCCAAGTCTTCCTTGGCTCCCTCCTTGCTGACTCCCTTCCTGGGAATGAATCTGGATACAGTTCAGGTAAGGATTTTTCTTCCTCAGCAGAAGGTGGACAGTCTGATTGCGCAGGTTCAGTTCCTGCTATCTTGCCCTTATCTCTCCATCAGGCAGGGAATGCAGCTGGTGGGCCTGATGGTGGCGTGCTTCGAGGCGGTAGTTTATGCTCAGTTCCACATGAGGCCTCTGCAACTCCACCTCTTGTCAGTATGGGACAAGGATCCTGCGTCCCTGGACCAGGTCCTTGTGCTGTTCTAAGTATACAGTACGTCCTGCTCCAGATATAATACTTACACTTGGGTTATCCTCCGCCAGATGGCGCTGTGCACTGCAGACATGCAAAAACAGGCTCCTCCCGGCCCTTCATATACCCGGGGACCTCCCACAAATCCCCAGATTTCTCTGCAGTGCTGACTGCGAAGACATGAAGTATCACTCTCTTGCAGGAGAGCAGGGCTATTGCAGCCCGTGGCCCTGTTGGACTACTCCCACCCGTCCTAGTTGTGATGTGCCTCCCAGCCTGGGCTGCGCTGGTCGGGTGAAGGTAGGCAGCACCATGCGTGCTTATGGAGCCTTGCTCCACCGCAGTCCCCCACCAAAGGGTAGGCAGTTTAGGATGATGGTGAGCCTCTAGTGGATGCCCCTCCCGCATTATTGCCCATGCCCGTGTAGCGGTGGACCCTGTGTAAAGGGTCGCCATCCTCCCTCGTTTCCCCCGTATTTCGGGGGAAAAGAAAGGGGGGAGGTATGCGTGTGGCGGTCCCAGTGTACTGTATTGTCACGCTTATGGCCTTAGTATTGCCCTTGACTTGTAACTGGGTATCAGAGCCGCGCTGCTTGCTCTTCATAGTTTTTGGCTGCCGCCGTGCGCGTGTCTTTTCCTTTACTAAAGTGTACTGCGCTGGGCGGCGGCGTCGTCCAGACGCTACGACGTCTCCATTAGCAAAGGCTTATATTAAGTGTATCTTATCCTTTGCTGGTTACGTTTTGACTGCTGCCTCAGAGCTTTACGCTCTTCGGGGGGCGGGGACCTGGCTTGGCGCGCTCCATGTCACGGCCAGATCGGGCCCGCCCTTCAAGGTTTGCTTGGCGCCATTTTGATGATCTGCGCGCGCATGGTTGCGGTCCTCCTGCTCCCTTGGCCTGTAAGTGCCCTCTCGGGTGTTTTTTCAATATAAATTTTTTTTCCTGCATGGCTCTGACACCTCTTATTGTCTTTATGTCTTTCAGACGCCAAAGACTCTGGTGGCTGCCCTCGGCCTGACACAGATTATAGCGGGCTTGTAAAAAATTCTCCCACATTCCTAGCGGGTCTTGGGGCATCCAGGGTTGCCTATTGCATAAATCCCTGCTGGCATATTGTGCCTAGATAATCACCATATGGAGGCATCTCAGAATTATGTGACCGGGGTCCCTCTGGGACAAGACCGGCTGTGTATAACGTGTGGATATCCCCACGCTGATGCTGACAGGGCACGGGTCTGCGCACCGTGTGCCGAGCAAGTACTGGCCCTGCAATCAGGATTGCCAGTGGCTGCACCTCGCTTCAATACTCCTATTTTCCCAGGCTTAAATCTCGCTCCTGCTGAGTCGCATACAAGTGGGGAGTTGCAGCCGGCTGTGTCTTCCAGACTGCCTACTGCTGACCTGATTATTGCGGGGTTGACAAAGCGCTCGGGCCCTGGTAAGAAGCAGTCCTCGACGCCCCCTGTTTCTGCCTTTGCTATGGGATCTGAGGAGTTCACTACTCCGCATGCCTGTACCCCTTCTGATGGAGGGCTGTTCTCTGACTCAGGCTCTTCTGATGAGGGGCCGAGGAGTCATGACGATTCTGGCCATGCAGACTGGAGCCATTTTGACACCATTGGTTTGTTGATTAGGATCTTTAAGGCCCTGTCTATATCTCTCCCTAACGCGGCTCCCAAGCCGAGAGGGGAGCGTTTCCATACAGCGACACTGCGCTTGGAATTTCTAGAGCAGGCTCACTTCCATGCTCTTGTACTCGAGGAATGGGAACGCCCCTGTAAACTTCCAGGGGTCCCAGGGGACTGGGATTGGAAATACCCTTTTCCCCCTGAGATGGTTAATTATTGGTCATCGCCCCCTGTGGTGGACGCACCGATCATTGGGGTTCCTAACCCCCCCTTTATTGCAGCCCCTGCTTATAGTACCCTTCGGGATGCCGAGGACCGGCACATTGATAAGCTGGCTTCCCACGCCAGTGGCCGCCAGGACCCTCATCAGAAAGATGCTTGAGCATCACCCTGAGGATCTTCCCTGGGAGGTGTCTAATGCACTCTCCAGTTGGGATGCATTTGTAAAATGTATCCTTTTAGCGCTGGATGACACCATTAGAATGTGTGCGAGGACTTCTGCCCTTGTGGTGGCTATACGTCGCTTGGTCTGTCTGCGACAGTGGGGTGCTGACGATGCTGCTAAAAGGACTCTGACCGGGCTTCCCTTTAGAGGGCAACGCCTGTTTGGGGCCCATCTGGAACTGTTTGGTAAAAAGGGCAAATCACCCCAACGCAGGCGTCCGTCTCGGTCCCCTCGGGACAGGGACACCCCTCCCCCTCCATACCATAGTGTTAAACAAGAACCAGGGGTGTCCTTCCGGAGTCTTCGTGCAGACTCCTGCCCCACGAGCAGCAGACAACGCTCTGGGCCCTCCAGCAGGGCTAAGCCTAAATCTTCCACCAAATCCCCTCAAGCATGATGGGGCGCCCTCACCCGCCTGGGTGAGGGGATGACTGCAGCACCTTGCTCCTATCAGGAGGCATCTTGCCTCATTCTGGTGGATACAGGAGATAGTTTCCTCCGGATACAGGATAAAGTTTGCTGCGCGGCCTCCCCCAAGATTGTCAGGGTACTCCTGGTCCCTGCCTCTGTTCGGGTGCTGGTGCAGGCCATGCACGGCCTGCGGGGTCTGGGGGTCACTTGCCGTTTGCCCTTAACAGGCAGAGGCAGGTGCCGTTACACCAACCTCTTCACATTTCCCCAAAGGGATGAGTCAGTCTGCCCTTTCTGGATTCACAGGTTTTCGGCAATTCTACTATTACAGGCAGTTTCTACATGGAAAATCTGAGATGGGCCATCAGCGCCTTGCACCCAGTGGGCCCCTTAACGTCTGGGGAGATCAAGGATGCTTATGCTCACATCCCTGTGTCTTCTAGACACCGAGGCTCTTCCGGTTCGTGTTGGAAGTCCAACACTGCTAATTTGTGGCCTTGTTATCAGGCCTCTCTTCTGCTTCTGCTCACCAAGGTACTGATGGGGACTATGTCTCTGATGAGACCAAGGGGCGTCCGTGTGAGACCTACCCGGTCGTCCTTTTTCGCTTCCCAATCTCTACGTCAGGTCGAGTTGGCTACTCGGCTGGTGGTGTCCATTGGGAGTCATTTGGATGGGTGTTCATTCACCTCAAGTCCTCCTTGTCCCCTTGATTGGTATCTCCATTCCTAAGGATGAATCTAGATTCGGTCCAGGCGAGAATCTTCCTTCCTCAGCAATAAGTTGGACAATCTGGTTGCGTGGGCTCAGCCCCTCTTTGCTGTCCCCGTCCCTTCACCAGGCAGGAATGCAGCTGGTGGGCCTGTTGGTGACTTGCTTAGAAGAAGTCTCTTATACTCTTCTACCTGGGGCCCTTCTGCAACTTCTGTTGTTAATACTGGACAGGGACCCAGCATCCCTGGAGCAGGGTCATGTGTGCCTTTCCCCCCTTGTTAGGAGTCCCTCTTGGAGTGGATGTACTCTAGGAACATGTCTGGGGGCAGTTCCCTTCTTGCCCTTCCTAGAGACGGTCACCATGGATGCCAACCTATCAGGTTGATGGGGAGGTTTTCTTCTGTAACCCCATGCGGGTCCGGGGGAGGTGGGGCCTTTAGGAGGTCCATGCACCTATCAATATTGAAACGGTGAGTTTTCAGGCTGGCACTATCTCGCTTGACTTCTCCTCTTCACGGCCTGCCTGTTTGGTGGCGCTCGGTCTGTCTGACGATTGTGGCCTACCTTAATCATCTGTGTGGGACCTGGAGCAGGATGGTCCCCCAGGAAGGTATATGTTCCTGATCTGGGTGAGGATAATGTTTCCTGCATATCAGTGGTATTCGCTCCGGTGGAGGTCCCTTTGCGACAGGATGTGCTAATCCTTGTGTCACTATGAGGTTCAACCAGTGTGGATCTGTTTGGTGCCCCGTCACTATTTCAAGCTCTCGCTCATGATGCTTTAGTAATGTTATGGCAGGACATTCTGGTCTGTATGTCTTATCGCCGTTCCCCCTGCTAGGCGGGGTTCTGCGCAGAATTGCTCTGGTAGGGGGACCATTGATACTGGTGGCCCCTGGGTGGCCTAGTGGAGTGTGGATTCGCAGACGTGGTACCGAGGGTGGTAGATCTGTACGTTCTGCTAGGGGTGCCGCTCTGTTCACTCAGGGCCTCCTTTACGTCACCCCAATCTACAGACTCTGGCCTAGGCAGCCTGACTGCTGAATCTTCCGTCTTTATGGAGACAGGCTTCTCTTCTCTTTGTTCGTGACTATTGGAAGTCTAAGAGCAAGCTGCTTCTTCTTCTTCCATCTCTTATGAGGTATGGCGTACCCATATGGATTGGTGTGAGTCTAGGTCTCTTCCCTGTTGGGCGTTCTCTGTTCCACAGGGCTCTAGAGTTATTACAGCATGGCTTGGAGTTGGCTCTCCAACTCAGTACTTTGAAGGGTCAGGTTCTGCCCTGTCCGCCTTCCTGTAGAAGTCTTTTGCTTATTTTCCTTGGCTAAGCATTCTTTCGGGGGTTGCTCATTGCGTCCCCCACTTAATTCTATGGTCCCTGTTGGGATTTGAATTTTATTCTGTTTGCCTTGCAGGGTGTTCCTTTTGGACCGATTCAGGATGCTGTCTGGCTGTCTTTTACCTTCAAAGTTGTCCTTCTGGGACTGTTACTTCAGTCAGACGTGTGTCTGAGCGGGCGGCTCTGTTTAGCTAGCCCTCGTTCCTTGATATGCACCAGGATAAGGTGGTGCTCCGCTTTACGCTGGACCTTCTGCCTATGGTGGTGTCTTAGGCTCATGTATTTAAGACATTGTCTTTCTTCTGTGCTTTATTCCTAGTAACGCTGAGGCAAGGGGATCTACTTTCCCTCAATAGGTGCTGGAATTTTTTTTTTTTTTTTTTCTGGATTGTCTCTTGTCCCTTAGGGGGACTGATGCCCCTTGGGGTTTGTGGGCACCTACATCTGTATGTGCTTGATCTTGTCTGCTTCCAGGGGTTAAGCGGCCCTTGGCCTAGCCTTTACTTGGATGGTTTTCCTTTCTGATCCTAGGGAAGGTTTGGCTTCTTCCTGGACTATTGTTAGCGTTTGATCTTGTCAGGCTGTTACTCAGGCCTATTCCTTTATGGGGATGAGTTTTCTTCTCACTTTATTTCTGATTCTACTGGTGCCTTGGTATCTTTGGGCCTTTCAGCACCAGGTTTTGTTGAACAAGTTTGCTAGACCGCTACTTGTTTGTTGTTCATACCTTTTCAAAGGTTTTTATGATGTTGACGTTGGAGCCTTTGCTCATGTCGCTCTTGGTGGCAAGGTTTGCAGGTGACAGTGCTTTTACTGTCTGCTGTGCCTTTTTTGTTGGGGATCCCACCCTACTGTATGGACACTGCTATTGGATGTCCCAAGTGTAAGTATTATATCTGGAGCAGGACGTACTGTATACTTAGAATAATACAATTCTGTGAAATACTCACCTGTAGAATTGGTATTATACGTATACAGTACGTCCTGCTCCACCCCACTCTGGTTTTTGCATTATTCTGGATCCCCTGTATGGTGATTGTTATCATTACCAGTTGTTTTGGTGATTAAATTCTCCCGGCTTCTGGTTCACTGTTTTTCAATGCTGGGGATTTGTGGGAGGTCCCCGGGTATATGAAGGGCCGGGAGGAGCCTGTTTTTGCATGTCTGCAGTGCACAGCGCCATCTGGCGGAGGATAACCCAAGTGTAAGTATTATATCTGGAGCAGGACGTACTGTATACGTATAATACCAATTCTACAGGTGAGTATTTCACAGAATTGTATTTTTCCCCCTGGTCAGGTGGTCCCTCTCGTGGTGGCTGGACTCCAGCAACCTGTTGGTGGGCAGATCCTTTCTGGCCCCCTCCGGGGAGACGGTCACCACGGATGCCAGTCTGTCAGGTTGGGGGGTTTTCTGGAAGTCACTGCAGTTCCAAGGGAGGTGGGGCCCTCAGGAGGCCCACACACCTATCAACATTCTGGAACTGCGGGCGATCAGGTTGATTCTGACTCATTTGACTCAACACCTTCGGGGCCTGCCTGTTCAGGTGCGCTCAGACAACCAGACGGCGGTTGCCTACATCAATCATCAGGGAGGGACCGGGAGCAAGAGGGCCCTCCAGGAGGTGTCTCTGATCCTGGCCTGGGCGGAGGAGAATGTTCCCTGTTTATCAGCTGTGTACATCCCAGGGGTGGAGAATCTGCAGCCAGACTCTCTGAGCAGGGGGACCTCTCGCCTGGGAGAATGGTCCCCCTGCAACAGGGTGTTTGAATCTATGTGTCACCGTTCGGGCCTACCAGATGTCGATCTGTTTGCGTCCCGTCACAATCACAAGCTCCCGGCCTTTGTCTCCCTGTCCCAGGATCCTCTGGCCTTGGCCACGGATGCTCTTGCAATGTCATGGCAGGACTTTCAGCTCCTGTATGTCTTTCCTCCGTTTCCCCTGTTGGGCAGGGTCTTGCTCAAGATAGCTCTGGAAGGGGTGCCAGCAATACTGGTGGCCCCCAGGTGGCCAAGAAGAGTCTGGTTCGCAGACGTGGTGCAGCTGGCAGTAGATCAGTACGCTTTGCCCAGGGTGCCAGACCTTTTCACTCATGGTCACTTATGCCATCCCAATTTACAAACTCTGGCTTTGACGGCCTGGCTGCTGAAACCTCCATCTTGATGGAGAAGGGGCTGTCTGCCTCTGTGGTTGATACCATGATAAAGGCTAGGAAGAAGTCCTCTTCTTCCATTTACTATAGGGTTTGGCGTGCCTACATTGACTGGTGTGAGTCTAAGTCTCTTCCCTGACGCTTGTAATGTGAGGATCCAGCCAGAGTTTAAAATATAACTTTTACTTGTAAGTTTAAAAGTCCAAAAGACAAAATCCAAGCATGTGCTGTCAGCAACCCCCTCAGCACCTTCCACACTGTGTAACGCGTTTCAGGCTACAACGAGCCCTTAATCATACACCCTTGTCTCCTAGAACTAGGCATATATAGCAGCAAAAAGAGGGGGAAACGGATATATGGGACACCTGCGTATCCCAGGTAATTATAATCAAAGTAATTGCCTATCACATTCCAAACCCAATAAATGAAATAACGCCACTCACCCCTTTGTAATAAAGTAGCCCCGTTCGTCTCCCATCTGTGATGCCTGTAGATTGATGACGAGTTCCGCCCTTACTGAAGCCGGAGCGCGCCTAGTATGTCTGCCCGGAATAGTGACAGGTTCCGCCCTCACTGAAGCCAGAGCGCGTCTTGCATATCTGCCAGGTCTGCGCATTGCTTCCTGTATGGGCGGCTGCAGAGACGTACATGACGTCACCCGCCAGCAGTGAAGCCTCGGTGCGCGTCTATATCTAAAGAAAGAAAGAACCCCAGCCTACCATTATGACAGGTGTAGAGAGGGCAGAAGTAAACACCCAAAATAATAACAAGGCGTATATGTACACTTATAAAAAGCCTGTCCGGGTCTATACCAACAAAGGGAATCAATCATAATAATACAAGTAATTCTATATATGCACCAGTATTATTGTCGCTAAACACTATATACAAATATAACTACACTATTGGTTATAAATGTAAAACATATGCTGACCAATGTAGAACCAGCCAATAATAGGGAAGAGTCCCTCTAGTATATAGTGGTACAGAGAAGTAGAAAATTTATTGATACGCTGATAACCGGACATTACTCCTGCTACTATTTGAGTATGACATATTCTGTAATTATTCTTGCTCACTATTAAAGTTATACTCCACTGCATTTTAATTTTGTATATTAATGGGTACACTACCCTACTGGCATGATCCCAAACTTAATGCGGGGGGAAAAAATTATATGTATATAATGGGCACTATATGTACCCTAAACCCTCTAAGCTGTGATTGCACCCCTGGCATAGCTCTTGTAAATGGCAAACCCGATACAAATTAAAATAAAAGAAGAAGGGAGAGGGGAATAAAGTGCCTAAACTTTTTGCTGCTACACAAACCATAATTAGAGACAAAATTGTGATAATGAATTAAAATAAATCGGCGTCCAAAATGGACTCTCGCTAAAAGTTAATTAAAAACAAATTGGATGAAAGGTGCAATAGGACGGAGTCCATGTGTGTTGTCATAGGCTGAAAAATTCTTCAAAACAATAATTAGAGATCTGTAAACAGTGAAATGTCCAATCTATCATTCAGACCACTCGGCGCCCGAGTCCCCAGTATCATGATCCACTTGGCTTCCGCTTTTAACAATTTTCGCCATAAGTCCCCTCCTCTTATATTCTCCATAACGCGCTCAATGATAGTGACTCGAATACTGTTGACGTCTCCCCCATGACTTGAGCATATATGTCTAGCGACGTTAGACTTAGGGAAGGGCATCCCAATTTGGTAGACATGTTCTCTAATTCTTGTCTTAGCAGCACGTGTGGTACACCCCACATATTGTAAACCACACAACGTACATGTGACAAGATACACAACGTATCTGGAGTTGCAGTTCATGAAACCATTGATGGTAAAAACTCTATTAGTAGTTGTAGATTTAAACTTATTCGTTTTTTGTATTATATTGCAACATGAACACCGTGAGCCCCCACAAGGGTAACATCCCTTTGGGGTGAGCCAGGTATTGAATTTACTATCCTTTTGTGCTCTAAGCATAGACGGTGACAGTCTGGAACCCAAGGTAGGTGCTTTGGAGGCAACAACATTGACTCCCTCTTTAATAAAGGGTATTAGCTCCTGATCCATTGCCAATATAGGTACGTTAGATCGAATAATATTTCTGATTTTTGTAAATTGATTGCTATATTTCGTAACCATGGTCATGGACCCAAATTCTCTCCTGTTCTTCTTCCTGTGTTCATCCACAGAGGGTTCTGGAAATAAGATATCTTGCCTATTACGTTTCAATGCTTTTTCCCTGGCTCTCAGTAACAGACTTCTTTTATATCCTCTGTCTGTTAAACGTGCTTGCACAAGATCCAGTTCCTTATTCAAGATGTTCGGTTTACTGCAGTTCCTAATGGTTCGCAGGAACTCTCCATATGGAACCCCTTCTATTGTGTGTCTGGGGTGGCAACTGGTTGCGAACAATGTGGAGTTGCCTGAGCTTGGTTTCCGATACGTGTGGGTGGAGATTTTCTTTCCTTCTATTGGACGCTCCAAAACCAAATCCAGAAATGGGATGCTATCTTTCTGATATTCTGCCGTGAACTTGAGATTTAGGGAGTTGTTATTAAGATAAGACACAAATGCCATGGCTTGTTCCTGTGTCCCTGTCCATATGCATATGATATCATCAATATATCTAGAATACCAAAAGATCTGTTGTGCAAATGGATTTATTTCTCCAAAAATAGTTTGCTCCTCCCACCATCCCATGTACAGGTTTGCCAGGGAGGGGGAGAATGGTGCACCCATTGGGGCCCCCTGGACTTGTAGATAGTATTCTGCGTCAAACATGAAAAAATTGTGACTTAATAGATACTCTAACGCTGTAACCACAAAGTATTCCTGTTGTGCCGATATCTTTGTAAACTTTTTCAGCATATATGTTACAGCCTGTAAGCCCAGATGATGTGGAATAGACGAATAGAGGGCTGCTACATCAAGGGCAAGCCATGTTCCTCCATCTGGCCAATCCAAGTGATGAAGTGTTCTTAATATTTCAGAGGTATCCTTGATGTAACCAGGGAGTAATTTAATAATGGGATTGAGTTGGCTGTCCACCCATTGGCCCAATCTTTCGTTCATAGAGCCAATGCCAGCAATTATCGGGCGGCCTTTAGGCGGTCTCTCCTCTTTATGTACCTTTGGTAAATGATGGAAAATTGGAGTTATAGGGTGGTCAATAATCAACTGTTTCGCCATATTTTCCTTCAAAACTCCCAATGATATTCCCTCTTTCACAATACTTTCCAACTGTTTTTGAAACGACTCAGTGGGGTTACCCCTCAACTTTTTATAAGTGCTGGTGTCAGATAATTGTCGGACGGCTTCTTCTATATAAGTAGTTCTGTCCAAAATGACTATCATCCCCCCTTTATCAGAGTTCCTAATTATAATGTCCTGATTATTTTCCAATTCTCGTATAGCCATGTTTTATCTTTTGGTTAAATTTTTCCGTTGTTTATTATTATTTTCTTTTGAGGCTAAGTCCAATAGTTGTTTCTCCACAGTATCCTGAAACAGGTGTATGGCTTGTGATCTCGCCTGTAGCGGATAAAATTCCGTATTCTTGAATCTGGGTGTTGATAGGGTAATATCTCTGCCAATCTCATTCTCCAATTCTAAGTCCCTCAAATTTTTACATGCACAAAAAAAATTTTCTACTTCTCTGTACCACTATATACTAGAGGGACTCTTCCCTATTATTGGCTGGTTCTACATTGGTCAGCATATGTTTTACATTTATAACCAATAGTGTAGTTATATTTGTATATAGTGTTTAGCGACAATAATACTGGTGCATATATAGAATTACTTGTATTATTATGATTGATTCCCTTTGTTGGTATAGACCCGGACAGGCTTTTTATAAGTGTACATATACGCCTTGTTATTATTTTGGGTGTTTACTTCTGCCCTCTCTACACCTGTCATAATGGTAGGCTGGGGTTCTTTCTTTCTTTAGATATAGACGCGCACCGAGGCTTCACTGCTGGCGGGTGACGTCATGTACGTCTCTGCAGCCGCCCATACAGGAAGCAATGCGCAGACCTGGCAGATATGCAAGACGCGCTCTGGCTTCAGTGAGGGCGGAACCTGTCACTATTCCGGGCAGACATACTAGGCGCGCTCCGGCTTCAGTAAGGGCGGAACTCGTCATCAATCTACAGGCATCACAGATGGGAGACGAACGGGGCTACTTTATTACAAAGGGGTGAGTGGCGTTATTTCATTTATTGGGTTTGGAATGTGATAGGCAATTACTTTGATTATAATTACCTGGGATACGCAGGTGTCCCATATATCCGTTTCCCCCTCTTTTTGCTGCTATATATGCCTAGTTCTAGGAGACAAGGGTGTATGATTAAGGGCTCGTTGTAGCCTGAAACGCGTTACACAGTGTGGAAGGTGCTGAGGGGGTTGCTGACAGCACATGCTTGGATTTTGTCTTTTGGACTTTTAAACTTACAAGTAAAAGTTATATTTTAAACTCTGGCTGGATCCTCACATTACAAGCGTCAGTACTATAAGAAGGATTGGGAACTTTTCTGGAGTCCGTGCCGGAGCACTCATCACAGGGGTGAGCTGGTCACACACAACTAGTTTGCATTGTATCTTTTCCCAAAGTACCGTGCTTGCCCTTATTTTAAGAATTGATACATTCATATTTTGCTTGCTGTGACTTCATAGTTAAGACTACATGTGCCAGTGATATTGGTAAAGAACAACATTAGGAAATATGGAAGCTACCCCCTCATCAGACACAGAGGCTGTATGGATGGAAACATTGGAGGAAATTTTTTCTGTAACTCAGGAGACACCAGCTTCAATGGAATTACAAAACCTATTTAAGGAATATGAGAAACTCCGTCGCAAGGAGTCCAAGTTATGGTGGGATCGCTCCTCACTCCAGAAATACTTAGATAACAACATGATCCCTAGGGGGCTGAGAATCAAAAAAATGCCTTCCTCAGCGTTTGATGAGGATTTTAAACAGGCTTGGTTTGCCATTCTGAATGAAACTTCTATAAAATTGATCAAATTACTAATCGATCAGGAGGAAAAAACCTTGGAGGAAGTAAAAAGACTTCATATGGAACTAAGGAATAATATAGAGGTGCACAAGGATAAGGATGCCTATATAAAATTTAAACAACAGATGGATGGGAACCTACAAAAATTACAAAGACAAATAATAGAGACCAAAAAAAGTAAGTTCCAGAGGGACGTGCGGGATTACCAGAACAATCAGGTGTATACCTGGCATGTGGAGAGACATCTAAGAAGACCTAGATCTATTTTGAGGAGCAACCCCAAACGTAGAAACAATAAGTCTGTTACCTTTTGGGATAGTGATACTCAAAGCTCACATGAGTCTAACAATGAGTCTATACACTCCATGGAAACCTCAGATGTGGACACTGACAATAGTTTTTTAGGAGCTCAGAATCAACAGAGGAAAAATATAAAAAAGAAATTAGACCCAAAAAACATAGGGCAGGGAGGAAACATAGACAAAGGAAAGGCTTATCAACTACGGGGCAAGCATCCAAAACAATAGAGAGTACAGTCCTCAACCTGTCCTCATTTACCTTGGAACCTGCTCACCTTAAAGTCTTGGAAAAGGGGTTATCTTTTTCTCCTTCATACAATATGAATGTATTTGACACTATTGTGGACTTGAACAGATTTGTCCGAACCTTAACATTAAAGAAACATTTCTCCAAGGATACAAATGGAGCGGAGGGACCCATAGAAAAAGAATCACATGCAGGACCAGATTGGGTCAATTATCCATTTAAGGAACTTTGTGCATGTAAAAATTTGAGGGACTTAGAATTGGAGAATGAGATTGGCAGAGATATTACCCTATCAACACCCAGATTCAAGAATACGGAATTTTATCCGCTACAGGCGAGATCACAAGCCATACACCTGTTTCAGGATACTGTGGAGAAACAACTATTGGACTTAGCCTCAAAAGAAAATAATAATAAACAACGGAAAAATTTAACCAAAAGAGAAAACATGGCTATACGAGAATTGGAAAATAATCAGGACATTATAATTAGGAACTCTGATAAAGGGGGGATGATAGTCATTTTGGACAGAACTACTTATATAGAAGAAGCCGTCCGACAATTATCTGACACCAGCACTTATAAAAAGTTGAGGGGTAACCCCACTGAGTCGTTTCAAAAACAGTTGGAAAGTATTGTGAAAGAGGGAATATCATTGGGAGTTTTGAAGGAAAATATGGCGAAACAGTTGATTATTGACCACCCTATAACTCCAATTTTCCATCATTTACCAAAGGTACATAAAGAGGAGAGACCGCCTAAAGGCCGCCCGATAATTGCTGGCATTGGCTCTATGAACGAAAGATTGGGCCAATGGGTGGACAGCCAACTCAATCCCATTATTAAATTACTCCCTGGTTACATCAAGGATACCTCTGAAATATTAAGAACACTTCATCACTTGGATTGGCCAGATGGAGGAACATGGCTTGCCCTTGATGTAGCAGCCCTCTATTCGTCTATTCCACATCATCTGGGCTTACAGGCTGTAACATATATGCTGAAAAAGTTTACAAAGATATCGGCACAACAGGAATACTTTGTGGTTACAGCGTTAGAGTATCTATTAAGTCACAATTTTTTCATGTTTGACGCAGAATACTATCTACAAGTCCAGGGGGCCCCAATGGGTGCACCATTCTCCCCCTCCCTGGCAAACCTGTACATGGGATGGTGGGAGGAGCAAACTATTTTTGGAGAAATAAATCCATTTGCACAACAGATCTTTTGGTATTCTAGATATATTGATGATATCATATGCATATGGACAGGGACACAGGAACAAGCCATGGCATTTGTGTCTTATCTTAATAACAACTCCCTAAATCTCAAGTTCACGGCAGAATATCAGAAAGATAGCATCCCATTTCTGGATTTGGTTTTGGAGCGTCCAATAGAAGGAAAGAAAATCTCCACCCACACGTATCGGAAACCAAGCTCAGGCAACTCCACATTGTTCGCAACCAGTTGCCACCCCAGACACACAATAGAAGGGGTTCCATATGGAGAGTTCCTGCGAACCATTAGGAACTGCAGTAAACCGAACATCTTGAATAAGGAACTGGATCTTGTGCAAGCACGTTTAACAGACAGAGGATATAAAAGAAGTCTGTTACTGAGAGCCAGGGAAAAAGCATTGAAACGTAATAGGCAAGATATCTTATTTCCAGAACCCTCTGTGGATGAACACAGGAAGAAGAACAGGAGAGAATTTGGGTCCATGACCATGGTTACGAAATATAGCAATCAATTTACAAAAATCAGAAATATTATTCGATCTAACGTACCTATATTGGCAATGGATCAGGAGCTAATACCCTTTATTAAAGAGGGAGTCAATGTTGTTGCCTCCAAAGCACCTACCTTGGGTTCCAGACTGTCACCGTCTATGCTTAGAGCACAAAAGGATAGTAAATTCAATACCTGGCTCACCCCAAAGGGATGTTACCCTTGTGGGGGCTCACGGTGTTCATGTTGCAATATAATACAAAAAACGAATAAGTTTAAATCTACAACTACTAATAGAGTTTTTACCATCAATGGTTTCATGAACTGCAACTCCAGATACGTTGTGTATCTTGTCACATGTACGTTGTGTGGTTTACAATATGTGGGGTGTACCACACGTGCTGCTAAGACAAGAATTAGAGAACATGTCTACCAAATTGGGATGCCCTTCCCTAAGTCTAACGTCGCTAGACATATATGCTCAAGTCATGGGGGAGACGTCAACAGTATTCGAGTCACTATCATTGAGCGCGTTATGGAGAATATAAGAGGAGGGGACTTATGGCGAAAATTGTTAAAAGCGGAAGCCAAGTGGATCATGATACTGGGGACTCGGGCGCCGAGTGGTCTGAATGATAGATTGGACATTTCACTGTTTACAGATCTCTAATTATTGTTTTGAAGAATTTTTCAGCCTATGACAACACACATGGACTCCGTCCTATTGCACCTTTCATCCAATTTGTTTTTAATTAACTTTTAGCGAGAGTCCATTTTGGACGCCGATTTATTTTAATTCATTATCACAATTTTGTCTCTAATTATGGTTTGTGTAGCAGCAAAAAGTTTAGGCACTTTATTCCCCTCTCCCTTCTTCTTTTATTTTAATTTGTATCGGGTTTGCCATTTACAAGAGCTATGCCAGGGGTGCAATCACAGCTTAGAGGGTTTAGGGTACATATAGTGCCCATTATATACATATAATTTTTTCCCCCCGCATTAAGTTTGGGATCATGCCAGTAGGGTAGTGTACCCATTAATATACAAAATTAAAATGCAGTGGAGTATAACTTTAATAGTGAGCAAGAATAATTACAGAATATGTCATACTCAAATAGTAGCAGGAGTAATGTCCGGTTATCAGCGTAACAATAAATTTTCTACTTCTCTGTACCACTATATACTAGAGGGACTCTTCCCTATTATTGGCTGGTTCTACATTGGTCAGCATATGTTTTACATTTATAACCAATAGTGTAGTTATATTTGTATATAGTGTTTAGCGACAATAATACTGGTGCATATATAGAATTACTTGTATTATTATGATTGATTCCCTTTGTTGGTATAGACCCGGACAGGCTTTTTATAAGTGTACATATACGCCTTGTTATTATTTTGGGTGTTTACTTCTGCCCTCTCTACACCTGTCATAATGGTAGGCTGGGGTTCTTTCTTTCTTTAGATATAGACGCGCACCGAGGCTTCACTGCTGGCGGGTGACGTCATGTACGTCTCTGCAGCCGCCCATACAGGAAGCAATGCGCAGACCTGGCAGATATGCAAGACGCGCTCTGGCTTCAGTGAGGGCGGAACCTGTCACTATTCCGGGCAGACATACTAGGCGCGCTCCGGCTTCAGTAAGGGCGGAACTCGTCATCAATCTACAGGCATCACAGATGGGAGACGAACGGGGCTACTTTATTACAAAGGGGTGAGTGGCGTTATTTCATTTATTGGGTTTGGAATGTGATAGGCAATTACTTTGATTATAATTACCTGGGATACGCAGGTGTCCCATATATCCGTTTCCCCCTCTTTTTGCTGCTATATATGCCTAGTTCTAGGAGACAAGGGTGTATGATTAAGGGCTCGTTGTAGCCTGAAACGCGTTACACAGTGTGGAAGGTGCTGAGGGGGTTGCTGACAGCACATGCTTGGATTTTGTCTTTTGGACTTTTAAACTTACAAGTAAAAGTTATATTTTAAACTCTGGCTGGATCCTCACATTACAAGCGTCAGTACTATAAGAAGGATTGGGAACTTTTCTGGAGTCCGTGCCGGAGCACTCATCACAGGGGTGAGCTGGTCACACACAACTAGTTTGCATAAGTCTCTTCCCTGTCGTGTGTTCTCTATTCCCAGGATCCTGGAGTTCCTGCAGCATGGATTGGAGCTGGGGCTCCAACTCAGTACTCTGAAGCGTCATGTCTCTGCCCTGGCTGTTTTCTTCCAGAGGTCCTTTGCCCAGTATTCTCTGGTCAGGACTTTTTTCCAGGGGGTTACTCATGTGCATCCCCCACGTAAGCCTATGTTGCCTGTTTGGGATTTGAACTTGGTCTTGTCTGCCTTGCAGGGTGCTCCCTTTGAACCTGTGCAGGATGCGGCCCTGGCCATTCTTACTCTCAAGGTTGTTTTCTTGGTGGCTATCACCTCTGTTAGGCGTGTTTCTGAGTTGGCGGCGCTTTCCATCCAGCCCCCCTACTTTGAGAGACACCAGGACAAGGTGGTGTTTCGCTTCAAGCCAGATTTTCTTCCTAAGGTGGTGTCTGCCTTTCATTTAAATCAGGACATGGTTCTTCCTTCCTTGTGCCCTAATCCTATTAATGCTAAGGAGAGGGTTTTGCATTCTTTGGATGTGGTTAGGTGTCTGAAGTACTATCTGGTGGTTACGGCACCTTTCAGAAAAACTGATGCTCTTTTTGTGGTCCCTTCTGGTCCTAGGAAGGGTTTGGCACCTGCCAAGTCTACTATCAGCAAATGGATCCGTCAGGCCGTTTTCAGCACCAGGCTTCTGTTGAACAAGTTTGTAAGGCAGCTACTTGGTCTTCTGTTCATACCTTTTTAAAGTTTTACAAGGTTGATGTTAGGGCCTCAGCTAATGCTGCTTTTGGCCGCGAGGTTCTGCAGGCGGCAGTGGTATGACCTGTCTGCTGTTACCTTTGGGGATCCCACCCTACTTTATGGACACTGCTATTGGATGTCCCAAGTGTAAGTAATCTAATCTGGAGCAGGACGTACTGTATACTAAGAATAATACAATTCTGTGATTACTCACCTGTAGAATTGATATTATGAGTATACAGTACGTCCTGCTCCACCCCACCCTTGGTTTTGCACTATCCTGGATCCCCTGTATGGTGATTGTTATCGTTATTATAGTTACCAGTTTGGTTCTGTTTAATTCTCCCGGCTTCTCGTTAACTGCTTTTTAATGTTGGGGATTTGTGGGAGGTCCCAGGTATTTGAGGGGCCGGGAGGAGCCAATTTCACTGTCTCTGCAGACCAGCGCCATCTGGCGGAGTAATACCCAAGTGTAAGTAATCTATATACTATAAGGACGTACTATATACTCATAATATCAATTCTACAGGTGAGTAATCACAGAATTGTATTTTTTTTACTGATTTTTTTACCTCACATACTCACCCTCCTGTGTTTCTTACAGACTTTTTCCTCACATATTTACCCTCCTGTGTTTTTTACTGACTTTTTACCTCACATACTTACCTCTCCTCGCTCCCTCGTCGCTTCATGCTGCCACGCTGTGAGGGGGGGGGGGGGGCGTCGGTGCCCGGCTGTGGGCTCCACCGCCGGGTGCGCGCATGCTGCCGGCCAGCCCGGGCTGCGCAAAGGTGCCGGGCTGGTGATTCTGCTGGGCTCCTCCGTGGGCCGCCTGATGTTCCTGGGCCCTCCGCCATATTGGGGGCGGGCGTGATTTTCACGCCATCAGGGGGACGGGGCCGCCCCTCGAGGAATGTGTGCTGCTGGCTGATCGCGCCATCTTCTCCTGCACGCTGCTGTCGTCTCTGCCTGCCTCCTGAGCGGTGTCATAAGTCCCTCTTGATATTTTCTCTTATGCGCTGGGCATGTGCTGTAGGATGCTTATACTTTTTTCACATGTGTCTTCCAGGTGGGCCCCTTGATATTAAGGGTTGTGGTTCCTCTCGCCCCCCCCCCCCCCCCTCTCCAAGCCCTCTCCCTGTAAAGAGGGATCACTTAAGAGGGATCATTTTTTGCGGGCTGGTCAGGTTGGGTCGTTAGTGCCTTGTACCTGTTAACATAACTCAAATCACCATAATGGAGGCTTCTGGGGATAGTCAGCTTGGGACCCCATCTTGGCGGGTGAAGCTCTGCCCCATGTGCGGTGCTAGCCCTCTGGGTGGACTCGGCACGGTTTGTGTCACTTGCGCAGAAGTATTATTTTGGAGCATGTTTGGGCGGGCGTATCTGCCCCTAGCCCGTTATTGCCTGCGGCCTCTCAAGAACCCTCACGCTTGCTCTCAGCCCCCAGTGAGGGGGAAGCCAGTAGGGGGTCCCATTCTGATTGGCTTATGGGTGGCCAGCCTTGAGAGACAGATCTCTCGCTCAGCTCCTAAGAAGGCCACGAGTAAGAGGCGGCATATTGAGCCGGTCTATTCTGATAATGATGGAGATGATGATCTCTTTGGAGGTGTTGGCCTTGATAGTGGGCCAAGTTCTTCCTCAGGCGAGGATACATGACTCCCTGATGACAAGAAGTTGTTGCTGGCTGCGGTCTTTGAGACGCTGCACATTGTCCCTCCTAGAGTGGCTAAGAGGAAGCAGGGTGGATTGTTTCAGCCTGAGAGACAGAGACGAGTCTTTCCTGAGCAGGCCCCTTTTTTCTAACATGATTTTCCTAAAGTTAAAGTTACCGTTGGTGCACAAAGGCCTGGACGGGCAATATCCCTTTCCCGAGGAGCTGGTCCAGCTATGGTCCTGTCCTCCCGAAGTGGATGTCCCCGTGTCGGGTCTGTCAAACACTACGGTCATGCCTTCACCCGATACTGCTTCCCTACGTGATCCAGCTGACAAGCACATGGATCAGTTGGTCTGTCATGCCTTCACCTTGCCGGTGCTTGGTTCCGCCCTGTGTGTGCCGCGGCTATTGTCTCCCTGTCCATCAGAAAGAAGGTGGATATAGTCTCGTGCTGTGGAGTACAAGGACCTCAAGGCTTGCGTGGAGTTTATTTCCTTTGTTGTCTCTGCCATGGACGATAGTGTCCGGCTCGGTGCCAGTCTTGGCCCTGCTGGTCGCTCTTCACTGTTCGCTCTGGTTGCGACAGTGGTCGGCTGATGCCGCGGACAAGAAGGCACTCACTAGTATCCCCTTTGTGGGTCACAGGCAATTTGGGGAGCGTCTGGACCTCCTGGTCAAGAACGGAAGTCTGAAAATATAAACTATGAGGTAATGAACACCATAAACAAGGTTATGCATGATAACACATGATTTTAATGCTTATGGGTCGTGAAAACAGATGTGCAAGCTATATACAGTGAAACATATAGGTTCTATGACAACCAAGTATATATACAGAAAATGGAGGGCATAATACACATAGGGCAATTGTCAGAAAGCAAGACAAGATACAAAATCAAGTAGCACTTAGAAATAAAGGAAGCCCTGTTAGTGCTGCCAAGAACGGAAGTCTCCCTCAGCGACTAAAGTCTGCGCGGCCCTTTCGGGGTTCATCTGCCTATCGCTCCTTCGAGGAGGAAGAGGCTCTTCATTTCAGGTGCTTGCAGAGTTTCCTGGGGACGAGGTAGGTCCTTCGACCAACCCAATCCCTCCTGGGGATCCAGGCCCAAGCCCCCTACCAAGGCCCCTCAGGCATGAGGGGGCACCCTCACCCATCCGGGTGGGGGGACTGCTTCTGCTATTTGCTCACGTCTGGAGACAGTGTCTGTCGGATCGGTGGATTCAGGAGGTGGTTTCCTCCGGTTACAAAATAGAGCTGGCAGTCTGGCCGCCCTCAAGATTTCTTCAGTCATGGATTTCCCAGAACCCATTGACGGCACAAGGCCTACGGATGGCCATCCAACACCTTCTGCTGTCAGGTGTGATTTGTCCCGTGCCTCGGCAGGAATAGGGTCATGGCTTTTACTCTAATCTGTTTACGGTGCCCAAGAAGGACGGAACGCTGAGACCCATCCTGGACCTGAAGGGTCTCAACAGGTTTGTCAGAGTCAGACATTTCCGCATGGAGACCATGTCTGATGGAGTTCACCAAGGTGCTGGCGAGCGTCATGGCTATCCTGAATATCCAGGGCATTCGCGTGCTACCTTATCTGGACGATTTACTGATTGCGGCTCAGTCTCTTCTTCAGGCCAAGAGCGACGCCCGCACGGTGTTGTCCACTCTCGAGGATTTCGGTTGAGTAGTCCGTTATCCCAAGTCTTCAATCACTCCCTCGATGGTGAGGTCTTTTCTGGGCATGAGGTTGGACACCTCTCTGGCCAGGATATTCCTGCCACAGCAGAAGATGGTGGGTCTTCAGACGCAGGTGCAAGCCTTGCTGTCTTGTCAGCAACCATCTGTCCGTCTGGGGATGAAACTGTGGGCCTGATGGTGTCATGCTTCAAGGCAGTGCCCTTTGCTCAGTTCCACATGAGACATCTTCAGTTGAATCTGTTGATCGATTGGGATCGGACGCAGGAGTCACTGGAACGGGAGTTTTCACTGTCTCCCCCGGCCAGGCAGTCCCTTTTGTGGTGGCTGGACTCCAGAAATCTGCTGGTAGGCAAGTCATTTCTGACTCCACGGCGGGATATTGTCACCACGGACGCCAGCCTGACCGGCTGGGGAGGCTTTTGGCTTACTCAGAAGATCCAGGGTCAGTGGGGGCCACAGGAGGCCCACTTACCTATAAATATCTTGGAGTTGAGGGGGATCCGGTTGGTGCTTCTTCACTAGACTCCCCATCTAAGGGGTCGTGCGATTCAGGTTCGCTCGGACAATCAGACGGCAGTCGCCTACATAAATCACCGAGGCGGAACTCGGAGCAAGTGAGCCCTCAAGGAGGTGACCCAGATTCTGACTTGGGCAGAGGAGAATGTTCCCTGCATCTCGGCGGTTTACATTCCTGGGATAGAGACCCAGGAGGCAGACTCCCTGAGCAGGAGTGCCTCACGCCTGGGGGAATGGTCTCTCGGCAACAAGATTTTTCATGCTCTGTGTCTCCGCTGGGGTCAGCCAGGCGTGGACCTATTTGCGTCAATTACAAGCTCACGAGATTCGTCTCCCTGTCGAGAGATCCTCTGGCCTTTGCCACAGACGCTCTGGCGATTCCTGGGACGGAGTTCAGGCTCCTTTATGCATTCCCTCCGTTTCCACTCCTGGGCCGAGTGGTGCGCAAGATAGCCCAGGAGGGGGTACCAACCATCCTGGTGGCTCCTCGCTGGCCGAGGCGGAGTTGGTTCTCGGACATAATTCAGATGTCAGTCGTTCGCTACGTCTTGCCCGATGATCCAGGGCTTCTCATGCAGGGGTCGCTGCGGCACCCCAATTTACAGACACTGGCTTGGCGGCCTGGCTATTGAAACCTCAATCCTGACGGACAAGGGGCTTTCAGCCACGGTTGTTCAGACCATGATTCAGATGCGGAAGAAGTTTCTTCCATGATATACTACTGAGCTTGGCATGCCTACATTGCTTGGTGTGAATCCAAGAGCCTTCCTTGTCGCACTTTCCCTATCTCTAGGATTTTGGAGTTTTTTACAACATGGTTTAGACTTGGGTCTCCAGCTGAGAACCCTCAAGGGCCAGGTCTCGGCCTTAGCCATATTCTTCCAGAGATCCATTGCCAATCATAGACTGATCAAGACCTTTTTCCAAGGGGTTACCCATGTACGCCCACCGCTTAAGCCTGTATTACCAGTGTGGGACTTGAATCTGGTGCTTTCTGCTCTCCCGGGTCCCTCCTTTGAGCCCTTGTGCCATGCTGCATTGTCTATTTTTCCCTAAAGGTGGTATTTTTGGTAGCTATCACCTCGGTGCGTTGCGTGTCAGAGTTGGACGCGATTTGCGTGAAGCCTCCTTACTTTGGACGGCATAGGGATAAGGTGGTGTTTCGCTTAAACCTGATCTTTTGCTTAAGGTCGTGTGTCCTTTTCACCTTAATGAGGAAATTGTCTTGCCTTCCTTGTGTCCAGCTCCAACTAACTCTAAGGAAAGGACCCTACATTCCCTGGTGGTCAGAGCCATTAAGTTCTACCTGGTTGCGACTGAATCCTTCAGGAAGTCGAATTATCTTTTTGTCCTCTTCGAGGGGTCTAGGAAGGGCTTGCCTCTGGCCAAGTCCACTCTCAGTAAGTGGATCAGACAGGCGGTGGTGCAAGCATATTCTGCCAAGGGGAAGGAACCCTCTTTTTTTCGTGTTACAGCTCATTCTAATAGAGCTATTGGTGCTTCCTGGGCTTTTCAGCACCAGGCCTCTGTTGAACAAGTTTGTAAGGCCGCCACTTGGTCTTCAGTTCATACCTTTACCAAGTTTTACAAGGTTGGTGTTAGGGCCTCAGCTGATGCTGTATTTGGCCGAAAAGTGCTTCAGGCAATAGTGAAAAGAACTACATCCTGTTTCGCACTGGGGATCCCACCGTAATGGACACTGCTTTTGGATGTCATTACTGTCATTACTTCTGGGACGACCTGGACTGGATATAGTGAAAAATACAATTCTGTGACACTCACCTGTAAAATTGTTTTTGAATATATCCAGTCCAGGTCGTCCCACCCCTCCCTTATTCATTATATCTGGATTGCCTGTTATGGTGATTGCCTTTTTGTATTGGACCGTTGTCCTTAGTTTTGATGGAGAGAGTACATGCTGAAGCTATGTGAAACAACATGGTTTCATCGCCCCTGGGAGGAGCTGCAGCTTTTGATCCTGCAGTCAGGCGCCACCTAGCGGTGGATTGCCCAACTGTCATTACTTCTGGGACGACCTGGACTGGATATATTCAAAAGCAATTCTACAGGTGCGTTTCACAGAATTGTATTTTTACCTCAGACTTTGCTGGCAGCTGTGTTCATACTCACCTTCCCTCGTTCCCTCACCTCTTCTCCTTCCCATCCAACTGGTAGCTGTGAGGGGGGGGCGGGAGCGGCGTTGTTGAGGCCTTCTACCAAGGCCTCGGCATGTCCGCGTCCCGGGGGGGCTCCTCCGTGAGCCGCCCTCCCCCCCTTCCTGCGCTCTCGGCGCCATTTTAGGTGCTGCGGGCGCCTCCTTTCGCGCTCACAGGGGGGGGCGGGGCCGTGCGTTTTGCGTCTTTGCGGCATGGCCCGCCCCTCGAGGTCCGGCCTTGCTGCGCTCGGGCGCCATTTTTCTTGCTGCTTACTGTGTTATTTGCGAACCCTGCCGAGGGTCAACGACCACAGTTACACTGCCTGTGCTTCTGGTGCCTCGCTGGTCGGTTCCGGGAGTCCCTCTGGTTTTTTCTATGTTGGCTTTTGATGTCCATGTGCTGTGGAATGCTTATGAATCCTTCCGTTTGTATTTCTAGGTGGGCCCCCTCCATTGCCAGCTGAGGGTTGTGGTTCCTCCCGGTCTCCTACACCCCCCCTCTATCTCCGCACCCTCTCCTCTTAATAAGGGATTACTAAGAAGAGGGACTAAATTGGGGGTCACTTAGGTTTGGGCCGTTAGTGCCTTGTAACCTGTATTTTTTATCACCATAATCACCATAATGGAGGCTTCTGGGGATCCCCTCTGGGAGGGTGAAGCTCTGTCCCATGTGTGGTACTTGCCACCTAGGCGGACTCTGCACGGTTTGTGTCACTTGCGCCAGGAGCGTATTGTTAGAGCATGATAGGGCGGGTGTCCCTGCCCCTAGCCCTCCTTTGCCTGCGGCCTCGCCAACCCCCCACTACTGCGTTCAGCCCTCAGCGAAGGGGAAGCCAGCAGGGGGTCCCAAGCCGATTTGGCTTACCGGGTGGCCAGCCTGGTGAGACAGTTATCTTGCACGGCTACGGGTAAGGCCATGAGTAAGAAGCGGCACATCGAGCTGGGTTACTCGGAATTTGCTGATGATGATGATCTTTTTGGAGGTCGGGACTCCATGGAGGAAGGAGAGTTGTTTAGGGACTCCACTTCCTCAGGGGATTGGTCGGTTGGCTATGACAGCGAGCCTTGTTCCTCCTCGGATGAGGATATGTGGCTCCCTGACACTGAGAAGTTGCTGTCGTCTGTGTTTGAGACTTTGCATATTGTTCCTCCTAAAGCGGCTAAGAGGAAGCAGGGTGATTTATTCCGGCCTGAGAGACAGAGGCTTGTCTTCCCGGAGCAGGCCCACTTTTCCAATATGGTGTTTAAGGGATGAGAAAGACCTAACAAATTGCCATCGGAGCCTAAGAGCCTTATGCAGCGCGTGTGTGTGTTATTTTTTTGAATGGCCCGCGCGTTCGGCGGCGGCGGGCCGGTGACGTCATCGGTTGCCGGGGGCTGGGTGGTTGCTTGGGCCGCTCTGCTCAGTTCCCGGGGGCGGGGCCTAGCGCCTGGCGCGCTCCGCAGCTGGCCCTCCAGAGATGATCGGCGCCATCTTCCTGGGCTGCGTGTCGAGTGTGAGCTCTGCGGCTCTGTGAGTGCCCTCTGCAGGCTTTTTTGTTACTACTATTATTATATTTATTGCTCTATTGTCACCTAATGTACTATACATGCCATACTTATTGTGTGTGTCTATGCTTATGTCTTTCAGGCTGGGACAACCTATTTAGAGGTTTCTCCCAGTCCTCGGCCCTAGGTTATACCCTTTGTAAATTGGGGGCTTAATTGCAAATCCTCCCACTAGAGGACATTTAAGGGGCATCCCTGGTAGCTGCACAGCGTAATTCCCATTGGTCATTGCGACTAAAATTCACCATATGGAGGCTTATCAGGATATTGTGCTCGGGGTCCCCTCAGGGCAAGCCCGACTGTGTGTGGTGTGCGGGGCATCCCATGTGGGCGATGATGTGCGGGTTTGTATACCCTGCACCCGGCAAGCCCTTGCGCGGCAATCTGAGATTCATGCGGCTGGGTCGGCACCCACTGTCTCATCCCCCACGCCCCCTCGCTTGATTATGACACCTGGTGAAATTAACACTAGCGGGGAGTCTCAATCTGATGTTTCTGCCAGACTGGCCAACATTGAGAGACTGATTGCTAGCTCTGCAGCCCGTAAGGCTCCAGCTAAAAGACGGCATGTAGCGCCTGCTGCGCCGGCCTTTTCTATGGATCAAGTTGATTTCCTGGAATTGTCTGACTATACCCCTCTTGAGGAAGGGGAATTATTCTCAGATTCAGATCTTTCTGACGATCAGCATTGCCTTGGCGCTGATGCCGGCCCAGAGCATTGGGATGCTGATGACACCCATAGACTGTTGTCTCAAATATTCTAAGTGTGCCATACACTCCACATCGGTCTTCATGACATCTGGGTAATCTCCAGTAGAGGTTGAACTTCTGGAGAGATGAATATGCAAAAAAGAAAGCCCCTCCCGGTCTATATATACCTGGGACCTCCCACCAATTCCCCAGTTCCTTCTCTGCAGGGAAGGCGACAAGACAGAAGATGAAGACTTCTCGCGCCCGGGGGGGGGGGGGGCGGTTGCCTGGCCAATATTTAGTTTTCTCCAGCTCATGTCCCTGTGTGGTTAGTGTGTGTTTTTACTGTGTGTGTGAGAATGCCAGAGTGCCTTACTGGCATACCAGGGTTAGTGGCAGCCTGGGGGAGCTTCTCCCCCTCAGGCTGCGTTCGGGAAAAGGCGGGGCCGAGCTCTCGGCGCGGTAGCCCCGCCCACTTCTTTGGCGAGATTGCTGTGCTCGTTTCTAGGGGTCCGCATTGCTGGGAGGGGGGGCGTGGCCTCGGCAAACATTCTGCGCTGGCCTGCCCTCCCCCTGCTCTCCCTCCTCATGCATGAGGCTTTGTGGGGGCCATCTTCTTTGAGCAGGCCGCATAGCAGATCGGTGTGGTAAGGGCCCGATGGCTGCAAGATCAAATGCTATGGTCCTTTTATAATGTAAGGTTATGGCCATTTTTACACAGCTCTGCACTTATGTTGCCTGTTTTGTGTGTTACAAGTTGCCCTGTATATGTGCATATTAAGGGGTCCCGAGTGTAAAATTGTCCACCTAAAATCCTCCCACCGGGACTTTTAAGGGGCATCCCGGGTTGCTTATGCGTAATTCCCTGCGGTCTTGCGGCTGACCACAAAAATTCACCATATGGAGGCTCCGCAGGATACTGGGCTCGGGATCCCTCTGGGACAATCCAGCCATGTGTGGGGTGCGGGGTATCCCTTACGGGGGAGAATGTGCTGATCTGTATACCATGCGCACAAACGGCCATAATGCGGCAGTCTGGTACCCAGCCTTCTGGGTCGGGGCCTCCCGCTTCATCGCCTTCCCCTCCCCACCTTATCCGTACCCCAAGTGACATTGGTACCAGTGGGGAGTCGCTTTCTGATGTTTGGGCTAGGTTGGCCAGCATCGAGAAAATTATTGCTAGCACGGTGGGCAAGAAGGCCCAGGCTAAAAAGAGACATTTGTCGTCGGCCCAGCCCTTATGGGATGTTAGAACCAAAAAATAGGCAGGTGGCACACACTCTATTAAACTGAAAGGGTCAATAAGAAAGGGTGCGCTGCCCGACAGGGGCCCTATTGCAAATGCATACCTTATGTACTCCTACTGGAATGTCCTTCTAATCATTCCTCCAGGAGCCCCTGGGGCCTAACCCTCGCACTCCAGAATGCATAAATGATACTACAGTACTAAATCATCAAGCATTTTTTATTGTACATTGCAATTTAAAAACATGTTTAAAAACATCAGCAATACATAGTGCCGTGCCGTAAATATCCACATGGGGGAGCCGGTCGGCCAGACGGCCGAACTGGCGCCCCACGGCGTAGCCTACGCGTTTCGAGCCGCAAGGGCAAGGGCTCTTTTTCAAGGCACCTTACAGCCTTGAAAAAGAGCCCTTGCGGCTCGAAACGCGTAGGCTACGCCGTGGGGCGCCAGTTCGGCCATCTGTACAGTAAGCTTTATTGAGTCATTTTTGTATTTGCTTGTGTTTTTGCACCTTGCACTTTATTCCTCGCTGGGCCTCCTTGTGTCTGCGGTCCTGCTAGGCATTTATTGATGTACATAACATATTATTTTCATGCACGCAGCACCTTATTAGATTAGTTCATTAGATGAGTATATAGCACATAGGGTTTCACCATTATAGTTAGTATAGATTTGTTGTTGGTTGGCCGACCGGCTCCCCCTTGTGGATATTTACGGCACGGCACTATGTATTGCTGATGTTTTTAAACATGTTTTCAAATTGCAATGTACAATAAAAAATGCTTGATGATTTAGTACTGTAGTATCATTTATGCATTCTGGAGTGCGAGGGTTAGGCCCCAGGGGCTCCTGGAGGAATGATTAGGAGGACATTCCAGTAGGAGTACATAAGGTATGCTTATGGGATGTTGACGACGAGTCAGCTGATTTGTCAGATTATTCCCCGTTAGAGGAGAGGGAATTGTATCAGGAAACATAGGCTGACTATGTTCAGTTTGGGAATTCCAATGTCGGGCAGGCGCTGGGGGGATGCCGTAGATGCGGCCACTGTTTTGTCATATTTATTGGAGGTGTTGGATATTGAACCGCCTGAGGCGCCCCCTCTTAAGAAGGGGGAATTTTTTGGGGCCTGCAAGCCCGTCTGGAGTTCCCTACCCAGGGTCATTTTGATGCGCTGATCATTAGGGAATGGGAGAGGCCCAGTCGGCTTCCTGGTGTGCCTCAGGGATGGGATAAGAAATATCCTTTTCCGGTGGAGGCGGTTAAGCGCTGGTCTTCTCCTCCCGAAGTCGACGCGCCAGTTTTAGGTTTGACCAACTCTTCTGTGCTGAACACCCCTGACGCCACTTCCCTTAAGGATGGCGAGGATAAGCGCTTTGATCAGCTGGCGTGCCACGCATTTGCCAACGTGGGCTTGGCCCTGCGGCCTGTTAGTGCATCTGCCCTGGTGGCGCCTGCTACCAGGTCTCTTATCAGGGACTGGCTGAATAATGCTCAGTTTGATCCAGCTGGCGCTGAGTTCGCTATCCTTAAGAAGTGCGAATTGTTCATGGATTTTGTCATGGCTGCGATGGAAGACTCTATTGTCGTGTGCAGTAGGACATCAGCCTTACTGGTGGCTATGCGCAGATTGGTCTGGCTCCGCCAGTGGACAGCGGACGTTGGCGCCAAGAAGTCGCTCACAGCTCTTCCCTTCTTGGGTTTGCGGCTGTTTGGAGATAAATTGGATGTTGTTGCTAAAGGAGGTAAGTTACCTCAGCGGAGGAAACAGCGCCGCCCCTTTCGGGGGGGGCGGGCTCGTGCACGCCTTCCTTTCGAGGGGCCAGAGCGACTAGGGATTTGGCCTTCTCAGGTGTCAGGGGCTCGTCCTGGAACAGGCAGGGGTCGGGCACGTCCCGCGCCTGCCTGGGGTTCCAAGCCCAAGCCTGCTGTTAAACTGGCTCAGCAATGAAGGGGCGCCCTCACCCGCAAGGGTGGGGGGACGGCTGCGGCTCTTCTTCCAGCTCTGGGCCCGGGAGGTCACAGACAATTGGATCTTGGAAGTGGTCTCCTCCGGGTACAAACTGGAGTTCAAGATTCTAAATGCCTCGGGTGCCCTCGAACCCTCAGGCTGCGCAGGGGCTCCTGTTAGCAGTAAAAAACCTTCTGGACATGGGGGTTATATGCCCGGTGCCTCTGTCGGAGAGAGGCAGGGGTTACTACTCCAACCTTTTCACGGTTCCCAAAAAGGAAGGTTCAGTGAGACCCATTCTAGATCTCAAGGTTCTCAACAGATTTATCAGAGCCAAAAAAGTTCCGCATGGAGACTCTGCGCTCGGCTATCAATTCCCTTCGCCAAGGGGATTTTATGACATCCATAGACATCAAGGATGCGTATCTGCATGTTCCGATTTTTCAGGCACATCAGAGATTCCTCCGGTTTGCGGTGGAGGATCAACATTATCAGTTTGTATCTCTTCCCTTCGGTCTGACCTCGGCACCGAGGGTCTTCACCAAGGTCTTGGCGGGCATAATGGCTCTGCTCAGATCTCAGGGCATTCGCATTGTGCCTTATCTGGACGATCTGTTGATATCAGCTTCTTCCCTCCATCAGGCGGAGCTGGACACCCACCAGGTGGTGTCGACCCTGGAAAGGTTCGGGTGGGTGATCAACCGCACCAAGTCTTCTCTCTCCCCGTCTCGTGTGATTTCATTTCTGGGCATGAATCTGGATACCATTCGGGCCAGAGTGTTTCTGCCCCAGTCCAAGGTGCAGGGGATTCAGGGCCTGATCCGCCTTCTTCTGGCCAGTCCTTGTCCCTCTATCCGACAGGGAATGAAACTGGTGGGTTTGATGGTATCTTCCTTCGAGGTGGTGCCGTTTGCACAGTTTCACATGAGATCTCTTCAACTTCACCTACTGACATATTGGGACAGGTGTCCTCAGTCATTGGATCAACCTTTCAGGATGTCTTCCAGGGTTCGGCAGTCCTTTCGGTGGTGGCTGGACTCGAGCAATCTGGTGAAGGGCAGATCCTTTCTGATCCCTTGTTGGAAGACGGTTACCACGGATGCCAGCCTGTCGGGCTGGGAAGGTTATTGGAAGAGTCATCAGTTCAGTGGGGTGTGGGGTCCCCAGGAGGCTCACACCCCCATCAATGTCTTGAAGCTCATAGCCGCTCGACTGGTTCTGGCTCGGGTGACCCCACATTTACGGGGTCTTCCGGTTCAGGTTCGTTCGGATAACCGAACGGCAGTAGCTTACAGGAGGGACTCGCAGCAGGAGTGCCCTCAAGGAAGTCTCTCTGATCCTGCACTGGGCGGAGAGCAATGTTCCTTGCCTTTCGGCAGTCTACATTCCGGGAGTGGAAAACATGGATGGATTCCCTGAGCAGGGGGTCCTCTCGCCATGGAGAGTGGTCTCTCAATCCCGAGATTTTTCTGGATCTTTGCCGCAAGTGGGGGACTCCGGAGGTGGATCTCTTTGCCTCGAGGCACAATCACAAACTTCCGGCCTTTGTGTCTCTTTCTCAGGATCCTCTGTCTCTGGCAGTGGATGCCTTGTCACTGGCTTGGAAGGAGTTGGGGTTTCTGTACCTATTTCCACCCGTCTCCATGCTAGGCAAGGTAGTTCACAAACTGGTTCTAGAAGGGGCACCAGCGATTCTGGTGGCTCCAAGGTGGCCAAGAAGGGTTTGGTACGCAGACGTCGTAAGGATGGCCGTAGACCAGTACCGGCTTCCCTTGTTGCCGAACCTGCTATCTCAGGGTCATCTACTTTACCCCAATTTACAAACGCTGGCTTTGACGGCTTGGCTGCTGAAACCTTCATCTTGAAGGAGGAAGGTTTGTCTGAGGCTGTTGTTAAGACCCTGATTAGGGCTAGGAAGCGGTCCTCTTCTGGCATTTACTATAGGACTTGGAGGTCCTATATTGATTGGTGTGAGGCCAGGGCCTTGCCTTGCAGGGTTTTTTCTATACCCAGGATTTTGGAGTTTCTTCAGCATAATCTGGATCTTGGATTCCAGCTTAGTACTTTGAAAGGACAGGTTTCTGCTCTGTCGGTTTTCTTCCAGAGGTCTTTTGCTTTACACCCGCTGGTTAAGTCCTTTTTTCAAGGGGTGGCGCATGTGCGGCCCCCTCGGAAGGCTGTAGTTCCTGTTTGGGATTTGAGTTTGGTTCTTTCGGCTCTGCAGGGTCCTCCTTTTGAGCCATTACAGGATATTGCTCTTTCGGTTCTCACTCAGAAGGTTTCTTTCTTGGTGGCTATTACCTCGGTTCGGCGTGTCTTTGAGTTGGCGGCCTTGTCGATTCAGGCCCCTTACTTTGAGAGGCACCAGGATAAGGTGGTTTTTCGTTTTAAGCCGGATTTCCTTCCTAAGGTGGTATCTGCTTTCCACCTCATTCAGGATATTGTTCTCTCTTCCTTGTGTCCTAAGCCTAACAATGACAAGGAGAGGGTTCTGCACAATTTGGACGTTGTTCGCTGTGTGAAGTACTATTTGGTGACTACTTCTTCCTTCCGCAGGACGGATGCTTTTTTCATGGTGCCCTGCGGGCCCAGGAAAGGTTTGGGACCTGCTAAGTCTACGATTAGCAAATGGATTCGCCAGGCCATTGTTGGGGCCTATTCTGCTAAGGGGAGGACTCCTCCTTTTAGGGTCACTGCGCACTCTACTCGTGCGGTTGGTGCGTCCTGGGCTTTTCAGCACCAGGCTTCTGCTGAACAAGTTTGTAAGGCTGCTACTTGGTCTTCCGTTCATACTTTTTCCAAGTTTTACAAGGCTGATGTGCGGGCTTCAGCGGATGCAACAAGGTTGGCAACAAGGTTCTGCAAGCTGCAGTGGTTTTAGTTGGTACATTCTTTACTGTTTCTGGTTCCCACCCATGACGGACACTGCTATTGGATGTCCCAGATGTCATGAAGACCGAAGTGGAGTGTATGGCACACTTAGAATAATAACGTTTTGTGAGTACTCACCTTTAAAACGGGTATAATGAGTGTGCCATACACTCCACTTCGCCCCACCCCTTTTTTTTCAGGTATTCTGGGGCTTTTATATGGTGAACCATTGGTTTTGATAAGGTTATATTTGGTTCTTCCTGGTCCCTTTACTGCTTTTATACACTGGGGAATTGGTGGGAGGTCCCAGGTATATATGGACCGGGAGGAGCTTTCTTTTTTGCATATTCATCTCTGCAGAAGTTCGCCATCTACTGGAGATTCCCCAGATGTCATGAAGACCGAAGTGGAGTGTATGGCACACTCATAATACCCGTTTTAAAGGTGAGTACTCACAAAACGGTATTTTTTGAAGTACTCTCCATTTCCCCTCCTGCAGCGGCACCTAAGCAGCAGGGGGAACTGTTTGGTACCGCAAAACCGCGTTTGCAATTCCCAGAACAGACGCATTTTAATAATCTGGTTCTCAAGGAATGGGAGCGCCCTAGCCGGCTTCCCGGTATCCCTAAGGGGTGGGATAGGAGGTATCCCTTCCCCTCGGATGTGGTCAAGTGTTGGTCAACTCCCCCCGAGGTGGATGTCCCGGTCTTGGGGTTGTCTAATACGTCTGTTGTGCATTCCCCAGATTCCACTACCTTGAAGGATAGTGAGGACCGGCGTATTGATCAACTGGCTTCCCACGCTTTTGCCTGTGTGGGTTCGGCCTTGCACCCGGTGTGTGCTTCCGCTATTACGGCCGTGGCTATTAGGACCTTGATCAGGGGCCTTCTGGACGGCTCCCATGAGGATCCTTCTAGTCCTGAATTTAGAGCCTTGTCACAATGTGAAATGTTCATCACTTATGTTCTCTCTGCCTTAGATGACACCATTCGGATGTGTAGCAGGAACAAGAAGGCTCTCACGGGGCTTCCCTTTAAAGGATTACGCCTGTTTGGTGATCGTTTGGACCTTTTTGCTAAGGGAGGTAAGTTACCCCAACGCAAAAAGCAGCCGCGACCCTTTCGGGGCTCAGGGTCCTTCACTCCCTCTTTTCGTAGGCCTAGGTCAGGCAGGGGAGTTTTCTGGGGCAAGGGCAGAGGCCGTGCCCGGCCCGGATCCTCCTGGGCTGCCAAACCCGCTCAGCAATGAGGGCGCGCCCTCACCCTTGCGGGTGGGGGGACGGCTGCGGCTCTTCGCTCAGGTCTGGTCTCAACAAGTCTCAGACAATTGGATTCTGGAGGTTGTCTCCGGATACAAGCTGGAGTTCGCGGACTGGCCTCCTCACAGATTCCTCAGGTCACGGGTTCCTACGGACCCTCGGGTAGCTCAGGGTCTGCTTCTGGCGGTACAAAACCTTCTGGCCATGGGGGTCGTTTGTCAGGTTCCCCCGGGAGAGAGAAGTCAGTGTTACTATTCCAATCTCTTTACAGTGCCCAAAAAGGATGGTTCCATCAGACCCATCCTGGACTTCTCAACAAGTTCATCAGGACCAGACGTTTTCGTATGGAAACTCTGCGCTCCGCTATCAGCTCCCTGCGCCCTGGGGACCTTATGACTTCAATAGACATTAAGGATGCTTACCTTCTTGTGCCGGTCTTCCCAGGGCACCAGCGGTTCCTCAGGTTTGCGGTAGAGGAACAACACTACCAATTTGTGGCACTTCCCTTTGGTCTCAGGCGTGATGGCCCTTCTCAGAGCCCGGGGTATTCGCATTCTTCCTTATCTGGACGACCTCATTACGTCCCCTTCACTCCAACAGGCAGAATTGGACACCCGGACGGTGGTGGCGACCCTGGAGATGTTCGGGTGGGTGATCAATTGCCCCAAATCCTCACTCTCCCCGTCCCGGGTGACCGCCTTCCTGGGTATGACTCTGGATACCATTCAGGCCAGGTTTTTCCTCCCTCAGCAGAAGGTGGACTCTCTTCAAGCTCTCATTTCTTGCTGTCCAGCCCTCATCCATCCATCCGGCAAGGGATGCAACTGGTGGGTCAGATGGTGGCCTGCTTCGAGGCAGTTCCCTACGCACAATTTCACATGAGGCCTCTTCAGCTCCATCTTCTTTCAGCCTGGGACAAGTGTCCCCTGTCTCTGGATCAGGCTTTTGTTCGGTCTCCTCTGGTCCAGCGGTCCCTCCTGTGGTGGCTGGACTCGAGGAAGCTTCTGGGGGGCAGGTCATTTCTGACACCGTGTTGGGAGACGGTCACTACGGATGCCAGTCTGTCAGGTTGGGGGGGGCTACTGGAGAGCCCACCAATTCCAGGGGCTGTGGGACCCTCAGGAGGCCCACGCCCCATCAATGTTCTGGAGCTGAGAGCGGTTCGGTCGGTGCTGGCGCACCTGACGTCTCACCTCCAGGGCCTGCCAGTTCAGGTTCGCTCCGACAACCGGACTGCGGTCGCTTACATCAATCATCGGAGGGACTCTGAGCAAGAGTGCCCTCCGCGAGGTGTCGCTGATTCTGTCTTGGGCCGAGGACAATGTCCCATGCATCTCTGCGGTTTACATTCCGGGGGCAGATAACCTGGAAGCGGATTCCCTGAGCAGGGGGGCCTCTCACTGGGGGGAATGGTCCCTCAACAGCGAGGTCTTCCCTCTGTCACAGGTGGGGGATGCCGGATGTGGATCTGTTCACCTCTCGCCACAATCACAAGCTTCCAGCATTTGTCTCACTGTCCCAGGTTCCTCTGGCTATTGCGGTGGATGCCATGTCTCTGTCTTGGCAGGGGTTCCGTCTCCTGTACCTCTTCCCTCCGTTTCCCCTTCTGGGCAAGGTTCTGTGCAAGCTGATTCAGGAAAGGGTGCCAGCTGTTCTGGTAGCCCCCAGGTGGCCGAGACAGGTGTGGTTCGCAGACGTCGTACAGCTGGCGGTCGAGCAGTACCCTCTGCCTCTTGTTCCGGATCTTCTCACTCAAGGACGGCTCTGTTACCCCAATTTACAAATGCTGACTTTGACGACATGGCTGCTGAAACCTCCATCCTAAAAGAAAAGGGTCTGTCTGATGCGGTTGTTCAGACTCTGGTCAGGGCTAGGAAGAAATCCTCTTCTACCATCTACTACAGGACCTGGCGGACCTACATTGACTGGTGTGAGGCTAGGGCCTTCCCGTGTCGGGTGTTCTCTATCCCTCGGATACTGGAGTTCCTTCAATATGGTCTGGATATGGGTTTTCAGCTCAGTACTCTGAAGGGGCATGTTTCTGCCTTCGCGGTTTTCTTCCAGAGGTCCTTCGCTCTTCATCCTTTGGTCAAGACTTTCTTCCAGGGGGTCACTCATGTGCGCCCTCCCCGCAAACCCATGTTGCTGGTTTGGGATTTGAATTTGGTATTGTCTGCCTTTCAGGTCCCTCCATTTGAGCCTGTGCATGAGGCTGCATTGTCTATTCTCACCCTGAAAGTTGCCTTCTTGGTGGCTATCACTTCTGTCCGGCGTGTTTCTGAGTTGGCGGCTCTGTCCATTCAAGCCCCCTACTTCGAGAGACACCAGGACAAGGTGGTTTTCAGTTTTAAACCAGACTTTTTGCCTAAGGTTGTCTCTGCCTTTCACCTCAATCAGGACATTGTGCTTCCTTCCTTGTGCCCTAATCCTGGTAATGACAAGGAGAGGGCCTTGCATTCTCTAGACGTTGTCAGGAACTTGAAATACTACCTGGTGGCTACAGTGCCTTTCAGGAAGACGGACGCCTTGTTTGTGGTACCCTCTGGTCCCAAGAAGGGTTTGGCTCCTGTTAAGTCTACTATTAGTAAATTGATTCGTCAGGCCATTGTTAGGGCCTATTCTGCTAAGGGGAGGGAGCCTCCCTTACGAGTCACTGCTCATTCTACCCGTGCTGTTGGAGCTTCCTGGGCCTTTCAGAACCAGACTTCTGTTGAAGTTTGTAAGGCTGCTACGTGGTCTTCTGTTCATACCTTTTACAAGTTTTACAAGGTTGACGTTCGGGCCTCAGCGGATGTTTTTGGCCGCAAAGTTCTGCAGGCGGCAGTGGTTTGAACTGCGCATTGTTTACCTTTGGGATCCCCACCCGTTGTTTGGACACTATTGGATGTCCCAGACGTAATGAATCAGGGCGTGCTGCATACTTGGACTAATACCATTCTGTGAATACTCACCTTGTAGAATGGGTATTATAAGTATGCAGCACGCCCTGCTCCATCCCACCCTGAGTTTTTATTCTTGGATACTCTATATGGTGAATGTTTCCTGGTTATGGTTGTTAATCTTGTTATTGGCTTCTGGTTCCCTTACTGCTGTTTTATACTGGGGAATTTAGTGGGAGGTCCCGGGTATATAAGGACCGGGAGGGGCCTCTTTTTGCCATCTCTGCTGTAAAGCACCCTCTTGTGGACTATATCCCAGACGTAATGAATCATTACTGGAGCAGGGCGTGCTGCATACTTATAATACCCATTCTACAAGGTGAGTATTCACAGACTGGTATTTTTCAGGGGCATCAGAAGTTCCAGAGGTTTGCGCTGGAGGATCAGCATTACCAGTTTGTGGCACTGCCGTTCGGGATAGCCTCAGCCCCCCGTGTGTTCACCAAGGTGCTGGCGGGCATCATGGCTATTCTGAGGAACCAGGGCATTCATGTCCTTCCTTATCTGGACGGTTTGCTGATTGCTCAGTCCATTTAGCAGGCCAAGAGCGACACCCAGACGATGTTATCGGATTTCGGATAGGTAATCAATTACCCCAAGTCTTCTTTCACTCTCTCAATGGTGAGGTCTTTCCTGGGCATGATATTGGACACCTCTCAGGTCAAGGTATTCCTGCCCCAGCAGAAGGTAAAGGGCCTCCAGACGTAGGTGCAGGCCCTACTGGCTTGTCAGCGGCCATCTATTGGTCAGACAGTCCCTCTTGTGGTGGTTGGACTCCAGAAATCTGTTGGTGGGCAAGTCCTTTCTGACTCCCTGGTGGGAGATAGTTACCATGGATGCCAGTCTGACAGGCTGGGGAGGTTTTTGGCAAACGCTGAAAGCGGACCTTCACTCTAAATAAGAGTCTATCTTATATGTTTCCCACACCCTGTACATACAGATTGCTCACATTAAAAATCATCCTACCTGCATCTACTGCATTTTATAAGCCTTTAAACATCCAAGATGGCGGCTTATGGAAGCTGCCATTTTTGCAGGCAGCCTGCAAACAGGAAGTGCCTGCAAACAGGAAGTGACTGTGCTGCTCTGCATTCTGGGACTGCTGACCTTTCCCTGACCCCAGCTCTGCTCTGTCTGAGCAAAGCACAGCTATAACCCGCCCCCTGTACCTTATCCCACTCTCCTCTCCTCAGTAAGTGTGATGCTTCTGAGTCAAGATGGTGGCGCCCGTATCCTAAATTCCCGAACAGAGTTGCAGCCCAGTGGGGGAAAGTATAATAAATTAGTGACTAAACATGTAAAATATATTAATTTTAGATGCTGAGGAATTGTTTTTTAAGAGTTTGGGCTTTTCATTAAATCATGGTGAAGGTCCGGTTGAAGTTCCAGGGTCAGTGGGGGCCACAGGAGGCCTACTTACCCATCAATCTCCTGGAGCTGAGAGCGATTCGGTTGGTGCTTCTTCAATTTACCCCCCATCTAAGGGGTCGGGCGATTCAGGTCCGCTCGGACAATCAGACGGCTGTCGCCTACATCAAGCACCAGGGCGGGACTCGGTGCAAGCGAGTCCTTCAGGAGGTGTCCCAGATTCTGACTTGGGCGGAAAAGAATGTTCCCTGCAACTCGGCGGTTTACATCCCCGGGGTAGAAAACCAGGAGGCAGACTCCCTGAGCAGGGAGACGTCTCGTCTGGGGGAATGGTCTCTCAGCAACAAGATCTTTCACGCTCTGTGTCTCCGCTGGGGTCAGCCGGGCGTGGACCTGTTTGTGTCCAGACACGATCACAAGCTTCCAAGGTTCGTCTCCCTGTCAAGAGATCTTCTGGCCTTCGCCACAGACACTCTGACAATTCCGTGGTTCAGGCTCCTTTATGCATTTCCTCCGTTTCCACTCCTGGGCCGAGTGCTGCACAAGATAGCCCAGGAGGGGGTATCAACCATCCTGGTGGCTCCTCGTTGGCCGAGGCAGAGTTTGTTCGCGGACATAGTCCAGATGTCAGTCGATCGTTACATCATGCCCGACGACCCAGGGCTTCTCACTCAGGGATCGCTGCGGCATCCCAATTTACAGACGCTGGCTTTGACGGCCTTGCTATTGAAACCTCAATCCTAACGGTAAAGTGGCTGTCGGCCACGGTTGTTCAGACCATGATTCAGGTGCGGAAGAAGTCGTCTTCCATGATTTACTACAGAGTTTGGCATGCCTACATTTCTTGGTGTGAATTCAAGAGTTTCCCTTGTCGCACTTTTTCTATTTCCAGGATTTGGGATTTTTTACAACACGGCTTGGACTTGGGTCTACAGCTGGGCACCCTCAAGGGCCAGGTCTCGGCTTTGGCCATCTTTTACCAAAGATCCTTTGCCAATCATAGGCTGCTCAGGACTTTTTTCCAAGGAGTTACCCATGTACGTGCCACCGCGTAAGCCTGTATTACCGGTGTGGGATTTGAATTTGGTACTTTCTGCTCTCCAGGGTCCTCCCTTTGAGCCTTTGTGCGACGCTGCATTGTCTATCTTGACCCTAAAGGTGGTCTTTTTGGTAGCCATCACCTCGGTGCGTTGCGTGTCAGAACTGGCCGCTCTTTGTATGAAGCCTCCTTACTTTGAGCGGCATAAGGATAAGGTGGTTTTTCGCTTTAGGCCTGATTTTTTTGCCTAAGGTTGTTTCTCCCTTTCATCTTAACGAGGAAGTTTTGCCTTCCCTGTGTCCGGAACCGTCTAATTCTAAGGAGAGGACTCTCCATGCCTTGGATGTGGTCAGAGCCATTAAAGCGGACCTTCACTCTGAATAAGAGTCTATCTTATATGTTTCCCCCACACTGTACATACAGATTGCTCACATTAAAAATCATCCTACCTGCATCTACTGCATGTTATGAGCCTTTAAAAATCCAAGATGGCGGCTTATGGAAGCCGCATTTTATCAGGCAGCCTGCAAACAGCAAGTGCCTGCAAACAGGAAGTGACTGTGCTGCTCTGCATTCTGGGACTGCTGACCTTTCCCTGACCCCAGCTCTGCTCTGTCTGAGCAAAGCACAGCTATAACCTGCCCCCCTGTACCTTATCCCACTCTCCTCTCCTCAGTAAGTGTGATGCTTCTGAGTCAAGATGGCGGCGCCCGTATCCTAAATTCCTGAACAGAGTTGCAGCCCAGTGGGGGAAAGAATAATAAGTTAGTGACTAAAAATGTAAAATATATTGATGCTGGGGAATCGTTTTTTAAGAGTTTGGGCTTTTCATTAAATCATGGTGAAGGTCCGGTTTAAGTACTACCTGGTTGTGTCTGAATCCTTCAGGAAGTCGAATTCTCACTGAAGGTTCTAGAAAGGGTTTGCCTCCGGCCAAGTCCACTCTCAGCAAGTGGATTAGAAAGGCGGTGGTGCAAGCTTACTCTGCCAAGGGGAAGGATCCCCCTTTTCGTGTTACAGCTCATTCTCTTAGAGCTATTGGTGCTTCCTGGGCTTTTCAGCACCAGGCCTGTGTTCAACAAGTTTGTAAGGCCGCTACCTGGTCTTCTGTTCATACCTTTACTAAGTTTTACAAGGTTGATGTTAGGGCCTCAGCTGATGCTGCTTTTGGCCGAAAGGTTCTTCAGGTGGTAGTGAAATGAACTACATGCTGTTCCATTCTGGGGACCCTGCCCTATTATGGACACTGCTTTTGGATGTCCCACACGTATATGGATAACTGGGACAGCCCGGACCATACACAGGGAATAATACAATTCTGTGAGTACTCACCTGTAGAAATGGTTTTGCCTGTGTTCGGTCCGGGCTGTCCCACCCCGCCCTGGGTTCATTTCCTCTTTTGCCTATTACGGTGATTATTTTTTGTATTGGACCGCTGTCCTTATCTTGTTTGGAGAGATTACATGCTGTAGCATGTTTGTTAACATGTTTTTCTTAGCCTCCCTGCCTGTCTCATTTACTGCTTTTTGACGTTCTGGGGATTTCCATGGAAACGGCTCTATTTATAGGAGGCCGGGAGGAGTTACAGCTTTGGATCTTGCAGTAACTGGCGCCACCTGGTGGTGGACTACCCACACGTATATGGATAACTGGGACAGCCCGGACCAAACACAGGCAAAACCAATTCTACGGTACTCACAGAATTGTATTTTTAGAATGTTACCTTTCCCTGGAATGGTGAGCTTCAGATATCCATGCCCAAAAGTATGAAAATATCCATTTATGTACACCTTTTAAAGTAGACATAGAAAAGCCATCAAATAACAAGACCGCTGATTTGGTAAATACCAACGGTCAAAGAGGCTGCTTGTTAGACTTGTCTGATCTGGAATTCTGTGAATTTGTTACCAGGAAGCTCAGAATTGCAATAAGGGTCTTGTCGCAGTAGGTAGGCCCCTTTTTAAAGCAAGAATGACATGTAAGAAACTTTTACTTTAGAAAAAGGGCCTTATTTGGAAGAACAAAACTAGAGAAAAATGTTAATACATTAGGGGGTTTATATACTTGCTGTTTTTGAGTATGAGAATTGGGACTGTAAAGCCATCAGAAATAATAAGGCAGCAAGCAGTTTGTGAAGCCTTTCCCATGTGCCTCCCCAATTTGCCGCGGTGCATTGCAGGGTAGAAGCAGCAGCAGGGCTCCAGATGTTGCCTCTTATCAATATTGTTTCCAGTGCCACTGTGCCCTTTGGTGTTCTTAGTGTAAGCAAGCAAGGCAAAGTCACAGCACTACAGCTGTCTTTGACCACAGCAGAGCTGGCACATGACATGGACAATGACAAGAATACAATTTAAGGATTGCTTAAGGAATTTGAAAATGTTTATTTGGGAAATGAGGATGTACAACACACTTACACTTACACAGACATTTTACAGGCCACTTGCCCACCTTGCTTTTAGTAATGTAATCTAATTTCCAGATTTGTGGTTATAATCCTGAAGCTTTTACTCTGTTTCCTTTTTCCAAGTGTACAGCACGCCTGTTTCATTTCAATCATTACTTCTGGGTATTCCGCCACAAGGTGGCGCAGTTGACTGCAGAAGACTTGTGGCTCCTCCCAGCCCTATAAAAAGCCAGGAATCACCCATAGACCCCCAGTGTTTTCTCTGCAGTAATGACTGCGAAGGCTCTCTATGGTTTTTCGCAGACGAGCGGGGCAACCAAGCCTGTGGCCCTGTAAGCCTATTTCCACCCGCTTCCGGACCCTCCTGCCTCCCAACCCTGGCTGACGGATTGGGTGATGGTAGGGGAGCACCTGGGTCGGGTGCTCGGTGAGCTTTGCTCCAGGCCGCAGACCCTATAACTGAAGGGTAGCCGGTCATAGGCATATGGTGAGCCTATAGGGGAAATGGAGGAACCACTGCTGCTTGTGTGCCTGCTGTGTTTTACAGGGGTGAGTCTTTATTGTGGGGGTTGTCTGGCGTGGGACTATTTCTGCTCTGGAGGGTTTTGTATGCCCCCCCCCCCTCCCTTCACTGGTCTGCCTTCCTGCACTCTGCGCTGCCGCAGTCCTGAGTTCCTCCTGCGCGTGCTGCAGATTCCATTGCAGCTGGTCCGTGAGTTGATCCTGAGGGTCTGATTGGTGCATGTGCTGTGGGATGCTCATGATTTTCCATGCTTAAGTCTTGCAGACGGGATAGCAGTATTGTGGTTTCTCCCAGTTCCATACCCTCCCTTGGTCCCTTCTCTGTGGGGCATCCCTTGGGGGCATCCCGGGTGGGCTCTTATTTAGCCTTACACCGTGTTGGCTGACTGTGCCTTTTTTGATAATCACCATATGGAGGCTTCTGGGGATAGCGAGCTTGGGGGCCCATCGGGGCAGGCTCGACTGTGTGTCATGTGTGGGTCATCCCCTTTGAGTGGAGGCGGCGCGGTTTGTGTCCCATGCGCCCAAAGTATTATCGCGGAACAGGCTGGGCTGAGCGTCCCTTTCCAGTCCTGTCCTCCCGACAGCATCTCCTACCCCCCCCCCCCGCCTGCAATTAGCTCCCAGCGAGGGGGAAGCCAGCAGCGGGTTGCAATCGGATCTGGCGCTGCTCGTGGCCAGCATTGAGCGGCAACTGACCCGGCCGGCTGCGGGCAAGGCCTCTAGCAAAAAGAGGCACCGAGACGCAGATATGTGCCTCTTTGCCGATGAGGACGAGGGCCTTGACATGTATGGTGGCCATGATTGCCCCGGAGGAGGGGGAGTTGTTCCATGACTCTGATTCATCTGGGGATCGTCAGGGCGAATATGATAGTGATTTAGGATCTTCCTCAGACGAGGATACCTGGCTCCCGGCTGATACCGACAGGCTCCTGTCGGCTGTTTTTGATACATTACACATCGCTCCCCCAAAGGTGGCGAAGAAGAAGCAAGTCAAGCTCTTCCCCCCCGGCAAGCAACGCCTGGCATTCCCGGAACAGGGCCATTTTTCTAAGGGCATTCCCACTCCTTGAGGACCATATAACAGGTTACCTTCGGTGTCCAAGGGGTTGGATAGAAGGTATCCCTTCTCGGCCGATTTGGTTAGGCGCTGGTCATGGGGCTATCCAACACTTCGGTCATGCCGTCCCCTGACACTACCACCTTGCGTGATAGCGCGGACCCACGCATGGATCAGCTGGCTTGTCATGCCTTCACCTTTGTAGGGACCGGTTTGCATCCGGTCGGCGCCGCGGCTATTGTGGCCATTGCTATTAAAAAGGTCAGGCGCCTTGATGAGGTCGCCCGATCTCGCAAGATCATGGAGGATTATAAGGACCTTTTGCTTTGCTCTGACTTTGTTGCCTTTGTGCTGTCTGCTATGGATGACACCATGCGGCTTGGCGGTAGGGCCTCGGCCCTGCTGGTTGCTATGCATAGGTCCGTCTGGTTGCGTCAGTGGGCAGCTGACACCATCGCTAAGAAGTCTCTCACTGGGCTCCCTTTCACTGGTCTTCGTCTCTTCAGGGAGCGTCTTGACACTCTGACCAAGGATGGTAGGCTTCCCCAGCGTAGAAATCAGGCTTGGCCCTTTCGGGGATCCTCTTCCTTTCGCCCTTCAAGGGGAGGTCGTGGATCCTCCTTTTCAGGTTGTCGCAGAGACTCCTGGGGTCAAGGCAGATCCCGCGGTCGGCCCGGTCTCTCCTGGGGAACCAAACCCCCTACCAAGGCCCCTCAGGCATGAGGAGGCGCCCTCACCCGACCGGGTGGGGGGACGGCTTCGGCTTTTTGCTCACGTCTGGAGACTGCGCGTCTGAGACTGGTGGATTCAGGAGGTGGTTTCCTCCGGATACAAGATGGTTTGCAGCCTGGCCGTCCCCAATATTCCTCCGTTCCCGGATATCTCTAAACCTGTCGGCTCAGGGACTGCGTTTGGCCGTACAACGTCTTCTGGCGTCCGGAGCCATTTGTCAGGTACCTCTTCAGGAACAGGGTCGGGGGTACTACTCCAACTTGTTCACGGTTCCCAAGAAGGATGGCTCCCTGAGGCCATCCTGGACTTAAAGGGCCTCAACAAATTCGTCAGGTTCAAGCACTTTCGCATGGAGACCTTACGCTTGGCCGAAAGTTCCCTTCGGCCGGGCGATTTCATGACCACAGTGGACATCAAGTATGCCTACCTTCACGTTCTGATCTTCCCAGGTCACCAGAGGTTCGCTCTGGGAGATCAACACTACCAGTTTGTGGCCTTGCCGTTCGGTATCACCTCGGCTTCTCGGGTTTTCACCAAGGTGCTGGCCGGTGTTATGGCTCTCCTGAGGAACCAGGGCATCCGCATACTCCCTTACCTGGACGACATTCTGATTGCTGCTCATTCTCTTCATCAGGCCCAGATGGATACTCAGGTAGTGACATCCACTCTCGAGCCCTTCGGCTGGGTGATCAACTATCCCAAGTCTTCACTATCTCCGTCTTTGGCGAGGTCCTTCCTGGGCATGACGCTGGATACTTCTCAGGTCAAGGTTTTTCTCCCTCAGCAGAAGGTGGAGGGCCTTCAGTTGCAGGCGCGGGCCCTGCTGTCGTGTCCTCACCCCTCCATCCGTCTGGGGATGCAGTTGGTGGGGCTAATGGTGTCCTGCTTCGAGGCGGTTCCCTTTGCTCAGTTCCACATGAGACCTCTTCAGTTGCATCCCTTGTCGGCTTGGGATCGGACTCAGGAGTCCATGGATCGGGAGTTTGCTCTGTCCCCTCTGGTCAGACAGTCCCTCTCGTGGTGGTTGGACTCGAGGAATCTTCTAGTGGGCAGGTCCTTTCTGCCTCCGCGATGGGAGATTGTCATCACAGACGCCAGTCTGACCGGCTGGGGGGGGGTTTGGCAGTCACTGAAGTTCCAGGGTCAGTGGGGTCCCCAGGAGGCCCACGCGCCCATTAACATCCTAGAGCTGAGGGCGATCAGGTTGATGCACCCTTAGTTGACTTCCCACCTTCAGAGACGTGCCGTACAAGTCCGCTCGGACAGCGGTTGCCTATATCAATCAGGGAGGAACCCAGAGCAAGCGAGATTGTTCCCTACCTCTCGGCGGTTTACATTCCGGGGGTGGAGAACCAGAAAGCGGACTCCCTGAGCAGGGGGACGTCTCGTCTGGGGGAATGGTCTCTCAGCAACAAGGTATTTCACGCTCTGTGCCGCCGCTGGGGTCAGCCGGATGTGGACCTGTTTGCGTCCCGTCAAAATCACAAGCTTCCAAGATTTGTCTCCCTGTCAAAGGATCCTCTGGCCTTCGCCACGGACGCGCTAGCGATTCCCTGGACGGAGTTTCGGCTCATCTATGTATTCCCTTCCTTTCCTCTGCTGGGTCGTGTGCTGCGCAAGATAGCCCAGGAGGGGGTACCGTCCATTCTAGTGGCCCCCCGCTGGCCGAGGAGCGTATGGTTCGCAGACGTCGTCTAGATGGCGGTGAATCGGTACGTCTTGCCCGACAATCCAGAGCTTCTCACTCGGGCAGCTGCTCCATGCCAATTTACAAACGCTGACTTTAACGGCTTGGCTGCTGAAACCTCCATCCTGATGGGCAAGGGTTTGCCGGCCTCTGTTGTCGATTCTTTTGATTCAAAGTCTAGAAGAAGTTGCCAACGGCAACGAAACGCGTTACGGTGGACGGCGGCGGCGGCGATACTACTTCATCATACCCCTAGAAGTCCACGTGCAAGCAGAGCAATCTTCCCTCCCCCTACCATCGGCCGTGTTGAAGCAGAGGTTGGGTGTGAACTGCTCTTGTAAACACTGCACTTGTATACAGACTTTTATTGTAAGTGCGCATTTGGCACTTTTTTATATAGAACTTTTTAATTAAAGAACTTATTACGCTAGATCCCTCTTTCCTCTCTTGTTTCCATGCTAAATATGCGATCGAGCTGATTTTAAGGTATAAGCTCCCTGTGCTATTTGATGATTGGAACGAGAATTATAATCCAATATATGAGAAGACTTCATGAGTTACAAATAAGGTTGTTAGTTAAACTTCCTTCTGGTAAGCGTTTCATTTATAAGGTGACGGGCACATGGCGGTTTGAATTGGATTGACCGTAGTCACTGTGGAATTGTGCATGCGCTTGTGGGACAACGTTGGAACTTCCTAAATATTTGGACTTTTTAACTGTTCTGACATCTTTATTTGGAATAAGTTTTATAACTGCTCTGTGCTATATCACTATATGATACTTTGATTCAGGCTCGGAAGAAATCTTCGTCTACTATTTACTACAGGGTCTGGCATGCTTATTGCTTGGTGTGAGTCCAAGTCTCTATCTTGTCGTGAATTCTCCATTCCCAGGATTCTGGAGTTTTTGCAGCATGGTCTGGATTCGGGTCTACAACTCAGTACCCTCAAGGGACAGGTTTCGGCTCTGGCAATCTTTTTTCAAAGATCCTTTGCCAATCATAGGCTTGTCAAGACTTTTTTCCAGGGAGTAACTCACGTGCGTCCGCCGCGTAAGCCTCTGTTACCGGTTTGGGATTTAAACTTGGTGCTTTCTGCTCTACAGGGTCCTCCCTTCAAGCCTCTGTGTGAGGCCGCTCTGTTCATTCTGACTCTTAAGGTAGCCTTTTTGATCGCTATTACTTCGGTGCATCGAGTATCTGAGCTGGGCGCTTTCCACGAAACCTCCTTATTTTGAGGGGCATCAGGATAAGGTGGTGTTCCGTCTTTACCCGGAATTTTTGCCCAAGGTTGTATCTGCCTTTCATCTCAATGAGGACATTCTTACCTTCCTATTGTCCTGCCCCTGCTAATTCCAAGGAACGGAACCTTCATTCTCTGGATGTAGTCAGGGCGCTCAAGTATTATCTGGTCGCTACTGAGCCCTTTAAGAAGTCTGTCTCTCTTTTTGTTCTTCCTTCTGGACCTAGGAAGGGTTTGCCTCCAGCCAAATCCACTATCAGCAAGTGGATTAGACAGACGGTGGTGCAAACTTATTCTGCCAAAGGGAAGGAACCTCCCTTCCGCGTTACTGCTCACTCTACTAGGGCTATTGGTGCCTCTTGGGCTTTTCAGCACCAGGTTTCTGTTGAAGAAGTTTGTAAGTTTTACAAGGTTGATGTTAGGGCCTCAGCTGATGCTGTTTTTGGCCGCAAGGTGCTTCAGGCGGTAGTGGCTTGAACTGCCTTCCGTTACTCATTGGGGATCCCACCCTACTTTGTGGACACTGCTATTGGATGTCCCAGAAGTAATGATTGAAATGAAACAGGCCGTGCTGTACACTTGGAAAAATACAATGCTGTGATTACTCACCTGTAGAATTGATTTTACTGTGTACAGCACGGCCTGTTTCATCCCTCCCTTGTTATCGTTGTCCTTGGTTGCCTCTTTATGGTGATTTGTTCAAAAGTTATTTTTTGTGAGGCTGTGTATTTTTTATCATGGTTTATCTCCCGGCTTCTTGCATAACTGCGTTTCAACACTGGGGGTCTATGGGTGATTCCTGGCTTTTTATAGGGCCGGGAGGAGCCACAAGTCTTCTGCAGTCAACTGCGCCACCTTGTGGCGGAATACCCAGAAGTAATGATTGAAATTAAACAGGCTGTGTTGTACACAGTAAAATCAATTCTACAGGTGAGTAATCACAGAATTGTATTTTTACCTTCAACAAATTAAATGCATACATGGCTCGTGTCACAATGCTGAATTATTTACTAATGAAACAAAGGCATCTGCAGATATTACTTTTAAATCTGACAACATATTCTTACATAGTGAAGGGCTTAGCTTTCCTATACACAGTTTTGCTTGTCAGGGCTTCATCTTAAAACTGTTCACTAAATTACTTAAACGTATTATCTTAATTAGTGTTTTGAGACCAGATTTGTTTTTCCATATTTTGTTTCTTATAGTGCAACAAAACCCGGGAATTTTGACAATCCAGCGATTTATTCCTGATCTCCTAAATTGGGATGTCCAGCTGCGTGAAACCCCCAGATCGCCCATTACAAACTCACCTCTTTCTGGTCCTACGGCCCCTCCGCAAACTGTCGTGCATATTTAATACTCAGCAAATGGCTCTGCCTATGGCAATCTGGAGCCAAACTGGTCGCATCCCCAGTAGTGGGCACGTTCCCGCCCCAGTCCTATCAGAATGGCTGGGGGCAGGAGTGCGTGCACAGAGATGGTCATGGGGCCATTGAATATTTCTACTGGACGAGAGAGCCTGGAAGGAGGAGAGTTTTGCTGGGGTGTTTCACATACCGAGGCATCACGATTTGGAATACCCCATGGGGAAGGCCAGTTGCCTGCCCTGGATTCTTTTCCAGGGCCAGCCATTTTGGGTTCAGTTCTGCTTTTTTAAAAAAAGGTGATCTCTAGGGTCATTTTGTAGATGTATATATGAAAAATAATTGCTATAAATTTTTTTTCTACATATATTTTCAGATAAACACTTCAAGACTAGCAAATCTGAACCCTGCATATCAAGGAAAATGGTGGCTATGTTTGATTATAATCCAAAAGAGAGTTCTCCAAATATGGATGTAGAGGTAGTGTTTATTCAGTCAATAACATTTAACCTAAAACCTATATCTCTGTTCTTCTTACCGGCACTGCTCTTGTCAAGAGTTATTCCTAGTATGTATGTACTTATTTACATTACTTACAAAGTTGTTCTTTTTCCATTAGGCAGAACTGAGCTTCCGTGCTGGGGACATTATAACTGTGTTTGGGCCAATGGATGAAGATGGATTCTATTATGTGAGTTACATTCTTTAAATAATGCTGGCTTCTTCATCATGTTTGCTCTACACTTCGTAATGTTTAGTACTCTATCTAGTATCCTTTAAGCAGCTGGCTCTGTGCCCCTAAAGTCCTTGTCCAGATACACACTAACTTCCTGCCAGTTTATCCTTCTTAGGAACTGTGTAAATTGCCCTCAAGATTTTCTCCCTTCATGATGACCCACTGAGAGGGAGGCTCCACCCCCTGGGAGGAAACACAAACTGGACACAGGTTAAAACCCCACCCCTTCCCCTCTACCTCAGTTCTTTGTGTTCCTCCCTAAGTAACCACAAGGCAAAGACGGCTAGACTTCAGCAAATGTATTGTTTTAATTTTTTTGTTTTCAGCTCCAGGAGTTCTGGAGGAGCCTGCTGAGCCTAGGACCAGCTTTACCGGGTGTAGTTCACCTGAGCTTGTGGCCAGGGCAGTCCCACATAGTATGACAGAAAACTAGTTATGCGCTGTCCCTTGCCGAATTGGCAATTGGATATGCGATGCCTTGTGGGACCCCTGGGGTACTCACCTGAGCCTCTGGTATCGGCAATCTCGGGCTTGTGTTCATTTCTCCCCCAATCCACTCCAGGCAGTTAACATTCAGCAATGAATGGGTTAACTCTCGACCGAAGGGTATGGACTGCAAGACAAACAGTTGTGGCTCCTCCTGGCCTATATACATCCGGCTGCACCTCAACAATTCAGTTTTATTCTTGCAGTTGGACTGTACTGCGAAGGTTGTGCCTGGATTTTCCTCTAAATTCATTACTTTATTTTATTTTTATTTTTTTTTTAATTTATAGGATTTTTTCTTAGGAAGTGGGGGAATTTAACCCTGTCTGTCTTCCAGGCCCCTTATATCTCACTGATCTGATGGACCCATTATGCCTCCTCGGCTAACCTTTTTATGCGGATCAGGGTGGTAGGGGTAAGTGGCAGGGTCTTGGGGCACTATGGGGTGTCACTTTTGTTTTTTAAAGTTGTCATTCTAGGGATGGAGTTTTTGCCTTAAGGAACAGTCTTTTTTTTTTTCCCACAAAATTATTTTCTGTATGGCACTTTAAATGTTTTTTGGGGACGGAGCTAGGCGGAAAGGAAGAGACAGACTCTCCTTCCCTGTTGGCAGTGAGGTTGCTGCCTGGTCCGCTGCCTTAGAGCCTTATGCGGGCAGGGGTAGGAGCCTCATCCCTTGCTGCCGCTGTTCGGGTAATTGCAGCGGCTGTGGTCCGTCACTCACCTGCCCACTGTCTTCAGACCCAAGGGTGTTTGCCAAGGTCTTGGCAGGTTTTATGTCTTTTCTAAGAGACCAGTTGATACACATATTCCCTTAATTAGACAATCTACTGATCAGGATCCCATCGTTTCGGGGGGTCCAGAAGGATACACAGACTGTTTTATTGACATTAGAAAGGTTGTCTGGAAATGTATACAAAGTCACATATCCTACCTTCAGGAGTTATATCTATCCTGGGAATGTCATTGACACAACTCAGGCCAAGGTATTTCTTTCGGAACAGAAAAGACTCTCGCTTCAGGCCAGGGTACAGGATCTCTTGACCTGCCTTCACCTGACTATTTGTCAAGGAACGCGTCTGTGGGGCCTGATGGTGTCTTGCTTTGAGGCAGTGCCTTTTGCACCATTTCACACAAGACCCATGCAGATGGAATTGCTCTCAATCTTGGATCGGAATCCAGAATCCCTGGATCACCCTTTTTTCATGACGCATTCAACAAGGCAGTCCCTAACCTGGTGGCTGAATCCTCAGCCTTTTAAGCCAGATCTTTTCTTCTGGTACAATGGAAGATTGTCACCATGGATGTCATTCTAACAGGTTGGGGGGTGTCATGGGGTCATAAACAATCCAGGGACAGTGGGGATCGGGGAAGAGCAGACTTCCCAAATATATCCTGGAACTGAGGGCAATGTGTCTCACACATTGGACACCCGATCTGAGGGGTCATCCCGTCAGGATTCAATCTGACAACCTGATGGCAGTGGCATATATCAACCACCAGGAGGACATCAGAAGCAGGAAAGCTCTTAGGGAAGTGAGCAGGATCTGGGCCGAGAAGCATGTTCTGTGCATATCGGCAATCCACATGCAACTTGAATTACGATCATCTGAGCAGAACAGTCTTGCATCAGGGAGTATGGTCACTTAGTCAGAGGATTTTTCAGTCCCCTTACATCCTCTGGGGTTTTCCAAAGGTAGAGCTCTTTGCAACCCATCACAATAGGAAGGTTTCAAAGTTTGTATCGCAGTCCAGGGATCCTCTAGCAATAGCAACAGATGCACGGCCTCCAATTTTACTCCTGGGTTTTTTTGTTTTTTTTTACTGGCAAGGTTTATCACTTGGTGTGAATCTGAGTTTTGCCCGTAGAAACTTTTCTGTCTCCAGAATTCTGGAATTTTTGCAGAAATGCCTTGATGAAGGTCTTCAGTTGAGTACTCTAAAATTATGATATCTGCTCTCTCTATTTCTTTCAGAAACTCATTGCTGAGAATAAACATATTTTGACTTCTTGCAGGGCGTCACCCATGTGCGTCCTCCCTGTAAGCCTCTTCTGCCTGTTTAGGACTTGAACTTAGTTTTTTCAGCCCTTCAGGGTCCTCCCTTTGAACCTTTGGCAGAAACGTCACTAAGCTTAGTGACACTTAAGTCATCTTTCTAGTGGCATTTGTTTTGGTGGGGGAGTTTCTGAACTGGCAGCTTATCGGTTAAGTCGCCTTATTTAGAGTTGCAGGACAAAGCTGTCTTCCATTTTTAAGCAGGATTCCCCTCCTAAGGTGGCTTTCCCTTTTCATCTTAATGAAGAGGTGGTTTTGCTTTCCTTATATCCTACTGTGGTTAACCATAAGGAGAGGGCCCTTCATTCTCTGGATGTAGTGAGAGCGCTAAAATTCTATATCTCTGCTACACAAGCCTTCTGTAAGTTAGACTCCTTATTTGTTATACCTGAGAGGCCACGGCAGGGTTTTTTCGCCAGCTAAATCTACCAACAGCCGATGGATTAGACAAGTGGTCATAAGGGGCCTATATCTCCAAGGGGAAGAACCCCCCCCCCCCCCTTTTGAGTTACAGCTCAATCTACATGAGCTATTGGAACTTCCTTCTAACATTTAAAGAATAGGGATAATACATGGGATCCGATTTTGAAGTAAGGGCACTGCTTTTGGAGGCCCCATTCGTTACTGAATGCTGACGGCCTGGCGTGGATTGGGAGAGAAAATACAATTCTGTAATTCTCACCTACAGAACTGTTTTCTCTTCCATATACACTCCAGGCCCTTGGACCCCCCCCCTAAAAAAATTAAAAATAATTTTAAAAAGATAAACGGAGAAAGGTAGAGAGTAACTTATCTTGTCTTTCCTTGTTTCCAACAAGGACATGAGGCTTCTTAGGATGCCTTATCGTCCCTGGCGGCTGTGTCTACTACTTCAATTACTGGATTGTGAAGGTACAGCCAGGCGTATATAAAGGCCGGGAGGAGCCACACCTGTTTTTCTGGCAATCCACACCCTCCGGTCGAGAGTTAACCCATTCATTACTGAATGCTGATGGCCTGGAGTGGATATGGAAAAGAAAACAATTCTACAGGTGAGAATCACAGATTTTTTTCGCTTTCACGCCATTATTTACATTTGGGGGCAGGGCTCACAATCGTCGACCCGACGCACGGTCTTCATTTCCAGGCGTGGCTTTATACATGGTGCGACCCAGAAGTATAGGCAGCATTTTTCCCCCAGATCTAGTCAGACTGAGGACTGGAGCCGACGGCTGTGCAGCGGCATTAGGGCAGCAGCAAGGGGAGTGGCAGCGTTGGCAGGCTCACACCTCAAGCAACAGCAGCAGCGGTGATGGCGATTCAGCAGCAGCAGATGTCCGTTCTTGGCCCAGCAGGGAGCGACAATCGCTGGCTTAAAGATACAGGTGCAGGCAGTATTTCTAGTGACCTTCACATCTCAAGCAAGATGTCCCAGGAAAAACTGATAACACACAAATCTTAATTCCTTTTGAGCTCTGAACATTTTTTTCTGCTGCAAACAAGGCTCGCTCTCTCTCTCTCTCTCTCTCTCTATATATATATATATATATATATATATATATATATATATATATATATATATATATATATATATATATATATATATATATATAATTTTGTCATTGTTTTAGCCTATTATACCCAAGGTTAAAGATACAAGGACCCCCTAAAAGCAAAGCTCAAAGGCTTTAAACAGGTTAAACGCTGTGAGTCCTGCAGCATTACTCTTGATTACTGAGCATTACTTAGACCAGGGGAACTAGGAAGCGAAGCCTCTTATTTCCCTTACCACAGCTATCCCAAATACTCTGTTCAGCTCCACTTCAAACTTAAGTAGGAGCCGAAATAGTATAGGAGAGTAAGTGTGATGTCTTTCCATTAGTCTTATAAGAGCTATTTCAAAAAAGGGTAATAACGTTAGTTCCGACCCCCCTCCGAAGGGGTATTCTACTCTCATGTTTTCCTGTTACAAAAACTGTCAGGAAAATATTGAATGATTCCATATCTGAAAAGATTGAACCGATTTATCCAATACAAAAAGTTCAAGGTAGACTCGCTGTATTCAGTAAAAAACCCTGATGGTCCATTTAGACCTACAGGATGCCTGCCTGCATATACCAATTTCGACATTGCAGGTATTTGAGGTTTGTGTTTCAAACAGACCAGGGGCTTTTATCTTCCAGTACAGGGCCTTACCCTTCGGCCTGTCATCAGCCCTGCGGCTCTCAGACACATCAGATAGGATGGAATCATAGTTATTCCTTACCTGGACGATCTTCTACTGTTAAATAAATTGGAGGAGTCGCTCCTAGCAGATCTAAAAGAAGACCCTTCTTTTACTTAAAACTTTGGGCTGGGTTCTCAATTTAGAAAAATCATGTCTAACACCCAATCATCTGTGCAGATTCCTTGGGTATGATATAGACAGTATGCGTCAAAAGATCCTGCTTCCACAGGAAAAGGATTGTAACAAGGACCCAAAGATTCATCGGTTCTCCATAGATTTCCATTTGGGAAATCATGACCCTGCTTGGACTCTACTACAGCAATCCGGCAGTACCATGGGCTCAACTACATATGACAACTCTGCAGAGGTTCCTCCTATCCCGTTGGGACAAATCGAAGGGTACTAGAGAGAGGAAGAAAATGGAAGCAAATAAATCCTGTAGTTATAACAGGTGCCAGCAGCTGGGGTTGGGGAGCCCACTTGGACAGTCAACATGTCCAGGGGAAGTAGCCACCAAGTTTAGCAGACAGATCCTCCAACTCCAATCCTAGGAGCTTCTGGTGGTCAAGCTGGCACTAAATCATTTTCTGCCAAACATCTCAGGCAGCAATGTCCAGATCTGCTTCGGCAAGGCTTCCACAGTAGCTTACCTAAACCATCAGGGAGTGACCAGGTCCTCGGCACTGATAAACTTCTCAAACGCAATTCTGTTTTCCTTACAGGAACAGATCCTGTCTATTCGGCAATGCATCTAAAGGGGACCCTGAACACTCTTGCAGATTATCTAAGCTGAGCCATTGTTCAACAGAGTGGTGTCTAAACCAACTCTCAGATAGGCCTCTATTCTAAGTATACAGTACGTCCTGCTCCAGATATAATACTTACACTTGGGTTATCCTCCGCCAGATGGCGCTGTGCACTGCAGACATGCAAAAACAGGCTCCTCCCGGCCCTTCATATACCCAGGTACCTCCCACAAATCCCCAGATTTCTCTGCAGTGCTGACTGCAAGACATGATGTATCACTCTCTCGCAGGTGAGCGGGGCTATTACAGCCTGCGGCCCTGTTGGACTATTCCCACCCATCCTTGATGTGATGTGCCTCCCAGCCTGGGCTGCGCTGGTGGGGTGAAGGTAGGCAGCACCATGTGTGCTTAACGGAGCCATGCTCCACCGCAGTCCCCCACCAAAGGGTAGGCGGTTCAGGCTGATGGTGAGCCTCTAGTGGATGTCCCTCCTGCATTATTACCCCATGCCCCGTGTTGCAGTGGGCCCTGTGTAAAGGGTCGCCATCCTTCCTCGTTTTCCCCCGTATTCGGGGGAAAAGAATGAGGGTGGGGGGGGGTGTGGCGGTCTCGGTGTACTGTATTGTCACGCTTATGGCCGTGGTTTTGCCCTTGACTGGTAACTGGGTGTCAGAGCCGCGTTGCTTGCTCTTTTTATTTTGGCCGCCGCCGTCTTTGCCTTCTCAATTTTTTATTAAAATGTACTGTGCTAGGTGGCGGCGCCGTCAGACTACGAGTATCCATTAGCAGATGCTTTTACTAGCATATCCTATGCTTGCTTGTCAAGCCTGGACGGCTGCCCTCAGAGCTTTGCGCTCTTTGGGGGAGGCGGGGACCTGGCGTGGCGCGCTCCGCATCACGCCCAGATTGGGCCCGCCCTTCGAGGTTCGGTTGGCGCCATTTTGTTGATCTTCGCGCGCGTGTTTGCGGTCCTTCTCCTCTCCAGGTCGGTAAGTGCCCTCGGGGCGATTTCATCCTTAGTATTTTTTCTGCTGCGCATGGCCCTGACACCTCTTATTCCCCTTCTGTCTTTCAGTTGTTAAAGACTCCGGTGCTTCTCCCGGCCTAACATATATTGTAGCGGGCTTACTAAATTCTCCCACATTCCTAGCGGGTCTTTGGGACATCCAGGGTTGCCTATTGCATAAATCCCTACTGGCATATATTGCATTGATAATCACCATATGGAGGCACCGTATAGCTGTGTACAGCGTGTGGACAACCCCATGCTGATGTGGACAGAGCACGGGTCTGCGGACCATGTGCTGAACAAGTACTGGCCCTGCAGTCAGGGTTGACAGTGGCTGCGCCTCGTTTCAATACACCTATCTCCCCGTGCTTAAATCTCTCTCCTGATGAGTCGCACTCAAGCAGGAATGACCAGCAAGTCGTGCCGCGCAGACTGCCTACGGCTGATCAGGTGATTTCGAGGTTGGCAGAGCGCTTGGGCCCTGGTAAGAAGCTGTCCCTGACGCCTGCGGTTTTGCCCATTCCTTCGGAAACTGAGGAGTTCACTACTGAGCAGGGTTTTGCTCTTTCTGATGAAGGTGAGCTGTTCTCTGACTCAGGCTCATCTGACGAGGGGCCGAGGAGTCCAGATGATACGGGCCTGCTTCCTGGGGCCTGTGTGACACCGATGAATTGCTGATAAAGATCTTCGAGGTCTTGTCTATCTCTCTACCTGGTGAGGCTCCCAGGCCTAGAAGGGAGAGTTTCCATACAGCGACGCAGCGTTTGGAATTTCTGGAGCAGGATCACTTCCAGGCTTTTGTACTCAAAGATTGGCAATGTCCTAGTAAACTTCCAGGGGACTGGGATTGGAAATACCCCTTTCCCCCCTGAGGTGGTTAACTGTTGGTCATCACCTCCCTTGGTGGATGCACCGATCATTGGGGTTCTTAACCACCCCCTTTATTGCTGCCCCTACTTATCGTACCCTTCGGGATGCTGAGGACCGGCGCATTGACAGGCTGGCTTCCCACGCCTTTTCTTGTGCAGGGACAGCTCTGCGCCCGGTCTGTGCCGCGGCCATCGCTACAGTGGCCGCTAGGACCCTCATCAGAAAGATGATTGATCATCAACCTGAGGATCTCCCCTGGGATGTGTTTAATGCACTCTCCAGTTGTGATGTATTTGTAAGGTTTATCCTTTTAGCGCTGGATGACACCATTAGGATGTGCGCAAGAACTTCCGCCCTTGTGGTAGCTATATGCCGCTTGGTCTGGCTGCGACAGTGGGGTGTTGATGATGCTACAAAGAAGACTCTTACTGGGCTTCCCTTTAGAGGGCGACACCTATTCGGGCCCGTCTGGCCCTGTTTGAAAAAAAGGGCAAAACACCCCTTCGCAGAAGACGGTCTCGACCTTCTCAGGGCAGGGGCACCCCTCCCCCCCCCCCCCCCCCCATGTTAGTGTCAAACCCGAACCAGGGGTGTGCTTCCAGCTTTTTGGTGTAGATCCCTGCCCCAGGAGTCGCAGACAACGCCCTGGCCCCCTCCGGCAAGACTAAGTCCAAATCTTTCACCCAAACCCCCCAAGCATGATGGGGCGCCCTCGCCCTGCTGGGCGAGGTGATGGCCGCAGCACCTTGCTCCTATCTGGAGGCATCATGCCTCGTTCTGATGGGTTCAGGAGGAAGTTTCCTCTGGATGCAGGATAGTGTGTGCTGGGCGGCCCCTTCCCGAGATTGTCAGGATGCTTCTCTTCCCTGTCACGTGGGTCACTTGCAGGTTGCCCTTAACAGGCAGAGGCAGGGGCACATTCCCCCAAAAGGATGAGGCACTCTGCCCATTCTGGCCTTCCATAGGTGCAGCAATTTACATTCACAGGCGGTTTCTGCATGGTTTCTCTAAGTTGGGCCGCCAGTGCCCTGTCCAGGGACCTCTTGCCGTCTGTGGAGATCTAAGATGCTTATTTCATTGCCACTGTGTCTTCTGGGCACCGAGGATCTTACGGGTTAGTGTTGGAGGTCCAACACTGCTGATTGTGGCCCTTCCTATCTGGCCTTTCTTCTGCTCCCAGAGTGATCGCCAAGGCGATGACGGGGGTGTTGTCTCTGATTAGACCAAGGGGGCATCCGTGCGAGGAACTGCCTGGTTGTCCTTCTTTGCTTCCCAATCTCTACGTCAGGCCGAGTTTGTTACTCGGCTGGTGGTGTCCTTTTGGAAGTCTTTGGATGGGTGCTCAATCACCTTAATTCCTCATTTTCCCCTTATTTGGTATCTCCATTCCTAGGGTTGAACTTGGATTCGGTTCAGGCGGAAACCTGCTTCCTTGACTATAAAGTGGACAATCTGGTTACATGGGCTCGGTCCCTCTTTGCTGTTCCCGTCTCTTCACCAGGCTGGATTGCAGCTGGTGGGCCTGTTGGTGGCTGCTCAAAGGTTGTCCCTTATGCTCAGTGCCCTTGGGCTCTTCTGCAACTTATATTGTAAATGCTGGACTGGGTTCCAGCTTCCCTGGAGCTGGGTCTGTGTACCCTTCCACCTTGGTACGGTGGTTCCCCTTGAGTCTGTTGTACTCAAGGAACCGGTCAGGGGGCACCCCCTTCCCTGCGTCTTCCTGTAGGTGGATACCAAATCTATTAGGTTGACGGAGGGGGGATTTTTTTCTTCTAAAATCCCCTGTGGTTCCGGGGGAGGTGGGACCTTTAGGGTTCCATTCACCTGTCAAATTTTTGAAGCGGTAGGCTTTCAGGTTGGCTCTATCTCGCTGGACTTCTCCCTTGCGGGATCTGTCTATTCGTGGCTCCTTGTTCTGTCTGATGACAGGGACTGTATTAAGTATCTGTGTGGACGCGGAGCAGGCTGATCCCCCAGGAAGGTATCTGACCCTGATCTGGGTGGAGGACAGCGTTTCCCTGCATATCGACGATATTCACTCTGGTGGATGTCCTTCTGCGTCATGATGTGCCAATTCTTGTGTCACTATGGGATCCATCTAGGATCTTTTTGGGCCCCGTCACTTTCATGGGTTCTAGGCCCTTGTTTCCCTGTCTCAGATTGTTCTGACCTTGGTCATGAGACTTAGTAACTTTATGGCTAGACATTCTATTCTTATCTCTTATCTTCATTTACCCTGCTGGGCAGGGTTCTGCGCAGGTTGCTCTGAAAAGGGGGAACCAGTGATACTGGTGGCCCCTGGGTGGCCTAGTGGAGTGTGGTTGCAGATGTGGTTCTGAGGACAGCGGACCTGTACGTTCTGTCAGAAGTGCTGATCTGCTCACTCAGGCCCCCTTTGTTATTTCACCCCAATCTACAGGCTCTGGTCTGGATGGCCTGACGGTTGATTCATCCACCTTGATGGAGATGGGCTTATCTTCTGGGTGACTGTGACTTCTGGAAGCCTAGGAGTTGGCTTCTTCTTCTTCTTCAGTCTATTGTGGGGTATTGCATACCCATATGGATTGGTGTGAGTCTTGGTCTCTCCCCTGTTGGGCGCTCTCTGTTCCCAGGGTTCTAGAGTTATTATAGCATGGTTTGGAGTTGGCTCTCCTACGCGGTACTCTGGAGGTTCAGGTTTTGCCCTGTCCGCCTTCCTGTAGAAGTCTTTACTCAGTTTTTGCCTTGGGTACGCTTTTTTTCGGGGATTGCTCAGGTGCATCCCCCATGTGGATCTAGGGTCCCTGTTGGGATTTGAATTTTTATTCTGTTTGCCTTGCCGGGTGTTTCCCTTTGGCCCTATTCCGGATGCTGTCTGACTGTTCTTTTATATATACTCCAAGATGAGAGGTGTTCCTCTTTACGCCGGACCTTCTGCCTAAGGTGGTGCCTTAGGCTCATGTATTTTAAGACATTGTCTTTCTTCTGTGCTTTATTCCTAGTAACGCTGAGGCAAGGGGATCTACTTTCCCTCATCTGGTGCTGGAATTCTTTCCTGGATTGTCTTTTGTCCCTTAGGGGGACTGATGCCCCTTGGGGTTTGTGGGCACCTACATCTGTATGTGCCTGATCTCGTCTGCTTCCAGGGGTTAAGCGCCCTTTGGCCTAGCCTTTACTTGGATGGATGTCCCTTCTGGTCCTAGGGAAGTTTTGGCTTCTTCCTGGGCTACTCTTAGCATTTGATCTTGTCAGGTTGTTACTCAGGCCTATTCCTTTAAGGGGAAGAGTTTCTCTCTTTATTTCTGATTATATTGGTGCCTTGGTATCTTTGGGCTTTTCAGCACCAGGTTTGGTTGCACAAGTTTGCTAGCCCGATACTTTTTTGTTCGTACCTTTTCAAAAGGTTTTTATGATGTTGACGTTAGAGCCTTCGCTCACGTCGCTCTTGGTAGCAAGGTTTTCAGGTGACAGTGCCTTTTCTGTCTGCTGTGCCTTTTTGTTGGGGATCCCACCCTACTTTATGGACACTGCTATTGGATGTCCCAAGTGTAAGTGTATATCTGGAGCAGGACGTACTGTATACTTAGAATAATACAATTCTATGAAATACTCACCTGTAGAATTGGTATTATACGTATACAGTACGTCCTGCTCCACCCCACCCTGGTTTTTGCATTCTTCTGGATCCCCTGTATGGTGATTGTTATGATTGATATCATTGTTATCATTACCAGTTGTTTTTTGGTGGTAAATTTCTCCCGGCTTCTGGTTCACTGCTTTTCAATGCTGGGGATTTGTGGGAGGTCCCTGGGTATATGAAGGGCCGGGAGGAGCCTGTTTTTGCATGTCTGCAGTGCACAGCGCCATCTGGCGGAGGATAACCCAAGTGTAAGTATTATATGTGGAGCTGGACGTACTGTATACGTATAATACCAATTCTACAGGTGAGTATTTCACAGAATTGTATTTTGTCTCTGACAGTAATTCAAAATCCGAAACATTTTACTCACTGACAAGGGGAGACTGTGCGTTAGCAGTGGCATTTTACCTAGCTTATGCCTTCCCAACTTTCAGATTGCTGCCACAGGTGATCCAGAAGATAGCGCAAGAAGAAGTCAACATTTTCATAGCTCTGTTTTTGGGCCAAGAAGATCCCGGTTCGCAGAACTGAAAGGATGGTGAAGAATGGCCTTGACAGTTACCAGTTTTTCCAAATTTGCTTCATCAGGGTCCCATTCTGCATCCAGACCCATCAAAGCCTCCACTGACAGCATGTACCTTAAAAGGGCCATTTTAAAAGGAAAGGGCTGTTAGGCAAGAGTAATTGAAACTCTCCTGGACAGTCATTAATTGATCAGTAGACGCATTTACGCAAAGGTTTGGGAATATTTTTCTTCGTTTTGTGAAGTCAACAAACTAAAGAAAGATGATCTAGCTAGTAGTGAGTACACTAAGGGCTCTGACTTCAGCCTTATCAATTTTCCTAGACTGCCAGTTGAGACAGAATCATCTGAACAGTCGATCAATTACCCGCAAAAGACCAGCGCCCTTTAAGGGGTTTCCAACATGGGGCTCATCAGTCGTATTGAAGGTGTTGTTAGAACCTCCATTTGAGCCATCAGAGGAAGTACCAGAAAAGTGGTTATCTCTGAAATTTTGTTTCTGCTGGCTATCGCATCAGCCAGGCAGGTAAGTGACTTACAAGCCTCATCAATGACGGAGCCTTACTGTTCAGTTCTCCCAGATAAGGCCATACTGAGACCTGATCCCTTATTTTTTTTTTTCTAACAACCCCTTCAATACGACTGATGAGTCCCATGTTGGAAACCCCTTAAAGGGCGCTGGTCTTTTGCGGGTAATTGATCGACTGTTCAGATGATTCTGTCTCAACTGGCAGTCTAGGAAAATTGATAAGGCTGAAGTCAGAGCCCTTAGTGTACTCACTACTAGCTATATCGTCTTTCTTTAGTTTGTTGACTTCACAAAACGAAGAAAAATATTCCCAAACCTTTGCGTAAATGCGTCTAGTGATCAATTTATGACTTTCCAGGAGAGTTTCAATTACTCTTGCCTAACAGCCCTTTCCTTTTATGATGGCCCCTTTAAGGTACATGCTGTCAGTGGAGGCTTTGATGGATCTGGATGCAGAATGGGACCCTGATGAAGTAAATTTGGAAAAACTGGTAACTGTCGAGGCCCATTCTTCACCATCCTTTCAGCTCTGCGAACCGGGATCTTCTTGGCCCAAAAATGGAGCTATGAAAATAATGTTGACTTCTTCTTGCGCTATCTTCTGGATCACCTGTAGCAGCAATCTGAAAGTTGGGAAGGCATAAGCTAGGTAAAATTCCACTGCTAACGCACCTCTGATACAGTGAGTCTGCGCACTTGTCCCAACGGGATAGGAGGGACCTCTGCAGGGTTCTCATATGTAGTTGAGCCCATGGTACTGCCGGATTGCTATAATAGAGTCCAAGCAGGGTCATGATTTCCCAAATGGAAATCTAAGGTGAACCGATAAATCTTGGAGTCCTTGTTACAATCCTTTTCCTGTGGAAGCAGAATCTTTTGACGGATACTGTCTATATCGTACCCAAGAAATCTGCACAGATGATTGGGTGTTAGACATGATTTTTCTAAATTGAGAACCCAGCCCAAAGTTTTAAGTAAAAGAAGGGTCTTCTTTTAGATCTTCTAGGAGCGACTCCTCCAATTTATTTAACAGTAGAAGATCGTCCAGGTAAGGAATAACTATGATTCCATCCTGTCTGAGATCCACAGGGCTGATGACAGGCCGAAGGGTAAGGCCCTGTACTGGAAGATAAAAGCCCCCTGGTCTGTTTGAACCACAAACCTCAAATACCTGCAATGTCGAAATTGGTATATGCAGGCAGGCACCTTGTAGGTCTAAATGGATTTACAGTAAGATGCTGCTGACGGCTGCTTACATTGCTTGCTCTGCAGTATATTTACAGTCCCCCGGGCCGCTTCCAATGCACAGTCTCCAGTATATCATGAGCGCAGACACCAGCAACTTCCAATGCATGCTCTGCAGTATATTGTGAACGTGCTGCTGGTCGCTTCCAATGCATGCTAGGCAGTATATTAATGAATGTTACCAGGCGCCCTCTCACACCTGCGGCCCACCCCTGGAAGCAAAATATTTCACACCGCTGGTCGGGGACTCTTCTGAGGCCCACCAACAGGACCACCGGTGGGATCCATCACTATCAACTAGCCTACACCTGCCACCATAAAAGAGCACAGTTGAAACCCCATCTCTGCCCTGCACCCCTTTATGGGAACTTCAGAAAAGTGTGGCACAATGATGGCAGCAAGAACAGGACACAAATGGGGATCAGGTCAGAGATGTAGGTGCCGCTGGGAGCAGAGTAGAGATGTAGATGCAGCATGGAGCAGGGCCGAGATTAGGTTAGGTTCTGAGCTTGTTTTAGGGATCCAGGCTGGGGTAGATTTCTTGAGCAGAAAATAAGAGTAGGAGAATCATCCTAGCATGGAAGGTGCTGGAAAGGCTATGCAAGAGGGGGGTTTTGATTTGTACATACTGTGTGATATACAGTAGCAGCCTAGTCACTTGAGAAATGTTGTGGTATTAAGACTATCCAGACAGGCTTTAGAATCCTCATCCATCTTGTAAGTATTTCCACTCTGGTTTTCACATTCAATTTATGAGGGTCATGAAACCGCATTATCTGGCTTAAATCTGCTGCAAACATTGCTAGGGTGTGGCAGCGTGCTGTCAGGCATAAGCAACAGTATCCTAGAACTTCCCTACCTGGTGTCCCTCACAGAAACAATCCACCTCTGAAGTCTAACTACCTACTATCCTCAGACGCCATTCAAGTTGTACCTCCTACCCATCATGTGTGCCCAGATGGGAGCTGGCAGGATGACACATCTGATTTGTTATGGGAAATTTGGGTGAGCTAAGCCTGCCGATTTGGGTCTGAGGACCAGATGTGCAAGTTGATCTGGATTAAGCTATCTCTGTGTGGTACTGCTTGCTGTGAGCTGTGCTTCTTTCCATGCTTAGTTGAATATGTATGGCATCCTTAGAAAACTGCAGGAAAAGGATATTTACGGTAATACTAAAATTACATTTTTTTTTTGCACTTACCTTATATGTTTTCTTGAATTACATCTGAAGACACACCCCACACTGCTGCAATGATGATCTGTCTTCTAGCGTTGACCAGGTTGCTTGGTGTGTGATTGCCCAGGCTTGCAAGAGACTACTTGCTACAGCTGAACCGCATGTTCTGTGTACAACATATAGTGCCCCCCCCCATTAACATGTAACGAAAATGTAAGCCATTTTCCCTGATGCATTTAGAAACATAGAAGGTTGACAGCAGGAGACCATATGGTCCATCTAGTCTGCCCTTATGTAACTGTATGTTCTCTTTATCTTAGGATAGATGTGTGCTTATCCCATGCATGTTTACATTCAGTGACTCTTGATTTTTCAACTACCTCTACTGGAAGTTTGTTCCAATCATCTACTACTCTTTCTGTAAAATAATACCATGCAGTTTTCTGGTAATGCTTGCTAATGTCTGGATTCAGTCAAGGTCTACTTAATTTAATGTTATTTTTCCTTTCCTATAAACAGGGAGATTTGAATGGAAGAAGAGGATTTGTCCCATCAAATTATTTAGAAGTTTCCCAAGCGCATACTGATCAAGAAAAGTTACAAGGAGCAGCTCACGCAAGAGGAGAAAAAGAGGTGAGTGCATCTCAATCAGCCTAGTTCCTGCTTCCTGGCTGACCGTTTATTGTAATGTACAGTATAATAAAGTATTAGTCACTATGTGTTAAAAGTGTAAGAAATTATGTCTTTCTGGACTCTGGGGCACTATATTGCTTCATGCTATTAGAGAACACAGAGATGGATAATTAATTGAGGTAGAGCAAAAGGCATATTTGAACCAGCTGCCTTTAGTGGACCCAAGTGGGGTTGTGTAGTCCATAGTTACTGCTAATTATTGACTAAATGTGTTTGTTATTCACTAAAGTGTGGCACTAAAAAATATTTAAAGGAGTGTCTCACTCCCAGGAACAGGTTTTTCTTCTACCAGCTCGGTGCCTCCTTTCCCCCGGGGTCCCTGTTTCTGTGCAAAGTCTCCTCTTCGTTGGGAGGGCCACAGTGGGGTTATCGCTTGACAGACATGGCCTCTTATTGGAGGAATGTCTGTGGCCAATAGTGTGTGCGCCAGAGAAGATGCAGCACCGAATCAGTGAAGCTGGAGGAAGGGGGGAGCTTGTATGAAAGAAGAATACCCTGCAGTCCTCTTTTCCTGGGCATATCAGTATGCAGATTGGGCTAGTAATATAAATAAAATTGCATAGGTGTAAATACTCTAGAGGAGAGAGGACACAGGTATATATGGGTAGTCCATTAAGAAAATAGAACCTATAAAGTCTCAAACTAAAGCTTTCCTATATTGCATTTCAGGTTTAGAATGTTTCTCATTCTAATGGCACGTGTCTAGGCAGCTGGGCAACTTTAAAAGCAGACAAAAACAGATCTGCCCACTACCCATATCTACCATGTATTGGGAATCATCCTTCAGTTAGGCAGGCAAACAATGCATCCAAAGTTAGAGAAGAAAAAGCATGTCCTACAAACTCACCTTAAACACATGGCACCACCTAACAAGGTGACTGACAAGCCAAGAACATAGAAGGAGATTGCCAACATATGGGTAGGGGCCGAATCCTGGCAATAGCTTATTCATGACAGTTGGAATGTCATGGATTGTGCTGCAACACAGTGTATTACAAAATACATCACAGTGGTCTATTGGGCATCAACTTAAAGGGTACCAGGTGCTCTACCCATCTGTATTTCATGTGATACACAATTGGATTGTATGGCGTTTAGGAGTCACCCAGTCATCTAGGAGAATACACAGGATGTTAAAAGCATAGTTTGTGCTTGGAGCTGACACAAAAGCACCTGCAGTATCCAATATCCACAATGCTATCTGGAAATTCCAACATAATAGCCCAGTCGGAAAGATTGTGTAAAACCGATCGCATGAAACATAGATATACACAGGGGAGTGGGGGTAAACATAGTATTCCAAGTGTGACATACACTCCGCTTCAATTCTTCATGACATTTGGGTTATTCTCCAGTAGAGGGCGAACTTCTGCAGAGATGAATGCAAAAAAGGAGCTCCTCCCAGTCCATAAATACCTGGGACCTCCCACCAATTCCCCAGTTTCTTCTCTGCAGGAAGGCGAGCAAGACAGAAGATGAAGACTTCTCTTACTTGCAGGTAAGCCGGGTTCGCGCCCGGCCATTTTTTGCCCTTTCCTATATTATCCCTATGCGAGCCTCCCAGCCTTGGCTGCGGGTCCTAGTAAGGGTAGGTAGCAGCACCTTATGGGTGCGCAAGGAGCATTGCTCCGCCGTGAGACCTCATTACAAGGGGTAGGCGGTTGCCCGGGTTTGGTGATCCCGGTGTGGAATGCCCTGTCCCTGTCATTCCTTTGGCCAGATTCTGGCTGGGATTCCGGGTCCCTTACTTCCCTCTGGGGGGGGGGGTCGGCCTGTATACCCTGTTGGTTTATATGTGCGTATGACACTGTGTGTGTGTTTTTACTTGTGTTGGGTGCTGACAGGATGTTTGCATTATACTCAGGGCCATAACGATGCTGGCCTCCTTCACTCAAGCCTGGGCAGCTTCTCCCCCTCAGGCTTGTTCGGGGAGGGGGCTCTCGGCGCGGCTGCGGTAGCCCCGCCCCCTCGTTTGGCGCGATGCTGCGGGCCCGCCCCCCCTCCTCTTCCTCCTTTCCTCCTCCTTTCCTCCTCCTTCCTCCTTTCCTCCTCTTCTCACGAGGCTCTTCTCCGGGGGCCATCTTGGTGCTGCTGCGGGATCCTGGGTGCTCCTAGCCGGTAAGGGCCTGTTGGCCACTTCCTTAGCTTCAGCAGGGGGGCCTCCTGTTTTTTCGCTTGTGTGTGCATGGATATTTTATTATATATGTTATTATATGTTATATATACAAACGGGAAGGGGAGAGGAGAGGACCACACTCTCCACTAAGTGCTATGAAATAAGTGGCACCACCTTACAAGGATATGTAAAAAGTTATCAATTTATTACATAATGACTACAAGTTAAAACCACATATAAACAAACATATTCACATATACAAATACAAACATGACACCATCAGAGGGCGCCGGAGGTCTCATATATTATACATAATACTAGTGAATAAATTCATTCCAATAGGAGTATTCCTTCAAAAACAACTGTATTAAATTAAATTAATCTCTCTATACCATCAATCATGTGCAAATTAGTGCAAAATATGTGCAAAGTACAAGCAAGATATGACTCTATAATAAACCTATCACAAGGTAAGTGAAAGCCTAACCGGGTACAAGACAACGCACCAGGGTGGGCCAAAAGAAGAGAGCAAGGAACGTGCATACAAACCGACCACAGGCGCCCCCACAAACCGTCGCCAACGTGTATCGTGGTGTCACCACACCACTTCCTCAGGGCAATGTGCTCATAGGGGGTCCATCCCCACAATTTAAGGGGTCAGTAGGGCCACCTCCGGCCATTCAGGGACCAATAGGAACCCATATCGTATTTCAGCTGCAGAGAGACTCCCCCAGGTTGCCCGGGAACCCGCCCTGATGAACATCATCATCCCTGTGTCTCTATAATAAATGCACCTGTGTTTGGTAATGGCGTCCAGTGATTCACATGGCCGGGTATATGGAAAACAGCAAGGCCGCGCGCGCACACTCCGGCCGGAAGTGTGCGGCGCGTCAATCCCGCCCCCGTTGCCAGGCAACGGCCACCAGCATAAACCGTGTATGGTAGCCAATAATAGCAATATAATGTGTGGTATAGGGGCCGCGGGCAACACACGCGCACCCCATATACCAGATAATCAAAGTATGTTATATATATATATATATATATATATATATATATATATATATATATATGTATGTTTTGTGAGGCAATTTTTGACTTGGATGCTTCATTGTGTGTTTGTTTTGTGAGGCAATTTTTGACTTGGATGCTTCATTGTGTGTTTGTTTTGTGAGGCAATTTGTGACTTAGATGCTTCATTGTGTGTTTCAGATTGCATCGTTTATGTGCATGTTAAGGGGTTCCTCCTAGTCCTGGAGTCCCTAGCCTTAATATAGATCACCACAAATCCTCCCACTGGGACTTGTGGGGCATCCCTTACGGGTGAGAATGTGCTTATTTGTGTACCATGTGCACAAAAGACCATATCGCGGCAGTCGGGTGCCCAGCCTTCTGGGTCGGCGCCCCCTGCTTCATCGCCTTCCCCTCCCCACCTTATCCGTACCCCAAGTGACATTGGTGCTAGCGGGGAGTCGCATTCCGATGTTTGTGCTAGGTTGGCCAGCATCAAGAAATGTATGGTTAGCGCGGTGGGCAAGAAGGCCCAGGCTAAAAAGAGACATTTGTCGTTGGTCCAGGCGACTTGGGATATTGATGATGATTCTTTTGAATGTCAGATTATTCCCCGCTAGAGGAGGGGGAATTGTATGAGGAGTCAGAGGCTGACGATGTACGGTTTGGCGAGACTGATGTCTCTGGGGGATGCTGTGGACACGGCCATGGTTTTGTCACATCTCTTGGAGGTTTTGGATATTGCGCCACCTGAGGCGCCTCCTCTCAAGAAGGGGGAATTTTTTGGGGCCCACAAGCCTCGTTTGGAGTTCCCTACCCAGGGTCATTTTGATGCACTGATCCTTAGGGAATGGAAGAAACCTAGTCGGCTTCCGGGTGTTCCTCAGGGATGGGATAAGAAGTATCCTTTCCCGGTGGAAGCGGTTAAGCTCTGGGCTTCTCCTCCCGAGGTCGATGCACCAGTTTTGGGGTTTACCAACTCTTCCGTGCTTCACACCCCAGACGCCACTTCCCTAAAGGATGGTGAGGATAGGCGCCTTGATCAGATGGCATGCCATGCCTTTGCCAGTGTTGGTTCGGCCTTGCGGCCTGTTTGTGCATCTGCGCTAGTGGCGGTGGGTGCTAGGTCTCTGAGTTCACTACGCTTAAAAGATTTGAATTGTTCATGGATTTTGTCTTGGCTGCTATGGAAGACACTATTGTTATGTGTAGTAGGACTTCAGCCTTATTGGTGGCCATGCGCCGCTCGGTATGGCTCCGTCAGTGGACGGCGGACTTTGCGGCCAAGAAATCGCTCACAGCTCTTCCCTTCTTGGGTACGCGGCTGTTTGGAGATAAATTGGATGCTGTGGCAAAGGGAGGTAAGTTACCTCAGCGGAAGAAACTGCGCCTGCGGATAAACCAGCTCAGCAATGAAGGGGCGGCTGCGGCTCTTCTTCCAGGTCTGGGCTCGGGAGGTCACAGACAATTGGATCTTGGAAGTGGTCTCCTGAGTTTGAGTACTGGCCTCCTCCAAGATTTTTAAGGTCTCGGGTGCCTGCGGACCCTCAGGCGGCACAGGGGCTCCTGTGAGCAGTGAAAAACCTTCTGGACATGGGAGTTGTATGCCCAGTGCCTCCGTCGGAGAGAGGCAGGGGTTTCTACTCTAACCTTTTCACGGTTCCCAAGAAGGAAGGTTCTGTAAGACCCATTTTGGACCTCAAGGTCCTCAACAGATTCATCAGATTCAAGAAGTTCCGTATGGAGACTCTGCGCTTGGCCATCAGTTCCCTTCGTCAAGGGGATTTCATGACATCCATAGACATCAAAGATATTTGCATGTTCCAATTTTTCCAGCGCATCAGAGATTCCTCAGGTTCGAGGTGGACGATCAACATTTTCAGTTTGTAGCCCTTCCCTTCGGGTTGACCTCAGCGCCAAGGGTCTTCACCAAGGTTCTGGCGGGCATAATGGCCCTATTCAGAGCTCAGGGAATTCGCATTGTGCCGTATCTGGACGACCTATTGATTTCAGCGTCTTCCCTCCGTCAGGCGGAGCTGGACACCCACCAGGTGGTGTCGACCCTGGAGAGGTTCGGGTGGGTGATAAACCGCCCCAAATCCTCTCTCTCGCCTTCACGGGAGATTTCATTTCTGGGCATGAATCTGGATACCATTCAGGCCAGAGTGTTTCTACCCCAGACCAAAGTGCAGGGGATTCAGGATCTGATCCGCCTTCTTCTGGCCGATCCTTGCCCCTCTATCCGGCAGGGGATGAAACTGGTGGGATTGATGGTGGCCTCCTTCGAGGCGGTTCCATTTGCGCAGTTTCACATGAGATCTCTTCAACTTCATCTATTGATGCATTGGGACAGGTGTCCGCTGTCATTGGATCAACCGTTCAGGATGTCTCCCGGGGTTCAGCAGTCTCTTTGGTGGTGGCTGGAGTCGAGCAACCTGTTGAGGGGCAGATCCTTTCTGGTTCCTCGCTGGGAGACGGTTACCACGGATGCCAGCCTGTCGGGCTGGGGAGGTTTCTGGAAAAGTCATCAGTTCAGTGGGGTGTGGGGTCCTCAGGAGGCTCACAACCCCATCAATGTCTTAGAGCTCAGAGCCATCCGGTTTGTCCTGTCACGGCTGACGTCGCACTTACAGGGTCTTCAGGTTCAGATTCGTTCAGACAATCGGACGGCGGTAGCCTACATCAATCACCAAGGGGGGACTCGCAGCAGGAGTGCCCTCAGGGAAGTCTCTCTGATCCTGCATTGGGCGGAGAGCAATGTTCCTTGCATTTCGGCAATCTACATTCCAGGAGTGGAAAACACGGAGGCGAACTCCCTGAGCAGGGGGTTCTCTCGCCAAGGAGAGTGGCCCTCAACCCCGGGGTTTTTTCGGGTTCTTTGTAGCAAGTGGGGGACTCCGGAGGTGGATCTCTTTGCCTCACGGCACAATCACAAACTCCCGGCCTTTGTGTCTCTATTTCAGGATCCTCTAGCTCTGGCAGTGGATGCCTTGTCCCTTGCTTGGAAGGATCTGGGGTTTCTGTACCTGTTTCCTCCCTTCTCCATGTTGGACAAGGTAGTTTGCAAACTGGCTCTGGAGGGGGCACCAGCAATTCTGGTGGCTCCAAGGTGGCCAAGAAGGGTTTGGTACGCAGACGTTGTAAGGCTGGCGGTAGATCAGTACCGGCTTCCCATGTTTCCGGATCTGTTATCTCAGGGTCAACTAAGTTACCCCAATTTACAAACGCTGGCTTTGACGGCTTGGCTGCTGAAACCTTCATTTTAAAGGAGGAAGGTTTGTCTGGGGCTGTGGTTCAGACCTTGATTAGAGCTAGGAAGCGGCCCTCTTCTGGCATTTACTATAGGGCTTGGCGGTCCTATATTGACTGGTGTGAGGCTAGGGCCTTGCCTTGCAGGGTATTTTCGATCCCTAGGATTTTGGAGTTTCTTCAGCACGGTCTGGACCTTGGGCTCCAGCTTAGTACCTTGAAAGGGCAGGTCTCTGCTCTGTCTGTCTTCTTCCAAAGATCTTTTGCCTTACACCGGCTGGTTAAGACTTTTTCCAGGGGGTCACTCATGTTCGACCCCCTCGGAAGGTTATGGTTCCTGTTTGGGATTTGAATTTGGTTCTTTCGGCTCTCCAGGGTCCTCCTTTTGAGCCGTTACAGGATATTGCTTTTTCTGTTTTCACTCAAAAGGTTGCTTTCTTGGTGGCTATTACCTCTGTTCGGCGTGTTTCGGAGTTGGCAGCTCTGTCGATTCAGGCCCCTTACTTTGAGAGACACCAGGACAAGGTGGTCTTTCGCTTTAAGCCAGATTTCCTTCCTAAGGTGGTTTCTGCTTTCCATCTCAATCAGGATATTGTTCTCCCTTCCTTGTGTCCTAAGCCTAGCAATGACAAGGAGAGGGTTTTGCACAATTTGGATGTGGTTCGCTGTGTTAAGTACTATTTGGTGACTACTTCTTCTTTCCGCAAGACGGATGCCTTTTTCATGGTGCCCTGTGGGCCCAGGAAAGGTTTGGCGCCCGCCAAGTCTACCATTAGCAAATGGATTGGTCAGGCCATTGTTGGGGCCTATTCTGCTAAGGGGAGGACTCCCCCTTTTAGGGTCACTGCGCATTCTACTCTAAGGCTGCTACTTGGTCTTCCGTTCATACTTTTTCCAAGTTTTACAAGGTTGATGTGTGGGCTTCAGCGGATGCTGTTTTTGGCCGCAAGGTTCTGCAAGCTGCAGTGGTTTAAGTTGGTGCGTTCTTTACTGTTTATGGTTCCCACTCATGACGGGCACTGCTTTGGATGTCCCAAATGTCATGAAGAATTGAAGCGGAGTGTATGTCACACTTGGAATAATACCAATTGTTATTGTGATTACTCACCTTTAAAACGGATATTATAAGTGTGACATACACTCCGCTTCACCCACCCTGTTTGGTATTCTGGATCCTTTATATGGTGAACCATTGTTTCTTGGTTGTTAGTATTGTTATATTTGGTTCTTCCTGGTCCCCTTACTGCTATCTTACACTGGGGAATTGGTGGGAGGTCCCAGGTATTTATGGACAGGGAGGAGCTCCTTTTTTGCATTCATCTGTGCAGAAGTTCGCCCTCTACTGGAGAATAACCCAAATGTCATGAAGAATTGAAGCGGAGTGTATGTCACACTTATAATATCCGTTTTAAAGGTGAGTAATCACAAAACGGTATTATTTCTTTCTAGTTGTCAGTGCTGTACAGCATATAATGTATTCCAAGTATACAGCACGTCCCTGTTCCAGAATATTCCTTACACATGGGTAATACATCCACAGGATGGCGCTGGACTGCAGAAAACAGCTTGTGGCTCCTCCCGGCCCCATATAAGCCAGGGACCTCCCACAAATTCCCCAGTTCTTATCTGCAGTCTGGGCTGCGAAGAATAGAAGATGGCTCTTTATGCTGCGCAGGTGAGCAGGGCTATTAGCCTGTGGCCCTGTAGGAATATTCCCACCCATTCCGAATCCACTGCCTCCCAGCTTAGGCTACACTGGTTCGGGTGAAGGTAGGCAGCACTGGGGTCTGGTGCTAAGGAGCGCTGCTCCAACCGCAGTCTCTGTCTGAAAGGGTAGGCGATATAGGCCCGTGGTGAGCCTCTGGGGTCCCCTTACTCCCTGTCCCCTTAGTTGGGCCCCGCCCTTTAGGTTGGCTGCTGCTCTCCCTCCTCGCTCTCCCTGGGGACATCTCCGGGGGGGGGGGGGGGTGTATGTGTGCTGCGGTAGCCAATGCTGGGTTGTAGAATTGCTCTCTCTTCGATCCGTTTCATGTGTTTTGTACTTAATGCCGCCGCATGCTTGTACTGCGCTCCGCGGACGGCGGCGACATCGCCTCAGGCGCTGTCACGCCATCATTGGCTGGCTCAATCATGTGGGCGCGTTTCATGCTCCTTGGGGGGGGGGGGGGGCGAGCCTTGCGGATGATGTTTTCCACATCACTTCATCCACAGCCTGCCCCTCGAGGTATAGGCGGGCGCCATTTTGACTCCTGTGCTGCGTGGCTGCTCTCTACCTACCGCGGTCCGTAAGTGCTCCTGTGGGGTGGCCTTTTTTGTGTTTGTTTTATTTGAATTGTGATGCTTATGTCTTTCAGGCGGGTCAAACTTTTTGTGGTTTCTCCCGGTCTTCTCCCCTTGATTAGCGTTAATCCTATATTGGAGGGCTATTGTATTTATATATCTCCCACTTCCCTACCGGGCTCTTGGGGCATCCCGGGTAGCTATTTTTAGCGTAAATCCTATATTGGCATGCGGTGCCACATTAATCACCATATGGAGGCTTCTCAGGATAATGTGCTTGGGGCTGTGTATTGCGTGTGGGGTATGCCCTGTAAGTGATAATGTCAGGGTGTGTGTACCCTGCGCCCAGCAGGTGCTTGCGCTGCAGTCTGGGTTACCTGTGGCTGGGCCTGCGCCCCCTCTGGCTTCGCCTACCCCCCCACGCTTACATATGACTCCTAGTAAGGTGCATACTAGGTGCATACTAGTGGGGAGTCTCAACTTGATTTGGCTGCCTGGGTGGCCAGCATTGAAAAGCATATTGCTGGGTCTGCCCCGCGTAAGGCTTCTGCTAAGAAGCTGCATTTATCACCCGCTGTTTCTCTCTTTCCAATGGAGGCCGAGGAAATTTTTGACATTACCGGTTATCCCCTGGAGGAAGGGGAATTTTTTTTTATTCAGAATCATCTGAGGAGCAGCCTAAGGTTTATGGTGATACTGGGTCTGGGGCTGACCCATTGTCCTCAGATGACACTGACGGGCTTTTGGCTCATATATTCCTAGTATGTCACACACCCCACTTCCAAATATTCATGACTCTTGGGAACCCGGCCTGTAGAGGGCGATCTTGCAGAGATGACATGGAAAACGGAGCCCCTCCTGGTCCATAAGTACTGGGTTCATCCCACTATTCCTCAGTCTTTTCGTCTCTGCAGTCGGCAAAGCATTCAGAAGATGACTCTCCTTCAAGCTGCAGGTAGCCGGGTTTGCTCCCGGCCCCCTTTTTTTCTCTATTTCTGTCTGATACTCTTTAAACCTGTTTGGTTATATTGTATGCCTCCCAGCCCTGGCTGTATGGTTCAGGCAAAGGTAGATACATACACCTTCTGGTGTATACAGGAGTTTTACTCCTCCGTGAGACCCAAATGTGGGTAGGCAGTTTCCGGGTTGGTGTTCTCGGCATGGGATGCCCCTGTCCCTTTATAATCCCCTTGTGCCTTATGGGTGCATTTCTATCCTCTCCCCTTTAGTTCTCCTTTACCCTGCTGGGGTAAAAAGGAGGGGGGGGGGGCGTTATCTGAGCTAATTTGTCACCATGCACACAAATAATATAAAAAAAAGATATATAAAATAAATCTTTATTATATTATTATGTATGTTTACTATACTATTTAATAGGATATGTTTTATTTAGATTTTCCTATTTCTGTCTAGGCAGCATTCTTTTGCTTACCTTTTAAAGCTCTTTGTTTTCTGGCTATGTTCAGATTGAATTTCCCTCCATTCTTGGTCATGTGATTCTGGGGGTGGGCGGGGCTTGGGTATACAGCAATCATTTCATTCTCAAGAGCACCTGGGTGCTCTCTTTGTCTACCTGGCTCCTGCTTCTTCCCTCATTGTGCTTGCTTTGGCAGCACATATACTAAAATTGGAACAATACTGAGAAGATTAGCATGGCCCCTGTGCAAGGATGACACGCAAATTCGTGAAGCGTTCCATATTTAAAGGTGCTGTGAGTACCCCTCAGCTTGCTGAAGGGAGTTTCTGCCATTTTTTTCATGCTTTGTCATTTATTGTATTGTGTGCATTGGTGACTGTTTGTTTTCTTTGTAGGTGGAAACTCTTTATTTTAAAGGGGTTTCTCCTGGTCTTTAGCCCTTAAAGCCTTATTTGGGGGTCCATTTGTGTTAATATCCTCCCACTTGGGACTATTTAAAGGGGCATCCCGGGTAGCAATTGCGTAAATCCCATATATACTTGGCGACTATAATCAATTATAGTATAATACTAAACACCATATGGAGGTATCTCATGACAACGGGCATGCAGTTCCCTCTGCACAGACTCGACAATGTTTTGTATGTGGGGCATCCCTTGTTGGGGATAACGCAATTCTTTGCGTCCCTTGTGCTCAATTAACTATTATGCAGCAAACTGGGGCCCAGGCTTCGGCATCTGCGGCTTCTGCCTTATCTCCTACTCCGCCATGTCTTGTCCGTACCCCCAGGGATATTGTCATGGGTGGTGAGTTGCATTCTGATTTATGTGCCAGATTGGCTCATCTTGAAAAATGAATGTCTAGCTCTGTGGCCAAGAAGGCCTCAGCTAAAAGGAAACCTTTGACTCAGGCCGTTCCGGTAAGCGAGTTGGATAATTGTGAAATGCTTTATTGGTCTGATCCTTCTCAGTTAGAAGAAGGAGAATTATATGAGGATTCAGATGTTTCTGATGAACAATAATTTGTTCGTACTGTGATTGAGCAGGGTGAAGCTAGTGTTGTGGATACCCCTAAGGCTCTTGCTCAGTTATTTGAGGTTTTGGTTATCACTCCTCCTGAAGTAGTCCCTCCTCAAAAAGGGGAATACTTTGGAGTCTCTAAAACTCGTTTAGAATTTCCAAATCAAAAGCATTTTGATGAAATTATTCTTAAAGAATGGGAGAAGCCTGCGTGGCTTCCTGGCAAGAAATATCCCTTCCCAGCTGATACTGTTAAGCGTTGGTCATCACCACCTGTGGTGGATGCCCCTGTGCTTAATTTATCCAATTCTTCTGTGTTGCATTCTCCTGACTCCACTACACTTAAAGATGGATAAGCATATTGATCAAATAGCGTGCCACGCTTTTTCCAGTGTGGGCTCGGCCTTGCTGCCTGTTGGTGCTTCTGCACTCATGACAGTGGCTATTTGGTCTGTTGTGAGAGACCTAATGAATTACTCAGGGCTTGATCCGGCCTCTGATGACTACGCCACTCTTAAGCGATGTGAGATGTTTGCATCTTTTGTACTTTCTGCCTTAGATGATACTCTGCTCATGTGCAGCAGAGCCTCTGCCTTGTTAATCGCCATTCGGCGGTCAGTATGGTTGCGGCAGTGGGCAGCTGATATTGTAGCCAAGTAATCGCTTACAGCTCTCCCTTTTGTGGGATTGCGTCTCTTTGGAGAAAAATTGGATTCTGTCACTAAAGGAGGTAAATTACCTCAAGGAACAACGTCGTTCCTTTCATGGAGTGGCCTCTTTTAACCCTTCCTTTCGGGGGTCTAGATCCGGTAGAGGATCGGCCTTTTCAGCCCCTAGAGGGAATGCATGGAATAGAGGAAAGGGACGTGGCCGTCCAAGTCAGAATTGGGGGTCCAAAACCAAATCTGCAACTAAGCCTGCTCAACAATGAGGGGACGCCCTCACCCTTACGGGTGGGGGGACGGCTGCTGTTCTTCTTCCAGGTCTGGGGTCAGGAGGTATCAGACAATTGGGTTCTGGAAGTAGTCTCTTCCGGTTACAAATTCTGCATGGAGTCTCCTGCGATCAACAATCGATGCTCTCCGTCAGGGGGACTTCATGACATCCATAGACATCAAGGGTGCTTATTTGCACATTCCTATTTTTCCGGGTCACCAGAGATTTCTCAGGTTCTCGATAGAAGACCAGCATTATCAATTTGTGGCCCTGCCATTCGGCCTTACCTCGGTCCCAAGAGTCTTTACCAAGATGCTGGCAGGGGTGATGGCTATATTCAGGGTCCAGGGCATCCGCATTGTGCCTTTTCTGGACGATCTTCTTATCGTGGCCTCCTCCCTCGAACAATCAGAGTTGGACACCAGGACGGTGGTCTCTACGCTAGAGAGGTTCAGATGGGTGATAGGTTACCCCAAATCCTCTCTCTGTCCGTCCAGGGAAATTTCCTTCCTGGGCCTGATTCTGGATACATTTCAGGCCAAGGTTTTTCTTCCTCAGTCCAAAATGGTTCTGATTCAGGACTTGATTCGTCTATTCTTGTCCAACCCTCATCAGTCTATCCATCTAGGGATGAGACTAGTGGGGTTGATGGTAGCTGCATTCGAGGCAGTCCCGATTGCCCAGTTTCACATAAGGACGCTTCAGCTCTTCCTCTTGGCAAAGTTGGACGGGTGCCCACCACATTGAATCAGACTTGTCTCTTGTCTCCCCATGTTTTGCAGTCCCTTCAGTGGTGGTTAATATCGCTCAACCTCCAGAAGGGCAAGTCATTTCTGACTCCGCGTTGGGAACTGGTTACCACGGATGCCAGCCTGGTGGGCTGGGGGGGCTTCTGGAAGAAGTATCAGTTCCAAGGATTGTGGGGGCCTCAGGAGGCTCATTCTCCAATCAATGTATTAGAGCTTCGGGCCATACGTCTTGTTCTACTTAGACTGACCCATTTCTTAACAAGGTCTGCCAGTTCAGATTCGGTCAGACAACCGAACAGCTGTTGCATACATCAATCACCAGGGAGGAACTCGCAGTTGGGGTGCCCTCCGGGAAGTGTCTCTGATCCTTCAGTGGGCAGAGATCAATGTTCCCTGCATATCAGCAGTTTACATTCCAGGGATAGAGAATGTGGAGGCAGACTCCCTGAGCAGGGGATGTTCTCGCCAGGGAGAATGGTCTCTCAATCCAAGGGTCTTTCACTTCCTCTGTCACAAGTGGGGGACTCCACAGTTGGACCTGTTTGCTTCTCGCCACAATCACAAGCTGCCAGCTTTTGTGTCTCTATCCCAGGATCCTCTGCCATGTCTCTGGCTTGGAAGGATCTGGGGTTCCTATATCTGTTTCCCCCATTCTCCATGATCAGCAAGGTGGTGCGCAAGTTAGCACTGGAGGAGGCGCCAGCAATTCTGGTGGCGCCAAGGTGGCCAAGACGTCTGTGGTACGCAGACGTCGTAAGGCTGGCAGTGGATCGTTTTCCATCTGCCTCTTCTTCCAGATCTCATCACTCAGGGTCAACTTTGTTACCCCAATTTACAAACGCTGGCTTTGACGACATAGCTGCTGAAGTCTCCATCTTGAAAGAAGGTCTTTCTGATGTGGTTATTCAGACTCTTATTAGAGCTAGTAAGAAGTCTTCCTCTGTCATTTATTACAGGACTTGGAGGTCCTATATTGATTGTGTGAATCCAGGGCTTTGCCCTGTAGAGTATTTTCTATTCCTAGAATTCTGGAATATCTACAACGAGGTCTGGATATGGGATTCCAGATTAATACTTTGAAAGGGCAAGTCTCTGCCTTGGCTATTTTCTTTCAAAGGTCGTTTGCTCTTCATCCTTTGGTTAAGACTTTTTCCAAGGAGTCGCGCATGTGCGGCCTCCCAGAAAGCCTATACTTCCTGTTTGGGACCTTAACCTAGTGCTTTCAGCTATGCAGGCCGCTCCCTTTGAGCCCTTGCAGGATATTCCTCTTCCTATTCTCACTCAGAAGGTTGCCTTTTTGGTTGCTATTACTTCTGTCCGCTGAGTTTCTGAACTGGCGGCTTTGTCTATTCTAGCCCCTTATTTTGAGAGGCATCAAGATAAGGTTGTTTTCCGTTTTAAACCGGATTTCCTTCCTAAGGTGGTGTCTGCTTTCCACCTAAATCAGGATATAGTTCTTCCTTCCTTGTGTCCTAAACCTAGTAACGACAAGGAAAGGGTCTTACATTCTTTGGATGTAGTTCGTTGTGTTAAGTATTATTTAGTTACTACTTCGGCTTTCCGCAAGACGGATGCCTTTTTTGTTGTGACTTCTGGGCCCAAGAAGGGTTTTGCTCCTGCCAAATCTTCCCTTAGTAAGTGGATACGTCAGGCCATCATTGGGGCCTATTTGGCTAAGGGGAAGGTTCCCCCTTTTCGTGTCACCGCTCATTCTACTCGTGCTATTGGAGCTTCCTGGGCTTTTCAGCACCAGGCTTCTGTTGAACAGGTTTGCAAGGCTGCGACTTGGTCTTCTGTGCATACTTTTTCTAAGTTTTACAAGGTTGATGTGCGGGCCTCAGCGGATGCTGCTTTTGGCCGCAAAATTCTGCAAGCTGCAGTAATTTAAGTTATGCATTATTCCTTGGGGATCTCCACCCATTATAGACACTGCTATTGGATGTCCCAAGTGTCATGAATATTTGGAAGTGGGGTGTGTGACATACTAGGAATAATACCATTTTGTGAGTACTCACCTGTAAAATGGTTATTACGAGTATGTCACACACCCCACTTCCCCCGCCCTTTTTTGTTCTAAGGGATCCTTTATATGGTGATTATTATTTTCAAACTATTTTTCAATCATCGAATATAATTTGCTCTTCCTGGTTCTTCACTGCTTTTTAAAAAGACTGAGGAATAGTGGGAGGAACCCAGTACTTATGGACCAGGAGGGGCTCCTTTTTCCATGTCATCTCTGCAAGATCGCCCTCTACAGGCCGGGTTCCCAAGTGTCATGAATATTTGGAAGTGGGGTGTGTGACATACTCGTAATAACCATTTTACAGGTGAGTACTCACAAAATGGTATTTTTTGAAGTGCTCTGTATTTCCCTCCTGCCGTGGCTCCGCAGCAGCAGGGTGAGCTTTTTCATACGGCTAGACCACGCTTGGAGTTTCCTGACCAAACTCACTTTAATAATCTGGTGCTCAAAGAATGCGAATGGCCTAGCAAGCTTCCTGGGGTGCCAAAGAGTTGGGATAAGAGGTATCCCTTTCCTGCTGAAGTGGTTAAGGGTTGGTCATGTCCTCCCGAAGTGGATGCACCTGTTCTGGGGCTGTCCAATACTTCTGTCATGCATTCCCCTGACACTACTACTCTGAAGGATGGTGAGGACCGGCGCATGGACAAGCTGACTTGACATGCTTTTGCCTGTGTGGGGACCGCGCTGCTCCCGGTTTGTGCCTCTGCCATTACAGCTGTTGCTATTAAAGGCCTGCTCAAGAGTCCCTTAGATGGAGCCTCTGATGACGCGGGAGGAGAAGTGTACGGTTCTCTCCTGCTTTGCTATGAATTTGTTGCATATGTTCTGTCTGCTATGGATGATACCATTAGAATGTGTGGGAGGACATCTGCTCTGCTGGTGGCTATACGCCGCTCTGTCTGGCTGCATCAGTGGGTAGCTGATAACGCTGCTAAGAAGGCTCTCACTGGCTTTCCCTTTAAGGGGCTGCGCATCTTTGGTGAACGCTTGGACTTGTTTGCTAAGGGCGGCAGGTTACCTCAACGTAGGAGGCAGTCCCGGTCCTTTCGGGGTACAGGTGCCTTTCTCCCTTCCTTCCGTGGTTCCAGAATTGGCCGAGGAGCCTCCTTTGCTGGGGCCCGCAGAGATTATTAGGGAAGGGGCAGAGGACGTGGCCGCCCTGGCCCCTCCTGGGGTCCCAAGCCTAAGTCTTCCCCCAAGCCCCCTCAGGCATGAAGGGGCGCCCTCACCCATCCGGGTAGAGGGGCGGCTTCGGCTCTTTGCTCACGTCTGGAGGCTTCACGTCTCAGACCGGTGGATTCAAGAGGTAGTGTCCTCCGGTTACAAGATTGCAGCCTGGCCACCCCCAAGATTTATGAAATCCCGGATGGCTCAAAACCCCCTGTCAGCTCAGGGTCTGTGCCTTGCTGTTCAAAATCTTTTGGAGTTGGGGGGTCATCTGTCCGGTGCCTTTCAGGGAAAGGGGCAGAGGCTTCTATTCCAATCTTTTCACTGTCCTCAAAAAGGATGGGTCCCTCAGACCCATCCTGGATTTAAAGAGTCTCAATAAGTTTGTCAGATTCAAGCATTTTCGCATGGAGACTCAGCTGTCAATTCACTGCGCCCGGGCGACTTCATGACATCTTTAGACATCAAGGATGCTTACCTTCATGTACCAATCTTTCCAGGCCATCAAACATTTCTAAGGTTTGCTCTGGGAGATCAGCACTATCAATTTGTAGCCTTGCCTTTTGGTCTCACCTCGGCTCCCAGGGTTTTCACCAAGGTACTGGCGGGAGTAATGGCTCTGCTGAGATCTCAGGGCATTCGCATCCTTCCTTACTTGGACGACATTCTCATCACATTCTCAGTCCTTCCAGCAGGCAGAGCTGGATACCCGGAGCGTGGTGTCCGCAGTGGTGTCCGCACTGGAGTCTTTCGGCTGGGTGATCAACCACCCCAATTCTTCCCTGTCTCCGCCATTGGTGGGTTCCTTTCTGATACATCTCAGGTCAAGATTCTTCTCCCTCAGCAGAAGGTGGAGTGTCTTCAAGCTCAGGCCCAGCTTCTTCTGTCTTGCCCTCATCCCTCCATACGACAGGGGATGCAGCTGATGGGCCTGATTGTGTCTTGCTTCGAGGCGGTTCCATACCCTCAGTTTCATATGAGACCTCTCCAACTTCACCTCTTGTCAGTATGGGATCGGGACCCTGTGTCCCTGGATCAGGTGTTTGTTCTGTCCCCTCTGGCCAGGCGGTCTCTCGTGGTGGCTGGACTCAAGGAACCTGTTGGAGGGCACATCTTTTCTGACCCCTTGCTGGGAGACGGTCACCACGGATGCCAGTCTGACCGGTTGGGGGGGCTTCTGGAAGTCCCTGCAATTCCAGGGTCAGTGGGGTCCTCAGGAGGCCCACACTCCTATCAACATTCTGGAACTAAGGGCGATAAGGTTGGTTCTCGCTCAATTGACTCCACACCTTCGGGGTTGCTCGAACAACCAGACAGCAGTTGCCTACATCAATCATCAGGGAGGGACCCGGAGCAAGAGGGCCCTCAAGGAAGTGTCCCTGATTTTGTCCTGGGTGGAGGAGATTGTCCCCTGTCTCTCAGCTGTGTACATCCCGGGGGTGGAGAATCTGGAGGCAGATTCCCTCAGCAGGGGGATGTCTCGTCTGGGGGAGTGGTCCCTCAGCAGCAGGGTGTTTCACTCCCTGTGCCACCATTGGGGTTGGCCGGATGTGGATCTGTTTGCGTCCTGTCACAATCACAAGCTTCCAGTCTTTGTTTCCCTGTCCCAGGACCCTCTGGCCTTGGCCATGGATGCGCTAGCAATGTCTTGAAAGAGCTTTCAGCTCCTTTGTGTTTTTTTTGTTCCCTCTGCTGGGCAGGGAGCTGCGCAAGAACTCCCAGGAAGGGGTGCCAACCATTGTGGTGGCCCCCCGTTGGCCAAGAAGAGTGTGGTTCGCAGATATCGTGCAGTTGGCAGTAGATCAGTATGTCCTGCCCAAGGTTCCAGATCTGCTCACTCAAGGACAGCTAGGCCATCCCAATTTACAAACGCTGGCTTTAACGGCCTGGCTGCTGAAACCTCCATCTTGATGGAAAAGGGGCTGCCTGCCTCTGTTGTTAGTACCATGATTTAGGCTAGGAAGAGGTCCTCGTCATCTATCTACTATAGGGTATGGCATGCTTACATTTACTGGTGTGAGTCTAGGTCGCTTCCCTTTCGGGTGTTTTCTATCCCCAGGATTCTGGAATTCCTGCAACATGGTTTGGATTTGGGTCTTCAACTTAGTACCCTCAAAGGTCATGTCTCAGCCTTGGCTATTTTCTTCCAAAGATCTTTTGCTAACCATCGTCTGGTTAAGACCTTTTTTCAGGGGGTTACTCACGTGCGTACAGGTTTTGCATTCTCTGGATGTGGTTAGATCCCTGAAGTTCTATTTGGTGGCTACTGAGCCTTTCAGGAAGACTGATGCTCTTTTTGTTCTCCCTTCTGGGCCTAAGAAGGGTTTTAGCTCCAGCTAAGTCCACCATCAGCAAGTGGATCCACCAGGCTGTGGTACAGGCCTATTCTGCTAAGGGGAAGGAACCTTCTTTCCGCCTTACTGCTCAATCTACTGGTGCTATTGGTGCCTCTTGGGCTTTTCAGCACCAAGCTTCTGTTCAACAAGTTTGCAAGGCCACTACTTGGTCTTCTGTTCAAACTTTTTCTAAGTTTTACAAGGTTGATGTTAGTGCCTCAGCTGATGCTGCTTTTGGCCACAATGTTCTGCAGGCGGCAGTGGTTTAAACTGCCCGCTGTTGCTTTTGGGGATCCCACCCTACCTTACGGACACTGCTATTGGATGTCCCATGTGTAAGGAATCTTCTGGAACAGGACGTGCTTTATACATGGAATAATACAATTATGTGATTACTCACCTGTAGAATTGGTATTATAAGTATACAACACGTCCTGTTCCATCCCACCCTTGTTATCATTATTCTTAGTTACCTCTGTATGGTGATTGTTCATTTTGAATTATGGTTATAGTTCTCCTGGCTGCTTGTTAACTGCTTGTCAATACTGGGGAATTTGTGGGAGGTCCCTGGCTTATATGGGGCCGAGAGGAGCAACAAGCTGTTTTCTGCAGTCCAGCGCCATCTTGTGGATGTATTGCCCATGTGTAAGGAATCTTCTGGAACAGGACGTGCTGTATACTTATAATACCAATTCTACAGGTGAGTAATCACAGAATTGTATTTTTCCTCAACTCTGTGCCAGGGAGGGGCATGACCTCTAAACCCTGTATTAGAGAGATGCTCACATTTTCCTATCAGAGCTCCATCCAATGGGGAGCAGGAAACTGCACATACATGTGACGGCCGCAGCTCTTTCAATCAGAGACATACTTGATTGCAGTTTGCAGCTACTTTCATTCCGGGATTTGGATTCCGAAGGATCTTTAACTGTAGGGATATCCCAAATCAAGATCCCTCAGGGGCTATTCTTAAAAGGGACCTAAAGTAATTTTTTACCTAAAGTCATCTTACCAAATGCAACTTGCTGATCATTTCACTGTTTTGTATGGAAACAAATGTTGGTCATAAAATATTAAAACCGTTTAGTACTGTATGAAACATTTCAAGTTCAAAGCCTAACCATGTTTCTAGACTAGGCTAAACCCAACAAAATGCCCCTTTTTACTCTTGGGGTCCAGATCTCCCCTGTGGAGTCACACATTGGTTGCACATACCGCACAGGCAAATATGTGAAAATCCATGAGTGTTCTTGGGAATGAATAGTGCTAATTTGCACAGAATACTTGTTCATTGATACCCTTCGGAGTCTGTGATGCACATGGTTTGGTTCTAGATAAGCTCCTTTTTTTTCATCAGGGCAAACAAAACATGAGGTTAGATTTCAGTGACCGATTGCCAAAATATAAATTGGTTACACGTTTCTCCGCAGCATAGTTCGGCTCAGCTGAAGCCATTCATAGATTTCATATGTAGAGTAGATCAAATACATAAAAACTGCAATCAAGGAAAGTTTAAATGGACACTTGTTTTTTCACTATGTCCATTCCAGGTCGTCCCAGAAGAGATGACAGTTGGGTAGTCCGCCACCAGGTGGCGCAGTTACTGCAAGATCCAGAGCTGTAACTCCTCCCGGCCACCTATAAAAAGAGCTGTCTCCATAGAATTCCCAGATCGTCTTGGATACTCTCTCTGGATACGGCAGCTGAGCGGGGCATTTTTAAGCCTGTCGGCCGCTGCACCCCTATTGTCTCTGTTCCCGTGGACCCACGTATGCCTCCCAGCCTCGGCTGACGGGACAGGTGAAGGTAGGGAGAACACCGGGGTGAGGCGTCCACAGAGCTAAGCTCTGGGCCGCAGACCCTCCCTAAAGGATAGCCGGCCATAGGCGATGGTGAGCCTATTTGGGGGGGGGGGGGGACCACCTAAGCCCGGTTTACCCCTTGTCTGTCCCACAGCTTTGTTTTTTTTTGTGACTGTGTGCTTCACTTTTTTATTTTTTTTTTCACTGGCTGCTTACCTTCCTCGCTCCCTCGACTTCTTCCCCTCTCCCCTCCATCTTGTCGGCGCGCTGTGAGGGGGGGTGTGTGGACTGGAGCGGCGTCGGCAGTCATTTTGAGGCTGCGGCCTCGGGAGGTTGTGGGGGGGCGTGCTGTGCTCCACTGCCGGGGGGGCCTCTGTGGGCCGCCCTCCCTTCTTCCAGACTGGGCCCCATTTTCTAAGGCTGAGGGCTCTCGATTTCGCGCCCGCAGCGGGGGGGGGGGGGGGGCGGGGACGCACGATGACACGTTTTGCATCATGGCTGCGCGACCCGCCCCTCGAGGTACTGCTTTCCGGCACCATTTCCCTGCTGCCTTGCTCTGCATTGGGTTTGTTTTGTCCTGTGACACCTTGTACCTGCCTGCCGCTCCCTTTGTGAGTCCCTGGACACCCTCCTTGCGGTCGGTCCGTGAGTCCCTCCTTTTGAATAGTTATATATATTTTATATGTGCATGCGCTGTGGGATCTCATGGATTTTTCCCATTGTGTCTTTTAGGTGGGATCCCCTTGTCAGCTGTGGGTTGTGGTTCCTCCTGGTCTCCTACACCCCCCCCAGCTCCCGCATCTCTCTCTGCACCCTCTCCCGTAAGAGGGATCACGATAAGAGGGACTAAACTGGGGGTTCTTACTAGGTTTGGGCCCTTAGTGCCTTGTGACCTGTATTTTTTTTATCACCACAATCACCATAATGGAGGCTTCTGGGGATAGTGAGCTAGGGGCCCCATCTGGGCGGGTGAAGCTCTGCCCCATGTGCGGTACCTGCCCCCTGGGCGGACTCAGCTCGGTTTGTGTCACTTGCGCCAGGAGCGTACTTATGGAGCATGATAGGGCGGGCATCTCTGCCCCTAGCCCTCCTGTGCCTGCAGCCTCACCAACCCCCCCCCCCCACTACTGCAGTCAGCCCTCAGTGAGGGGGAAGCCAGCAGGGGGTCCCAGGCCGATTTAGCACACTGGGTTGCCAGCCTGGAGAGACAGTAGTCTTGTACGGCTACGGGGATTGCCACGAGTAAGAAACGGCACATCGAGGCGGGATTACTCGGATTTTACCGACGATGATGATCTTTTTGGAGGTCGGGACTCCATGGAGGAGGGAGAGTTGTTTAAGGATTCCACTTCCTTAGGGTATCGGTCGGTTGGTTATGACAGCGAGCCTGGTTCCTCCTCAGACTGACGACACCGAAAAATTGCTGTCTTCTGCGTTTGAGACTTTGCATATTGTCCCTCCTAAAACGGCTAAGAGGAAGCAGGGGGATTTATTCCGGCCTAAGAGACAGACGATTGTCTCCCAGAACAGGCCCACTTTTCCAATATGGTGTTTAAAGGATGGGAAAGGCCTAATTGCCATCTGTGCCTAAGAGTCTGGACAGGCAGTACCCTTTCCCTGAGGAGCTGATGCGCCCGATGTGGATGCCCCTGTCTCGGGGTTATCCAACACTACGGTTATGCGGTCTCCCGATACTGCTTCCTTGCGCGACCCTGCTAACAGGCGCATGGATCAGCTGGCTTGTCATGCGTTCACCTTTGTGTGTGCTGGGCTTCGCCCTGTCTGTGCCGCAGCCATTGTATCTTTGGCTATCATGAAGAAGGTGAGGCGCCTTATTGATTTTGCCAAATCTCACAAGCGGGCAGAGAAGACCTCAAAGCTTGTGCAGATTTTATTGCTTTTGTAGTCTCAGCCATGGACGATAGTGTCCGACTGGGCGCCAGGGCTTCGGCTCTGCTTGTTGCGCTTCGTTGCTCGCTCTGGCTGCGGCAGTGGTCGGCTGACGCTGCGGCCAAGAAGTCACTCACTAGTTTCCCGTTCCTGGGGCTCAGGTTATTCTGGGAGCACTTGGACCTTCTTTCCAAGGACGGAAGGCTCCCTCAGCGACGGAAGCCTGCGCGACCCTTTCAGGGTTCTTCTGCCTATCGCTCCTTTCAAGGAGGAAGAGGCTCTTCATTTTCAGGTGGCCACAGAGATTCCTGGGGACGAGGTAGGTCTCGCGGTCGGCCCAATCCCTCCTGGGGAGCTAAATCCAAAGCCCCTTCCAAGCCCTCTCAGGCATGAGGAGGCGCCCTCACCCATCCGGGTGGGGGGACGGCTGCTGCCTTTTGCTCACATTTGGAGACAGCACGTCTCGGATTGGTGGATTCAGGAGGTGGTGTCCTCCGGGTACAAAATAGAGCTGGCAGTTTGGGCGCCCTCAAGATTTCTTCGGTCGCGGATCTCCCGGAATGCTCTGACGGCGCAGGGCCAAAAGGGGGCCATTCAGAGCCTTCTGCTGTCAAGCGTGATTTGTCCCATGCCTCGCCAGGAACGGGGGCGAGGGTTCTACTCCAATTTGTTCAAGGTGCCCAAGAAGGACGGAACGCTGCAACCTATCTTGGATCTGAAGGATCTCAACAAGTTTGTCAGAGTCAGGCATTTCCGCATGGAGACCTTATGGTCCACGGTGAGCTCGCTTCGCCCCGGCGACTTCATGACTACGGTGGACATCAAGGATACCTATCGGCACATTCCCATTTTTCAGGGGCATCAGAAGTTCCTGAGGTTCGCGCTGGAGGATCAGCATTACCAGTTTGTGGCACTGCCGTTCGGGAAAGCCTCAGCTCCCCTTGTTTTCACCAAGGTGCTGGCAGGCGTCGTGGCCATCCTGAGGAACCGGGACATTCGTGTTCTTTCTTATCTGGACAATTTGCTGATTGCGGCTCAGTCCCTTTAGCAGGCTGAGACCAATACTCGGATGGTGTTATCCACTCTCGAGGGTTTCGGATGGGTAATCAATTACCCCAAGTTTTCTATCACTCCCGCAATGGTGAGGTCCTTTCTGGACATGATGTTGGACACCTCTCAGGTCAAGGTATTCCTTGGGCTGGGGAGGTTTTTGGCAAAGGCTAAAGTTCCAGGGTCAGTGGGGGCCACAGGAGGCTCACTTACCCATCAATCTCCTAGAGCTGAGAGTGATTCGGTTGGTGCTTCTTCAATTGACTCCCCATCTAACGGGTCGTGAGATTTAGGTCCGCTCGGACAATCAGACGGCTGTCGCCTACATCAATCACCAGGGCGGGACTCGGAGCAAGCGAGTCTTTCACGAGGTGTCCCAGATCCTGACTTGGGCAGAGGAGAATGTTCCCTGCATCTCGGCTGTTTACATCCCCAAGGTAGAAAACCAGGAGGCAGACTCCCTGAGCAGGGGAGACTTCTCGTCTGGGGGAATTGTCTCTCGGCAACAAGATCTTTCATGCTCTGTGTCTCCGCTGGGGTCAGCTGGACGTTGGCCTGTTTGCGCCAAGACACAATCACAAGCTCCCAAGGTTCTTCTCCCTGTCAAGAGGAATTGCCAGATGCTCTGGCAATTCCGTGGCCGGAGTTCAGGCTCCTTTTTGCATTTCCTCCGTTTCCACTCCTGGGCCGAGTGCTGCTCAAGATAGCCCAGGAGGGGGTACCAACCATCCTGGCTATTGAAACCTCAATCCTAATGGAAAAGGGGCTGTCGGCCACGTTTGTTCAGACCATGATTCAGGCGTGGAAGAAGTCTTCTTCCATGATTTACTACAGTTTGGCATGCCTACATTTCTTGGTGTGAATCCAGGAGTTTCCCTTGTTGCAATTTTTCTATTTCTAGGATATTGGAATTTTTACAACACGGCTTAGACTTGGGTCTACAGCTGGGTACCCTCAAGGGCCAGGTCTCAGCCTTGGCCATCTTTTTCCAAAGATCCTTTGCCAATCATAGACTGATCAAGACCTTTTTCCAAGGAGTTACCCATGTACGTCCACCGCGTAAGCCTTTATTACCGATGTGGGATTTGAATTTGGTGCTTTCTGCTCTCCAGGGTCCTCCCTTTGAGCCTTTGTGTGCCGCTGCATTGTCTATCTTGACCCTAAAGGTGGTCTTTTTGGTAGCTATCACCTTGGTGCGCTGTGTGTCAGAATTGGCCGCTCTTTGTATGAAGCCTCCTTACTTTGAGCGGCATAAGGATAAGGTGGTTTTTCGCTTTAAACCTGAATCTTAATGAGTAAGTTGTTTTGCCTTCCCTGTGTCCAGAACCGTCTAATTCTAAGGAAAGGACCCTCCATGCCTTGAATGTGGTCAGAGCCATTAAGTACTACCTGGTTGCGACAGGATCCTTCAGGAAGTCGGATTCACACTTTGTTCTCACTGATGGTTCCAGAAAGGGTTTGCCTCCGGCCAAGTCCACTCTCCAGTAAGTGGATTAGACAGGCGGTGGTGCAAGCATATTCTGCCAAGGGGAAAGATCCCCCTTTTTGTGTTACAGCTCATTCTACTAGAGCTATTTGTACTTCCTGGGCTTTTCAGCACCAGTCCTCTGTTGAGCAAGTTTGTAAGGCCGCGACTTGGTCTCTGTTCATACCTTTACTAATTTTTACAAGGTGGATGTTAGGGCCTCAGCTGACGCTGCTTTTGGCCGAAAGGTGCTTCAGGCGATAGTGAAATGAACTACATGCTGTTCCGCACTGGGGATCCTGCCCTAATGGACACTGATTTTGGATGTCCCAACTGACATCACGACCTGGACTGGATATAGTGAAAAATACAGTTCTGTGAAACTCACCTGTAGAATTGTTTTTGAATATATCCAGTCCAGGTCGCCCCACCCCGCCCTTGGTTCATTATCTCCTGTTTGCCTTTTATGGTGATTACCTTTTTGTATTGGACCATTGTCCTTAGTTTTTTGTTATGAAGACAGCTCTTTTTATAAGGGGCTGGAAGGAGTTACAGCTCTGGATCTTGCAGTAACTGCGCCACCTGGTGGCGGTCTACCCAACTGTCATCACTTCTGGGACGACCTGGACTGGATATATTCAAAAACAATTCTACAGGTGAGTTTCACAGAATTGCATATTATTGCCTTCTGACACCAGAAGGAACCAGTAGTATTCATTAGTTCTGAACAATGTACAGTATATATATTCGATCCACTCGCTGTTTTTCTGTTTCCATGTCAGCCTCTAATCTTCTTTCTGTTATTTTTATATTAAGACTCTTAACATGTTTCTTTATGATGCAGCTATCTATTTTTTTATATAATAATACTGCTTGCAGTATAATCGTTTTATAATCTTTGTGCCTGTTTGTTTTATTTTGGGGATCGTCAGAGGTTGAGAAGAAGAACCAAGTGATAGCTTTAGAGAAAGGGACCGAAAGACAGACATGTAAGTGATACCTTGTTTTCCAGCACTAGAAGAATAAGATTAGATGTTTGCACCCCTTTTCCCATGTTGTAGACAAAATAAATAGTGACTTTGCTGTGCTCCTTAAAATGAGTATCATAGTTTAGTGTTTCTAATGCTATAAAGCTGCAGATACAGAAATCCTTAAAGTAATGAGCAGAGTTATCTCTGCACAGAAGCCATTGAAAAACTTTAAAAGATTTCAAGATGGCGCACTTTAGGGAATGTTGGATCTGTACGTTTTAAGGGTGGCATTTGCTTTATTGAATAGTTGATTAGTAATCAATACTTGTGCTGTAACTCTGCCTTTGTGTGCGTGGGTATGGGTGTATATGCTTGTATATATGCGTGGGTGGATATATATATATATATATATATATATATATATATATATATATACAGCGGATCTTATTCCCTTCATTGGCTTGTGTGCTGAGTTACTTTATAGTTTTCAAAGTAGGGATTGCCACACCTGTATGTGTATATAATATAATACAAACTCCCCACAGACACCATATACAAACAGGTGTGTGTATAATTTGTGTGTGTGTATACACATTCCCACCACACAATATGCAAAAGATGTTTTATAGCTGATGCCTACTAACTTGCGGTTGAAAGAGCAAGCATTTTTGTAACCTATCCAAATTACCAAATTATCATCTTTTCAGAAAAATGTAATTGGTTGATTCATATTCATATATATTAATTTTCTTCTTTATGGGCCTTAGGGTTACCTAAACAGAGCAAAAATCTCTGATATTAAAAATCTATATAAAGATGCTAGTGAGAGGAGGAGTTCCATATACAACCCTATTTGAAAAGAGGTCTCCTAATGCTTGCAGATTTCTACTACTAGTAGGATTAAAATCCAGGAGTGACAGTTTTGTTTTTAATAGACCACTGCCCTTGCCTATAGGTGTTGTCTCCTGACCCAGTCTGTTTTGGATTATTGACATTAACTACTTTAACATCTGCTCTATGTATTGCGTGATAGGGCAAAGCATCTACAAATTGCAATAGCAAGAGACAGTATTCCAGCACAGGCTGGCTCAAATTGAGCAGGTTTTCACTGTAAAAGCAAAATGGTATGTTCAAAAGCTGTTGTCCTTGATTGATAAAAGGAAGTAACAAGATGGGCTGCATCCTTCTTGATGCAATGTGTTTAGGTAACCCCTTACTATCTAGCATAGTTATGCAGATTTTTACCATTGGACCATCTTTTTACGAACATGTCCCTTTAACGTCTTAGGTAACATGCTAGCAATACCTCCAAAAACAACCAGACTCTGGTTTGTATTTGCCACTCATAGAAGTGTTTACACAGTATATGGTTTTTCCCTATATCCAGTCCAGGTCGTCCCAAAGTGATGACATGTGGGTATTCCGCCCCCAGAGGGCGGTCGCCTGCAAGATCAAAAGCTGTCGCTCCTCCCGGCCCCCTATAAAAGCAGGTGTCTATCATTTCCCAGTGTTCATCTTGCAGTCTGGCTGCTGAAGATCATTGGATACTCTCTCGTGGAATTTTGGCAGCTGAGTGGGGCCTCCTAGCCCGTTGGCCGCTGCAGACTCCATTACCACTTATCCCGTGGACCCACTATTGCCTCCCAGCCACGGCTGATCGGGACTGTGACGGTAGGGAGAACGAGAATTCTTAGTATATAGTACTTACACTTGGGTTATCCTCCGCCAGATGGCGCTGCACTGCAGAGACATGCAAAACAGGCTCCTCCCGGCCCCTCAAATACCCAGGGACCTCCCACAAATCCCCAGATTTCTCTGCAGTGCTTACTGCGAAGACATGAAGTATCACTCTCTCGCAGGTGAGCGGGGCTATTAAAGCCTGCGGCCCTGTTGGACTATTCCCACCCGTCCTCCTTGTGATGTGCCTCCCAGCCTGGGCTGCGCTGGTCGGGTGAAGGTAGGCAGCACCATGCGTGCTTATGGAGCGCTGCTCCCCCACAGTCCTCCACAAAAGGGTAGGCGGTGTAGGCTGATGGTGAGCCTGTATGGGATGCCCTGCCCGCATTATTGCCCCTCGCCCTGTGTAGCGGTGGGCCCTGTACGAAGGGCCGCCATCCTTCCTCGTTCCCCCTGTAGTCGGGGGGAAAGAAAGGGAGGGGGTGTGCCTGTAGTGTCTGTGTATGATTGCACGTATATGGGTATATGACACTTTGTCTGTCTTTGGACTTTTATATATATATATGGTGTCAGCCGCCGCGCCTTTTTGTGTTTTACTCGTATAACTGCCGGCGCGCGCATTTTTTCCTTCGTTGGATGTTCCACGCCGGGCGACGGCGTTACCTCAGACACCTCTGTGTCCTCATTGGTGATGTTGGACTTCGCGCTCTTCGGGAGGGCGGGGCCTGGTCTGGCGCGCTCCTCGTCATGGCTCGCTTTGGCCCGCCCTTCGAGGTACATGGCGCCATTTTTTCTGTTCGCGCGCAACGCATGGGACGTTCCTGCTTACCGTGGTCCGTAAGTTCCCTCTCGGGCGGCTTACACTCATTGTAGTGTTTCGGTTCTGACACCATTCTTTTCTCATTGTGTCTTTCAGACTGGTGAACACCATTGGCTTCTCCCGGCCCGGTGTATTTGATAGCGGGCCTTGTAAAATTCTCCCACTAAAATCCCTAGCGGGTCTTTGGGGCATCCAGGGTTGCTTATAGCATCAATCCCTGCTGGCATATTGAGCCTAAATAATCACCATATGGAGGCATCTCAGAATTATGTGACCGGGGTCCCCCTGGGACAAGACCGGCTGTGTATGGCGTGTGGACAACCCCATGCTGATGCTGACAGGGCACGGGTCTGCGGACCCTGTGCCGAGCAAGCACTGGCTCTGCAATCAGGCCTGCCAGTGGCTGCACCTCGTTTCAATTCGCCTATCTCCCCATGCTTTAATCTCACTCCTGCTGAGTTGCATACAAGTGGGGATTTGCAGCCTGTTGTGTCTTCTAGACTGCCTACGGCTGAACAGATTATTGCGAGGTGGTCAGAGCGCAAGGGCCCTGGTAAGAAGCGGCACTTGGCGCCTCATGTTACTGTTTTCCCTATGGGAACTGAGGAGTTTACTACTCGGTGTGGTTATAAGGAAGGAGAGCTCTTCTCTGACTCTGGCTCATCTGATGGGCTGGGGAGTCATAACGATTCTGGCCATGAATTCTGGGCCCAGAGTGACACTGATGATCTGTTGATTAAGGTCTTTGAGGTTCTGGCTATCTCACTCCCTGGTGAGGCTCCCAAGCAGAGAGGGAAGCGTTTCCATACAGCAACAGCACGTTTGTAATTTCTGGAGCAGGCACATTTCCAGACTCTTGTGCTCAAGGAATGGGAGTGCCCCAGTAAATTGCCAGGGGTCCCAGGGGACTGGGATAGGAAGTTCCCTTTCCCCCCTTGAGGTGGTTAATTGTTGGTCATCCCCCCCCCCGTTGTGGATGCCCCGATCATAGGGGTTCCTAACCCCCCCTTTATTGCAGCCCCTGCTTATACTACCCTTCGGGATGCTGAGGACCGGCGCATTGATATGCTGGCCTCCCACACCTTTACATGTGCCGGGACGGCGCTGCGCCCGGTCTGTGCCGCGGCTATTACTGCCGTGGCCGCTAGAACCCTAATTAGCAAGATGCTTGCTCGTCCCCCCCGATGATCTCCCCTGGGATGTGTTTAATGCACTCTCCAGTTGTGATATGTTTGTAAAATTTATCCTATTAGTGTTGGATGACACCATTAAAATGTGTACAAGAACTTCTGCCCTTGTGACTATACGTCGCTTGGTCTGGCTGCGACAGTGGGGTGCTGACGATGCTTCTAAAAAGACTCTTACCGGGCTTCCTTTTAGAGGGCTACGCCTGTTTGGGGCCCCTCTAGACCTGTTTGGTAAGAAGGGTAAGTCACCGCAACGCAGGCGGCCGTCTCGGCCCCCTCGGGGCAGGGGCACCCCTCCCCCCCCCCCCCCCCACCATAGTGTTAAACAAGAACCAGGGCTGTCCTTCGCCGGGACTCGCACAGACTCCTGCCCTGGGAGCAGCAGACAACGCCCTGGCCCCTCCGGCGGGGCTAAGCCTAAATCTTCCACCAAGCCCCCTCAAGCATGATGGGGCGCCCTCGCCCGTCTGGGTGAGGGGATGGCTGCGGCACTTTGCTCTTGTCAGGAGGCATCGCACCTCATACTGGTGGATTCAGGTAGTAGTGTCCTCCGGATGCAAGATAGAGTTTGCAAGATTATCAGGTCCCGGGTACTCCTGGTCCCTGCCTCTGTTCAGGTACTGGCGCAGGCCATGCAAGGCCTGCGGGGTCACTTGCAGATTGCCCTTAACAGGCAGAGGCAGGGGCCGCTACACCAACCTTTCCACAGTCCCCCAAAAGGATGGGTCAGTCTTGCCCATTCTGGATTCACAGGTTCTCAGCAATTCTCCAATTACAGGCAGTTTCTGCATGGAAACTCTGAGATGGGCCATCAGCGCCTTGCACCAAGGGGGCTTCTTGCCGTCTGTGGAGCTCTAAGATGCTTATGTTCACATCCCTGTGCCTTCAGGACACTGAGGCTCTTCAGGTTCGTGTTGGAAGTCCAACACTGCAAATTTGTGGCCTTGTTATCTGGCCTCTCTTCAGCTCCCAGAGTGCTCACCCAGGTGCTGACGGGGGTGATGTCTCTGATGAGACCAAGGGGTGTCCGCGCGATGACTTACCTGGACGTCCTTTTTCACTTCCCAGTCTCTACGTCAGGCTAAGTTGGATACCCGGCTGGTGGTGTCCATTGGGAGTCATTTGGAGGGGTGATCAATCACCCCAAGTCCTCATTGTCCCCTTAATTGGTAACTCCATTCCTAGGAATGAATCTGGATTCGGTTCACACGAGAATCTTCCTTTCTCAGCAATAAAGTGGACAATCTGGTTGCATGGGCTCAGTCCCTCATTGCTGTCCCGGTCCCTTCACCAGGCAGGGATGCAGCTGGTGGGCCCGTTGGTGGCTTGCTCAGAAGAGGTCCCTTATGCTCCGTTCCCCTTGGGCCCTTCTGCTACTTCTATTGTTAATACAGGACAGGGATCCAGCATCCCTGGATCAGGGTCTGTGTGCCTTCCCACCTGGTAAGGAGGTCCCTCTTGGAGTGGATGAACTCAAGGAACCTGTCTGGGGGCAGTTCCTTCTTGCCCCTTCCTGGAAACGGTCACCATGGATGCCAATCTATCAGGTTGAAGGGGGGGGGGGGTTTCTTCTGAAACTCCCTGCGATTCTGGGGGAGGTGGGGGCCCTTAGAAAGTCCATACACCTATCAATGTTTGAAACAGTGAGCATTTTCAGTTGGTTCTATCTCGCTTGACTACTCCTCTTCTGTGCCTGCCTGTTTGGGGGCGCTCGGTCTGTCTGACGACAGTGTCCTACATTAATCATTTGGGAGGGGCCTGGAGCAGGAGGACCCTCCAGGAAGTGTCTATGATCCTAATCTGGGTGGAGACAATGTTCCCTGCATATCGGTGATATTTGCTCCGTTGGGGGTCCCTCTGCGACAGGATGTGCTAATCCCTGTGTCACTATGGGGTCCAACCAGTTGTGGATCTGTTGTGTCCCATCGCTATCACAAGCGCTCCGCCCTTGTTTCCCTGTCCCAGGATCCTCTGGCCGTGGTCTGGATGCCTTAGTAACGTCATGGCAGGACATTCTGTTCTGTATGTCTTTTCTCCATTCCCCCTGCTAGGCAGGGTTCTGCGCAAGATTGCTCTGGAAGGGGGACCAGTGATTCTGGTGGCCCCCAGGTGCCCTAGCAGACTGTGGTTTGCAGACGTGGTACCGAGGTCAGTAGTTCTGTACGTTCTGCCAGGAGTGCCAGCGCCGCTCACTCAGGACCCCTTTACGTCACCCAATCTACAGACTCTGACCTAGACGGCCTGACTGCTGAAACATCCATCTTGGTGGAGACAGGCTTATCTGTCTTGGTGATTGAGACTATGGGAAGACTAGGAGCAAGCTTCTTCTTCTTCTTCCATCTGTTATAGGGTATGGCATACCCATATTGATTGGTGTGAGTCTAGGTCTCTTACCTGTTGGGTGTTCTCGGTTCCCAGGGTTCTAGAGTTATTACAGCATGAGTTGGAGTTGGTTCTCCAACTCAGTACTCTTAAGGGTCAGGTTCTGCCCTGGCCGCCTTAATTTAGATGTCTTTTGTTCAGTTTTTCTTGGTCAAGACTTCCTTCTGGGGGTATTCATGTGCGTCCCCCATGTAATCCTATGGTCCCCGTTGGGATTGTATTTGATTCTGTCTGCCTTGCGGGGTTTTTCCCTTGGTCCTATTCAGGATGCTGTCCGGCTGCTCTTACTCTCAAGGCTGTCCTTCTGGTGGCTACTTCGGTCTGTCGTATGTCTGGCGGGCGGCTCTGTCTATCTAGCCCCCATTCTTTGAGATACACCAGGATGGGTGGTGTTCCGCCTGAAGCCGGACTTTCTGCCTAAGGTGGTGTCTTATGTTCATTGTTTCAAGATATTGTTCTTCCTTCCTGCCTTATTCCTAGCAACGCTGAGGAAAGGGTTCTGCGTTCCTTCAACAGGTGTCGACGTTTTCTCCTTGGTAGTTACTGTGTCCTTTAGGAGAACTGATGTTCCTTTGGGCCTACTGCCACTCCATCCTAAATGTGCCCGATCTCGTCTGGTTTCGGGCGTTAGGCGGCTTTTGCCCTGGTCATTACTTGGATGGGATGGTCCCTTCTGGTCCTAGGAAAGGGTTTTTGGCTTCTGCCAAGTCTACTGTTAGCGATTGGATTTGTCAGACTGTTACTCAGGCCTATTCTTCCAAGGGGAAGAATCTTCCTTTTCGCCTTACTTCTTATTTTACTCGTGCTCTTGGTGCCTCTTGGGCTTTGCAGCACCAGGCTTCTGTTGACCTGGTTTGTTAGGCCGCTACTTGGCCTTCTGTTCATACCCTTTCAAAGTTTTGCAAGGTTGATGTTAGGGCCTCAGCTCATGCTGTCTTGCCGCTTGGTTATACATGTGCCAGTGGTTTTAAACTGTCGGCTGTTGTCTTTTTTTGTTGGGGATCCCACCCTACCTTATGGACACTGCTTTTGGATGTCCCAAGTGTAAGTACTATATTCTTGGTGTGCCACACACCCCGCTTCACCTTTAATTCTTCACGATTGGGTTACTCACCGCCAGGTGACGCTGTGCAGAGAGGAAGTCTTGTAATGAGCCCCCTTCCGGCCTATATATACCTGGTACCTCCCACTTTTCACCAGTGTTTTTCTCTCTGCATGACGACAAGACAGAAGATTGAAGTCTCCTGCTTACAGGTAGCCGGGGTCTTACCCCGGCACCCCCTTTTGGTCTATTTCTGCCCGGTTTTTGATTGTTTGTACCTTTATGGTGGAATGTAAGCCTCCCAGCCTAGGCTGCTCACTGGGCAATTGGTAGACGGCACTATAGGTGCCTAGGAGCTTATCTCCTCCACTCGACCCCCTCTTTTGGGGGCAATGCGGCTATCCGGCATGGTGATCCGGAAGTGGGATGCCCCTGTCCCGAGGGTCCCCTTAGCCCCTTACTCTCCCGTTGCGGTCCCTTCTCCCTTCACTATGGGGGGGGGGGGGTAGAGGGATGTGTATTGTGTGTATGGTTTTGCTTATTTCAACGTTGTCAGGCTGCACCGCAAGTGAGTGTGCATATGGCCTGACTTTGATTCCTCCTTATATGGTCGGGTGCTGGGCTTTTGTAAGCCTTACTGGGGCAGGTAAGCAGCCTCACCTGGCGTGGGGCCGTTTTTTTTTTTTTTATCGGTTTGACTGTTTATTTAAAAAGTAATATATTTAATGGAAAAATACTTTTATTTAAAAAAAAAAAAAAAAAAAAAAGAAAAATATATAAGGAGGAAAATCAGAGGCCAGTTTTCTTGCCTCTTCAAAGCACTTGGTGCTGTGTATGTATGTTATATTGCATGTTGCCGTTGGTTTCTGGGGGTTTTACTGTTGGTTTGTTTCTTCCCCACAGATCCTGGGATTCCCTCAATTAGTAGCCTCCCGGTTCTATATTTGCCTGGCTAGTCTCTTTTTCTCCTAAATTGGGACATATTTTTATATTTATATATATATATATATATATATATATATACTTGTATATATATTTAAAAAAAAATAAAAAATTTTTTTATACTATTTATTTTTTAAGGGGGACCTTTATTATCATTAATTAAATCCTCCCTCCCAGGACATTAACATAAAGGGGCATCCCGGGTTGGCTTATGCCTTAAACCCTAAATGTTGCGAATACCATAAATCACCATATGGAGGCTTCCGATATTACCGGAAATGGTTCTTCTGGGCCATCTAGGGTGTGCGGAGGCTGTGGGACTCCGCTCCCAGCTGATGTTTTTGTATGCATTCCTTGTGCAAAGCAGAGTATTGCGCGTCAGTCCGTTGCTCCGGCTGCTGGCCCTTCGCAACTCCCATCATCCCCTACCCCTCCCTCCCTATTCCGGACCCCGCGTGACATTGTCAAGAGTGGAGATTCGCAATCCGAGGTGGCGGCACGGTTGGCCAACCTCGAGAAAATAGTTTCCGTTAAAGCAGGGTTAAAGGCCACTGCGAAACGGAAGCACCTGACTCCTGTACCTCCGGTTTGGTCCGATTGCTCCCTGGACGAGGAGGGAGAATTTTTGGTGGAGTCAGATGAGCCTGCAGATCAGCTTGAGGTTGATGCTATTTGTCTGCGGGGGGTTTTCGTGACACCCCCTCCATTCTTGCTCAAATGTTTGAAATTTTGAATTTAGATCCACCTGAGGCTGTCACCCTGCCAAAGGGTCAGTCGTTTAATGTCCCTCAGCCGCCTTTGGTTTTTCCCAGACAACACCACTTTGAGAAAATTGTGCTCAAGGAATGGGAACATCCCACGCGGTTAACTGGAATTCCTTCCAGTTGGGAGAAACGTTATCCCTTTCCGCCAGAATTGGTGAAGCTTTGGTCGGTTTCTCCTGACGTCGATACCCCTGTACTAGGGCTCTCCAGCACGGCTATGGTGTAGTCTGCTGAGACTACTGCCCTTAAGGATGGTGAGGATCGTCGGATTGACCAGTACGCTCGCCATGGTTTTAGTTACGCCGGCTCAGCGATGCGCCCGGTGTGTGCTTCAGCGCTTCATCTGTTGGCGGTTAGATCTGTAATTCAGGGTCTGTGTGTGGATCTTGATCCCACTTGCAAGGAGCTTATTGCTCTCAGGCAGTGTGAGTCTTTTGTTTCCTATGTTCTGTCCGCTCAGGACGATGCGCTGGCTATGAGTAGCAAGATAGCTGCAATGCTGGTGGCTATTCGTCGGGCAGTATGGCTGCGCCAGTGGTCGGCGGACGCAGCTTCTAAAAAGGTGCTCACAGCTCTCCCCTTTTTGGGGTTGCGGCTGTTTGGTGATAAAATTGATTCAGTTGCCAAAGGTGGTAAAATGCCCCAACGTAAGAAGCCTTGTCGTCCTTTTCGGGGGGCAAGTTCTGGTAGACCTTCCTTTCGGGGATTCAGAGCGGGTAGGGGGGGCTTCCTTTCACGCTACCAGAGGTGCAGGTTGGACTCGGGGGAAGGGCCGTGGCCGTCCCACTCAGTCCTGGGGCACCAAGCCCAAACCTGCTGATAAGCCCGCTCAGCAATGAGGGGCTGCCCTCACCCGTGCGGGTGGGGGGACGATTGCGACACTTCTCCCTGGTTTGGAACCAGAAGGTTCCGGACAGATGGATCCGGGAGATAGTGTCGTCCGGTTACAAACTGGAATTCGAGCCTCGCCCTCCTTCACGGTTCTTTCGGTCTCGGGTGCCCATCGATCCTTTGGCCGCACAGGGGCTCCTGGCGTCGGTAAAGAATCTGTTAGAGATGGCGGTCATCCGGCCGGTACCGCGCTTAGAGAGGGGCCTCGGTTTCTACTCCAATCTTTTCGCAGTCCCCAAGAAGGACGGGTCTGTTCGTCCCGTCCTGGACCTGAAATTACTCAACAAGTTCATTCGTTTTCGGAAGTTTCGCATGGAAACTGCGTACGGCCGTCGGTTCCCTTCGGCAGGGGGACTTCATGACGTCCATAGACATCAAGGATGCTTATCTTCATGTTCCCATCTGCCACGCTCATCAACGTTTTCTTCGATTCGTGATGGAAGATCAGCATTTTCAATTCGTGGCACTTCCGTTTGGCCTTACCTCGGCTCCAAGAGTGTTCACCAAGGTGCTGGCAGGGGTGATGGCCATTTTCAGATCTCGGGGCATTCGTGTCGTACCCTATTTGGACGACCTTCTCATCATGGCTCCGTCACTCAATCAATCGGATACAGACACCAGGATGGTGGTCTCCACGCTGGAAAGCTTTGGTTGGGTGATCAACTTCTCCAAGTCCTCCCTCGCTCCGGCCAGGGTGGTGTCCTTTCTGGGGATGCAGTTGGACTCTCATCAACACAGATTCTTTCTCCCCCAGTCCAGAATTCATCTTATTCAGGAGTTGGCTCGGGTCCTATTTTCCAATCCTCGGCTGTCCATCCATCTGGGGATGAGGCTGGTAGGGTTGATGGTTGCCTCCTTCGAGGCAGTTCCTTTTGCTCAATTTCACACAAGGACGCTTCAGCTTTATCTGTTGGCGTCTTGGGACCGGCAGCCTCGGTCGCTGGATCAGCCCTTCCAGTTGTCCTCCCGGGTCCGGCAGTCCCTCCAGTGGTGGTTGGTCTCGACCAATCTCGTAAAGGGCAGGTCTTTCCTGACCCCTCTTTGGGAAATTGTCACCACGGACGCCAGTCTGTCGGGATGGGGCGGATTCTGGAAGGAGCTGCAGTTCCAGGGGCAGTGGGGGCCGCAAGAGGCCCACTTACCCATCAATATTCTGGAACTGAGAGCCATCCGTCGGGTTCTTGCTCTCCTGACTCAACACGTTCTGGGCCTTCCGGTCCAGGTGCGTTCAGACAATCGAACAGCGGTTGCTTACATCAATCATCAGGGAGGGACTCGCAGTCTGAGTGCTCTCAGAGAGGTGTCCCTGATCCTGACCTGGGCAGAGGCCCATGTTCCTTGTCTCTCGGCGGTATACATTCCAGGAGTGGAGAACCAGGAAGCGGACCGGTTGAGCAGGAGCTCTCCCCGTCTGGGAGAATGGGCTCTCCATCCTCAGGTTTTTCGCTCACTGTGTCTCCGATGGGGGACACCGGAGGTGGACCTGTTTGCCTCTCGTCACAATCACAGGCTCCCGAACTTCGTGTCGCTCTCCCGGGATCCTCTGGCTCTGGCAGTGGATGCCATGTCCCTGAGCTGGGGGGATCTGGGATTTCTATACCTGTTTCCTCCGATATCCATGCTGGGCAGGGTGGTTCGGAAGTTGGCTCTGGAAAGGGTGTCCGCCGTTCTCGTGGCCCCAAGGTGGCCAAGGCGAGTGTGGTTCGCAGACATCGTTCGGCTGGCAGTGGACCAGTTCTTTCTGCCTCTTCGGCCCGATCTGCTCACTCAGGGTCAGTTGTGTTACCCCAATTTACCAGCGCTGGTTTGACGGCCTGGCTGCTGAAACCTCCATCTTGAAGGAGGAGGATCTTTCTGACTCAGTCGTTAAGACTTTGATCAGTGCCCGGAAGAGGTCTTCTTCTATCATCTATTATAGGACTTGGAAGGCCTATATCGCTTGGTGTGAGATTAGATCCTTTCCTTGTAGGGTCTTCTCGGTCTCCAGGATTCTGGAGTTTTTACAATATGGGCTGGTCTTCAGCTAAGTACTTTGAAAGGGCAAGTTTCTGCCTTATCTATCTTTTTTCAGAAGCGTTTTGCGCTTCATTCTTTAGTTAAAACTTTTTTCCAGGGGGTTACGCATGTGCGGCCTCCCAGGAAACCATTACTCCCGGTTTGGGATTTGAATTTGGTTCCTTCTGCTCTACAGGCTCCTCCTTTTGAGCCTCTGCAAGATATTGCTTTGTCTACCCTGACTCAGAAGATTGTCTTCTTGGTAGCTATCACTTCCGGCGTGTCTCAGAGTTGGCGGCCTTGTCTATCCAGGCGCCCTACTTTGAGAGGCATCAGGATAAAGTGGTCTTTCGGTTCAAGCCAGACTTTCTTCCTAAGGTTGTTTCTGCTTTTCATTTGAATCAGGATATTGTTCTTCCCTCCTTGTGTCCAAATCCTAAGAATGACAAGGAGAGGGTTTTGCATTGTTTGGATGTAGTACGCTGTGTTAAGTACTACTTGATTATCACGTCTCCTTTTCGTAAGACAGATGCCTTTTTTGTTATGCCCTGTGGGCCTAAAAAGGGTTTGGCACCAGCCAAATCTGCCATTAGCAAATGGATACGTCAGGCCGTTACTGCGGCCTATTCTGCTAAGGGGAAAGTTCCCCCTTTTCGTATCACTGCTCATTCTACTCGCGCCGTTGGAGCGTCTTGGGCTTTTCAGCACCAAGCTTCTGTTGAACAAGTTTGTAAGGCCGCCACTTGGTCTTCTGTTCATACTTTTTCTAAGTTTTACAAGGTTGATGTGCGAGCCTCAGCAGATGCTGTTTTTGGCCGCAAAGTTCTGCAGACTGCAGTCATTTAAGTTATGCTTCACCTGGCCTTGAGTTGCCCATCCCTTGTGGACACTGCTTTTGGATGTCCCAATCGTGAAGAATTAAAGGTGAAGCGGGGTGTGTGGCACACCAAGAATAATACCATTTTGTGAGTACTCACCTGAAAAATGGATATTGTTGGTGTGCCACACACCCCGCTTCACTCCCGCCCTTTTCGGTATTCCGAATCCTTTATATGGTGAAGCTTTTATTTTTATTGATATTGATTTATTTGGAGGTTACCGTTAAAATACTGGTACCTTGTCTTTCTGCTTTTTAATACACTGGTGATAAGTGGGAGGTACCAGGTATATATAGGCCGGAAGGGGGCTCGTTACAAGACTTCCTCTCTGCAACAGCGTCACCTGGCGGTGAGTAACCCAATCGTGAAGAATTAAAGGTGAAGCGGGGTGTGTGGCACACCAACAATATCCATTTTTCAGGTGAGTACTCACAAAATGGTATTATCTGGAGCAGGACGTACTGTATACTAAGAATAATACAATTCTGTGAGATACTCACCTGTGGAATTGATATTATTTGTATACAGTACGTCCTGCTCCACCCCACCCTGGTTTTTGCATTTTTCTGGATCCCCTGTATGGTGATTGTTACCATTGTTATAGTTACCAGTTTTGTTGGTTAATTCTCCCGGCTTCTTATTCACTGCTTTTCAATGCTGGGGATTTGTGGGAGGTCCCCGGGTATTTGAGGGGCCGGGAGGAGCCTGTTTTGCATGTCTCTGCTGTGCAGCGCCATCTGGCCGAGGATAACCCAAGTGTAAGTACTATATCTGGAGCAGGATGTACTGTATACAAATAATATCAATTCTACAGGTGAGTATCTCACAGAATTGTATTTTTTGGCGAGACAGTCACCTTACTTTTACTCTTGCGCACTTTTATACTTACCTCCCTCGAGTATGACTCCTGCTCCCCTCCATCCTTAGGCTGATATGCTGTGAGGGGGGGGTGCCGCTCACGCGGTTGCAAGGTCGCCACTTCTCCCTGACAGGCGGCGGAGGTGCGTGCACGCGCCTCACAGTCTTGGGGCAGGCCTTCTCTTTCTGGGGCAGGCGCACGTTTTCGCGCCGCCGGGGCCGCACGATTACGCTTTTCGTGTCACCGCCGTACGGCCGGCCCCTCAAGGAACGCGCCGAGCTGCTGGTCTGCGCCATCTTGCCTGCTGCCTTTCCTTGTCCTCCTGCCTGGGACCCCTCCAGTTTGCTGCTGGCTACTGTCGGTGTCATGAGTCCCTCTTGCTATTATCATTGTTTTCTTAAGTATGCGCATGTGCTGTGGGATACTGATGGCCGCTTTTTGCTTGTGTCTTTTAGGTGGGCCCATTGATTGATTGAGGGTTGTGGTTCCTCCCGGTCCCCCCCCCTCTCTCCCCTTTATTAAGAGGGATCGCATAAGAGGGACTTTATAAGAGGGCTAATTAGGTTTGGGCCGTCAGTGCCTTGTAACATGCATACTAATCTTTTTCTAATCACCATAATGGAGGCATCTGGGGATAGTGAGCTAGGGGCCCCATCTGGGCGGGTGAAGCTCTGCCCCTTGTGCAGTGCATGCCCTCTGGGCAGATTCAGCACTGTTTGTACCACTTGCGCCAGGAGCGTCATTTTGGACCATGATCGGACGGGCTTACCTGCCCCTAGTCAGTCAGTGCCTGCGGCCTCTCCAGAACCCCCGCTGCTGCACTCAGCCCCCAGCGAGGGGGAAGCCAGCCGGGGGTCCCATGTTGATTTGGCTTACCGAGTGGCATGTCTCGAGAGACAGATCTCTCGAACGGCGCCTAAGAAGGCGTCGAGTAAGAGACGGCACATCTAGCCCATTTTTTTCGGACAATGATGATGATCTTTTTGAAGGTCTGGCCTCTGTGGAGGAAGGTGAGTTGCCAGATGATTCCCGTTCCACTGTGGATTATTCTGCTGGCGATGACAGTGTGTCTGTTTCCTCCTCGGATGAGGATGCGTGGCTCCCTGATGATACAGAGAAATTGCTTGCTTCAGTTTTTGAGACTTTGCACATTGTCCCTCCAAGAGCGGCTAAGAGGAAGCAGGGTGATTTGTTTCGGCCTGAAAGACAGAGGCGAGTCTTTCCAGAGCAGGCCCATTTTTCTAATGTGATTTTCAAGGAATGGGAAAGACCTAACAAGCTACCGTCAGTGCCTAAGTGCCTGGATAGGCGGTATCCCTTCCCTGAGGAGCTGGTCCGGCTATGGTCTCGTCCTCCTGAGGTGGATTCCCCGTGTCGGAATTGTCCAACACTACTGTTACGTCTTCACCCGATGCAGCTTCCTTACTTGATCCAGCTGACAAGCGCATGGATCAGCTGGTCTGTCATGCCTTCACCTTTGCTGGTGCCTTGTTTCGCCCTGTGTGTGCCGCGGCTTTTGTCTCCCTGGCCATCAGAAAGAAGGTGAGATGTCTTGTAGATAACGCTAAGTCTTGCAAAGGAGCGGAGGAGTATAAAGACCTCAAGGCTTGCGTGGATTTCATTGCCTTTGTTGTCTCTGCCATGGACGATGGTGTCCGGCTTGGTGTCAGGATTTCGGCACTGCTTGTTGCGCATCGCTGCTCGCTCTGGTTGCGGCAATGGTCGGCTGATGCCCCAAAAAGTCGCTCACTAGTACCCCCTTCGTGGGGCACAGGTTGTTCGGGGAGCATCTGGACCTCCTGGTCAAGGATGGTAGACTCCCTCAGCGACAGAAGCCCGCGTGGACCTTTTGGAGCGCATCTGTCTATCGTTCCTTTCGAGGAGGAAGAGGCTCTTCATTTTCAGGAGGCCGCAGAGATACCTGGGGAAGAGGTAGGTCCCGCGGCCGACCCAATCCCGCTTGGGGAACAAAGTCCAAGGCCCCTCAGGCATGAGGAGGCGCCCTCACCCATCCGGGTGGGGGGACAGCTTCTGCTATTTGCTCATATCTGGAGACGGATCGGTGGATTCAGGAGGTGGTGTCCTCCGGTTACAAAATAGAGCTGGCAGTCAGGCCGCCCTTAAGATTTGGCTGTGCAACACCTCCTGCGGTTAGGTGTGATTTGTCCTGTACCTCGTCAGGAACAGGGTCAAGGCTTCTACTCAACAGGTTTGTCAGAGTCAGACATTTCCGCATCAGGGATGCTTATCTGCACATCCCGATATTCCAGGGGCATCAGAGGTTCCTGAGGTTTGCTCTGGAGGATCAGCATTACCAGTTTGTGGCACTGCCATTCGGGATATCCTCAGCCCCCCGTGTCTTCACCAAGGTGCTGGCGGGCATCATGGCTATCCTGAGGAATCGGGGCATTTGTGTGTTGCCCTATCTGGTCGATTTGCTGATTGCGGCTCAGTCTCTTCAGCAGGCCGAGAGCAATACCCGGACGGTGTTATCCACTCTCGAGTATTTCGGCTGGGTAGTCAGTTACCCAAAGTCTTCTGTCCCTCCCTCAACAGTGAGGTCCTTCCTGGGCATGTTAGACACCTCTTAGGTCAAGGTATTCCTGCCACAGCAGAAGGTGTTGGGCCTCCAGACGCAGTTGCAGGCCTTGCTGTCTTGTCAGCGGCCATCGATCCGTCTGGGGATGAGACTGGTGGGCCTAATGGTGTCATGCTCCGAGGCAGTGCCCTTCGCCCAGTTTCACATGAGACCTCTTCGGTTGAACCTGTTGACCGGCTGGGACCAGATGCAGGAGTCGCTGTAACAGGAATTTTCACTGTCCCCCCCCTGGCCAGACAGTCCCTCTTTGTGCTGGCTGGACTCCAGGAACCTATTGGTGGGCAAGTCCTTTCTGATTCCCCAGTGGGAGATAGTTACCGCAGAAGATCCAGGGTCAGTGGGGTCCGCAGGAGAACCGCCTACCCATCTCCTGGAGCTGAGAGCGATCCGGTTGGTGTTTCTTCGCTTGACTTCCCATTTAAGGGGTCGTGCGGTTCAGGTTCCCTCGGACAATCAGATGGCTGTCGCCTACATCAATCACCAGGGCGGGACTCGGAGCAAGTGAGCCCTCAAGGAGGTGACCCAGATTCTGACTTGGGCAGAGGAGAATGTTCCCTGCATCTCTGCGGTTTACATCCCCGGGGTAGAAAACCAGGAAGCAGACTCCCTGAGCAGGAGAGCCTCACGCCTGGGGGAATGGTCTCTCAGCAACATGATCTTTCACGCTCTGTGTCTCCGCTGGGGTAAGCCGGACCTGGACCTGTTTGCGTCCAGACACAATCACAAGCTCCCAAGGTTTGTCTCCTTGTCAAGAGATCCTCTGGCCATGGCCACAGACGCTCTGACAATTCATTGGACGGAGTTAAGCCTCCTTTATGAATTCCCTCCGTTTCCACTCCTGGGCCGAGTGCTGTGCAAGATAGCCCAGGAAGGGGTACCAACCATCCTGGTGGCTCCTCGCTGGCCGAGAAGGAGTTGGTTTGCGGACATAGTTCAGATGTCAGTGGATCACTACATCATGCCCGATGACCCAGGGCTTCTCACTCAGGGGTTGCTGCGGCACCCCTATTTACAGACACTGGCTTTGATGGCCTGGCTATTGAGACCTCAATCCTGACGGAAAAGGTGCTGTCGGCCACGATTGTGCATACCATGATACAGGCACGGAAGAAGTCTTCTTCCATGATATACTACAGAGTTTGGTACGCCTACATTGCTTGGTGTGAGTCCAAGAGTCTCCCTTGCCACACATTCTCTATTTCTAGGATTCTGGAGTTTTTACAACACGGCTTAGACTCCAGCTGAGCACCCTCAAGGGCCAGGTCTCGGCCTTAGCCATCTTCTTCCAGAGATCCATTGCTAATCATAGGTTGATCAAGACCTTTTTCCAGGGAGTCACCCATGTCCGGCCACCACATAAGTCAGTATTACTGGTGTGGGACTTGAATTTAGTACTATCTGCTCTTCAGGGTCCTCCCTTCGAACCATTGTGTGATGCGGCATTGCCTATTTTGACTCTCAAAGTGGTCTTTTTGGTAGCGATCACCTCGGTGCGTCGCGTGTCAGAGCTGGCCGCTCTTTGTATGTAGCCTCCCTACTTTGAGCGGCATAAGGATAAGGTGGTTTTTCGCTTTAAACCTGATTTTTTGCCTAAGGTTGTTTCTCGCTTCCACCTTAATGAGGAAGTTGTCTTACCTTCTTTGTGTCCAACACCGACTAAGGAAAGGACCCTCCATGCCTTGGATGTGGTCAGAGCCATTAAGTATTACCTGGTTGCGACTGAATCCTTCAGGAAATCGGTTTTGCTCTTTGTCTTAACAGAGGGCTCTAGGAAAGGTTTGCCACCAGCCAAGTCCACTCTCAGTAAGTGGATCAGACAGGCGGTGGTGCAAGCATATTCTGCCAAAGGGAAGGAACTCCCTTTTCGTATTACAGCTCATTCTACTAGAGCTATTGGTGCCTCCTGGGCTTTTCAGCACCAGGCATCTGTTGAACAGGTTTGTAAGGCCGCCACTTGGTCTTCAGTTCATACCTTTACAAAGTTTTACAAGGTTGATGTTAGGGCCTCAGCTGATGCTGTCTTTGGCCAAAAGGTGCTTCAGGCGGTAGTGAAATGAACTACATGCTGTTCCGCCCTGGGTCCCGCCCTAATGGACACTGCTTTTGGATGTCCCACATCTCATCACTTTGGGACGACCTGGACTGAATATAGGGAAAAATAAAATTCTGTGAAACTCACCTGTAGAATTATTTTTGAGTATATCCAGTCCAGGTCGTCCCACCCCGCCCTTGTTCATTATCTCTTGTTTGCCTGTTATGGTGATTACCATTTTTATTCTGGGGCTTGTTGTCCTTAAGTTTTTTGTTGGAGAGAGTACTTGCTGAAGCTGTGTGAAGTAATATGGTTTCTTGGCCTCCCGGCCTGTCTCCTCTTTACTGCTTTTTAACCACTGAGAAATGATAGAGACCTGCCTTTATAAGGGGCCGGGAGGAGCGACAGCTTTTGATCTTGCAGTCGAGCGCCCCCTGGGGGCGGAATACCCACGTCATCACTTTGGGACAACCTGGACTGCATATACTCAAAAACAATTCTACAGGTGAGTTTCACAGAATTGTATTTTTATTGAGTGCAATGCTTGATGGTGAGCCAGTCATAATCATTTAGTCCATATTGTGCTGGTGGCATCTCTTAGGCAGTTGTTCAATGGAGATTTAACTGGATTAAGCCACTTTTTGTAGCAGATATATAGTTTTGCATTTGGTCTCTTTCGTGCATCAGTCCAGGAATCCTTAAGTGTTTGACTTGAAATTAAAATTCCTTAATTGAAATTCTTCCTTACAGGTTAACCACTGGGTTCTTTAACTACCCGATGAGTAAGGTGGCAGGAAAGAGTGGAAAGGCCTTCAGTTGGGATTTCTAAGAGAACTTTCTATTAACCACTAGGCTGGTCATTGATTGCAATTAATTGGATGATGGTGAAATATATTGCCCTGGCAGTTGAAGTTAAGTGGGACCTATGGCTGAAGGATTGTTCAGGGATTGCTGTAGATAGGAAGAACTTGGTATTGGCTATAGGCAATTCTGGAGACCAAGTTGTCTTTTGAGGAAGAAGAATATATCTGCTCTCAAACTTGCAATACAATGTGTTCTTCCAATTTTTGTTGTGTCCAAAAGGGGTGCATCTTTGCAGTCATGTTTGGACCTGAAGAAATTGAAACTTTGTTTGCAAATGGTCTGCGTGAAATCTCTCTGATCTGTTGTTGGCATTACTAGTGCATTGGGGGGGGGGGGGGTGGAGATCTATAGACATAGATGCATATTTATATGTTTTTGCATTTGTATGACGCATCTGGGGTTCTTCAGATTTGCATCAGAAGATTTTGTTGCCTTCCTGTTTAACCTGGCCATGGCATCCAGAGTTTTTACTGGTGACAATCGTCCTCCTTCTCATTGTCCAAGACTTTTATTATGTGGTGTGCCACACACCCCGCTTCACTTCTTAAATATTCATCACTTCATGGGTTAATCCACCGCAGGTGACGTAGTGCAGAGAGGAAGTCTTGTAACGAGCCCCCTTCCGGCCTATATATACCTGGTACCTCCCTTCAATCACCAGTATTTTTTCTCTCTGCTTGCTGACAAGTCAGAAGTTGGAAGTCTCCTGCTTACAGGTAGGCCGGGGTATTCTTACCCCGCCACCCCCCTTTTGGTCTATTTCTGCCCGGTTTGAGTTTGTATACCTTTATGGTGAAATAGGAAGCCTCCCAGCCTTGGCTGCTCACCGGGCAAATGGTAGATGGCACTTTAAGTGCCTAGGAGCTTATCTCCTACCGCTCGACCTCATGCGTGGGGCAATGCGGCGAACCGGCATGGTGATCCGGAAATGGGATGCCCCTGTCCCGAGGGTCCCCGTAGCCCCTTTTTCTCTCGTTGGGGGGGTGGTGAGGGTGCTTTAGTATGTGTGTTTCACTGTATCACTGCATGTTAACATATATGTCATGTTTATACATTCACTGTAGCATGTGTATATTTTGGGTCTGCTTTAGGGCAGCTTGCGCTGGGTATGGGCTGGCCACCTCTCTGGCAGTTGGTTGCTTGTGGCCCCCTACCCCCTCTCCTCGCCTGGCATTCATTGAGCTTTGTCAGCACATGCGGTTTTTACCCTCCCCCCTCCGCTGCCTGGACGCGCGTGCTGTGATCAGCTGTAAAGTGTTCCAGCTGATCAGCGTAGGGGAGGGGGGGCGGGCCCGCTGACGCGGCGCCGGGGGCGCCCAGCGTCCCAGCTTCCTTCAAAACAGGAAGGCACGTGGGCGCACGGCCGCACTTTGTCTTCTGCCAGCTCATGGCTGCTGGCTGCAGGCTTACCGGCTGATTGCGGTACAGGTAAGCGGCCCCTCCCGTTGGGGCCGTTAAATGGGAGATATTGTTTAATAATACAGTGAGAAATCACTATTATCAAGGGGGCGTCATTTAAGGGCACTTGGTGCCATACTTATATGTTATACACATGTGAAGGATCTTATGGTTGTTTTCTTGCCTTGCAGATCCTGGGATCCCTGCTTTTGCTAGCCCTCCGGCTCTATGTGCCTGGCTAATTATTGGGATTGATTTGAATGTTTATATACATAGACTATATATAAGTATATATATATATAGTTTCTATTAAAGGGGACCTAAACTTTAAAAAAAAAAAAAAAAATTTATAAATCCTCCCTTCCGGGACATTACTAAAATAAAGGGGGCATCCCGGGTCGGCTTATGCCTTAAAAGTCCCATTATTGCGAATACCATAAATCACCATATGGAGGCTTCCGTAGATTCCGGAAACGGTTCTGCTGTTCCGTTTGGGGGGTGCGTAGGTTGTGGGGTTCCACTCCCAGCTGATGATATCTTTATTTGCATCCCTTGTGCAAAACAGACTATTGCGCGCCAGTCCGTTGCTTCGGCTGCGGTGCCATCGCATCCTTCATCATCTCCTACCTCTCCATCCCTATTCCGGACCCCGCATGACACTGTCAAAAGTGGGGATTCGCATTCCGAGGCAGCAGCACAGCCCTGCCCCCGGAAAATGATGCCCGTTAAAGCAGCGTTTAAAACCGCTACAAAACGAAGACTCCGGTACCTTCGGCTCCACAGGACCAGTTTTGTGAACCTGTGGAATGGTCCGATGGATCCCCTGACGAGGATGAACTCCCGTCGGAGTCAGATGAGCCGACAGGTCAGCATGTGGCTGATGAGATCGGCGATTGGTCAGAGGGGGTTGTTTTTGACACCCCCTTCATTCTGGCTCAAATGTTTAATATTTTGAGTTTAGATACGCCTGAGGCGGCCGCCCCGCCAAAGGGTCAGTTATTTAAAGAGCCTCAGCCGAGTTTGGTTTTTCTCAGACAGCACAACTTTGAGAGGGTGGTTCTTAAGGAATGGGAACATCCCACACGGTTATCTGGAATTCCTTCCAGTTGGGAAAAGCGTTATCCTTTTCCACCAGAATTGGTGAGGCTGTGGTCTGTCCCTCCGGACGTCGATACCCCTGTACTAGGACTCTCCAGCTCGGCTATGGTACAATCTGCTGAGACCACTGTCCCCAAAGATGGGGAAGATCGCAGGATTGACCAATACGCTCGACATGGTTTTATCTATTCCGGGTCAGCATTGCGCCTGGTATGTGCTTCAGCCCTTCTTCTATTGGCAATTAAGTCCCTAATTCAGGGGCTATATGAGGATCTTGATCCCGCTTGCAAACAGTTCACTGCACTTAAGCAGTGTGAATCTTTTGTGGCTTATGTCCTGGCCGCTCAGGACGATGCGCTGACTATGAGTAGCAAGGCGACAGCTATGCTGGTGGCTATTCGCAGGTCAGTATGGCTGCGTCAGTGGTCAGCAGACACGGCTTCCAAAAAGGTACTCACAGCCCTCCCCTTTTTGGGGTTGCGTCTGTTTGGGGAGAAAATTGATTCAGTCGCAAAAGATGGTAAGATGCCACAACGCAAAAGGCCTCGTGGTCCCTTCAGGGGGACAAGTTCCGGTAGGCCTTCCTTTCAAAGGTTCGGAGCGGGAAAAGGTACGTCCTTTCCCGCTACCAGTGGCGCAGGTTGGACTCGGGGGAGGGGCCGTGGCCGGCCCACTCAGTCCTGGGGCACCAAGCCCAAGCCTGCTGATAAGCCCACTCAGCAATGAGGGGCTGCCCTCACCCGTGCGGGTGGGGGGACTATTGCGACACTTCTACCATTGGAACCATGTGGTTCTAGGCAGATGGATCCAGGAGGTAGTGTCGACAGGTCACAACCTGGAATTCGAGTCTCACCCTCCCTCGCGGTCCATTCAGGGGTTGGTTCATCCCGGCCTGAACTCTCATCAAGACGCTGCGTGTCTTTCTTTTGCCCAAATTCGCACAAGAACACTTCAGCTATTTCTGCTAGCGTGTTGGGTCCAGCAACCTCTGTTGTTGGATCAGTCCTTCCAATTGTCCTCCCGTGTACGGCAGTTCCTCCTGTGGTGATTGGTCTCGACCAATCTTGTATAGGGCAGGTCTTTCCTGACCCTCCCTTGGAGAGGTGTTACCACGGACACCGGTCTGTCGGGATGGGACAGATTCTGGAAGGAGCTGCGGCTTCAGGGGCAGTGGAGGCCCCACTTACCCATCAGAGAAATGTCCCTGATCCAGACATGGGCAGTGTTCCATGTTCCCTGTCTCTCGGCGGTTTACATTCCAGAGGTGATGGAACAGGTAGCGGACCGGTTGAGCAAGTGCTCTCCCCGTCTGGAAGAATAAGCTCTCCATCCTCGGGTGGTTCTCTTATTGTGTCTCCAATGGGAGACTCCGGAGGTGGACCTGTGGGCCCCTCATCTCTATCTCAGGCTCCCGAGCTTCGTGTCTCTCTCCCGGGCTCCTCCGGTTCTGACAGTGGACGTCAGGTCCCTGAACTGAGGAGCTCTGGGATTTCTATACCTGTTTCCTCCGTGGCCCTTGCTGGGCAGAGTTCTTCAGAAGTTGGCTCTGGAAAGGGTGTACGCCGTTCTCATGGCCCCAAAGTGGCCAAAACGAATAAGGTTCGCAGACATCGTTTGGCTGGCAGTGGACCAGTTCATTCTGCCTCTTCGGCCCGATCTGCTCACTCAGGGTCAATTGTGTTACCTCAATTTACCATCGCTGGGTTTGATGGCCTGGCGGCTGAAACCTCCATCCTGAAGGAGGAGGGTCTTTCTGATTCAGTCATTAAGACTCTGATCAGTGCCCGGAAGAAGTCTTCTTCCGTCACCTACTATAGGACTTGGAAAGCCTATATCACTTGGTGTGAGATAAGATCTTTTCCTTGTAGGGTCCTTTCGGTCCCCAGGATTCTGGAGTTTTTACAATCAGGGCTGGACTCTGGTCTCCAGCTAAGTACATTGAAAGGGCAGGTCTCTGCCTTATCTGTCTTTTTTCAGAAGCTTGTTGCGCTTAAACCTTTAGTTAAAACTTTTTTCCAGGGGGTTACGCATGTGCGGCCTCCCAGGAAACCATTACTCCCTGTTTGGGATTTGAATTTGGTTCTTTCGGCTCTTCAGGCTCCTCCTTTTGAGCCTTTGCAAGATATTGCTTTGTCTACCCTGACTCAGAAGATTGTCTTCTTTGTAGCGATCACTTCTGTCCGGCGTGTCTCAGAATTGGCGGCCTTAACTATCCAGGCGCCCTACTTCGAGAGGCATCGGGATAAAGTGGTCTTTCGGTTCAAACCAGACTTTCTTCCTAAGGTTGTTTCTGCTTTTCATTTGAACCAAGATATTGTTCTTCCCTCCTTGTGTCCTAATCCTAAGAATGACAAAGAGAGGATGTTGCATTGTTTGGATGTAGTACGCTGTGTTAAGTACTACTTGATTATCACGTCTCCTTTTCGTAGGACGGATTCCTTTTTTGTTGTGCCCCATGGGCCTAAGAAGGGTTTGGCACCAGCCAAATCTGCCATTAGCAAGTGGATACGTCAGGCTGTTACTGCGGCCTATTCTGCTAAGGGAAGAGTTCCCCCTTTTCGTATTACTGCTCATTCCACTCGCGCTGTTGGGGCGTCTTGGGCTTTTCAGCACCAAGCTTCTGTTGAACAGGTTTGTAAGGCCGCCACCTGGTCTTCTGTTCACACTTTTTCTAAGTTTTACAAAGTTGATGTGCGGGCCTCAGCGGATGCTGTTTTTGGCCGCAAAGTTCTGCAGACTGCAGTCATTTAAGTTATGCTTCACCTGGCCTTGAGATGCCCTTCCCTTGTGGACACTGCTTTTGGATGTCCCATGAAGTGATGAATATTTAAGAAGTGAAGCGGGGTGTGTGGCACACCAAGAATAATACCATTTTGTGAGTACTCACCTGAAAAATGGATATTGTTGGTGTGCCACACACCCGCCCTTTTCGGTATTACCGAAGCATTTATATGGTGAAGCCCTTGTTTATTTATATCAAAATTAATTTTGGAGGTTACTGGTGGAATACTGGTACCTTGTTTTACTGCTTTTTGAATATACTGTTGATTGAAGGGAGGTACCAGGTATATATAGGCCGGAAGGGGGCTCGTTACAAGACTTCCTCTCTGCACTACATCACCTGCGGTGGATTAACCCATGAAGTGATGAATATTTAAGAAGTGAAGCGGGGTGTGTGGCACACCAACAATATCCATTTTTCAGGTGAGTACTCACAAAATGGTATTTTCTTGATATCCAGTTAGAGTACTTTAATCAATCATCATGGTGGCACCAGGGGCAATGTATATTGCTAAACTGATATTGAATAAACTGATATTGCCCTGGACAGAAATCCATGTGCCAGCTCTTCCAGCAGTTCAATTCTGGGGAACGAAAACATGACTGTAGATTTTCATGGAAGGCAGCAGCTATGCCACGGAAAGTGAGAGCTAAATCATAGTTTTCAACTCTTTTTGCAAGCTTTGGGGGATCCCAGAAGTTGATCTGTTTACATCCGAACACAACAGGACAAGGCTTTTTCAGCATTCAGTATAGTGTGCCCACAGATACACGTACACACTATTTCTGTTTGGCTTTATAAACTATAAATACAAATGCAACCAGTTGGTACTCGTAGGTACTTTGTATTATATTTAATCTGTCCTCTGCCTTCACTACTGCCCTCCACACCCCTCTGCATTACATTAACTTACCGTCTTGTTCGAAGGTTACACTTATAGACCAATGGAATGCATGGTAAATTCTTGCCTGAATCAAAAGTGTCCAAATTAAGAGTTATTTCATTTAAAGGTTGTAGTTGGAGCAGTCAAATTTCCACTGGACAAAATAAACCCAACATACTGGCTTCAACTATATGCACAAGTATAATGAACTAGAGCTCCCTAGAGGAGTAGCAACTTACTTACATCAATATGCCACAAAGGCGCATCATGTGGACAAGATTGATAACTTGTTATTGGCTGTCTCGTTACTGGGTCTCAGGATTCTGCAGACTGATTTAATTCGTTTTCTGTTGCAGCCATTGTCATATTTTATTTTAACCATAAACTCACCTTGATACTAACTACTTTGGGACATCCCACTGTCATGAATAAAGGAGAACCTAAGCTTGTGTCCTCCACATGATGCGGAAGAGAGATTTGAACACTTACCCTAAATGCTCGCTCTGCTGCATAGGTGGAAAACATAAGTACCACCCAGTTTCATGGCTATATATTTTGGCTTTTTGGTGTATTTCACAATTGTCTGGGTGTTTAGTTTCTAAGATTGTAATTTATTTATTTATTCCTTATGGTTTGGTACAAATTTGCTGATGTCGTGAAGGAATGGGCTGAAACAGCTTAATTGACAGTGAAGGGGTTTCTAGAATTTGATTGTCTAGGGATGGTGGCACAAGCATATTATAAATGTCCTTGAACGGCAGTTTTCCTGTACCTGTGGCACTGGAAGAAGTTTCTGATTGAGGCATCGGTCAAAATCCAGAATCCAGTCAGAGTGCCATAGCAATGGCATATGCCAGTCACCAGGGAAGTACCAAAAGCAGGTTGTAATAGCAAAAGCAACTGCAATCCTCTGCAATCATCTGCTATCTCCCGGTCCACAGGGGAGTTGTGGATGATTCATTTGACATACAATCCTGTGACAGAGTAGCAAAATAATTTCTCAATATCCTCTGTAGATTGGCAGACCTCTAAGCTGAGCATACAGAGCTTAGCTTCTGGTATGGGACAAGTATGGAGTTGATTTTTCTTTAACCTTCAAATTGGGCTTCGTGAAGGAGATTTTTTTTCAGTCCACTATAAGTGCTATGGGAATGTTAATGATACCGATAAAGAGGGTTATGGTGTACTACCTTTTTTTCCCACCTGGCAATGGTTCTTGGCTTAATTTGCCACCCATTATTCGGTGCGAAGTGTTCTTTTTGAGCTGTATCCCCTCATGAATATCAGGAGAGTCATGTTATGGTCAGTACACTAAAATACATTACCAACCCTGTCCTGACTTTTCCTCTGGCTGCTTGTACTTATTTCTTCGAATAATAGTCAGTGTTGCTCCTTCCCTGCTTTGCTTTCTCATCTAAACAAGATATTTGAATTGAAAAAAACTGAAAAAGTGTGCAAATCTAGTTGTGTTTCTCTAATAAAAGAGAATTGTGATTCTTAAATTGTTGTGATTAACTTTTAAAAGGACATTCCAGGCAAATGGTTAATTTAGCCTGTGTTCTGCTCTACCCATGCTGGCTGCGAGGGGGTCTTTCAGCATGCTTTATTTTTTTTGACAATCCTATTGAACTCCCTTTTGCTGTGCCTACTCGTGTATGTGCTGCTGTCTGAATGTGAAGGTCTATTAGAAGTGAAATTCACTGAGAGGGATGGAGTATGGGAAATCGGCAAGTTCAATAGGGTTTTTCAAGGAAGCAAAGTGTTGGTGAATAAAAATTACAGCCCATTACAGCCAACATGGGGATAAAAAAGCAAGCTTATTTAACCCATTATTAAAAATGGTTTGAGATAAAAGCGGGGGCCTGAAGTAAGCTGGTTTGACCACAGGGTTATATAGAGGTGTTAATATAGGAGTGAAAGGAATTGACCATGTAAGATCATTCATTTTTATATACCTGGCAAGTGCCTATACATACATTATATGAACACAATTAACTTCTATTTTTTTTTTTTTGCTTTTTCTTAGCTTAGCTTTGATGATGCTGCTGACCAGCCAAGTTTCCCTCTGTCCAGAACTGTTTCCTGTGACCAACCAGGGCAACCGCAGGTGACGTCAGAAAGATTGGGTGTCTGCCAAGCGATCTACTCTACTAAGAAAAAGAAACGTTTCTTCTCTAAAGGGAGAAAGCTCTTTAAAAAGTTAGGTTCCTCTGGAAAAAACGTGTAAATAAGGCCTGGCCTGCCAAGCTGTCATACAGCAATAATTAAACCATTGTGGAAAAGGACACACGTTTTGTGTCTGCTACTGTCCATCTGCTGGCCTGTCTGGGATTGGTCAGTATTGCCACATGTACATAATTTTAATTGTTAAATGGCCTGAGAGCGGTTTCTTGTTGTCTGTGACAGCAAGAGACTTGCATGAATGTACTTGATGGGCTTATGGGAACATAGCGGGGACATTGGATTGAAAGCATTCATACACAAAAGCGCGACAGCAGGAAACCACAAGTTTGTATCTGCCAAGCCTCTCCGTGTTACCTGGTTTCCTCTGCTCGTCACTTGTGCACTTGTTAGGTGCCCATGCCTTGTAGGACATCATGGAATGTTTGCACTATGTTTTCTCCTTCACTTTATACCATGTTTTGGGAATTGTTGTGCAGGAATCCATATTTCTGCAGCAACTATTTAACGCCATATAGGAGTGAAGAAAAGCCAAACTTGCAACCTTGGAAAGACTTAATATTCCTTTTTTCCAGAAAAAAAAAGCTTTGTTATATTGTGTGCATGTTGGAAAACCCTGAATGTTCATATGCCTTATTTTATCTGGTTAAGTATTTTATTTGTCTGCTGTGAGCAGATACTGGAGGTGTTGGTTATATGCCAAGGTGGTGTGTGTGTAAATGGCAAATTTGTGCGTCTTGTTTCATTGTCACTGTTGCTCCCATTCCTTCCCAGCATCAGAGCCATTACTGTGTGAAACTGTGACCAACATTTTGTACCACAGGGCCAGCATTTTGACGTTTTCATTGTTCATGTTATTTATTTTGCATGTTTGAAAAGAGGAATAAATAAATTTGTTTTGAAGGATTGGGTTGACACCCATAAAATGTTTCAAAATTTTAAGCAACGCCTATTGGTGTTGCAACATGTTCATTGTTTACAAATGCAAATACATTTTATTATAATAAAGTATATTTTCACTACAATGTTTGCTGTTATGTTTTAATGTATGAGTGTTTTGTTTGCCACATTTAAAGACCCACACACTAAATAGCTGATATCTATTTACTAAATGGGTAAATGGTCCTTGGTTGATGATGTCCTCCTAAAGAGAAGCTCCATGTCACGTCCTATAAACAATAAAAAATCAGCACTGTAACGTATTTACAATTAAGCTTTTCTATCAGACTTCAAATTAACCCTTTCAGTGCCAAGACCTACAATACCTATGGGCTCAGGGGATAAAAACCCCACTTCACCCCGTTAACAGGAGCACCAATAATATAAGCACAGAGTAGTGACAAAATATTACATATTTTATTAAAAAACAAACAACAGCATACAATCACAAAACCAACACATTAAAAACACTGCAAATCCCCTAATGCTTCCAGTGCTGACAATATAAATGCAGCAATCAGTAACTGGGTAACTCCTTAATTCTCAACATGTAAGGACTAAAATAAGTAAACAATTTTGTGCCGGCACAAAAAACACGGTTTCTTCTATAACCTGTCTGACCTCAATCTCAAATAGTACTAAAGTGACAGTGCTTAAAGTGCAAAAAATTCTATGCATATAAATATAATTACATACAAGGAATTTTAATAAGAAACTAATCATAGCGATAATTAATCATACTAGATAATACTAAATAAGTGAATCCACTAAAAAAAAATATATATAGATATAACGCTGCTGAAAGTGCAATGAACACAGCAGCGCATCTGTATCTGTAGTAAACCTGGCGCACAGCTCTTCCCACTGCAAGTCATATACCCACTCACTCTGACCCTGCCCCGCCTATGAACCCCGCCGCCAGCGCGGAGCAGTGCACGCTGCCCAAACCCGGCCAGGCAAGCACCCACCGTGCGTAGGCGGGACCGGCCGCCGGCCAAAAGCGCCATGCGCAGAGAGGACGCATAGTATAGAGCCTGATGAAACCCCATCCAGGAGATATATGCCAGAGGGTAACTGCAAAGGAGACTGACATAAAACCATGGAACGCAGATAAAACTACACTATGAAAAATCAAAACATTCACACAGTATACCCAGTAATCAAAAACGAAAATATCCAAAAAGAATTCATACCACTGCGATGGCATAATTACAACATTCCTAAAATTAAATTATTTAATTGTCCCTAACTTGAATCATAATGCACAAACCAATGGAATAGAGGCTCACAGAGATACCTGTGTCTCATATTGTATAGTACACAATCTGAAAAACTGAGCAAAATGGGGCACTAAGCTCCTTAATTCAATTTAATACGATGTGGGGTCTGGTCCGTAGGATTATTCACGCCACAAGGAATACACTGCCGTGGGCTTTAAAAAATTATATATTATATGTACACTGTCGGACCCTCCAATCAAAAAAGGAAGAGAAGAGGAATACAGATGCTAAATGTCTTCTGATCTTTGAGACTTGAAGTAGGATTCCAGGGGAAGTGTCTCCTAGTGTAACACGATCACAGCCTACAAAGGCATCCCAGCAAGCCTGTGACAAGTGATGATCTAAATGTGAAAGGAAAAAGAAAAAAAACAAAATCAAATCAAAACAAAGTGAAACCAATATACATGCATAAATGGAAACCACACTATCAAGACTCCCAATAACAAATCCAGTGTTAAGAGGCCTATCTACTAGTTATATAACCTACATGTCTCGGCCAAATCTAAACCCAACCAAAACCAACATATGACACTAAAATAACAACCCCAAAAATGTGTAAAACGTTTATAAACAAAACAACTGCCCCCGGATTAAGACTACTAAAGATCTAATAATCCTACTTCTAGAAAAAGATGTTAGCACCATATCTATATGCCCCCCCCCCGGGGCCGTGCTCTTAATCGCTTAACCCAAAAACGGGGTAAAGGCCCAGTCCTCATTTAAACCTCTTGGACTGCAGGTATCCAACTGAAATACCCATCTTAATTATCTCTGTTGGAGGCGGCGTTTCAGGTCCCCACCCTGTGAGCCCATACGTACCTTTTCTATGCCCACCACTTTCAGGGATTTAGGAATCCTAGTCTTGAGAGCATTCTGGGTTTCCCTGACATACGCCATTGGACAGCCACAGCTCAATAAGTAAATGACAGCCCGAGTCCTGCAATTAATAAGGGAATTTGTTTTGAACATCCTCCCATTCTGTAAATTCTTGAACTGGGTGGTTTTCTCAACATGGCCACATTGAGCACTTCCCACAAGGGAAGCAGCCTTGTGTCTGCCTCTCAGAGAGCCAAGTACCCCCTGGAGTAAAATGGCTCTTACAAAGATGGTCCCTAAGGTTTGGAGCCCGATGGGCTGTCATCAATGCTCTGGGGCCCACTATTTCCATTACAGATGGTTCTGAGTATAAAATGTGCCAATACTTAGAAAGCACTCCATGAATTTGTCTCTATTGTTTATTATAATCCGTAACGAATAGAACCTCTGTGGTGTCATTTGGTCGTTTAGACTTTTTAGAAGGAAGTATCAACAATTCGGACCTGTTGCGTTGCTTGGCTCTAACATATGCTTTCCTGACTATTTTGTTGGGATAGCCCCGTGCCGAGAATTTTTTGGCTAAATCGTCAGCTTCCCGTTCATATTCCTCAGGACTAGTGCAATTTCTGCGAGCCCGCAGAAATTGTCCACATGGAATGCCATTTTTGAGATGGTGGACAATGCACTATCATAGCTCAAGAGACTGTTTACTGCAGTAGGTTTTCTATAGAGACACGTATCTATTGTACCATCCGGTTTCAAAGAAAGTTTGACATCCCAAAAAGTTACCTCCGTTTTAGAGATGGCAGTTGTAAGGGTGATGTTCTCGTTAAGCCGATTCAGAAAATCGTTACAGGAGGCTTCCGTGCCCTGCCAAAAAAATTAAAATAACATCTATGTAGCGGTACCACTCCAAATCAGCAGCAAAGACAGTACTCTCCTCCCACCATCCGAAGAAAAGATTAGCAATCGAGGGGGCCCATTTTTCCCCCATGGCCACGCCGGAAACCTGTTGATAATACTTGCTATTAACCCTTTCGCTGCCAGCCTACCTGCAGCATTTGCCACTCCCTGTTGCCAGACGATGTTTCACTATTTTGCGCTACACATGTTCAACTGTCATTTTTGAAAGGATTTCCAGGGATTTCCCAGGAAAATTATATATTGTTTTTTTCAACAGAGTCTGGGCTTTAACATGAAATGTCTTGTTTGTATTTTTTAGGTGTATTCTCAATATTTTTGGGTGAAATGTGTGAAAAAAAATAAAAAAAAAATTTTTTTTTACAATTTGTAGAGTTTTTTTGTAATAAAAAATGTAAGTTTGTCAATAAAATCTTATTGCGTGAGAAACCCCAATTTCTCCCGGTTACAGCGATACCACATATGTATAGGTAGACACCCTTTCCTGCCCAGAAGCCTTTTATAGCTGCTGGATGACAAATGGTTAATTAAAAAAAAAAAATGACATAGGGTCCCCCTTCCCGGGGAGGGGGACCCCATTTTTTTTTGGATTTTTAAGGGTTAAAAACCCTTAAAAATCCAAAAAAAAAAATGACGTGGGGTCCCCCTTACCCAAAGTAACCAGCCCGGGACCAGCTATGGGGGCTTGTAGGCACAGAGTGGGGGGGCCAGCTTTGGTGGCCCCCCCACCCTGCAGCCTACGAGCCCACATAGCCTATGTGGGCCCGGGCTCTTCTGCCCCCCCCCGGCCTTTGGGGAGGCAGGTAATGGGGGTGCGGGGGTTAATGGCAAGCCACCCGCTAGGGCAGGTGACTTGCCACCCCCCCAGCCTTGTGAACTGGTATAAGGGGTCTCATGGACCCCTTACCAGCTCACAAAGGGTTAACTGTTAAAAAAAAAAAACACCACACAATAATAAAAAGTATTTTATTAGAAAAAAAAAAAAATTTTTTTACTGTACTTATTTTTGATTGCAAGCTCTTGTCCCTCGCCGCTCAGCTGACAGATGCCGGTGATCGGCATCCAGAGAAGGAGAAGGCAGGAGATCAGAGGATCTCCTGTCACCTCCTTCCCCAGCGCCGATCACCGGCATCTGAGAAGCTGAGAAAGCTGAAGCCCGTTCGGGGCCGTGATGACTTCATAAGCCCCGCCCCCAAGGGGGCGGGGCTTAGAGGCAAGATGGCGGCCGCCATCGAGAAGAAGAGAGGAGAGAGCCTCCCAGGCTCTCTCCTGAAGATCGGTAAGTCCTGGGGGGGATCGGAGGTCCCCCAGGTGAAGAAGAGGGACAGCGGGAGCCAGCGCACACACAGGTAAGTGAATGTCATTTTTATTTATTTATTTTTTTTACAGTTAGCTGCTGCTGCTGCAGAAGCGGGGGGGGGGGGCGGCCTATTCCGGGGGCTCTCCTGGAGCCATCCGACCCCCCACGGGGGATCGGATGGCACCAAATTAAAGAGGAGACCCGGCCAGATCCAACAAGGGGTCAGGTGAGTATTTTTTATTTTTATTTTTTAAACTAGAAGTGAGGAAAGTCAAGCACGTAACACCTACGGGCTTGGCACTTAAGGCCCAGCCAAGCCAGCACGTAAGTGTTACGTGCTTGGCAACAAAAGGGTTAAACATAATAGGAACCTGTGATGGTCCACCCTGTCCGTCGATTCCTTATCCAAGAAGAACTTAACCGCTACCAAAGCTACTTGGTGCGGTATTATGGTGTACAGAGATTCGACGTCACAGGTAATAGTGTGTCGGGTGGTAGATGTATACCCTCAAGTTTCTTAAGCAGGTCCATCGTGTCACGTACATAGGAGTGTAGGCTCAACACATGTGGCTGTAAAAAAAGGTCCAAAAATGTACAAGCCGGTTCCAAGAGACTCTTTATGCCCGAAACTATCGGTCGACCGGGTGGAGCAGTAGGATTTTTAGGTTTTAGACAACACATCAAATGTTGGCGTGACCGGGTGTGGAACCGTAAGGAATTTAAGTTCTTGGGCACTAATAATGCCATTTTCCCGGCCTTCAGACAGGAGGGAATCTAATTCATTTTTAGATCTATCACCCGGGTTCCTCTTAAGGCGCAAATAATTGCGTGTATCCCGGAGTTGGCAATTCACCTCCTGCAGATAATCTACAGTCGCCCAGATGACAACGTTCCCCCCTTTGTCAGCTTCCTTAATGGTCGGCTCTCTGTTGTTCTTTAGGGCATTAATAGCCCGTTTTTCGTCTTGTGTCAGATTGTCCCTGCTATGTACTTTTGGCAAATTTAAAAAATCTCTGACAACCATATTGAAGAAGACTTGCACGGAGGGGCACATACTTAACGGAGGGCAAAAAGTAGAAGGCCGTTTAAGGCCACTAGATGTCCTTACCAGGCCTGAATCCAGAGGGAGTGTGGGGTCCTGCTCCTGTAATGAGTGCAGTTGCATTAAAGAATCCTGGTCATCTGGGCCCAAGGTCACTGAATCGATGTCCCTATAAGCAGAGCCAAATTGCTTTTTAAGAAGAATCCTCCTGCAGAAAAGGTAAACATCTTTAATCAATAAAAACCTGTCAACATTATTTGTCGGTGAAAATGACAATCCTCGTGACAGTACTGACTTTTCTGCAGGGCTCAAAACATGATCTGAAAGGTGTCCTCATTGTGAACCGTTTGTAGCCCCAGCGGTCCCTGTTTCTCAGGGACCTTTGGTCCGCGCCTACTGCCCCTCCGGGTTCTTCCTCTGCCTCGCTGCCCGAGGATAAAAAATGGGCATCGCTACGTGAGCTATTTTGAGAGGCAGAGATTGACTCCTTATTAGGGGGACCCCTTTGATTCGTTCTGCTGCCCCTTCTCCGTGTATTTCCCTTATGCTGCCATTTATACGCTCGTTTCTGTGTATAGTCTAAGTCCCGCTGCAGTTTTCGCCTCTTGGTGTCCATGACCAGTTGTTCATGCTTATCTAGGTCAATGGAAAGTGATGCCAAGAAAGGTTTGACCTGCGTGGGTTGATCATAACTTTCTAATTTGACCTTTAATTCTTGTAAATTCACTTTAGTCTGCCTCAGCAGTTCTTTATCATGGTCAATAAGCATCTGTATGATGTGGGATGCTTTTAGTAAACCCTGTTCCCAGGTCTCCTTGAACTTGGCATCAACTTCCCATGCCGGGAACAGTTGGACCCGTAGGCCACGTGGGCAGATGTTTTGAGTAACATAAGTCTGTAAACTATTGATGTTCCACCACAGACGAGTGTAATCCTTGTGGGCTTTTCTAATCTGTCTGGTTAGACTAAGAAAGTCATTAGAGACCTCCGGGGCACCAGACGCCCCATTATATTGAAAAAATGTAACTGGTTTGTCCAAAGGGACTCACGGTTATCAAGATCAAACGCCATCGTGGCGTGCACACCACTCAGTGCCAAGCACATAGAATCTACATTGTTGGCTTTCCTACAGTTAAGTGGCAGGCACATAGATTCTACATGCCTGCCATTTTCCCCCCACTGTGGAAAAAAAAAGGCTCCCCTCCATCCAGGATCCACTACTGGTGGTCTCGTCTCCCCCCCGGCGAGTGAGATGACTTGCCCTCTGCTTGTATAAAAGGCTGCTCTCGACAGTGGGAGAGCTGTCAGAAGCCGGTAGTGATCAGCGAAAGTGAGGGCAGGGCACTCAGATTCCCTGCTGTCCCTCTACTTGGCTTCGGCAAATCACTTCTGTCGGTCCATGATCGGGGTGGGACAAGGCCAACAGGGATGGAATTCATGTAAGTAGAAAAAAGAAATGACTTTCACTGTGTCTCTGTTTTTACATTTAAATCTTTGTGAATGGGTAAGGGGTTCTTGAGGCCCTTATACCAGGTCACAGGGCAGGAGAAGCTGGAAAGTCACCTGTGGCAAGTCATAACAAACGCTCCCTTACCTGCGTCCCAAAAGCCCAGGGGGGTGCAGAGGAGCCCTTGAGGGCTATGCAGGCTGGTAGCCTTTGGAAGCAAAGTTTAAAAAACATAATTCTTTTTTAACAATGTGTACCAAAATGTACTGCAAAAATACAAAGACCTTTCGTGTTAAAGCCCAAATTGCCGCAAAAACTCCCAGTTAAACATATATAGCGCAGAATGATGAAAAATGGTCTGGTAATTCCAGTTAGGCGGCCACTGAAAGGGTTAAGAGGTGCCAAAGAGACGTTTAAATTCTTATTTCTGCTGCATCTCCCTTGGTATCAAACTCGGTGCCACACTTTGGCTGTACCAACAGGGGGGTTATTATTTGTCTGGTATATTATTTTCACAGAAAAAAACCATTCTTTCTTTCCTGACCTACATTTTTAAGCATGCTTCCTGCTAGGGTGTACTTGGCCTTGAAAGGACCACTATCCTACACTGCATATGCCCCTTGAAGCTGAAAGTGCCAAACTCAACTTCAGATATCAGATGCCATGATAACAGGGGTAAAAGGAGAGTGGCAAAGCATTGTGTGTGCCTCTGGCAATTTCTCATGGGAAATGCGAGTTCTCATGGGAAACACTGAAAGTGGACTGTCCTCTTTCATAAATGAGTTATCCATACATCAAGCAATAACCTATGTTTACTGTCCTCTTACTATGCTTGTTTTACCTTTAAACTGGTCTGCTGTGAACCTGACAGCAACTGAGAAATTATAGTTATTTTTATGTACTGAAAGATTCTTCTCATTTCTTATCTCGTTACTATGGACTCTTATTCTCCCCCTACCAGCAAGTTGCACACTATTCATAGTTGCCATTTCGGTGGGGACACTAAATTCAAAATATGAGAATCCAGCCCAGCAATGTCCTAGGAGGGGGATGTTTGCATGTATTTTTTTTTTGGCTGTTCTCATTTTCTGCTTGGCAGGCTTACTCCCTCCCATGGGAGCGTCCTGAACTGGGATGCCCCACTGAACCCACCTGGCTCTGAGTAAACTTGCCTTTCCCTGAGCCCACAGTGCAGTTGTGAGCGGCACCGACATCACTCACTCACACAGCAGGCACCCAAATCCGGGATGCCCAAGGGGGGACAGACCCGGATAGGGAAATTCCTGGGTTTTGGTGCACTTTGAGATTTAGTAATGCAAGTTCAACTCTGGGTGCACATTTGGGTGTGAAATGCATCAGAGTTTCTAAATTTAAACACAGGAAACATTCGAAAAAAATGTATTCCAATTTTTTGGAAAAAAAAATATATATACACCTGTGAAGGGCAAAAAATATATATATACTGTTTTCTTAAAAATAAGAACTCCCCCAAAAATAAGCCCTAGCACGATTCACACACAGATCAAGTAGTCCCACTGGAGTCTCTTTTACTCCTGAGCATGTATGAGAGCATTGTGGTTGCTCCTGTTTACCAGGGGGAGCAAACTGCTACACAATGCTTCGCAATGCAGTGGAAGTTGGAGAAGCTGGAATGCCAAGCAATGCATGTTTTGGAGCAACAATTAATATAAGATCTTATTTTTGGGGAAATGGTGTATATATAGATATATATCATTTCAAAAGATAACTATCCAATGGGACCAAGTTTGCATCAATTATTTCATGTTATATAAACTAATTAAAAACTCATTGTGAGCTTAGCTGCAGTAAATATACGGAAAATGAATTTCATCTTGCTCTTAGTTGAGCCTTTAATCAGTTTGTTTGAATGAATTTATTATGTAGGGTGACCTCCAAACACCCTATCATTTACCCACACAGACTGACTATTGCACTCAAAAGATAAATTTACAAATACATTTTATTGTAATATACATTAAAACCAGATTAAAAACAGTATTACTGGGGATAGGGTGTCCAAGCCACCCTTAAATACATACCCGCCCGGCCCCATCTGTATGCGGGACGGCGCATTACGGCCGGAAGTACGTCCGCCCCCACTCACAGCGCATGCGCGCCCGCGCTTCACAATGGAGGGCACGGTGCGCGCTGATGCTGGCCCCGCCCACCGCTCCCTGATAGGTGGAATGCAGGAGATGTGGAGGGCCAGTCAGGGGCCCGGAACTCAAGCAGCCGATCAGATACGCATTAACCCCCACCTTGCTTATACATTAAACAGCCCTTAACTCAGATATATAACTCTAATTTCTCCAATCGTAATCATTACTCTAATATACCTGTCCTACAATCGGCATCTCATAAAAAAACAGTCCAGGATATGGTCCTTTCTATTTGCTACTACACAACTACCCACAGATTCAACTCTGCATGAACAGTCTAGTTTTTCTATGCAAGAAGGGATGGGAAGAAAGCAAGGGGGGGAGAGGGGAACAGAAAAGGGGGAAAGAAAGGGGGAAAAAGAAGAGAAAGGAAAACAGGGAAAGGGAGGAAAGATGGGGAGAAAGGGCAAGAAAAACAAGTAGGGGTAGGTAAGGGAGGGAGGGAAAAAAAGGGCATGGGAAAAGCCAGGGGGCCAGCAGAAAGAATAAAGTAGGGAAAGGAGGAAGAACACAAGCAGACACTGGTTGTTTAGTTTTATAATGTATTGCCCCATTTTTGTAGTGGTGAAGAACAGCATGGATACATCCACGTTGGGACGCCCTGGAGGAGGTGTGGGAGTCTTACACTAAGTGATATCTGTCATTATGTTGGCGTGATGGGATGCCAGGCTAATATCAAGCTGTATTGTGGTTGGAGGAAGAATTTGGAGATCAAGCAAAGAAAAGAACCTACACACACATCGATGAATAAATTGTACCAAGAAGCTAGAGTTATATATATGACTGCTGAACTACTTGATGCGATCGTTGTGAAGTATAACTGTCTGCTTGTGTTCTTCCTACTTTATTCTTTCTGCTGGCCCCCTGGCTTTTTCCATGCCCTTTTTTCCCCTCCCTCTCCCTCCCCCCCCCTCCCTTACCTACCTCTACTTGTTTTTCTTGCCCTTTCTCACCATTTTCCTCCCTTTCCCTTTCTCTGTTTTCCTAATAGATAATATATATCTGAGTCAAGGGCTGTTTAATGTATAAGCAAGGTGGGGGTTAATGCGTATCTGATCGGCTGCTCGAGTTCCGGGCCCCTGACTGGCCCTCCACATCTCCCGCATTCCACCTATCGGCGCGGTGGGCGGGGCCAGCATCAGCGCGCACTGTGTGCTCCATTGTGAAGCGCGGGCGCGCATGCGCTGTGAGTGGGGGCAGACGCACTTCCGGCCGGAGTGCGCCGTCCCGCACACAGATGGGGCCGGGAGCGGTCGGGCGGGTATGTATTTAAGGGTGGCTTGGACACCCTATCCCCAGCCTTTATGAGCAGCAAATACTGGCCGTGAGCAAGAGTCCATTCGGGACTCTAAACGCGTTGGTTCCAGCCCGGGGGGCCCTCCTCTTCATGGGATACTAGTAAGCACTTCTTTGTTATATGTTGTCTATGTCTGCTCTTTTACTTTGAGTGGATTTGAATACTCTTTGCACAGATTCTAATTGTGATGGAAGCACTGACACTTTATTAGGCATAGGTTAGGGTTAATCAATAGATATATTAATTTATAGATTGGGTAGGTTGCGTATAGTTGTGTATATAATATGTATATTCATTTTTATAAAATCACTATAGACTATATTTGAATTACACTGTACTGATTGTGAGGAAGTGCGCCCCCTGGTGGTTAATCATGCATATGGCTCAGTAATACTGTTTTTAATCTGGTTTTAATGTATATTACAATAAAATGTATTTGTAAATTTATCTTTTTGAGTGCAATAGTCAGTCTCTCTGTGGGTAAATGATAGGGTGTTTGGAGGTCACCCTACATAATAAATTGAGTCTTATTGGGCAATAGCCCACAGAGCAGTGCACCTATATACATACCGCGTCGATGCCAGCCACACCTTTTTGCCCGTTGCCCAACGGGCGCTCTATAGCAGTTTGTTTGAATGCAATAAAGGAGCCTTTACAAACTGTGTGTCCCAGGGCAAATTTCCTTTTTTCCATTTCTGGTCATTGGCATTAAGCCCAGGTTAAACATTTTGTTCCATTTGTTTCTGTATAGAGGGGATGTTCTCTGTTTTTTGCCTGTTGATCTTTGGTCTTATTGATGTGACTGACAAAGACCTTCAAATGCTCTATCTCATGTGCTGGCAGCTTTGCTCCCAATCCTCGCACGGTACTGCTTCAGACATGCCCACATGGGGGCTGCCTGGAAAACTGTACTCACTGTGAAATCCTTTTCCTGAAGTCCGGCAAGCACTCATGTTGTCTGAGAAAAGTGGTGCTAAATTGGCAAGAGCATTTATTCTACTGCTACAAACTGGGATTTTCCGCTGCATCTGAAATAAAAGCTCAGAACACAGGATTTTTTTTTTCTCAGCATCTGTCCATTGATTAGATTGTCAGGGAGTATATAAGAGGAACTGAGCCCCCTATTATATTCTCTAAAATGCATTTATATTTGAATGAATAGTGGCATGTGTGCTCTACTTTACTCTTTTCTCTAGTTTTGATAACAAAGCAAAAGCATTACATCCTTATTTCACTGTCACAGCAGAGGAGCAGAAGTGCTGTGCTCAGACCTATATCTTTGGTGCTATTTGTACTTATGTAATGCAAGACGCCGCAAGCCTTTTCTGTGGCCACTTGCTGGGTACTGGTGGTGTAATACATTTAATACTCTATCTGTTCCTCTTTATCAACTTCTCTCAAGTCAAAATTACCCAATCAACAGATGTTGCTTGAACATTTGAGCATTACTTCAAGGTCCATTTCTTAATTTTGCTTTTTGAAATGGTGGAAGATAAGTCTTAGATAAGCTGTTAGAATTGACCAACTGCTTCAAAGTTCCCTAATTCTACATACCACACAAAAGAGAAGCATGGGTCAAAAACTGAAGCAGACTTCCAAAGAATCAAATTTTGATGGATGCCATAGGTCATAAGGATGGATATATGCTTACATGGGCAAGTAGACCTATGAGGACTCTCAGGATATGAAGGAATACTCACCCTATATATCTCGCTCATCACTGTACCAACATCTGATCAGCATCAAGACACCACAGACAGAATATTATACTATTTTAGTGTCTTATTGAACTTGGTATCGAACTCATTCGTGACAGTCCCCCCTTGATATTGCAACAATGTGCGGCGCTCAATTGTTGCGGACTGTGTCCTGTAACAATGTATTTTCTTCCTGTCTGTTTATACTTTGTCCTTTTCTCTACGTGTTAACCTTCTAAAACATAAAGTGGACCAAAATCCACCCTGGAGTATATGAGACTCCAGAGCAAGCTTACGCCCTCCCCCCTGGGGCATCCTGAACTGGGATGCCCCCAGGGCACCGATAATCTTACCTATCCTCCAAGCCCACAGCACATGCGTGGCCTGTGTAGGCATCACTCGTCTCCTTTCTTGGCTGTGCACAGCCATGCCCGCTGCAACTGAATGGCTGTATGGGCATAGCCTAAGGGAGTCGAATCTGCTTGTATGTGCGGCTAGGATTCTACTCAGCTTCTCTAGCAGCACATTAATATGCATGGCTGGAGAAGCTGATTGGATGAGGGCCTGCGCCATGAGCTCTGGGTTCTGGGGATTTCACACAGCAGGTCACCCCAACCCAGCTTGCCCCAGGGGGAAGGACCAGAACCCGGGATAGTGAAAATCCTGGGTTTTGGTCCACTTTAATAAAAACAGATTAGCATAAACTGCAAGCCCTATTAAGAAACCCCAATAAGCACAGTCCGGCCCCATATTTGGAACATACATCTGAAGACACCCGATGTGCTGGCACATATCCATAGGAAAATTAAAAATATAGCAGCTTCTCAACCAACTGTACATGTCAAATAGTCATAGACAACACTTAAAGAAGCCAGGTCCTATAACCTGTCTCTAAAAACAAGTAATGGTTTCATTCATTTGAAACCACATACCCTGTTAAAGAGTGCATCATGTGAGTGCACTATACTATATTATATATAATATATATATATATATATATATATATATATATATATATATATATATTATACTATATTTTTTATTTGCATCTATAATATGGTCAGAAATACTCACATAACTATTAAAAAAAAAAACCCTGGGAGTTCCCAAGTACACCCGCAAGTCTGTGCACTGCCTTAAAGAGGACCAATCATACCTGGCTCCTCACTAACCACCATTACATATTATCACCACACACACATTGGTTACAAGTGAGGCTGGCACAAAGGACAATGATGGCACATATTGCCACCGAGACACTATTTATTAGCAGTAGAAAAACGCAGTAATGGCACACTTAATATAAACATGAACTCCTGATTACTCGTTTATAAAAGGCAAATGTGCCGATACTAAAAAACGGGGGCACCCCAAACACATATGGTATACCACGCACCCCTCACATCCACTCCCACACATACATGCTGGCCAGCAGGAGATAAGTGCAGATGTCCTCACGGAGAAATAACCAAATAGTCAGCCACTGGTTACTGTTAAGGCTTAATGAGCAGCTTGGGAAGGTTAACCACATATGAGGCTGTCTTCTCACAGACAATAGCGGTGGGAGCCGCAGGTCCAATGTAGTTTGTATGTATTAACCAGGCCAGGCCACTGCATATGCCAGCAGATGAAGAGAGAGGAAGCAGGAGGGAGCATGGTTGGGCCGCCCGTCAGCCGACATACGTTTCACTCTGCCCACCGGTGCTTCGTCAGGGTGGTAGGCAGCCAGTCTTCACTTGCTCAAAGCTGCATCACCCCACCCCTCAAGCCCGTCCACAGCCTTTTCAGAATCTTCCTTTCATTTCAGACGCCATTTAGCTCCAAGCTGATTGACCAACTTGCAGATCGCCACACATTTCTACGTGTGGAGGGGGGCAGAGCAGTAAGCAAAAATCTAAATGCATATTGGGGTGTCCCAAAGATAGCAGCAGGGTGCAATCAACCACAGCTCATTACACTTTTTCATCACCGGTCATTCCATCTCAAGCAGCATTCCATCTCATGTTATAGCAGCACTTATTCATTTAGATGTACTTCAGTAGTTTATTGTACCCATTTTTATCCATCTGTACAAATGGCCATAACAATCCACATGTAGGGGCACTATCGGGGTCCAAAGTCCATACTGGGGCATCCTGAATCAGGCATTGACCATACATCCTTGGCAATGTGTAGTCATCCTTAGTTTCACCATTGCCTAGAGGGCAAGTTTCATCATATCGCTCAAAAAACACAGCTTAAAATAGCCAAACAGTAAATACTCCATGTTTAGCATTTTTTTTTTCTTTGTTCACCGATTTCAACAGTGGAAAATCACACAAAACTATTTACACCAATCACACCTCATTTCTCAAGCTGGATCCTACCATCCCACCTAATTTTTTGTGCTTTATGCCACCCTGCACTCAAATCACAACCAAGTGGACCTTAACCAAGGTCTACCAAGCATAATAACCTAACATGAAGACAATTAAATGCCCACGGGGGACAGTTTATGTAAAGTTATTACAGCCCTACCATATCAAGAAGGTCCGTTCGCTAAACCCCAGACACGAAATTCCCCACCCGTCACAGAAAGGTCCCCAGGCCCATATCCGTATTCAAGCCATAGGGTGCCATTGCTCCCAGTTCAAAAATGATTCTGCTGGCGAAGCCTCACGTCCTTCTCCCTTCCATCGTTAATTTAAAAATGCCACACACATTCCTGTCGGGTTGCTGTGATGGTGGAGCATGAAATGTGCAGCTGCAGGACTTTTCTTGTTCACTTTAGATGTCTCAGATATGTTCCGCCAACCGCACCCACAATTCTCGCTTTGTCTTTACTACATATTTCTTCCCGCACGGACACGTAAGTAAATATACCACAAAGGTTGAAGCACAGTTGATGAATCCTCTAATATGTCTTGGGGTCCTACTCCCGCACATAATGCTTGTCTGAGCTACAATTCCTGCGTATACACAGGAACTGTCCCAGGGGATCCCACGCAGAGGACCCAGGTGGTAGCTCGAAAAATGGAGCAGGTTGTTCCCCACCGTTGGTTTGCAGAAAGTGGTGGTAACCAACCTACTCGCCTGTTTGGTAATCAATAAGTCTAACAACTCCACACTACTAGAACTGATCTTGTGGGTTAGCCGAATAATACATTCATTCTGATTGCGTGAAGCAACAAATTCTTCTGTACTGTGCCCCTCCACACCACCAGGACGTCATCTATTTACCGCAGCCAGAGGACCCCAAAGTCCGCCTGCCTGTCCAAACACCTCCAGACTCTCCCACCGTCCGAGAAAGCACATAGCCGTTCCACGGATCTGAGGTAGTATTTTTTGTTGAAACAGAGGTAGTTATTAGTCAACACAAATTCATTGTAAGTAGCATCACCTGGGCTAATTTCATCCGGGGTCTGTCTGGCCCACCGTGTGGGGAATGGAAGTGTATGGACTTTCCACGTCTATACTAGCCAGAAACCAATTGTCTTCAATACACCGTAAATTACTGCTATCCAAGGTAAATGATGGCAACAATCTTACCAAAGGTTTAAGATTTTCATCAATGAATCTGGATACCCCCTGCATTCAAAGATAACACTATCCTGGGGAACGGAGTCTCTCCTACTCTACGATACGCATTTACATCTCTCAATTGAGCCTCAATTTCACCAACATAATAGTCCTCATTCATCATAACCACATTTGCCACTAGGTCGTATAATTATACCCTGGGCCTTCTCTAGGTCCCCAAGGACCATTCTTTCATGTCTGGTGAGGTTATCTTGACCTCCAAGTGACGTCCACTCTCATCCAGCCAGGTCCCGCTACTAACTGTATAAACAAGGCAACATGCCTATTCAGGCTGAGGGATGGATGGTTCTTAGAACGTACCCTTAACTTTTTAGTATCGGAAAATGTGCCTTTTATAAACGAGTAATCAGGAATTCATGTTTTTCTATTACTAAATAATAGTGTCTCAGTAGCAATATGTGCCGTCATTGTCCTTTGTGCCAGCCTCACTTGTAACCAATGTGTGTGGTGATATGATCAGAAATGGTATCCCTATGTGCTCAGATTGCCAGCGCAATAATATTGAGAAACAGGAGAGGATTTAATAAAGCGGATTTAAAAATTGCTTAAAAACTTTGAGCAAATTGAGTAAAGTTCTTGTTAGACTACACAAGTCCTTATTCTAAACAGTCTCACTTAGAGCATTCTGTTGCCTAATTCCTCACTCAAGCAACATCTCCCCACTTCCTCACCCACTCCTCTCTGTAGTACTACTGTCCTCTATAAATACAGACGACCACTGGAAGTTCTCTATATGCGGGACAGAGAAGGTAAGACAACTGCCAAAATCCATTGGCTATTTGCTATTGTTAGTTATTACTAAATGCATGTTGCCCTTACTTATGTTCAATGCAATGTTCACACAAAAAGCATCCCTTTATTCCTTTATAGAACTGCTGGAATATGGCTTTCTTTCGTGTCTGTATTTCTCTTCTTCTGGTCCTAGGATTAGTGCAGACTGGTACAGCATCTTTTTACGGTAAGCCATATATGACTTATCTATTGCCAGTCTAGAATTATTTTAATTCTTTTTAACAATACAACTGTGTGCAAGGTTCGTAAGAAATACATTGAAATGCCCTTTGTGATAGCTGCTGTGATACTAATTTAAAGGTCTGTACAAAAATACGTTTGGTCATACAATTTAGGCTATTAGATTGAGAAAGAAACAGTAAGGGGCTAAAGATCACGCAAACTATAACACTTTCTGATCTATACTCCTAATTCTGTCTAGCTAATCTTAATAAACCTAAAACAAATCTACAGTTATTCATTGCATCTTATAAAATTATTTGTTTCTCCTTGTTTTTTTTTTATTTTTAATGGCCAATTCCTGACATAACTAAATTTTGAATGTGAAGTGTCGCTCTCCTTTTCCTTCCAGTAATATAAAAAAAAAATGTTTAAAAAACTAATCAGACTTTCTGTAATAGTGGTAGATAGAAAAATAAAGGAGAATCCAGGCGCAAATATCTTAAAAGATGAACTATTGAAAAAAAAATACCTAAAATTAAAAATGCATACCCATGTTAGAAAAAACTAGAGGAGGTTACTCATACACCCTGCATGATAAAATACTTTCAAGTGTATCCAGTATTGCTTTTTTCCCCACTTAAAGAAGGACAAAGCAAGAGGGACAAATTATTGGGCAAACATTCTGTATTACAAGGGAGAACTGTCTGTGTTCTGAGCCTGTGTTGTAATGTTGTCTCGCAATTCAGCTTATCTTTGTAGATACGTCTACACACCATGCACTGCTTTATGCAGAACTTAACTGTTTGTTCTACAAGGGTCTCATGGCAAGCAGTTCAGAAATCCTTGAGGCACTAACATAGAATACAGAGGTACCCAATATGGCTGACACCAATCAAATAAAAATGTCAAAACTGTATTAATCAACATTAGAAAAGCTTATTAGAAAATCCCAAAACTGAACAATACCCCAGCAACCCTAGATGCATCCCTGCCTTGAATTACTCATTTGTGTGATCATCTAAAACTTGACTGGCGTCAGCCACCTTGGGCACCTCTGCTCCTACTATCTAACATGTATACGTACATTTCTTATAAACTTATTTTAGTAACTGGAGACTTAAAATTAGTTGCTGTGGATGCTTTGTGTCCAGGTGAGCCAGAAGCTCCATTTCTCAGCGGGAAATCTGGTTAATATTAAAGCGGACCAACACCCTGAAATCAACTAGGGTCCAAAAAATAACTCAAAACAGGATGGTGAGCATAAATGCCTATCTCACCTCCTGTATTTTTAGTGAAATCCTTTGCCTGCTCTGTCATGTCCGCCACTATAAATCTGGTGGCCGGAAAAGTGGAAGGGCCATTCCTGGGATGTCTCCTGAGAAATATGAAGCAGCATGGCTCCAGTCCATCGAGATTTCATGTGTTTCAGGCTTGTTTGTCCACTTAAGTCCTTGACTTGTCCCCGAAAGCAAAAGCCGGCTTATGCGCGACTGGGAGGTGAGGCTTGCGTCGCTGTACTGCTCTTACTGTTTGCAGTGCAGGCGTGAGGTTATATGAAGAGCCCCCCAGAGGATGAACATACAGGAAAGTACACCTCCTGGAATTCAACCTGGCGGTTTGATCATAATTAGGACATAGCTGGTTTTTTTTTAATTTTTTGTTAGAATCATAAGAATAGCTGTTGTTCCGCTTTAAAGAACCTAAGCTATACCTATATTAAAATGCAATCTTTGGGTGCCCATTTTATTGCACAGGAGTTAGTATAACATGCCCAATGTTGTGTGAATTGATCCAAGGGATCCAAAGTAGACAATAGGATTGGATGTCACTATGAAGGTTCTGATTTGTCCAGCTCATGCTATATCTGTAGTCATATATAAAGGCAAATAGACTTCTACAAAAATAAAAATACAGCAAGTCCTGTCACCTTGTATTATGACAGGTGTGTCGAACTCCCTTTCACCGAGGGCCACATCAGCATTCTGGTTGCCTTCAAAGGGGCCGCTTAATTACAAAAGCTAAAGAAAATGCAAACACAACTATTCAAATCTATGGTTACAGACAGAGGATTATTTTGCCCCAGACAGGCACTGAAATACTTTGCCCAGGTCAGGTACAGACGCTGAATTATTTTGCCAGGAATAGCCACATACGTTTTTGACTCAGGACAGATGCAGATTCTGAATATTTAGCCCATGTTCCACCCCACTTAGCAATAACCCCTGCAGCACATGCAGCACTCTCTGCTGTGGCAGTAAGTTTGGTGGGTTTGCCCCCCCCCCCCCCCCCCTTGTGTGGTGAAAGTTGGTTGCACAGAGACTCAGAACAGTTTCAGACACTACTCACTGCTGCCCCAGAAGAAGCCTTGGAGTGAAGGCTGTCTGAGGGCCACAAAAACAGGCTTGGAGGGCTGCATCGGCCCCCGGGCCTTGGATTTGACATATGTGTATTATTGTGACATATATGTATTGGTGGATATAGCCACCAAGGCACCTCCTAAGAACTCTAAGTTCCTCTAAGGATACAAGTGGTGATTCAGAAACAGGTCTTTAAAGCATGCACTAAAAATAAAACTGCCTGGAAATGAAAAAATATGCATTTTACATTGATGTATGTAACAGGGAAGTGAACAACTAAATGTATGTACACATAGAAGTAATCCTCTGTGTATAATTTTTATGCTGCTTTTAGAGTAGTAATAATGCAAAGATTTGCTTTAATGTTTTCTATTTAGATGGAGTTGAAGAGTTGGACAACAACTTTATCCTGAACTCCCTTCAACAGGCAAAGAAATTGGTGGATGATGCCTACAAACACACCAGAGATCTGTAAGTGCTCTTTTTAGTTTATCTCTGTATTATTGCTAAACTTTCAATAAAACTTGGATTAAACTGCAGAAGTCAAAGAGAATTGTATGGACCAAAAGTGAAAGAAAAAGCTAACTTGTATACTTAGAAATGAGTACATCATAGTCACCTATGAAATACTAAACACTGTAGGTCGTTCAGTAGGGATAATAAGTGCTTTTTATCGCTATTGCAGTTTTACCTATGCTGAAGCACGCTCTTAGCAAAAACTGTTATTACAAAGAAATTGTATGTTTCCCCACAAAAAAGAGCTACCCAAGCCAGATTCTTCGTGATGATGGCCCCTGTAACGGTCAGGGCCCCAGACAGGGACATTTCATATCCTGATGTTCCTAGTGAGTGCCACGTCATAAAACATTACTATTTGCAATGAGTTTTACTGTGCCGCTTGTGTGCAGCATGAAGCCTGGCTCCCGCAATTCAGCTACCCTGGCATCTGCTTGACAGCTGTGATTCGGAGCCAGGTGAGAATACTCACTTACCCACTTATTTGTTTAGGAGAGAAAACTGGCATTCACTTTCATCGTCTACAGGTTGTACATTTTCACCTGGCTCTGAATCAGCCCCAAGGTAGACAATGAAAGTCAATGGCAATTTTCTCTCCTAAAAAAGTGAATTCTCATCTGGCTCTGAATCGACCACATTGTGGAGCCGCGCAGTGCCCACGGATGCAGATTTACCTTCCATTCTGTCAATAAATGTAGATATATTGTTGTTGTATATGGGAAAAATAAGACATCCCCTAAAAATAAACCCTAATGCATCTTTTGAAGCAAAAATTAATATAAGGCCCCGTCTAATTTTTGGGGAAACATTTTTGCTTCTGTATCTAGAGCGTCACCTCAGTTTTGAGCCTCACACCCTCTTTTGTTAACTCCCATCATGATCACTGATAGAACGACTGAAACAGGGAAACCTGAAACATGAGCTACTATGCTGCATCCAGTCTAAACTACAAAGCTAATGGATGTCAGGGACGAGAAAAAGTCTTCAGCATACTTCCTCTTGGAAGTGTGTATTACATTACTGTACAGGATTCTATGCTTGGTACACATTGCGTCAAAGGACTTGCACAATTCTTTCAGAAAAATGGTGATGGCTTTCAGATAACTGTCCAGGGAGCCTTGCCCACAAATTTGGGCCAGAAAGCTAAATCAGCCTTCTCTAGAGACAGCAAGTAATCACTTTATTGGGAGACTAATCAATAACTATAGATTTTTTTTTACTACTTTAGGCGGTGGAGTAAGGGCTTCCAGGACTATAACTGGGCACGGCAATAAAAAGAGGATCGGAAATAAAGCTTATGCCAGAACAATTTTAAAAACTAAGTAATAAAGATCCATGTACCTTTAAACCTTATTATTTTTATATCATTTTTTAGCCTTAAAGAGAGGCTGAAACTAGGAATCTCCACTCCTTCTGAAGTCATGTCCTATTTTAAGCAACCTGTGGCTTCAAGCAGGAACCATATCAGAGCTGCTGACTACATAGAGGCCACCTTCGACCTTATGACAGAGAAACTGCGGGACATCTATAGCAGACCCTATAACGTTTCAGGTATGACAAGCAGCAATGTGATATAAGGCATACATAGAGGTATCACTGGATTACATTTTAAGAACTAGTAAAAACCTCTGTTTTAATCATGTTAAAGACTAGCCATAGTTTAAAATGTTACTTTCAAATGTATTGTTATTCCACAGACTTGCTGACAGCCAGTCAGCTGGACATGTTGCATAAGGCTTCTGGTTATGCTTTCCTGCTTCTCCCAAATGAATGTATGAATAACAATCGATACCGCACATTTACTGGAGAATGCAACAACAGGTGAGATAGGAACTTTTAGCAGCTATTGTAACACTAATCTGCTGAAGCCTGCCTTTAAGCCTGCTTCAGGAAGTAAATACCCCAGATATGCCTCTTATTTCTACCTACTTCTTGTCCATATTTGTATTTTGGTTGCTCTTAGGCCTGGAGAGATGATATGCTTCCACACCCAATTTACTACTTCAGAGCAGGAAAAGTTGCCATGTTTGCATATGAAGATTTAAGAATGGGAGTCCACTCTTACTTTTTACTGTTAAAGTGGACCAACACCCAGGATTTTCACTATCCTGGGTGTTGGTTCACTTCCGCGGGGCACCCCGATCGGGGGTGCCCTGCTGTGTGAAACCACCCAGAAAGCCCTAAAAACGTACCTCACCGCCGACGGACAAGCTGAGGCCGCCGCCGCCTCTCGCACGTCCCTCTTACAGGGAGCGCGCCCGCCATTCACAAAGCGCCCTGCTAGAGGGATGCGCGCGAGAGGCGGCGGCCCGCGCATGCACCATTGGAACGGGGAGAAGGTAAGGTTTGTGGGCGTCCGGGGGGGTTTCACACAGCGGGGCATCCCGATTTCGGATGCCCCGCGGGGAGGGAGCTGATCGGGCCGATCAGCGGTGGGTGTTGGTCCATTTTAATATTAAACCATATAATATACATTATTTTAGGTTTCCCTGGTCTTATAGTACACTCTTGAGAAATTCTGTTCAGGTTTAATGTTTCCCTTTTGCCACTCTCCAACCCTCCTGACTTTCCTTAAGATTTAGACACTGGTCGGTTTGTACTGGAAAACTAAAGGCCTTTCCACTCATTTTTTTAGTTACATTGCATTTAATACTTTTGACTGGATACAATCAAATGAAAAATATAAGGAAAGGGACACACTAAGCATAATTCCACCCACTCAACAATGCACAAAAGCCCTGTGTAATGCACCAAAAATATCAAATTTTATTTTGATTCAACAGTCTACTTCCATTTTCAGTGATCCAATGGAGATGATGATTGGTCCTGGCAAGTTTTTTTTTTTTTTTTTGCAATCTTAGCTGTGGCTTTTCTAACTGATACACACTCTGACGCTCAATAACTTGTCACCTGATATTGTTTCCTTTGGTCTGCCAGACCTGTCAGAGTTTTTTACAGTTTCCAAGAGACTGTCATTTGACTCACTCCATTGTGTGTGTTTTAAAACTGTCTGTTACAAAACTGGTTATATAGAATCTAAGGTTTTGAAAGTAATCTCTGAAACCTGAAAAACATTTGCATTCAATTTCAAACCATAATTTGCTTTCTGTGCTTCAGAGCAGCTTCCAGTTATCTTTGCATTTGAAATTATTTGAATGTTTTAACAGACTTTTGAACATTTGGACCATTTCTTCTTATTGGCTGTACTATAGAATTGTACTATAAATGTATTATATCATTTGTGCTTTCACTTGCAGGAGATTTCCCAACTTTGGGGTTTCCAACAGGCCCTATACCCGACTGCTAAAAGCTCAGTATGAGGATGGAAGAGGGTTACCTCAAGGCTGGACAGAAAGTCAGAAGATCAATGGCTTTGTTCTGCCACTGGTGATTACATATTTTGCTCTAAATGTTCCTATATAATACATATAAATAATATTTAGAATCAAAGTAGTAGAGATCTCTGTTTTCAATGCACCATTCAATGCATTAATGCAGTTTTTTAGGGTTTTCTCTGGCAGAGAGTTTCGTAGTCTCACTGCTCTTACAGTAAAGAAGCCTCTTTTCTCTAGCCTTAATGTGTTTGGCAAGTCAAAAGTTAAAAAAAATAAATATCAGCAGCTTACCTTTCATTTAGTGGCTGCAATGCTGTTCTTCCTCTTTTGTCTGCCTACTTAGTGAGAAACCACTTTCTCATTCACCCCTCTGATCTGGTCCATCAATCAACCTTCGGTGCACCAAGAATAGAAACACCTCCCACTCCCTGCACAGATGTCCTGATTGGCCGCCTCTCTCTGCAGCTCTGAAACCCCCCCTCCTCTCTCCATCATCACAGCGTGCTTACATCACATCGCTGTTTCTCTTCATTTTTTCCATGAATCTTCAATGTTCTAATATTTTTAAAAATAACTTAGGTGCTACAGAGTCTTTTTTGAAAACTGATTGAAGATTAGGGCAGTGAAAAATCTGTTCTAAATTATCAAGATTACATGTGTAAACTGTGCTACCCCTTCCCAAGGTTGATAAATACGTTAGAGAGAGAGAATGAGGGCCAATATCACCCCCACAGTTACCCCACCAGTAATGGTGACCCAATGCTTTGTAAATAGCTTAAAAAGCCACATGTAATTTTAGGAATTTAAAGTCGGAACATAAAAAAATTTAAAAACTTTATTTGAGACGGTAAACCCAAATTAAAAAATAAAACTTTCTCCCCTGTAACAGCTTCCACCCTGTCTGGAGCTCAGAAATCACAACAAGCACACACCCCAGCATTTCCTGGGCACCCGCACAGATCTTGCTGTCAGTAGTGGCTCCACCCCTTGTCAGTAACAGTGTCTGTGCATACCCAGCTCTATTTATTGCACTAGTGGGTGTGTACTAAGGCAGTGAATGGAGTGGGCATGCACAGTTACTATGACTGAAGTTAGGGCCGATGGGGGGCTTGTGCGGACACCAGGAGACATGATCTCTGTAATAGAGATATTTCTGAATTCTGGATTGGGAGAAAAGACTGAAATTGTGTTTTAATGATACATGTTAGAAGTGCAATGGTTGCAAGGGATGCGTTTTGGGGGGTAAGAAGTCGCCCCCCAAAGCCCTGTAACGCCCATGGCTTAATGCAGGATTTAAATCAAATGGCAGCAAGGTGTGTGCTCGTGTGGCCCATCGTCCTCGTGGATACCCATTCAGAGGATGGAAACCATACTGGCCCGGGTGATGTCATTACTGGTCCGCCTCTCCTGTAACTGCTGATGGAGATAGGGAAACTGGGCTCATCTTATCCCACCGCTCTCGATTATATGGGGTAGAAATCCCTCCAGTCAATCGTTGTATGATTTATAGAAGGGGGTGGAACAGAGGTTGAACCTGAGTCTCAGTATGCTCGAGGGGCCTAGCCCGTTGTTACTGACCGGATGGTTTTTGTGACCTGCATGTAGACGCAAAAGGTGTATTCTAAAAGACTGCCTAAAGTAATATATATGATTATGACAAAATCAATTAATTAGTTACATTTTAAAAGGATCATTTTGTCTGGTAAAGTGGCACTAATAAATATGCTTATGTCCACATAGGAAAAATTAAATAAGAAAACATTGTTTAATCCCTTTTGATATTTTAGATTGTCTTTAGATTTGTTTTTGTTGCCAGCTTTCCCAAAGAGGTACAGATAATATTCACTTGTAACACTATGGAAATTTGTTTTGTATTACCCATGTGCTCTTATTTAATTGGGAAGGAAGTTATGCTGGGGGGGCCTGTCAAAGGCTGAATAAGGGCTGTAAAAAAAAAAAAAATTGTGGTGGGGGGGGGGTGCAGAGTGTTCATGAGGAAGCAGCTGTAACTTACCTGAGTTCCATGATATGATCCCTGGTCGACATTCAGTGTTTCTGTTGTCAAATGGGCTACGACTGGAGCCACAGAAAGATGGCTGCCGCACCCATGAGTGAGGACACTTCTAGTGCCAGCACTTCTAATGCCAGCTGCCAGTGTCTTCATTCATGGGAGTACCGGGCATCTTTCTGTAGCCCTGCCCGTAGGCTATTTAACAGCCAGACCACAGACCACACACCAGATTGCGGGGCTTTTTCGTGTTTGGGCCAAACGTCGCACTCAAACACAGACTTCAGAAGACTGTGTTCAGGTTTGGGAACCCAAACTCACAAAGTTTGATACGACCCTAATTATAATCTCAGGTAGAATACATTAACTAAGAGGTTGGTGGTGTAAAATAGGTGGACAATACAATTATTCTGTAACATTTTGTTTTATCTAAATACAAATGTATTTACATATCTGGTATATGTAATAGCTTTGTATGGCAGAGTGCATTATATTAAGTTTGAACGCTCATGATCTACATCTACTCTTTGCAGGCAAGAGCTGTATCCAATGAGCTCATCCAGTTCCCAGAAGCAGAGCAAACCCTAGACAAGCAACGATCTCTCATGTTCATGCAGTGGGGTCAGTGGATTGATCATGATCTTGACCTAGCACCAGAAACTCCAGCAAGATCAACCTTCCTTACAGGCATTGACTGCGACCACACATGTGTCCAGGTGCTCCCTTGCTTTCCCCTGCGGGTAAGTAATATTACAATAAATGTTTTTTTTTTTATTTAAACCCTGGGTGGGCACAATATTTTGAAAGCATAACTTTTGAAATGATTGTTGACTACATCAAATATTTTGTAAATATTTGAAATATACAAATATTGTTACAAATCAGTCATACAACACTAAGCCCTGCAAAAATAATATTGGAAAGAGGACCACAATGTATGTTGTCTTGTAAGGCCAATGTGCAAGGCGAGTATTGAGAGTGAGAAGGCAGGTAGATGTTAAATCCCAAGCCTTATAATGGACGGAGTGAAACTGACAGGACACCCATTCTGGAGCCCCCCTCCCCCTTTACCGCAAGGCCTGCTGAGAGCGTCTAGGTTGTTAGGGTGCCAAAACCCTAGGCTGGGTTAACACAGAACATGGAGTGCTGGGGGTTGGATCAGCGGTCATATGCACAGGAGCAGAATGGGGTTAACAGGCTAATGGTCCGTGCAAACAGTGGAGGTGTATATTTGGGTTTTGAGCCAAGAGTCATGCCTGGGAGACAGTCGGATGAATAGTCAAGGTGACCTCAAGCCATTACCCACACAGAATACTGTTATGACATGTGAGTTTTTGGCTGGAGGAACGGGGATCTTGGAGACACGCTGGGTGGTGGGTGCCGTTCGTCCTGGCTGGGTGTGGTGGCCATGTTGGTCAGTATAGGTTGCTTGGAATCTGGAGGCGGGGCTGGGCGCACATTATGCCAGTATCAAAAAAATATATTGTTAACTGTTGGTAATGGATTCAAGCGATCTCCTCTCTCTTAGAAGCCGAAGCAGCCTTGCTCTCAAAAAAGCAGATTAGTATCTAAGGTTGCCACATTTGACCAGCACAGCCGGTATTCTTGGGTACCGTTTTTTTTACCAGCAATTATAATTGTGGGTATTTCAAGCAGCGGGGGCAGGGGTTGCGTCCCGGCTGGTCAGTCAATGCAGATCACTCTGATGAAGCATGCTGTGTGCTGGCACCTCCCTCCTCCATTCTGGGCCCTGCTGTCACTCATCTTTGACCTCCCTCCGGCCCTCCTCTAAGCTGTGGTGTTGTCAGCGACCACCTACAGCCCCATGTGAGAAGTGTGTGTACCAGATGTAAGACATGGAGCCCAAGATCCAGCTTACCTTCTATAAAGGTCCTGCTTGTGGTCTCATTTGGTGACCAATCTCTTTCTTTGTCTATCTCTCCTTTCTCCCTTCCTCCCCACTTTTTTTTATTTTTTCTTCCTCCCCCCTCCTTCCTTCCCTGCCACTCTCTCTCACACACACTTATTCTTTCTCTTCCTTTCTTCCCTCTCTTGTTTTCATTCTCCCCCTTCTCCTTCCACTTCTTCTCTTACCTTCCCCAAGTTGTCTTTTTTTCTTTCTTCATCCATTTCCTCTTTCCTTCCTTCCTCCCTTTCTCTTTTTTTCTCCCCTTTTCCTCCTCTCATCTTTCCTTACCCTGCTTGCTTCCCTTCTCTTTTCCCTTTCTTTTTTATTGCTGTACTTTACTTGATCTTTCTCTTTCCTTTCCTTCTTTCATGCCTTCCTTCCCCCCTTTCTCCTTTATTTTACTCTCTACCACACGTTCTTTACCTCCCTCTGTCACACCTTTCTACTGGCCTTTCTCTCTTTTCTTTATCTATCTATCTATCTATCTATCTATCTATCTATCTATCTATCTATCCCTCTCTTTGATATATCTTTCTTTCTTTATAACCTTTCCTCCTTGTTTTCCACTACATTTTTGCTTTTCACTTCCTCCCTTCCATTGTTCCTTCTCCCCATCTCTGCTTTCTCTCTTTCTTTTTCTCTGCCCCTTCTTTCTCTCCCCTCCTCTTTATTTGCATCTTTCTTTCTCCCTCTCTTTGTACCTTTTCTCTATTTTTGCTCCTTTTCTCTCCTTCTACCTGTATTTCTTTTTGTCTATTTCTTCTTCTTTCTCTTCTTTTTTTCTCCCTCTATTTCACTTTATATTCTTACTTTTCTTTTTGAATCCCTCTTCCTCTTATTTTTTTTTCTCCCTCCTTCTCCTCTTGTCCCTTTTTTTATTCTCCCTTTAATTATGATCAGAGGCCATGCCCACAAGTTGGTCGGTATTTTCTGTTGGGAAAGATGGCAAACTTATTAGGAAGGGGGAAAACAGGTGCAGGGAATAGATAAGGGAGAGGGAGCATAGTACTCTAGATAGGGCTAATAAGTGCCCTAGGCTACAGGCTTATCTTGATAAATAATGGATTTATTAGCATCCAAAATAAACGAAACAAAAACCTTCATAGGACCAAATAATTCTTCCCCCCCCCCACCTAACTGCTTAACCAGGTAGACTGATGGATTGGCTGCCCTATAGGAGCAGTAAACTAAGTCTGGGAAACAGGCTGTCTGCTGGAGTGGTATCCATCATTCCGCACCTAGGAAGGTGTACTGAAAGTATATTCGAGCAGTGCACATCAGCCCTCCAGCTTTCTGGTGAGCTTACTCCCTGGATTATAAATGTCGGTGGTGAAAACCTCCCTATATTCTGCCTCATATGTATCCAGAAAAATTGACTCATGCCAGCTATTACTTCCAAGAATCATAGAATCATATGTGTTGGCGTGGTCTGGCATAGTATGTAGTTCAGTCTGGCTCAGTGCGCATAGCAAATTATTAAAATACCAGGCTCAGACCCCTTTTCTCTTTCATATCCCATCTCAATTCCCCATGTGTTTTTCTGAACCTCTCGTATTATGTACAAACAGGACACAGAAGCAGTGATTTTAACTGTATTGCACTGCATCATTGTAATGTACTGTTCATTCAGTACCAGGCAGTCCATCCAATTGGACAATTGCCAGGGGGCATGTGGGGGGCTCTGATGCTTTATCCAACACGCAGACAGTTGCTTCATCCAACACACCCTTAGCACCCAGAATCGGGATGCCCACTCGCCAGAAGTCATGGAAATCAGACAGGATTAATAACCCACGCTCATCCATCCCACAAGGCCAATGGGGTTCACTGGGGTGGCCATACACAGCGCTTTTCATGGCACTTGTACACCTTATGAAACCTGTTGTTTCACTGGCCAACTGCGCATCACTTTTCTGCTTCACTCCAGCTACCTCTGGATCTTGCAGCCCAGATTGCTAACACGGACAAGTGTGAGGTGGACATAAAATGCTCAACATTTATCTTTAATGAGGTTTTACAAACTCTCAACATCCATTTTAGATAACATTAGGCATATTATGGCTAATTAACTTACCCTCAGATCCTGGATAAAAAATCTGAAAATATACAATCATCATTATATCAGTCTTATGAGTGACGTGCCGCCATCATTTACACTGTTTGTGCACAAACACAATTTGTAGGTATGACCAGGAGAATAATAGTCTGTCCCTCTGATATTTCTTATTTGGCAGATTACTATATTCAGGGTATTTATTTTAAAAATACATGTAGGGAACAAAATGACATGAAAGCTGTTATATTTTGTATTTTACAGATCCCTCCAAATGACCCACGCATAAAAAATCGCCAAGACTGCATACCTCTTTTCCGCTCATCTCCAGCTTGTACGCCAGGGTCTCCTGTACGTGAACAGATGAATATTCTGACTTCATACATTGATGCCAGTCAGGTGTATGGCAGCACCAATGAGTTGGCCAACAAGCTTCGCAACAAAAACAATCAGCTTGGTCTTATGGCAGTTAATAACCGCTTTGAAGATAATGGTCTGCCCTACTTACCCTTTGTCACAAAAGAGAAAAATGAAAACCTAGACTTCTGCGAACAGACCAATAAGACCTCCGGGCTTCCATGTTTTTTGGCTGGTGAGTAAAATGCTCTTCTCACATTCAAGTATAGTGTTATGGCTCTTAAGTGATTAGTACAATTAGCATACATACGAGTAAGGTGATAAAGAGGAACAAAGCCAAAAAGTTTAACTTTCTCTGGTTTTGTTGCTCCTTGGTGGGGCATCCTGATTTGGCATGCCCGTGTTGCCGAAAAACTCACCTCTTACGATTCAGATGTAGCAACTGCCGCCAGCCGCATGAAAGTCCCTGGCACAGGAGAATCCTGTGTTCTATAATGGAGTATCTTCATCGTCATCATCTTTTTTGGTCTTGGTGACACCACAAAGTTTTATGTGCTTATCTTTTACTTCTTGCATATGATTTCCAAACTGGAATTAAGGGTTAAAATTTCTGCAATTAATGTTAATGCTTCCCTTTTCTAAATTAAGTTGGTTTTGGGTCTGAACCTTAATTTGAAGACATATTGTCAATCTTTGGGCCATGGTCAAAAAACTGTCAGCAGTAAGTCAGTGTATGTAACCTAAAACAGAAAGGAACATGTAAGGGCTGACATTTGCTTATACTCACTTTGCTTATATATACATATACTTTTTATGTATGTATTGTAAGCAAATATTAAAAAAATAGAAACCCTATGCAATTTCACAACTTTGCTCCCATTAATCATTCCCAATAACAATTTATCTACACATTTACATATTACTATTTACTAAGAGCGTTCTCAAGATGTTAAAGCAATGGTCTCAACCCCTTAACACCTGCCTTAGAACTCTATGCCAAAAAAATAACCACCAATAGTTCATAGTAAAACCCTACCCTATGCTATACATATTTTTTGTATAGTATAGGGTAGGCCCTGATTTACCTTGAATAGAATTCTCTACTGTAGCTGGTGATTCTTGCAGCACAGGGGAGGGAACTCTACTACACTACTGCTAATGCAGCCACCATGCCGTGCTCATTTTTCAACCTGGTTCTTATTTTAAAGCTGACCAAAACGCACTCAAATAGGCTTTGGTCGGCATGACAGAAGCATTCCAACCCCCTTTGTGGGAAACCCTTTGGATTAGCTGTTTACTAAATTAGATCATGGACTAAAGTGTATAATGTCAAGGATATGTTTACTTCTAGTCATTGTGGTGCATTGGATTTAATGTGTCAATATGAAGAGATGATATTTTTGTTTTTGTGTATCTTTAGGGGACGGGCGAGTCAGTGAGCAGCCTGGTCTGACGGCATTTCACACAATCTTCATAAGGGAACATAATCGAATAGCCCAAGAGTTACGCAGGTTAAACCCAAACTGGTCAGGAGAGACACTTTTCCAAGAAACCAGGAAAATAATTGGAGCCATTACACAAGTAAGAATCGGTAGTGTGGAGTGAACCACAGAATGGGTGAGGGGGGCAGAATTTTCCATTCCCGCACTGAGTGCTATTTTGTGTATTTAAACTACCCTGGTTAAGAGGGAGAAGTTCTCCAAACTTTAATAATTACCATACAAATATGGTAGACTGTTGATCCATTCTTTTCCATTTTTTCATGTAATAATTTTCTCTATTCTTTCAGAAAATAAACTACAAGGACTGGCTTCCCCTCTTGCTTGGCTCTTCTGTGTCTAAATTTGTTCCTCGTTACCTTTGCTACAATGAGTCTGTGAATCCAGGAGCATCCAATGTGTTTAGCCTTGTTTTTCGAATGGGCCACACAATGATTCAGCCATTTATCTATCGGCTCTTGGATGGTTATCGGACCTCTAAAGCCCTGCCTCCAATCCCTCTGCATCTTACTTTTTTCAACACCTGGAGAATTGTAAGAGAAGGTATGGATCTATAGAAAGCCCTTAGGCTTTGCTGAATATGAATTTACCCTTACTCTTCTTTACCAAAATCCATATTAACTGCCATACTTCAGTAAGATTGCAGGATTGCAATGATGACTTTTTTCTGAAGGTTTAAGTTCCCTATGATGTTGATCATCAATATTTCCCGCATCTAGTGATACTGCCCTAGAAAAAGTGATGTAAAAGTAAAAAAGTATTTTGGGTAAGTCCACTTTTGTGAAAGTTCCTTGTGTACAGAGGTGCTTATTGATCTCATTGGAGGCACCCCGTACTGAAGGCTTGCCCACTCACTGCCCCTGAGTTGTACTAGTGGGTAAGAGATGTGCAGTGTGGGAGTGGGTGGAAGGTAAGTTGGGTATCTCTTTTCTGAGGGCACCACTAATCTGAGGTCTGATGGAAAAATCACATTAATAATGACAGCCACAGGTGATCTACAAAAATACCAGTTGCCTATGTAAAACTTTCTAATGCCGATAAAAAAAGAAGTCAGCTGAGGCCATTTTGGAAGACCTCTTCTGTTTATGGCATCTGTGCTGTGTCAGACACAAGTCTTCTTGGCTGTGTGTGCAGCAGCTCCTTATTGTGACATCTATGGATGGGGCCCAAAGATTTTATATGTCGACCCTGTCAATGTTCTCATATTCCTGTTCCTATAGATTTTTGGACCATATCTATTTTAGCTGTCACCCACTATATTTACTGTTAGAAAATATAAACCTTGTCAAATCTGTACCCAAAAACCAAGCAGCATTGGCTGAAACGGTAGCATTAATGTTGGAAAGACTTGGGGTATGCCCAACCAAAGGGAGAGAAGCAGTCTGTCAAACTTTATCATACTACTGCATTGGAGAAATATATGTTTCTGTGTAAATATCACTTCCATTATTTGGGTTATGACCTCACAGACTCTTCCCTTCAGGAGGGAGGGGGCATTGCGGCGTCATGTGGAAAATATTGCACTTTGTAGGGACTATTTGACCTTTGTAAAGTAACCTTTGCTTTGATTAAATCAAATAAGGCCAAGAATACGTACCTACAAACTGACTACAGCTATCCTCCCTGCTCAAAAAAGATAATAGAGATACCAACCAGAATCTTAGAAATAAGCATAAATCTAAGCACAACGCAAGAAAAATAAGGGCACTATAGTTCAGAAACTGGAGATAGTAATTGTGGTTAAAATAATAGGAAAAGCCTGACACCACACACCACACACACCATTTCTAGAGTCCTGGATACTAAGGAGTGTCCTGGATACATGAAGGGATGCCCTCACCTTTTTCATGTGGGGGGGGGGGGGGGGGGCAGAAGAAAATACAATTCTGTGATTCTCACCTGCAGAATTGCTATCTCACCTGCAGAATTGCTATCTCTCTTCTTCCACTCCAGGGCATCACTCCCACCCTCTCTGCTCAGCTACTATATCAATTCCTTAGATACTATAGTCCCAGTGAAGCCTTGTATATATGTAAATATTTTGTGAGTCAGCATTGAATAAAAAAAAGGAAAAAAAAAAGAATTAAAATTGAAAGTAACACTACTTCAATGAACAACCCTGATCCCAGTCCATAAGTGAAGTACCTCCATACAGCCTCAGACTGCACAACTTTCATTCAGGCCGGCTAGATCAGACCATCCATAGATGTGGGATTGGATAGGGTGGTAGATATATATGCTGGGAACCTGGCTGTACATTAAAGTAGCACTACTTTCAATTTTAATCCTCCTTTGTCTTAACAGCGTGTATTGGTTAATTTGTATATTTTAAGCATTATCAACATTTTAAATTTAGAAGAAAGTATTGTATTTACCACAATTACTACCTCCAGTTACCGACCTGTAGTAACCCTAAACGGATTTTTTTGCAAAAGTTTAAAAAAAATGATCAGCATATTACCTTGCCGAGCATTCCTCAAGTGCTGTGCCTCATTTGCCCCTCTAACTGGACCCTGCTGATGTGGGCCACCAATACTAGCTCAAAGAGCTAGTCCAGACCAAGCCCAGCTAACCTCTCCCTCCTCCCCACCCAGCCTCTTCATAGCAAGCACTATCAATCCCTGCACCACCCCACCCATTATTCTGGTTCTTTTGCAGCATCACAGATGCAAGGGCCATGCCCATATGCTTCAGAAGAGTAATCATGGGGTAAAACTGTAAACCTTGATATCTCAGCCATATCTTCTTCAATTTAAAAACAAAAAACAGTTTAGGAGAGTTCCAAACATAGCCCGACACAATGGGGTAACAATTGGCTATGCCTGAAATATCACTTTAATTTTCCTGTGGTGTGCTTAGATTTACCCTTTGCTTTAGATTCCATAGCAAGCTTTCAGAACCTAGGGTGGTGGTGCCATATGCACCATCTAATATGTATGTCATAAGTCAAAAGTTTGCCTGAATCCATTATTTCATTGCTTGTTAAACCTTTATAAATAATGAATTTATAAAGTAGAAATATTTCTGCACAAACATAGTTTCTGTTCTTTGGATTTTTAGGGGGAGTAGATCCTATTCTACGTGGTCTTATGGCAAACCAAGCTAAACTCAACCAACAGAACCAAATTCTAGTAGATGAGCTTCGCGAACATCTGTTTGAGCTTTTCAAACGTATTGGCCTTGATTTGGGTGCCATTAACATACAACGCAGCAGAGACCATGGACTACCAGGTAACATCTGTGAAAAATCTGTGATAAACAGTCTCTATAACTTGCAAACAAGTTGTTTTCTGATAGAAAGTTTATCCTGGGAGCATCTCATAAAGACTCTATTTGTCAGTTCCAGTGACTTGTATGGCATTGGGGGGGGGGGGGGGGGGGTGTACCATTTGAAAGTCTGCTAGGCCTAAGTAAGGAGGTAGGTCCACTTTGAAGCTTAATTCATTCTATTGAAAGCTTTGAAAAAGTCACAAGAGTAGATTATCTTATTTTGGAAACTGTTCTGTTGAAGAGGAAGTAAAAGTCACAAAAAAATGTCCTTCCTCTACCCCACTGCAAGCCCTGGACAGGACGGACTGTTAGTCTGAAACCCACATGACTTCCGGTGAGTCATTCAGTCCACCCGTGCAGTGAGCCCCTCCCAATGGTAAATCCAATTGGTTGTCAGCAGTCACTAAATGACTGCAAAACACAGAAATGCCCAGTCCCGGGGTTTGTCAGACTGAAATCCAGAATCAGGTTGCCCCATGCTGCAGGGGTGGATGATGTAAAGAATTTTATAACTTGACTATCTCTAAGAAAATGACCATAAACACAAACCCTATTCCTTTTTTAGGATACAATGCCTGGAGAAGATATTGCGGTCTTTCTGCACCTCAGAATGTGACCGCATTGGCTCAGGTACTAAACAACAAACCACTGGCACAGGCATTTATGAAGCTCTATGGAACCCCTGAGAACATTGATATCTGGATAGGTGCTGTGGCTGAACCCCTGTTACCTAATGCTCGAGTGGGAGAACTGCTGGCCTGCCTAATTGGAGACCAGTTCCGCAGAACCCGTGATGGAGACAGGTGAATATAGCCAAACTGTCACAGTGCTATAATCTTTATGATGGTGTTTTTTTCCAATCCCAACGCCAGCCATATTTATATAATAAAGGATTAGAGCCACTATTTCTTCGCTATTTCATCCTTCAGATTGTGAGTTCATAAGGCCAGTGTTAAATACAGAAATAATGATTTGTTGCCAGGTGTCTTCAAGATTAAAAATGTGGTTTTACAAAATACTGAGTTCTTATGCCAATGGCTGTTATTATTATTTATTTATATTTTTTATAAAGCACTTTAATCTTCCGTATTAGTGCTGAGTCAATTTGTAACACCGCACTTATAATTGTCTTTGTACCACAGGTTCTACCCTTTCTGTAATTACTGAGTTCACACTGATTATTCTGAATACGAGACACGGTAGGAGAGGGAGCTTACTATCTAAGGAGGTGAAAGACAAAGGGGAAGGATCACAGTCAATATTGAATTTTGTGGCATGGGCGCCTTTAGAGGATTGCTTAAACTAGATTGAATAAGTGAGTTTTTGAGGGTGTTTTTGAAAGCTTGGAGTGGCATGTGAAAAGTCCTTAAGCTAAGTGTGAGAGAGGATGACCAGGGTGGTCCCTGTGACACTCATAGTTTTTCTGTTAGGTGAACTTACCTTTTCATCATCACAGAAGGGCAGGGGTTCTTTACTAAGCAACGAGAATTTTTAACACCTGATTGATACTGTGGGGTGACGTAGTAAACCATAAAAGTCATTCAATAGGCAAACAAAAACAAAAGGGTACCTACCTTTATGTTTTGAGCAGCTAATCACTAACACACCACCTGCACAGCAGCCCTCACTCACTGTGTCACCCTGCAGCCTGAACTCCATTCCCTGGCACTTGTGGGCCAGCTCCTGTCCCCTGCCATCAGTGACAGGGGTGTGGCCACACCCTCTCCATTCACTACAATAGAGGGGGGGGGCATATCTGGCCTCAGCAATACATTGCAATGAATGTAGAGGGAATAGCAGCACTCCTGTGACTTGTAGTAACCCGCCATTAATTCCGACTCCATGTTCGGGGCCCCAACGGTGCGGAATGCTGCAGTGGATGCTCAGATCACCAGGCTAGCACCGATGAGCTGTGCCGGACAAAAGGTAAGTACCCATTTTTTTTATTTGGCTGCTAAATCACTTTAACAGTTTCTTAGCTCTACTGAAAAGGAGTTTTGGTAAGATTTGGCCAATCAGAATTGTTTAGTTTTGTAGATGGTCCTATTAGTTCTATAAGGTTTTTACTGAAATTGTGATGCAAAAGTGGCATTAAACCACAAATATCTGTGTCTCATGCAGGTTTTATTATGAGAATTACGGCCAGTTTACAAATGGTCAGCGGAGATCAATAGCATTGGCAACAATGTCTCGAATCATTTGTGACAACACCAGGATCACTCAAGTCCCCAGAAATGTCTTTGTGGCCAACAAATTTCCTGCAGACTTTGTGAATTGTTCTCGGATCCGAGCATTTGACTTGTCTCCTTGGAGAGGAAGAAAAAGTGGCTCAGGTAAGTGATAAGATTTAGATGAATGAATGGATAGATTGTATCCATTCACTGCTGCAGGGCAGGTCTTTTGATGTAGCCCATCTATCTCAGAAAAAGAGGTTTTGTAGCCTACAGTATAATCAGTCCCATCTCGCCTTTATTCAAACTGGCAATCACAGGATGTTTTTGCAATTCTGTGTAAACTCTGGCGTCTGTTGTGCGTGAAAATTCCAATAGAGCACAAATATGTTTCCACTATTAAGTCAATGGGATCATCGCATCATTCTGATGTGAGCAGTAATTTAAACCTGACCAACAGCCTGGCACAGTTGGAAAAGAAAATCCCCAAACTCCCTTGCCCCACCTGCATGCATGATTCTGAAGCATTATCAGCATTTACATTTGCTCCTGCACCCGCTGAAAGCTGAAACGCTGCCTCACTGATTTTCTAGTGGTAGCGACCATTTTAGAGCTAACTCTCCCAGCATCTCAGTAATGCTGCTGCCTGGATTCAACTGACATAACTGACAATGCACAGTATCAGTAAACCCAGCAGTACTTCCTGTTTGCTGACGGCCTGCAGATCCATGAGCCACCATTTAGTTAAGATTTACCACAGCAGACGTTGTAAAAAGGTAAATTATTTGTAGGTGCAGCAATCTGAATTGGCCTAGGGAGGGATGCATATGAGCACTGTTGTGGTGTTGGTCCGGTTTAAGTCATTTTTGACTGTTGGTCCACCTTAAGCTCCTGGCCTATATCTGTGTTACTAATATTCTTTATAAATAAATAAATCACCATCATCTTCCGTAGCGCTGTACAAAGTAGTAATTACAGACAGGGTATAAACATACAGTACATAGACTTCTACCAATGCAGTGTTACAGAGTTCACAATAAATATTTTGAATACATAATAGGAGAAAGAGCCCTTGTACCACGGTATTAAAGAGGAACACGCAGGATCCTGAATCGGGATTCCCTGCTGTGTCCCCCCCCGGTCACCCCATTTCACTCACCTTCCTTCTGCTCCCATGATGCAGACGCAGGAGAGAGCGAGTGCACCAATTGGCTGAGCCATGTGCTCTGCGCACTCGCTGACACTCAGCTCCCTTTGGCGCCGCTGATGGCTAAGCAGCCACATCCCCCACCCACTTTGCACCCATGGTATTCGCGCACCGCCCATTCAGAAAGGCTGGGCACTGGCACATGAACGGCTAGAGGTGAGCAGGGATGTGGCTGTAATGTACAGACGCAGCGAGGGCTCCAAGAGAAGGTGAGTGAAACAGGCAATTGAGGGGGTTTCACACAGTGGGGCATCCCAGTTCAGGATACCCCAAGGAGTGGAACCCGGACGACCCTGGAGTCTAAAAGACTCTGATGTTTCTCTTTAATAATTGTGATGTTTCTCTTTAATAATTGTAATGCAACTGCTTTTAAAGTGGACCACATTTTAAAAGAAATCCCAGGTCATACTGACTGAGTGAGGTGTTGGTCCACTATTAGTTAATTAGAAATGCTGGATTTGTGCAAGCTGTTAACCCTATTGGTCACCAGTGGTGATGAGGTTCACTGGCAGCAGATGCTGAGGAGTCAGAAATGCAGATCGGAGAGTATAATGCAGGACATTTGGGCCTTTGCAGGGACTTAAAAGTGGGTGTTGGTAGGTGGGGGGAATACAAGGGCCTTATGTGGGCTTCTTAGTAGTTTCCCTTGAATTTTCCTTATATCACTATTGCATTATTAACCCTCCATTACTTACATTGGAGAGGAATAGCCACTTTTTAAAATTCTATTAAATATATATATAATATATATTTATTTAAACTCTTTATTTAGATTTTTTCAAATTTCAAATACAAACACTACAGACAAAGAAAACACAAATACAGTCCAGTGTAAGAAATCCACGCGTCTCAGGAACATATTACAGCATACTCAGAAAATCTTGTAAACTTAACAAGCAACTTAAATATGTCCTGCCCCCCGTTATCGTAATCAAGTCCTCTTTTACCCGCGTATTCTCCCATCCCTTTAAGCTAGAGGGCATTCAGGGAGCCAAAGCAGTCTGGCAGGCCATCCCCCATCCCAACCAAAAAGGGGGGGTATGGTCTCCCACCACCTCCCCCCGACTGGCCGTCAGCGCTAGGATGGGGCGGGGGTCAATTGATAAAATGGACCGGATCTAGATATGGGGATCCTCTGGGTTTCAATTACCCTTATGTACTTCCAGGGGTAGGTCGGATCGTAGCATTATTACATTCTGGACAATGAGAACAGGACAACACGAGAAGAAGTTTCCCCATGAGAAAGGGTAGAGAAAAAAAAAAAAAAAGGAAAACATAAACAAATAAACAAAAAGGGAGCAGAGGGGGGAAAAGGGAGGGGAAGGGCGGAAGAGGCCAGCCCATCACTGGAACCCGGATCACCGGTCTATAATATATATTTATATAAATATAAATTTATATAAATATATAATATATAAATTATATAAATATATTAAATTCTAGTTTATAAGGTTCCTTTTTTTATTGAGTTCTGCAATACTTCAGACAAACCATAATGTTTTTTACTATCACTTGCCCCCAGAGTAATTACCGTACATGGGAAGTATATTGTGTTCAAGTTGCCCTCTGTCCCCCTCCGTCAACGCTCAGCCACATAAACTGAATAAGAAACACCTGTAGACTGGGGGATCGGGCTAAGTGCCTTGTGCAGGTGTTTTTTTTATGCACCGTATGTTCTTCAACACTGGGGGGGTGGGGGGTAAGGAGTGGGTTCAATCAAAGACTTTAGGGGTCTTTTTAAACATACAGATGGGGAAAAAATGATTAAATCGAAATGTGTCCTATTTCCCTTTGCTTAGCCCAGTATGCTATGTCATTTTATGACCTGTTGATGGGTGGCATCTGTTTTGAAGGACCGACAGGCTTCTCAGTTCTACCCTCTTCAGCAAGGTGTTCTTACTCTGGATCATAAATCCTGCCAAGCATAGGACAGCATAAATGTCTGGTTAATTTCCGATGACATGTAAAACACATATCACTACATATCCCTTCAAATATATTTCATCTTCTTTCATTTACAGAGGTTGAAGAGCCTGATGACTAGGAGGAACATGGTGTGACATCAGTCCATATCACTACTACGTACGACATGCACATGGTGCTTTATTATATATAAATGCTAGTGAATACATTTACACTGCTTGAGGATATGGTCTCTATTTGCACTTTTTCTTAAATTAACATCAACGTATGCAGCTTGTGAATAAACATCTCTTTATATTAAAAGTGAAATGTTTGCATAAACCTATTTTAAGAGTCTTTTGTTAAATCATACATCAAGGACAATGGGGAAAAACTGCCACCCTGGCCAGCAATGTCACCATATAACACTATACTAGAGTTAGTACTATTGTAAAACACTTAGCCCATGAAAAAAATCCAAAAGAACCAGACTATTGTAGAATCCTGCCTCAGAGCCTATGCTAACTGAATGTAAGTGTCTCTTATAGTAAGCAAGGGCTGAATGAGCCAATGGGAAATTGCAAACAGCAAGGAAAAATAGAAACTGAAAAAGAGGATAACTACTCACCCAAACTACAGCATTATTTTATTATTTATGTCAGACTCAACTAATTTATTTCTTTGACTGAGTTACTAAAGTGTTGGGTGAAGGCGGTGCTGTATATCACCTGGATTTCAGCAAAGAGCTCATGGATAAAGTAGTACAAATTGGGCTTAATCCCTAGATAGTTCAGTGAGGTTGCATCTGGCTATAGGTCGTTTTATCAGAGTAGTGGTGTTAATGATACAAAGGTGAGTAATAGGGATTCTGGAGGTATCTGCAACATGAAAAATGATTTACTGGATAAATGGCAAGTACAATGGAAACTGGAGTACAGTGTCTCTACATGTAAAATCATTTTTGTTTTGTGATAGCAGGACTTAAGAAGAGAAGAGTTTAGGGGTACAATTTCTGTTTCCTGGGGAACATGCATGTTGTGGAAAGCAGTTTGGCGTCAATGTCATGGGACTGCAGGTAGGATTCAGGGCCCCAGGGGCTAGTAAACCAGCAGTGCCAGGGGCCAGTCGTCTAAGAAGGTTGGCTGTAATAAAAACAAAGAAAAAAAAATGGTTGTCATTTTCAATGAAAAAAAAATACATGCGAGCATTTGTGGCATCGCTTTATTCAATGAAAAAAAGCTATGACTAACTGTCATTCAGTCGACTGACACGAGAATCAAGTGAGATAAAGGAGTCCTGTACACAAAGAACACTGCTGCTATGGCCGCAGCTGAGGTGAGGGAGCTCACTCACACCTACACATGCCCAGCAGATGTAGATACTGGTATACAGTTACCAATAGCTACACATTGCAGCCTTTCCCTTTAACCACTAGAACATTCAACAAAATGTAAAAAATACAATTCTGTGATTACTCACCTGTAGAATTGGTATTATACGTATACAATACGTCCTGCTCCAGAGATAATTCCTTACGTTTGGGGTAATACATCCACAAGATGGCGCTGGACTGCAGAGTCAGCAAAAAAGTGGCTCCTCCCGGCCCCTTATATTCCAGGAACCTCCCACAAAGTTCCCAGTATTGACAAGCAGTTAACAAGAATCCGGGAGAATAACAACTATAATAAAAACAATTTTAACCATGATAACAACCACCATACAGAGGTACTAAGTGAGTAATCACAGAATTGTATTATTCTAAGTATACAGCACATCCTGCTCCAGAGATAATTCCTGGTGGAAGGTTGTTGGTCTGGAGATCCTGGGCTCAGTAGATATGGTGATGTAATTTATTAATCCTTCAATTTACTGACTTGACTGTATGATGGCGATTTCTCCATAACACTCTGCACTGCTATTTTTGCACATTGCTTTTTGCACAACTTTTTTGAACCTCTTCAGCACTTTATTTGCACTGATTCATTGCACCAATGCACTTTATTTCCATTGCACCAACACTTTAAAGGGACCTTGTCTATTTATTAACAATGAATTTCTTAATCTCAGCACTACCATTATATATTTCCTTCTAAAAAAACGCCACCATACAGGAACAATAGTCCTATTACACCAAAGTGATATATAAACCTAGATGATATGATAGATTTTATTTAAGAGCCATTAACAGGAATAATTTCTCCAGGTTGTCTTATATGTATATATGTTTATTAATTGAGTCTTTTATGTTGTTGTTTGTCATAATCTAAAATGATTCAATAAATTCAGTTTTTTATCTACACACATGGTTTTAGTGTGCGGCAGTCTATATGTAGGACATTTGGACCACATCTAGGGTTCTAATATACAGCTGCTCCAGAGATAATTCCTTACATTTGGGACATCCAATAGCAGTGTCCGTAAGGTAGGGTGGGATCCCCAAAAGCAACAACATGCAGATTAAACCACTGCCGCCTGCAGAACTTTGCGGGCAAAAGCAGCATCAGCTGAAGCCCGAACATCAACCTTGTAAAACTTAGAAAAAGTATGAACAGAAGACCAAGTAGCGGCCTTGCAAACTTGTTCAACAGAAGCCTGGTGCTGAAAAGCCCAAGAGGCACCAATAGCACGAGTGGAATGAGCAGTAAGGCGGAAGGGAGGATCCTTCCCTTTAGCAGAATAGGCCTGAACCACAGCCTGACGGATCCACTTGCTGATGGTAGACTTAGCTGATGGAGCCAGACCCTTCTTAGGACCAGAAGGGATCAATCTTCCTGAAGGGTTCAGTAGCCACCAAATAGAACTTCAGGTTCCTGACCACATCCAAGGAATGTAGAGCCCTCTCCTTATGGTTACTAGGATTAGGGCACAGAGAAGGCAGAACAATGTCCTGATTGAGATGAAAAGCAGACACAACTTTAGGCAGAAAATCTGGTTTAAAGCGAAACGTCACCTTGTCCTGGTGTCTCTCAAAGTAAGGGGGCTTGATGGAAAGCGCCGCCAACTCAGAAACACGCCTAAAAAAAAAAGTGATAGCCACCAAAAAGACTACCTTAAGAGTAAGAATGGACAAAGCAGCCTCATGCACAGGCTCAAAAGGAGACCCCTGCAAGGCAGATAGGACCAAGTTCAAGTCCCAACTGGTAACATAGGCTTACGTGGGGGGCGCACATGCGTAACCCCCTAGAAAAAAGTCCTGACCAAATGATGCTGAGCAAAAGATCTCTGAAAGAAAACAGCCAGGGCAGAGACATGACCCTTCAGAGTGCTGAGTTGAAGCCCCAGATCCAAACCATGTTGGAGAAATTCCAGAATCCTAGGAATAGAAAACACACGACAGGGAAGAGATTTAGCCTCACACCAGTCAATGTAGGTACGCCAAACCCTGTAGTAGATGGAAGAGGAGGACTTTTTCCTAGCCCTGATCATGGTGTTAACAACAGAGGCAGGCAGCCCCTTTTCTATTAAGATGGAGGTTTCAGCAGTCAGGCCGTTAAAGCCAGCATTTGTAAATTGGGGTAGCATAGCCGCCCCTGACTGAGCAGGTCTGGATCCTTGGGCAGGGCGTACTGATCTTCTTGGCCAACGGGGGGCCACCAGAAGTGCTGGCACCCCGTCCTGAGCTATCTTTCGCAGAACCCTGCCAAACGGGGGAAAGACATACAGTAGCTGAAAGCCTTGCCAGGGGGGCATTGTCAGAGCATCCATGGCTAAGGCCAGAGGGTCCTAGGACACAAAGACTGGAAGCTTGTGATTGTGACGGGACGCAAACAGATCCACATCTGGCTGACCCCAACGGTGACACAGAGAGCGAAACACCCTGTTGCTGAGGGAACATTCCCCCAGGTGAGAAGTCCCCCCTGCTCAGAGAGTCTGCCTCCAGATTCTCCACCCCCAGAATGTACACAGCTGAGATGCAGGGAACATTGTCCTGTGCCCAGGACAGGATCAGAGACACTTCCTTGAGGGCCCCCTTGCTCCGGGTCCCTCCCTGATGATTGATATAGACAACCGCTGTCTGGTTGTCCGAGCGTACCTGAACAGCCCGACCCCGAAGGTGCGGGGTCAAGTAGGCTAGAACCAACCTGATTGCCCTCAGTTCCAGAATGTTGATAGGGGTGTGGGCCTCCTGAGGTATCCCCCTGGAATGTAAGGTATCTCCAGAAGCCCCCCCCCCCAACCTGTCAGACTGGCATCCGTGGTGACTGTCTCCCAGCAAGGGGCCAGAAAGGATCTGCCCACCAACAGGTTCCTTGAGTCCAGCCACCATGAGAGGGACTGCCTGGCTAGGGGGGGCAGAACCAAAACCTGATCCAGGGACACAGGATCCCTCCTGTCCCATACAGACAAGAGGTGGAGTTGAAGAGGCCTCATGTGAAACTGAGCATAAGGAACCGCCTCGAAGCAGGACACCATCAGGCCCACCAGCTGCATTCCCTGCCTGATGGAAGGATGAGGGCAGGACAGAAGAAGCTGACCTTGCGCTTGCAGACTGTCCACCTTCTGCTGAGGAAGAAAGATCCTGGCCCGAGCTGTATCCAGATTCATGCCCAGAAATGGCTTCACCAAAGAGGGAGACAGGGAAGATTTGGAGTGGTTTATCACCCAGCCGAATGACTCTAGTGTGGTCACTACCTGCTGAGTATCCAGCTCTGCCTGTTGGAAGGACGGAGAAGTGATAAGAATGTCGTCCAAATAGGGGATAATGCGAATGCCCTGAGCTCTCAGCAGAGCCATAATGCCCGCCAGCACCTTGGTGAAGACCCTGGGAGCCGAAGTGAGACCGAAGGGCAATGCCACAAACTGGTAATGCTGATCTTTCAGAGCGAACCTGAAGAATCTCTGATGGCCTGGAAAGACTGAAATATAGAGGTAAGCATCCTTGATGTCCACAGAGGTCATGAAGTCCCCTGGGCGCGGTGAACTTACAGCTGAGTCTCCATGCGAAAACGCCTGGATCTGACAAACTTGTTGAGAAGCTTTAAGTCCAGGATGGGTCTGACAGACCCATCTCTTTTGGGAACGGTGAAAATGTTGGAATAATAGCCCGTGCCCCTTTCCCTTAAGGGCACCTGGCAGATGACCCCCAGCTCCAGTAGATTCTGCACAGCAAGCAACAGGCCCTGATCTGACAGGGGGTCTTGAGGCATCTGGGATCTGATGAATCTTGGGGGCGCCAGGCTGCCAACTCTAAGAATTTTGTACATACAACCAGAACAGGCAGTTTAGGCCCCCTTTTTGTATATAATGGCTGTTCACTGCCTGTTCTGGTTGTATGTGGTTGGTCCTGAGGAAGGGGGCCACAGTGCACCCCGAAACGTCGACCAGAAACCAATCCTTGTTTTGCACGATTTATGGTGTTTGGATTACAAATATAAGCTCATTTACTTTTACCTTTACATTGGAGTGCTGGTTCTTTACAAAATTCTTGGACTTTGGCGGTGTCCCCGCGGACCGCGCACCCATCCGACATGGGATACATATGAGTAAGAGTGCAACAGCCACTAAAAAATAGGCTGCCAACTCTATCTTGTAACCGGAGGACACTACCTCCTGAATCCACCGGTCTGAGACATGACACCTCCAGACGTGAGCAAAGAGCCGAAGTCGCCCCCCCCACCCGGATGGGTGAGGGCGCCCCTTCTTGTCTGAGGGGGCTTGGAGGAAGACTTAGACTTGGAACCCCAGGAGGGGCCAGGGCGGCCACGCCCTCTGCCCCTGCCCCAGAAATCTCCCCGGGCCCCTGCAAATGAAGCTCCCCTTCCCATTCTGGACCCACGGTAGGAGGGAAGAAAGGAACCTGAACCCCGAAAGGGCCAAGACTCTTGCGCTGGGGTAACTTGCCTCCCTTAGCAAAAAGGTCCAGGCGATCCCCAAATAGACGCAGTCCTTTAAAGGGGAACCCAGTGAGAGCCTTCTTGGCAGCGTTGTCAGCTGCCCACTGGTGCAGCAAAACCAAGTGGCGTATAGCCACCACCAAGGCAGAAGCCCATTCTAATGGTATCATCCAAGGCAGAGGACATATGCAACAAATTCCTCACAACGCAGAAGGGCTCTATACTCTTCACTAGCAGCATCATCAGGAGCCCCATCTAAAATACTTTTGAGCAGAGTCCTAATAGCCACAGCTGTAATGGCAGAGGAACAAACCGGACGCAGCACGGACCCCACACAGGCAAAGGTATGGGAAGCCAGCTGATCAATGCGCCGGTCCTCACCATCCTTCAGGGTAGTAGAATCAGCGGAATGCATGACAGAAGTGTTGGACAAACCCAGAATTGGTGCATCCACTTCGGGAGGGGTCGACCAACGCTTAACCACTTTAGCAGGAAAGGAATACCTCCTATCCCAACTCTTAGGCACCCCAGGGAGCCTAAGATTATTAAAGTGAGTTTGCTCAGGAAACTCCAAACTTGGCTTACCAGTGTGAAACAACTCCCCCTGCTGCCGAGGAGCCGCGGCAGGAGGAGAGATAGAAAGTACTTCAAAAATGTGAGCCAAAAGCCTGTCCGTATCATCTGGAGCCCATGGGTCAGAGCCAGAATCAGCATAACCCTGAGGATGCTCATCAGATAATTCTGAATCAAAAAAACTATTAAGCCCTCTTCCAGGGGGGTATAGCCGGCCAGGTCAAAAAATTCCTCAGCCTCCATAGGAAAAAGGGTAACGCCAGGTGCCAGATGCCACCTCTTAGCAGAGGCCTTACGTGCCGTAGAGCCAGCAATCAGCTTCTCAATGCTAGCCACCCTGGTAGACAAATCAGGCTGAGACTCCCCACTGGTATGCACCTCACTGGGAGTCAGATGTAAGCATGGGGGAGTAGGCGAAGCCATATGGGGCGCAGGCCCAGCCACAGGTAACCCAGATTGCAGCGCAAGCGCCTGCTGGGCACAGGGTACACAAACACGCACATTGTCAGCACTTGTAGGGGACACCCCACACACCCGGGCTTGTGCCGAAGGAACCCCAAGCACATTATCCTGAGAAGCCTCCATATGGTGATTATCGTGGCCCAACCGGCCAATAGGGATTTACGCTATAAGGCCACCCGGGATGCCCCAATAGCCCGCTAGGGAAGTGGGAGGTAAAGGCAGAATAGGCCTCTAATAGCAAACTAAATAGAGGGGATAGGCCGGAAGAAACCACAATTAAGTTTGACCCGCCTGCAAGACATAAACAGAAAGTCCTGTAAGCGGTATGCATACATAAGAAATAAAAAATAAGCCAGCCCGCAGGGGCACTTACGGACCGCGGTAAGTAGACGCCAGCCACGCAGCATGAGGAGAGCAAAATGGCGCCGGCAGATACCTCGAGGGGCGGGCCGTGGTGACAGTGATGCAGGACACGCCATCCGCAAGGCCCCCCCCCCAGAAGAGTGCGAAGGCGCCCACGTGACCATGCCAGCAAATGATGGCGCAGCAGCGCCTGAGGTAAAGTCACCGCCGACCACGGAGCGCCGTACAGGCGGCATTTTTAAAAAAAGCAACCAACACACGCGGCGACACAAAGCCAAAGCATACCACGGAATACAATCCCAAGGAGTGAAGAATACACATACACACCCCCCTGCCCCCCCCCCCCCCAGGAAATACCAGGGTGAGCAAGGGAGGGCAGCGGCCAACCTAACAGGAGCCCACCGATGGACAGGGGGCGAGGGGCGATAGCACGGGAGGGGCATCCCTTTAGGCTCACCATGGGCCTATACCGCCTACCCTTTGGTGGGGGATTGCGGTCGGAGCAGCGCTCCTTAAGCACCTGACAGCTGCTGCCTACCGTCACCAGACCAGTGCAGCCAAAGCTGGGAGGCAGAAAAAAGAGGAACGGGTGGGAATAGTCCTACAGGGCCGCAGGCTAATAGCCCCGCTCACCTGCGAGTAGAGAGAGAGCCATCTTCTTGACTTCGCAGCGCCGACTGCAGAGAAGAATGGGGAATTTGTGGGAGGTCCCTGGAATATAAGGGGCTGGGAGGAGCCACTTTTTTGCTGTCTCTGCAGTCCAGTGCCATCTTGTGGATGTATTACCCCAAACATAAGGAATTCTCTCTGGAGCAGGATGTGCTGTATAATTAGAATAAAGTATTTATTCATCAAAATAAATCTTCGTAAAAAGAATGACACTTAATAGTTTTAAATATAAAAAGATTTATTACAGCATATGTAAATCATATACAACAGTACATACACCTGAAGACACTGCAGCAAACCAAGTGACTGCACACAGGTCCCATAGCTGCAGCTTCTGGATTTACTAGTCATGGCTTTTTAGTTTTAAAATAGAAATAATTATTAGTGCAATGATTTTGAAGCCAGATACTTATGGGCCTGCAATGACCCCACATGAATGGTGGAGGCCCATTCCCAAAGGAGTTAAGGAAATAAATTACCACAGCCTTGCCTCAACTTTCTTCTTCTGTGCAGGTTTGGACCTGGATGCTGTGACACATACCCAAGATGGAGCATCAGGGAGTCCGTTTTAATAAATAAAACCGGTAGGAATTCTTAGTGTATGTGGACAGGCTTCAGAATGAGATTAATTATAAATGCAAATTGGAGTTAAACAGTGTGCATGCTTTGTGGTGACATACAGACACAAGGTGGTCTTTGTCTGTACTGAACTAACCTAAATTTAAATGCAAATTAAAGCTATGCAAAGGCCCCAATCTCCCCGGCCCTTGCAGTAGTCCCATGATACAATTGGATAAAGCGTGTGCAAACAGTAGGCAGGTTTAAGATACATTTTAAAGTATTTAAATGTATTAAAAGCCAGCTAAAATACAGCACATTGCATTGCTTTGGGTTCAAGGGTTGGCTGGCTCAGGAAAATTTCTAATTTAAATTTCTGGGGGAGAAATAGGACATATTCACCTTACCAACCAACATCTGATCCAGCACAATTTATAAACTGCTTCCTCATCTGTGATCTTCAGCCTTCTCCAGCTAGAAAGAGTAAAGTGCACACTCCTTCCTAATCAAGGGTAGAAACATCCTCCCTTTCTGATTGGAAGGCATACACCATGTGACCAGTGTTGCTGGTCTATTGGAGGTAGACAGGAGAGTAAATGCTACAGATGGTAGAAGGTTACATAGGAAACCTCTGCACTAGATCATATGGGTAAGGGATCCTATTCCTTCTCCCCAATCTCTACCAGTGTAGCATAAAACATCACATTTATAGTTATTTCAATTGCTACACAACCAAAGTATGGGTTACATCTAACATTATAACAAACATAAAACAAATTCACCATATATTAAAAATCTCTGATAAATCTTTAATAATCATTACATTAATGTCAAATTATTAGTAAAATTCTGTTTTAAACATCTTCACACAGATAAAATTGGTAATTAAAAAATGACAGTATGTTATAGACAAGGACAAGTGGACATCAGAGACACATGGGGCAAGGGAAGGAATGGTTTCTTTACTGAGAAGGGTCGTCATGCTTCAGAATGCACCAGCCAGTGAGGGCAGAACTGGCTACTACTGTCTGGAGGGTTATTGTGCTGCCTTTCAATGGACATAGGAGAGTTGCTTCTAGTAGGAATCTATACATATTTCACCATGTCCACTCCATTTATTTCAATGGAGGGGGGCGTGCTGAGGTCTGGGGCACCCCCTCCATTGTAGTGAATGTGACCAGTCACTGTGATTGATGTGAGCGGTGCATCTATTCATTGTGGAGGTCACTGTTGAGCTGTGGTCAAGCTCATACATTTTATACTCCTGAACTAGGATGGAAGAGCAAAGGGTCAGAATCCTTGGGGGCTTTTCATCAGAACAGGGACTTTAAAGGGCATCTAAAAACTCAAGTCTCACCTTACCACCTAAAATCTTCTGTTAAGCACTTTCAAAAGGGTGTAGTTACCAATGTTCTAGCCCCTGTTCTGTAGCCATCGCCTCTAGCTGCCTCTCCAGCCAGGACACTGGTAAGAGCAAAACTACTTACCACCACCTTGCCTGCATCACAGTGTGTGAGCAGCTATATTAGCTATATGCAGAAGGAGATGTTGAGCAAACAGACAGAGAAGGCTGCCTCCCTTTGTACACAAAAATGGAGCTGGTTAACACACTGTGATGAAGGCAGGAGACAGGATTAAGGCCACAGCCATTTCTTTTAATATATGGTGGCCTGACTACAGAACAGGGGCTATAACTGAGCAACTACAGCACATGCTTTAGACTGAGCAGGTCAGGAGGTATCGGCTGCATATAAGCATGCATTGATTTGCATTGGCCTAGAGATGCCCTTCAAATTATCCTTGGTCCTTCAGTTACTAAAGCTGTAAGCTTAGTGTAGTAACTAATTAGATTCACAAAACCTCATTAACTATCTGACTAAGGTGATTACATTTTAAAGCTGGCCCGCTGAGTAAATTGTTCTTTACCCTTTTTTTCACAGCAGGCCTTTGTTTTTATATTCATCAGCAAGGGTGTTTTTTAAAACCATTTTAAATGAGGTGTAAGAAAAAGCACTAAAACTATGCATGAAGACAAGTCAACTAGGGCCACCACAGGCTCAGCATAGACAAGGACAACCAAGGGTGAGTACAATCAGGAATGACATGCTTTACTTGAAAGAGTTCTAAAGACGTCTATTCCCACTCTTCTGAGAAGACTTCTCTCCTTCCATATTCAATTAAAATATGTATATCATCATCAGTCAATGCAAACATGCTTGAGGGGTTTTTAGTCTTGACAGCCGCTCTGATTTGTCTTTGGGGAAATCCAAGACCCAGTTAGGAAAACAGTCTTTCTTCTGACACTGTATACACTTTCCATTCACTACATATTCTCCCCTTATACAGTCCTAAGATTTTAGAGAAAAAATAAATATACCAGTGAATAAAAAATTACATCTGGTTTCCACTATTAAGCACTGCATCCATTCTGCACCATAGGAAAAGATGCTTTTGTACCATGTTTAGTCCTCTCTTGTGTCATGTATTTACATATGTCAGCTATACATGATCGCCTTAAATAAAAGGTCTAAGTACCTAAATATACTCTACTCTGCCGTGCATGAGGTATGATGACCTTATGGTAAAATTCTATTAATCAGGAGAATGGCTCGGCAAGCCCATCCATGGCTAGTAAGGGTAGTGCTCAAGGAACTCTTTCAGTCTGGTGGGATAATCCGTCATTACACCAGTGGCACCAAGATCAAAGGCTCGCTTATATTCTTCCTCATTGTTCAATACCCAAATGTAGACCTGCAGATACAAATGAGGAACATGTTAAAATGGGTTTCATGTTTAGATGTAGATCTCTTGTGAATTTAGGGCTGCTTCACACTTCATTCCCTTCCTTGAATAGGAACATCAAAGATCCCTTTAACTTCTATAGGGTTTGTAGAGGAAGGGACAGCAAGCACTCCAAAATTGCTTCAAAGCAAGTATATTCGATTTACCCAGTGTACCTGCATGATATCCACTGAATGTGTCAATCATAAGTCCATAAAGTCCAACGTTCTGGGGTGTATAGCCACCCTTTCACCAAGGACAAACAAGCAGACTATGGCATCCAAGAGGGATTAAATAACTGTATAGCAGTGTGGTAAAGAAAATGTCTGCACCGTGAAGTTATTGGTTTGCTCACATCAAGGCTCAGCAAGAAACTGTGCAAAACAGTTTCATCATAAGATGGTGCAAAGGCAATAAAACAGAGCCCCCCCCCCCCGGAGGCAGACCAGCTTAAGAAAGCCATCATCCATGCCCCGTCACTGCAGCTATCCTCAATGGCTGAGGATCCCAATCCCGCCTGCATGAAAGGATCACGTCCAGAATTTGCCCGGCAACAGGTGACGCACAGGGCTCTCCACTCACATTGGTGGGTAAGCCCATGCATCAGACCTGTCAGAATGCGTACAGGCTGCGTCGTGTTGTGTGCTGTCACTCCGGTTCACGGCGTACACTACAAGGACAGCATGAACCTCCGTCTGGCTCAGAGAGCAAGATACGCGCCTGATCAGCGTCAGGCTAGTAAAAATTAACTGCATACTTGTACCACATTATAATAAGAATAACAGGGCAAAGAAAATAGGAACGGATAAAAAGATAGTAAGGAAAAGAGAACTAAATAGGAGCCTTGATAAGAAAGAAAGAAAGAAAGAAAGAAAGAAAGAAAGAAAGAAAGAAAGAAAGAAAGAGGGGGAAAAGGGAAGGGGACCAAGACAGACAAGATCAAAGTGTGGAAGCAGAGGACAAAATGAGTGATCAGGTTAGGAAGGAGGAGAGAATGAATAGGAGAGGGAGAAAGGATGAAATCAAATGAAAAAAGACAACATAAAAGAGGAAGAAGAGATGGAATGAGAGAACCTAATAAGGGATAGCACAGGGACAAAGATGGAGGGAAATACAGGAGAAACAGATATCATTATATCCGAAGGGAATCAACTGCATACTCAGCATCTTTCTAGGATGCATGAAAAGCCAAAGACGGTGTTAAAGCAGAACTATAAAAAAATAAAATACAATTCTGTGATTACTCACCTGTAAAATTGATTTTACTGTGTACAGCACGGCCTGTTTCATTTCAATCATTACTTCTGGGTATTCCGCCACAAGGTGGCGCAGTTGACTGCAGAAGCCTTGAGGCTCCTCCCGGCCCTATAAAGAGCCAGGAATCACCCATAGACCCCCAGTGTTGAAAAGCAGTTATGAAAGAAGCCGGGAGATAAACCATGCTAAAAAAAATACACAGCCTCACAAAAAATAACTTTTAAACAATCACCATAAAGAGGCAACCAAGGACAACGATAACAAGGGAGGGATGAAACAGGCCGTGCTGTACACAGTAAAATCAATTCTACAGGTGAGTAATCACAGAATTGTATTTTTCCAAGTGTACAGCACGGCCTGTTTAATTTCAATCATTACTTCTGGGACATCCAATAGCAGTGTCCTTAAAGTAGGGTGAGATCCTCAATGAGTAACGGCAGGCAGTTCAAACCACTACCGCCTGAAGCACCTTGCGGCCAAAAACAGCATCAGCTGAGGCCCTAACATCAACCTTGTAAAACTTACAAACTTCTTCAACAGAAACCTGGTGCTGAAAAGCCCAAGAGGCACCAATATCCCTAGTAGAGTGAGCAGTAACGTGGAAGGGAGGGTCCTTCCCTTTGGCAGAATAAGCTCGCACCACCGCCTGTCTAATCCACTTGCTGATAGTGGATTTGGCTGGAGGCAAACCCTTCCTAGGTCCAGAAGGAAGAACAAACAGAGAGTCAGACTTCCTAAAGGGCTCAGTAGCAACCAGATAATACTTTATTGCCCTGACCACATCCAGAGAATGAAGGTTCCGTTCCTTGGAATTAGCAGGGGCAGGACAATAGGAAGGTAAGACAATGTCCTCATTGAGATGAAAGGCAGATACAACCTTGGGCAAAAATTCTGGGTTAAGACGGAACACCACCTTATCCTGATGCCGCTCAAAATAAGGAGGTTTCATGGAAAGCGCCACCAGCTCAGATACTCGATGCACTGAAGTAATAGCGACCAAAAAGGCTACCTTAAAAGTCAGAATGGACAGAGTGGCCTTACACAGAGGCTCAAAGGGAGGACCCTGTAGAGCAGAAAGCACCAAGTTTAAATCCCAAACCAGTAACAGAGGCTAACGCGGCGGACGCGCATGAGTAACTCCCTGGAAAAAAGTCTCGACAACCTATGATTGGCAAAAGATCTTTGAAAATAGATTGCCAGAGCCGAAACCTGTCCCTTGAGGGTACTAAGTTGTAGACCCGAATCCAGACCATGCTGCAAAAACTCCAGAATCCTGGGAACGGAAAATTCACGACAAGATAGAGACTTGGACTCAACCAAGCAATATTAGCATGCCAGACCCTGTAGTAAATAGTGGACGAAGATTTCTTCCGAGCCTTAATTAAAGTATCAACAACGGAGGATGGCAAACCCTTGCCCATCAAGATGGAGGTTTCAGCAGCCAAGCCATTAAAGCCAGCGTTTGAAAATTGTGATGGAGCAGCTGCCCCTGAGTGAGAAGCTCTGGATCGTCGGGCAAGACGTACCGATCCACCACCATCTGGATGACGTCCATGAACCATACTCTCCTCGGCCAGCGGGGGACCACTAGAATGGCCGGTACCCCCTCCTGGGCTATCTTGCTATCTTTGACAGGGAGACGAATCTTGGAAGCTTGTGATTGTGACGGGACGCAAACAGGTCCACATCCGGCTGACACCAGCGGCGGCACAGATCGTGAAATACCTTGTTGCTGAGACACCATTCCCCCAGACGAGACGTCCCCCTGCACAGGGAGTTCGCCTCCTGGTTCTCCCCCCCCGGAATGTAAACCACCAAGAGGCAGGGAACAGTCTCCTCCGCCCATGATAAGATCAGAGACACTTCCTTGAGGACTCGCTTGCTTTGGGTCCCTCCCTAATGGTTGATATAGGCCACCGCCGTCTGATTGTCCGAGCGGACTTGTACGGCACGACCCCGAAGGTGGGGAGTCAACTGGGAGAGCACCAACCTGATCGCCCTCAGCTCTAGGATGTTGATGGGTGCGTGGGCCTCCTGGGGACCCCACTGACCCTGGAACTTCAGTGACTGCCTAACTCTCCCCCAGCCGGTCAGAATGGCGTCCGTGGTGACAATCTCCTATCGCGGAGGCAGAAAGGACCTGCCCACTAGAAGATTCCTCGAGTCCAACCACCACGAGAGGGACTGTCTGACCAGAAGGGACAGAGCAAACTCCTAATCCATGGACTCCTGAGTCCGATCCCAAACCGACAACAGATGTACCTGAAGAGGTCTCATGTGGTACTGAGCAAAGGGAACGCCTCGAAGCAGGACACCATTAGCCCCACCAACTGCATCCCCAGACGGATGGAGGGGTGAGGACACGACAGCAGGGCCCGCGCCTGCAACTGAAGGCCCTCCACCTTCTGCTGAGGGAGAAAAACCTTGACCTGAGAAGTATCCAGCGTCATGCCCAGGAAGGACCTCACCAAAGACGGAGATAGTGAACACTTGGGATAGTTGATCACCCAACCGAAGGACTCGAGAGTGGACGTCACCACCTGAGTATCCATCTCGGCCTGATGAAGAGACTGAGCAGAAATCAGAATGTCGTCCAGGTAAGGGAGGATGCAGATGTCCTGGTTCCTCAGGAGAGTCATAACACCGGCCAGCAACTTGGTGAAAACCCGAGGAGCCGAGGTGATACCGAACGGCAAGGCCACAAACTGGTAGTGTTGATCTCCCAGAGCGAACCTCAGGAACCTCTGGTGACCTGGGAAGATCGGAACGTGAAGGTAGGCATCCTTGTCCACCGTGGTCATGAAAATCGCCCGGCCAAAGGAAACTTACGGTAAGGTCTCCATGCGAAAGTGCTTGAACCTGATGAATTTGTTGAGGCGCTTTAAGTCCAGGATGGGCCTCAGGGAGCCGTCCTTCTTGGGCACCGTGAACAGGTTGGAGTAGTACCCCCGACCCTGTTCCTGAAGAGGTACCTGAAAAATGACTCCGGATGCCAGAAGACGTTGTACGGCCAAACGCAGTCCCTGAGCCGCCACGGGGTTTAGAGATATCCGGGACCAAAGGAATCTTGGGGGCGGCCAGGCTGCAAACTATCTTGTATCTTGTAAACCACCTCCTGAATCCACCGGTCTGAGACGCGCAGTCTCCATACGTGAGCAGAAAGCCGAAGCCGTCCCCCCACCTGGTCGGGTGAGGGCGTCTCCTCATGCCTGACGGGCCTTGGTAGGGGGTTTGGGCTTGGTTCCCCAGGAGAGACTGGGGCGACCGCGGGATCTGCCTCAACCCCAAGAGTCTCTGCGACTACCTGAAAAGGAGGATCCACAACCTCCCCTTGAAGGGCGAAAGGAAGAGGATCCCCGAAAGGGCCGAGCCTGCTTTCTACACTGGGGAAGCCTACCATCCTTGGTCAGAGCGTCAAGACGCTCACCGAAGAGACGAAGACCAGTGAAAGGGAGCCCAGTGAGAGACTTCTTAGCGGCAGTGTCAGCCGCCCACTGACGCAACCAGACGGACCTACGCATAGCAACCAGCAGGGCTGAGGCCCTACCGCCAAGCCGGATGGCGTCATTCATAGCAGACAGCACAAAGGCAACAAAATCAGAGCAAAGCAAAAGGTCCTTATAATCCTCCATGAACTTGGGAGATCGGGCGGCCTCAGCAAGGCACTTGACCTTCTTTTTAATAGCAATGGCCACAATAGCCGCGGCACAGACCGGACGCAAACCGGCCCCTACAAAGGTGAAGGCATGACAAGCCAGCTGATCCATGCGTGGGTCCGCGCTATCACGCAAGGTGGTAGTGTCAGGGGACGGCATGACCGAAGTGTTGGATAGCCCCAGGACTGGGGCGTCCACCTCAGGTGGGCACGACCAGCGCCTAACCAAATCGGCCGAGAAGGGATACCTTTTATCCAACCCCTTGGGCACCGAAGGTAACCTGTTAGGGCGTTCCCACTCCTTGAGGACCATATTAGAAAAATGGCCCTGTTCTGGGAACTCCAGGAATTGCTTGCCAGGGCGGAAGAGCTCGCCTTGCTCTGTCTTCGCCACCTTAGCGGGAGCGATGTGTAATGTATCAAAAACAGCCGACAGGAGCCTGTCGGTATCATCCAGGAGCCAGGTATCCTCGTCCGAGGAAGATCCTAAATCACTATCATATTTGCCCTGACGATCCCCAGAGGAATCCGAGTCACGGAACAACTTCCCCTCCTCCGGGGAATCACGGCCACCATACATGTCAAGGCCCTTGTCCTCATCGGCAAAGAGGGACAAATCGACGTCTAGGTGCCTCTTCTTGCTAGAGGCCTTGCCCGCAGCCGGCCGGGCCAATTGTCGCTCAATGCTGGCAATGCGCAGCGCCAGATCCGATTGCGACCCCCTGTTGGCTTCCCCCTCGCTGGGGGCTAAATGCAGGCGCAGGGGAGTAGGAGATGCCGTAGGCAGGACAGGACTGGAAAGAGAGGCGCTCAGCCCAACCTGTTCCGCAATAATACTTTGGGCGCACGGAACACAAATCGCGCCGCCACCACTCAAAGGGGATGCCCCGCACATGACACACAGCCGAGCCTGCCCCGAGGGGCCCCCAGGCTTGCTATCCCCAGAAGCCTCCATATGGTGATTATCAAAAAGGGCACAATAAGCCAACACGGGATAAAAGCTAATAAGAGCCCACCCGGGATGCCCCCAAGGGATGCCCCACAGAGAAGGGGACAGGGGGAGGGGGGTATTGGACCGGAAGAAACCACAATACTGCTATCTCGTCTGCAAGACATAAGCATGAAAAAAACACCATGAGCATCCCACAGCACATGCACCAGAAAATATTAACCCCCGCAGAAAGACTCACGGACCAGCTGCAATGGCGGCCGCAGCGCATGCAGAGGATACCGGCGATGTCACCAGCCAAAGCAGACAGCGCCCCCCCGCAGCCAGCCAGCAAGAAGGGGCAGCAAGATGCCGCAACAAGAAGAACCTCGAGGGGCGGGCCGCGGGAAGATGACGTGATACGAGTCATCCCGCAGCGCCGCCCCCATCGAAAAGGCGCGCAGACGCCGTCACAACCAGAGAATGGCGCCCAGCGCCAGATGAGGGGGGGGGAAGGCCCCCGCCGCGCCTCCCCCTCGCTCGCGTCGGCGGCGGGGAAGGAGTTCGCAGCGCGCATCGGCGCGTGCAGGCCGTTACCCGACCACCACCCCCGCCCACCCCGACAACGGCCACGCCGGGGAAAGGGGGAAGGGGAAGAGGAGGGGGCGGCAGCGGGAGCGGCGACAGCGGACCAGAGACACAGGGGGGAGGAAGGTAAAAGTGAAGAGCAGGAAAAAAGGGGCCCAGGAACAACAGTACAGGAAATAAAGAAAAACCCCCCACAATACAACTCACCCCAGTAAAATCACACCAGGGACACCAAACAGCAGTGGTTTCTCCAATCCCCCTATAGGCTCACCATATGCCTATGGCCGGCTACCCTTTGGGTACAGGGTCTGCGGCCTGGAGCAGAGCTCACCGAACACCCGACCGCAGGTGTTCCCCTACCGTCACCCGATCCGATCAGCCTAGGCTGGGAGGCAGGAGGGTCCAGAAATGGGTGGAAATAGGCTTACAGGGCCGCAGGCTTGGTTGCCACGCTCGCCTGCGAATAACCATAGAGAGCCATCTTCTGGTCTTCGCAGTCATGACTGCAGAGAAAACACTGGGGGAGTTAGGTGAGGGGTTTGGGTCAGCATCTGGGAAGGTAGATTTAGGTCAGAGGTTCAGGTCAGGCGCTAGGGAGGAGGCTTGAGTGACAATTTCGGGTCAGGAGTCGAGGAGGGGGGTTAATTAAGAAGTTCAGGGAAGGAGCTGGGAAAGATGTGGTTAGGTTAGTTTTATGGGCCAGAATCTGGAGAGGGGGGTTATGTGAGGGGATCGGGTCAGTTGTAGTTAGAGGAGTAGAGGTGAGGGGTTTGGGTCAGCAGCTGGGGAGGGGGTGTTGGTAATGGGTAATGGGTTTGGGTCAGGTGGAGGAGGGCTTTTGTGCCAATTTTGGGTCAGGAGCTGGGACATAGGGTTATGTAACAGGTTTGGGTCAGCAGCTGGGGGCAGTTAAGTGTGTGGGTCAATGGCTGGGTAGGGGGGTTAGGTGAAGGTCATGATACCAAGGAACACACACACACACACAGAGGGAGATGAGCTGCTGTCCAGGCTGCACATGTACATTGGGAAGTGGGGGGGGGGGGCAGGAATGTTACTTGGAGTGAGATTGGGTGCGTCTGGCTTAACCCTTCATATCATACTACTGGGAGGCTGACATTTTAGGATCTCTGCTGTAAAGTCACATTTGCAGTCTGAGTTTGAACTTGGGAAAGTGTGTTGAACATACGACTACAAATGTGGCTTTACAACAAACATCCTGAAAATCAGTCTCCCAAGAGCAGGATATAGAGAGGAACTTTGAAGGCCCTAAAGTCTAGACTCCAGGGTTGTCCAAGTTTCTGTCCTTGGGGCTTCCCGAATTCAGATGCTCCACAGTGTGAAACCCCCCAGATGACCAGATCCACTCACCTTCTAGCGCTCACTTCTGGCTGTGCACGCACCTGTGTCCGGTCTTTCTAAATGAGCAGCGTGGGAACGGCATGGCTGCGACGCTCAGGTGCTTAGCAGTGCAGGTGCCGAAAGGAGGTGAGTGACAGCGAGCACGCTGATTGGCTGAGAGTGCAATTGGTGCACTCACTCTCGGCGGAGTCGTTCTGTGGGATCGGAAGGAAGGTGAGTGTATGGGGTGACTTGGGAGGATACACACACCAGGGCATCCCAATTCAGGAAACTCCTGAGCGTTGTTCCTTTTTTAAGCCAGGCACACACAGGGGCTGACACTTACTGAAACACAAAGCCTGATGTCTGCTCCACTGGAGATGAAGTAGCACCCGGCACTTTCTTCAGGAAGTTGGGGGGGGGACAGGCAGCAATTCCCTATCCCTCCGCTCAGCTATGCGCTGCTCTGACTGGGGGGAGCCACATGAAGGCCTGTACACAGCGTGTCTAGCACTGTACACCTTACCAGCAATACAATAAAATACAGTACTTGAACAGGGCACCACAACAGGCTGCAGCGCTAGCTCTGGGAGTCTGACCCCAATCTCGGCTCCACTCCAGCGTAAACAATTTGTCACTGTTGCATGGGTCCTGGGGCTCTCGCCTGTTCTGGGGGACCAGGGCAATTACCACATTTGCCGCTGCCGCCGCCCCTGTGTACATAATACACTGTTCCCTGCGGGTCTTTCAAGCTGTGCTATTCAATCTTTTTTTCAAGGTTGAAAGGGTAGTTACAGCTTATCCTTCATGTTTTTTACTCATGGTGTCAATTTTGGAGGGAGGAAAGTCACCTTGTGAATGTGGTGTAAATATAAAAAAAATAACTGAACTGTACCTGGATTCCTCTGGCTTTCAGGTGCTCAAACAGAGCTTTTCTCATTATTAAGCTGGAAAAGGACAGACAGGGACAGTTAGTATCAGGTCTAGTTTCTCACACGTGCAAACCTTAATTTTTTCAAAATACATGGGGTGACAGGAACAGTGTAACATTTGGTAGCTTAACCCCATCCCCCACCCCAGCCATCTTGCTGCACCAGTAAAAGCCCTGCTTCTGAACAACCCAGTCAGAATTGCCTTAAATCTCCAGGCAATCATCCGTTATCACCAACCTAGAAGTAGAAAGCCATAGATAGTAATGACTCATCATTATAGAGCTCCTACAAACATTGTTTCACCTGTTTAAATATTCTGCAACTGCCGACCCCATAGGGTGTCACACACAGCATTCCTTTCCTATATCAGTCATTGATTTAGAGTGTGTGTGCGTGCACAGCATGCCATGAATGCTGACCTGTTTTCTAAGGAATGGATCTCAGTTTGGTGTGGGTCCCCTGTCCATCCATACTCGTGTGAGCAGAGCTCCCAGGTATTTAGCAAGATGGCTGATCCCATGCAAACTGCATTGGGTTAAACCCTCTTAAACAGATTGCGCCACTGATCATAGAGGGGGGGCAGGGGAACAATCTATTAAGGTTAAAGCGCCACAAAAGCAGCCAGCTCTGGAATCTAAAAGACTTCAGGGCCAGCCACTAGCCTGCCCCCATCCTAAATCAGCCCTTAAGGGCTGTTCAGGTGCTTAGCCGTCAACAGCGCCCAGTAACAGGGAGCACACTGATTGGCTGAGCAGCACGTTCAGCCAATCAGCGCACTCGCTCTTGCCGAAGTCTGCGCCATGGGAGCGGAATGAAGGTGAGTGGATGGAGCGACCTGGGAGGATACACAGATGGGCATAACAAATCAGGATGCCGCCGCACAGAGAAAAAACGCACGGGTAAGTGAAATTCCTGCGTGTTGTTCCTCTTTAACTGCACAATATTGTTTATTGAAGAAAGCTCAGAATATCATGTGTGGGGCCAAGACTGCACAGTATTAGTTTCATGAATATTGATATGATATTTAACAACCCCTGGATGGAACATACATTAAAGTTAAAATGGAAATGGAAAATAAACCAAAGGAACTCTACTTACGCATCAGCGAGCCCGACAACAAATCTGTGGCTTCTGCTCATTTTGGAAGGATCTTTAAGTCTACGGAAAATACATGAAAATGTATCAGTATCCATGGTGGGGGAAGTGTGGGAAGGAAGTACAGGACAGCTGATCTGGCATAAGACAAAACATTCCAGAAGTTAATATGTTAAGGAGTAAACCTGGAAGCAGTTTCATTCCTTACTTCATGATAATAGAAGGCATTGGGATTTCCAGAAACTGTTCTCGGAATGGAACGAAGGGCAGGAGTCCGGTATAGAATAACCCCACCAATAGCAGGACACGTTGGAAGGAGAACAGAAGAGGGACGTCACAGTTCTGACAAAAAGATAAGACATTTTAAAGCAATGGAGCCTCCACCCTCTTAAAATTACTATATATATATTTTCATATATAGCCATAAGCAAAGACTTAAAACATCTTCTTTGTGTGTGCTCTTAGATCAGCAAGTGAAAACTACCATTAGAACTTTTGGTGCTTGCCCCCCTATTGTTAGGTCACAGTCTAAGTATAAAAGTGGGGAAAAAAATAACACCCTTGTTTCCTCCTCCGTGGACCATCCCCTAACATAAGTGTGCAATGTGTACAGACTCACCCATAGCACTCGAAATTAATCCACTCCACTCAGTGTGCTTAGATCACCCCCACTTAACCCCCACCCACACACATATTAGCTGCCCTTTCCACAAGGAAATTCCGGTCAAAGCATACAGCATACTCGGACCCCCAAAATGATTTTGTAGAATGTGCCCTGTTTCCAAAGCCACCAAATTTAATATGCAGAGGTTTGTGATACACAGTGTTTGAATAGCTGCTGCTTTTCATCCTTTTTCTTGCACTGAATTGAGTAATACATAGTTATTTGGTTGTGTGTTTTTTATGCTCATGCACTGCACTTTTCACTTTATTTATGCTTCCATCTTGTATTAGCCCTTGCCTGGCAGTCTAATGTCCCCTGTCTTGTGTTTTTAATATGTCTTGTTGTATTGTTGATATGTTAAAGGATCAAATTTAGTAAATTGTGTACTTAATTATTGCTTATTTAGTGGTGCGTCTATTTTTTGCTCTAGTACTTGCCGGACGGGTCTTTTGGGGCTGTTCATTGCTGAGCAGAGCGGCCTTGCACACATTTATTTATTTGCAGTGGTGCACACAAATATTTTCTATATACCCATGTAGTAAGCAATATTGTCCAGGAGATGGCACCAAGAAGAAGCTCAATACTGCAGAGTATGAGAAGCGTCATGGGTGTGGGAAAATACATTTACAAAAATAATTACTACTTTAGTTGCAGTACAAAACAAACTTGTTAATCTATATTCTAGTCATGAGCTAAATATGCAAATACTACAAGACACAAGTTGCTGAAAAAAACACTCCCATAGATGCAAATGGCAAAAGGACTTAAATGGCTAAAAGATTGTACTGCTGTATGTAACTGTGATATAAAGATCCTGGTCGATATACACATCAGGATGGAACTGTGAATGGCAGCCATAGTGGAAGGCTCCCATAGCAGAAAGCCTCCCTATATTTCTACCCTCCCATCTCCTTGAGACTTTCCCATCTCCTTGAGACTTTCGGGTGAGGTGGACTGCCAAATGAGCAACAACTGCATATGATGATAGGTTGTTTCTGTACATTACCACAATTAATTTTGTACAAAACAATTCAGATGCAGTTGAAGTTCAGACTTTCAACTTTAATTCAGTGAGTTGAACAAATAGATTGCATAAAATAGGTGAGGAACAAAATCATTTTTAAATACAATGTCAAGGGCTCTAAAGTACTGGTAATTGGACAAAGTGAATAACTGTATATAAAGTGTTAATTTCTAATACTTGGTTGAAAAACCTTTGTTGGAAATGACTGCCTGAAATCTTGAACATTTGGAGATCACCAGACGCTGTGTTTCCTCCTTTTTAATGCTCTGCCAGGCCTTTACTGCAGCGGTTTTCAGTTGCTGTTGGTTTGCAGTTGCTGTTGGTTTGCAGGCCTTTCTGTCTGAAGTTTAGTCTTTAACAAATGCAATCTGTGCTAAACTGAGTTGAGATCAGGTGACTGGCTTGGCCATTCAAGAATATTCCTCTTCTTTGCTTTAATAAACTTCTAAGCAGCTTTGGCTTTATGTTTTTTTATGAAAAGCCAACCAGTGAGTTTGGCTGCACTTGGCTAGATTTGAGCACACAGCATGTCTCTGAATACCTCAGAATTCATCTGTTGCAGGTTTAGATACAGTATTTTTTTCTCCTTTAAAATAATAGTCCAGCCAAGTAACCGATTGTTGATAGTCTGGCACCAGCCCACTTACTGAACGCCAGATTGAGTCCCATGTGCCATCCAGGCCATATCGCCAGTCACCAGAAGCCTCCCTGTGTATCCAACAAACTCTGACCTTCATCACACAATGGGGTGACCCAGGGTGAGGGAATCAGCAAACCCTGCAGCAGCAGGAGGTAGTGGCTGATGCACTGTTTCCTGCTGTTTCTGGTCTGCCTATGGGTGAAATGTATCACTCACTGGGCCCTGGGGGATAGGCGTTTAGGTGTATGTAGATAACCTTTCTGGCGATGGCCATCTGTTTTGACCACTCGGGAAGGCCTGAAGCGGACACACACAGCTGGAAGGAAGTACCTGACAGAATGCCCTCCATTCATTCAGAATAGATTGTCAGGTAACTCAATATATTCCAATTGGCTGGAACCCTGGGAATGCATCGTGGGATTGACAGAAAGATATGTTTTACAGTGATTTCCCTGGTTTTATACTGAAGAGTATCTCAAATCAGAATGTCCCTGTTAAAGAGGAACACCACACAGGAATTTCACTTTCCCGTGTCTTGTTCCTCTGTATGGCAGCATCCAGAATTGGAATGCCCTGCTATGTGTGCATTCCCCCAGATCATCCCATACACTCACCTTTCTTTCACTCCTGCAGACACACTTTCAGTCAGTTGAAATGCTCTGCTGTGTGAAACTCCATGAATTGCTGGTATACTCACTCTGCTTGTGATCACACGGTGCATGCGCAGGTTGCAACCCTGACTGATATCTACTCCCCTGCTCAGACATCCAGTCAGGGAAACCAGACGCTTCCCGATCTCTATCTCAGGCATTGTGGGCATGCATGGCATAGAACACAGATTGGACCAGAGCAGGCATATGTGCCATGGGATCACTGGTGAGGCGAGTATACTTGCGATCCCAGGAGGCTTCAGACAGCGGAGCATGGACCAAAACCCAGGAAGGTAAAAAATACAATTCTGTGATTACTCACCTGTAGAATTGGTATTAGGAGTATACAGTACATCCTGCTCCAAATCTAATACTTACAGTTGGGATATACTCCACCAGATGGCGCTGGACTGCAGAGACATCGAAAATAGGCTCCTCCCGGCCCCTCAAATACCCAGGGACCTCCCACAAATCCCCAGCATTGAAAAGCAGTTAAGGAGAAGCCGGGAGAATTAAACAATCCAAACTATCAACTATAACAATGATAACAATCACCATACAGGGGATCCAAGAAAATGCAAACCAAGGGTGGGTTGGAGCAGGACGTACTGTATACTCATAATACCAATTCTACAGGTGAGTAATCACAGAATTGTATTATTCTTAGTATACAGTACGTCCTGCTCCAAATCTAATACTTACAGTTGGGACATCCAATAGCAGTGTCCATAAAGTAGGGTGGGATCCCCAAGAAAAATCAGCAGCAGGCAGTTTAAACCACTGCCGCCTGCAGAACCTTTCGGCCAAAAGCAGCATCAGCTGAGGCCCTAACATCAACCTTGTAAAACTTTGAAAAGGTATGAACAGAAGACCAAGTAGCGGCCTTGCAAACTTGTTCAACAGAAGCCTGGTGCTGAAAAGCTCAAGAGACACCGATAGCACGAGTGGAATGAGCAGTAAGGCGGAAGGGAGGATTCTTCCCCTTAGCAGAGTAGGCCTGAATCACAGCCTGACGAATCCACTTGCTGATAGTAGACTTGGCAGGAGCCAAACCCTTCCTAGGACCAGAAGGGACCACAAAAAGAGCATCAGTTTTCCTGAAAGGTGCAGTAGCCACCAGAGACACCTAACCACATCCAAAGAGTGCAAAACCCTCTCCTTAGCATTGCTAGGATTAGGGCACAAAGAAGGAAGAACAATATCCTGATTCAAATGAAAGGCAGACACTACCTTAGGCAGAAAATCAGGTTTGAAACGAAACACCACCTTGTCCTGGTGTCTCTTATAGTAGGGGGGCTGAATGGACAGCGCCGCCAACTCAGACACACGCCTGACAGAAGTGATAGCCACCAGAAACACAACCTTGAGCGTAAGAATGGCCAAGGCAGCATCCTGTACAGGTTCAAAAGGAGCACCCTGCAAGGCTGACAGAACCAAGTTCAAATCCCAAACAGGCACCATAGGTTTACGTGGGGGACGCACATGAGTGACCCCCTGGAAAAAGTCCTGATCAGAGGGTGCTGAGCAAAGGACTTCTGGAAAAAAATAGCCAGGGCAGAAACCTGACCCTTCAGAGTACTGAGTTGGAGCCCCATCTCCAACCCATGCTGCAGGAGCTCCAGAATCCTGGGAAAAGAGAAGACACGACAGGGAAGAGACTTAGACTCACACCAGTCAATGTAGGCACGCCAAACCCTGTAATAAATGGAAGAGGAAGACTTCTTCCTAGCTTTAATCAAAGTATCCACAACTGAGGAAGACAGGCCCTTCTCCATCAAGATGGAGGTTTCAGCAGCCAAGCCGTCAAAGCCAGAGTTTGTAAATTGGGATGGCGTAGTGAGCCCTGAGTGAGCAGATCTGGCACCAAGGGCAGAGCGTACTGATCTACTGCCAGCTGTACCACGTCTGCGAACAACACACTTCTTGGCCACCTTGGGGCCACCAGAATTGCTGGCACCCCTTCCAGAGCAATCTTGCGCAGAACCCTGCCCAGCAGGGGAATTGGGGGGAAGACATACAGGAACTGAAAGTCCTTCCATGACATTGCTAGCGCATCCGAGGTCAGGGCCAGAGGATCCATGGACAGAGAGACAAAAGCTGGAAGCTTGTGATTGTGGCGGGACACAAACAGATCCACATCTGGTTGGCCCCAACGGTGACACAGAGATTGAAACACCCTGCTGCATAGGGACCATTCTCCCTGGCCAGAGGTCCCCCTACTCAGAGAGTCCGCCAGGTGATTTTCCACCCCCGGGATGTACACAGCTGAAATGCAGTGGACATTGGCCTCCGCCCAAGTCAGGATCAGAGACGCTTCCTGGAGGGCCCCCTTGCTCCGGGTCCCTCCCTGATGACTGATGTAGGCAACTGCCGTCTGGTTGTCCGAGCGCACCTGAACAGGCAGGCCCTGAAGATGAGTAGTCAAGCGAGCCAGAACTAACCTGATACTCGCAGCTCCAAGACATTGATAGGTGTGTGGGCCTCCTGAGGGCCCCACCTCCCCTGGAACCGCAGGGACTTCCAGAAATCCCCCCAACCTGACAGACTGGCATCCGTGGTGACTGTCTCCCAGGAAGGGGCAAGAAAGGATCTGCCCCCCAACAGGTTCCTTGAGTCCATCCACCACAAGAGGGACCTCCTGACCAGGGGGGAGAGCACACAGACCCTGTCCAGGGATGCTGGGTCCTTGCCCTATACAGACAATAGGTGAAGTTGCAGAGGCCTCAAGTGGAACTGAGCATAAGGGACCGCTTCGAAGCACGCCACCATCAGGCCCACCAGCTGCATCCCCTGCCTGATGGAGGGATGGGGACAAGCTAGGAGGGACTGGGCCTGTGCAATCAGACTGTCCACCTTCTGCTGAGGAAGGAAGATCCTTGCCTGAACTGTATCCAGATTCATTCCTAGGAATGGAGTTACCAAGGAAGGGGACAGTGAGGACTTGGGGTGGTTTATCAAATGACTCCAGAGTGTATGGAAAAGCTCCCCTCTTTGCCTGGGAGCCTCAACAGGGAGAGAGATAGACAGAACCTCAAAAATCTGGGTCAATAATCTGTCAGTGTCATCCGGGGCCCAGGGGTCAGAGCCAGAATCGTCATGACCCCTTGGGCTCTCATCAGATGAGCCTGAATCAGAAAAGAGCTCCTCTTCATCAGACGGGGTATAGCCACACAGATTCCAAAACTCCTCAGTTCCCATAGGGAAAACAGTAACATTCGGCGTCAAGTGCCGCTTCTTAGCAGGGGCCTTACGCGCTAAAGACTTCGCAATAATCTGTTCAACAGTAGCCAGTCTAGAAGACACATCAGGCTGAGAATCCCCACTAGTATGCAACTCAGCAGGAGTGAGATTTAAGCTTGGGGGAGTAGGTGAAGTGAAACGAGGTGCAGCCACTGGCAGGCCAGATTGCAATGCAAGCACCTGCTCAGCACAGGGTACACAGACCCGCGCCTTGTCAGCGTCAGCATGAGGCTGCCCACACGCTACACACAGCCGGTCTTGTCCCAAAGGGACCCCGGTAACATTATCCTGAGATGCCTCCATATGGTGATTATAGCGGCGCTATACGCCGATAGGGAATAACGCTATATAACAACCCTGGATGCCCCAATAACCCGCTAGGGACGTGGGAGTATAATTTTTACAAGGCCTACAAGTAATATACTAAAAACAGGGCCGGGAGAAGCCAAGAAGGGTTTGTCCCGCCTGAAAGACATAAGCAGACAAGACCTTAAGTACATCGTAACAAAAGTGAAGCAGATCAAGCCGCCCGCGAGGGCACTTACGGACCGCGGTAGGTAGGAGTCCGTCGCGCATAGGCCAACCAAGTCAGAAAAGATGTCGTCGTATACCTCGAGGGGCGGGCCAGTAATAGCGATTACGCGGAACGCGCCAAAGACGGGCCCCGCCCCCCCTGAAGAGCGCGAAGCCAGAAAGGCCAACAGCCAATGATGGTGCTCCCGCGCCTGAGGAAGTGCCGCCGCCAAGCGCGGAACCAAGTCAGCGCGCGGCGGCGGTAATTTTAAAAGCAATAAAGACAAGTCAGCGCGGTGGCTGACACAAGAATAAAGACATGTGAAAAGTGAAAGCACAACATACATATCTATACACATACCCCCCCCCTCTTTTCCCCCGAAGACTACAAGGAGGATGAGGGAGGACGGCGGACACTTAAATAGGGCCCACCGATAGGCAGGGGCAAGGGGCAATAGTGCAGGAGGGGCATCCCATAGAGGCTCACCATAAGCCTGAACCGCCTACCCTTTGGTGGGGGATTGCGGTGGAGCAGCGCTCCTAAGCACCAACGGCGGTGCTGCCTACCTTCACCAGACCAAAAAAAAAAGGGGGGGGGGTAAATCTGCACCAGCTAATCTATAGAACCAGTGTGCTCCAATAGAGGAAAGGTGTGCTGTGATGCACCCTTTTAAGACAAACCAAAAAATGGGGGAGTCCCACTAACCTTCACCAGACCAGAGCAGCCAAGGCTGGGAGGCATATTACTAGTGGAACGGGTGGGAATAGTCCTGCAGGGCCGCAGGTAGGAGGTCCCTGGGTATTTGAGGGGCCGGGAGGAGCCTATTTTCGATGTCTCTGCAGTCCAGCGCCATCTGGCGGAGTATATCCCAACTGTAAGTATTCGATTTGGAGCAGGACGTACTGTATACTAAGAATATCCTGGGTTTTAATTCCCCTTTAAGCAGTCTGCAATTTGTGGAGGCTGTTTAAGGGTCCATCTGGCTGAAATGTGCAGGGCTTGCCCTCAGAAATACTTGCTAGATCAGCAGACACCACAAAACAATTACACAAAGCACAGACCCCCTTCCTTAAACCACTAATGATGATGCTGGATTCATCCCCTGCGCTGCAGCATTTCCTTCTCCTCTTCACTTCACAGCCTGGGAAAGAGCAGAAGCAATCTGATGACATGTGAGGAGTGGGCCTAGGAATGTCTCTGTTCTCTTCACAGGAAAAAAAGAGAGGACCAGTCATTGAAGGGAGCTGTGGGCACACAGCCGGCTACAGTCTAGGTTAAGCTGGAGATTTTGCCTGCGCTTGCTACAGCTGTACTGGGGCCTGCTTCACCAGCATATCCCTTGATCCCCATTTTCTCCCCATTTCTACATACTGGGCTCTTGTGTGCTGCCGACTGGGACTGCCACCCCAAGCCGTTGGGGGGCAAATGTGCAGCACAGTGGCCATATTCTGCTGCAGGGTGAAGCGCGGTGTGCTGCCATGGCTACAGATGACTGCCGGCCCCACACTGCAGTGGGTGCGTGCTGCTCAGGAACTCATGTTTTGCCATTCTGGCCGGGGGGGGGGGGGGGGGGGGAGGGTGTAACAAGCCCAACTGTTCCAGTACAAAACTGCTGCTGATAGCTGTGTGTGGTGGAGGCCCCTTGCACCCTGAACAATAGTGATCCAGTGCCACTGGCATTCATGCATGCCCAAGCCATCACACTGCTTCAGCTGTGTTTTATAGAGGATGTGCTATGCTTTGGATCATGAGCTATATCATACCTTCCCATCATTCTTCAAGTTCTTGGCAGGGGTGATCTTGGTTTCAAGACTTTTGGGGGTGGGGGCTTGCTCTTTATAGTGAATCCTGATATAAGGATCCCCCAATGTGTGAACCCCCCCAATCGCACAAGGCCACATCCCTGGAATACCTCTAGCTGTGGGCGCTCCTGTGCCATGCTTTTGTGAATAGGTGGTGCGGGCACAGCTAGAGGCAGGGGCACTAATGCAGCCAGCATATAGGAACGGGTGCTGCTGCATGATTGTGTGTCCCATGTGGTAACCTGGAAGAGGTGAGTTTTCAGATAACTGGAAGGAATACACACAGCGGGGCATCCCAAATTGAGATGCCCCGCCAGCGAGCAGCAACACCCAATAGTCATTTTTTGGGGTGTTCCTCCATAAGAATGTTTTTTGGACCTCTTCATCCTTCTCTCCCACACATATTGAATTAAAATTGCCTCCTATGTCTGAGTAAACTGGAGAAGAGATAAAGTCATGTCACCTGCCATCCAGCACACCACCTCTAGCCTTTCCTATTGGGCCAGTGGAGGATTGTGGACTAGCTTTGCAATGGAGGACGGCAGGGGTAGAGGAAAAGTACTTTCCTGCCTGAGCCGCTAGGGATCCATTTCTGCATATACAGAAGATAAGGGACTATAGATGGCTACAGTACGAATCGGTGCCTTCAGAGTTAATGTGTCCTCACCTGTTTGTAGCACTTCTGTACAATATCATAGTCAGCATTACCCCACACAGTTAGGTGTTCTCTCTTGTATTCTTTTATGAGTTCGGAGACCTGGGGATATAGAGAGCACATGTTAGCAGGAACATTTCCTCCTACGTTTTATTTCTAAAAGGTCTCTGTACAATGTGTCACAGTGGGTGTCTGGTCTCTCATTCGCTATAGCAGTAGTGCGCACACTCTATTGCTTTCTTGGCAGTTAAAATGACCTACTTTTTACCTATTGTAACATATCGACATAGGTCAGGATGCTTTGAGGGTCTATAACATGAACCCATCCAAGACTGGCAAGTCACTGAACAGGCCAGGGGTAGGGGTATCCAATTGAGGCATGTTTTGCTCCACATAAGTGTGCTGGGAGTCTGATCCTCACCTACATCTAAGTTCCACATTGATGTACTTTTCTTATTTGACTAGAGGGTCACTTTGAATCTGGACTTAAAGTGTAAATCTGTACTGTAAGACCACAGCTAAATCCCCCTCGCCCCCCTGGGCATCCCAATTTGGGAGTTGGTTGCCACCCTAAAATACTAATAATAAACAAAACTTGTTTTCCTAGTGCACACGGACTGAGAAATTCACTAAATACTCCACTTGACAAGTTCTGCTCATTATTATTTACCTTTACTGGTTAAAAGAAAAACAGGAGAGACTATTTTTTGAACTGACCATTCCACTTTTAGGGGGGGGGGGGGGCGTGATGGAGCTGCTCACCGGTAAGTGCCTGTCCTCTAAGGCTGTCAGACAGACAGTATTGTGAATGGCCCACTGTGTGAAAGCCCGGGGTTTGTGGGTTTCCCACAATACTTTATGTGGTCTGCAGCCGGATACCCGGCTTCCCTTTAGGTGAGACCTTCTCTAGCACCCATCTATTTTGATAGGCTGGGGGCAGAACCGTGTCTCTGACGGCTTGTCACATCTCCAAGCAGATCTGAGACTAGCCAATCTCACATCTGCCAGCTGAGCTTGGCTGTGGTGTCAAAAAAAGGGCCAAAACTGAGCCTGCAGCATCATCTGTGGTATCCGGATGTGGGGTGTTTTTCTCTGAGGTCCGCTTTTGCTACTCTAATATATGTCACCAAACTTGCTGCATAGCATACTTATGTGGAGCAGCATAAAGCACCATACAGCTAATTCTGGGAACACCAGGGAAATTGGGCAAATCTGTTGAGCTCACATTGAATCTGGGATCCATGAAACAGTATTACGTAATTCTGATTGGTCCAGGATTATTTTGGTCAGAGTATGTATGTATATATGTATATGACTGGCCCGGAGCCAGATGAAGGCCAGATTTGCTGAAATTATGCACACAGAGTCTCTATTGGAAGTGACAGGAAGGCATTTCTATACCAAGGAGTTTGCTGGCAGGCTGCAGTCTAGTAGCACAGTTAGCCCATGGACCCAATGCTGGAAGTCAGAGGGTATGTCTAATATTCAGCATGAAGTGAGCAAAAAGCAGGCAAAGTTAATCTTTACCTGGACTCTCTGTCAGTCTACCACGATTCAAGGTCTGCCTACTAGCATGTTACTCAAAGTGGAACTACACACTACCTTGCGCAACTTTTTTTTTTTGAAGAGTAGAAATACACCTCCTGGTATCTTGGGGGGGAAGCCTCTCTGTGCAGCAGACCCAAGATGATGGGTAAACAGCACAGGATACCGGATGATGGGGGGTAGCTGCGAACATGAGTCAGGCTCAAATAGACCAGGAAAGTGCATAACTCCAGCAAGAGGGTTCCTCGATTTCTCAAAACCTGGGGCAGAGAAGGTGGGGACATGAAGAAATCATCTCCTCCCACTAAGGCGAGGCAAAGTCCCTGAATATGGTGATTTTACCAGTGCAGCCAGCTTCATACACAGAGATACGAACGAGGCACCGCCAGGAGTGGAATGTAACATTTTAAAGCATATATTAGGCAGCTTGCAGCAATGAGCCAGTGTGGGTCCTGGTTCTCAGGGACACTAACCTAACCCCTCACCGCCATCAGTGAGCCAGTCACAAGAGATATCAACTTTTTGCTAGCATTTAATAGCTACACACATTTGTGGAATCCACAGCTCATCCAATAGGATACATGTTTCACTGAAGTGCACAGACATTTCATGCCCCACATCATAAAGGGCTTCGTGTCCCATTCCAGACACACACTAACCTTCTTCCCCCTTATCCCCTATGGGAAATGTGTCAAATGAGCCATTTCAAAGCATCTCAAAATCTCCAATTATATGTGAATACTGTATATATTCTAAGCAATACCCCTTTCCTTGCCTTAATTTCTGGGTAATAGTTGTGCTGAGAAGGGACTGTCATGGAGCAGCGTAAAGAGTCTTAAGCCCACTCTGCTGTGGTCAGATGCAGCAGTGGGACCACTGTGGCTTGCAATGCTCACTCACACCGAGAGCACCAGGGGACAGAGTGACTGCTAGACCACTTTATTTGCATGGTCCTGGAGAAATAAAATTGAAAGGAGGGCAAACTTACGAGCACTGCTATGGCTTCTATACTACACTGCAGGAAATGGAAGAGAAGCACATGGGACAGGCATCAGGTGAACTGCTTGTGGTCTTTTTATTGCCATTTTGTGTAGAGTCCCTTTAATGCCTGTTTTTTTTGGCGTTTTAAGGATCCTTAACTGTAGAGGCATCCCAAACTGGTGTACTCCAGGGGGGAGAGATAAAAGTGAAAAAGTCTGCTTTAACACATTCATGTGCACCACAATGTTTCCCGTTCGTGCATGTGCCTAGAATTCTATGTTTCTATTGTAAAATGTGAAAGTTATTGTAGTAAGAGCTGTACAATAACAACATTTTTAACACAGAAAATATATGTTAACACATTGAAAAGCTTTTTCAGGGCTGCAAAAAGCAAATGGAAAGGTTTTTTTAGTAAATGTATTTAGTGAAACCATTAGAAACACAAGGTTAGTAAACAAGCTACAGGGATGTTACTCTCTGGGAATAGTAAAGTGCCTCGTATGCTCAATGGCTATAAATGAATAATCCCAGATGATGTCTCAGCTAATGATGAAGCACAATATCCACAAACACATTAGCTCTTTCACGTAAAATCCTACTTCAAGGCAACACTAGGAAGGAAGCTACACCAGTGTTGTTCCTTAGAAACTGTTTAAGTGATAAATAATTTCCTCCCTAAACAGTGCATGATGAACAGGAAGGATACAGCCGCTGCTAGCAATGCTCTAACACAAGCAAGTAGCAAATTATAATTATTACGTACTGTTCTTTTGTAGTTACCTTTGCCACAAGAGCATCACTATTCACTTTGATGTCTATGTTGATGGGAGTTTTTGGAAATGCTTCAAAAACATCTTTCAGCAGAGGGATTCGCTTGTCCTCTCCAGCACTGCAACAGCAGTCTGTGGGGGGATACAAAAGGATACAAAAACAAAAAAATCAGTTTCTACCAGGCAATGCAAGTGGGTAATCAACAGCTGCTACTCTGACAAAACAGAAAAGTCACAAGTGCATGCTAAAAATACAATTCTGTGATTACTCACCTGTAGAATTGGTATTATGAGTATACAGTACGTCCTGCTCCAAATCCAATACTTACAGTTGGGATATACTCCGCCAGATGGCGCTGGATTGCAGAGACATCGAAAATAGGCTCCTTCCGGCCCCTCAAATACCCAGGGACCTCCCACAAATCCCCAGCATTGAAAAGCAGTTAAGGAGAAGCCGGGAGAATTAAACAATCCAAACTATCAACTATAACAATGATAACAACCACCATACAGGGGATCCAAGAAAATGCAAACCAAGGGTGGGTTGGAGCAGGACGTACTGTATACTCATAATACCAATTCTACAGGTGAGTAATCACAAAATTGAATTATTCTTAGTATACAGTACGTCCTGCTCCAAATCTAATACTTACAGTTGGGACATCCAATAGCAGTGTCCATAAAGTAGGGTGGGATCCCCAAGAAAAATCAGCAGCAGGCAGTTTAAACCACTGCCGCCTGCAGAACCTTTCGGCCAAAAACAGCATCAGCTGAGGCCCTAACATCAACCTTGTAAAACTTTGAAAAGGTATGAACAGAAGACCAAGTAGCAGCCTTGCAAACTTGTTCAACAGAAGCCTGGTGCTGAAAAGCCCAAGAGGCACCAATAGTACGAGTGGAATGAGCAGTAAGGCAGAAGGGAGGATTCTTCCCCTTAGCAGAGTAGGCCTGAATCACAGCCCGACGAATCCACTTGCTGATAGTAGACTTGGCAGGAGCCAAACCCTTCCTAGGAAAAGAAGGGACCACAAAAAGAGCATCAGTTTTCCTGAAAGGTGCAGTAGCCACCAGATAGTAATTCAGATACCTAACCACATCCAAAGAGTGCAAAACTCTCTTCTTAGCATTGCTAGGATTAGGGTACAAAGAAGGAAGAACAATATCCTGATTCAAATGAAAGGCAGACACTACCTTAGGCAGAAAATCAGGTTTGAAACGAAACACCACCTTGTCCTGGTGTCTCTCATAGTAGGGGGGCTGAATGGACAGCGCCGCCAACTCAGACACACGCCTGACAGAAGTGATAGCCACCAGAAATACAACCTTGAGCGTAAGAATGGCCAAGGCAGCATCCTGCACAGGATCAAAGGGAGCACCCTGCAAGGCTGACAGAACCAAGTTAAAATCCCAAACAGGCACCATAAGTTTACGTGGGGGACGCACATGAGTGACCCCCTGGAAAAAAGTCCTGATCAGAGGGTGCTGAGCAAAGGACTTCTGGAAAAAAATAGACAGGGCAGAAACCTGACCCTTCAGAGTACTGAGTTGGAGCCCCATCTCCAACCCATGCTGCAGGAACTCCAGAATCCTGGGAATAGAGAAGACACGACAGGGAAGAGACTTAGACTCACACCAGTCAATGTAGGCACGCCAAACCCTGTAATAAATGGAAGAGGAAGACTTCTTCCTAGCTTTAATCAAAGTATCCACAACTGAGGAAGACAGGCCCTTCTCCATCAAGATGGAGGTTTCAGCAGCCAAGCCGTCAAAGCCAGAGTTTGTAAATTGGGATGGCGTAGTGAGCCCTGAGTGATCAGATCAGGCACCAAGGGCAGAGCGTATTGATCTACTGCCAGCTGTACCACGTTTGTGAACCACTCTCTTCTTGGCCACCTGGGGGGCAAGCAGAATTGCTGGCACCCCTTCCAGAGCAATCTTGTGCAGAACCCTGCCCAGCAGGAGAATTGGGGGGGAAGACATACAGGAACTGAAAGTCCTTCCATGACATTGCTAGCGCATCCGAGGTCAGGATCCCTGGACAGAGAGACAAAAGCTGGAAGCTTGTGATTGTGGCGGGACGCGAACAGATCCACATCTGGTTGGCCCCAACGGTGACACAGAGATTGAAACACCCTGCTACAATTCTCCCTGTCGAGAGGTCCCCCTGCTCAGAGAGTCCGCCAGATGATTTTCCACCCCCGGGATGTACACAGCTGAAATGCAGGGGACATTGGCCTCCGCCCAAGTCAGGATCAGAGACACTTCCTGGAGGGCCCCCTTGCTCCGGGCCCCCTCCCTGATGATTGATGTAGGCAACTGCCGTCTGGTTGTCCGAGCGCACCTGAACAGGCAGGCCCTGAAGATGAGTAGTCAAGCGAGCCAGAACTAACCTGATACTCGCAGCTCCAAGACATTGATAGGTGTGTGGGCCTCCTGAGGGCCCCACCTCCCCTGGAACCGCAGGGACTTCCAGAAACCCCCCCAACCTGACAGACTGGCATCCGTGGTGACCGTCTCCCAGGAAGGGGCAAGAAAGGATCTGCCCCCCAACAGGTCCCTTGAGTCCATCCACCACAAGAGGGACCTCCTGACCAGGGGGGAAGAGCACACAGACCCTGTCCAGGGACGCTGGGTCCTTGTCCCATACAGACAATAGGTGAAGTTGCAGAGGCCTCAAGTGGAACTGAGCATAAGGGACCGCTTCGAAGCATGCCACCATCAGGCCCACCAGCTGCATCCCCTGCCTGATGGAGGGATGGGGACAAGCTAGGAGGGACTGAGCCTGTGCAATCAGACTGTCCACCTTCTGCTGAGGAAGGAAGATCCTTGCCTGAACTGTATCCAGATTCATTCCTAGGAATGGAGTTACCAAGGAAGGGGACAGTGAGGACTTGGGGTGGTTGATCACCCATCCAAATGACTCCAGAGTGGACACCAGCAGCTGAGTATCCAACTCTGCCTGATGTCGAGACTGGGAAGTGATGAGGATGTCGTCCAGATAGGGAAGCATGCGGACGCCCTGACATCTGAGCAGAGACATCACGCCAGCCAGCACCTTGGTGAACACCCTGGGAGCTGAAGTGAGGCCGAAGGGCAAGGCCACAAATTGGTAGTGTTGATCCATCAGAGCGAACCTGAGGAACCTTTGATGACCTGGGAACACAGGAATATGAAGGTAAGCATCTTTGATGTCCACAGAAGTCATGAAATCCCCTTGGCGCAGGGAACTGATGGCAGAGCGCAGAGTCTCCATGCGAAAGCACCTGCCCCTGACAAACTTGTTGAGAGTCCAGGATGGGCCTGACAGAACCATCCTTTTTTGGGTACTGTGAATAGGTTGGAATAAAAGCCCTTGCCTTTTTCTCTTAAAGGGACCTGGCAGATGACCCCCAGCTCCAGGAGGCCTTGCACTGCTTGCACTAGCTCCTGAGCTGACACAGAGTCCTGAGGAATCCGGGATCTGATGAATCTTGGAGGGGGATCGGCAGCATACTCCAACTTGTAACCGGGAGGACACTACCTCCTGAATCCACCGGTCTGAGACATGAAGCCTCCAGACGTGAGCAAAGTGCTGCAGCCGTCCCCCCACCCGGATGGGTGAGGGCGCCCCATCATGCCTCAGGGGGCTTGGGAGAGGATTTCGCTTTGGGACCCCAGGAGGAGCCAGGACGTCCACGTCCTCTGCCTCTACCCCAGAAATCTCCCCGGGCCCCAGCGAAAGAAATCCCCCTTCCCTGTCTTGCACCACGGTAAGGGGAGGAGAAGGAACCCTGACCCCGAAAGGGCGGAGGTTGCCGCCTGCGCTGGGGTAACCTGCCTCCCTTAGCAAAAAGACGCAGTCCTTTAAAGGGAAACCCAGTGAGGGCCTTCTTGGCAGCGTTGTCAGCAGCCCACTGGCGCAGCCAATCCGAGCGGCGTATAGCCACCACGAGGGCAGAAGTTCTGGCACACATTCTGATGGTGTCATTCAATGGTGAGAGGACAAAATTTACAAAAACATCACAACTGGAGAGTGCATTAAACACCTCACAAGGCAAATCATCAGGGGCACTATCAAGCATATTTCTGATAAGGGTTCTAGTGGCCACAGCAGTAATGGCAGAGGCACAGACCGGGCGCAGCACCGTCCCCGCACATGCAAAGGCGTGGGATGCCAGCTGATCAATACGCTGGTCTTCGGCATCCCGCAGGGTAGTAGAATCAGGGGAATGCATGACAGAGGTGTTAGATAGCCCTAGGATCGGGGCATCCACCACGGGGGGGGGGATGACCAACATTTAACCACCTCAGCAGGAAAGGGATACTTCCTATCCCAACTCTTTGGAACCCCGGGAAGTTTACTGGGGCGCTCCCATTCCTTGAGCACAAGGTTATGGAAATGTGCCCGCTCTGGAAATTCCAAACGTGATCTTGCTGTATGGAAAAGCTCCCCTTTTTGCCTGGGAGCCTCAACAAGGAGAGAGATAGACAGAACCTCAAAAATCTGGGTCAATATCTGTCAGTGTCATCCGGGGCCCAGGGGTCAGAGCCAGAATCGTCATGACCCCTCGGCCTCTCATCAGATGAGCCTGAATCAGAAAAGAGCTCCCCCTCATCAGACGGGGTATAGCCACACAGATTCATAAACTCCTCAGTTCCCATAGGGAAAACAGTAACATTAGGCGTCAAGTGCCGCTTCTTAGCAGGGGCCTTACGCGCTAAAGACTTTGCAATAATCTGTTCAACAGTAGCCAGTCTAGAAGACACATCAGGCTGAGAATCCCCACTAGTTTGCAACTCAGCAGGAGTGAGATTTAAGCTTGGGGGAGTAGGTGAAGTGAAACGAGGTGCAGCCACTGGCAGGCCAGATTGCAATGCAAGCACCTGCTCAGCACAAGGTACACAGACCCGTGCCTTGTCAGCGTCAGCATGAGGCTGCCCACACGCTACACACAGCCGGTCTTGTCCCAAAGGGATCCCGGTAACATTGTCCTGGGATGCCTCCATATGGTGATTATAGCGGCGCTATACGCCGATAGGGAATGACGCTATATAGCAACCCTGGATGCCCCAATAACCCGTTAGGGACGTGGGAGTATAATTTTTACAAGGCCTACAAGTAATATACTAAAAACAGGGCCGGGAGAGGCCAAGAAGGGTTCGTCCCGCTTGAAAGACATAAGCGGACAAGACCTTAAGTACATTGTAACAAAAGTGAAGCAGATCAAGCCGCCCGCGAGGGGACTTACGGACCGCGGTAGGTAGGAGTCCGTCGCGCATAGGCCAACCAAGTCAGAAAAGATGGCGTCGGTATACCTCGAGGGGCGGGCCAGTAATAGCGATGACGCGGAACGTGCCAAAGAGCGCGAAGCCAGAAAGTCCAACAGCCAATGATGGCGCACCAGCGCCTGAGGTAATGCCGTCGCACAGCGCGGAACCAAGTCAGCGTGCGGCGGCGGTAAATTTAAAAGCAATAAAGACAAGTCAGCGCGGAGGCTGACACAAGAATAAAGAAATGTGAAAAGTGAAAGCACAGACTGCATAACATACATATCTACACACATTCACCCCCCCCACTTTTCCCCCGAAGACTACAAGGAGGATGAGGGAGGACGGCGGCCACTTAAATAGGGCCCACCGATAGGCAGGGGCAAGGGGCAATAGTGCGGGAGGGGCATCCCATAGAGGCTCACAATAAGCCTGAACCGCCTACCCTTTGGTGGGGGATTGCGGTGGAGCAGCGCTCCTAAGCACCTAACAGCGGTGCTGCCTACCTTCACCCGACCAGCGCAGCCAAGGCTGGGAGGCATATTACTAGTGGAACGGGTGGGAATAGTCCTACAGGGCCGCAGGTTAATAACCCCGCTCACCTGCGAGTAGAGAGGCAATTTCTCGTCCTTCGCAGCCAGACTGCAGAGAAATTCTGAGGATTTGTGGGAGGTCCCTGGGTATTTGAGGGGCCGGGAGGAGCCTATTTTCGATGTCTCTGCAGTCCAGCGCCATCTGGCGGAGTATATCCCAACTGTAAGTATTCGATTTGGAGCAGGACTTACTGTATACTAAGAATAATACAAAAGCTATAAATACAGCCAGGAACGGTGATAGCACTGGGCATACCCGGGCGAGTGCCCCTGGCATCTATTAGGGCCCGTTTATGTTCAGACTGAGCTATGGGATGACTCTATGGTAGGTCCCACCCACCAGATCGGTGAGCTGGGTGTGCAGACCTACTCAGTGCTGGCCTCCGGACCAGAGAACGATCAGCTTCACTGGCACCAGTGAAAGCAGGGAGGACTGGAAGATGATCAGCAGCAAAGGAGAAAAAATTAAGGACTGGGGTGTAATTTGTGTCAGTGGAGAAGCCAACAAAGACCACAGGACCAGTAGCAGTGGAGAAGGTGGCAAAGACTAGAGGACAATCGGTGGCGGAGGAAAGGAGATTAAGAACTGGAGGGGAGTTAGCGGCAAAGGAGAACAATCGGTGGCAGTGGACCTGAAGGGGTTACACTGAAAAGGAGCTTATCGAGACTCCCTTGCAAAAGGACCCACTCAAAGTGGAACAAAACACGAGATTTTGACTATCCCAGGTTTTGTTCCGATCTGGGATGCCCCGCTGTGTAAATCCCCCCCCCCCATGGCCAGTAACATCTTAAATCTTCCTGGTCCAACAGCACATGCGTGGGCTCTTGCACAATTTGCAAGTCGTTCGGCTCTGATTGGTCTGGTGATAGGTAAGCTGTTACTGGCGATCTGGGGGGTTTCACAAAGCAGGCCATATCAAATCGGTATGCCCCGGGGGAAGGCCACAGAACGGGAGTCCCGTGTGTCCAAAGTATAATCCACCCCGTCTATCTCCCTTACAGCAACTCCTAACATAAGGCAGTTCAGTTGGAACAACACAAGCAGAACTATTTTGGCAATGTACCAAAAGTACATTGTGACTTTTTGTGAAAGAGAAGAAATAGAGGAAATAGAAATAGAGGATACATTACATGACTTTTTTCTGCAGATCTGTGAAACACAGATGCATATGGACAGGTTTAAACATAACTTTACCCAAACAAAAAGCCTCGGGCTTGGCACAGAAGTGGTTCATCCCCATCAGTACTAAACTCAGCAATTAGAAGCTATTATATTGTCACAATTACTAACTACACCTAATATCTCCAAGTTAAATAAAGATTACAGCGTTTAGAACTGGTCATTTTGCCCCTTAAATTATGGCATTACCTTTTTCAAATGTTACATCCAACTCAGTCAAGTAGGGAGGCAGGTCCTGTATGGACAGATGTACAAAATATTACACAGTAGCTCCAATCAAGAGTTAATTTTTTAAAATTTCCATACTATGCTGAACCAGTTTCATACACTTTGCCGCCTGTAAGCTATTGCCTGTTTTGACTTAACATAAGTTTATAGAAGCTAACAAAAGATCCTCCATCAGATTTTACTATACTCCTTTTAGAAATACTACAAATCTAGTTACACAGCAATCAATTCTTTACATCTGTGTTATGATTAGTGTTCAATATCCTGGTAGGTGAAACTTATAACTGCTCGCAACAAAGGGCCTATACAAGTCTGCCTGATGAAAACAGGATCCAGTCATAGCAGGTGGTTAAAGCTCCTCCCACTATAGAGGAACAAGTTTAAAAGCCCCACACCTTCCCCCAGTTCTCAGTATTAAACAAGTATGAATTAGTGGTGAACCATACAACCTAATGTATTGGGGGGGGGGGTTAGAAGAGCCGTCCTGAAGGACTCATAGAAATAACGTAACCGGTAACACTAACGGGGGATTTTCTCCCTTCGACATTCTGGATGGCCACAGAGAGGATAAGCAAGAACATTAAAATTAGGGATGGGAAACTGCCTGCAAGACCCTTCGGCCGAAGGCCTGGTCCTTGTCAGATAATAAATCTAGCCTGTAGTGTTTGAAGAAGGTGCAGGGAGAAGACCATGTGGCTGCCTTGCAAATTTCCTCAAATGAGGCCCATGACTTCTCTGCCCATGATGTGGAGACTGCTCTAGTAGAGTGGGCTCTAATGTTACAAAATCTGCTACTGAGTTTAGGGATCCCTTTAATTGGACTGCCGACAGGGACCTGATCCAGAGATGTAGAGGCCCCAGAAATGACAGTGCAAGGGAATGCAAGGCTTCTGCTCCGGTGCCCCTTTGACGATTTACATAAGCTACCGTCGTCATGTTCTCCGACTGAATCTGAATGTCCTTGTTTTTTAAAATGGGTTTAAAGTTATTCAGAGCCTCCTGTGCTGCTTTGAAGGATCTGTGCCTCAATTCCCTCGATTGAGGGATCCATCCACCACCAGAGAGAGTTCTTGTTTCCCTCTGGTAGGGTGGTGGTCGGCTCCAGGGAATTTGGAGAGTTATACCAGGTCTGAAACAGAAAACCCTGTAGTGAACTGGAGTGCAGCTGTGCCCATGGTTGATTGATAAGATCCTTCTGAAGGAATTTGAAGCTATCATGGGTTCAAAGGCAAAGGCTGCAGCGTCCCATGCCCTTCTAAGGATTCCCTCTATGCGGGGATCCAAGGGATACAGTAATTATTCTCAGACCTAAAAACTGAGGTCAGCAGATCGTGACACCTGAGCCAGGGAGGCATCAAGTTTAGGACACTTGGTCCAAAGATTAGACTGTACATCATTAAAGTGGAATTTCCTTGTCATGGAACTAGTCAGAAAAAACGTTTTCTCTGGAAACTGCCACTCCTTTTTCATAACACCAAGGAGGGCAGAATGAACTGGAAAGGCTTTACCATTCTTAACCAATTATTTTTACGGTATAAGGAATCTAAGGCAGATAAAGGCTTTTTGTCAGCGTGAATCTGCATAGTATCATAAACGTCCTTCAGAAGTACAGAGGTTTCTTCTGAAATTTTACTGCTTGAACCTTTGAAATCAGTCTTGACATCAGATCCTCTCCTAAAGTTTGTATTAAGGGAATCTTCAGACTTCTGACTCAGTGGCTACCAATAGGGGAGGGACTAGGTGTAAGGAATCAGTCCCTATGGGAACAGGACTATTTATCCCCTGGGACTGAGCGGAGGTAGTGTCCCTGGAGGAACACGCGCCCAGCCCTGATTGTAGACCTACAGAACCTTAAGGTAGAGGTCATATCGGTCTGCATATTGCCCATCATCTGTATAAAATAACTGCCTACTTTGTTTTCCATCTTGTGTTCTAAGCAAGCCTTACAAAAGGATCTTTTCCAGGAATCTGCCAGGATTCTGGGACAATTTAGACAAGAGTCTGACAGTTTTAATGTCAAATCTGATCTTGGGAGGAGGCTAAGCGATAAGAGAAAAAGGAATACTGATTAGTGAAAGTCTGAGGATGCTAGATACATACAAATAGGCCCTTAACCTGTGTATCCCCCCCAAAATAGTGGAAAATATATGCCTCACCATTTTATCCTGATGAGGCACGCAGGCAAGGAACACCGTCCACTGTGAGCAGCATCGCTGTGGCCCCGTACCTGCTGCTGTTCTGGCTGTGTCTGCTCTGGAGGTGTGTCTGGAAAGCACGTGGTTCCAGGCAGAAGTGACCTCCTGGCCCGGAATTCGTCACGGACGGTGCCCAATAGGCTCCTCCCCAGAGATGCGGCTCCATTAAACCGCCTTTCCCGAACTCTAGCAGTGCCCAGAGTCCCGGTTTCCTGACCAGTAATGTGGTGCTCCAGCAGAACCCCTGGCCAAAGGTACACTGTGCTGTGGGAGTGAAGCCAGGGTCCACATCCAGGTTGGCGAGCACCTCCCCAGGGTCTCCTGGGGTGTAGAAAACAAAACAACAACAAACTGTTGTTCTAGTCCTAGGAAGGAGACAAAATACTGAAGACTGGGGGGACGGGATGGGGCTTTTAAACTTGTTCCAGATGTGGTTAGAAAGTCAATAGTAAGTGAATTTAAACTTGTCCGAGACAAACATGCAACATACATAAGATAAAGAGATCTATACACTATACTATACACATAAGAGGCAGACTAGATGGACCACATTGCCTTATATTGCCATTAGCCTTCTAGGTTTTTATTGTGGTACTCAGTGTTAGTAGATGGGAGGAATAAGAGGGGAATTTTAAAGCAGCACAAAGCCCATTTTTTAGTCTCTTGGGCTGGCAAGTGTGGCTTTTCTGCCTCTTTAATGTCACAGTATTGAACGGCTTTAAGGACTCAGAGACAGAATCTCTGTAAGTTCCTAAACCAGTATTTTTCTAACAGATTGAACATCCTGCAGCCCCTAGTGTTTTTTATCCTAAGAGGGAGATTGCAACAAGAGTTAGTCCAGGTAAGCAAATCTCCTGTTGGCTTAACACCATGACCACCACCAGCATCTTGGTGGACACTTTTTGAGCAGTGGCCATCATGGGCTGGTGCACCACAAACTGGAAATGTTGTTGGTCCTGTACTGCAAACCTTGGTGCTATAGCAAGCCTACGGCAGCACTCAGTCCGGTAACCATCATATGCAAGGGAGCTCTATGTCACAACATCACGGAAACTGAATGTAATCAAACTTAAAGAAGAGTTCCTGGGAGTGCAGATTGCAGTCTCCATGCAACCACCTCCCCAGCTGTAGACTGGATTTGAGTCCTGTCCAACTTCCTGGTAGGAGAGCATATAGACCCAACAAAAAGGGCATCTGTAGCCCAAAAATGGCTAGGCCAGCTGCTCCAGTGATGAGCTAAAAGAAGAGGATTCTCTCTTCTGTTCAAAAGATGTACACTGTCTGTTTAACTTACAAGCTCTCCAGACATAATACCAATCAGTTCTCAGTGTGGTTAGTCTTGGCTCATTCTCCAGTTGCCAACTAGCCAGAGCGCCTGCCTTCTCGAGATTGAGGGCAGACGAGTGTAGTCATGCCAAGGAGCAGCGAAGCACACTGCTTTAACAATAGTTAAAGTATAGACCCTTTTGTTTAATACTTGCAATTTAAGATGCTTTGTTTCCATATGGATCAATAATGGGGGATGTATTTAACATTTATTATACAGCTATAGCAATAATAATTAGTGACTTTTTGGGGTTGATACAGTTTTGGAAGTAGAAGCACATTGCTTAGCTTTGATATATATGCATTATGTGGCTAGGTTTGGTATATGTTTAGCTGTGGCCAGATAGCTACATGATGTTATAGGAAGCTGTCACATCCGCGTCCAGGGGCCCAAACACAATTGCTCCGCCCCCTTATTTTTATGCTTTATGCTCATATTACATCTTGTGCAAAAATAGCTGAATTTGTATCTGCTGTTTTAGTGGTTAGTAACAGCAGGCAAAACATTTAGGAAAAGCCAATGTGAAAGCAAGATGCAGCACAAAGAGGTTACAGTTAAATGGCAAATTAAGTTTAACACAGATAAATGGAAGGTTATGCACATGAGAAGGAGAAATCTGTGTCATGATTACACACTAAATAAACAAACACTTGGTAAAACAATAAATGGAAAAGGACCTAGGGGTTTTAATTAACAATAAACTTAACTGTAGTAATCAATGCCAGGCAGCAGCTGCCAAAGCAGACAGGATCATGGGGTACATCAAGAGGGGAATAGGTGCTCATGACCAGAGCATCATTTTACCCCTGTACAAGTCACTGGTCAGACCCCATATGGAGTGCTGTGTACAGTTCTGGGCACCTGTGCTTAAAAATGACATATCAGAACTGGAGTGTGATCAAAGGAGGGCAACAAAGTTAATAAAAGGAGTGCGGGGGCTAGAGTACCCTGAAAGATTGTCCAAGTTAGGTTTATTTAGTTTAGAAAAGACGCATGAGGGGTGATCTAATAAACTATGTATAAAAATATTCGGGGTCAATACAAAGATCTGTCCCACAATCTATTCATACCCCAGAGTGTAACCATAACCCGAGGGCATCCACTAAGGTTAGAGGAAAGGTGCTTTTTCCACAGACATAGGAGGGAATTCTTCACTGTAAGAGCAGTGAGACTATAAAACTCGCTGCCAGAGGAGGTAGTGTGAAGGATACAGTAAAAACGTTCAAAAGTGGCCTGGATGCCTTCCTGGCATGTAATAACATTTCCGGGTATGGCTACTAGACCACTAGAAGTAGATAAACAGGCTGAACTGATGGACTTAAGTCTTTATTCAGCCTTACATTCTATTTAAAGTGGACCAACACCCAGGATTTTGACTATCCTGGTCCACTTCAGTGGGGCACCCCCGATCGGGGTGCCCCGCTGTGTGAAACCCCCCCGAACAACTCACCTCTCCCCGCTCCCAGCGCCGACGGACAAGCAGCGGACAAGCGGCTCCTCCGCCGCCGCCTCCCGCGCGTCCCTCTTGACGCGTGCGTGCCCGCGCCGGCCATTCACAGACGGCCGGCGCGGGCGCGCGCACGTCTAGAGGGGCGCGAGGGAGGCAGCGGCGGCCGGCCGCCGCCGAAGATAAGGTAAGGAGTTTGGGGTGTTTGGGGGGGTTTCACCCCGCGGGACATCCCGCGGGGAGGGAGGTGATCTTATAGATTCCCGGGCCAATCACCCATGGGTGTTGGTCCACTTTAATGTTTGCTTCAGGACCTAGTCATTTTTTATTACAACTTTATTGTGATTCTACTTACACAGTAGTTTAACTCTGATATATTTACACTGACACCTGCAGACCTCTTCAGGTTTCCATCATGTGACACCACAACCTGTTCATCTTTTGTTAGGTGACAATCAAGTTCCAGCATATCAGTTCCTAAGCTGACGGCACTGTAAAGTAAAATAAAGCACTGTTGGTTGAGGCAACATACTGGAATCAAATACAAAGCTAGGTCATAATATCCCCAAGAAAATGCGGGCCGGGCAGATCAGATTTCACGTGGTCTTTATATAATACGGGTTACAATCAATAAACAACCTCCCATCGAAAATGTAACAAAGGCAGCGTGTAGAAAGAATTCATATTACATACCCATCATATACATGTGGAACATTATAGAGGTTTTGTTCCTATAAAGAAATGCAGATGTAGCTTACATGGGCATCAAATTTTCGTCTAGGCGACATCTGCTTTTTACCACAGAGCGATCCCCTTTCAATCTACTGATAGGTAAAATGATTCCTGCACTTGTCTCAGACCACATGACTGCTGGTGGCCATTTGGGTCCAAGGGAGCTATCGTCAGTGGGCTGTGGAAGCTGCTGCAAACCTGATTGGTGTTGGCAGAGCTTGGAGCCTGCTTTTTTCCTGATTTTGGGTGCTTATCTAACAAACTTTTCCCTATTTCAATGCCCCACCAGTGGGGTAAGTGAGTGGTTTGAGTTCAGGCCAATAAAATCAACCAAATCAACCAAATCCAAACATAAAACAAAGCTCTATTGTCTGGCCACTTTACAGCTAAATTTTAGTAGCTACCCATCCTAGAAAGACCCATGTCAAGCTTTACCTCGTATTATGCAACCAGTTAGTTAGAAGTAAAGCGAAGGCCATGAGTCTGACACACATCCTGAAGCTGTAAGGTAAACTTTAAGTGATTTGTACTGAGCGGGGAAAAACAAGGCAAATTTGTGTACTCACCGGTAAATTTCCTTTTTCATCCTCTTTCATTCTGGGGCAACACCATTAGCAACGCGTGGGTTAACCTCAGCTGTAGGCAGGGACTGCAAAATAGAAATAAACTAGCTCCTTCCAAGGACGAGGAATGGAAGAGGACAAGAAAGGAAATTTACCCGTGATTACACAAATTTCTCTTTCCTCATTCCGGGGCACCACCATCGGCAACACATGGGATGTCCCAAAACAGTACCCTTAATAAGGGCGAGAACAATCAACAACCAACTGCGTCAACATAACCAAGAACAATGACACTGACACACGCTTAGACCCCGGAGAGGGGTTCACCACCATCGGCAACACCTTACGCCCCAGAGCGGCATAGGCAGGCGCTCTGACATCATGTCTGTAAAACTTGGTGAAGATGTGGAGAGACGACCAGGTCGCCACCTTGCAAACCTATTCCACCCAAGCCTGGTGTTGGAAAGTCTAAGACGCAGCGATCACCATGGTGGAGTGAGAGGTGACCCGGAAGGGATCCTTCTTCCACTTGCAGGCATAGGCTTGTATGACCGCCTGCCCCATCCATCTGCTAAGAGTGGACCTGGCAGCCGCCTGGCCCCCTTCTTGGCCCTTCTGGGATCACAAACAACACATCCGTCTTAAGTATATGTCTTATGCAGCGGCCAAGTAATACTTTAATGCCCTGACCACATTGAGGGAATGCAGAAGTCGCTACTTATGGCGAGTGGGGGGTGGGCACAAGGGGGACAGCACTGTTTCCTGACTAAGACGGAAGGGAAAGACCACCTTGGGCAAAAAATCCTGCTTCACGTGAAACACCGCTTTGTCTTCATGCAGCACCAAAAAGGATGATCTGATTAAAAGTGCTGCCTTCTCCGAAACACGCCGAATGGAGGTGATTGCCACAAGAGAAGCCACCTTTAACATGAGAGTCGTCAGGGAAGCCTCAGATTGAGATCCCAGGGCAGGACTAGCGACTACCACGGAGGTCGAACATGCGCAGCACCCTGCATAAAAGTGCACATTAACCTATGCTTTGCGATCATCCATTGAAAAAAAATGGACAAGGCCAAGACCTGGCCCTTAAGGGTGCTAGGCTGTAGGCTAGCATCCAGGCCTTGCTGGAGGAACTCCAAAGTTTTGGGTACCGAGAACCTCCTATAGGATTTGCACACCCTGGACACGAACCTCTGGACCTTCCGATTGTGAAGAAGTCCACCGGTCACAGAGGGCTTGAAACACATCCTGGTGAGGGGACCATCTCCCCCCAGCCCACCATCACCCTGCTCAAATATTCAGCCTACAGTTTCTCCACTCCCAGAATGTGAACCGCCGAGATGCACGGAACGTGAAGTTCCACCCACCTCATGATGTGACGCCTGCCAGCTCCTGGTACCCCCCTGATGGTTTTTGTAGGCCACAGCCATGGAATAGTCTGTCAATGCCCGAGAACCAGCAGAATAACCCTCAGTTCTAACACATTGATTGAAAGACTGCACTCCCACTGGTCCCAGAGACCCTGAATCATCTGGTTGTCCAGAACACCACCCCAACCCATCAGACTGGCGTATGTGGTCAGGTTGACCCACCGGGCCAGCAGGAAAGAGCGACCCTCTGCCAGCGACTGGGCATTGTCTGTCAAGATGAAGCAGCATTTGTAGAGGCCTTAAGAGGAACCGGGCATACGGAACTGCCTCGATGGTAGACACCATCAGGCCAAAGCAATATATGCCCTGCTTGATAGTGGAATGCTTGTCGGCAACAACCTCACCACCTCCCGAAGAGCCGTGCACCTTTGCACTGGAAGAAGGACCCGTGCCCGTCGAGTATCCAATGTCATACCTAGAAAGGTTACCACCATGGAGGGAAGCTCCTGGGACTTGGGGTAGTTGATCACCCAAAAAGTTCCAGTGTGGACAGGACCGTCCAAACATCCCGCAGTGCCTCTGCCAGAGATAGGGCTCGGCTGAGCAAGTCGTCCAGGTACAGGGTGTTGGGCAGGAGTGCCATCACCACCGCCAAGACTTTCATGAACACTTGCAGGACAATGGAAGGTCTGAACGGCAGTGGCACAAATTGGAGATGACAGGCGCCCATCGCAAAGCACAGGTATTGATGACTATGGAAGATCCGGACATGTAGATAAGCATCCTTTATGTCCACCGTGGACAGAAGATCCCCCTGTTGCAGCGCCATCACTACAGACCTTAGAGATTCCATGTGGAACCTCCGCAACGAAATGTAACTGTTCAGATTCTGGAGATCCAGGATCAGCCGAATGGACTTGTCCTTCTTGGGGATAACGATCAGTATTGAGTAAAAGCCACAGCCCTGCTCTGAGGGGGGGGGGGGGGGGGGGCACAGGTAATACAACTCCCCAGTCCAGCAAGAGCTCTATCGCCTGGCCGCGAGCTGCCATCATTGGATGCCACAAACCTGCAAAGCAATTTTAAGCGATTAAGATAAAATACAATAAAACCTACCCTACGTAGGGTAGGGTCAAGACAAAAATAATCTACGGGTACACATGTGCAAAACCTGAATTGCACTATAGCAAAAAGGGGTTAATGAAATGATGTGTTTTGAATGTTCAGGGGAACAGTTTTAATAAATATCTGTAATTCCATCTGGCCAGAGTCTTTCTTCGAGCCTCTGGAAATAAAGAAAAAACAGAGCAGATGGAAATCAGAATGCCTTTCTCCTAAACTTCACAGAGCTTATGCCATTTCAACTCCTTTCTTATAAACAATGGAAGATAAAAGCCCACTGACCTATAAACTACTGGTCATTTACATTGTATTAGCAGTTTTATTACCTGCATTTTAGATCTAAAGCCTAAACCGTGCAAACATTTTTTACCCGCTCTATCCTTTCTGCTCTCTTCAGAAAAATACCGTTTTGTGAGTACTCACCTTTAAAACGGATATTATAAGTGTGACATACACTCCGCTTCCACTCTTCATGACATTTGGGTTATTCTCCAGTAGAGGGCGAACTTCTGCAGAGATGAATGCAAAAAAAGGAGCTCCTCCCAGTCCATAAATACCTGGGACCTCTCACCAATTCCCCAGTGTAAGATAGCAGTAAGGGGACCAGGAAGAACCAAATATAACAATACTAACAACCAAGAAACAATGGTTCATCATATAAAGGATCCGGAATACCAAAAAGGGTGGGTGAAGCGGATTGTATGTCACACTTATAATATCCGTTTTAAAGGTGAGTACTCACAAAACGGTATTATACCAAGTGTGACATACACTCCGCTTCAACTCTTCATGACATTTGGGACATCCAATAGCAGTGTCCGTCATGGGTGGGAACTATAAACAGTAAAGAATGCACCAACTTAAACCACTGCAGCTTGCGGCCAAAAACGGCATCCGTTGAAGCCCGCACATCAACCTTGTAAAACTTGGAAAAAGTATGAACGGAAGACCAAGTAGCAGCCTTACAAACTTGTTCAACAGAAGCCTGGTGCTGAATAGCCCAGGACGCACCAACAGCACGATTAGAATGCGCAGTGACCCTAAAAGGGGGAGTCCTCCCCTTAGCAGAATAGGCCCCAACAATGGCCTGACGAATCCATTTGCTAATGGTAGACTTGGCGGGTGCCAAACCTTTCCTGGGCCTGCAGGGCACCACGAAAAAGGCATCCGTCTTGCGGAAAGAAGGAATAGTCACCAAATAGTACTTAACACAGCGAACCACATCCAAATTGTGCAAAACCCTCTCCTTGTCATTGCTAGGCTTAGGACACAAGGAAGGGAGAACAATATCCTGATTGAGATGGAAAGCAGAAACCACCTTAGGAAGGAAATCTGGCTTAAAGCGAAAGACCACCTTGTCCTGGTGTCTTTCAAAGTAAGGGGCCTGAATCGACAGAGCCGCCAACTCAGAGACACGCCGAACAGAGGTAATAGCCACCAAGAAGGCAACCTTCTGAGTGAAAACAGAAAGAGCAATATCCTATAACGGCTCAAAAGGAGGACCCTGGAGAGCCGAAAGAACCAATTACAAATCCCAAACAGGAACCATAGCCTTCCGAGGGGGTCGAACATGAGTGACCCCCTGGAAAAAAGTCTAAACCAGCGTGTGTAAGGCAAAAGATCTTTGGAAGAAAACAGACAGAGCAGAGACCTGCCCTTTCAAGGTACTAAGCTGGAACCCAAGATCCAGACCGTGCTGAAGAAACTCCAAAATCCTAGGGATCGAAAACACCCTGCAAGGCAAGGCCCTAGCCTCACACCAGTCAATATAGGACCGCCAAGTCCTATAGTAAATGCCAGAAGAGGACCGCTTCCTAGCTCTAATCAAGGTCTGAACCACAGCCTCAGACAAACCTTCCTCCTTCAGAATGAAGGTTTCAGCAGCCAAGCCGTCAAAGCCAGCGTTGGTAAATTGGGATAAAGTAGTTGACCCTGAGATAACAGATAACGTCTGTGTACCAAACCCTTCTTGGCCACCTTGGAGCCACCAGAATTGCTGGTGCCCCTTCCAGAGCCAGTTTGCAAACTACCTTGCCCAGCATGGAGAAGGGAGGAAACAGGTACAGAAACCCCAGATCCTTCCAAGCAAGGGACAAGGCATCCACAGTCAGAGCTAGAGGATCCTGAGATAGAGACACAAAGGCCGGGAGTTTGTGATTGTGCCGAGAGGCAAAGAGATCCACCTCCAGAGTCCCCCACTTGCAACAAAGAGACCGAAAAACCCAGGGGTTGAGAGACCACTCTCCTTGGCGAGAGGACCCCCTGCTCAGGGAGTCCGCCTCCGTGTTCTCCACTCCCGGAATGTACTACCTCACTCAAAGGGGTGCACCGCTCAAATAAGAGTATAATGTATAACTGTGTGCTCACCTAAACTAAGTTGAACTCTACAAAACTTGGAGTGGACGTGCCAAAGGCACACCTTCCTCCCAAAAGGAAGCACCACAACTACTATCAATCATACAATTTGATACTTTATACACAAAAATCTCACGTCATATAGGGTCACCCAGGGCAAACATGTTAACTACATCAAGGTTGGCCTGACTTGTTTGCCCTGGGTGACCCTATATGACGTGAGATTTTTGTGTACATTGTCTGCCGGCACCTGAATTTAATTGTATATTTATTGGGGTTCTTACCATTTTATGTAGTTCTGTTTGGGATGGATATCTTGTGCAATATTAGGGGTTTAGCTAGTTCCGTGTGATGTTTGATATATGCACTTGCACTTTTGCACTAATAGATATTTTTATTTGGTTGTTGCATAGGGATTATTAATTGATATTTAATTATCACTTATAAATTTGTTTTATTGCACTGTAGCACGTTGTTATACATACATATATATATTTTTTGGGGGAGTTTTTATATAATTTTTTTTTTTGTGCCGGCACAAAAAGATGGTTTTTGGATATTAATATATGTAGTTTTTGCACCCATGTGGCATGAATTGGATAGCCTTTAGGGGCATCATTTATTGATTAAGGTTTTTTGGCAATACCGGTTGTTTTTAATATTTGTTGTGGTGTATATATGTTTTTTAACCCTTTGTACCAATAAAGTATCAAATTGTATGATTGATAGTAGTTGTGGTGCTTCCTTTTGGGAGGAAGGTGTGCCTTTGGCACGTCCACTCCAAGTTTTGTAGCACTCCCGGAATGTAGATTGCCGAAATGCAAGGAACATTGCTCTCCGCCCAATGCAGGATCAGAGAGACTTCCCTGAGGGCACTCCTGCTACGAGTCCCTCCTTGGTGATTGATGTAGGCAACCGCCGTCCAATTGTCGGATCGAATCTGAACCGGAAGACCCTGTAAGTGCAACGTCAGCCGTGACAGGACGGATGGCTCTGAGCTCTAAGACATTGATGGGGTTGTGAGCCTCCTGAGGACCCCACACCCCGCTGAACTGATGATTTTTCCAGAAACCTCCCCAGCCTGACAGGCTGGCATCCGTGGTAACTGTCTCCCAGCGAGGAACCAGAAAGGATCTGCCCCTCAACAGGTTGCTCGACTCCAGCCACCACCGAAGGGACTGTCGAATCCTGGGAGACATCCTGAACGGCTGATCCAATGACAACGGACACCTGTCCCAATGCGTCAATAGATGAAGTTGAAGAGATCTCATGTGAAACTGCGCAAACGAGACCGCCTCGAAGGAGGCCACCATCAATCCCACCAGTTTCATCCCCTGTCGGATAGAGGGGCAAGGATTGGCCAGAAGAAGGCGGATCAGATCCTGAATCCCCTGCACCTTGGTCTGGGGTAGAAACAGATTCATGCCCAGGAATGAAATCACCTGTGATGGCGAGAGAGAGGATTTGGGGCGGTTGATCACCCAACCGAACCTCTCCAGGGTCGACACCACCTGGTGGGTGGCCAGCTCCGCCTGATGCAGGGAAGAAGCTGAAATCAATAGGTCATCCAGATACAGAACAACGCGAATTCCCTGAGGTCTGAATAGGGCCATTATGCCCGCCAGAACCTTGGTGAAGACCTTCGGCGCTGAGGTCAACCCGAAGGGAAGGGCTACAAGCTGAAAATGTTGATCGTCCACCGCGAACCTGAGGAATCTCTGATGCACTGGAAAAATTGGAACAAGCGAATACGCATCCTTGATGTTTATGGATGTCATGAAATCCCCTTGACTAAGGGAATTGATGGCCGAGCGCAGAGTCTCCATGCGGAACTTCTTGGTTCTGATGAATCTGTTGAGGACCTTGAGGTCAGAATGGGTCTTACAGAACCTTCTTTTTTGGGGGCCGTGAAAAGATTGGAGTAGAAACCCCTGCCTCTCTCCGACGGAGGCACCGGGCATACAACTCCCATGTCCAGAAGGTTTTTCACCGCTAACAGGAGCCCCTGTGCAGCCTGAGGGTCCAAGAGCACCCGAGACCTTAAAAATCTTGGAGGAGGCCAGTACTGGAACTCCAATTTGTACCCGGAGGAGACCACTTCCAAGATCCAATTGTCTGTGACCTCCCGGGCCCAGACCTGGAAGAAGAGCCGCAGCCATCCCCCCACCCGTGTGGGTGAGGGCGCCCCTTCATTGCTGAGCTGGTTTACCCGCAGGCTTGGGCTTGGAACCCCAGGCAGAAGCGGGACGGGCCCGACCTCTGCCCCTGTTCCAGGAAGAGCCTCTGACACCCGAGAAGGCCAAACCTCTGCCAGCTCTGGCACCTCGAAAGGAAGGATTGAAAGAGCCTGCCCCCGAAAGGGACGGCGCTGTTTCTTCCAAACTTACTTTCCTTTGCCACGGCATCCAACTTATCTCCAAACAGCCGCGTACCCAAGGGGGGAAGAGCTGTGAGCGATTTCTTGGCCGCAAAGTCCGCCGTCCACTGACGGAGCCATACCAATCAGCGCATGGCCACCAATAAGGCTGAAGTCCTACTACACATAACAATAGTGTCTTCCATAGCAGCCAAGACAAAATCCATTAAAAATTCAAATCTTTTAAGCGTAGTGAACTCAGCGCTGGCCGGATCAAGGTGAGCGTCATTTAACCAGTCCCTAATCAGAGACCTAGCAGCCACCGACACTAGCGCAGATGCACAAACAGGCCGCAAGGCCGAGCCAACACTGGCAAAGGCATGGCATGCCATCTGATCAAGGCGCCTATCCTCACCATCCTTTAGGGAAGTGGCGTCTGGGGTGTGAAGCACGGAGGAGTTGGTCAACCCCAAAACTGGCGCATCGACCTCGGGAGGAGAAGCCCAGCGCTTAACCGCTTCCACCAGGAAAGGATACTTCTTATCCCATCCCTGAGGAACAACCGGAAGCCGACTAGGTTTCTCCCATTCCCTAAGGATCAGTGCATCAAAATGACCTTAGGGTAGGGAACTCCAAACGAGGCTTGTGGGCCCCAGAAAATTCCCCCTTCTTGAGAGGGGGCGCCTCAGGCAGCGCAATATCCAAAACCTCCAAGAGATGTGACAAAACCGTGGCCGTGTCAACAGCATCCCCCAGCGCCTGCCCAACATCAGCCTCGCCAAACCGTACATCGTCAGCCTCTGACTCCTCATACAATTCCCCCTCCTTAACGGGGAATAATCCGACATATCAAATGAATCATCAATATCCCAAGTCGCCTGGACCGACGACAAATGTCTCTTTTTAGCCTTCTTGCCCACCGCACTAACCATAAATTTCTCGATGCTGGCCAACCTAGCACAAACATTGGAATGCGACTCCCCGCTGGCACCAATGTCACTTGGGGTACGGATAAGGCGAGGAGGGGAAGGCGATGAAGCGGGGGGCGCCGACCCAGAAGGCTGGGCACCTGACTGCCTCGATATGGCCTTTTGTGCACATGGTATACAAATAAGCACATTCTCACCCGTAAGGGATGCCCCACAACCCACACATGGCCGGGATTGTCCCAGAGGAAGCCCGAGCCCGGTATCCTGCGGAGCCTCCATATGGTGATTCTTGTGGTCAGTCGCAAGACCGCAGGGAATTTAAGCAATAAGCAACCCAGGATGCCCCTTAAAAGTCCCAGTGGGAGGATTTGTGGTGATCTATTTTAAGACTAGGGAGTGATTACAATATTTAGCCTGAAGGGATTAGCCCATGCATATTACTATTGAGTTCTCATTGAAAGTTTTAGTTTGATTTATACTTGCCACTCATCTTTGATCCAGCTAGTGACAGGGTAGGGAGCAGGGGCTCACTGTCAACATCTAAAGGCCTATTGCCATGAACAGAAAAAAATGGGATTGTGAGTGACGGGGAGATTGCTTGTACTTTGTGCTCCACATCCTATTTGTGGTCCATTTCTGTTTCCACATGTCAATGGTCATTTGTCAAAAGATAAATTTAATGTCAGCCAAAACTAAAGAAATTCTCATTCATCGCTCAATCACAGTGTATCCATTCTCGTCTGCTTGTGATCAACAATCATGTTCTGCTGACAATACTTTGGTCCCAGTTACAACGGTTAATTATCAGGCAAACTTCACACTGGGGTAAAAAAAAAAAAACAACACTGACAGAATTGGTTAAAAAAGAAAAGAACAAAGTATGTTATTAAAAAAAAAAAAAAAATGGAAAAGATCTTTAATCTTTACGTGTGCAAAGCGTTTTAAGAGCCTCTCTTATTTAACACAACAAAAGTGGATTTTGTGATGTGGAAGCTTTACAAGTGAAGCAGAGAATCTGAGGTAAATATTTCTAACATGTTAAATACTTGTAAAGTACAGAACCCTATAAGGTTCATTAAAATATGGAGAGCCCTTTTGTCTTACGGTGAAGAGGCCTGGACAGGCTCTCAATATTTCAATGTCATATATCTGATTGAAGTGTGGCACCTGGTCATGTTCTCTGCATTTAACATATAAGGGGTCACAAGTGACCTTGAAACAGGGCGGGATTAGGTGTGGTGGAGGCCCCAGGGCACAAAATCTGGTGGAGGCCCCAGATACAGTATTTTTTTTCATTTAAAATAATAGTCCAGCCAAGTAACTGATTGGTGGTTGTCTGGCACCCATCAACTTACTGGAATGTCAGATCGGGTCCCTTGTGCAGGTGCGAGCTGCTCGGGAACTCCTGCTTTGCCATTCTGAGTGGAGGTAGTGTAGTCATCCACCTGTTCCCTGCATTGAGCTGCCAGCGGCTGTGCTTGGTGGCTAATGTGCAGTGAGCAGCCGCCAACTGATAGCTTTGCTGCTTTAGACGTACCGTCCTGACCTGTGGTGGCTTTGGCTGCAGGTTTGCAAAAACAGAAAAAAGGCTTGCCCATGCGCGGAGGTCTCCCACTGCTGCCAATAGCTTTGTTGTTGGCCCTTGGCACATCAGACCAAAGACTGAAAAGCCTTCTGGACCAGACCATAACCGAAAGGTTGGAGGAAGCACCCTTTGAAGGGCAAGTGATGGAGGCCTCAGGACACGCGCCCCTTGTGCCCCCCTCATAATCTGGCACTGCTTTGAAACATCACATTATGATATTATGAAAACTTTGTCCAGTTCCAGGAATCAAATCTTGTGCAACAATGGAGCAGTGGTTCAGAATCCACCCAAACTTACAGATACCTACACCCCAGAAGGCTTTCAATGAGCCTTCAGCCTAGAGACAACACCTTAATGAAGGCCCTGGAGACTACAAAATATAAATATATAAGCATTGGTTGACTTGACTTCATTTAGGGTTTCAGCAATGTCTGCCCTGGTGCAGATACTGCGTGCTTCTCTCCCAACCTTGCTCAGTCCCGCGTTGAACTCAAAGCAGTGCTAGGCACTCTTGAATGGTTTCATGATGTGCTCCCTGCTGCCAATCAATGAGGGAGCTACGAAAGAGGGGGGACATGCGGCGAGTCCAGGGGGGGGGGGGGGGGAACTCATCGGAGCTGACGGCAGTGCAAAAACAAGAGAATGGTTTGTTGGGACAAGCCTGCATACAGTACATGTAATTACATTGAGAAGGAGGCCACTCCCCCTTTTGTTTACAGACTATGGGAAGAGAAGGAAGCCAGCAATATCAATACAACACTCCCCACTCTATTTTACAAGCAACATCACTGACTTTAGTACATCAGAATATATTTTCTAATTCATCATGCACATACTGTGGTCAGAGACAGTTGTGGGACCACTCTGGCTTGCATGCTTAGAGCACCAGGGGACAACTGACTTACCTTTTCTCCTCTGCAGCCGCTTCCTCTCAGTCTTGCACTCAGAGACTTACCAGCTTTGAAAAACAACTTTTTTTGCCTTTACAGACCCTTTAAGCCAGTTTTAATTGTATTTTTGCTATAGTTAACACCATTGGACCCAGTCTCATTTTACTGTTGGGCCACCAAAGACAGGATTTTAATTAGTGAGGGAAACCTGTCTTAGGGAAAGCGCAGGATGTTGAGGCTTAAAAATGGTACCACACTCATTGATCTATAAGATTTCCAGGCCGATCGATTTCCTCCCCCAAAAATCGCTGTGTGAAACCCCCCTGGTCGCCCATATACTTACCTTTTTACCCGGTCCAATGGCGCATGCGCGAGCCACAGCCGCATACCCGCTATCCCTCTAGCAGGGCACGTGCCTGCGCCAGGCATTTGTGAATAGCCGGTGTGGGCACGCTCCCTGTTAGAGGGTAGTGGGGGATGCGGCCACCAGCACACTCTGAGCCACTCGCCTTAGACGAAGGCTTAGACAAAGTGACATCAGTGGATCCGAGCGTGCTGATTGGAAGAGCGTGTGTGGTGGATAATTTCTCACACAATAGATTGTATGGCTTTCAATGGCGATCCAGGCAGGAATTGCCCAGGCAGAAACAAAATAAAGCCTATACTCACACCTTCTGTCCTCCACAGCTCCTCTATACTGCTATTCTGTCTTCCAAAACCAGAAGCCATTCACAACGGCATCCATAAAGCCTTGTTTACACCAAGACTACTCTATTCTGTGCTATGGAGATTGTGTGCAAAGGCAAGTCCGATTGCAATGATTGGGGAAGGCATGTTAGGAGGTGTAAAGCCATGCTGATGGACGATGGAGGACGCAATCATTTGTATGTATGAAAGTATGAAAATGTGGACGCTGCACAGAGGAGATGCGGTGGACAAAGGGGAGTATATATGTTTAATATTATTGTCTGGACAGGAACTGGTTCACAAATTGTAATCCAATAAACCTGCGTTATGTTCTAAGTAGACCTGTGTGGCGACCCTGTTATTATTAGTGTATTTTGTATTTTTTAACGTTTGTTCAATAAATGCATTGTTTTTTTACATATTTGTTAGTATACAATGATTTGTAGGGGGGTCTCCACACACTTTTTTTCTTATATTTTTTTTATTATTGCTTCCACTCACTGGAGTTTTTTTTCCACTACTCATTACTTTTTCAGTGGTGAGAAAAAGTCTAATGTTTCCATTTTACTAGAGTAAATTTTTTATAACGAATTATTGGCCATTTATGAAGTTGGAGCCTGATTAAATAGAGCAGTCGGGACTTAGCTTCTGACTCCACAAATTCAGTTCTGTTACACAGCCTCTGATATCCATATTGGCAGTGGAAGCAAGAACCAGAATTTGTTGGCGTTCAGTATAATGAAGACCATTCAATCCTGCAGCTTTTTCTGACCCACGCCCTTTGCACTGGATCACATGTGTATTATATATTATACTCCATATTAGAATATGACAATACAATTGAATGATGTGTACTTACTGTCTGAAAGCCGTCATTGTATTTTCTAGGTTTTCTCCAGCACCTTAAAAAAGAAAAAGAAAAATAGATTTATGTCTGAGCAGAACATCTCTTACAATCCAGTATCATTTATATTTATAGAACCAATTACTGACAGAATAAAAAACAAAAGACAATTACTGGCAACCACCACCCGGATGTGAAAAGATATATTGCCATTCACAAAAGGAAAATGTTTTGAAAAAGTGAATTGAATCTCAATATGCCAGCTTTTGGTCTGTGCTCCTCTGAGCAAAGGAATGAATACATATGGCTTTACTTAGGGTGAAAATAAGCCATTGGTGCAGGGACTAGTGTACGCCTTTAAAAATAGAGGGTTTGTATCCTTTGCTTCATATGGCAGATCTGATGCAATGCATTCGGAATATTAATTTATTTTTGTTTAGTGTTGTTGCCAACAATTTAAGTCTTCTTCCCCGATAAGAGACGTAAAAAGACGATACAGAAGTTTCTGATTAGACCCACTCCACGGGAGCAGTCCATTCTCCTGCCAGAAGTGCCAGAATGCCGCTGATCGTTGGTGGTGGTTTTACTACCCAATCACTGCAGAGGCTGCTATATTTTAATTAAGTATTGAAAATGCGTTCTGGGAGGGGGGGGGGGCGATGATTGCAAGGATGTAGGTCCCCCTTAAAGCGGGGGGAGTCTCAGACTCCACGGTGGAGTCTGAGAAGTGCTATCAAGCTTGCTCCTAGACATGTGCATATTAAAAGCTAGAAAAAAAAAAGGGGAGGATGACAGCTCCAAATTAATTCACATTCATACTTAAATATTTGCCTTTCTAATAAATCCAGCCTAACAACTGTTCCGTATTTAATCAGATGATTTAGAATATTCTAAAAAAAAAAAAGGAGATGTGTGAGTATGCACAGCTATTTACAAGTATATGTTTTATCAAAAAATGGGCGCTGGTAGTATATGGGGAAAGAATTCATATGAATGAAACAAAAATATGAATAGAATATTCTGTCAATATAACTCTGATAACACATTCTCTAGACAAAAATAAAAGTCCATAATAAATGGTTAGGGTGTCATTGCCGACTGTAACCCCTTTTAGAAAATGCCCCATCTGCTTCTGCCCCAATAGCTAACATTTAAAGCCAGAAGATATTTGTTACTGGGACAAACAAGTGGCAGCTTGTCAGAACTCTTCCAGGCATTGGTTGGGATTCAGTCAGTTCTGTAAAACCAGATGTTACAAAAACCCCAGAACCGGCTCTTCACTTGCAGCAAATAAAACACGACCTCCAATAAAACTGACTGGAGGACTCCTTTCACCAATAGCATGAGGATCCAGGATGCCCCACCACAGCATAGGTCCCCATGCCCCATTCTTACCCCTTTCACTTTATGCCTTATGGCAGCTCATCTTGTGATAGACGGCAGCTGTTTAAGCAGACGCTTGTGCGCAGCCACTGTGCAAAGGTAATTGGCTGCTAGGAGTCATGTATGGCAGGGTACGCGGAAATGGCAGTTATAGCAGGGTGAGGATCCGGGCTGTGGCAAGTGAGAGCCAGCAGGGCATCCTGAATCTGGATGTCCCGATGCCATTAGTAGAAAGGGATCTACACGGATATCACTGAAGTGACTGTGCTGCAGCACTTTAGTTTAAAGTTGACCAAAACCAAGAATTTTGATTATCCCAGGATTTGGTCCTCATCCCCGGGCCATCCCCAAATCTGAGTGAAGCTATGTGATTGTCCCCAGATATCCTTTGCCCAGTCCTATGGCGCATACACAGGAGCGCAGCTAATCTGCGATCTCAGCTCCATTCGTCAATTTCGACTAAGAGGCGAATGGAGTAGAGTGCGCCGAGGGACGTATCCCCACTAGCCTATAACAGGGGGTGAGGCCGCAATGGCCAGCCACAAATGTCTAGCGCGGGCATGTGCCTGTCTTAGAGCTATGTTCACATCTGTCCAGACGCATTTACGGCATGCATTTTGCGACAGGAATTAAGTTTTGTGTTTGGGTTTTTATTCGTGTCTGCATTATAAAAAAAAAAAAAACCCTTTCTGAATCCCATGCCCAGTCTTCCTGTCTATTAAATCCCATTAAAATCTATCTATGGTGGTCGTGTTTTCTTGTCCTGCCACAGCGGAGAGGTCTCATTGTTGGATTTCTATTTGCGGTACCTCCACAAATGCAGAAACGCATGTGGTACCAGGCAGGTGTGAAAGAGGGCTAAAGGTACAGCGTATTGCAGATGCAGCCCACGCATGCACCATTGGATCGGTTTTATTCGGGACTGGGGGGTTAAACACAGTGGGCACCCTGAATTGGGATGTCTTGGGGAGAGGGAATTAGGTGGCCCTGGAGTCTTATAGATTCCAGGGCTGCCAAAGATGGCATTTGATCCATTTTAAACTGGCCATCACAGTTGCAGATCAGGTTTCACTGTGCAGCTCTTGCACAACTGTTAACCACTCATTACACCCATGACTGATTTAACTCTGCCCCATGACTCATTACAGAATAGATTATTAATAATGTATATTATTATTAAGACTTTGTCATTTTTACCATGAGGTATGCATTTATAATGGCTATAGTTTTTCATTAAAGTGAACCTCAAGTCAAATAAAAAAAGTTTAGTAAATTGCTTCCCTTCTTATGATCAGTGGCATAAGCAGTTTGCCACACACCTGATAGTCCTGCTTACACATGAGAATTAGGAGGATGTTTTGCCAGCAGCAATTCACACAAAATTGAGACAGATATATGCCTCAGAAACAAGGAGAAGCTTGCCTCTCATTTTTCACACATGCAAACACTGAATAAACAAGTAATGAAGCAAACGCAATCCGTGGGAGGGAAGCTGTAACAATGTATCTCTATGGTGGTGGCTGCCGCAAAAGCACTAAGCACTAAGCACTCGTCACACCTCTCCGCTTGTGCTGCGTTGGGCAATGCAGTCACAGTGCAAGTGAAAATGCTGTCCATTGTTTATAATGAGCCAATAAATATATATATATATATATATATATATATATATGAACTGGCCTATTAAAAATAATGGACATCATTTTTTTTTTGCATCATGACTGCATTGCCCAACACAGCGCAAGCGGAGAGGTGTGACTAGAGCCTTAGTCAGGGGATACAATGTATTTTATTTCAAGATGAGTCATTAGAGCTGAAGTCTTACTACCCCTGGCTAGAAAAAAAGAGATAATAGCACAAAGCTATGGAGGTAATTTTTACTCAGAAATTTAGTTTTTCAGAATCTGCTCCTTCATGTGTGCCATGTAAGAGGGTAGAATCTGCCTGCTATTCCAAACATCTGCATGGTATTAATGCCTCCTAATAATCGTAGGTCACTTATTTCCACAGGAGGGATTTAGGGGAAAGATGTAACATTTTTTTGACTGGAGGTCCGCTTTAAAGTGGAGGTTAAATTGAATGTCCAGTCAAATGTAATGACCCAGAGGTTAAATGACAAGACATCCTGGATTTGGTGGCACAGTCTTTCACATAATGTCAGAAAAGTGGGGCATTTAAAGTGGACCAAAACCCAGGATTTTGACTTTCCTGGGTTTTGGTCCTTTCCCCGGGAGCACCCCGATCAGGTTAACCTCTTGACTGTATGAAGGCCATGTTAGCTTTTTATCTTCTTGGTTTTTTTGTCTCCCCTTTTCCCTTCCCCCGCCTTTTTTTTCCTTTTTTTTCAACCCTTTTACTCGGACTCTTCTCGGGATGATTAGTTTCCCTCTATTCCATATACAGGGAGTCCAGATTGCACGGCTGGATTAAGATAAAACAATCTAACGTATATACAGTTTACAATTTGTAATTTGAAAAAGAAAAATAAGAATAAGTATGTTGTTTACATGATGAGTGTACTGTGCATGATCAAGAGGGTCATTGTATTTAAATACTACTCAATAAAAAATTATAGAATAAGAAAATATTATTTTACAGAAAGAAGAAGAGATGCTGAGAACAAACTTCAAGTAGAGGGAGGAGAAAAATCAACAGTAAGTGCATTTAAACATGCCTGGGATAAGCTTACATCTATCCTAAGATAATAGAGGACATACACATATAACGGCAGACTAAAAAGATTATAAGGCCTTCTTCTACTGACAACCTTCTATGTTTCTTATCACACATCCTTCATAGCTTTACTAAGTATGGAAAAGCTTTAACACAACTTCTTGCTCAATGTGGTCAGCCCCTATTAAAGCCTTTCTTTGTTTCAAATGTCCTTAATCTGGAAAAGGTAATTCCCATCTATGTACCCAGCTTTATCTATGTGTACCATGATCAGCTGGTAATCTTCAGATGACTTTTGCACAAACATAAGACTTTTTTTTAAACAGATATTGCTTAAGGATTGGTTAGGTAGCTGGGTACATTATTTAGCCCTATGAGGCCATAACCAGCGTCACATGATAAGCCCAGTGCAGAGTCACACCACTGAGCAAATATGAGTCATGGCAGAGTCATACTGATGCTGCAAATAAGGACACAAACACGGGCTGCTCCTAGGGACAATCATCCGGAAACCACTTTGTAAGCAGAGCTATAGTGTTGCTTCATAGCTTTCAAGTTAGACTTTACATTATAATGTCAAGCAGCTAACAGGAGCTGCTGCCTTCTGTTTCTGATAGTAAATATGGAAAGGAGCTTTAGGCTCAGCATAAAGGGTTTGGCCACAAAAAAAATAATAACAACAACTGATGGTACATTTTCAGCATTCAGCAACTTGCCCGATTTCACGTGATCCGGGTCTGAGATCCAAGTCACCGGAGTTTCCCGTCAGGGCTCGGCCTTAACTTTGGGCTGCCCCTTTAAACCAAGTCCAATCACATTGGAAGGTGCTGCCAGCTGCCCTGTCTGGTGCTAAGATGGATTTGGCATAGACAAATAAAAAACAAGGCTTACCTTACCAAGGCTCACCACCTGCCAAAAGCAATGTTCTGTGTTCTAAGCTGCTGCCACCGGCTGTGACCGAGTGCATAGTCAGCCAATCAGTGTGCAGCCTCGCACAGAGTCACGGCCAGGGCAGTTAATCTCCTTAATGGCTGCAAACAGCAGGGGGATGAAATGCCAGTACTCACTGGTAAGGTGAGTCTCATTTTTTTTTTGCATTTAATATGCCAAATCCATCTCAGTAACGAGCGGGAGGTAGCAGATGGCAGGGTCCAGGGCGACACTTCCTCCTAAAGGACAGACCAGCCACCTAATAGAGAGCCAAAAACAGCGCCCCACAATGCCACCCTGGACCAGACTGCAATACCACAGCATGCATCATAGAAGCTTCTCCAATATTTTGGAGTTTGGAGGGGACTACAAAGCAACAGGGGAAGAAGACAGACATACCATGCACTGATGCACAACTTAGATCGTAATTAGAGGCCAGGCCAGTGAAAAAGAGCAGGATAGATTGATGTGTGCACAAAACAGGCCTGAAGCCACAAGTAGGCAGATTGAAGCCAAAAGACAGGAAACTACTTCTAGCCTAATTGGTTCCACAGAGGAGGAGGTTATTGAAGAGGAAGATCGTTTTTTCTCTTGCATGTAGGGCTACTGTAGGCTTGCACGCACACATCAATTTTTCCTCCACATTTAACCCATCTTTGCAGTGAGAAACACATATAAAGAGTGCCCACATGTGCCCAGAGCGATGGGCTGTCCAAGCTATGGTGCCCAGGGAGCATTCGGGGGGGGGGGGGGGGGGTTGTGGTAGGTGACTCGCTCAAGAGCACTTCAGTCATGCTCTGGTGGGGAATCGAACTTCCTTATCTCAAGGAGGGGGAAGATGATAAGTTGATTAACTCAACATGGGGGTCAGGGGATAGATCACCAAGCAGCAGTAGTGGAGTAGGAAAATGCAGGGCAGCACCTTCCTAGGAGGGAAAACGACGTCCAATAGCCAACAGCCAGATACAGCCCTCCATGTCAGCCTTTGCAGTTAGGCAGAAGCGGGATGCCCCGCTGTGTGAAACCCCCCAGGTCGCCCACTGCAACTCACCTTTCCTTACGGTGCATGCACGACCTCCAGTCCAATCAGTGCACTGATGCAAACTCATCTAGGCTTGTTTAGGGACTCGATTCCAGCCAAGTGCACCGACGGTCACATCCCTGCTACTCTCTAACAGGTAGCGTGATCGCGCTGGCCATTTATAAATGCCTGGCATGGGTGCGTGCCCTGCTAAAGGTACAGCAGGGACCCGCTGCTGCTCGTCCATGCGCTGTTGGATCAGGGGAAAAGGCGTGTTTTCCGGATGACCCGAGGGGTTTCACACAGCAGGGCATCCCAAATCTGGATTTTGTGGGGAGAGGGAATCAAGCAGCCCTGGAATCTAAAAAATTCCAGGGACACCTTGCCTGGGCTTTGGTCAACTTTAAAGATCTTACACACATATTTATGGTTTTTGTTTTTATGCTAAATGGCATTACTGACACAGCTAAATGTGAGTTAGACTGCTTCACCTCTGTCATGTGAACCATTATGCATTCTACTTTTTATATGCCTTACTCCGCATTTTGTCTGAGATTTGTTGGAAATTAAATAAAAATATTGAAACAAAAAAAAAATTTACATATTTTAAGATCACTTAATATTTTTCATCTCGGCTCATTATTTTACACCTATAACATTAATATATTCAGAATTTTGACTTGAGAAATATAGTCCAATATTGAAAATCCAAATAAATATGCTAGATATCAAGAGAATCCAAATAAATATGCTAGATATCAAGAGAATCCAAATAAATATGCTAGAGAACAAGAGAATCCAAATGAATATGCTAGATATCAAGAGGGGTGCATCAGGAAATCCCTGCCAAGCTTGTGTTTATATGGATTTTCAATATTAGGCGATTTTGCGATAATGCTCCATTAAAAAGGGTTGAAAAGGGAATTATGGGGCAAAGCTACCAATGATTTAATTGGTCTTCACTGGAAGAACTAGAGTAACATGCTGGTGATTGTCGATCTCCACCTGGTTTCTCAGCCATAATGGGAACATAGTGCTAGACTGGGGAGAAGGAGCCTCGGGAACCTGTTTTCATTTATTAAATAGTCGTGTTTTTCACCTTTAAAAACTGAACGCTAAGGCAAAGACCTCTAAACCAAGATACTGATCTGCAAAATTAAATGAACCCCTTCTTCCATCAACATGTTCGGAAATATATAATAAGCTCATTAGCCTAAAATCCAAAAGTGCTTCCCTAAGCCAACCTGAATAATAGCCATTAGAGAATATACAATGAATGCCTTTGTTAAAGGTCTGTAAGCCTCTAGAAAATAGAACAAGAATGCAGACAAAAATGTCTAGCTTGCAAAGATCAATGCTGGGTTATTAGGAAATAAATCTCCTGTAACAGAGAAACATTAATATTGCAGGTTTTAAGAAGTATTAGGTTTTAAAATGCATACTCTGCAAAAGTTCTATAACTAGACTATCCAAAAACTATAGGGACTGTAGAGCAAATATAATCCCATCCAGCAGCTCTATAGGCATGTGACAACACTGTAAAATAATTAAAAGGTTTGTTGTGGGAACATCCAGGAATGTCAATCATACAGCAAAGTCGTATACCCTGACCCATCCTACATTACATGTTTGTGGCGTCACAAAGTATTCTCCTTGCAGCAGGGAAGAAAAGAAGTGCACTGCAAGTAGCAATGATGTGTCTGGAATTCAGCTTTACAGCTACAAAAATTACTACGTGTCTGCTTAGAAATCCACTTCCTGAGGCATACTATTGTAAAAGGAGTTGAAACTGGGCAAAATAATGTATTGGGTCCATTTTCCTGTGCCGCTCATGCATCCCATGTGACCACCAGAGTATGTGTGCATGTGCCTTACATCAAGAGACCACTAGTTTGGTCTTCAAGGACTTATCAACATTTCCCAACATACAATATATATCCTAGCATTGAGTGAACCAGGGGACCCCTTTTAGGATGTGGGCCCATCGGGGGATTAACTGGTTTCCTAGCCACTGCAAGGCATTAAAGGAAAGTAAAGGGTTTTCTTGGTGATCTGAATGAATGTCCATTCAAAAACAGGCTACAGGTGCCACGTGTGACTTTGGCCCCTTTCACACTGTGCCTTTCCAAGACACAGACAGTGGACCTGGAAGAGGTGGCACTGGACCCAGAGGAGGTGGTGGCAGGAGAACCAACTGGCATGTTAGGCAGGAGTGGGACCAACGAGGAGTATGGACTCATGTGCAGGACAAGCACAATACATGCCTTTACTTGTGCTGTATTAAAAAGCTGCAGTCCTTGAATATTGATCCCATCCAGTGCATTATGCCCAGAACTGACTCAACTTAAAGTGAACCAAAACCCCGGATTTTGACTATCCTGGGTTTTGGTCCTTTCCCCGGGGCAACCCGATCAGGGATGTCCCGCTGTGTGAAACCCCCCAGATCGCTGATTCCAACTCACCTCCTCCCGGTCCTACAGCGCATACACGGCTGCTCGTCCAATCAGCGCGCTCGGAGCTGACGTCACGTCGTTTAATAATACCTGTTTAGAGTGGGATAACCCACCAACACCTCAGTGATGAGCTTTTTACCTCCTACAGCCACAGAATATTCTTCAAAATATCATTAAGTGATATTCATCAAGTGAATGTATGTTTTACGGAAATATCAATCACATACAATAATAGTGTATAGTTCTAATACATTCATAATGATAAATCCAATACATAGCTGGTTTCACTATGCAGCTTAAATTAAATCATGTTAGATTCCTCTAACGTGTTTCACCCACTATAGTTTTCTCAGGCAGGAGTATAATTAAGCTCTACAATTCATAAATACAGTTTTTACCGTATGTTCTGTATAACCTATTTTTACATTATTTTTAAATTTATTTGTGCTGCCTATAGGCATCTAAAGGCAGCGTTGTAAACAAGTTGTCGAGAAAACTCACTGCAACAATGCACATAAGATGTGAAGGCGTCAATACATTTCAATGGGTAGGAATTTATTCCTGATTTTGTTGCAGTAGGCTATTCCAACTCCAGTGTGATGCAATTGGAAAGGCATTATGGGGCCTTAAAGTGGACCAACACCCAGGGGGGATCGGCCCGGGAATCTATAAGATTCCTGGGCCGATCAGATCCCTCCCCACGGGGCATCCGAAATCGGGATGTCCCGCGGGGTGAAATGGCCGGCGCGGGTGCGCTCCCTGTAACAGGGATGCGCGGGAGGCGGCGGTGGATGCGCTCTGCTTGTCCGTCGCTGCCTCTCGCTTGTCCGTCGCCGGTGATTGGACGAGCGAGTCACGTGGGAGCGGGGTGAGGTGAGTTTTCTGGGGGGTTTCACACAGCGGTGCACCCCCGATCGGGGTGCCCCACCGAAGTGGACCAAAACCCAGGATAGTCAAAATCCTGGGTGTTGGTCCACTTTAAGCACACCTCCCAAGTGTCCCTGATTTGGAGGGACTGTGCCTCTTTGGAGTCCATGTCCCCCTGCCCCTCGTTGTTCTCCTTTGTCCTTATTTGAGGTGTAACATGCAGATCTGCATCAATAAATGATTCATTTGCCTATTCAAAGTGTTTATATTGTTGTAATTGTGACACCCTATCTCCTAGCCATCGCTCAATGAGGTGTGGCTTAATTTAACAAATGTCCCTCTTTCCCACCCTGAAAAGTTGGTAGGTATGCCTTATGTTTGTCAGGGCCATTGCAGAGCACAGTTTATGTGCCATAGAGCCAGAGAGAAGGAATGTTCTATAAAAGCACTACAAAAAAAGTGCCCAGACTTCGAAATATTTTAAGGGTGCTGATTTGTTGACCTAATGCTTCAATTATTCATCAGAAGAGACTATTGAGAAAGGGGTTTAGTGACATCATCAATAATTTGGATGTAAAGGGAGCACCAGGTCTGAAACATGAACCTTTTAGCTGCCCAGGCACTGAGCATCAAATGCTAAGCCTAATGTTTCTCCTTACTCCAGACACAAGATTGCCATCCTCGAGAAACGAAGGAGCTGCAAATTATTCATCAGCGTATTTAAGCGGGCATCTCACCTGACAATACAAAAACGGCTGAAGGTCACAGGCAGTCTTATATTATCTTTGCTAAAAGGAGGGACACGTTTCTATATTTTTATTTCTGAAGGTCACAAGATCGGTCTAAATAAAGGTTAATATGGTATATTGGTTGACTATCCTAAAAACTGGACCAACAGCCTTGCACAGTTGAAAAATGAAAAACGTCCCAAAACTCACCTTCCCCATCTACATGCATAATACTCTATCATTGTCAGCACTTACATTTGCTCATGCATGCACTCAAAGTTGAAACACAGCCTCACCAATTTTCTCCTAGTAGCGACCATCTATGAGCACCCTTCCTCATTTCCCAGCATCCCAGCCGTGCTGCTGCCTAGACTTAACCGATATAACCCACAATGCAACGTTGCAGGAAACCCAGCAGCACTTCCTCTTTGCAGGCCACTGGCATATCCATAGGATGCCCTTGAGTGGTGAAAAAAAAAAAAAAGAGCATGGCAAGAGCTACAAAAAAGTAAATATATTTTTAAGTACAGCAATCTGAATTGCAGGGGAAGGGATCCATATGAGCACTAATACTTGTAAGGGTGTTGGTCTGGTTTAAGTGAGTTTATTATTTCTGGTCTTCCTAATGGAGGTCTTGAGGGTCCTCAAAACGTTCTCCAGTGACCATTAAAGTGGACCAAAACCCACCCTGGAGTCTATGAGAGTGCCCACGCCAGGCATTTGTGAATGGCCACCAGCGCGCTTGCACTAGACGAGCTCCTGGACGAAGGGGCTTGAGTGGATCCGAGCGCATCAATTGGACGAGAGGGCTGCGCATGCGCCGTAGAATCGGGGCAATGGTGAGATAGGACGACCTAGGGAGTTTCACACAGGGAGCGCATGCTCCCCATTGACAACAATGAGAGACCTTTGCCAAATGACACAGTCACAGCAGACAGCTCTCATTGGACGAGAGCCCCGTCTGCCTTATGGAGGCCAATCTGTATCATTTTTACAGTAGATATTTCCTTATTGCTTGATGCAGGAGCCTTTCTCTGGTACAGGTCTGAAGACAGACCATGGAGGCATTTATCAAGAAATGTACATTGTATGGTTTCAAAGTAGTGCTATAAGACCTCATTGGTCCTTCCACAAGGCTTTCCGTGTGCTCCAGAGCGCCAAAGCAGATTGTGTGCATGGTTATGGAGTTCCAGCCAGCTGTAAAGTATTCTACTCACCTCTCCCATAAGTTTGCCTGCACAAAATTTGTTAATGGTTGTAGTAGAATACCAACAGTTGGGGGCGGGGGGTCCCTCTCAATAGGTGTTAAGTTAACAAAAGGATTTTTAGGATGGAAATGGAAATTTAGATTTTTCCAGACTGGGTTTAGACAGAGTAAGGGGAAGGGATAGGCTTTCCCTTGGAGCTCTAGATGGCCTTCCTCCACTTCCGAATATTCACCCATTCCCTGTGAGTTTTAGACCCTTACTTTGCAAGAGAACCTCTAAATGTAGTTGTATGGTTACTCTTTTCTTTCATGCTTGCAGTGTGAGTGAACCTGACAAGCCACAGTATTCATGTTTTCCAGGAGCACTGAGGGACATGAGCAGCCATGCGACCACATCTGTGTGGAGGAGGAGAAAGGAAAGAAGAAGCACATTTTGGAGATCTGCTATTGCATCTACATTGCACGGCAAGAAATGTAGGATAGGCACATGGGACAGGCTTCAAGTGAGCTTCATGCCGCCATATAATTGCCATTACCTGAACTGTCCCTTTAGAATTCATTAAAACCACAATGTGAGCGTTTGTCTTGTTGATTTCAGCTTCAGAAGCTTTATTGACTTAAAGTGGACCAACACCCAGGATTTTGACTATCCTGGGTTTTGGTCCACTTCGGTGGGGCACCCCGATCGGGGGTGCCCCGCTGTGTGAAACCCCCCAGAAAGCCCCGAAAACTCACCTCACCCCGCTCCCACGTGACCGCTGCAGCCAATCCCCGCCGGCGGACAAGCGAGAGGCCGCGCCGGACAAGCAGAGCGCGTCCGCCGCCGCCTCCCTCTTACAGGGAGCGCACCCGCGCCGGCCATTCACAAACGGCCGGCGCGGGAGCGCGCCCTGCTAGAGGGACGCGCGGGAGGCGGCGGACGCGCATGCGCCGCTGGAACATGGAAAAGGTAGGATTGTGGGCTTCCTGGGGGGTTTCACCCCGCGGGACATCCCGATTTCGGATGCCCCACGGGGAGGGATCTGATCGGGCCGATCCCCCCCGGGTGTTGGTCCACTTTAATTATAAATGGCTTCTTAGTTGGGAAAGTAGTCAAACAGGTTCTATCCCAAGGGTAAAAGGACACCAAAGAAGACACCTCATAAAGTCCTGTGCCTGGAGCACAAAGGTTCTTCCTCATCCCTTCAAACATTATCAGCGCTCAGCCCTGAATTTCTGGGAAGAAGAATTGCCAGCGTCTGTCCTTTTATACACAAAGGAATAGATTTGCTTATTCAAGCCTGCTAAGCCGGCCCTGCAGACTGCAATGCAGTCCTTTCCTTTCCTGTCAGCTTTGCACTTTATGAAACAGCCAAACGAGGAACCGAAACACAGATACTGATAAACAGCGAATCTCACTTTTTTGAAAAAAAAAATGTTAAAAAATAAAAGTTTCAGAATAACTTGTAGAATAGAGACCAGTAAATGCATACTCAGGGACCCACTGGTTGGCTGGTACTCTGATGACCACCATAACACAAAATTCAATATTGATGTAATAACTCTTGAGTAAGATTAGCAGGTTAGCAGTGGAGCCTCGTGCCCCCTGTGGCACGCATGATCCGAGAGCTGTTGGTGGACATTCCCTTTTGAGTTTGTGCAGCACGAGTAACACAATAGGAAAAGGGACGTGTCACTTTGTGCCTCTTTTTCCTTCATTGATTAGTTGCCTTGGTAGTTCCCCTCTGCTCAGCATCTTATAGTCTCAGTAGAAGGGTCGCAGGTGTGTAATGACTGTCCTATATTCAACAGATCTCCCCGCTATCTCCGAGTGAGGTCATTTAAATCACACCAAAGCCCTGCAATCCTAGTTCTGGAGTCCTCTGGAGCCAAGGGGGTATCGTGATGGGAGGCCATGCTGTGTGAGCCCCCCCCCCCCCAAAAAAAAATGCTATAGACTCACCTGCTTCCTCAAGCACAGTAAGTAAAAGTGAGGCTTTTGGTCCGCTTTAAATCAAAGCTAAACCCACAGGGAGATTCCGTCCCGATTTTTGAATTGTCCTACTCCATCCTAGCTATTGCACAAAAAAATAATTATAATAGAAACCATTCCACAGACCTGCACCCTACGCCACCATGGCCAGTTAATATAGCAAACCCCACTGACAGTACATACAGCTCAGCACTTTATCCTAATTGGCTTCTTGCAACAGTTTAGTTGTAACTGAATAATTAGCATATGGCTGCCATTCTGACATCATACTGCATCCGATTCGTAGTGTTATCAATATTGGGCAAAGGCTTTATTAAAAAAAAAAAAACATAGGCTGGTTTGGGGCACTGGGCTGGGGGGTAATCATATAAACTACCCTTTCTGGGTATGGAATGACTTTAAACCAGACCTTTACCCTTGATAAGAGTCTATCTTAGAGGTTTCCCCCACACTGTACATACAGATTGCCCACATTAAAAATCATCCTACCTGCATCTAGTTCATTTTCTGAGCTTTAAAACATCCAAGATGGCCACCCATGCAGTATCAGGCTGCCTGCAAACAGGAAGGGTCTTCTGACTGTGCCGCTCTACATTCTGGGATTGCTGACCTTTTCCTGACCTCTGCTCTGTCTGTGCAAAGCACAGCTATAACCCTCCCCCTGCACTTTTTATCCATTTCCTCTCCTCAGTATGTGATGCTACTGAGCTGTTGGCACCCATATCCTAGAGTGCTGAACAGAGTTGCAGCCCAGTGGAGGGAAAAAATAAAAAGTAAGTGACATCACTAAAGCTGTGAAGCAGGGCCTGTACTTTCATTGTGATCTGCAATGGATTGTGATTAGAGAAAAGCTGCCCAGTAAAAAAGAAATTAAAAAATCGGGTGCAAATGTGCTGGGAGGAGGTAGAACAGTGGGATTGCACATTTGCAGGGTTGGAAGTTGAGAGAACTTGTAACTGGGTGGGTTTGTCACAAACATTTTAAGTTTTAATACCCATGCATTGCCTTTACAGAAGGAAGGGTTTTCTATTGGGACTTCCACACAAGCCCTAAACCTTAAAAAACACTTTATTTTCCCTGCCTGACAACAAGGAAACAACAAAAATGGCAGCTTTTTCTTTTTTCAATTAGGATGTACATTTGTATATACAGATATTGAATCTCTAGCTACTGTAATACTTCATGATGCTAGTAGTCATACTAGTAGCTGCTGTTATGCAATATTATATCAGTGGATTAGATAATACGTTGTAAGTCAGTTGTCACTGCTGGGAGTTTTATAATCCAAGTATGCACATTTTAAAGTTTTGCTTTTTTAGACAAATCTTGTAAACTTTTATTGCGGTGGTGCGGGCCGCTGGCCAATCAGCACGGCGCGTTCCATTCTTTTTCTTACCAGCTGCTCTGAAGTCGTTGGCCACACCCCTGCTCTTCTTTGTACATGCACCCCCCGCTTAGAACTGCCTGCCACGGTTATACACCTCGGATACCGGTAAAGGGGGATGCGGCCAACATTTATTTTAGGTTTAAATGAGCTAGATGGTTGTACTTCATGATCCAGAGGTGTCACACAGCAGAGTATTCTAAACCAGGGACATTGGCTTCCCTGGAATCTTTTTAGACCCCAGGCAACTTGAAAGTGCATCTAAACTCTAATCCTGGCCCTGGAGTCTAAAAGATTCTAGGGACGAGTGACTCCCTGTATCTGGGGCAATCCCACAGTACAAGGCCAGAAGGGGCGTACAAGTGAATGTCCCCCGCAGATAGCTGCCAGTCTAGCAATGTTGAACTTACCTAATTGGAAGATTGTCAGCTACATGACAGTGGGCCACCCCTCGTCACCAGTCACAGTAATGCTAGAGCACCTATTCACTGGAATGACTTCGTTGCAGTCAACGAAGTGTACAAGTTCTGGGCACTGTGACTGATGGCAGGGAGTCTGGCCTACCTCCATGGGATGTGGATGTGATGGATGATCAACTGTTCAGGTGTGCCGAAATATGCTGGGGACAAAAGGTGAATATAGGACTTTCTTTGCCTAGACAATGACCTATACTCAAAAATTACTTTAGATCCCATTTAACAATTACCCAAGGGGGTATTTATTTGGGAATTCTATTGGAGTTAAAAATAAGGACAGAAGATAGCGGCTCACTAAAACAAAGCATGTTTCCTATTGGAGTTAAGTGCGGCTGCCGCATGGATGCAAAGCAGTTTCCTGTCCCCATTAGATAAAGGAAAGGAGAGGAAAAGAGGAGTATCTCTCTAATGCAGTGTTCACAGATGTTGAGAGACGGTAGATTAGGTTAGTCTATTGTTCCGGAGAACCAGGACCCCTGGTGCAGAATGTGGGTCCATTTTTAAACCTGCACAGATACAGTAACCAGTGAAAAGACAGCACAGTAGAGCCCTATATATATCTGCAGTGTTTATATGACAGCTCTCGCATGCTATGTACGGTCATACAGACCTACAGATGAAAGATTAATAAAGCGGATAAGCAGAGCCATTCACATGTTCATTTTTAGTCCTGCATCAGAAAACAGATATTCCAATCCATTGAATTGCCAGTAGCACCACTTGCCCCTTTCCTTATCATTAGCAATGGAGGAAGGACTGATCAAACACCATTTATGGCACAGTCCAGTAATGTGTGTCCCAAAGTATATTAACATTCCTTTGCTGTTAATGTGAAGGTCAGAAATCGATGGTTGCCTAGTTATTTTCTTCTTACACATTATGACCTTGAAAATCAAAAGCTTCTTTAGGATGCACGCGCCTGCCTAAACGCTGTGGGATACATATCCTATTGCATTAGACTGATATTTCAGGCACAGCTATGGTTACTTTTGGCAATGTCCTAAGCAGTTTTCAATTTTTACATTGAAAAAGAAATGCTTGAGATATCAAGGTTTACAGTTTTACCTCATCATTTCACTTCAGAATCATGTGAGCATGGCCCTGGGAGCTGCATAATAATTAGCGTAATGTACAGGGCAGCGGCGGGAGTGAAAGCTCTTGCTAGGAAGGGGGAGGGGTTAGCTGAGCTTGAATGGCACTCTCAGAGTTACAGTCAGTCAATCAATACAGAGAGGGGTGTGGTCTGGAATAGCTCCTCGAGCTAGTATTGGTGGTCCAGGGTGGCGCTAGAGGGGAAAATTAGGAAGTATATTTCCTCATTCAGGGCGCCGAGCTGAGAGAAGACACAGAACTGGATGAATGCTTGCTTAGGTAACCTGCAGTTATTTATTTTAACCTTTTGCCAATGCCATAGCCTGCCATGCTATATGTGAGCACTGTGTAGGAATTCTCCAGACATGTCTCATCAAGGGTCATGCTAATTATTTGGCAAAGCAAGATGCACCTTGAGTGTGATTTGTGGTGTGAATTGCAGCATGCATCTCTGTGAGCTTTTTCATTTTAACACAGAAAATAGAAAATGTTTGTTACAGTTTTTCTATTAAAAAAAAGAAAAAAATAACTGCATCTCCAATGGGTCATTTTTACAATTAAGTTACATTATTATTTCCAATTAAGGGGTTTATTTATCAAGGGCTAGCGCCAGGTAGTGTCTGACGAGCGCCAGGTACCGCCAGCTAACGGCGGCTACCGACTCAAGTACGCCCGGCGGCGGTCACAATGACGCATTTATCACGCTAAATGAGGCTAGCGCCGGCGAGAGCGTCAGCTAGCGCGGGATTCATCATGTAGCCGACTGCAACGAACAGCGCCGCTGCTAATCCCATCACAGCGCCAGGTATGACCTGTCGCTCCCTGGCGTTGTCCAATGCATTTCAATGGAGCAATCTTTAAATAATCATAATTAATTGCTATTAATGTTTTTTTTTTTTTTTTATGTCAAAAATTCTGTGACCACTTCTGCAATGTTAGGATTTTTTTTAAGGAAAAAAAAAAAAAAAAAAATGTGCAGAATTGATATTACAGGTCTGATATGAATGTATTCATATTACAAAATGTTTAGAAAAACTTGTATAATTTTTACATTAAAAAAAAATGGTTGTTTGGGGGTTAAAAACTACTTTACACACATCGCCGCCAGCGCTCTGGGGTTTAAACAAGGAATTCACAGCGCGAGAAATTTTTGAGCATGATTTGTTAATGAATATGCTGGGAGCCGTTCGCTCTGGCCATTCGCTGTCAGGCGCACCCATACAGCGCGGAACCTGTGAAACAGCGACTCCTAACCCCGTATTCAACATTACCGCACACCGACTGAGTCGCTGTCAACAAGCAAACCCCGGCCAAGCACAGCGAATACTAGCTGGCGCTGTGAAAATCACGCTACTGGCGCTCATCTATCGCTACCTGGCGCTATTAATGAATCGGCCTCTAAGCATGTTTTTTGAAGTTTGGAAATAAAAGCCTATGAGCTATGTAGAAAAAAATGGCAATAGGTCACTTATTTCTGAACTTTTAAAAAATATATGCTTAGCTCATTCGGAAAATGATGTTTCTCATCTGTAAACATAAGCCATCGCAGGTACAGGTGATTTTTTGGGGGTAAAAAAAACATACATTTTTTTGTGTTAAAATGAAAAAGCTCACCCAGTTGCAATTTACATCGCACAACCTGGGTGTAGCTTGCTTTACCACTTCACCAAATAATTAGCATTATCCTCAAACTGTGTGGCACAAACTGCCATGCAACTAAGGGGGAGACAGAGGCACTAAAGCCAATCACAACAATCACCCACAGCCAGTCAGGGAGCAGATAAAAAACTACATTTTATTTAGTAACATATGGTAACAGCATTGTATTGCATTATTTCCCAATGGCAACAGTGTACAATAAGTCATTAAAATGCATCTCAAAGTCTCAGATTATGGGGGTGAACTATGTTCCCTACCGTTCGCTGCTGCACACAAAAGTACGTTGACAGACCGGCAAGTAAGCAAAACTTACCGCAGCAAACACAAGACATTTGCAATGCATTTTGCTGTGTTTGCGCCCCAAATTGCTGGCAAAAGTCACAGGTATTTACATTGAAAAGTGGTTTGGAGAATGGCAGGCTAATGCTGTGGCAGAATTCTTTAGCAAAAAACATGAAATCTTGCTGAAAACACTTTTATAGCATATGTCGGCAATGGAGGTGTCTCAGAATATATGTGGGGTATCTGGGTTGTTTGAAAAGCTTAAGAATAAAAGTTCATTTGAAAATATTAAAATCATCTAAAAAACTTGGAAAGTGTGTGTTTTATGGACGATTCACGGGTGTTTTACAGAGTGGGGCATTAAAAATAGGATGTGTCCGGGGTAAGGATTACGTTCTGTTCCCCTTTAATATTACTTATGACTCTGATTTTTAAAGCATCTGTAAAGTCACATAAAAAACAAAGCTTTATTTAGTTTACCAGCCGCAGACTTGAACCATTAGAGTCATGCAGGCTGAATATCCCTTGTTCATTCAACGTCAGTTATAGTTCTGACAGCATGCTCCCTGGAGAGCTTCAGTAAACACCCCACTTCCAGTTTCAGGCTGCGATCTATCAGCGGTGGATACTGAAAAGTGCATCGGGAACAAGTACAAAAAAGGACAGCCCAGGCTAAAATTAAAATACCCACTTCTTCTCCTCTAGGTCCAGCACTTGCCCGTTTCCGATATTGTATTCTAAGGAGTTTGCTGCACCCAGGATTCCTTGGGTGTCCCCTAGTGACAGAGGACATGCACCCCCCTCCCCCCAGTTATCCATAGTGACTATAGCACTCCTACTACATTCACTGCAATTAAATAATAAAGAGCCGGGCATCACCAAAACACCTTCAAGGAGTACAGGTAAGTATTTCTGTGTTTCTAAGCTTTGCCTGGAAAGGCACTTTCAAAAATACAATCGAAAGTGGACCTATCCTTCTTTATCTTTTTTTATGAGGATGAGTATGTTTATTATTACTCCTATGGAAAGAGTTGAACCTTAATGATGTATATTAAGGATTTTTTTTTTTGCAGGAGTAAATCTACTTGCTATTGGCAGCACATATCCCCCAGCAGACACTTTTCATCCATGTTGTGCTTGGCGCCTCTTGTATATGTGGGCTGCTTGATCGCATTAGCGCTAGTTGAATTGTACGCTGCAGCTGCTGCACATGAGGATGGAGTGTTTGCGGAGCTTAATGGGCAGCCAATCGCCTGCTAGTTGCCGGCAGAGCAGGTGTTTGCATCTGTTGGTACACGCAATCCCGTGTCATACGAGGCCAGACAGAGCACACTGCCAAATTACACTGATCATTCTACCATGTCAGACAAACGCAGCATTAGGTTACATAGGAGCCTTATCTGATAATGTGCGGGATCTACTGTATATACACAATAAGTCAAGGTCTTCCTATTCTTAAAGGGATACAGCAGCTCTTGTCAACGCAGCAGGACTATTTATCAGGAGCCCGACCCTGCAGGCTTTGGTGTTGCAGCATGAATGGCAGCAGAAGCAGAGACATGCCTGCTCCTTGCCAGAGGTACCTACTCATCTACCTACACTAAAGCTATTCCCCACACATTCTGAGTTTTCTTTTTTGTTTCTAGAATTAAAATCCTGCTATTAAAAAAAAAAAGACGCACACCCTAAAAAGAAACCTTCCCAAAATATTCTTGATTGATGTAAAAAAAACTAAAGGGTACTCACCTTTAGTCACCCACGCTTCTGTTTTCAGCATGCACCCCCCCCCCATCAATCAAGAGAGCGCCTACCATGCCTCCATTTATTACAATGGAGGGGGCGTGTCAGGCCTATGCACACCCCTTCCATTGCAGTGAATGGAGAGGACATGGCAGCGCTTCTGACTGATGGCAGGTGCTTGAGCCTGACACAGATTCATGTCCAATTGCTGTTCGGGCCCTGGGTGCCGCCGGATGCAATCCGGCGATCAGGTGTGTTGCTGACTGCCAGAGTCAGACCCATCAGCTGCGGGGGACAAAAGGTGAATTCCCTTTTGTTTTTTTACATGGGTGGCCAATCCCTTTAAGTTCCACTACCCCTCCAATTGTGTATATCTATCCTCACGAGGTGTTGAAAACAAAAAGTCCATGTAATAGAAAAGTGTCATTAGGGCTGTACATTGGGAACCAGCTTCCTTTTATACTCATGCAGAGGTTGTGCTACATTTTTCTTGTATTGGAGAAGTACACAGTTTGCAGTAATTCACATCAAGAATATAGAGGCATATGTGGTGGTAATTGGCACCTAACAATGTTTCCATGCACACAGTGAATTTTAAACTGATTAGAGGGTGGCTAGCTTAACCGATTAAGCACTGCATGTCTGCAGGGGGGCGGGCTCCATGTATGGTCCATGTATGAGACCAGTTACCCCTCTTAGCCAAGTATTTGGCTCCCACTCCCACAGCAGCTAGATGCTCCAGTGAAGGTCCTTGGTGCACTCCAGGTGCATGGGGAGCAGCAGCACCCGGCTGCAGCAACAAGCATTCAATAAAGTTCCAGTGGGTGTGCGCATGGCCTCTCAGGAAGGAAATAACCAGGCCAGGGCAGATTCCAGCTACTGCCTAGCCACCAAAGAATGGCCTTTCTGCATGGTTAACAACATGCAGCGATTCCTTCATGTGGCAACTTTTTTCTGGCACAGCTAACATTCAGCCTTGTGCAAAAGAATGCATTAGGCTGTTGCAGAAAAGTAAAGTGACATTTCCAAGGCGTAAATTACATATAATAGTGCATTAAAGCGGACCTTCACTCTGAATAAGAGCATATCTTATATGTTTCCCATACCCTGTACATACAGATTGTCCACATTAAAAATCATTCTACCTGCATCTACTGCATGTTATGAGCCTTTAAACATCCAAGATGGCGGCTTATGGAAGCCGCCATCTTATCAGGCAGCCTGCAAACAGGAAGTGCCTCCTGACTGTGCTGCTCTGCATTCTGGGACTGCTGACCTTTATCTGACCCCAGCTCTGCTCTGTCTGAGAAAAGCACAGCTATAACCCACCCCCTGTACCTTATCCCACTCTTCTCTCTTCAGTAAATGAGATGCTTCTGAGTCAAGATGGCGGTCTCCCTAACAATTAGCAGAGCTTAAGACAGAAAAATCATTTCTTACAGGAGTTGTCCATATAACACCTATGTATGTGCACAGAGTATAAGACAATACAACAAAACCTTTACCACATTGGCTACAATTATGTATTCATTAAGAAATGTAATTGTGTCACAGCATGTGCAAGTGCCCAATTAATTCTAGGTTTGGGGATTATGAGGGTATCTTAGTGCCCTACTAATTCTAGGCTTTAGGGGTATGGATGTATGGTGTAAGCAATGACAGATTTGGGTGCCAGGCTCAAGGTGTGGAGAGTATGGATGTATGGAAGAAGCAATGATGAATTAGGGTACCTCATTCATTGTAGGCATTGTAAGTATTGATGTATAAGTACAAGCAATGGCCACTTAATATAGTCATGAAGCGTATGGATGTGCAATGAAAGATTCGGGGGGGCTCTACCAACTGAAGGTGTGGAGGGCATGGATGTAAGGTGGAAGCAATGACAAATCAGGGTACCTCACTTATTCTAGGTAAGAACAATATGAGGATAAAGATAGAATTGGGTGTCCTACCAATTCTAACTGTGCTCACTAATTCTAGATGAGGGACATATGGGTGTATGAAGGAAGACACAATTATTTTAGACATGAAGGCTATGGATCTATATTGGAAGCAATGGCAGATCTAATCTCCACTTACATTAGGCATAAAGATCATGTGTAAGCAGTGTAATGACATTAGTTTGATATGTGAATAGGTTCACTGGCAAAGTGTCATGTTACCCCCAGGGAGGGCAGAAGGCTTGTGTGTCTGGATGGCATCTTACCTTGCAGAGAACTGCAGTGTATGGGGGGGGTGGGATTAGCTCCAGGATGGGCACAGGACAGTGCAGAATTTATGGGTGACCTCTTAGCCCCTTGGGTGAGTATGGGGAACTACAGAATGTATGAGTAACCCCCTTACCTATTGTATGGACACAGGGCAGTACAGCATGCATGGGGAACCCCCAAGGTAGGTCCTGGGTGGACACATGGAAGTGCGGAGTGCATGGAGACCCCTGTAGCTCCTAAGTAGACACAGGGCAGTGTAGTGTGTATGGGGGATCCCTTTAGTTTCCGGGTGGGTATAAGAAACTACACAATGTATGAGGGCACAGGAAAGTGCAGAGTGTATGGGGACCCCCTTAGGTTCTGGATGGACACAAGGCCCATAGCTCCTGGGTTGGCACAGGGCAGTGCAGAGTGTATGAGGAACCCTTTAGCCCCTGGGAGGGCACATGACAGTACAGAATGTAGGGAGTCCCCCTTAGCTCCTGGATGGGCACATGACAGTACAGAATGTAGGGGGCAAAGAGCAGTACAGAATGTATGGAGCCCCCCTTAGCTCCTGCATGGGCACATGACAGTACAGAATGTAGGGAGCCCCCCTTAGCTCCTGGATGGGCACATGACAGTACAGAATGTAGGGAGCCCCCCTTAGCTCCTGGATGGGCACATGACAGTACAGAATGTATGGAGCCCCCCTTAGCTCCTGGATGGGCACATGGCAGTACAGAATGTATGGAGCACCCCTTAGCTCCTGGATGGGCACATGACAGTACAGAATGTAGGGAGCCCCCCTTAGCTCCTGGATGGGCACATGACAGTACAGAATGTAGGGAGCCCCCCTTAGCTCCTGGATGGGCACATGACAGTACAGAATGTATGGAGCCCCCCTTAGCTCCTGGATGGGCACATGGCAGTACAGAATGTATGGAGCACCCCTTAGCTCCTGGATGGGCACATGACAGTACAGAATGTAGGGGGCACAGAGCAGTACAGAATGTATGGAGCCCCCCTTAACCCCTGGGTGGGCACAGGGCAGTACAGAATGTATGGAGCCCCCTTTAGCTCCTGGATGGGCACAGGGCAGTACAAAATGTAGGGAGCCCCCCTTAGCTCCTGGATGGGCACATGACAGTACAGAATGTAGGGAGCCCCCCTTAGCTCCTGGATGGGCACATGACAGTACAGAATGTAGGGAGCCCCCCTTAGCTCCTGGATGGGCACATGACAGTACAGAATGTAGGGAGCCCCCCTTAGCACCTGGATGGGCACATGACAGTACAGAATGTATGGAGCCCCCCTTAGCTCCTGGATGGGCACATGACAGTACAGAATGTAGGGAGCCCCCCTTAGCACCTGGATGGGCACATGACAGTACAGAATGTATGGAGCCCCCCTTAGCCCCTGGATGGGCACATGACAGTACAGAATGTAGGGGGGGCACAGGGCAGTACAGAATGTATGGAGCCCCCCTTAGCCCATGGATGGGCACATGACAGTACAGAATGTAGAGGGCACAGAGCAGTACAGAATGTATGGAGCCCCCCTTAGCCCCTGGATGGGCACATGACAGTACAGAATGTATGGAGCCCCCCTTAGCCCCTGGATGGGCACATGACAGTACAGAATGTATGGAGCCCCCCTTAGCCCCTGGATGGGCACATGACAGTACAGAATGTAGGGGGCACAGGGCAGTATAGAGTATATGGAGCCCCCCTTTAGGTGGGCATGGTATGGGTGCCCTCTTACCTCCTCGGTGGGAGATGTGCCGGCATTGGAACTTGGTGTGCTTCTTCTTGTGCAGGAGGTTGGGGAATTTGAGCAGGAGGACAGAGGTGAGGACATAGCCCCCCAGGGTGGTGAGGATGCAGATGGCGGCAGACATGATGATGGCCAGGCAGGCAGCAGGCAGGTCACTGGGCTCCCATAGCAGGCAGCAGCATAATACAGTCCTGTGCTCTGGCCGGCAGCCTGGGCGCACTGCAGCAACTTCCTCGCTTAGCCGGTGTCAGGCATCAGCCGCCAGCCGCACCCCCGTCTCCCCGCCGCTGTGCGCGCTGCGGAGTTCTCCGCCGGACGAGACAAACGCGAAGTCCACCAGAGGGCAGCAGGGGAGGCGGAATTTCTCGTCACACCAGCATCTATGCACTGCTCGCTGTCAGCGCACTGCGCATGCTCGCACCCGCCTCTCTAGTTTGGCGTAACAAAGATTTGCAGGGCGCATGCTCACTTCTATACATTGTGCGAGAATATGCTTCTCTAGCTGTAGAAAGCGAAGGTCAGCTCCCATCCATGGATGTCTCACAAATGTCCCTGATTTGGAGGTACTGTCCCAATTTTGAGTCCATGTCCCCTAGTCCCTCTATGAGGTGTAACATGCAGATCTGCACCAATAAATTATTAAGTTGCCTATTTGTAGTGTTTATATTGATGGAACTGTTATAACCTCTGTTATAATCTCTTATCCATCCTTAAAGTGGACCAACACCCTGGGGTGATCAGCCCGGGAATCTATAAGATTCTCAGGTCGATCAGATACCTCCCCGCGGGGCATCCGAAATCGGGATGCCCCGCTGTGTGAAACCCCGCAGGACGCCCAGAAACCTTACCTTATCCCCGTTCCAACGGCGCATGTGCGAGCCGCGGCCGGATCTCGCGCTTCTCTCTAGCAGGGCGCGCACCCGCGCCAGCCGTTTGTGAATTGCCGGCGCGGGCGTGCTTCCCTCTAACAGGGCTCAGGAGATGCGGCCTCCAGCGCGCTCAGAGCCGCTGTGGTTGTCCGTCGCTTGTATGTGCATACCACAGCGGCTCTGAGCGCTCTGATTGGACGAGCGCTCGCGTAGGAGCGGGTTGAGGTGAGTTTTTTAGGCCGATCGGGGTGCCCCGCGGAAGTGGACCAAAACCCTGGATGAGCCACTGTGTGACCCCCCAGCAGGGACCTACCTCTCTGGGGGGTCCTGCCACATGCTCGGCATCACTGCAGGTAAAGTTTCCCCGATTGGGGATGCCCCGCTATGTGAAACCCCCCAGATCACCGAGTGCAACTCACCTCTTTCCGATCCTACAGCACATGCGTAGCTGTTCGTCCAATCTGCGCGCTCAGAGTTGATAACGGCACGCCGTCTAAGGCCAGCGGCTCCACATCCACCGCTTCCCTCTACCAGGGAGCGTTCCCCCATTTGTGAATGGCCAGCGCAGTCACGCGTCCTGCTAGAGGAATAGCGGGTATGTGGCTTGCACATGCGCCGTTGGACCAGGAAGCAAGGTAAGTGTATGTGGCGACTTGGGGGGGTTTCACACAGCGGGGCATCCCGATTTTGGATGCTCGGGGGGAGGGAATCGATCTCATAGATTGCCGGGCCGGATCGTGCTGGATTTTGGTCCACTTTTAGGCACACTCCCAACATTCAGATAGGCAGGGCACAGGAGTGCGTCACAAACTGCAGGAAAAAACAGGGATGAGGTCGCTCCCCATATTGTCCAGTGGCTCAAGACCCAGTAGATTGATAATAACCACTTCCATTTTGTCTCCTGTGGCTGCTGTCAAAGTGGCAGCTGGCAGCCAATCAGGTTTTCTGGACCAGGCCAATGCAAACACCTGCAGGCCAAACTTGATAGGATGATGGCAATCACATGGATGGCAAGGAATGTAGAAGTGATAGCTGTTGGGATGCCAAGGGGCATCCATAATAGGGATGGCCCTGCGCAGTTAGATCTAATGGACCTCCACTCTAAGGAACATTTCTGAGATGGAAAACCTGCTTGAAAGTAACACAATGGAGATAGAATGTAGCTCTTATCTGCCATCTAGTGGCCATATAGCAGAAAACTGCAACATCTTCAAACCACCTAAATAAAAGAACAGCCAGCACGATGACCTGAAGTGAAATAAAACCCACCCGGGTCATCACTGCAATCAGGGATGAGCACAGATTCCAGGGATGACCCCTGACCTTCCCCCGGGGCATCCCGAATCAGGGTCCCAGTAAACACTCACCTTTCCCAGCTCCAACAGCACGAGAGCCGTCTGATGTGACTGTGTTATTCAGAAAACGATTCTCATTGTGTATGGGGACAATGACAGCTATTTGCAGATGGTTCTCATTGGATGGGAGCCTACGCATGTGCCACTGGAACAAGGACGAGGTGAGTGAAGAGCAGCAGTCTGGGGGGATTCACACAGTGGGCATCCCAAATTGAGAACAGAACAAAACCCAGGAAAGTCAAATTCCTAAGTCTTGTTCTGCTTTAACACCAGCACTTCTAATGATAAATGGTTTGAGTCCCTGCCATGTTTAGTGGTGTATATGTGAATAAAAATCCACTGCTGTAATTGTTCCTCAGGAATGAAACAAAATATGGGACCCATGTGACGCCCATGGCTTTTTCAGGAATGTTTGCTGACTATTGCTGACAGGTAGTGAGGCCAATTCCCCAATGTGGGTCACACACACACAATGAGACTATTTCTTCCTTAATCAAAACCCTTCACAGGTCTAAACCAAGACAATGGCCATCGTTGGGGTCCAAATTAACTGCAAGAAGAGTATCTTGGCCTTGTACCTGTCTTCAAAGTAGCTGCAGTGTTTGCTTAAAAAGCAGACTACTTATTCAACTAGTTTCCAATATAAATATCACCAGATCTCTTCAATTACTGTTTCAAGCTGTTGTAAGGAACATGCAGACCATGTGACTGTTATTTGTCCAGTTGCCGTAACTTGGTTACTGCAGGGTTTTTTGTTACAGGGGTGAGTGTAGATGCCCATTACATGAAAGAAAACCAGTGGCAATGTTTGAATTTCCTGCCTTTGCCAGACTCCTTTTTATATTTGCTGCTTCAGTTGTGAGCCACTGACCTGGAATTGTTCTATAGAGGAGGGTTTTATTTATCCTTGACCAAAGAATCCATGCATTCAGGCCTCTATCCTTTTTATTATGGGGGCCAGGACAGCCCCAGCCTTCATTCTCTACAGGAGATGTAGCATTGGAAACAAAGCAGATGCGAGAATTCAGAATCATGGTGTGAATAAAGCTTCTTCTAGACCCCCCCCTGAAAGATTCTGACAGGCATTAAACCCTTTTACCTTAGAATCCATGGTTTACTTATAGGGGAGCCGACAGCTATTGGTAACAGATCTCTACTCTGAAGACTGCGTCAGTAGAGCATTCTAATTACAGTCGCCAAGTTTGTACTATTCCTGCTGCCTGTGGACCATTATCTTCAGACTGGGGGGGAGGAAGATTTGTAGGACAGAAGAAACCCACAATCAGGGATACATACTGTAACCTGGCAAACAGTAATCCTCCCCCTGAGACCAAAGAAGCCTCAGTATACTAGGGATGTGAATTGGCAAGAATCTGGTGATACAATATGTATCGCGATACACGTATGACGATACGATATATCCTGAATCTGTCTCAAAAATAATATATTGCAATTTAAAAAAAAAAAAAATGACATAGGGTCCCCCCCTTTCTGGGGGGTGGGGTTCCATCTTTTTTCTTTATTGCATGGCACGGCCCGCTTCGGTATTCATAACAGTTGGGATATTCCGCCACAAGGTGGCGCAGTGGTACTGCAGAAAGCTGTGGCATCTCCCGGCCCCCACAAAAAAAACGGGATTAACCATAGAGTTCCCAGTGTTTCCTCTGCAGTGAAACTGCGAAGTTAGAAGATGGCTCTCTCTCTGTGCGCAGGTGAGCGAGGCAACCAAGCCTGCGGCCCTGCAAGTCTATTTCCATCCGTTTCTGGACCCTCACTGCCTCCCAGCCTCGGCTGACAGATCGGGTGAAGGTAGAAGAGCGCTAGGGTCAAGTGCTCCAGGAGCGCAGCTCCAGCCGCAGACCCTGTACCACAAAGGGTAGCCGGCCATAGGCTTTATGGTGAGCCTGATAGGGATGCTGAGTTCATGTTCTGGCTTCTGAGGGGGGTGAGTGTTTTTGGGGACTATGTCTCCTTCTTTTCCTTCAGGTGTCCCCCCCCATCCCCCTCCCTGGCCGGGATGCTCGCCGCTGGCCTCTCGTCTCTCTCCCCCCCCCCCTCTGGCTTTGTTCGGGGGGGGGGGGGGGGCGGGTGGCATCTGCGAGTGGTATTATATGTGGTGTTTTGGCGTTTATCGTGTGTTTTTTGGTGTTTTTCAGCCGCCGCGCGCTTTGTACTGCGCTCCGCGGCAGTTGGCGCTATAACCTGAGGTGTTTTTTGCTTTTTCATGGCCCTGGCCGGGTCACGTGATCGCCGTTTTCGCGCTCTTCGGGGGGGGGGGGGGGGCCTTGGGATGACGCATATCGCGTTGTCTCCCCGCGGCCCGCCCCTCGAGGTACCTCTGCCGGCGCCATTTTGGACTAGCTGCGCGTCTGGATTTCTCCCTTCCTGGCTGCAGCGCTGCTTCCTCTGGTGTGCCGCTTCATCCTGCGGTCTGTGCCTTGGTGACCCTGCGGTGTCTTTGGTCTGTGAGTCCCCCTTGGGGTTTTTTTTATTGCCTTTGGGGGTATGTACTGTGGAATGCTCATGTGTCTTTTTCACTTATGTCTTTCAGGCGGGACACCATTGGGTTGTGGTTTCTCCTGGCTCTACTCCTTCCTCCCCCTCATCCCCCCTTTCACAGATTTCTTGGGGCATCCCGTGGGAGGGCATCCCGGTTGGCTTCTGTATTAGCCTTTACCCACCGCTGGCCTATTGTGCCTTTGTTAATCACCATATGGAGGCTTCTGGGGATAGCATGCTTGGGGGTCCTTCGGGACAAGCTCGGCTGTGTTCCATGTGTGGGGTATCCCCTATGAGTAACAGTGTCACGGTGTGCGTGCCATGCGCTGAGAGTGTACTTGCACTTCAAGCTGGTTTGCCTGCTTCGCTTCCCAGCTCTGCGCTTCCCTCGGCTTCACCTACTCCCCCGCTCCTGTAATTGGGCCTGAGTGAAGGGGATATTAGCAGGGAGTCACACTCTGATTTGGCTCTGCGGGCAGCCAGCACTGAGAGGCAGCTTGCCAGGTCTGTTCCTAGGAAGGCCTCTGGCAAGAAGCGGCACCTGATTTCCACTCCCTCACGCTCTACAGAGGAGTATGAGGAATTTGATGTCACTGCTGGACGTTATTTCCTAGAGGAAGGGGAACTGCTCCAGGACTCTGACTCCTCTGGGGACCAGCAGGAGGGTTGTGATAGTGACCCTGAATCTGGGGAGGATTCATGGTATCATGAGGACACTGATAATTTGCTGTCTCACATTTTTGAAATTTTACACATTGCTGCCCCTGTGGCGGCTAAAAGGAAACAGGGTGAGCTGTTTCATCCTAGTAAACAGCGTCTGGAGTTCCCTGAGCAGGGACATTTCACCACTATGGTGCTTAAAGAATGGGAACGTCCTAACAGGCTGCCTGCTGTGCCCAAGGGTTTGGATAAGAGGTATCCCTTTCCTGCTGATCTTGTTAAGAAGTGGTCATTTCCCCCTGAAGTGGACGCTCCTGTGCTAGGCTTGTCCAATACTTCGGTCATGCCTTCACCAGACACTACTACTCTGAGGCACAGTGAGGACCGGCGCATGGATCAGTTGGCCTGCCATGCCTTTACCTGTGTGGGGGCTGGATTGCGCCCGACCTGTGTGGCTGAAACTGCTCAAGCGTCTCCTTGATGGCGCTACGGATCGTAGCAGGGGGGAGGAGTATAGGTTTGTTCTGATTTTGTTGCCTTTATCCTTACTGCTATGGATGATGCTGTGCAGCTGAGCGGTAGGGCCTCTGCGCTCTTGGTGGCTATGCGCTGCTCTGTTTGGTTACGTCAGTGGGCAGCTGACGCCGCTGCTAAGAAAGCTCTCACTGGAATCCCCTTTGCGGGGCTGCGGCTATTTGGGGAGCGTCTTGATGTTCTAGCCAAGGATGGCAGGCTACCTCAGCGTAGGAGGCAGTCCCGGCCCTTTCGGGGGTCCTCCGTCCCCGTCCCTTCCTTTTGTGCTCCCAAAGGAGGCCGTGGCTCCCTCCTCTCTAGTGGCCGCAGAGATTCTTGGGGCCGTGGCAGATCCCGTGGTCATCCCGATCTCTCCTGGAGTTCCAAGCCCAAACCCTCTCCCAAGCCCTCTCAGGCATGAAGGGGCGCCCTCACCCATCCGGGTGGGGGGACAGCTTCGGCTCTTTGCTCACGTCTGGAGGCTTCACGTCTCAGACCGGTGGATTCAGGAAGTAGTGTCCTCCGGTTACAAGATAGAGTTTGCAGCCTGGCCGCCCCCAAGATTCATCAGATGCCGGATGTCTTTAAACCCCCTGTCTGCTCAAGGGTTGCTTCTGGCAGTTCAATGCCTGTTAGAGTCAGGAGTAATTTGTCAGGTGCCCCATCAAGAACAGGGTCAGGGGTACTATTCCAATCTTTTCACGGTCCCCAAAAAGGACAGCTCTCTGAGGCCCATTCTGGACCTGAAGGGCCTCAACAAATTTGTCAGATTCAAGCATTTTCAAATGGAGACGCTAAGCTCTGCTGTCAGTACCCTTCGCCCGGGCGACTTCATGACCAATGTGAATCAAGGATGCGTATCTTCATATACCTATCTTTGTAGGTCATCAGAGATTTCTAAGGTTCGAGCTGCAGGATCAGCATTACCAGTTTGTGGCTCTACCCTTTGGTATCACCTCGGCGCCTCGGGTGTTCACCAAGTTACTGGCGGGGGTGATGGGTCTGCAAAGGAACCAGGGCATACGCATCATTCCTTACCTGGACGACATCGTGATTGTGGCCAAGTCCTTTCCTCAGGCCGACCAGGACACTCAGATGGTGACATCCCCTCTATAGTCCTTCGGCTGGGTGATCAACTATCCCAAGTCTTCTCTGTCCCCGTCCTTGGTGTGGTCCGTTCTGGGCATGACTCTGGATACCTCTTAGGTCAAGGTGTTCCTTCCTCAGCAGAAGGTGGGGGTCTTCAGATGCAGGCTCGGGCTCTTCTATCGTGTCCTCATCCCTCCATCCATCAGGGGATGCAGATGGTGGGCCTGATGGTGTCCTGCTTCGAGGCAGTCCCCTTTGCTCAGTTTCACATGAGACCTCTTCAGTTGCACCTCTTGTCAATTTGGGATCGAGACCCTGTGTCCCTGGATCAGGAATTTGCTCTGTCTCCTCTGGCCAGACAGTCCCTCTCGTGGTGGATGGACTCAAGGAACCTTCTGGGGGGCAGGACCTTCAAGGAAGTGTCCCTGATTCTGTCTTGGGCAGAACTGCATGTTCTCTGCATCTCAGCGGTCTACATTTCGGTAGTGGAGAACCAGGGGGTCGTCTCGGCTGGAGGAATGGTCCCTCTACAACTGGGTATTTATCTCCCTGTGTCACCGCTGGGGTCAGCCGGACGTGGACTTGTTTGTGTCCCGTCACAATCACAAACTTCCCAGATTTGTCTCTCTATCTCAGGATCCTCTGGCCTTCGCCACGGATGCCCTGGCAATACCTTGGACGGAGTTTCGGCTTCTCTATGTGTTCCCTCCGTTTCCTCTCCTGAGCAGGGTCATGCGCAAGATAGCCCAGGAGCGGGTACCAGCCATCCTGGTGGCCCCTTGTTGGCCAAGAAGAGTTTGGTTTGCAGACGTTGTGCAGTTGGCAGTAGACCGGTACGTCTTGCCCAAGGATCCAGACTTTCTCACTCAGGGGCAGCTACACCATCCCAATTTACAAACTCTGGCTTTAACGGCTTGGCTGCTGAAACCTCCATCTTGATGGAAAAGGGGTTACCTTCTTCTGTTGTTGATACCATGATTAGGGCTAGGAAGAAATCTTCGTCCTCTATCTATTACAGGGTCTGGCATGCTTACATTGCCTGGTGTGAGTCTAAGTCTCTTCCCTGTCGGGTTTTTTTTATTCCCAGGATTCTGGAATTCTTGCAACATGGTCTGGATCTAGGCCTTCAACTTAGTACCCTAAAAGGGTCAGAATAGACAAGGTAGCATCAAGGATAGGCTCAAAGGGAGGCCCTTGCAGAGCAGACAACACCAGATTAAAATCCCAGACTGGTAGCAAAGGCTTACAGGGTGGACGCACATGAGAAACACCCTGAAAAAAGGTTTTAACCAACCGGTGATTGGCAAAAGATCTTTGGAAAAAAATTGCCAGAGCTGAAACATGGCCTTTTAGGGTACTAAGTTGAAGGCCCTGATCCAAACCATGTTGCAAGAATTCCAGAGTCCTGGGAATAGAAAACACCCGACAGGGAAGAGACTCTCACACCAGGCAATGTAAGCATGCCAGACCCTGTAATAAATAAAGGTATCAACAACAGAAGAAGGCAACCCCTTTTCCATCAATATGGAGGTTTCAGCAGCCAAGCCGTTAAAGCCAGAGTTTGTAAATTGGGATGGCGTAGCTGCCCCTGGGTGAGAAGATCTGGATCCTTGGGCAAGACAAGCCGGGCTACTGCCCACCGCACGACGTCTGCGAACCAAACTCTTCTTGGCCAACAAGGGGCCACTAGTATGGCTTGTACCCGCTCTTGGGCTATCTTGCGCATGGCCCTGCCCAGGAGAGGAAAACGGAGGGAACACATAGAAAAGCTGAAACTCTGTCCAAGGTATTGCCAAGGCATCCGTGGCGAAGACCAGAGGATCCTGAGACAGAGAGACAAATCTGGGAAGTTTGTGATTGTGACGTGAAAGGTCCACGTCCAGCTGACCCCAGCGGTGACAGAGGGAGAGAAACACCTGGTTGTTGAGATACCACTCCCCCAGACGAGACGTCCCCCTGCTCAGGGAGTCCGCCACCTGGTTCTCCACCCCTGGGATGTAGACCGCTGAGATGCAGGGAACATGCTGTTCCGCCCAAGACAGAATCAGGGACACTTCCTTGAAGGCTCGCTTGCTCCGAGTCCCTCCCTGATGGTTGATGTAGGCAACCGCCGTCTGGTTGTCTGAGCAAATCTGAACAGCCCGACCCAGGAGGTGAGTGGATAGGCGAGAAAGAACCAACCCGATCGCCCACAGTTCCAGTACGTTGATGGAAGCATGGGCCTCTTGTGGGCCCCACCGACCCTGGAACCTCAGGGACTTCCAGAAGCCTCCCCAGCCGGTCAGACTGGCATCCGTGGTGACCGTTTGCCAGCATGGGGGCAGGACCTGCCCCCCAGAAGATTCCTTGAGTCCAGCCACAATGAGAGAGACTGTCTGGCCAGGGGAGAACAAATTCCTGATCCAGGGACAGAGGGGCCCGATCCCAAATTGACAAGAGGTGCAACTGAAGAGGTCTCATGTGAAACTGAGCAAAGGGGACTGCCTCGAAGCAGGACACCATCAGGCCCACCAACTGCCTCCCCTGACGGATGGAGGGATGAGGACACGACAGCAGAGCCTGAGCCTGCAGCTGAAGACCCTCCACCTTCTGCTGAGGTAGGAACACCTTGACCTGAGAGGTATCCAGCGTCATGCCTAGAAAGGTCCTCAACAATGACGGGGACAGAGAAGACTTGGGATAATTGATTACCCAGCCGAAAGACTCCAGAGTGGATGTCACCATTTGAGTGTCCCGCTCGACCTGAGGAAAAGACTTGGCCACAATCAGCATGTTGTCCAGGTAAGGAATGATGCGGATGCCCTGGTTCCTTAGCAGAGCCATCACTCCCGCCAGCACCTTGGTGAACACCCGAGGTGATACCGAAGGGTAGAGCCACAAACTGGTACTGCTGACCCTGCAGCTCGAACCTTAGAAATCTCTGATGACCTGGGAAGATAGGCACATGAAGATAAGCATCCTTGATGTCCACAGTGGTCATGAAGTCGCCCGGGCGAAGGGTACTGACAGCAGAGTGCAGCGTCTCCATGCGAAAATGCTTGATTCTGACAAATTTGTTGAGACCCTTCAGATCCAGAATGGGCCCCAGAAAGCCGTCCTTTTTGGGGACCGTGAAAAGATTGGAATAGTACCCCTGACCTCTTTCTTGATGAGGCACCAAATGACTCTGGACTCTAACAGGCAATGAACAGCCAGAAGCAATCCCTGAGCGGACAGGGGGTTTAAAGACATCCGGGATCTGATGAATCTTGGGGGGGCAAACTCTATCTTGTAACTGGAGGACACTACCTCCTGAATCCACCGGTCTGAGACATGAAGCCTCCTGACATGAGCAAAGAGCCGAAGCCGTCCCCCCACCCGGATGGGTGAGAGCGCTCCTTCATGCCTGAGGGGGCTTGGGAGAGGGTTTGGACTTAGGATTCCAGGAGAGACCGGGACGACCACGGGTTCTGCCACGGCCCCAAGAATCTCTGCAACCAGTGGAGAGGAGGGAGCCACGGCCCCCTCTGGGAATGCGAAAGGAAGGGAGGGGGCAGAGGACCCCCGAAAGGCCTGAGACTTCCTCCTACGCTGAGGCAGCCTTCCATCCTTGGCTAGAACATCAAGACGGTCCCAAAACAGCCGCAGCCCCACGAAGGGGAGGCCAGTGAGAGCTTTCTTAGCCGCAGCGTCAGCTGCCCACTGGCGCAACCAGACAGAGCGGCGCATAGCCACCAAGAGCGTAGAGGTCTTTCCACACAGCCGCACAGCATCATCCATAGCAGTAAGGATAAAGGCCACAAAATCAGTGCAAAGTAAGAGAGTCGTATATTCCTCCCCCACACTACCAGCTGTTGTGCCATCAATGAGACACTTAAGCAATTTCTTAAGGGCAATAGCAGTAATGGCGGCAGCACATACAGGGCGCAAGCCAGCCCCCACACAGGTAAAAGCATGGCAGGCCACTTGTTCCATGCATCGGTCCTCTCCGTCCCTCAGAGTGGTAGTGTCAGGGGAAGGCATGACCGAATTATTGGACAAGCCTAGCACGGGAGCGTCCACTTCAGGGGGAAATGACCACCTCTTAACAAGATCAGTAGGAAAGGGATACCTTTTATCCAAACCCTTGGGCACCGCAGGCAACTTGTTAGGACGTTCCCATTCTTTAAGCACCAAGGTGGTAAAATGTTCCTGCTCAGGGAACTCTAGACACTGTTTACCACGGCGAAAAAGCTCCCCCTGCTTTCTTTTAGCTACCTCAGGGGGAGCAATGTGCAAAATTTCAAAAATATGTGACAGCAAATTATCAGTGTCCTCAGGGTACCATGATTCCTCTCTGGACACAGGCCCAGGGTCACTATCGAAACCCTCCTGCTGGTTCCCAGAGGAGTCAGAATCCTGGGAGAGCTCCCCCATCTCAAGGGGGTGACAGCCACCAAGATCATCAATCCCCACATACATCTCAGTAAGGGGAGCAGGCCTGGGGTCCAGGTGTCTCTTCTTGCCAGAGGCCTTCCTAGGAGCATTCCTGGCAAGCTGTTTTTCAATGTTAGCCACCCCGCAGAGCCAAATCAGAATGTGACTCCCTGCCAACATTCCCCTCACTGGGGCCCAATTGCAGGAGCGGGGCAGTAGGTAAAGCCGAGTGAGGCGCAGAGCTGGGAAGCAAAGCAGGCAAACCAGCTTGAAGGGCAAAGACACTTTCAGCGCACGGCACGCACACCGTGACACTGTTACTCACAGGGGATACTCCACACATGGAACACAGCTGTGTTTGCCCCGAAGGGCCCCCAAGCGCACTATCCCCCAAAGCCTCCATATGGTGATTAGCACAGGCGCAATAGGCCAGCAGTGGGTACAGGCTTAATACAGAAGCCACCCAGGATGCCCTCCCACGGGATGCCCCCAGAAGTTAATACAATTCTGTGATTACTCACCTGTAGAATTGGTATTATACATATATATCACGTCCTGTTCCAGAATATTCCTTACACTTGATGGCGCTGGACTGCAGAAAACAGCTTGTGGCCTCTCCCGGCCCTATATAAGCCAGGGACCTCCCACAAATTCCCCAGTATTAACAATCAGTTAAAAAGAAGCCGGGAGAACAACAACAAACAGAATTCAACAATGAACATAAGAACAATCACCATACAGAGGTAACTAAGAATAATGATAACAAGGGTGGGGTAGAACAGGAAGTGCTGTATACGTATAATACAAATTCTACAGGTGAGTAATCACAGAATTGTATTATTCTAAGTATACAGCACGTCCTGTTACAGAATATTTCTCTCACCCAAGCAAGAAGCGGTCTAGCTGACCGCGAAGCGCAGGTGGCTGTTCCCCGCTGCCCTGGATTCCCTCCCCGGCTGATGTGCTGCTATGTGATTTTATTTGATTTCAGCTAAGTATCCTTGCTGTGTATCTTCACATTCTTGTATTTTGTTCTTTTATTGTCCATTGTTTAGCACAAAAATTATAATTTTTAGGTATAATGCACTTTAAAATATAACATAGTAAATATGGACCATCAGTAGTACTTAAATCATTGGTGAATGGGTTTGCTTTGTCCTTTTGACAATACTTTGTACAATATATGGTTGAATTAATTTATTGTTGTATATAACATTGTATTTATTTATATTATGGTTATTTTATGTATCAATTTGCACATAATGGTTTTGCACATTAGTTAATGAAGGTTTGCATTAGGTATTGGGTTTTTGTTTCGGCACAAAAGTAATAGGGCATTTTTTTATATATTTTGATCATTGTATTATTTAATGTAACACTGGATTGTTAGTGTGATGGTAGAAATTAGGATAGTTGTTATTTTTGAGCCACAGCCCTATATATGGGTTATTGTTTAGAGGAATGAATCCAGGGCAGAAGTGAGGTTTTTTTAATATGTCTTTAGTGTATTGTCATTGTTGATGTTGTTTTTAATATTTATGTGGGTCTAATAATAAAAAATCTTTTGTGAATTGATTGGTTGTGCTCCTCTTTTGGTGCATCTTGGGGGAACTAAGTACCCCAGGCTCCAAATTTCTGTTTGACTGTTCCAGAATATTCCTTACACTTGGGACATCCAATAGCAGTGTCCGTAAGGTAGGGTGGGATCCCAAAAGGCAACAGCAGGCAGTTTAAACTGCTACCGCCTGCAGAACTTTGCAACCAAAAGCAGCATCAGCTAAGGCCTTAACATCAACCTTGTAAAACTTAGAAAAGGTATGAACAGAAGACCAAGTAGCGGCCTTGCAAATTTGTTCAACAGAAGCTTGGTGCTGAAAAGCCAGAAGAGGCACCAATAGCACAAGTAGAATAAGCAGTAAGGCGGAAGGGAGGCTCCTTCCCCTTAGCAGAATAGACCTGTACCACAGCCTGTCGGATACACTTGCTGATAGTGGACTTAGCTGGAGCCAGACCCTTCCTAGGTCCAGACGAAAGCACAAATAGAGTATCAGTCTTCCTGAAAGATTCAGTAGCCACCAAATAGAACTTAGAGTCCTGACCACATCCAGATGATGTAAAACCCTCTCCTTAGGGTTACTAGGATTAGGGCATAGAGAAGGCAAAACAATGTCCTGATTGAGATGAAAGGCAGACACAACCTTAGGCAGAAAATCTGGCTTAAAGCGAAACACCACCTTGTCCTGGTGTCTCTCAAAGTAAGGGAGTTTGATAGAAAACGCCGCCAACTCAGAAACGCCTAACAGAAGTGATAGCCACCAAAAAGACTACTTTAAGAGTCAAAATGGACAAAGGGGCCTCACGTAATGGCTCAAAGGGAGACCCCTGCAAGGCAGATAAGACCAAGTTCAAGTCCCATACTGGTAACATAGGCTTACATGGAGGACGCACGTGAGTAACCCCTTGGAAGAAAGTCTTGACCAAACGATGGTGAGCAAAGGATCTTTGGAAGAAAACGGACAGAGCAGAAACATGACCTTTGAGGGTACTAAGCTGAAGACACAAATCTAAACCATGTTGCAGGAATTCCAGAATCCTAGGGATAGAAATAACCCTACAGGGAAGTGACTTAGACTCACACCAGTCAATGTAAGCATGCCAGACCCTATAGTAGATGGATGATGAGGACTTCTTCCTAGCCTGAATCATGGTATTAACAACAGAGGCAGGCAGCCCCTTCTCCATCAAGATGGAGGTTTCAGCAATCAGGCCGTTAAAGCCAGCGTTTGTAAATTGGGATGGCGTAGCTGCCCCTGAGTGAGCAGGTCTGGAACCTTGGGCAGAACATACTGATCTACTGCCAATTGCACGACGTCTGCGAACCACACCCTTCTTGGCCAACGGGGGGCCACCAGAATGGTTGGCACCCCTTCCTGAGCAATCTTGCGTAGCACCTTGCCCAACAGAGGAAAAGGAGGGAACACAGAGGAGCTGAAAGCTCTTCCAAGACATTGCTAGTGCATCCATAGCCAAGGCCAGAGGGTCCTGGGACAGAGAGACAAAGACTGGAAGCTTGTGATTGTGACGGGACGCAAACAGATCCACATCTGGCTGACCCCAGCTGTGGCACAGGGAGCGTAACACCCTGCTGCTGAGGGACCATTCTCCCAGACGAGAGGCCCCCCTGCTGAGGGAGCCTGCCTCCAGATTCTCCACCCCCGGGATGTACACAGCTGAGATGCAGAGAACATTCTCCTCCACCCAAGACAGTATCAGGGACTCTTCCTGGAGGGCCCTCTTGCTCCGGGTCCCTCCCTGATGATTGATGTAGGCAATCGCCGTCTGGTTGTCCGAGCGGACCTGAACCACCCGTCTCCGAAGGTGTGGAGTCAATTGGGCGAGAACCAACCGTATCAATTCCAAAATGTTGATAGGGGTGCGGGCCTCCTGAGGGCCCCACTGACCCTGGAATTTCAGGTATTTCCAGAAGCCCCCCCAACCTGTCAGGCTGCCATCTGTGGTGACTGTCTCCCAGCACGGGGCCAGAAAGGATCTGCCCACCAACAGGTTTCTTGAGTCCAGCCACCATGAGAGAGACCGTCTAGCCAGAGGGGACAGAACCAACACCTGATCCAGGGACCGAGGCTCCCGATCCCAAACTGATAAGAGGTGAAGTTGAAGAGGTATCATGTGTCTCGAAGCAAGACACCATCAGGCCCACCAGCTGCATCCCCTGCCGGATGGAGGGATGAGGGCAAGACATGAGGAACCTGGCTTGGGCCTGAAGACTCTCCACCTTCTGCTGAGGGAGAAAAATCTTGACCTGCGATGTATCCAGAGTCATGTCCAGGAAGGACCTCACCATTGACGGTGACAGGAAAGACTTGGGGTGGTTGATCACCCAGCCGAAGGACTCCAGGTGGACACCACCAGCTGAGTATTCAGCTTGGCCTGCTGGAGAGATTGAGACATGATGAGAATGTCGTCTAAGTAAGGAAGGATGCAAATGCCCTGATATATCAGCAGAGCCAGTACGCCCGCCAGTACCTTGGTGAATCCCGAGGTGATACCGAAAGGCAGAGCCACAAATTGATAGTTCTGATCCTCCAGAGCGAACCTGAGGAATCTCTGATGACCTGGAAAGACAGTTATATGAAGGTAAGCTTCCTTGATGTCTACAGAGGTCAAGAAGTCCCCTGGGCATAGTGAATTGACAGCTGAGCGCAGAGTCTCCATGTGAAAGTGTTTGAATCTGACAAATTTGTTGAGGCACTTTAAATCCAGAATAGGTCTGATGGACCCGTCTTTTTTGGAAACAGTGAAAAGATTGGAATAGTAGCCTCTGCCCCTTTCCCTCCAAGGCACCTGGCAGATAACCCCCAACTCCAGAAGATTTTGGACAGCAAGGCACAGACCCTGAGCTGACAGGAGGTTTTGAGCCATCCGGGATTTGATGAATCTTGGGGGCGGCCAGGCTGCAAACTCTATCTTGTAACCGGAGGACACTACCTCCTGAAGCCACCAGTCTGAAATATGAAGCCTCCAGACGCGCCCCTTCATGCCTGAGGGGGCTTGGGTGAGGATTTTGGCTTGGGACCCCGGGAGAGGCCAGGACGGCCACGTCCTCTGCCCCTCCCCCAGTGATCTCCGCGGGCCCCAGTAAAGGAGACTCCTCGGCCAGGTCTAGAAACACGAAAGGATGGGAGAAGGGCAACCATCCCCCGAAAGGACCGAGACGGCCTCCTATGTTGAGGTAACCTACCGCCCTTGGCAAACAAATGCAAGCGTTCACCAAAAAGCCACAGGCCCTTGAAAGGGAAACCAGTGAGAGCCTTCTTAGCAGCATTATCAGCTACCCACTGACGTAGCCAAACAGAGCAGCGTATAGCCACCAACAGGGCAGAAGTTCTACCACACATTCTAATGGCATCATCCATAGCAGACAGGACATATGCAACAAATTCATAGCAAAGCAGGAGAGAACTATACTCTTTTCCTCCCGCGTCATCGGAGGCCCCTTCTAAGAGGCTCTTAAGCAAACCCTTAATAGCAACAGCTGTAATGGCAGAGGCACAAACTGGGCGTAGCGCAGTCCCCACACAGGCAAAGGCATGGCAAGCCAGTTGGTCCATACGCCGGTCCTCACCATCCCTCAGTGTAGTAGTGTCAGGAAAATGCATGACAGATATATTGGACAGCCCCAGAATGGGCGCGTCCACATCAGCAGGAAAGGGATACCTTTTGTCCCAACTCTTGGGCACCCCTGGCAGCTTGCTAGGCCGCTCCCATTCTTTGAGCACCAGATTATTAAAGTGCGACTGCTCAGGGAATTCCAAACGTGGTTTAACTGTATGAAAAAGCTCACCCTGCTGCTGCGGAGCCACGGCAGGAGGGGAGATACAGCACTTCAAAAATATGAGCCAAAAGCCTGTCAGTGTCATCTGAGGACCATAGATCTTCCCCAAAGGGAGACCCTGTACCACCATAAACCCTGGGTTGCTCCTCAGATGAGTCTGAATCAGAGAACAATTCCCCCTCCTCCAGGGGGGAATAACCAGTAGTGTCAAAAACTTCCTCAGTTTCCACAGGAAAGAGGGAGACGGCAGGAGACAAATGCTGCTTCTTAGCAGAAGCCTTACGCGAGGCAGACCCAGCAATATGTTTCTCAGTGCTGGCTACCCATGCAGCCAAATCAGGCTGAGATTCCCCGCTGGTATGCTCCTCATAGGGGGTCAGATGCAGGCGTGGGGGGGTAGGCGAAGCCCGAGGGGGAGCAGGCCCAGCAACAGGTAACCTAGACTGCAATGCAAGTACCTGCTGGGCGCAGGATACACATACCCTGACATCATCACCGATTGGGGATACCCCACACGCAACATATAGCCGGGCCTGTCGCGAAGGAAGCCCAGGCTCATTATCCCCAGAAGCCTCCATATGGTGATTTAAACAGGCACAATAGGCCAGTAAGGGTTAATGCTAAAGAGCTACCCGGGATGCCCCAATAGACCGATAGGGAAGTGGGAGATAATGAGGGGAGAGGGCCCAGAGGGAGGATAACAACGGAATACCCTGGGGGAAATGGCGCCCGGGGCCAATATGAGGAGTGAAGGTGGAGGGGGAATGGGAATAGGGTTTAACCGCACAGGATAACCTGGCCAAACCCATGAGGTAGTGGGGGCATCCCAAAAGGCTCACCATTAGCCTAAACCGCCTACCCAGTTAGAGCAGGGACTGCGGTAGGAGCCTAGCTCCTCAGCACCAAGGTGCTTCTATCGCCTACCTTCACCCGAACCTTATCAGTCAATGGGACGGAACGGGTTGGAATATTCCTGCAGGGCTGCAGGCAATAAGCCCCGCTCACCTGCGCCACAAGAGAACTATCTTCTATCTTCTCAGCGCAGACTGCAGAAATAAACTGGGGAATTTGTGGGAGGTCCCTGGCTTATATAGGGCCGGGAGAGGCCACAAGCTGTTTTCTGCAGTCCAGAGCCATCTTGTGGATGTATTACCCCAAGTGTAAGGAATATTCTGGAACAGGACATGCTGCATACTTAGAATAAAGGGGGGATGAGGGGGAGAAAAGGAGTGGAGCCGGGAGAAACCACAACCCAATGGTATCCCGCCTGAAATACATAAGTAAAATCACACATAAGCATCCCGCAGCAAAATACCCCAATTCAGTTAAAAACCCCCCAAGGGGGACTCACGGACCAAAGACACCGCGGGGTCACACAGGCACAGGCCGCTGAATAAGACGACCCGGAGGAAGCAGCGCTGCAGCCAGGAAGAGAGAAATCCAGACGCGCAGCTCGTCCAAAATGGCGCCGGCAGAGATGCCTCGAAGGGCGGGCCGCGAGGTGAGCGACGCAATACGCATCATCACCCGGCCCCGCCCCCCACGGAGAGCGCGAAAAACTGTGCTCACGTGACCCGGCCGGCGCCATGACAAAGCAAAATCACCTCAGGTTATAGCGCCCACAGCCGTGGAACGCAGTACAAATCGGCGCGGCAGCTAAAAACACCAGAAAACACACCAAAAAACTTAAAAACACCACAGATATGACTACTCGCCGTCACCACCCCCCCTTTCCTCCCCCAACCAAGTTAGAGGGGGGGAAGAGAGAGAGAGAGAAGCAGCGGCGAGCAGCCATGGTCAGGGAGGGAGGGGGGTGCGAGGGGGGACCCAAAGGAAAGAGAGGGGACACAGTCCCCAAACTACTAACCCCCTCAGAAGCCAGAACAGAAACTCTGCATCCCTAATAGGCTCACCATAAAGCCTATGGCCGGCTACCCTTTGTGTTACAGGGTCTGCGGCTTGGAGCTGCGCTCCAGGAGCACTTGACCCTAGTGCTCTTCTACCTTCACCCGATCTGTCAGCCGAGGCTGGGAGGCAGTGAGGGTCCAGAAACGGATAGAAATAGACCTGCAGGGCCGCAGGCTTGGTTGCCCCGCTCACCTGCGCAAGAGTGCCATCTGCTAACTTCGCAGTTAACTACAGAGGAAACACTGGGGAACTCTATGGTTAAGCCCGTTTTTATAGGGAGCCGGGACAAGCAACAGCTTTTCTGCAGTACCACTGCACCACCTTGTGGCGGAATAACCCAACTGTTATAAATACCGAAGCTGGCCATGCCATGCAATAAAGAAAATTCATTGACCTTTTTCTAAAATGACAGCTCACACATTTGCAGGTCACTTGCAAACAAGAAGTGCTGCTGTGCATTGTCAGTTGAATCCAGGCAGCAGAATGGCTGAGATGCTGGGAGAGGAAGCTCCAAAATAGCCACTACCTTTCTTTTCCAACTTTGCCAGGCTGTTGGTCTGGTTTAATATGGCTGTCATGAAGCTATTTGGAGGACGAGCATCGAGTGAAAAGTTGAGGATGTTCTGAAGCCACCAAGCTGTGGAAGCCATGCCTTCATTTTTGTCCTTTCTGGAGATTTTATCAATGTTTGAATGAATTAAAGTGATGTTTAGGCTTAGCTATTGCATTGAGCTACGCTGGGCACTGCCCTAAATGGTTTACCTTTTTAAATGTAAGAAATGGCTGAGATAATACAATTCTGTGATTACTCACCTGTAGAATTGGTATTATGAGTATACAGTACGTCCTGCTCCAGATAAGATTCATAACACATGCGTATTACTCCGCCAGATGGCGCTGGACTGCAGAGACATCGAAATTGGCTCCTCCCGGCCCCTCAAATACCCAGGGACCTCCCACAATCCCCAGCATTGAAAAGCAGTTAACGAGAAGCCGGGAGAATTAAAACAGAACCAAACTGGTAACTATAACAATGATAACAATCACCATACAGGGGATCCAAGATAATGCAAAACCAAGGGTGGGGTGAAGCAGGACGTACTGTATACTCATAATACCAATTCTACAGGTGAGTAATCACAGAATTGTATTATTCTTAGTATACAGTACGTCCTGCTCCAGATAAGATTCATAACACATGGGACATCCAATAGCAGTGTCCATAAAGTAGGGTGGGATCCCCAAAGGTAACAACAGACAGGTCAGACCACTGCCGCCTGCAGAACCTTGCGGCCAAAAGCAGCATCAGCTGAGGCCCTAACGTCAACCTTGTAAAACTTTGAAAAGGTATGAACAGAAGACCAAGTAGCGGCCTTGCAAACTTGTTCAACAGAAGCCTGGTGCTGAAAAGCCCAAGAGGCACCAATAGCACGAGTGGAATGAGCAGTAAGGTGGAAGGGAGTATTCTTCCCCTTAGCAGAATAGGCCTGAATCACAGCCTGACGGATCCATTTGCTGATAGTAGACTTGGCAGTTGCCAAACCCTTCCTAGGACCAGAAGGGACCACAAAAAGAGCATCAGTTTTCCTGAAAGGTGCAGTAGCCACCAGACCACATCCAAAGAATGCAAGACCCTCTCCTTAGGATTACTAGGATTAGGGCACAAGGAAGGAAGAACAATGTCCTGATTCAAATGAAAGGCAGACACTACCTTAGGCAGAAAATCTGGTTTGAAGCGAAACACCACCTTGTCCTGGTGTCTCTCAAAGTAGGGGGGCTGGATGGAAAGCGCCGCCAACTCAGAAACACGCCTAACAGAGGTGATAGCCACCGAAAAGACAACCTTGAGAATAAGAATGGCCATGGCAGCCTCCTGCACAGGTTCAAAGGGAGCACCCTGCAAGGCAGACAAGACCAAGTTCAAATCCCAAACAGGCAACATAGGCTTACGTGGGGGACGCACATGAGTAACCCCCTGGAAAAAAGTCCTGATCAGAGAATGCTGGGCAAAGGACTTCTGGAAGAAAACAGCCGGGGCAGAAACATGGCCCTTCAGAGTACTGAGTTGGAGCCCCATCTCCAACCCATGCTGCAGGAACTCCAGGATCCTGGGAATAGAAAACACACGACAGGGAAGAGACTTAGACTCACACCAGTTAATGTAGGCACGCCAAACCCTATAGTAAATGGAAGAAGAGGACTTCTTCCTAGCCTTTATCATGGTATCAACAACAGAGGCAGACAGCCCCTTCTCCATCAAGATGGAGGTTTCAGCAGCCAGGCCGTCAAAGCCAGAGTTTGTAAATTGGGATGGTGTAAGTGACCCTGAGTGAGCAGGTCTGGCACTCTGGGAAGAGCGTACTGATCTACTGCCAGCTGCACCACGTCTGCGAACCACCTCTTCTTGGCCACTTGGGGGCCACCTGTATTGCTGGCACCCCCTCCAGAACTATCTTGCGCAGAACCCTGCCCAACAGGGGGAATGGAGGAAAGACATACAGTAGCTGAAAGTCCTGCCATGACATTGCTAGAGCATCCGTGGCCAAGGCCAGAGGATCGTGGGTCAGGGAGACAAAGGCCGGGAGCTTGTGATGGGACGCAAACAAATCCACATCTGGTTGTCCCCAACGGTGACACAGAGATTGAAACACCCTGTTGCAGAGGGACCATTCTCCCAGGTGAGAGGTCCCTCTGCTCAGAGAGTCTGCCTGCAGATTCTCCACCCCCGGGATGTACACAGCTGATATGCAGGGAACATTGGCCTCTGCCCAGGCCAGGATCAGAGACACTTCCTGGAGGGCCATCTTGATCCGGGACCCTCCCTGATGATTGATGTAGGCAACTGTCAGGACACCGGGTGTGAACCCTGATTGCGGAGACTGAAACTCTGCTCACCTCGCGACGGGAAGCCTGGAATCTAAGGGCCAACCTGGTATTCACTAGAGCCTCTGATGGTGAGGATAGACTGGGCTGCAGGAAGGCCCCAGGTCAGGCAACCTAGGCGTGGGTTTAGCTGAATTCTGGGTAGAAGACAGACCAGAGCTGATCTGGGAGTGTGAAGCAGGCTGAAGTCGTGGGCTGGCAGATCTGAATCAAAGTCGAGAAACAAGCAGAGGTCGTGGGCAGGCAGAACAGGATCGTAGTCACAAACAAAGCCGAAGTCATCAGGAAAGCAGGATCGTAGTCAGAAGCAAGCCGGGTCAGTACACAGGAAGGAATCACAGGAACTCAGGAGCATGCAGGGAAAAAATACCATTTTGTGATTACTCACCTGTAAAATGGGTATTATAAGTATGTCACACACCCCGCTTCCAATATTCATGACATATGGGCTATGGTCCAGTAGAGGGCGAACTTCTGCAGAGATGAAAGCAAAAAAGAAGCCCCTCCCGGTCCATAAATACCTGGGACCTCCCACTCATTCCCCAGTATATGAAAGCAGAAGGGAAAAATAAAATTCTTAACAATAAAAAGGTTCACCATATAAAGCATCCAGAATACAATAAGGGCGGGATGAAGCGGGGTATGTGACATACTTATAATACCCATTTTACAGGTCAGTAATCACAAAATGGTATTATTCCAAGTATGTCACACACCCCGCTTCCAATATTCATGACATATGGGACATCCAATAGCAGTGTCCAACATGGGTGGGGATCCCAAAAATAAAGCAATAATGCACAAATATAAACCACTGCAGCTTGCAGAACCTTGCGGCCAAAAACAGCATCCGCTGAGGCCTGCACAGCAACCTTATAAAACTTGGAAAAAGTATGAACAGAAGACCAAGTAGCAGCCTTACAAACTTGTTCAGAAAAGGCCTGATGCTGAAAAGCCCAGGAAGCCCCAACAGCACAAGTAGAATGAGCAGTGATCTGAAAAGGGGGAACCCTCCCCTTGGCAGTATAGGCCCCGACAATGGCCTGACATATCCATTTACTAATGGTAGACTTGGAAGGCGCCAAACCTTTCCGGGGCCCGGAGGGCACCACGAACAAGGCGTTCGTCTTACGAAAGGAAGAAGTAGCCACCAAATAGTACTTCACACAACGAACCACATCCAAAGAATGCAGGACCCTCTCCTTGTCATTGCTAGGCTTAGGACACAAGGAAGGGAGAACCACATCCTGATTGAGATGGAAGGCAGAAACCACCTTAGGAAGGAAATCTGGCTTAAAACGAAAAACCACCTTGTCCTGGTGTCTCTCAAAGTAAGAGGCTTGAATGGAAAGAGCCGCCAACTCAGAGACACGCCGAACAGAGGAAATAGCCACCAAAAAGGCAATCTTTTGTGTAAGCATAGTGCAACATCCTGCACCGGCTCAAAAGGAGGGCCGACAGAACCAAATTCAAATCCCAAACAGGCAACAAAGGCTTTCGAGGGGGCCGCACATGAGTGACCCCCTGGAAAAAAGTTTTAACCAAAAGATGAAGAGCAAAGTACCTTTGAAAGAAGACCGCCAGGGCAGAGACCTGCCCTTTCAAGGTACTAAGCTGGAAACCCACGTCCAGACCGTGTTGAAGAAAATCCAAAATCCTAGGGATCAAAAACACCCTGCAAGGCAAGGCCCTAGCCTCACACCAATCAATATAGGACCCCAAGTCCTGTAGTAGATGTTAGAGGAAGATCTCTTCCTAGCGCTAACAAATGTCTGAATCACAGCATCAGACAAACCTTCTTCTTTTAAGATGGAGGTTTCAGCAGCCACGCCGTCAAAGCCAGCATTTGTAAATTGGGGTAACAAAGTTGACCTTGAGTGATCAGATCCGGAAACAGGGGCAACCTGTACTGATCTACCGCCAGCCGTACAACGTCTGCGAACCAAACCTGTCTTGGCCACCAGAATTGCTGGCGCACCCTCTTGAGCCGGCTTGCGCACGACCTTGCCCACCATGGAGAAGGGGGAAAACAGGTACAGGAACCCCAGATCCCTCCAGGCAAGAGACATGGCGTCCGCTGCCAGGGCCAGAGGATCCTGAAACAGAGTCACAAATGCAGGAAGATTGTGATTGTGACGTGAGGCAAAGAGATCCACCTCCGGAATCCCCCACTTGTGACAAAGGGACCGGAATACCTTGTGGTCGAGAGACCATTCCCCTCGGCAAGAGAACCCCCTGCTCAGGGAGTCCGCCTCCATGTTCTCCACACCCGGAATGTACACCGCTGAAATGCATGGGACATTGCTCTCCGCCCATGCAAGAATCAGAGAAACTTCCCTGAGGGCACTCCTGCTGCGAGTCTCTCCTTGGCGATTGATGTAAGCGACCGCAGTCCGATTGTCTGATCAAACCTGAACCGGTAGACCCTGGAGGTGAAGTTCCTTCCAGAAACCCCCCAGCCCGACAGGCTGGCATCCGTGGTGACCGTCTCCCAACAAGGGGTCAGAAAAGACCTGCCCCTCAGAAGATTCCTTGGTTCCAGCCACCACTGAAGAGACTGCCGAACCAGGGGAGACATCAGAAATGACTGATCCAATGACAGCGGACATCTGTCCCAAGCCAACAGTAAATGGAGCTGAAGCGACCTCATGTGGAACTGAGCAAAGGGAACTGCCTCGAAGGAAGCCAACATCAATCCCACCAGTCTAATCCCTAGCCGGATAGACGGGCGAGGGTTGGACAGGAGAAGACGTATCAGATCTTGAAACATCTGCACCTTCGACTGAGGTAGGAACACCCTGGTCTGAACGGTATCCAGAGTCATGCCCAGAAACGAAATCCCCCTTGACGGGGATAGAGAAGACTTGGGATGGTTGATCACCCAGCCGAACCTGTCCAGCATCGTCACCACCGTCCTGGTGTCTAGCTCCGCCTGTCTGAGAGAGGATGCCGAATGAGGATGTCGTCCAGATTCGGCACAATGCGAATGCCCTGGGCTCTGAGGAGGGCCATTATGCCCGCCAGCACCTTGGTGAACACCCTTGGTGCTGAGGTCAGCCCGAAAGGGAGGGAAAATGCTGATCTCCCATCACAAACCTGAGAAATCTCTGGTGTGCTGGGAAGATAGGTACCTGAAGGTAAGCATCCTTGATGTCTATGGACGTCATGAAGTCCCCCTGATGAAGAGAAAGGATGGCTGAGCGCAAAGTCTCCATGCGGAACTACTTGGTTTGAATGAACCTGTTGAGAAGCTTCAGATCCAGAATGGGTCTTATGGATCCATCCTTTTTGGGAACCGTGAAGAGGTTGGAATAATAGCCCCGGCCTCTCTCCGAGAAAGGCACCGGGCATATGACCTCTATGTCACATCTTTTACTGCCCACAGGAACCCCTGCGCAGCCCCGGGATCCGACGGCACCCGAGATCTGAGGAATCTGTGAGGAGGCCGGTACTCAAACTCCAGTTTGTACCCGGAAGAGACCACTTCCAAAATCCATTTGTCTGTGACCTCCCGGGCCCAGACCTGGAAGAAGAACCGCAGCCGTCCCTCCACCCGTAAGGGTGAGGGCGCCTCCTCATTGCTGAGCTGGCTTGGCAGCAGGCTTGGAACCCCAGGTAGAGGCCGGACGAGCACGTCCTCTGCCTCTGTTCCAGGAATCAGTTATGAAGTTAGAGTAGGCAAGACCTCTGCCCACTCTGGCACCGCGAAAGGAAGGGTTGAAGGAGCTTGCCCCCCCGAAAGGAGCGACGCTGCTTCTTACGCTGAGGTAGCTTTCCACCTTTCGCCACAGAATCCAATTTGTCTCCAAACAGCCGCGTACCCAGGAAGGGCAGTGCTGTAAGAGATTTCTTGGCCGCAAGGTCAGCCGCCCACTGGCGTAGCCAGACCGATCGGCGCATGGCCACCAGCAGATCCGAGGTTCTACTACACATGATAACAGTGTCATTCATAGCCGCCAAGACAAAAATCATGAACAATTCACACCTCTTAAGGGCTGTGAATTCACCGCTGGCCGGGTTGATCTGGGAACCAATTAACATGTCCCTAACCACAGACCTGGTAGCCGCAGCCGCAAGCGCAAAGGCACACATGGGCCGCAGGGACTGAGCCCACACTGGCAAAGGCATGGCATGCCATCAGATCAATGCGCTTGTCCTCGCCATCTTTAAGGGCAGTGGCGTCCGGAGTGTGTACAACTGAGGTGTTGGACAATCCTAGGACGGGCGCATCGACCTCGGGAGGGGAAGACCAGCGCTTCACCGTGTCCACCGGAAAGGGATACCTCCTATCCCATCCCTGAGGAACGCCGGGAAGACGACTCGGCTTCTCCCATTCTCTAAGAATCATGTTATCAAAATGATCCTGATTTGGAAACTCCAAGCGGGGCTTAGAGGACCCAAGGAATTCCGCCTTCTTAGGAGGGGCCTCCACTGGCAGGGCAATATCCAGGACCTCTAAGAGATGGGCCAGGACTTATGGGGGTATCCACAGCGTCCCCCAGCGCCTGCCTGGCATCAGAATCAAATAACTGCAGGTCTTCAGTCTCAGATTCAGCAAACAATTCCCCCTCCTCAAGCGGGGAATAATCAGACCAGTCAAGAGAGTCATAATCATCAACATCAAGTACCAGCGTAGCCGGTGACAGATGCCTTTTCTTAGCAGGGGCCTTTCTGCCCACTGAGCTAGAAACAATGTTCTCGATGTTGGCCAGCCTAGCACATACAGCAGAGTGCGACTCCCCGCTAATGACGGTATTACTAGGGGTACAGATAATGCGGGGCGGGGTAGGAGATGAGACTGGCGGCACTGGCCCAGACGCCTGGGATCCCGACTGCCGCGTTATGGCCAGTTGCGCACATGGTATGCAAATCAGTACATTCTCCCCCGTAAGGGATACCCCACAACCCACACATAGCCAGGATTGTCCCGAAGGGAGCCCGAGCCTGGTATCCAGTGGAGCCTCCCTATGGCGATTTTAAGGTAGTCACAATGACCAGAGGGAATTACGCTGATAAGCAACCCGGGATGCCCCTTTAAGTCCCACGTGGGAGGATTTGTAGGTGCCCAATTTACTGCTAGGGACCCTAGGACCGGGAGAACCCCCTTTTAGCAAGGCACAGGGAGTCCCCAGAAGAGAAGTGGGCCCATAACCACATGCACGCCCATTATATATATATATATATATATATTATACACACATATATAGTCATACATATAAAACTAGATATAAATATAAGAAGCAAATGCAAAGGGAGCCAGCGCTGCCCCCATGCAAAGACAGGGGCACGAGTACACGGGGGGAGCCCATAAGCCCACACACTCCAAAATGGCATCCAGCCCAGTCAGCAGTCTGAGAGCGCTTGGCCCCGACCCCCTCCCTCCCTCACAACCAGCAACGCGGTTCCCAGCCGGTGGCTGGGCTCCGCAATGGCGCCAAGGCAGGAGGGGGCGGGCAGTGGCAACGCACGAGCGCCCAGCCCCGCCCCCTCACCAACGCAGCCTGAGGGGAAGAAGCTCCCCTCAGCAGATATCATCAAAAAAGAGAAATGGCATCCTGTAACGTGTAGCACCGCAAGCACACAACACACACACGAAAGGAAGGAGGATAAAGCACATTCTCCCCCCCCCCCCCATGGAGGGTTAACAGAGGGGCCCGGAAGGGGGGAAATCCCACACCATGGGTGTAAGGGACATAGCAATAGGGACAGGGCATCCCAAATCGGGATCACCAACCCGGATACCACCTACCCCCTTGTATGGGGTCTCACGGGGGAGCATGGCTCCCTAAACACCTATTAAAGGTGATGTCTACCTTTACCTGGACCTGCAGCCAAGGCTGGGAGGCTGGTTTTGGGCTTAATGTAAAAGGTCCGGGCAGAAATAGGGCAAAGAATGGCCGGGTGTAAGCCCGGCTTACCTGCAAGGAAGAGCAGCATACATCTTCTGGCTTGCTCGCCGTCCTGCAGAGAAGGAACTGGGGAATGAGTGGAAGGTCCCAGGTATTTATGGACCGGGAGGGGCTTCTTTTTTGCTTTCATCTCTGCAGAAGTTCGCCCTCTACTGGACCATAACCCATATGTCATGAATATTGGAAGCGGGGTGTGTGACATACTTGGAATAGACCAACTGGTAATTGAGGACAGGCCTTGTCTGTTTTTATAGGCCCCAGCACATGCTCAGTAAAGAGGACTCACGAGCAGCCTCTGCTGGTCATCAAGAGGAACAGTCCTGGTTCTCGGATATTGCCGAACAGGCGCCCTTTGCTGGACTACAGGGGGAACAGTCCTGGTTCTCTGACAGCAACTGCCGTCTGGTTGTCCGAGCGTACCTGAACAGGCAGGCCCCGGAGGTGATGAGTCAGCTGAGTCAGAACCAACCTGATTGCCCGCAGTTCCAGAATGTTGATAGGTGTGTGGGCCTCCTGAGGGACCCACCTCCCTTGGAACTGCAGGGACTTCCAGAAACCCCCCAACCTGTCAGACTGGCATCCGTGGTGACCGTCTCCCAGGAGGGGGCCAGAAAGGATCTGCCCCCAAACAGGTTCCTGGAGTCCAGCCACCACGAGGGGGACCGCCTGACCAGGGGGGAAAGCACAAAGACCTGGTCGAGGGGCGCAGGATCCTTGTCCCAAACTGACAAGAGGTGGAATTGCAGAGGCCTCAAGTGGAACTGAGCATAAGGGACCGCCTCGAAGCACGCCACCATCAGGCCCACCAGCTGCATTCCCTGCCTGATGGAGAGATGAGGGCAAGATAGCAGGAACTGAACCTGCGCAATCAGACTGTCCACCTTCTGCTGAGCCTGCCTGAACTGTATCCAGAGTCATTCCCAGGAAGGGAGTCACCAAGGAGGGAGACAGAGAAGACTTGGGATGGTTGATCACCCAGCCAAATGACTCCAGAGTGCACACTACCAGCTGAGTATCCAACTCTGCCTGATGTAGGGACTGGGAAGCGATGAGAATGGTAGGGCAGCATGTGGATGCCCCGAGACCTGATCAGAGACATCACTCCTACCAGCACCTTGGTGAACACTCTGGGAGCTGAAGTGAGACCAAAGGGCAATGCCACAAATTGGTAGTGCTGATCCTCCAGCGTGAACCTGAGGAACCTTTGATGACCTGGAAACACAGGAATATGAAGATAAGCATCTTTGATGTCCACAGACGTCATGAAGTCCCCTGGACGCAGGGAACTGATGGCAGAGCACAGAGTTTCCATGCGCAAGCGCCTGCACCTGACAAATTTGTTAAGGATCATCAAGTCCAGGATGGGCACGGTGAAAAGTTTGGAATAGAAGCCCTTGCCCCTTTCTCGTAAAGGGACCTGGCAGATGACCCCCAGCTCCAGAAGGCTTTGCACCGCCTGCACTAGAGCCTGAGCTGACACAGGGTCCTGAGAAATCCGGGATCTGATGAATCTTGGGGGGCCCAGGCAGCAAACTATCTTGTAACCGGAGGACACTACCTCCTGAATTCACCGGTCTGAGACATGAAGCCTCCAGACGTGAGCAAAGTGCTGAAGCCGTCCCCCCACCCAGATGGGTGAGAGCGCCCCTTCATGCCTGAGGGGGCTTGGGAGAGGACCTAAGCTTGACGCCCCAGAAGGAGCCAGGGCGTCCACATCCTCTGCCTCTACCCCAGAAGTCTCCTCGGGCCCCAGTAAGGGAAACCCCCCTCCCCTGTCTAGCACCACGGTAGGGGGAGGAAAAGAAGCCCTGACCCAGAAAGGGCCGAGACTGCCGCCTGCGCTGGGGTAACCTGCCTCCCTTAGCAAACAGGTCCAGGCGGTCCCCAAACAGGCGTAGTCCTTTGAAGGGAAAACCAGTGAGGGCTTTCTTGGCAGCGTTGTCAGCAGCCCACTGGCGCAGGCAAACCGAGCGGCATATAGCCACCACAAGGGCAGAGGTTCTGCCACACATTCTAATGGTATCATCCAAGGCAGAGAGGACATAAGTCACAAAAACATCACAACAAGAGATTGCATTAAACTCCTCACTAAACACATCATCAGGGGCACCATCAAGGATACTTCTGAGCAGGGTCCTGATAGCCACAGCCGTAATGGCAGAGGCACAGACCGGGCGCAGCGCCGTCCCCACACATGCAAAGGCATGGGACGCCAGCTGATCAATGTGCCGGTCCTCAGCGTCCCGCAGCGTAGTAGAGTCAGGGGAGTGCATGACAGAGGTGTTAGATAACCCTAGGACCGGGGCCTCCACTTCAGGAGGGGATGACCAACACTTCACCACATCAGCAGGAAAGGGATACCTCTTATCCCAACACCGGGAAGCCTGCTGGGGCATTCCCATTCCTTGAGCACAAGATTATTAAAATGGGCTTGCTCAGGAAATTCTAAACGTGGCTTAGCAGTATGAAACAATTCCCCCTGTTGCCTGGGAGCCGCAACCGGGGGAGAAATAGACAGAACCTCAAAAATCTGAGCCAACAACCTATCAGTATCATCTGGGGTCCAGGGGTCAGAGCCAGAATCGTCATGACCCCTGGGCCTCTCATCAGATGACTCCGAGTCAGAGAATAACTCCCCTTCTTCCAAAGGGGTACACCCAGACAGTTCCAAAAACTCATCAGCTTCCACAGGGAAAAGAGTGACATCAGGCGTTAAGTGCCGCTTTTTTGCAGAGGCCTTACGCGCCAAGGTATTAGCAATCAACTTCTCAACACTAGCCAATCTGGAAGACACATCAGGCTGAGAATCCCCACTTGTATGCAACTCAATGGGAGTGAGATTTAAGCTTGGGGGAGTAGGTGAAGCCATATGAGGCGCAGGCCCAGCCACTAGTAAACCAGGCTGCAGCGCAAGCACCTGCTGGGCACAAGGTACACAGACCCGCACATTGTCAGCGCTAATAGGGGACACCCCACAAGCTACACACAGCCGGGCTTGTCCTGAAGGAACCCCGAGCACATTATCCTGAGACGCCTCCATATGGTGATTATAGCGGCACAATAAGCCGATAGGGATTCACGCTATAAAAGCAACCCGGGATGCCCAAATAATCTGCTAGGGAAGTGGGAGTAAATTACACACTAGGCCTCACAAGTTAAATAACTAAATAGAGGGAGTAGGGTCGGGAGAAGCCAAAAGGGTTCGGCCTGTCTGAAAGGGGAACCGTGACATGTGAATGACAAATGGTAAATAAAGCCGCCCGCGAGGGCACTCACGGACCGCGGTAGGTAGATGCCAGTCACGTAGCAGCCAGGTCCAAGAGAAAATGGCGCCGGGTATACCTCGAGGGGCAGGCCGCAGGGACAGTGAGGCGGAACGCAGCAACCGCGGGCCCCGCCCCCCCCCAAAAAAAGCAAAGCTGTACACGTGACAAGCAGCCAATAACGGCGCACCAGCGCCTGAGGTAACGCTGCCGCCAAGCGCGGAACACAGTGGGAGCGCGTGCAGCGGCAATTTTAAAAAGGCAACCAGTGCAACCAAGTCAGCGTGGCGACTGACACCAACCATAAGTACATAATACAGTGAAGCCCCAAGACAAATTCACATACCCCCCCCCCACCCCGAGAGCTACAAGGGAGAGCGAGGGAGGACAGCCAACACTTAACAGGACCCACCAGTAGACAGGGGCAATAGGGCGGGAGGGGCATCCCATAGAGGCTCACCATATGCCTATACCGCCTACCCTTTGGTGGGGGATTGCGGTGGAGCAGCGCTCCTAAGCACCTGACAGCAGTGCTGCCTACCCTCACCCGACCAGCGCAGCCAAGGCTGGGAGGCACATTAATAATGGAATGGGTGGGAATAGTCCTACAGGGCCGCAGGCTAATAGCCTCGCTCACCTGCGAGAAGAGAGAGCCATCTTCTTGTCCTTCGCAGTCCAGACTGCAGAGAAGATTTGGGGGGACTGTGGGAGGTCCCTGGGTATTTGAGGGGCCGGGAGGAGCCAATTTCGATGTCTCTGCAGTCCAGCACCATCTGGCAGAGTAATACCCATGTGTTATGAATCTTATCAGGAGCAGGAGGTACTGTATACTAAGAATATAATGGTTTTACATCATGAGTGGGGCAGAACTGAGAGTGAGAGCACTTGCTTGGAGAAGGGAGGAATTAGCTGGGCTTGAATGGCGGTTCTAAGAGTGTCATTTAAGCCATTAATACAGAGGGGGTGTGGTCTGGAATAGCTCCTTGAGCTTGTATTGGTGACCCAGATTGGCAGGGTGGCATTGGAGGAGCAAATATTTCCTCATTTAGGGTGCAGGGCTAAGAGAAGGCACAGAACTAAAGGGAACGCTTGACAACGTAAGCTGTTTTTTTAACCTTTTGTCTAAAAAAAAAAAAAATCACTTTAATGGGGACCAGAACCCAGGATTTTGACTATCCGGGGTTTTGGTCCATGCCCCTGCTGCAAGGGGATCGAGGGTGCCCCACTGTGAAATCCCCCAGGTCACCAGAACAACTCACCACTTCCCCGTCTTACAACGCATGCGTGGCCCCATATCCAATCAGTGTGCTCGGATCCACTCAAGCACCTTCGTCTAGGAGCTCGTCTAATGCAAGTGGATCTGAGCGCACTGGCGGATGCATCCGCCGCTACCCTTTAACAGGGAGCAGGCACAGGCCATGCTAAAGGGATAGCAGTGATGCGGCTGCTGTTTATGCATGCACCGCTGGATTGGGAACGAAGGTGAGTTTCTGGGAGACCTGGGGGAGAGAGTATGCCTGCCCCGGAGTCTCAGACTCCAGGGTGGGTTTTGGTCCTCTAATGTAAATGCACCACAAATGGTGTATTCTAAGTATGTCACACACCCCGCTTCAAGATATTCATAACCTGTGGGTAATACTGACCTGTAGAGGGTGAACTGCAGAGATGATCGGAAAAAGAAAGCCCCTCCCAGTCCATAAATACCTGGGACCTCCCACTCATTACCCAGTCTTCATCTCTGCAGACGGCGAGCAAGTCAGAAGATGATGTCTCCTCCTTGCACAGGGGGATTTCAGGTAGCCGGGTTAATCCCCGGCCCGCTTTTTATCTATTTCCGCCCAGATTCCTTTATAATTCCCACAGACACATGCCTCCCAGCCTAGGCTGTGTTCCGGGTGAGGTAGAAAAGCACCCTTGGTGCTCAGGAGCAAAGCTCCACCATGAGACCCTATACAAGAGGTTAGACGGTTTTCCGGGTTGGTGACCCCGGTTTGGGATGCCCTGTCCCCTGGCCAGTAAACCCTGGGTGGTCCCCCCTCTCCAGAGGCCCTTCTCCTTAGATGGGGGGGGGGGTTACTTCGTTTCCCTCTTTTCCTTCTTTTAATTAGTTATTTTGTCACTTCCACATTTGGTTACATTCTGTTATGTGTGTCAGCGTGTGTGTTTTTACTTTGCATTAAAAGTTTTTCTGACTGCAGACGCTGCTGCCGCGGCGCTGGTTCATTCGGCGGCATGTGAGAGGTTCATTTTACCTCAGATACTTAGGGGCGGGGCCGGGCGCGCTGCCGCAGCCCGCCCCTGTACTGCAGTCACCGCTGTGAGCTCTTTTTATAATGGCGGGGAGATGCCTCCTAGCTGTGATGGTGGGGAGCTTCTCCCCTCACGAGTGTATTATGGTGGCGCGGCCGAGCGTTAGGCGCGTCGCTGCGGCCCGCCCCGTGAGACAGGCGCCGCTGCGGATACTGTCAGGCTTTCTGTCTGCGGTTGGACGGGTGGAAGGGGGGCGGTGTTTGGCAGAGGCGCGATCCGCGCTGACCACGCCCCCCGTTTTCTTGCCTCTTCATCCTCCTCACATCGTGGTGTGTGGGTGCCATTCCGGTCCGTGAGTGGCCTTCTTGGCTCCCTATTTCCTTATATGTATATAGATATTTATGTGTCCTTATCTATATTCACAATACATTGCATAGTTATGGGGATTCTTTCTATTGTGTTTTTCAGGTGGACCTACATTGGGTTTAAGGGGTTTCTCCCGGTTCTAGGGTCCCTGGGTTCAAATTGGGTTTTTTCCTTTAAATCCTCCCACTGGGGACATTGAAAAGAGGCATCCCGGGTTGCTTATATGCGTAATTCCCTCGGTCATTGCGACTACCTATAAGTTCACCATATGGAGGCATCCCCGGATACCGGGCTCCCCTCGGGGCAATCCCGGAAGTGTATGGGTTGTGGGGTATCCCTAACTGGGGATGATGTATTTCTTTGTATACCATGTGCACAGCAGAATATTACACGGCAGTCAGAACCCCAGGCTTCTGGGTCAGCACCGCCGGCTTCATCCCCTCCCCCTCCCACCTTGACCCGTGCCCCGTGTGACGTCATGGGACGGGAGTCGCAATCTGATGTTTGTGCCAGATTGGCCAATCTGGAAAGATTATTTTCTACCGCGGTTACCAAAAAAGCCCCGGCTAAAAGAAAGCATTTGTCACCGGCTGCACCGGCAGTCGAATATTATGATGAGGATTATCTGGATTGGTCCGATTACTCTCCACTAGAGGAAGGGGAGTTATTTGAGGAATCTGATAATTCAGACGATCAGCAATTTGTTGGCAGTGATAGCGAGCGGGGCTTAGGGAGTTCCTCGGATACTCCTAACGTTCTAGCTCAGATGTTTGAGGTTCTGGCTATTTCTCCTCCAGAGGTGGCTCCTCAACAAGGAGAGTTTTTCGAGGAATCCAAGCCGCGCTTGGAATTCCCTAATCAAAAGCATTCTGATAGAATTATTTCTAAGGAATGGGAGAGGCCTGCTCGGCTTCCTGGCATTCCTCAGAGCTGGGATAGAAGATATCCTTTTTCTTCGGATACGGTTAAGCGTTGGGCGTCCCCTCCCAAGGTGGACGCACCAATTTTGGGGTTGTCCAACTCAGCTGTTCTGAATAACCCTGAATGTTCCTCTCTTAAGGATGGTGAGGATAAACACTTTTACCAGATGGCTTGTCACGGTTTTGCTAGTGTTGGGTCAGCCATGTGGCCTGTTTGTGCCTCAGCGCTGTTGGTGGTGGCTACCAGGTTAGTGGCCTGGGAGCTGTTGTCCTCTTCCGGTTTGGCTCCGGATAGTAATGAATTCTTAGACTTAAACGTTGTGAGCTGTTTTTGTCCTTCGTCCTAGCCTCCTTGGATGATACCTTGTTGATGTGTAGCAGAACTTCCGCTCTGCTGGTGACTATTAGGCGCTCGGTTTGGTTGCGTCAGTGGGCAGCTGACTTTGGGTCAAAGAAGTCGCTAACCTCTCTTCCCTTTGTGGGATTACGGCTCTTTGGAGAATAGTTGGACTCTGTTGCTAAAGGTGGTAGGTTACCTCAACGCAAGAAACGACGTCCCTTTCGGGGGGCGGCTTCCTTCGCCCCTTCATGTCGTGGTTCCAGAGCGGGAAGAGGTTTTTCCTTCCCATCTACAAGAGGAGATTCCTGGAATAGGGGCAGAGGACGTGCCCGTTCAGGATTCAATTGGGGCTCTAAACCTAAACCTGCGGCCAAGCCTGCTCAGCAATGAGGGGGCGCCCTCACCCATACGGGTGGGGGGACGGCTGCGACACTTCTCCCAGGTCTGGATCCGGGAGGTCCCGGACACATGGATCAGGGAAGTGGTGTCTTCCGGCTACAAGCTGGAGTTCCAGTCCCGACTCCCCCCTCGATTTTTCAGGTCTCGGGTGTCCCCGGATGCCCTGGCCGCGCAGGGGCTCCAGGAGGCGGTATCGAGTCTTCTGGAAATGGCGGTCATTTGTCCTGTGCCCCCCTCAGTCCGGGGTCAGGGTTTTTACTCAAATTTGTTCACCGTCCCCAAAAAGGATGGCTCTATCCGGCCCGTCCTAGATCTGAAGACTCTCAACAGGTTTGTCAGGCTGTGAAAATTTCGCATGGAAACACTGCGTTCTGCTATCCACTCTCTTCGTCAGGGAGACTTTACGACGTCCATAGACATCAAGGACGCTTATCTACATGTTCCGATATTTCGCGCGCACCAGAGATTTCTCAGGTTCGTGGTGGAGGATCGACACTTTCAGTTCGTGGCTCTTACTTTTGGTCTCACCACAGCTCTAAGGGTTTTCACCAAAGTGCTCACTGGGGTGATGGCTCTTCTCAGAGCGCAGGGAATTCGCATAGTGCCATATCTTGACGATCTCCTCATTATGGCGTCGTCATTCAGCCAAGCGGAATTGGACACCAGGACGGTAATATCCACTCTGGAGAGGTTCGGATGGGTGTTCAACTACCCCAAGTCCTCCCTTTACCCGTTGTGAAGCTATGATATTTTATATATATATATATATATATATATATATATATATATATATTGTTCCCATAGAAATTGTAAAAAAATCTTATACATGCAATCACTGTATATATAGGACAATCCCTTTTGTTTGATGCAGGGTTGGTAACCCCCTTTGTTCTTTGAAGACTGGTTTTCTGGGTGTGAGTTTCAGGTGTGCATTTGCATGCAAATTAAGCTGGCTACCTCTGATAAAGATAGGGATGGGCCAGAGCATCACTTTGTGAGTTTTGCCTGGGCCAATCAGGGATGACCTGCGGATTTCAAAATGGAACAAAGGGTCCACCTAAGAAAAACAGTGGACTGGAGAGGGATAGAGATTTCTTTTGGAGGGCAGCTGGAGAAAAATACCATTTTGTGAATACTCACCTGTAAAATGGGTATTATAAGTATGTCACACACCCCACTTCAAACATTAATAATTACACTAGGGTTAACGCACCGCTAGGTGGCAGCATTGCAGAGAACTCTCCAAAAACTTCAACAGGCCCCTCCCGGTCTATACATACCTGGTACCTCCCAAAAACCTCCCAGTATTAGAACAGCAGTAAGACAAGGTACCAGAACCAAACAATGTAACCCTCAACGTAAAGAACCAAACTTCACCAAATAGAGAGCCAGGATACCGAAAAGGGCGGGTGAAGTGGGGTGTGTGACATACTTATAATACCCATTTTACAGGTGAGTATTCACAAAATGGTATTATTCTAAGTATGTCACACACCCCACTTCAAACATTAATAATTACACTAGGGACATCCAACAGCAGTGTCCAGAAAAGGGTGGGTATCCGAATCAGGCAATAACGCAGAAAAAACTCAGACCACTGCAGCCTGCAAAACCTTGCGGCCAAAAACAGCATCCGCTGAAGCCCGCACATCAACCTTATAGAACTTAGAAAAAGTATGAACAGAAGACCAAGTTGCGGCTTTACACACTTGTTCAACCGAAGCCTGGTGGTGAAAAGCCCAGGACGCACCAACCGCACGAGTAGAATGAGCAGTAACTCGGAAAGGAGGATCCTTCCCCTTAGCCGAATAAGCACCAACAATGGCCTGACGAATCCATTTGCTAATGGAGGACTTGGCCGGAGCCAAACTCTTCCTAGGCCCACAGGGCACAACGAAAAAGGCATCAGTCTTACGAAAAGAAGATGTAGCACGTAGATAGTACCTGACACAACGTACAACATCCAAGCAGTGCAAAGCACTCTCCTTGGCATTCTTAGGCTTAGGACACAAAGAAGGAAGAACAATGTCCTGGTTAAGATGAAACACAGAGACCACTTTAGGGAGAAAATCTGACTTGTAACGAAAAACCACTTTGTCCTGATGATCCTCAAAATAAGGAGCCTGAATAGACAAAGCTGCCAGCTCTGAAACACGCAGAACCGAAGTGATGGCCACCAAAAAGGCAACCTTCTGAGTAAGAATGGACAAAGCGACATCCCGCAAAGGCTCAAAAGGAGGAGCCTTAAGAGCGGAAAGAACCAAATTCAAATCCCACACTGGGAGCAAAGGCTTCCTGGGAGGCCGCACATGCGAAACCCCCTGGAAAAAGGTCTTGACCAAGGAATGACTAGCAAAAGATTTCTGGAAAAAAATAGACAAAGCAGAAACCTGCCCCTTCAAGGTACTCAGCCGAAGACCGGAGTCCAGCCCCGACTGAAGAAACTCCAAAATCCTAGACACAGAAAAGACCCGGCAGGGCAAAGACCTAGCCTCACACCAATCAATATAAGATCTCCAATACCTGTAATAGATGGAAGAAGAAAATCTCTTCCTGGCACTAATAAGAGTCTGAATGACCGCATCCGAAAGACCCTCCTCTTTTAAGATGGAGGTTTCAGCAGCCAAGCCGTCAAAGCCAGCGTTTGTAAACTGGGGTAACATAGTTGACCCTGAGTGAGAAGATCTGGCCGAAGAGGCAGATCGAACTGATCTACGGCCAGACGAACGATGTCCGCGAACCATACCCGCCTTGGCCACCTTGGAGCCACGAGAATGGCGGGAACTCCCTCCAGAACCAACTTTCGCAGAACCCTGCCTAGCATGGGAATCGGAGGAAACAGATAAAGAAACCCCAGGTCCCTCCAGCTCAGGGTCATGGCATCCACCGCCAGAGCCAGAGGGTCCCGGGACAGGGACACAAAGGACAGAAGCTTGTGATTGTGACGAGAGGCAAACAGATCCACCTCCGGCGTCCCCCACCGGAGACAAAGTGACCGAAACACCTGGGGATGGAGAGACCACTCCCCCCGACGGGACGTACACCGGCTCAGAAAATCCGCCTCTATGTTTTCCACTCCCGGAATGTAAACCGCCGAGATGCAAGGGACATGAGTCTCCGCCCAGACCAAAATCAGAGACACTTCCCTGTGGGCACCCAGACTGCGAGTCCCTCCTTGGTGATTGATGTAAGCAACCGCCGTCTGATTGTCTGAGCGAACCTGAACCGGCAGACCTTGTAAATGATGCGTCAAGTGAGACAGAACCAACCTGATGGCTCGCAATTCCAGAACATTGATGGGCAAGTGGGCCTCCTGAGGGTCCCACTGCCCCTGAAACCGAAGATCCTTCCAATAACCTCCCCAGCCTGACAAACTGGCATCCGTGGTGACAGTTTCCCAAAGCGGAGTCAGAAACGACCTGCCCTTCAGAAGGTTGTCCGAGACCAACCACCACAGAAGGGACTGCCGAACCCGAGGGGACAACCGGAAGGACCGATCCAACGACCCCGGACACCGGTTCCAAGACGCCAAAAGATGAAGTTGAAGAGTCCTCGTATGAAACTGAGCAAAGGGAACTGCCTCGAACGAGGCCACCATCAATCCCACCAGTCTCATCCCCAGACGAATGGACGGATGAGGATGGGAGAGGAGCAGCTGGACCAATTCCTGAATCATCAGAACCTTGGCCTGAGGAAGAAACACTCTGTGCTGGCAGGAGTCCAACGACATCCCCAGAAAAGTCACCACCCTGGCCGGAACCAGCGAGGACTTGGGGTAATTGATCACCCAGCCGAACTTCTCCAACATAGACACCACCGTGCTGGTGTCCCCCTCTGCTTGACTGAAGGAAGGAGCCATGATGAGAAGATCGTCCAAGTAAGGCACAATGCGAATCCCCTGAGCTCTGAGCAGGGCCATCACCCCCGCCAACACCTTGGTGAACACTCTCGGAGCAGAGGTGAGACCGAATGGAAGAGCCACAAACTGAAAATGCCGATCCCCCACCACGAAACGGAGGAACCGCTGATGAGCAGGAAAGATCGGCACGTGCAGGTACGCATCCTTGATGTCTATGGACGTCATAAAGTCCCCCTGCCGAAGCGAACCGATCGCAGACCGCAGGGTTTCCATGCGAAACTTCCGAGGACGAATAAACCTGTTGAGAAACTTCAAATCCAGAATAGGACGGAAGGACCCGTCCTTTTTGGGGACCGTGAAGAGATTGGAGTAAAACCCGCGCCCCACCTCTGAAGGAGGAACCGGGCAAATGACAGCTAAATCTAGAAGATTCCTTACTGCCGCCAGGAGCCCCTGCGCGGCCAAAGGATCCAAAGACACCCGAGACCTGAAGAACCTTGGAGGAGGACGGGACTCGAACTCCAACTTGTAACCGGCCGAAACCACCTCCCGGATCCATCTGTCCGGGACCTCCTGGTCCCACACCCGGGAGAAAAGTTGCAACCGTCCCCCCACCCGAACGGGTGAGGGCGCCCCCTCATTGCTGGGTGGGCTTGGCAGCCGGCTTGGGCTTGGCACCCCAGACGCGAGTGGGGCGGCCACGGCCTCTGCCCCTAATCCAACTGGACCCCCTGGGGGCCGAGGAGCCCGCACCTCTACCGGCGCCGACTCCCCGAAAGGACGGATTGCACGAGACCATCCCCCGAAAGGAACGGCGAAATTTCTTGCGCTGAGGTAATTTACCTCCCTTGGCAACAGAATCCAGCCTCTCACCAAAAAGCCTCAAACCCAAAAAGGGCAGAGCCGTGAGCGATCTTTTAGAATTAAAATCGGCCGTCCACTGTCTCAACCACACACAGCGCCGGATAGCCACCAGCAAGGCAGTAGCCCTGCCACACATCAACATGGCATCCTCCTGAGCGGCCAGGATAAAAGACAAAAAAGCATCGCAGCGCTTAAGCCCAAGGGACTCATCACTGGTGGGCTCGAGATCCACCCCCAAGTCCCTGACAGCAAAAGTCAAAAGAGCCGAGGCACAAACAGGCCTTAACACTGAACCCGCACATACAAAACCATGACGGGCAAGCTGATCAACCCGGCGATCCTCGCCGTCCCTGAGCGAAGTCGTGTCAGGGGAATGCACGACCGCCGTGTTGGACAGACCCAGGACCGGAGTATCTACCTCAGGGGGAACAGACCAACGCTTCAACAATTCCGCCGGAAAGGGATACTTCCTATTCCAGCTAGACGGCACACCAACAAGACGTGTAGGTTGCTCCCATTGCTTGAAAACAATTTCTTCAAAATGCTGTTGGCTGGGAAACTCCAGACGCTGCTTGGACACCCCAAAAAGCTGACCCTTGGGCCTGGGAGCAACCACCGGAGGCTCCAAATCCAAAACCTCAAACATCTGGCTCAGAATGGTAGAGGAATCGAGAGGGAGGCCATCAGCCTGATCCCCCTCAGAACCCAGCAACTGCTGAACATCAGAATCTTCTTCCTCAATGAGCTCACCTTCTTCACGGGGACGATCCGACCAATCCAGATCTCCCACCACTTCCTCATCTGAATCCGGCGGGGGCGGAGACAGATGCTTCCGCTTAGCTGAAACCTTCTGAGCGGCTATAGCAGAAAACCGCTTCTCAAGGCTGGTCAAGCGGGCACATACGTCAGACTGCGAATCCCCGCCCAGGACAACGTCACACGGGGTCCGGAATAAGCGAGGGGGAGAGGGAGATGGCGCGGCCGAAGAAGTGCTAGGCACCGGAGTACTGGACTGCCGTGCAATGTTCTGCTGTGCACAAGGGATACACAAAATGACATCATCTCCCTGGAGCGGAGTCCCACAACCCCCGCACACCTTGGATTGTCCCGAAGAACCATTCCCGGTATCTGTGGCAGCCTCCATGTGGTGAAATTTATGGTATTCGCAGAACCCAGGGATTTATGCGGTACGCGACCCGGGATGCCCCTTAATAACCTAACACTTGTCTAAGGATAGTCACAAGCTCCTGACCCAGGGGAATAGCAAAAGACCCTTATAAAAATATATACAAATATAAATATACATATATATATATATTGCAATGAAAAAACACCCCCCACGAGCCAGGTATATATGACCGGGAGAGCCCTGCCAGACGGGATCCCAGGATCTGAAAGACACAAAGGGAGAGGGACAGGCGTCAATCCAGCACCATATACCAAAATCCACATAACATACAAAACCCCCCTTACACCCCCCCCCCCTCATTAACCAGAGCCACAGGAAATGGTTAATACCAACCAGCACCATAAAGATGCGCCGGAGCGAGGAGGAAGGAGAAGGAGGAGGAGAGGACACAATCCGAGGGGCCATCTCAAGAAAACCAAAAACGCCTACCTGAGAAGGAGGGAGAGAACCGCGCAGCCAGGCAACGCAGAAGATGGCGGCCCGCACACAGCGCAGTGAGGGAGGAAGAGACAAGCTCCGGGAGCTGAGAAGGCCCCGCCCCTCCGGGACATCCAATCCGTGCGCGGCCCCGCCCCCTGGCAGCGTCAGCCGGCGGGGACCGCGTTCAGACCTCAATGACGGGACCGGCGGAGCCACCCGCCGGCTCCCAGTGCGCAATACACAGACCCACACACTGATAACCAGTTCCCCCCTGAGCAGCCGGACAAGCAGGCTGCAAGCGCCGGGCACGGCGCTCAGCCACCGGCGGGACCGCGGCGCAGCGCGCCGCGAGGGCCCGCCCCCCCGGCTCCTGAGGGGAGAGAAAGACACACAGACAGGGGGACAGAGGCAGGCAAAACTTACAGTGAAGTTAGTCAAAGTAAAAATCACAAAGGGACTCACAATGTAGAGCGCAGCAGCACACTCACACAGCATGTCACCGGCACAGCATGTCACCGTCCCAAGCGCGCCCCACACCCCGGAAAGTGACACAATATCCCAGGGCTAGGCACATCCTGACCGCTAACCTCCTATAAAATGGGGCATCCCACATCCGGATCACCACTCCGGGAATCCCGCTATGCCCCGCAATGAAGGGTCGAGCGGAGGAGCTAGTCTCCTAGGCACCAATGGTGCCGGCTACCTTTTTGCCCGGCCTACAGCCAAAGCTGGGAGGCTGCCATTAAATAGAATACTTTCAAACAAAAGCCGGGCAGAAATAGACCACGGGGGGGGGGGGGGGGGCCGGGGGGATACCCCGGCTACCTGCAAGCAGGAGACTTCTTTCTTCTGTCTTGTCGCCACCTTGCAGAGAACAACACTGGGAGGTTCTTGGGAGGTACCAGGTATGTATAGACCGGGAGGGGCCTGTTGAAGTTTTTGGAGAGTTCTCTGCAATGCTGCCACCTAGCCTAGTGTAATTATTAATGTTTGAAGTGGGGTGTGTGACATACTTAGAATACATGTGCTGGTGCGCCTGGAGACGGACGATGATGGGACTTTGCCTTGGGTAGATGGACCTGCGTTGTGAAGCCAAGTACAGCAGCCGTTTGGACGTGGTCTGCTGATTTTCTGCGTGGAGCAATTAAAACAGATGAGTAATCCGTTTTAATATATATATGCTTTTGCCCTGTTAGGCTTTCTATGTTGTAACACAGATTGTAGTATTTTTGTTTTGTACATTTTGCAAGGTATATAAAATAACTTTAAAGTGCATCATCTTCCTTGGAGATTACTGGCAATTGAACTTATTAGACAAACAAGGCGTAATTGTTGATATATATATGTATTTGAGCTCTTAAGTTGCTTTATATATTTGACGGCTGCAGGTATATATTTTGTAAATTTTAGACAAATTACGCCTAAGCAAGACACCCGTCCAGGATAGTGTCCTTGCTGGGAATGTCTTTGGATACAGATCAGGCCAGAGTGTTCCTTCCTCAATCCAAGGTTCTTTTGATTCAGGAGTTGATTCGGTTACACATGTCCATTCCTCGTCCGACCATCCGGCTAGGGATGAGACTGGTGGGATTGATGGTGGCCTCATTCGAGGCAGTACCCTTTGCTCAGTTTCACACAAGGACGCTACAGCTCCATCTATTGGCTGTCTGGGACAGGTCTCCTCTGTCGCCGGATCAATCCTTTCTGATGTCACCCCGGGTTCGCCGCTCACTTCGGTGGTGGCTGAACTCAGCCGATCTGTTGAAGGGCAGATCCTTTCAGACTCCTCGTTGGGAGGTGGTCACCACGGATGCCAGCCTCTCAGGATGGGGGGGGTCCGGGAAGGATCTGCAATTTCAGGGTTTGTGGGGACCCCTGGAAACCCACGAGCCTATGAATGTTCTGGAATTAAGAGCCATCAGGATGGTTCTTTTTCGTTTGACTCATCACCTGCGGGGCTTGCCGGTTCAGGTCCGGTCGGACAATCGGACGGCGGTTGCCTACATCAATCACCAGGGAGGGACTCGCAGCAAGAGTGCCCTCAGGGAAGTGTCTCTGATTCTGGACTGGGCGGAGAGCCACGTCCCGTGCATCTCGGCGGTTTACATTCCGGGAGTGGAGAACACGGAGGTGGACTTTCTGACCAGGTTGTCAGCCCGCAAGGGGTAATGGTCTCTCAATCCCAAGGTTTTTCACTCGATTTGTCTCAGGTGGGGGTCACCGGTGGTGGACCTACTTGCCTCCCGTCACAATCTCAAACTTCCGGCATTTGTGTCGCTGGCGAAGGATCCACTGACTCTAGCAGCGGACGCCATGTCTCTGAACTGGAGGGATCTGGGGTTTCTGTATCTGTTTCCTCCGTTTCCCATGGTGGCCAGAGTAGTGCGCAAGCTGGCTCTGGAGGGAGCGTCAGCAATTCTGGTGGCCAAGACAGGTTTGGTTCGCAGACGTGGTAAGATTAGCAGAAGATCAGTTCGCTCTGCCCCTGCTGCCGGACCTGCTCACACAGGGTCATCTACGTTACCCCAATTTACCAATGCTGGCTTTGACGGCGTGGCTGCTGAAACCTCCATCTTGAAGGAGGAAGGTCTTTCTGATGCTGCGATTCGGACTCTTTTTAGCGCTAGGAAGAGGTCTTCTTCTTCTTCAGTTTACTATAGGACTTGGAGATCTTATATTGATTGGTGCGAGACTAGGGTCTTCCCTTGTAGAGAATTCTCTTTCTAGAATTTTGGAGTTCCTTCAACACGGTTTGGATCTGGGGTTCCAAATCAGTACTCTGAAGGGGCAGGTTTCTGCCCTGGCGGTGTTTTTCCAAAGATCTTTTGCGCTTCATCCGTTGGTTAAGACTTTTTTTTTTTTTTTCCAAGGGGTTACGCATGTGCGGCCTCCTAGGAAGCCTCTGATTCCGGTTTGGGATTTGAATTTGGTTCTTTCTGCTCTTCAGGGTCCTCCCTTTGAGCCTTTGCATGATATTGCCTTGTCTTCCCTTACGCAGAAGGTGGCCTTCTTGGTAGCTATCACTTCTGTTCGGCGTGTCTCTGAGTTGGCGGCTCTGTCCATTCAAGCCCCGTATTTTGAAAGACATCAGGACAAGGTGGTTTTCCGTTTCAAGCCGGATTTCCTTCCTAAGGTGGTTTCTGCTTTTCATTTAAATCAGGATATTGTTCTGCCCTCTCTGTGTCCTAATCCCAGCACTGACAAGGAGAGGGCCCTGCATTCCTTGGATGTGGTTCGAGTTGTGAAGTATTTTTTGGTGGTAATGTCTGCCTTTCGCAAGACTGATGCTTTTTTTGTGGTGCTCTCCGGGCCCAAGAAAGGTTTGTCGCCCGCCAAGTTTTCCATCGGTATGTGGATTCGTCAGGCCATTGTTGGGGCCTATTCTGCAAAGGGGAGGAGTCCCCCTTTTCGTGTTCCTGCTCATTCTACTCGTGCGGTTGGGGCTTCCTGGGCTTTCCAGCACCAGGCCTCTGTTGAGCAAGTTTGTAAGACTGCTACTTGGTCTTCTGTTCACACTTTTTCAAAGTTTTACAAGGTTGATGTTAGGGCCTCAGCGGATGCTTTTTTTGGCCGCAAAGTTCTGCAGGCTACAGTGGTTTAAGTTGTGCTTCATGCCTTGTTTTGGATCCCCGCCCTTTATGGACACTGCTATTTGATGTCCCACAGGTTATGAATATCTTGAAGCGGGGTGTGTGACATACTTAGAATAATACCATTTTGTGAATACTCACCTTGTAAAATGGGTATTATAAGTAAGTCACACACCCCGCCCTTTTTGTATTCTGGATCCTTCATATTGTGAACTTTGCGTTGTTATGACTTATATTTGGCTCTTCCTGGTCCCTTTCCTTACTGCTATCTTTATACTGGGTAATGAGTGGGAGGTCCCAGGTATTTATGGACTGGGAGGGGCTTTCTTTTTCCTATCATCTCTGCAGTTCGCCCTCTACAGGTCAGTATTACCCACAGGTTATGAATATCTTGAAGCGGGGTGTGTGACATACTTATAATACCCATTTTACAAGGTGAGTATTCACAAAATGGTATTTTTGAACCATAAGCAAATTTTACCTTGCTGTGAAATAATGCAAATACAGGGATCACCTTATAGAAAGGATAGAGGCCCGACTGCACAGATTCTATGGTCAAGGGTAAATAAAACCCTCCTCTAGAACAATTCCAGGTCAGTAACTCGCAACTGAAATAACAAATATAAGTCTGGCAATGGCAGGAAATTCAAATATCGCCACTGGATTTTTTAAAACTGATCTTCCATGTAATGAGCATTTATACTCACTCCTGTAACATTTGCAAGGCCAGCAGACTAACAAAATTATTAAGTATTAATTAAGGGCCAACACCTATTTCCTCTCAGTTGTTTTCTGGCAAAAAAGCTGGTGATTCAATATGTGCATAGAACAAAAAAAAAACATGAGAAACCAAAAAAAGCTTGGGGCGTACAGAAACAATTAATTCCTTTTACTAGACAAGGAGTCATGTCAACCATTAAACAGAAAAATATTCTGATCTTTATTTTTGCACATATCAAGTACACAATTACAAGGTCATCTCACGTCCCTATATTGATTTCACTTTACTTTTTATACAAAATTGTACAGATAATAAGTCAATACAATATTTTACAAGCAATGACTAATGAATAATTTACATGTCCTTGTACAAAAAACAAAACAAAAACAGTACCTGTTAAAAACATTCAGATGGCAGAGCACTTGCTGACATATCTCAGCAGAAATTAAAACCATGGAAACATGAGAACATACAATACCATCTCTTTATACACATGTGTACTTTTCAAAAGCCAGTGGAATATCTTTAGGCATTTATAAATGTACATTTATACAGTCCCGTTCTTGTAAGGGGGGGGGGGGGGAATAAACACAAATAAGGATTTAAGCTTGTTAAAAAACAGATCTAAAATGACATTTCTGGTAAAGGAACTGCACTGCGCGCATTATCGGTTGCCCAAACTTCAAAATATTGGACCTTGGTTCCAATGTATCCTGATAAATAAAAGACATTTTTGTTTCTAAAGTCCACAGTTCTGCTGCAAGTTCCACACCCCGACAGGAACAAAGCTATGAAACCCAAGGATCTTGCCTCTCAAAGATACAGAAAAAGGCTTAACTTTAGTGTTAAACAAGTGTGCTGGAATAACTTGCAAATGGTACCGGCCCTAGGTCATGCATGTGAGAACATAGGATAAAAGTGCCTTACCATACAAACAAATCGTTAAAAACAAAAATAATAATTTGAGAAGCAACACTGCCCTCTACCAATATAGCACATATTGCATTGAACGAGTTATGCAAATTTCTCTTTATGGAAAAAAAAAAATGTAAAAAGATAATATAAATACAAAGGTTACCATTGCAGATCAGCTCCCTTGAATGACAGCTGTCTAACGTTTTGCACACGTTTTCTCTCCCATTAAAAGATGTAGATCGGCAATGGAGGCCTGTGTCTTAATTTTAAGTTAGCTTTAAAAAGTGAATACAACCAAAAAAAAATAAAAAATTCAAAAACATTCTAAAGTGCAGATTTACTTAATATGCTTTTGAGCATATTCATGTTAAAAAATGTAAACAAATTCATAAAGGTTTCATGTGCTAGTTCTTTCAAAGAAAAGATACGAGATGCACACAAAAAAAAAAAAAAAAAAAAAAAAAGGGGAGAATGCCGCCAAGCCATGAACAGAATAGAATGATCAGAGGTCAAACCCACTTGAGCCAACTTTATTAAAATGGACCAAAACCCAGGATTTTGACTATTCTGGGTTTTGGTCCTTGCCCCTGGAGCACCCCGATGTGGGATACCCCACTGTGTGAAACTCCCCAGGTAGCCCACTCCAACTCACCTTTCCTACAGCACACGTGCGGCCTATGGTCCAATCAGCGAGCTTGACTGCACTGACGCGAACTCGTCTAAGGAATCGGCCCCTTTAGATGACACCAGTGAGTCACATAACTACATGAACTGCATCCAAAACAATATAAAATTAGTCCCCCCCCCCCCCCCCCCCCTTTTAAGTCTTTTGGTGCTAGGGTATATAGAAGGGGAAGCTCATCAGATTTCAGGTTTTTCAAGTGGCAGGAGTTTGATATTCTTAAGTTCATGCATAACTGGGTTTAAAGGTTCAACATTAGCCTTGGCCTGTGATTTTAGCATGTCACACATTTCTTAAGAAACCAAAAACCAACTTTCGAAGAAAAAAAAAAAAAAAAGTCTCTATGAATTAAAAAGCTCTAGCAATACTGTGAGCTTGTTCTTGTCATAAAAAGATTGCAGGCAACACTGTTTACATAACGGACGCACGCCATCACAAGGGCATGGCACACTAGAAGAGGGAACTTGGCAGAGAGCAGTGGTGTGCCAGGAGAAGATTTTCATGCACACCTTTGGTACCATTTCCCCACCCCAGAGGCATAATGCTGGGGGTAAAATCCAGACAAAGGGCTGTAAGGATGCACCTCATATGTAAGCCCTGTACAACACAAGCTGGGAAGATGCGCTGACACCGCTTAATGTCCACTACAGCTTTTAGTGAGGAAACTGCACAAAACACCACAAACACATTTCCAATTCTCACCTTTTCTTGTAAATAAAAAGGTGCATATAAATACTGATTAAAAAGAACACTTTCCTGCTACCTTTTTCTTTTAATGGCATAGAAGTCACAAATCTTCCTGCAGCCTGTGCATATTGTGTTGTATTTTCTTTCCTAGGCTACATAAAGGGGAGGGGAGGGGGGGGGGTAGATTTGACTGAATGAAAGAACTGAGCATACATGTGCACCGGCTCCTCTTAGTTTGCAGCTTTGTCAATTTATTATACAAAGAGCAGAACTGGAATATAAAAAGTTAGAGGCACATAGCTTACTAAAAAAGAACAAAAATGCAAAACAAAAACAGACACCTTACTACATTTTACAAGAACGGGTACACATTTAAGCAATCCACGAGGGTTTCTGATAAGGTCACACTAAAGCGGCCTCCTTATGATGTTTCAGTGTGTGTTGGTTCTTTTCAGATGGCCGCCGGAAGCCTTTTTTGCAGTAGTCGCAGCGATGGGGATAGTCTTTGGTATGAATGGAGATGACGTGACGTTTAAAACCAGAAGCGTCCGTGGTGTTGTACTCGCAGTACTCGCACTGGTACACTTTCTTACCACTGTGAGTTTTCATGTGCTTTTTTAGTTCTGCCTGCTGCCTGAATCCCTTGCGGCAGCGTTTGCACCTAAACGGCAGTTCCTTGGTGTGCACGGAAAGGATGTGTCGACTTAACACAAAGGGGTCTGCAATCTGGAACTCGCAGTGCCTGCATTGGTGCATCTTTTTGCCCCGATGAGCTGCTTCGTGTTTTTTGAGTTCCGAAGGCCGGTGAAAGCCCTTTTCACACACTTCACACTTGTGGGGGTAATCCTTGGTATGCACAGAGATGATGTGCCTCTTTAGGTCACTAGAGTTGGAGCTCTTGTGGTCACAGTGCAGACACTGGTGACTTTTGCTTTCTTGATGCAAGATAACATGGGCCTGCAGCTCCTTGGAATCGGCAAACGTCTGCAGGCAAATATCACACTTAAATGGCATCTCTTTGCTGTGCTTTGTCTTGACATGGGTTTTTAAGTTGGAGGAGTCAGCTGACTTGTAGTCACAATATTGACAGTTGTAGGGTTTCTCCCCAGTGTGAGTGCGCATATGCTTTTTGAGCTCAGAGGGGTGACGAAAGCCTTTGCCACACTCCACACAAATATGGGGAAAGCTCTTGCTGTGCACCGCAAGGAGGTGTCTATTCAGTAAGCCCTGCTCGGCAGTCTCATAGTCACAAAACTTACACTTGTGCATTTTGTTGCCAGCCTTTTCTTTATGTGTCAATTTGTGGGCAAATAAAGCATTGGCGTGAAGAAACACTTTGCCGCACTCATCGCAGTCCAACTCCTTCTCCGTTTTAATGACGGCAGCAGTCAGCTTGTGGCTCTCCAGGTGGTTGTGGAGACTGACTTTCTTGTTGGTTGTATAATCACAGTCTGTGCAGCGATACTTCTTGCGGGCCAAGTGCTCAGGGTGGTTTTTCATGTGCCTCTTCAGGAAGCCTCGGGACTTGAATTTCTTGCCACAGATCATACAAGGGTAAACGGTAAGTGGATGGCCATCAGGACCAATAATTATAGCTAGTGAGAGAGAAAGAATTTAGAGACTATTCAGTAACATAGTATGTAACCCAAAAGGCTAACTTTTTCAGTGAACCACAAATCAAAGTGTCATTGCTTTGTCAGCAGACTCCCTCCCCAGCAGTTCCAGTGCTGACAAAATGCTCTTAACTGGCTCCCAGTTGTGGACTGCAATGTGTTGCATCCCTAATTCCAATAAAAGAAAAACTGTTATACCCATGTGACTGGAAGCGGGGGAGGGTGGAGCAGACATGACAGCAGAAGAAAGATGGCATTTCAACATGCAGTCATGTGAAGATTTTTTTTTTCTTTTTATGCCTAGACATGTGCTTTAGAGAGCATGCTATAAATTATAGGAGGTTTCTGAAAATAAACGCCAAATCTTTAGTTATTTCACCTTAGTAGTTCAAGTGCCACAGTTGGGAAAGGCTAAAAGCCAAAGACTGATTGAACTGGATCTCACAATTGAACTCAATTTCCCAGCTTTCTTCAAAACCTGAGCTCTAAAGCTAAATGGCCCCACTCTGCTTGTTCGCCCAGACAGTTTATTTCTTAAACAGTACAACCTTCAAGCTACAAGTCAATGGTATATATAGATAGAAGTATGAAATGTATTGTGTAAGCTCCCTCCCAAAGAGTTACAATGTTTTTCTTTTATTCTCTGAGCTCCCACCTGTTTGGTATTGCCGGTTTTCACCTCTTCTCTTCTTTTTTTGCTTCTGCTTAAGTCTTTCGAGTCCATCCGATTCATCTATGTGCAAAAGGGCACTAGCTGTGCCATTACGATGCTCTACTCCCTCCACATTATTAGTCAAGTTATTGCCTAAAAAAAAAAAAAAAAAAAAGCAATGCAGCATAAACACAATACCGAACACTTTAAGCAAATGTATTATCAGTTTATTTTCATGTGCATTTTTTTCAATAAAGGAGATGCTTACAAATATCTGTGGCGATGGACCTCTGCTCAAAAAAAAATGTGCTTCTAACCCCCCCCCCCCAAAAAAATTCTGTTTTAGCAGCCACCCCTCGTCATGATGTACAAACAAAAGAAAAACACACAGATAAACCTATTGCAATCTCCTACATCTATGTCTCACTTTTCTTTCAAGCCCTTAGGACAAACAATTATATCTATCTATCTATCTATCTATCTATGAGAGAGACAGAGAGATATCTCTACACACATATATCCCAGTAAAGCTGTACATTAATCATGTGATCCTTTACAGCCTCGTAAAACATTTTATAATGGGTATAAAACATCTTACCATAGGCAGCTGCCCAGGCTACTGGCATAAATGTCTTGCTTAATTCTGCATCGTCGAGTTGATGATCATGAGTTATTGAGGCATCCTCCTCTCCTACGATGACTTCCATATACACTTCATCCGCAATCTCTGCCACATCTGTGCAAGAAAAGGGTTGTTAAAGACTCTAAAAAAAAAATCACTGCATTATATAAAAACACCAAAAGTGGACCAAAACATGCAGCCCCTGCAGTATCTCGATTTGGGATGCCCCGTTATGTGCCAGTTTTTTTTTTACCTCATCAAAGAGCCAACGAAGTAAGCGCGGTCAGTGGTAGCATCCTTCTCAGGCTGTGAGACGACGCACCCACTGTAACTGAACGGCTGAGGTGGCCAGGCACAGCCTAGGGACGCAGGGGGTGGCACGCATTGATTGCGAGCGTTGCTAGAATTCCATTCAGCTTCTCCAGATTAATATGCGCAGCTGAAGAAGCAGATTGGAGAAGAGCCATGCCCGCGCCGTGGGCACACCGGTGAGGTATGCATACCAGCCGATTGCCAAGGTGCAGCGTGGCATCCCAATTTGGGATCAGGGGGGACAGACCACTAGAAATCAATGCACCTAAGAAACTGCAGACACTTGAGAGACAAAGGACTTGATTCACTAAGAGTTTCATGGTAGTAAAAAATTCAATTCATGAGAAAAAAAGGCTTGAGAATTTCACTTTTAGTGAATCACCAGCTAGGAAGACAATGAAAGTCATTGGCACTTTTTTACTCTTGAGAAAGTATTGAACTTTATACCCCTTTTACCTGTAGTAAAAAGTGCGATTGACTTTCATCGTCTTCCTATCGGGTGATTCATCAACGGTGAAATTCTTTATTCACATGAAATTCATTTTTTTACTGCCACGAGAACTTTTGTTCAACTCTTGATAAAGCAAGGTCAAAGTGTTTGCACGTCTCCTAATCAGGACCATAGATGCAAATAGTAAGCTTTGTCCATCAAATCTGCATACTTTTTCCAAGCGATGACCATTTAAACCGGACCTTCACCATGATTTATTGAAAAGCCCAAACCCTTAAAAAGCGATTCCCCAGCATCTAAAATTAATATATTTTACGTTTTTAGTCACTTAATTATTATTCTTTCCCACACTGGGCTACAACTCTGTTCAGGACTTTAGGATACGGGTGCCGCCATTTGATTATGAAGCATCACAATTACTGAGGAGAGGAGAGCAGGATAAGGTACAGGGGGCGGGTTACAGCTGTGCTTTGCTCAGACAGAGCAGAGCTGGGGTCAGGAAAAGGTCAGCAGTCCCAGAATGCAGAGCGGCACAGTCAGAAGGCACTTCCTGTTTGCAGGCTGCCTGATGTTCCATGAGCCGCCATGTTGGATGTTTAAAGGCTCCTAACATGCAGTAGATGCAGGTAGGATGATTTTTAATGTCGCCAATCTGTATGTACAGGGTGTGGGAAACATATAAGATAGACTCTTATTCAGAGTGAAGGATCGCTTTAAAGGAGCACTATTGTGAAATTGTGTAATATTAACTCCACATAAACACGTCAGCTAATGAGCTGGGGTTGCTTCTACATCCATCCAAACTTAATAAAACTCCCGCCAAGCTTGTGGTTTATTCTCTCCTGGTAGGAATACAATCCAGGGGTGACAGACTGTCACCCAAGATGTCCTCATTCTTCCATTAAAAGAATGAAAAACAAGCCTGGGGAGGTCGCACCGTGGGGCACATTGGGACTCCAGGACTTCCTAAGTTCCCCTTTAAAAAGGACCAAAACAACTCAATCTATTTTGCTTCCCCACCCCAGGTACATTACCGTTTGGATTGCTTGCTGCTCTCAATTCTGCTTGATATTCCTTTAATAGTGATTTAATTTTTTCCCCCAGGTATGCCGTTGTATGCTAATGGTTACTAGCTAACTAGCTGTTTAAGCCCCCCTTCTCCCCGCAACCTTATGCTGGGAGCAATTAGAGCCATTAAAAACAGTGTCAAAGGGAAGATAAGAGCCAAACGAAGCTTTCATTCTTCCTTTACTTTTCTCTATGAAACATAGAATCGTTTAGAGTATTTTTATCCAATTCATTACCAGGATATTAAGGGGAGTTGATATACTTTTTTTTTTTTAGTGGACCAAAACCCAGGATTTTGACCATTGATCGATGGGGGTGCCACACTGTGTGAAACCCCCAGGTCCTACGACACATGCGTTCGTCCAATCACTGCGCTCGGAGCCTCTGATGTCACATTGCCTTAGGCTTCGTCTAAGAGCAGCGGCTCTGAGCACGCTGACGGCCACATCCTCCGCTACCCTCTAGGGCACGCGCCCTGCTAGAGGGATGGCAGGGATGTGGCCGCTGCTCACAAATGCGCCATTGGGACCAGGAAACAAGGTAAGTGTATGAGGCGCCCTGGGGGGGGGGGGGGGGGGGGGGGGATTTGTTCACACCGCAAGGAGGGAATCGTTCGGCACGGGAATCTTATAGATTCCCGGACCAATCACGGTGGCTTTCGGTCCACTTTAAATATAACCTGCCATAGGACGTTATTGGTGCTCTTTAAAACTGGACCAACAGCTTGGCACAGTTGGAAAAGAAAGGTAGCAGCCATTTTGGAGCTTCCTCTCCCAACTGACATAACTGAAATTTACAGTAACAGGGAGCCCAGCATGACTTCCTGTTTGCAGGTGGCCATCTTGTTTTTAAAATTTACCCCAGTAGGTTTACTTTTTTTATTATTTTTTTATGTGCATCAATCTAAATTTCCCTGGGGAGGGACACATATGAGCACTGTTTGTTGTGTTGGTCTGATTTAATTCATTTTGACTATTGGTCCTCTTTAAACCGGACCTTCACCATGATTTAATGAAAAGCCCAAACTCTTAAAAAACGATTCCCCAGCATCTAAAATTAATATATTTTACATTTTTAGTCACTAACCTATTCTTTCCCCCACTGGGCTGCAACTCTGTTCAGGAATTTAGGATACGGGCGCCGCCATCTTGACTCAGAAGCATAACACTTACTGAGGAGAGGAGAGTGGGATAAGGTACAGGGGGGCAGGTTATAGCTGTGCTTTGCTCAGACAGAGCAGAGCTGGGGTCAGGGAAAGGTCAGCAGTCCCAGAATGCAGAGCAGCACAGTCACTTCCTGTTTGCAGGCACTTCCTGTTTGCAGGCTGCCTGATAAAATGGCGGCTTCCATAAGCCACCATCTTGGATGTTTAAAGGCTCATAACATGCAGTAGATGCAGGTGGGATGATTTTTAATGTGAGCAATCTGTATGTACAGGGTGGGGGAAACATATAAGATAGACTCTTATTCAGAGTGAAGGTCCGCTTTAAGTACAGTTAAAGAGCACTGGCTGTAAGGCATTTGATACAAAAGGTAATAGGTTTGTAAAGCTGTAAAGGAATACAAGATAAGGCCAGCATTTCAGAAACATATGAAAATATACCTAAATCATTGTCTTCATTTTGGGAATCGTTAACAGCCATGTAAACCATTTTCTCTCGTGGAAGTCGGCCTCCAGTGTGTGGATCTAGAAGACCATCTCCGTGATCATTCTCAGATTCACTTTCAACGATGTCCACGGTGCCTCCTAGTGGTAAAATGTAGAAAAGTACAAAACATTAAGTTTATATTCAGTATACAGTACCAGGTGCTGGGGAGCGCATTGGTCAGCAGCACCCAAATCCACCCCCTCCCATCACAGCTAAGCCCGAGATATTTACACCTGTGTCTAGGGGAGCTATGGTCAATAGGGGAACCTAGAAAAGTGCAGCAAAAAAACCTGACCAATAGGGAGTGTGTGTTGCAATGTTCAGCCCTATCCAGGGCCACAGGCTACAATCAAACTGTGTAGTGCAATTTAAAAAGGCAGTGCATCACATCGCAAAGTTCCAACCCTTGCCCATGTCAGCATTTGGGCCCTTTCACACTGTGGGAGCGAATGTACTGTGACTGGGAAAAAGTCCTGCGTTCAATGTCTTTTTCTAATCTCTCATACACCAACATGAGCAGTTATTCAAGCTCGCAATTGTGATTGCAGGGATTCAAACTGCAAGTGCAATGTACAGTAAATTGGAATTGTGCTACACTGTAGCCTTACCAGCAGTGGGAGGGGGTGGGTTAAGGTGATGGGGCCAGGACTCACCCTGGCACAAAATTGTTTAGGTTCACTTTGAATGTATGTCTTGCCTGTAAAAAAAATAAACACTTACCCAGGTCTTCTTCTCCAGGATCGGCTTTAAAAATGTAAACCTTGATGACTTCTGGACAGGACCCATCTAATTTGCTGGAGTTTCCCTCTACCTCACCTCGCATGGCAATTTCTTCTGCTTCATCAATTTTCTCTGCATCATCCACTAAAGAAAGCAAATAAAAATGCTTAACTTTCTGGGCAACGTGCACCAAGTGCATGCGTAAATACACTTCCCAAGCCTAGAACTGATGAGATATTAAGCTTCTCTTACTTTACAAGATGTATACTCTCTGCTGGTCAGATTTGCTTAGCTTCAGCAAGAAGCAGCTCAACAGCCAAGCAACCGTCAAAGATGTGTCAAAGGCATATCTGTAACTCCCCATTAACTATATAGCCTCTTTCTTCAGCAAATTGAACAAACTTATACAATTCCTATGGATTAACATGCATACCTAAGCAACAGATTCCAATAAAAAGGATTTAAAAAATATATTAAAAAGATAACCATGCAGAAAAACGACGAACATACATGAAATCATGAGGTAGTCATCACAATTTACTTCCTCTCCATCAGGTCCTTGTACTGGAATTCCATTGGCATCGATGACAGCCTCTGATACACAGTCTGCTACTAGGACCTCTTCCGAAATCATGTCATCACCAAGGCCATCATCGGTCATCTCCTCACCAACCACATGCCCCGGGTGAACAGCCCCATCATTCCCAGAGACATTCAGGGCACTTTCAACTAAAGCAGAGTTCAAAACACTCTCTGGTACATCACAGCTGGAAAGGACATCTTCCTCCAGTTCCTGGTCCTGAGTATCAGGGTCAAGTTCATCCTCTAAGACTTGTTCTGGTATTATTACAGTTTCGGACACTCGGGTCCCCTCCAGAATGTCCGTGCATTGTACATCCTCAATAACCACATCTTCAATTACATCTTGAATCACCACAGAGTCTGCATCTTCTGTAAAACCTTGAACAGCCATGCCTCCTTCTCCATCAGCAACAAACACTGTCTCTTGGATCTCCACAATGATTTCATTTCCATTAAGATGTGGGTTGCCTGCTCCTTGAAAACACAACAGGAAACAAAGTTTACCAACAATGACTGACCAAGCTTTAACAAAAGTGAAATAAGCAATACATGTTAAGTCTGTAAGTATCTCACTATCATATGCTTTAGGCAGCATTCACACCTATCCACTACGCTAAGAGCATGCACTGTGGGTGTATGCCAAAGGTGCCCAACAGGTTAAAGGTAAAATATTAAAAATAATGGGCAGAATTGTCCCTTGTGTTGTTACTGCGTGCAAGCGGATAGGTATATAATAAAATTTATAATATATATATATATATATATATATATATATATATATATATATATATATATATATATATATATATATATATATATCCAATACAAAATTAAAGTGGCTAGTCTGCCCCTCTGCGTGAAACCCGCAGGGTCGCAGGTGAACTCATCTTTACCGGTAGCTTCCATGTCTTTGCAGAGGGTCACATCCCCTCATTCCTGTAGCTGTGGCGTGCTCCCGTGCCCAGCCATTCAGAAGGTGGGTGGCATTCTTGAAATAAGCCAATCAGCTATCTCAAAAATGCTGTGTGGGTGCGCCCTCTTTCAAAACAGGCAGTCAGGCTGGACTGGCCCTTTAAATGAACACGCCAGGCAGCAAGCAGATTACCTGATGATTGTACCCTGTGCCTTGCCTACATTTTTGCTGAGCCATAAGTCAAAGCAAGTCTCTAAAGTTTGCCTTGCTTTCAATTTCCTTTTTTTAGGACCATGCAAAAAAGACAATTCCTGTAGAATTGCTTTTACTATGCATGGCACGGCCTGCTTCCAGAAGTCCTTACGTATGGGTTATTCCGCCACAAGGTGGCGCAGTGTACTGCAGAAGAGTTGTGACTCCTCACGGTGCCAATAAAAACGGAATCACCATAGACTTATCCAGTGTTGACAAGCAGTTATTCAAGAAACCGGGAAATAATAAAGGTAAAAAAGGTAACAAACCCCAACTAACTTGGAACAATCACCATAAAGAGGCAACCAAGAATAACGATAACAAGGGTGGGGTGAAGCAGGCCGTGCCATGCACAGTAAAAGCAATTCTACAGGTGAGTACTCACACAATTGTCTTTTTCCTATTGCATGGCACGGCCTGCTTCCAGAAGTCCTTACGTATGGGACGTCCAACAGCAGTGTCCGTAAGGAAGGGTGGGATCCCCAAAGATTAACAACTGGCAGTTCAAACCACTACCGCCTGAAGTACCTTGCGGCCAGAAGCAGCATCAGCTGAGGCCTTAACATCAACCTTGTTCAACAGAAGCTTGGTGCTGAAAAGCCCAAGAGGCACCAATAGCATGAGTGGAATGAGCAGTAACCCTAAAAGGAGGAACCTTCCCCCTGGCAGAATAGGCCTGCTCCACCGCCTGACGGATCTACTTGCTGATAGTGGATTTAGCAGGAGGCAAACGCTTCCTAGGTGCAGTAGGAAGAACAAAAAGAGCGTCAGATTTTCTGAAAGACTCAGTGCCATGCAAGAACAAAAACAATTCTACAGGTGAGTACTCACAGAATTGCCTTTTTCTTTATTGCATGGCACGGCCCGCTTCGGTATTCATAACAGTTGGGACGTCCAAAAGCAGTGTCCAGAGTAGGGTGGGATCCCCAAAGAGTAATGGCCAGTAGTTCAAGTCACTAACACCTGAAGCACCTTGCGGCCAAAAGCAGCATCCGCTGAGGCCTTAACATCAGACTTGTAAAACTTGGAAAAAGTATAAACAGAAGACCAAGTAGCGGCCTTGCAAACTTGTTCAACAGAAGCCTGGTGTTGAAAAGCCCTAGAGGGACCAACAGTACGAGTAGAATGAGCAGTCATCCTAAAGGGAGGTTCCTTTCCCTTAGCAGAATAGGCTTGAACCACCGCCTGACGGATCCACTAGCTGATAGTGGACTTAGCCGGAGGCAAACCCTTTCTAGGTCCAGAAGTGAGAACAAAAAGAGCATCAGACTTCGTGAAAGGCTCAGTGGCGACCAAATAAAACTTCAGAGCCCTGACCACATGTAGGGAATGCAGAGTCCGCTCCTTGGAATTAGTAGGATTAGGACACAATGAAGGCAAGACAATGTTCAGATTAAGATGAAAGGCAGACACAACCTTTGGCAGGAGGTCCGGCTTGAGCCGAAACACCACCTTGTCCTGATGCCTCTCAAAATAAGGAGGTTTGATGGAAAGTGCCGCTAGCTCAGAAACTCGCCTTACAGAAGTGATAGCCACCAGAAAGGCTACCTTAAGGGTCAGAATAGACAAGGTAGCATCACGGATAGGCTCAAAGGGAGGCCCTTGCAGGGCAGACAACACCAGATTCAAATCCCAGACTGGTAGCAAAGGCTTACGGGGTGGACGCACATGAGAAACACCCTGAAAAAAGGTTTTAACCAACCGGTGATTGGCAAAAGATCTTTGGAAAAAATTGCCAGAGCTGAAACCTTTTGAAAGGCCTTTTAGGGTACTAAGTTGAAGGCCCTGATCCAAACCATGTTGCAAAAATTCCAGAATCCTGGGAATAGAAAACACCCGACAGGGAAGAGACTTAGACTCACACCAGGCAATGTAAGCATGCCAGACCCTGTAATAAAGGTTACAACAACAGAAGAAGGCAACCCCTTTTCCATCAATATGGAGGTTTCAGCAGCCAAGCCGTTAAAGCCAGAGTTTGTAAATTGGGATGGCGTAGCTGCCCCTGGGTGAGAAGATCTGGATCCTTGGGCAAGACATGTGGTCTACTGCCAACCGCACGACATCTGCGAACCAAACTATTCTTGGCCAACAAGGGGCCACTAGTATGGCTTGTACCCGCTCCTGGGCTATCTTGCGCATGACCCTGCCCAGGAGAGGAAAACGGAGGGAACACAGAGAAGCTGAAACTCCGTCCAAGGTATTGCCAAGGCATCCGTGGCGAAGGCCAGAGGATCCTGAGACAGAGAGACAAATCTGGGAAGTTTGTGACGTGACAGGCCCACGTCCGGCTGACCCCATCGGTGACAGAGGGAGAGAAACACCTGGTTGTTGAGAGACCACTCTCCCAGACGAGACGTCCCCCTGCTCAGGGAGTCCGCCACCTGGTTCTCCACCCCTGGGAAGTAGACCGCTGATATGCAGGGAACATTCTGTTCCGCCCAAGACAGAATCAGGGACACTTCCTTGAAGGCTCGCTTGCTCAGAGTCCCTCCCTGATGGTTGATGTAGGCAACCGCCGTCTGGTTGTCTGAGCGAATCTGAACAGCCCGACCCCGGAGGTGAGTGGATAGGCGAGAAAGAACCAACCTGATCGCCCTCAGTTCCAGGACGTTGATGGAAGCATGGGCTTCTTGTGGGCCCCACTGACCCTGGAACCTCAGGGACTTCCAGAAGCCTCCCCAGCCAGTCAGACTGGCATCCATGGTGACCGTTTTCTGGCCAGGGGAGACAGAACAAATTCCTGATCCAGGGACACAGGGTCCCGATCCCAAACTGACAAGAGGTGCAACTGGAGAGATCTCATGTGAAACTGAGCAAAGGGGACTGCCTCGAAGCAGGACACCATCAGGCCCACCAACTGCATCCGCTGACGAATGGAGGGATGAGGACACGTCAGCAGAGCCCGAGCCTGCTTCTGAAGGCCCTCCACTTTCTGCTGAGGCAGGAATACCTTGACCTGAGAGGTATCCAGAGTCATGCCCAGAAAGGACCTCACCAAAGACGGAGACAGTGAACACTTGGGATAGTTGATCACCCAGGACTCGAGAGTGGAGGTCACCACCAGAGTATCCTTCTCGGCCTGATGAAGAGACTGAGCCGCAATCACAATGTCGTCCAGGTAAGGGAGGATGCGAATGCCCTGATTCCGCAACAGTGCTATCACGCCCGCCAGCACCTTGGTGAACACCCGAGGTGCAGAGGTGATACCAAACGATAAAGCCACAAACTGGTAATGCTGATCCTCTAGAGCGAACCTGAGAAATCTCTGATGACCTGGAAACATTGGCACGTGTAGGTAGGCATCCTTGATGTCCACGGAGGTCATGAAGTTGCCCAGGCGCAGGGTACTGACAGCCGAGCGTAGAGTCTCCATGTGAAAGTGCTTGAACCTGACAAATTTGTTAAGACCTTTCAAGTCCAAGATGGGCCTCAGGGACCCGTCCTTTTTGGGGACCGTGAACAGATTGGAGTAGAAACCTCGACCCCGTTCCTGGGAAGGCTTGGGGCCCCATGAGAGACCAGGACGACCACGTGGTCTGCCACGGCCAAGAATCCCTGCGGGTACCTGAGAAGAGGGAGCCATGACCTCCTCTGGGAGCACGAAAGGAAGGGAGGGAAGAGGAGGGACCCCAAAGAGGCCGAGGCTGCCTCCTACGTTGAGGTAGCCTACCATCCTTGGCTAGAACATCCAGGCGCTCACCAAAGAGCCGCAGCCCTGTAAAGGGGAGCCCAGTGAGAGCCTTCTTAGCAGCAGCCGCCCACTGATGCAGCCAAACAGAGCGGCGCATAGCCACCATGGCAGTAAGGACAAAGGCAACAAAATCAGAGCAAAGCAAAAGGGACCTATAATCCTCCCCCCCTGCTACCAGCCATAGCCCCATCAAGGAGACGCTTGAGCTGTTTCTTAAGGGCAATAGCTGTAATGGCAGCAGCGCAGACCGGACGCAGCCCAGCCCCCACACATTTAAAAACATGGCAGGCCAGCTGATCCATGCGCCAGTCCTCGCTGTCCCTGAGTGTAGTAGTGTCAGGGGAAGGCATGACCGAGGTGTCGGACAGCCCTAGAATGGGAGCGTCCACCTCAGGGGGACACGACCATCGCTTGACCAGGTCGGCAGGAAAAGGATACCTCTTATCCAACCCTTTGGGCACCGCGGGCAATCTACTAGGACGTTTCCACTCCTTGAGCACCATAGTAGTGAAATGACCCTGCTCAGGGAACTCCAGACAATGTTTATCAGGACGAAAGAGCTCACCCTGCTTCCTCTTAGCCACCTCAGGGGGGACAATGTGCAAGATTTCAAAAATGTGAGCCAACAGGCTATCAGTGTCCTCAGGGAACCACGAGTCATCCCCAGACGCAGACCCAGGGTCACTGCCGTAACCCTCCTGCTGGTCCCCAGAGGAGTCAAGAGTCCTGGAAGAGTTCCCCCTCCTCTAGGGGGTAAAGGCCAACAAAAGTATCAGGTCCCTTATTCTCCTCAGGAAAGAGGGATGCCACGGGAGCTAGGTGCCGCTTCTTGCCAGAGGCCTTACGTGGAACAGGCCTGGCAAGCTGCCTTTCAATGCTGGCCACACGCAGTGCCAGATCATACTGTGACCCCCCGCTAGTGTCCCCTTCACTGGGGGCTAAATGCAGGCGCAGGGGGGTAGGCGATGCCGAAAGGGGCGCAGAACTGGGCAGCGAAGCAGGTATCTCAGCCTGGGCTGCAACAATACCCTGGGCGCACGGCACACACACCGCGGCACTGTTACTCAGAGGGGATGCCCCGCACATGGCACACATCTGGGACTGCCCCGAAGGACCCCCAAGCCTGCTATCCCCAGAAGCCTCCATATGGTGATTAACAGGCGCAATAGGCCAGCACAGGGTAAGGGTTGATAAAAGCCACCCGGGATGTTCCACCAAGGGCTGCCCCCAGAAGCCAGTAAGGGAAGATGAGGGATGGTACGGGGTTGGACCGTGAGAAACTACAACCCACAGTTGTCCCGCCTGAAAGACATAAGTAAAGACACATAAGCATCCCGCAGCAAATGCCCCAAGGAAACGAAAAAAACCCCGAAGGGGACTCACGGACCAAGCAGGGCAAGGGCACCAGCCGCCAGACCACAGGAGAAAGAAAGGGAGAAAGCAACAACAGACAGGGATCACCGCCGCAGCTCCGGGATGAGAAGGGCCCCAGGCGCGCAGCAGAAGCAAAATGGCACCGGCAGAGGAACCTTGAGGGGCGGGCCGCGGGAGGTGACGCGATATGCGTCACCCTCCGGCCCCACTCCCCCCCGAAGAGCGCGAAAACGGCGCTCACGTGACCGCGCCAGCGTCATCACACAGTAGAAAAACCGCCTCACAGTTATAGCGCCGCCCACCGCGGAGCGTAGTACAAAGCGGCGACGGCGGTGAAAACAGTTTAAACACAGCTAAAAGCACCCTTGCAGCTACCACCTGCCCCCCCTCCCTCGAACACACGACAAGAAGGGGGAGAGGAAGGCGAGTGAGCAGCAGCAAGAGCCCAGGCCAGGGATGGGGGGGCGGGGACCCCTAAAACGCCAGAACAAGTAAATAGTCCCCAAAAACTCACCCCCTCAGAAGCAAGGACAGGAACTCTGCATCCCTAGTAGGCTCACCATAAAGCCTATGGCTGGCTACCCTTTGTGGTACAGGGTCTGCGGCTTGGAGCAGCGCTCCTTGAGCACTTGACCCTAGTGCTCCTCTACCCTCACCCGAACCGTCAGCCGAGGCTGGGAGGCACAGAGGGTCCGGAAACGGGTGGAAATAGCCATGCAGGGTGGCAGGCTTGGTTGCCCCGCTCACCTGCGCAATATAAAGAGCCATCTTCTATCTTCGCAGAATCACTGCAGAGAGAACACTAGATAAGTCTATGGTGATTCCGTTTTTATATGGTACTGGGAGGAGCCACAACTCTTCTGCAGTACACTGCGCCACCTTGTGGCGGAATAACCCATACGTAAGGACTTCTGGAAGCAGGCTGTGCCATCCAATAGGAAAAGCGATCTAATAGCCACTTGGTCCCCTGGAGCTCTCCTCACAAGTGAGCACAGCAAGCTACAATGGGCATGCAACTGGCTCTGACCACCGAATAATTAGATTTTGAGATGCTTTTAAATGGCTAATTTGACAGTGTTCCCACTGTGGACAAGGACCTGAAAATTATTTTGTATGCACCAGCATCAGCAACATGTCATGATGACCAAACCCACTAGTACCTGAAGTATGAAAGAAAGCATGCGGCTCCGTGGTCTGCAGCGCAAGCTCTGCTACATCCTCTTCCATGACTCTGAACCAGCATTAGCTGACCTTTCTGAAACAGAAAAAAACATTTCAACAGTTATTTATTGGAGGTTACCCTTCGAGCAACCTACAAAATGCAAGATCTGTTAAAGAACAACTCCAGCCAAATAGACAAACACTCTTGCAAAAGCAGCTTTTAATAAAGAGAGAACAATTTAGTAAGACTAGAGTGTTCTTATAACCCGCACTCCCAAAACTATAGAGGAGGATATTTAAAGCAGCACTATTGTCAAGTCTGCCAACTTTCGCATTCATTAAATGGCAGTCAATCATGTGACTGCCAGTGACCAATCTGGTTTTCCAAGTGGGCTTGCACATCAAACCAGAATGGTTGCCAGAGGTCATATGATTGGCTGCCGAATATGTGAACAAGGAAGTGATGACTTGACTATAGTGCTCCTTTAAGCCTAAAGGACAAGAAGGTCAAATTAAACAGGACCTTCATCCTGAATAAGAACATATCTTATCTACAAATACTTCTCCCTGAATGACAGAAGTAGCAATTTCTCCTGGCCCCTGCACAGCTGGCATTTGTTACAATATATTTGATTACATTACCCCAGCAAATGTATCAATTGGTGATTGGAGGGCAACTCCAGTCATGTTTACCAATTTCAACATCCCCCCTGCCATCCACTGTTGGTGTTGAAGCACGCATAATAAATAAAAAAGGAAATAAACTCACCAGCACCCAGAAGCCATGTTTCTGAAGTCCAGACTGGCTCTTGGGTGTGCGTCGCTCGTGTGCAAGCTGTGGGAAGCACTAGTGCCCAGAAGCCGGCCTGGACTTCAGAAACATGGTGGTTGGAAGATTAGGCAGAATGTGCGGCACTGCCCAACTTCTTTGCTAGATTTTGAGTGCTGGTGAGTTTATTTCCTTTTATTTATTTATTAGACTGCCTTCGCCACTAACAGAGGGTATCAGGGCGGACGGGGTTTAAAAATTGAGAAACATGGCTGGAGTGGCCCTATAAATTTCTCCCCAGGCAGGGGCAGAGAAGAGGAGTCTTTTTTCTTACACAAACTTTGCCTGCAGACATGGAGTCTGCATCTTATTGTAGACCATTTATCTTTTCTAGATGCAAGGTGTAACTGAAAAGCTGTCGCACTATAAAGAGATAGACTTATTCAGTATAAGTCTCTGTAAAGAAAGACATGTTCTTAAGAGCTTTCCAGCAACACCCATCTTCTGCATATACAAATAGTGAGTCATATATCTCAGGTATAACCTACAAAGATTTTTGATTTTTGATGCCCAGGGGGAGGGATTTGATCGGCCTGGGAATCTATTGCGTTGGGTTTTGGTCTTTAAAACACTAAAAAAGCCAAACCACTTTATCTGGCGATCTACTCGAAAACCCAACCCTCCCTAGTCTGCTGTATCCTACAACAATTATTTATAATAATATATATTCCACACTTTAAACTCTGATCATCATGTGCTTACTTCAGATACATTATAAACGGATGTTCATACAATTTCAAGGCATAACCCCAACATCGCATTTATATAAAAATAACACTAGTCACTACACAGCCAACAAATATTCTCCCCAGAAGGGAGCAGGAGGTACCCTGATCCCAATTTGGGATGCCCCACTTTGTGACCCCCCCCCCCAGTGGGCAGCAGACACCTTATCTCTCTGTTGGGCTCTCGCCAAGTTCACGGGCCACAACCCTGCTGCTAAGGTGTCCTTCCCCCTTCCAGACATTCGGATAAGACAGGTGTGGTAGCGTGTGCTCGCTCTGCAGGAGAACCAGTAAACGACAAAAAGGTTGAGTCGATGATGATGGACAGGGGTTATGGCGAAAAGAATCTATTACCAGGACAGTTGAAATCCTGGGTTTTGGCCTGCTTGTGATCCTATACCCAGAAAAGAAGGCTACTTAAATCACTTTCTATCCCCAGCCATGTGTTTCTTATGTTTATTAAAACCGTTGCATAATATTTATAAAAACACCAACAGGATGCACTCTGCAGTTCAAATGGCAGCCCCATAGCTTCCTGGCAGTACAGCAGCACCCCCAACAATATTTTATACACACAGCTGTAACTGACAGGCTGGAGAGGGTCAGATTTATCAGTTATAATAACTGTAGTGAATCTGAAAGCACTACAAGCTAGTCTGCCAGAGAGCTGGGGAGCACCAGGGGGCCTTACGGCCACCATTTGAGCAGCAGACTGCATCCAGTTAGTGTTAAATATAAATATTGAGCAAATACTTTGGTAAAAAAAAAAAAAAAAAAAAAACAGCCTTTTTGGGCACTGGCCTGGGAATAGGAGACGACAAACTTCCTTCCCATTTAATTCTACATTGTGTGTTGATGTGAATAGCATTTTACAGGGCAAGGTAAAAATAGAGCCACTCCCTGTTAACCATGTCTGGATAAGTGGTGCAGAGCAATGTGAAGCTCTAATAAAACACAGTTGCCTCAATTCAATAAAGGTAGAAAAAAAATCTCATGGCAGTAAAAAAAATCAATTTAAAAAGCCTGAGAATGTCACGGTTACTGAATCACTAGATAAAGAATGTGCAGCTTTTACTACAGTGTAGAAAGGAGTAAAACGTTCTCTACTTTTCTTAGGGGTAAAAAAGTGCCATTGACTTTCATTGTTTTCTTAGTTGGTGATTCAGCAACATCCTTTTTTTCTCGTGCATTGAATATTTTACTACCATGAGAAATATATATATATATATATATATATATATATATATATATATCACACACACATGCTACATGGCGGCACCTTAACTGCACACTAGGCTCTCTGCAGATATCTATGGGGCTTTCCTATTAACCGCCTCCTACGCCCTGTGTTTTTTTTTTTTTCCTCAGAGAAGGCCGCTTCAAGATGGCGGCGTATCCCCTCCTCCTCTCCTCACATGCAGCCTGTGGGCGGCCGCCATCTTGCTTCTTTCTTCACCAGAAGAAGGCGCCTCGGCAAAGTCTTTATTAGTGTGTACATGTGGCCATTTCTATGGCAGGGTCAGTGCATTTTGCCTGGGCTCCAAAGATGTCTGCAAAGACGCGCCATTGCGGCTAGTAAAGAGGAGACATTGCGGCCGGGCCGCCGCCCCCTCCCTTCTCCCCCGCCACGGCCTAGCTGCGGCCTCCTCTGAGGCCTGGAAGGGCGAGCGGACGGATGGAGGCCTGAAAGCGGCCCACAGCAGGCCGCGGCCTAACTCCCCGCCGGCCGCTTACCGGAGAAGGCGCGCGCTCGGGCGCTGAGTGTGTTCCGCGGCTTGCTCCCGTCTTCCCGCCGCTTTCCTCCCTCAGCCCTCCATAAAGGAAAGGCGAGCAAGCTGCAGGCCCGGCCCGCTTCCCCGGCCCACAGCAGGCGCCCCAATCCCGACCGTGACCCCCTTCCGCCTCCCGCCGCGGCCTTACCTCCGAGCGTGATGCTGCTTTCCCGCCTCCTGTTCCGGGCCAACCGGGGCTCCTGGTCCGTTAGGCCTGTTCGCGATGGCTGATTCGAAGGGAGGGGGGAAGCTGGAGAGGCAGAAAGGGAGGGGCCGAGCGCGATGGCTGAGAGAGAGGGGGAAGGAGGGAGAGAGAGGGGAAAGAGCGGGCGCCTCTCCTAAACGGGCCGCCGTCACCAGGCCACGTCACTGCCGCAGAGCCTCAGGAAAATGCGGAAGGGGGAGGCCGAGTGCGAGGCGGGCCCGGTGCTCAACCAGGCCGGGAAACGGGGGAGACCGACCGGCCCCTGCCTACTTACCTGGCTGTGCCCGCTCCTCACCTCACCCCTCTCTGACCACGGCCCTAGTCTAATATTAGCGACATAGCGGGGAATAAGTATTCATATTAGCGACATAGCGGGGAATAAGCATTCATAATTCTCTGAGGCCCACACAACACCCGACATCGCGACTATTATCTGACCTGCTGCTTTATAGACCAGTCACATAGGCCCCCATTCACCAAGAGCTGAAACAAATTGTCATGGTACTAAAAAAAATAATTTCATGAGAAAAAGGCCTGACAATATCACTTTTACTGAATCACCGGGTAAGAAGATAATGAAAGTCAATGGTGTAACACGTTTAATACATTTATGAGTAACAAAGTTCAATGACTTGCATGGTCTTCCTATCTGGTGATTCAGTAACAGTGACATTATCAGGCTTTTGAATTTTCTGCTACCATGAGGATTTTTTTCAACTCAGTGAATTAAAGTGGACCAAAACCAAGCCAATCGGCCTGGGAATATTTAAGAGTCCCTCCCCCGGGGCATCCAAAATCTGTGTGAAACCCCCCAGGACCTTGTTTCCCGGTCCAGCGGCACATGCGCGAGCTGTGGCCACATCCCTGCTGTTCCTCTAGCAGGGCGTCTGCCTGCACCAGGCATTGGTTAATGGGCAGCATGGGCACGCTCCCTGTTAGAGGATAGCGGGGAATGCGGCCACCAGCGCGCTTGGAGATGCTGGCCTTAGACGATGTGACGTCTCCGAGCGCGCTGATTGGATGAGTGGGCGCGCATGTGCTGTAGGACCAGGAAGAGTTGAGTTGGCATCGGCGATCGGGGGGGTTTCACACAGGGGAAAGGGCCAAAACCCAGGATAGTCAAGTGGACCAAAAACCCAGGATTTTGACTATACTGGGTTTTCGTTCTTGCCCCGGGGCACCCCATTCGGCCGAACAAACTCGCCTATAGCGGGGATGCAGCCACTGCTCGCGCATGCGCCATTGGAACGGGAACTAAGGTGAGTTTTCAGGCTACCTGAGCAGTTTCAAACACATTGGGGATGCCCCGGGGGGAGCGAGTATGCCTGCCCTGAAGTCTCATAGACTCCAGGGTGGGTTTTGGACCACTTTAAGGCCATTGTCTGAAGGCATTTAATGGAAAGTTTTCATGTGCAGCTATTTTCTGAGGAATATTCCATCTCGGAGAAAATAGTTTTTCTCAGCAGGTTGGAAAATCAGGCTAGTGTTTGTGTTATTTTTCAGCCCAATCAATTATATACTAGAATTAAATCCAAGGTCTATTTTGCAATGCCCTGTGATGGCGCTTTCCTAGGGATTCACTATCGCGTTTTGTAATTCAACATTTCACAGTCCTTTTAAAGGAGCACTATTGCGAAATTGTGTAATAATAAAAATCCATATAAACACGTCAGTTAGAGGAGGGGGCCACTTATATATCCGAATTTAATTTAACTCCTGCCAAGCTTGTGGTGTTCTTTCCCTGGTAGGAATAAAATCCAGGCACGACAGGTTTAATCTATCAGGGATGACAGCTTGTCATCCTGGATTTTCTCTTACATTAAAAAAAAAACAAGCCTGGCTGGATATTTCTTAATGCTGGGTGCATAAGTGACCTCTCCTCCCGCCATCCAGCATATTTATATGGATTTTTATAATTGGGCTATTTTTGTGATAGTGCTCCTTTAAAGAGCAACACATTTCGTCATTTTTACTAGCCAGTGTTTTGTTCCCACTGTCTGGGTCATTCTGATTTGGGATGCCCCACTGTGTGTACCCCTGCCCCCCACCAGAATGGCCATAAATTAACCTTTCCTCTATTTCACATTGCATTAACGGGCTACCAGCTTGCGTTCCATTCAGCTTTTCCTATGCTGTCCAGAGCAAAGCTGGATGGAGAGCGCCCCCTGCTTTTCTGTGTACCCACGCCAGCCATTCAGAAATGCCTGGCGTGGGAGTGCGCCTCACACAGAGGTATAGCTGGATGTGGCCCGTGGGATCACCTGGTGTGATTAATTTATGAGCAAACCTTGGGGTTTCAAACATTGGTGCATCCCACACTATGCAACTCCCCGATTCGCCCGCAATCTTACCTTTCCGCCAAGCCCACAGCACATGCATGGCTGGCAGCAGCGACATCGCTCGCATCCCTTCTCAGCTGTGCGCGGCCAAGCCCGCCGCAACTGAATGGCTGCATGGCCGCGCAAAGCCGAAGGGAGCCGAGTGATGCCAGTTTTTGTGGCTGGGATTCCATTCAGCTTCTCCAGCTGCAAATCAAAGTGGACCTAAATCCAGGGTTTTAGTCTACTTTGTGGGAGGCCACCAACCCTAGGAGATTGCTCCTCTTTAAAGTGGACCAAATATGGCCCTGGATTCTAATGAGACTGCAGGGCCGGCATCCTGAACTGGGATACCCCACTGTGTGAAAAACCCCTGCTTTGCCTACAATTCTTACCGTTCCAATGAGCCTACGACACATGCATGTTTGGCGGCAGTGGCATCATTCGTAGCCGAAGGATGTGAGTGATGCTTCACGCTGCTGAAGTTTACGGCTGGGATTCCATTTAGCTTCTCCAGCCACACAGTAATATATCACTGCCGGAGAAGCTGATTGGATGAGTGGCCGCACATGCGCCTTTGTACCCTGGAGAGGTGACTTTGCTTGGCGCAGCACCTGGGGGAAGAACCAAAACCTGGGATAGTAAAAATACAATTCTGTGATTACTCACCTATAGAATTGGTATTATATGTATACAGCACGTCCTGTTCCAGAATATTCCTTACTCCTGGGTAATACATCCACAAGACGGCGCTGGACTGCAGGAAACAGCTTGTGGCTCCTCCCGGCCCTATATAAGTCAGGGACCTCCCACAAATTCCCCAGTATTGGCAAACAGTTAACAAGAAGCCGGGAGAACAATAATAACAAGAATTCAAAAATGAACCTGTGAACAATCACCATACAGAGGTAACTAAGAATAATGATAACAAGTGTGGGATGGAACAGGATGTGCTGTATACATATAATACCAATTCTACAGGTGAGTAATCACAGAATTGTATTCTAAGTATACAGCACGTCCTGTTCCAGAATATTCCTTACTCCTGGGACATCCAATAGCAGTGTCCGTAAGGTAGGGCGGGATCCCCAAAAAGTAACAGCGGACAATTTAAACCACTGCCGCCTGCAGAACTTTGCGACCAAAAGCAGCATCAGCTGAGGCCCTAACATCAATCTTGTAAAACTTAGAAAAAGTATGAACAGAAGACCTTGCAAACTTGTTCAACAGAAGCCTGGTGCTGAAAAGCCCAAGAGGCCCCAATAGCACGAGTACAATGAGCAGTAAGGCGGAAGGGAGGTTCCTTCCCCTTAGCAGAATAGGCCTGTACCACAGCCTGGCGGATCCACTTGCTGATAGTGGACTTAGCTGGAGCCAGACCCTTCTTAGGTCCAGACGGGAGCACAAAAAGCATCAGTCTTTCTGAAGGATTCAGTAGCCACGAAATAGAACTTCAGAGTCCTGACCACATCCAGAGAGTGTAAAACCCGCTCCTTAGGGTTACTAGGATTAGGGCATAGAGAAGGCAAAACAATGTCCTGATTGAGATAAAAAGCAGACACAACCTTAGGCAGAAAATCTGGCTTAAAACGAAACACCACCTTGTCATGATGTCTCTCAAAGTAAGGGGGTTTAATGGAAAGCGCCGCCAACTCAGAAACACGCCTAATAGAAGTGATAGCCACCAAAAAAAGGGGCCTCACGCAAAGGCTCAAAGGGAGACCCCTGCAAGGCAGATAAGACCAAGTTCAAATCCCAGACTGGTAACAAAGGCTTACGTGGAGGACGCACGTGAGTAACCCCCTGGAAGAAAGTCTTGACCAGACGATGGTGGGCAAAGGATCTTTGGAAGAAAATGGCCAAAGCAGAAACATGACCTTTGAGGGTACTAATTTGAAGACCCAAATCCAAACCATGTTGCAGAAATTCCAGGATCCTAGGGATAGAAAACACCCGACAGGGAAGCGGCTTAGACTTGCACCAGTCAATATAAGCATGCCATACCCTATAGTAGATGGATGATGAGGACTTCTTCCTCGCCCGAATCATGGTATTAACAACAGAGGCAGGCAGCCCCTTTTCCATCAAGATGGAGGTTTCAGCAGCCAGGCTGTTAAAGCCAGCGTTTGTAAATTGGGATGGCGTAGCTGCCCCTGAGTTAGCAGGTCTGGATCCTCGGGCAGGGCATACTGATCTACTGCCAACTGCACGACGTCTGCGAACCACACCCTTGGCCAACAGGGGGCCACCAGAATGGTTGGCACCCCTTCCTGGGCAATCTTGCGCAGCACCCTGCTCAGCAGAGAAAAAGGAGGGAACACATAGAGGAGCTGAAAGCTCTTCCAAGACATTGCTAGTGCATCCATGGCCAAGGGCAGAGGGTCCTGGGACAGAGAGACAAAGACTGGAAGCTTGTGATTGTGACGAGACGCAAACAGATCCACATCTGGCTGACCTCAGAGATGGCACGGAGCGAAACACCCTGCTGCTGAGGTACCATTTTCCCAGACGAGAAGTCCCCCTGCTGAGGGAGCCTGCCTCCAGATTCTCCACCCCCCGGGTGTACACAGCTGAGATGCAGAGAACATTCTCCTCCGCCCAAGACAGTATCAGGGACACTTCCTGGAGGGCCCTCATGCTCCGGGTCCCTCCCTGATGATTGATGTAGGCAATCGCCGTCTGGTTGTCCGAGTGGACCTGAACCGCCCGTCCCTGAAGGTGTGGAGTCAATTGGGCGAGAACCAACCTTATCGCCCTCAGTTCCAAAATGTTGATAGGGGTGTGGGCCTCCTGAGGGCCCCACTGACCTTGGAATTTCAGGGATTTCCAGAAGCCCCCCCCCCCCAACCTGTCAGACTGGCATCTGTGGTGACTGTCTCCCAGCACGGGGCCAGAAAGGATCTACCCACCAACAGGTTTCTTGAGTCCAGCCACCACGAGAGAGACCATCTGGCCAGAGGGGATAGAACCAACACCTAATCCAGGGACCGAGGGTCCCGATCCCATACCGACAAGAGGTGAAGTTGAAGAGGTCTCATGTGAAACTGAGCGTATGGAACCACCTCGAAGCAGGACACCATCAGGCCCACCAGCTGCATCCCCTGCCGGATGGAGGGATAAGGGCAAGACATGAGAAGCCTGGCTTGGGCTTGAAGACTCCCCACCTTCTGTTGAGGGAGAAAAATCTTGACTTGAGATGTATCCAGAGTCATGCCCAGAAAAGCCCGCACCATTGACGGTGACAGGAAACACTTGGGGTGATTGATCACCCAGCCGAAGGACTCCAGTGTGTGCACTACCAGCTGGGTATCCAGCTCGGCCTGCTGGAAAGACTGAGACGTGATGAGAATGTCATCCAAGTAAGGAAGGATGCGAATGCCCTGAGATCTCAGCAAAGCCATTACGCCCGCCAGCACCTTGGTGAATACCCTAGGAGCCGAGGTGATACTGAAAGGCAAGGCCGCAAATTGGTAGTGCCGATCCTCCAGAGCGAACCTGAGGAATCTCTGATGGCCTGGAAAGATTGGTACATGAAGGTAAGCGTTCTTGATGTCTACAGAGGTCATGAAGTCGCCCGGTCGTAGTGAATCGACAGCTGAGCGCAGAGTCTCCATGTGAAAGTGTTTGAACCTGACAAATTTGTTGAGGCGCTTTAAATCCAGGATGGGTCTGATGGACCCGTATTTTTGGGGAACAGTGAAAACATTGGAATAGTAGCCTCTGCCCCTTTCCCTCAAAGGCACCTGGCAGATGCCCCTCAACTCCAGAAGGTTTTGGACAGCAAGGCACAGACCCTGAGCTAACAGAATCAGAAAATAATTCCCCCTCCTCAAGGGGGTAGGGACCTGAGAGTGAGTAAGGGCCCTCATCTTCTACAGGGAAGAGGGAAACCGCGGGTGATAAATGCCGCTTCTTGGCAGAAGCCTTACGCGGGGCAGACCCAGTGAGATGTTTTCAATGCTGGCCACCCGTGCAGCTAAATCAGGTTGAGACTCCCCGCTAGTATGTCCCTCGTGGGAGTCAGATGTAAGTGTGGGGGGATAGGCGAAGCCCGAGGGGGCGCAGGCCCAGCAACAGGTAATCCAGCCTGCAGTGCAAGTACCTGCTGGGCGCAGGATACACATACCCTGACATCATCACCGATTGGGGATACCCCACACGCAACACATAGCTGGGCTTGTCCCGAAGAAACCCCAGGCCCATTATCCCCAGAAGCCTCCATATGGTGATTTGAATGGCACAGTAGGCCAGTAAGGGTAAACGCTAGGGAGCTAACCGGGATGCCCCAATAACCCGCTAGGGAAGTGGGAGATAGTGAGGGGAGATGGCCGGGAGAAACCACAGTGCTGAAGTTTTAACCCGCCTGAAAGACATAACAAACATTCCCATGAGAATACAGCAATGAATCCCGGAAATTTTTTTTTACCCCACCGGGGTTACTCACAGACCACTTTGGGAGCCAGGCAGCACACACAGCAAAGGCAAAGAAAATGGCGTCCGCAGACCTGTAGGGGCGGGCTCCGTGGAGATGTGACGTCAAAATCAATATTCCCTGAGCCTGACCCCCCCCCCCCCCCGAAGAGCCCGGCAGCTTTGAAGTGAATGACGCCGCCGTCCGCGGAACGCAGTACAGACGCGCGGCGTATACAATAAAAAACACCAAGGAGAAAGACACAGCTTTAAACAACTGGACCTCCCCCCCGAGATCACCCAGAGGGAGAACGAGAGGGGTTAAAGACAGGATTCCCGGGGAGCCATGGGCGCCCAGAGGGAGGAGGGGAACCTACGGGAAGGATTAAGGCACAGGTGGAGCCTGGCCAACCCGAGAAGCAGTGGGGGCATCCCAAAAGGCTCACCATCAGCCTAAACCGCCTACCCTGTCGAAGCAGGTACTGCGGTAGGAGCATAGCTCCTCAGCACCTTTTTACTGGTGCTTACAAACCTACCTTCACCCGAACCTTGTCACCCGAGGCTGGGAGGCAGTATATAGAACGGAACGGGTGCGAATAGTCCTGCAAGGCCGCATGCATATAAGCCCCGCTCACCTGCGCCACAAGAGAGCTATCTTCTATCTTCTCAGCGCAGACTGCAGAAATAAACTGGGGAATTTGTGGGAGGTCCCTGACTTATATAGGGCCGGTAGGAGCCACAAGCTGTTTTCTGCAGTCCAGCGCCATCTTGTGGATATATTACCCAGGAGTAAGGAATATTCTGGAACAGGACGTGCTGTATACTTAGAATAATCCTGGGTTTTGGCCTACTTTAAAGTGGCCCTACACCCTTCAGGGTGGTGTGGGACTGCTACTCTTGTGCAAAGGGAAGCATCCTGATTGCTGATGCCCCATGTATTGCAGCCTGAGAACCCAGGCCTCAAAAATATACCTCTTCCTGGACTCGTTCCACCCACGAGCGGTCCTGGGCCAACTTGACTGCTGGCGACCAGTACAGCAATTGGCCACGTGATTCTGGAACCTGGAGAGGAGAACAGAAGATATTTGTTCTGAGGCGCAGGTTATCAAGGGGTGGCATCACCAATCAGGTTGCCCCTCCAGAGAAGAGCAGCTGTGCCTTCGGCAGCCATTCACATTCGATGGAGTGCAGTCACCATGACTGTCCTTTCAAAAATCATCTCAGGCAGGGATTTTGCATAGTGATTTAAATAGCTTTGCAGTTGCATAGGGGTACATGGACATCGACACTTGCGATTGTGCAACAGTCTCACTTCAGGCATCTAACGGGGGTCCCCAGGAGCACTGCAGCTGGTGAGGGGCTGGAAGTCGAATCCCCCACTCCCGGTCAGTACTGTAAATAAAAAAAAAATATATATATAGGTCGGGAGGAGCTTTTTTTTTTCTATCCTGCAGTCCCCCCCTATGGCTGAGATTTACCCACTGGTTGTTTCCCAGAATGGAGGAGATGGACAAAAGATTTGTGCCCATTTAAATTAACGGGCTTTGTCACATCTATATGCTGCATTTATGTGCAGCAATTTGTCCTGTTAAATAAAGAGGGAGAAAAAGTACCAGCTTGAATTAGGGACTATAAGGGTAATCCTGGGGCACTTGCAGTGCATCTTGGGGGCACATGATAAATCAATGAGATCTGGGGATTCAGTGGGCTGGGTGAGGTGGAATTCTTTATTTATCTAAAGCGAGACAAAATACCTTGGCTATTCTCATACTTGTTAATGTATTACTTTGGCACCATTATACCTGATGAAATTAGAATTGTTCCAATACAAATAGCTGTTATTTGGTGAACAAATACATAAAAGAAGGATACACAACAGATCTGTGTAAAGGATCTTTCTGCAAACATCCTTTGTTACAGGATACAACAGTTAAAAGTAACTGTCACAATGTGGCTGCATGTTAGATGGGTGTGTGGCAATTAGAACATGTTAAAGTGATCGTTTTGCTATAACATGAAGTTATTTTACTTCTTCCATGTTGCCTTAAAGTGGAACTTCGGTGTCTGTAATAAAGAATTGTATGCAGTGCAAACCAATAGACTCCAGGGCTATCCTGCTGTGTGAAACCCCTGGATCGCCAATTCTACTCACCTGCTCCAGAAACCCTCGCCGCCACGGTCTCATGCCCTCTCATCGCTAGCTGTGCACATACATTTCATGGAGGCATTCATGGAGCCTTGTTTATGACCACACAATCCTTCTCTATTTTTGCAATGGAGGGGGCATTGAGCTATCTGGCCTCGGCATGGCCCTTCCATTGCAATAAATGGGAGTGTTAGGCGACGTAAACCCATATTGTTGGCTGCCAGCGAGCAGGAAACCTAAGCACTTGCTGCCGCAAAAAAGGCTACAGGGCCAGGCGACAATGGACGCAGGCTGTGCCCACCCACTGCACAGGGACAGTGGGCAGGGATCAATTGTTTCCTCCCACTTAAAGGTATTCTAATACAAAGTGATATTCTTACAGATCCAGTGATCCCACAGCACATGCATGGTCACTCCAGCATCACTGGCTTACCTCAGCTGATACGTGTACCGCCACCAGCCATTTCTAAATTGCTGAGATGGCTGCGCATCAGATGGAGGAAAGCGCTGCCTGGAGCTGCCCAGCGCTTCATTCATCCAGAATGGATTGCTGGGTGACAGTTCATTTTGATTGGCTGAGGTCACATAGAAATCTGTTCTGATTGCATGAGAGCCTGTGCATGTGCTGTGGGATTGCCATAGAGGAAGTAAAACAGGGCATCACCAGCTTTCCTCAGTTGATGTGTGTACCCACACCAGCTATTTCTAAATAGCTGGCATGGGCATGCATTAGCTAGAGGGAATGCACCCAGCCTACATTCAGAATGGATTGCTGGAGGACTCAATCCACTGTAATTGGAGGAGAGCATACACATGCACTGTGTATTAATTCCAGGTTAAACTAATTAAAGTGGCCCAAAACCCAGGATTTTGACTATCCTGGGTTTTGTTCCTTGTCAACGACCCCCCCCCCCCCCCCCCCCGTCACACTGCTGTGTGAAACCCCCCAGGTTGCCCAATTTGACTTACCCTTTCCCGGTCCTATGGCGCTCTTAACTATCCTATCCTCTTGTCCATCAGTGTGCTCAGATCCACTCCCTTTGTTTGAAGTGGACCAAAACCCAGGATTTTGTCTATCCTGGGTTTCGGTCCGTGCCCCGCTGTGTGAAACCCCCCCAAGTTGCATGAACAAACTCACCTCTTCCCGGTCCTACAACGCATGCACAGCCACTCATCCAATCGTGCTTGGATCCGCTTGAGCCCCTTCATCCAGGAGCTCGTCTAATGCAAGCGGACCTGAGCGCACCAGCACTGCATCCCCCGCTACCCTCTAACAGGGAGCATGCCTATGCCGGCCATTCACAAATGCCTATCGCAGGCACCCTCCCTGCTAAAGGCATAGCGGGGATGCAGCACCAGCTTGCGCATACGTCATTTGCCCGGCAAAGGTGGCGAATTTCTGGCCGTCCTGGGGGGGTTTCACACATCCCGATTCTGGATGCCCTGGGGGGAGGGAATCCAGCGGGCCCTGGACTCTTATAGATTTCAGGGACGATGGGGCATGGGTTTTGGTCCTCTTTAAGCTATCATCTAAGGCAGCGGATCCGACAGTCACATGCCCTGCTTTGCCCTAACAGGGAGCGTGTCCGGCATTCACAATGCCTGCTAAAGGGATTGTGGGGGTGCGGCCGCTGCGTGTTAAACACAACAGGGCATCTCAATTCTGGATTCCCCCAGGGAGTGGGAATTAAGCAGCCCAAAGGCAGGGGTATACAAGGCCTCTGGCGGCAGAGCATTCCCCAGGTGTGATGGCAGAGTACACAGATGGGATCTGTGACAGCAGAAAAGAAGCCATTGGAGGAACCAGAAGGAGCCCCAGGGCCTGTCTTTAAGAAGTCTCTATCAATTCAAAGGCACATGGCTTACTAATTCCCCCATCCAATTAGCCACACCCTATACTGGACACCAGACGGCATAGAAAAGCCTGGTGACCCCAGGAGTGACCCCAGTACCCCTAGAGGAGAACTGGACTTAACAAAGGACATAGGAGCCGGTAGGTTGGCAGGGGCGACCGCTACACTTTCTTTAATCAAAACAAAAAATTAGATTTAATTATAAGTTAAATGGCCACATTGCTGTGTCATTAAAAAAAGAATAGCAGGAATGTACTGAGTACTTTTCTTTATTGCATGGCACGGCCCGCTTCGGTATTCATAACAGTTGGGTTATTCCGCCAAAAGATGGCACAGTGGTACTGCAGAAAGCTGTGGCTTGTCCCGGCTCCCTAAAAAAACGGGCTTAAACATAGAGTTCCCCAGGCAACCAAGCCTGCGGCCCTGCAAGTCTATTTCTATCCATTTCTGGACCCTCACTGCCTCCCAGCCTTGGCTGACAGATCGGGTGAAGGTAGAAGAGCACTAGGGTCAAGTGCTCCTGGAGCGCAGCTTCAAGCCGCAGACCCTGTTCCACAAAGGGTAGCCGGCCAAAGGCTTTATGGTGAGCCTATTAAGGATGTGGAGTTTCTGTCCTAGCTTCTGAGGGGGTAAGTAGTTTGGGGACTGTGTCCCCTCTTTTTTCTTTGGGTCCCCCCCACGCCCCCCTCCCTGACCATGGCTGCTCGCTGCTGCTTCTCTCTCTCTCTCTCCCCCCCCCTCTAACTTGGTAAAAGGGGGGGGCGAGTAGTCATATCTGTGGTGTTTTTACATTTTTTGGTGTGTTTTCTGGTGTTTTTAGCTGCCGCGCCGCTTTGTACTGCGTTCCGCGGCTGTGGGCGCTATAACCTGAGGTGACTTTGCTTTGTCATGGCGCCAGCCGTGTCACGTGAGTGCAGTTTTTGCGTTCTTTGGGGGAGGCGGGGCCGGGTGATGACGTGTATCGCGTCGTTCACCTCGCGGCCCGCCCCTCGAGGTACCTCTGCCGGCACCATTTTGGACGAGCTGCACGTCTGGATTTCTCCCTTCCTGGCTGCAGCGCTGTTTCCTCCGGCCCTGTGCCTGTGTGACCCCGCAGTGTCTTTGGTCCGTGAGTCCCCCTTGGGGGGTTTTTAATTGATTTGGGGTATTTTGCTGCGGGATGCTTATGTGTGATTTTACTTATGTCTTTCAGGCGGGATACCATTGGGTTGTGGTTTCTCCACTCCTTTTCTCCCCCTCATCCCCCCTTTATTAACTTCTGGGGGCATCCCGGGTGGCTTCTGTATTAAGCCTGCACCCACTGCTGGCCTATTGCGCCTGTGCTAATCACCATATGGAGGCTTCTGGGGATAGCGCGCTTGGGGGCCCTTCGGGGCAAGCACGGCTGTGTTCCATGTGTGGGGTATCCCTGTGAGTAACAGTGTCACAGTGTCCTTGCGCTTCAAGCTGTTTTTTTGCTTCGCTTCCCAGCTCTGCACCTCACTCGGCTTCACCTACTCCCATGCTCCTGCAATTGGGCCCCAGTGAGGGGAATGTTAGCAGGGAGTCACATTCTGATTTGGCTCTGCGGGTGGTTAACATTGAAAAGCAGCTTGCCAGGAATGCTCCTAGGAAGGCCTCTGGCAAGAAGAGACACCTGGACCCCAGGCCTGCTCCCCTTACTGAGATGTATGTGGGGATTGATGAGCTTGGTGACTGTCACCCCCTTGAGATGGGGGGAGCTCTCCCAGGATTCTGACTCCTCTGGGAACAAGCAGGAGGTTTGCGATAGTGACCCTGGGTCTGCGTCCGGAGAGGAATCATGGTACCCTGAGGACACTGATAATCTGCTGTCACATATTTTTGAAATTTTGCACAATGCTCCCCTTGAAGTAGCTAAAAGAAAGCAGGGGGAGCTTTTTCGCCCTGGTAAACAGTGTCTAGAGTTCCCTGAGCAGGAACATTTTACCACCTTGGTGCTTAAAGAATGGGAACGTCCTAACAAGTTGCCTGCGGTGCCCAATGGTTTGGATAAAAGGTATCCCTTTCCCGTTGATCTTGTTAAGAGGTGGTCATTTCCCCCTGAAGTGGACGCTCCCGTGCTAGGCTTGTTCAATACTTCGGTCATGCCTTCCCCTGACACTACCACTCTGAGGGACGGAGAGGACCGGCGCATGGATCAAGTGGCCTGCCATGCTTTTACCTGCGTGGGGGCTGGCTTGCACCCTGTATGTGCTGCCGCCATTACTGCTATTGCCCTTAAGAAACTGCTTAAGTGTCTCATTGATGGCACAACAGCTGGTAGTGTGGGGGAGAAATATAGGACTCTCTTACTTTGCACTGATTTTGTGGCCTTTATCCTTACTGCTATGGATGATGCTGTGCGGTTGTGTGGAAGGACCTCTGCGCTCTTGGTGGCTATGCACAGCTCTGTCTGGTTGCGCCAGTGGGCAGCTGACGCTGCAGCTAAGAAAGCTCTCACTGGCCTCCCCTTCTTGGGGCTGCAGCTGTTTGGAGAACGTCTTGATGTTCTAGCCAAGGATGGGAGGCTGACTCAGCGTAGGAGGCAGTCTCGGCCCTTTCGGGGGTCCTCTGCCCCCCTCCCTTCCATTCGCATTCCCAGAGGGGGCCGTGGCTCCCTCCTCTCCAGTGGTTGCAGAGATTCTTGGGGCCGTGGCAGAACCCGTGGTCGTCCCGGTCTCTCCTGGAATCCTAAGTCCAAACCCTCTCCCAAGCACCCTCAGGCATGAAAGGGTGCCCTCACCCATCCGGGTGGGTCGACGGCTTCGGCTCTTAGCTCACGTCTGGAGGCTTCATGTCTCAGACCGGTGGATTCAGGTGGTAGTGTCCTCCGGTTACAAGATAGAGTTTGCAGCCTGCCCCCCCCCAAGATTCATCAGATCCCGGATGTCTTTAAACCCCCTGTCCGCTCAGGGGTTGCTTCTGGCGGCTCATTGCCTGTTAGAGTCCGGAGTCATTTGTTTGGTGCCACATCAAGAAAGAGGTCAGGGGTACTGATTGCGGCTCAGTCTCTTCATCAGGCCGAGAAGGATACTCTGGTGGTGACCTCCACTCTCGAGTCCTTCGGCTGGGTGATCAACTATCCCAAGTCTTCACTGTCTCCGTCTTTGGTGAGGTCCTTTCTGGGCATGACTCTGGATACCTCTCAGGTCAAGGTATTCCTGCCTCAGCAGAAAGTGGAGGGCCTTCAGAAGCAGGCTTGGGCTCTGCTGTCATGTCCTCATCCCTCCATCCGTCAGGGGATGAAGTTGGTGGGACTGATGGTGTCCTGTTCGAGGCAGTCTCCTTTGCTCAGTTTCACATGAGACCTCTTCAGTTGCACCCCTTGTCAGTTTGGGATCGGGACCCTGTGTCAGGAATTTGTTCTGTCTCCCCTGGCCAGACAGTCTCTCTCGTGGTGGCTGGACTCAAGGACCAGGGGGGCAGGTCCTTCCTGCCCCTGTGCTGGGAAACGGTCACCACGGATGCCAGTCTGACCGGCTGGGGAGGTTTCTGGCAGTCCCTGAGGTTCCGTGGGCGGGGGGGCCCTCAGGAGGCCCATGCTTCCATCAACGTACTGGAACTGAGGGCGATCAGGTTGGTTCTTTCTCACCTGACCACCCACCTTCAGGGTCGGGCTGTTCAGCTCCGCTCAGACAACCAGACGGCAGTTGCCTACATCAGGGAGGTACTCAGAGCAAGCGAGCATTCAAAGAAGTGTCCCAGTTCTGTCTTGGGCGGAGCGGCATGTTCCCTGCATCTCAGCGGTATACATTCCTGGGGTGGAGAACCAGGAGGCGGACTCCCTGAGCAGGGGGACGTCTCGTCTGGGGGAATGGTCCCTCAACAACCGGGTGTTTCTCTCCCTGTGTCATCGATGGGGTCAGCCGGACGTGGACCTGTTTGCATCCCGTCACAATCACAAACTTCCCAGATTTGTCTCTCTGTCTCAGGATCCTCTGACCTTCGCCACGGATGCCTTGGCAATACCTTGGACGGAGTTTCGGCTTCTCTGTGTTCCCTCCGTTTCCTCTCCTGGGCAGGGTCATGCGCAAGATAGCCCAGGAGCAGGTACCAGCCATACTGGTGGCCTCTTGTTGCTTGTTGGCCAAGAAGAGTTTGGTTCGCAGACGTCGTGCGGTTGGCAGTAGACCGGCACGTCTTGCCCAAGGATCCAGATCTTCTCACCCAGGGGCAGCTACACCATCCCAATTTACAAACTCTGGCTTTAACGGCTTGGCTGCTGAAACCTCCATATTGATGGAAAATGGGTTGCCTGCTTCTGTTGTTGATACCATGATTTGGGGTAGGAAGAAGTCCTCGTCCTTTATTTCAGGGTTTGGCATGCTTTCATTGCCTGGTGTGAGTCCAAGTCTCTTCTCTGTCGGGTGTTTTCTGTTCCCAGGATTCTGGAATTCTTGCAACATGGTTTGGATCAGGACCTTCAACTTAGTACCCTAAAAGGCAATGTTTCAGCTCTGGCAATTTTTTTCCAAAGATCTTTTGCCAATCACCGGTTGGTTAAAACCTTTTTTCAGGGTGTTTCTGATGTGCGTCCACCCCGTAAGCCTTTGCTACCATTCTGGGATTTGAATCTGGTGTTGTCTGCCCTGCAAGGGCCTCCCTTTGAGCCTATCCGTGATGCTACCTTGTCTATTCTGACCCTTAAGGTAGCCTTTCTGGTGGCTATCACTTCTGTAAGGCGAGTTTCTGAGCTAGCGGCACTTTCCATCAAACCTCCTTATTTTGAGAGACATCAGGATAAGGTGGTGTTCCGGCTCAAGCCGGACTTCCTGCCGAAGGTTGTGTCTGCCTTTCATCTTAATCAGGACATTGTCTTGCCTTCATTGTGTCCAAATCCTGCTAATTCCAAGGAGCGGACTCTGCATTTTCTGAATGTGGTCAGGGCTCTGAAGTTTTATTTGGTCGCCACTGAGCCTTTCAGGAAGTCTGATGCTCTTTTTGTTCTCACTTCTGGACCTAGAAAGGGTTTGCCTCCGGCTAAATCCACTATCAGCAAGTGGATCCGTCAGGCGGTGGTTCAAGCCTATTGGGCTAAGGGAAAGGAACCTCCCTTTAGGATTACTGCTCATTCCACTCGTGCTGTTGGTGCCTTTTGGGCTTTTCAGCACCAAGCTTCTGTTAAAAACAGTTTGCAAGGCCACTACTTGGTCTTCTGTTCATACCTTTTCCAAGTTTTACAAGGTTGATGTTAAGGCCTCAGCGGATGCTGCTTTTGGCCGCAAGGTGCTTCAGGCGGTAGTGACTTAAACTACTGGCCGTTACTCTTTGGGGATCCCACCCTACTCTGGACACTGCTTTTGGATGTCCCAACTGTTATGAATAACGAAGCGGGCCGTGCCATGCAATAAAGAAAAAAGCAATTCTGTGAGTACTCACCTGTAGAATTGTTATTGTACTTGCATGGCACAGCCCGCTTCGCCCCACCCTTGTTATCGTTATTCTTGGTCGCCTCTTTATGGTGATTGTTCCAAGTCAGTTGGGTTTTTTTTACCTTTTTCACATTTTTTACTTATTCTCTCCCGGCTTCTTGTCTCACTGCTTGTGTACACTGGGGAACTCTATGGTTAAGCCCGTTTTTATGCTTTTCCTCCGAGCCCTTGAGAAGGGTCGTCAAGTCCTCCATGCGTCTAATATCTTCCACCCTACGGATCCAAGAGCTAATAGGAGGTGCAGTGGGAGACTTCCAAAGGACCGGTATACACGCCCTAGCTGCATTCACCAGGTGAATAGTCAGTGACTTTCTATATTTCCCCACCTCTCCTCTGATGGAGTAAAGCAGGAGGGTCTCAGGGGAGAGTGGTATGTCGTCGCCGTTATCTTAGGGATCCACTCCACAACGCTCCTCCAGAAGCCCCTTATTTTCTCACATTCCCAGAATATGTGTAGGATGGAGCCTTGGGCCTTTTCACACCTCCAACATAATGGCGAGACCGATGGGTAGAACCGGTGCAGAGTCTGAGGAGTTCTGTACCAACGGCAGAGGATCTTGTATCCTGCCTCCTGGTATGAGTTGCTGACCGACGCTCGATGCGCCAACTCGAGAATTTTCTTTACTTGATTTGGGGAAAAAGTAACTCCGAGGTCTCTCTCCCATGCTCCCACAAAGCCTGGCACAAAGGTCTCTCCTGGATCCATCAGAAATTGATATACCATGGATAGCGCCCCTTTGATCGGTTCTGGTGACACACATAGCCGCTCAAAGGGAGCGCCCTCCCAAACCCCTCGGGGGGGGGGGGAAGCTATCCAGAAAGTGGGAGATTTGAAGCGCTCTCCAAAGGGACAGGTGGGGTGGGTCTCCCCACAACACAAGCTCCTGTTGGGTCTTCCATCTAGAGCCGTTCAGGAAATCACGGGCAGTGCCTCTTCCGGGTGCCCTCCACCTCCCGAAACCCCCGTCCAACCGACCTGGGATAAAATCTAGGGCCCCTAGGATCGGTCTGAGAGGGGACGCTGCGGGGGCTATGCTCTCCCTCGAAGCTTGTCTGTGCCATACCTGTAGGGTTGGGCCTATCGTTGGATGAGTCTTGAGCGCACTCGGAATCGCACCAGGGGACCAGGGCAGGCCCGCCAGAGGAACCGGGCACCACGTCTGCTCCAGCTGGACCCAGCGTTTGTGTTTTCCATGGAGGTCCCAGTCCACAATTCTGCCTAGATGTGCTGCTGCGTGATACATTTTAACGTCTGGGAGTCCCACTCCCCCTCTCGTCTTCGGTAAGGTAAGTAGTCTTTGTGAGATTCGCGGGCTCCTGCCTCCCCACACAAATTTTATGAATTCTGTGCGAACGGATTTCAAGAAGGAGGCTGGTAGATGGATAGGTAACACCTGAATGGGGTATAGCAGCCGTGGTAGGACATTTATTTTAAGGACATTACACCTGCCAAACCAGGACTGTACCCTGTCTTTCCAGATGTTGAGGTCCCTCTTAATTACTGTCAGCAGTGGTGGAAAGTTTTTGGCGAACATATCCTTCAAAGAGGGGCTAATCTGCACTCCCAGGTAAGAAATTGATACAGCCGACCAGTGAAAGGCAAAGCTGGTTTCCATGTTTGCCAAATGCCTCTGTGGCAGGGAGATATTGAGTGCTTCCGATTTTTGTAAATTGATTTTGAAGTTCGAGAGTTCCGCATACTCTTTAAACTCCCGTAAAAAGGTTGGGGATCGTTATTACCGGTTGGGTAATACAGAAAAGCAAATCGTCGGCAAAGGCTGCTACTTTATGTTCAGATCCTCCGCCTACCAGATCCTCCGCCTACCACCCCTTTTATATCGGGATTCGCCCTCACCCGACACAGGAAGGGTTCCAGCGTTAGAATGAAGATAATCGGGGATAGTGGGCACCCCTGCCTTGTTCCATTTGTTATATTGAAAGACTCTGAAAGCATACCATTGACCTTAACACATGCCGAGGGAGAGGAATATAGAGATGATATCCAGGCCCTCATATTTTCCTGCAGACCCAGATGTTCCAGGGTAGCCCGGATAAAATCCCAGTGGACCCTATCAAATGCTTTCTCCGCATCCGTGGAGAGCAGCATGGCTGGGATTTTCTCCTCATGGATCAGGTGGATAAGGTCAAGGACTCGAGTCACGTTGTCTCTTGCTTCTCTCTTAGGAGTAAAGCCCGCTTGGTCCAGGTCTACCAACTCACTAAGATGTAATACCAGTCTATTCGCCAGTACTTTACCGAATAGTTTCAAGTCTACGTTTAGTAGAGATATCGGCCTGTAGTTGGAACATAGAAGGGGATCCTTCCCCTGCTTTGGTATGACCGCAACTTGGGTCCTTAGCATGTCAGGGGGAAGTGTCTGTTCGGGCGAAATAGAGTTGAATGCGGCCACTGCTCGCGGGGTCAGGATGTCTCCCAGCCATTTGTAATAGGACAGGGTAAATCCGTCCGGGCCTGGGGACTTGCCTGTCTTTGAAAGTTTGATTGCCTGAGCCCACTCCAGTTCAGTGATAGGCTCTTCCAGCGTCTCTACGGTCTCAGGGTTTAGAGTTGGGAGGCCTGAAGTAGACACGTAATCCCTCGCCTTATGGAGCAGGTTAGGCCTACCACTTCCCCCCTCATCTAGATTATACAATTTGCGGTAAAATTGTCTGAATGCCTCAGCGATGTCGCCTGGGCTGGAGCATACCCGTCCTCCCGCTCCCAAGATCTGCGTAACAAAATTGTTCGCTCTCTGCTCGCGGATCGCCCTTGCCAGGGAGCGTCCGCATTTATTTCCATATTCATAAAAGGAACGTCTAACTCTTAGGAGCGAAGCCATAGCCTTGACCAGCATTATTTTCTCGTGCTCTTGCCAGTTCCTGTCCAACATTTATTGCTTGCTGTCTTTTATGTTCGGCTTCCAGTCTACCGATCTTCTCCAGCAGGTTACTGATGGCTCTCTCTCTCTCTTTTTCTTCTGGACGCTATCTTCAAAAGGATGACCCTAATATACTTGTGTGCCGCCCACAGATTGAGGGGACTCGTCCCTGGCCTGGTGTTCAGATCAAAATAAAATCCAAGGGGGCGTGGCCTGGCCATGAAGGAGTAGGGACGTGAGGCTACGAGCTCTGCCGTTACCCCTAGTGTATTAGCTGATCAAGGCCCCCAAAATCCCCCGGACCCAGCGTAATGGGAAGCGGGAGGAAGCAGAAGGCTGGGGGATCCACCAAAAAGCCCCCAAAGAAAGAAATCAATAGCTATTTCAGCCACCGGGATCCGACGGGTCAGAGAGCACAACAGCCCAAGATGGCGCCTGGCCAGAACCGTGAGGGAGAGGAGCGCGCAGGGAATCGCCGCAAGGTGACAGATGCGGCGGCGGAGTACGCAGCCTACCTCTCTATCCGCTGGCGGGGCTGTCAATGCGGCGGGAGACTCGGCTGCAATCTGCCCGGAGACCGAGGTGACGTCACCGAGCGGACGTGTCGGGGAGGCTCGGTCGGGCGGCGGGGAGCCGCCCTGGAGATGACGCGTCGGGCTGTGCCTGCCTCGGCCCCGCCGGAGACTTCCGCTGCTGCGGTCGGCGCCTGCTCGGGGAGGGCTCTGGGTGATCCCTGTGCCACCGACGAGGAGAGGCTGGAGCCTCAGAGAATAAGCCTTGTGGGGCCCTCACCCCCTCTATTACCTGCGCTCCCTGCCCCAGAGTCCCCCCTGCCACACAGCAATAATAAAAATGAGGGCAGCCTGGATAAAGGTTCCCATGCACAGCCCAGGGACTTAAAGGGCAACACCACCTTGATCTCCTCTCCACAGCTGGACCCATCGGCTCTTGAATGGCCATCCCCGGCCCAGTCACCACACACGCCCCACACCTGGGGGGACAGTCCTGAACAGGGCCCACAGATCATACGGGCTGAGATCCACCCGGCCCCTAGGGGTCCCGAGTTCAGCCGTGCACCTCACCATCGCCCTATGGCAGCCTCACCGTTGGAGTGGTCGCCGGGCCCTGGCGTCGGCCTGCCGGGTGATCGGCCCCAGCTCTGTGACCTTGTGGACGAACCAGGAGGTCCAGGTCCTGCAGGAGGACCCACTTCTGATGTGGAATCCCGCGACTCCCAACACGGGATGCCCTCGGCCCAGGCCCCGGTCAGGCAGCTGTTCCCGCAGTCCTCTGTTGATCCTACCCTTCGAGATCTTCTGCGATGCCTCCCGACTAAAGCCGAGCTCAAAGCGGACCTGGAGGCGGTGGCCACCAGAATAGAGCGAGCCTTGCGCAGAGAAATAGAGGACTTACAGCAGAAGTCTTCTGCGTTGGATACTAGAGTTGCATCACTTGAGGACTCCCGCTCAGACTACGACACGCGTCTGGCGACCCTTGAGAGAAATCAAGCAGTATATCATCAACAGCTGGTGGACATCAGGCTCCAGATGGATGACCAGGAGAATAGGAACAGACGGAACAATCTGAAGCTCCGAGGCGTCCCAGAATCGATCAGATCGGAAGACCTGCGTCCATGGGCGACAGAACTGTTTAACGCTCTGCTAGGAAAGCCGCCAGATGCTGAGATGGTTATAGATCGAATCCACAGGGTGGCCGGGCGCCCGGCCGGGGATCCTCAGGCCCCCAGAGACGTTTTATGCAGGATACACTTTTCCCTTGCCAAAGAAGAAATTCTACGCCTGGCATGGGAGAGGGGAAGAATTGGATGGAGGGGCTCCCAAATCACGATTTTACCAGACGTGTCACGTCGCACCCTACAGATGAGACGTGCACTGCGGCCTCTCCTCGACAAGATACGGGAAGTCGGTGCCTCCTATAAATGGGGTCACCCATTTCACCTTGTAGTGCGCAGGGACAACTCCACGTATGCCCTCAGAAGCAAGGCGGACCTCCCGGGACTATTCATTTTTCTGGAATTGGATCCTTTCCCGATCCCGGACTGGCTGGTGTTTGACCCCCCCCTCCCATGCCACAGAGAATGCCTCAGAGACCCCGGATGGCTGGAGGCCGGAGGGGAGCTGCCCCTGGGCCGATCCGCGATCGTTAGGCCCTTTTCGCGTCTACCTTCCTGCCACTTCGTTGCCCCTCTCATCATGGTGACGGTTGTTCCCCCCCTGCCCCCCGCTTTCTACATACCATTGACCCTCTAACAAGGACCCTCAGAGTGACTTTATGAACCACATTGATCTGAATGTCTGGGCTTGTGTGGCGGGGTTGGGGGTGGGACAGGCGCGTGAGAGTGCCCCCCCTCTCGGGTTGTGTGGGCGGGCTGGTTTCCCCCCCGTCTTACCCGTCATACTTTGTGGCGGTGGTCGGGGGGGCTGCCTGCTTGTCCGCCGGCCGTGGGTCCCGGGGAGTGGGTACAGTGCAACAATTTATCCTTAGTTTCATTAGGAGAGAGGGAGATCCCAGGTTGTTGTTGGGATCTAATGGTGGGTGGGTTCCGTTTGGGAGCCATTTTGAGGTTAATATTTCTTGTTGTCATTCTTATGTAAGCTAGTTCTGAGTTCGTTTTGGAAACTTTGGGGTTCTTGGAGAGCTCCTGTGAGCTCTCCCTTGACGATAATGGAGGTACACTACCTTATAAGCGGGCGGGGGATGGGGAGCCTAAATGGTAACCTTAAGCAAATTGGGGTGGGCTCCTGAGTGGTTAGGCTACCCTCCACAACAACTTTCCTGCACCGTCCTATTGGACTTTGTCCGGTGGATAGTGTGAGGTGTTTGAGGACATTGTCCTTAGTTTCTGTTTTTGCCTCCTCTGTAACGCAGGGCTTTTTTTTTTTTTTCTTTCTCCTTTTCTTTTCGGGGTTTTTTTATACTCTTCTATCTATCTTCTCTCTTGTTTCTGCACCCTATTGGGGTCTCTAATCTTTCTTCCTGTTGTCTGTTCTGTGTTCATCACTGTCCTTCCCCGGGGCTCGGTTCCCATCTTCTATCCCGTAAACTCGGTACCCTTGACCCGCTTGGCTGCCACAGTGCACCCTTTTCTGAGTCGTGGTCACAACCTCGAGCTACCATGGCGGGCATTAAGATTTGTACATTTAACGCTATAGGGTTGAACGTCCCTGAGAAAAGAGCAAAAATACTATACGGATTCCACAAGGAAAGGGTGGATATTATTATGTTACAGGAGACGCACTTTTGTCAAGGGAAAATCCCGGAAATAAGGAATAAATACTACGATAGATGGTTCCACAGCCCAAACCCAGGGAACAAATCTAAGGGAGTCTCCATAGCAGTCCATAAGGGTGTTCCTTTGGAGCCATTGGAATCAAAAGTAGACCCAGACGGCAGATACCTTTTTCTCCAGTTCACGCTTTACGGGGCCATGTACACTCTTGCTAATTTGTATTTACCAAATCAGGCTCAGGTGGAGGTTGGCCTTGGGATGTTGCGTGCACTGGAGGAATTTTCGGAAGGCATCTTAGTAATAGGGGGAGACCTCAATCTGACCCTTGACCCGCGGCTTGACTCCTCCCAAGGTAAATCAGGGATACCCTTCTCTAAATTACATAGATTTCGTGGTGCACTCCGCGCTCTTCAGGTGGTTGACACTTGGAGGATTCAACATGGGGGGGCAAGAGACTACACATTCTTTTCCCACCCTCACAATACATACAGTAGATTAGATTACTTCTTCCTTAGCCACCACGCGCTATCGCGTGATCCTGACACCTCTATTGGACAGATATTGTGGTCGGATCATGCCCCTGTCTTCTTCAGCCTCCCGACCCCGGAAGTCGCCTCTAGGCAATACAACTGGCGTCTGAACGACAACCTGTTGAAGGACGCTATGTGCCTAGCCGAAGTTAGGACTTCTATAGCTAATTTCCATTCCGACCATGTGAATGACCCAACCCCACTTCCTTTGCAGTGGGAGGCCCTCAAATGTGTGCTGCGCGGGATCTTCATTAAGCACGGGTCCAGGCTCAAGAGGGAAAGGGTGCAACAGATCAGGGCTGCCCTGGCACGTATTGGGGATCTAGAGGGGGCACACAAGGCTGCCCCCACACAAGCTGCTTTGAGAGAGTTATTGGACGCCAGGCAGAGCTTGAAGGGCCTGTACGACCAATGCTTCCTCAAATACCGCAATAGATTTAAGGCCCGTATTTACGAACACTCCGACAAGTGTGGTAGAATGCTGGCTGGGTCTCTCCATCCCAGACAGGGTTGCGCGTTTGTCCCTATGATTGGGGGGGGGGGATCGGAGCTTCACAAGACACCTCAGATAGCGGGCGAGTTTCAAGCTTTCTACTCTAAGCTTTATAACCTTGGATCCACACCCGCCCAGGACCTGCACCTGACGGAAGGCGCCCCGATAGTGGAATATATCAGAGACACCGCCCTTCCACCCCTACCTTCCGAAGATAGTGCCCTATTGGAAGACCCATTCGACTTGAAAGAGGTAGTTAAGGCAATAGGAGAGGCTCCCGCGGGTAAAAGTCCAGGCCCTGATGGGTTCACCCCCAGATTTTATAAAACGCTGGGGACTCTGATCGCCCCCGTCCTGGTTAGGGTGTTCAACTCGATTTCGGGTGACTGTACCTTCCCGAGACAGGCCTTGGAGGCGCACATTGCGGTCATACCTAAACCTGGCAAGGACGCTACCTTGCCAGGAAGCTACAGGCCAATCTCATTGATCAATGTAGATCTGAAGATATATGCCAAAATTATTGCACTTAGGCTGCAACCGCTACTCCCCTCTTTGATCAATTTAGATCAGGTGGGGTTTGTCTCGGGAAGGGAGGCGAGGGACAATACCATCAAGACGATCTCTCTAATGCGTCACGCACAGTCGCAGGCTATACCAGCATGCGTGCTGGCGGTGGACGCAGAAAAAGCATTTGACAGGGTGCATTGGGGTTTCTTGAGAGCTACATTGAACCAATTTAGGTCCAGTTATGTTAGCTAGAATCATGGCCCTATACCAGGAACCTACGGCAAAAGTGAAGGTTAATGGCTCCCTGTCTGGTCCCTTTCATATTCGTAATGGCATTCGTCAGGGGTGCCCCCTGTCCCCGCTGCTTTACGTGTTAGTGATGGAGCACCTCGGCAACGCGCTAAGGGCTAATCAGTCGATAAAAGGGGTCGTCTGCGGGGGGAGGGAGCACAAGCTCTCTCTCTTTGCCGACGACCTGCTCATGTACATAACCTCACCCCACATATCCATGCCCCCTATACTGGCGGAGTTCGAGCGTTTTGGCGAGTTGAGCAATTTTAAGGTGAACCTATCCAAAACAGAGATCCTGAATGTCTCGCTGGCTGCAGAAACTCAACATCTCTTACAGGCGAACTTCCCCTTTAGGTGGCAGAGGGAAGCCATAAAATATTTAGGTGTTCAGTTACCCTCCGATCTGGGGAAGCTATATGACCTTAACTATGCCCCGCTACAGCGCTCCACGACCGCTAGCCTCAACTCATATAACAAGAAACAATACTCATGGCTGGGCCGCATAAATATCCTCAAAATGGACATCCTTCCCAGGTTCCTTTATCTCTTCCAGGCAGTCCCTTTGGCACCGGAACGGGGTTTCTTCCAATCCCTTCAGAGGGTTTTCTTTAGATTCATCTGGGGTAGCGGGAGACCCAGAATTCGGAGGGCGACGCTCCTCAGATCTAAATTGAGAGGGGGACTTGGGGTACCGGACCTTCGGACCTACCACGCCGCCTCGGTGCTGGTACGTCTCTCAGACTGGTTTCATCATAAAGAGGACAAATGTTGGGTCGGCATTGAGAGGGACATCTCCCCCCTTAGTCTGGTGGCCCTGCCTTGGGTGGACCCTGCAAACAGGCCTGAGACCCAGGGTCTGCCCTACCTGGTGGGCCCTTTGTTGAAGGTTTGGGACGGGTTCTTGAGACGGGGAAGGCTCTCACGCAGACCAGGTCCCCTCACCCCACTATTTGATAACCCGTCCTTTCCCCCAGGGATGAATGCTAAATCCTTTCTCATATGGGACACATCCCAAGATACCAGATTAGGTGATATAGTGTCAGGGGTGGGTCCCCCCTCCCTCTCTGATTTGCGGGCTCGAGGTGAACATGGGAATATCTCCTGGTTTTTGCACGCTCAGTTGGTCGACTATGTCAAATCCCTTTCGCCAATTTCGAGCCTCTCTTGCCCTCTCACGCCCCTGAAGAGGGTCTTGCGAGACCCTTCTCCCCCCAGGCATGTGATCTCTCTTCTTTATAAGATTCTTTGAGACGGGGAGGAGGAAGGGGAGTTACCCCGGTACTGTAAGAGGTGGGAGAAGGACCTGGGACAAACATTTGAGCCCGATGAGTGGGGAAAATCCTTTGCTCTCACTCACAAATTGTCAGTAGCGTCTAGAGCTCAGGAACGGAACTATAAAATCCTAGCAAGATGGTATAGATGCCCATCGGACCTAGTAAAATTTGGGGGAACCGACACTGGAGAGTGCTGGAGGTGCGGAGACGCCCTGGGGGACCATGTTGCATATTTGGTGGGAGTGCCCGGGGGTGAAGGCCCTTTGGGAAGGAGTACTAGGAATATATGAACACCTGACACTCGAAAAGGTCCCACACACCCCGCAAGTTACACTCCTATCGATGATTCCAGGGTCGGTGTCAGCAAATAAGAAGGGGCTATTGAGGCATCTACTCACGGCCGCTAGGTCAGTGATACCCAGACATTGGCGTACTAATGTTGTCCCGTCCCTGGTGGAATGGTATGGGGAGGTCGAGAACATTAAGAGGATGGAGGAATTGACCTTGGAGGGGGTAGAGGGGGGTGCCCAGAGGTTCCCTTTGGGAGACTTCGCGGGTTTCTCCCGATTTTCAGATGCTACTGGAGCGTGGGTGATGCTGGGTAGGGGGAGGGCCCTAGGTGAGGATGTGACCTTCTGGTGGACGCAATGGGATCTGGTGGAGACGGGGTTGTGGGTCAATGGGCCCCTGAGCCCCGGGGTCTCACTTCTCTCCCTCGTCCTTTCTTACCCCTTTTCTTCTCGATATCCTCTCTATGTCTGTTCTTTCTCCTTTTCTGGTACTCTCCTCTCCCTTTCTGCTTCTCTTTCTGTCTACATCTTCTCCTCTCGGATCGCGGGGGGACGGACACGGTTGCTATACACTGTTATGGGCTGAGGGGATAGGCCTGCACTAGGGAGTGCCTTCTCTTGAGGGGGCGGCTCGGTTGATGCGCCGGGCATTATTGGTGGGTGTCCATAGATAACCTGTCCCCGGCCTCCCAGCATGCCATGCTGGAAACGTGATTCGCTCGGACCCTCACATACCGAATGAGACAGTAATGCACCTGTTGAGCTGCCGTGTCATTTTTGCCCTTTGATCCTCCCTGCTACTGTTTTTACTTCTGTTATGCATAAAGTGTAAAACCTTAATAAAGATATATTGAAATAAAATAAAATCCAAGCTCTCTCCTGACCTCCTCCTTTATGATTGGGTCCTGAAGTAGGGACTCATTAAGAATCCACGAATTTGGTTTTGCAGGCCACTCGGGTATGGTCCGAGATTGTAATAGAATCTATCTCGGCCTTCTGTGCCAGCTGGAGGTATCTATGTTCTATGAAGATAGTCGATCCTAGAGTAGGAATCATGGGGAGATGAGTAAAAAGTATAATCCCTCTCCCGAGGGTTTTCTATACGCCAAGGATCTACTAGTTGGGACAGCCGAAGGGCTGTTTTGAGTTTTTTAAGGGCCGAAAATGAGAGATGGGAGGCCCTCCTGGAGACATCGAGCAGTGGGTCAAGAGCCACGTTGAGGTCCCCTCCAAAGATCACCATACCCTCCGAGAAGGTCTGAAGAATCTCTAGCGTTTGCTCTATGAACCGAATCTGGTCGGTATTGGGTGCGTAGATATTTGCAAACGTACACATTTGGTTTCCCATTTTACCCTTGAGGAAGATGAATCTCCCTTCCTCATCTGACATGCTGTCCACGAAGGTCCAGGGGAGCGAGGAGGCAAGTAAAATGCCCACTCCCCTTGACCTCGCATCGGGCGAGTACGAATGATAACCCGATGGGAAGCGCCTGTCTGAGAATTTTGGTGCCTTTCCCTTCTGAAAGTGTGATTCTTGAATAAACACTACCTGAGCTCTACGCTTCCAGAACAACATCAGGCACATTCTCCTTTTCTCGGGAATGTTGAGGCCCTTGGCGTTCAGAGAAAATCTGTAGCTCCATTGTGTGCCCAGCACTTGTGGCGAACCGCAACCAAGTAGGGCAAAGGAGGGAGCAAACACCCAACCCGAGGGTGGGTCCCAGAAGGGAGCAGGAAGGAGGGAGCACCAGGGGCGAGGGCCGCGGGGAAAACCAGCCCCCGCGGGTCAGAGGGTGGGGGGGGGACCAAGACAAAGGAAGCAGTAAGAGCAAGAAAGAAGAATGCGGAGTAGGGGGGGTGGGGAGAGACGTGAAAGGGGAGTAGAAAGATGCCCGTCTATACAGGTCTCCCAGACCTTGACGGGCTAACCTATGTGGGGAATAAAACTGTGGCGCTTCACAACAGCCCAGGGCAGTTCTTCTCCCGAGGAACAGTTCAACAACTTAACAGCAAGTTAAGAGGGACAGCAACACGGAGCGCAAATCCAGGTCCAGGTCTCGCTGGGTCAAAATCGCATTCCTGAGAGGGAGCGCCTCTCTGTTGTCTCTCCTAGTGGGAGTGGCACTAGCAGGCGGCGGCATCCATGGGTCCCACGACCCGGAGGGACATTCCCCCCTTCACGGCCAGGGGGGTGATAATGCTTGCCACGCCGTTTCGACGCGATGGGGGCATCCCGTCCAAGGACACGGACCATGCCCGTGGGGTGGCACCGTGAGCGATTGGTGCCCCCCTTGGGAACCTCATTGTCGCGGCATCTGCTCTAGGCAAGTTGGACCGAACCATGTGTTTGGGATGCCCCTCCTTGCTCCATCCCCATCCACGCTTGACACGCCGGCACTTCCTCTGGTAGCTCTCCCCAGTTCTCCCGCAGCATAGAGGTCGAGGGGTGCCTGGCCCTTTAAGACCCCTCTCAGGGTAATGCAATGGGCTGCTGGCTCTGCTGCCCTGGCTGGATCTGGACCATGCTGGGGACTCACTCCATCTCTCTGCCATCGAGGTAAGCTTCCCCTGAGCGAGGGGAGAAGTTCAGACGCCCAGGCTCCAGGCTAGGGAAGGGGGTTCTCTCCATCTTGCCCCCCCGATCCTGCCCTGCATATGGCTTCCCAGGGTGAGGGGAATCCCCGCCCGCAGTCCCCTGTTGCGGCTGGCGTCCGTGGCTCAGGCGGCACCTCCGCCCGCTGACAGGTGTCCCTCTCTCCCCCCCTCGCTGCTCGCACGGTGGGGGCAGCTGCTGAGGCGGCGCGGGTATAGTCTCCGCCTGTGTCAGCAGATCTTCTGCGCGCCGGCTCTCCACACTGCCGGGCGCCTCCGCCTGCCAACAGGCGCTTCGTTCTCCTCTTCCTCCTCGCTGCTCACACGTCGGGGACAGCTGGTGAGGCGGCACAGTCTCCGTTGGTGTCAGGGGATCCTCGGCGCGTCGGCTCTCCAGACCGCCGGGCGCTGCATTCCCCTCCTCATCTCCTCCTCCCTGTGCGCTCGCCGCCATTTTGGATTTCCTCACAGATCCCGGCGGATCACCTGGACGCAAATAGCGGGCGATGCTGCCTCCCTCCTCTCTTTTGGGGTCCTGCTGCTGACCCTTACGCTTCCTCATCCTCTCCAAGGACAAATTAGGGTGTCAAGTGTACGTTTAAGGGGCGCCTGGGCTGGGGTCACAGAGGAGCCTCACAAGATGCGTCTTCCCACCGTAATGCCGCGGCCCCGCCCCGCCAAAACCAATTTTAACCCTAAAGTGGAGATGTCTCTGGTGCAATGCACCCTAAGGTGAACAGAACTAGGATGGGTTTTAACCTCATAGGACTTTGTGATGGTCTGCCTGATCCATCTTGCTTTTTGAAACCTTATGATCCCAATTCAGGTCCCTTAAAAGGGCACAGTGATTGCCAGCCATACGTGAATGAGGAAATGGCTATCATATGGGTATAGCTCCACTTTAAAGGGAATGACCAGTCTCCTATCGTAGTGTACCAACAGTAAAAATGACTTGAACCGGAACACCACAACAGTGCTCATATGCATCCCTCCCCAGGGTAATTCAGATTGCTGCACATAACATGTAACTTTTTCCAACGCCTGCTGTGTCTCATGGCTGTGCAGGCCGCCCGCAAACAGGAAGTGCTGCTGGGTTTCCTGTTACTGTGCATTGTCAGTTATGTAAGCTGAATCCAGGCAGCAGCATGGCTGAGATGCTGGGAAAGGAAGCTCCAAAAAGACCGCTACTACTAAAAAATCGGGGAGGTGGTGTTTCAGCTTTGAGTGGATGCAGGAGCAAATGTAAGTGCTGACAATGCTTCAGTATCATGCATGCAGATAGGGAAAGTGAGTTTGGGGGAGTTTTTTTGGCCAACTGTGCCAGGTCCAGTTTAACCTCTCCTGGTGCTGAGGCAGGTATTTAATTAAAAAAATACAATTCTGTGATTACTCACTTGTAGAATTGGTATTATGAGTATACAGTACGTCCTGCTCCAAATCTAACACTTACAGTTGGGATATACTCCGCCAGATGGCGCTGGACTGCAGAGACATCGAAAATAGTCTCCTCCCGGCCCCTCAAATACCCAGGGACCTCCCACAAATCCCCAGCATTGAAAAGCAGTTAAGGAGAAGCCGGGAGCATTAACCAATCCAAACTATCAACTATAACAAAAAATCACCATACAGGGGATCCAAGAAAATGCAAATCAAGGGTGGGTTGGAGCAGGACGTACTGTATACTCATAATACCAATTCTACAGGTGAGTAATCACAGAATTGTATTATTCTTAGTATACAGTACGTCCTGCTCCAAATCTAATACTTACACTTGGGACATCCAATAGCAGTGTCCATAAAGTAGGGTGGGATCCCCAAGAAAAATCAGCAGCAGGCAGTTTAAACCACTGCTGCCTGCAGAACCTTTCGGCCAAAAACAGCGTCAGCTGAGGCCCTAACATCAACCTTGTAAAACTTTGAAAAGGTATGAACAGAACACCAAGTAGCAGCCTTGCAAACTTGTTCAACAGAAGCCTGGTGCTGAAAAGCCCAAGAGGCACCAATAGCACCAGTGGAATGAGCCGTAAGGCGGAAGGGAGGATTCTTCCCCTTAGCAGAGTAAGCCTGAATCACAGCCTGACGAATCCACTTGCTGATAGTAGACTTGGCAGGAGCCAAACCCTTCCTAGGACCAGAAGGGACCACAAAAAGCGCATCAGTTTTCCTGAAAGGCGCAGTAGCCACCAGATAGTACTTCAGACACCTAACCACATCCAAAGAGTGCAAAACTCTCTTCTTAGCATTGCTAGGATTAGGGCACAAAGAAGGAAGAACAATACCCTGATTCAAATGAAAGGCAGACACTACCTTAGGCAGAAAATCAGGTTTGAAATGAACCACCACCATGTCCTGGTGCCTCTCATAGTAGGGGGGCTAACTCAGACACACGCCAGACAGAAGTGATAGCCACCAGAAACCCAACCTTGAGCGCAAGAATGGCCAAGGCAACATTCTGCACAGGTTCAAAAGGTGCACCCTGCAAGGCTGACAGAACCAAGTTCAAATCCCAAACAGGCACCATAGATTTACGTGGGGGACGCACATGAGTGACCCCCTGGAAAAAGTCCTGATCAGAGGGTGCTGAGCAAAGGACTTCTGGAAAAAAAATAGCCAGCGCAGAAACCTGACCCTTCAGAGTTGGAGCCCCATCTCCAGCCCATGCTGCAGGAACTCCAGAATCCTGTGAATAGAGAACACATGACAGGGAAGAGACCTAGACTCACACCAGTCAATGTAGGCACGCCAAACCCTGCAATAAATGGAAGAGGAAGACTTCTTCCTAGCTTTAATCAAAGTAACCACAACTGAGGAAGACAGCCCCTTCTCCATCAAGATGGAGGTTTCAGCAGCCAAGCCGTCAAAGCCAGAGTTTGTAAATTGGGATGGCGTAGTGAGCCCTCAGTGATCAGATCTGGCACCAAGGGCAGAGCGTACTGATCTACTGCCAGCTGTACCACATCTGCGAACCACACTCTTCTTGGCCACCTGGGGGCCACCAGAATTGCTGGCACCCCTTCCAGAGCAATCTTGCACAGAACCCTGCCCAGCAGGGGAATTGGGGGGGGGGGGGGGGGGGGGGAAGACATACAGGAACTGAAAGTCCTTCCATGACATTGCTAGCGCATCCGAGGTTAGGGCCAGAGGATCCCTGGACAGAGAGACAAAAGCTGGAAGCTTGTGATTGTGGCGGGACGCAAACAGATCCACATCTGGTTGGCCCCAACGATGACACAGAGATTGAAACACCCTGCTGCATAGGGACCATTCTCCCTGGCGAGAGGTCCCCCTGCTCAGACAGTCCGCCAGGTGATTTTCCAACCCCGGGATGTACACAGCTGAAATGCAGGGGACATTGGCCTCCGCCCAAGTCAGGATCAGAGACGGTTCCTGGAGGGCCCCCTTGCTCCGGGTCCCTCCCTGATGATTAATGTAGGCAACTGCCGTCTGGTTGTATGAGCGTACCTGAACAGATAGGCCCTGAAGATGAGTAGTCAAGCAAGCCAGAACTAACCTGATCGCTCGCAGTTCCAAGACATTGATAGGTGTGTGGGCCTCCTGAGGGCCCCACCTCCCCTGGAACCGCAGGGACTTCCAGAAACCCCCCCAACCTGACAGACTGGCATCCGTGGTGACCGTCTCCCAGGAAGGGGCAAGAAAGGCTCTGCCCCCCAACCGGTTCCTTGAGTCCATCCACCACAAGAGGGACCTCCTGACCAGGGGAGAGAGCACACAGACCCTGTCCAGGGACGCTGGGTCCTTGCCCTATACAGACAATAGGTGAAGTTGCAGAGGCCTCAAGTGGAACTGAGCATAAGGGACCGCTTCGAAGCACGCCACCATCAGGCCCACCAGCTGCATCCCCTGCCTGATGGAGGGATGGGGACAAGCTAGGAGGGACTGAGCCTGTGCAATCAGACTGTCCACCTTCTGCTGAGGAAGGAAGATCCTTGCCGGAACTGTATCCAGATTCATTCCTAGGAATGGAGTTACCAAGGAAGGGGACAGAGGACTTGGGGTGGTTGATCACCCATCCAAATGACTCCAGAGTAGACACCACCAGCTGAGTATCCAACTCTGCCTGATGTAGAGACTGGGAAGTGATGAGGATGTCGTCCAGATAGGGAAGCACGCGGACGCCCTGACATCTGAGCAGACACATCACGCCCGCCAGCACCTTGGTGAACACCCTGGGAGCTGAAGTGAGGCCGAAGGGCAAGGCCACAAATTGGTAGTGTTGATCCATCAGAGCGAACCTGAGGAACCTTTGATGACCTGGGAACACAGGAATATGAAGGTAAGCATCTTTGATGTCCACAGAAGTCATGAAATCCCCTTGGCGCAGGGAACTGATGGCAGAGCGCAGAGTCTCCATGCGAAAGCGCCTGCCCCTGACAAACTTGTTGAGGATCTTTAAGTCCAGGATGGGCCTGACAGAACCATCCTTTTTGGGTACTGTGAATAGATTGGAATAAAAGCCCTTGCCTTTTTCTCTTAAGGGGACCTGGCAGATGACCCCCAGCTCCAGGAGGCCTTGCACTGCTTGCACTAGCTCCTGAGCTGACAGAGCATGACCAACATTTAACCACCTCAGCAGGAAAGGGATACTTCCTATCCCAACTCTTTGGAACCCCGGGAAGTTTACTGGGGTGCTCCCATTCCTTGAGCACAAGGTTATGGAAATGTGCCTGCTCTGGAAATTCCAAACGTGATCTTGCTGTATGGAAAAGCTCCCCTCTTTGCCTGGGAGCCGCAACAGGGATAGAGATGGACAGAACCTCAAAAATCTGGGTCAAAAATTTGTCAGTGTCATCTGGGGCCCAGGGGTCAGAGCCAGAATCGTCATGACCCCTCGGTCTCTCATCAGATGAGCCTGAATCAGAAAAGAGCTCTCCTTCATCAGACGGGGTATAGCCACACAGATTCATAAACTTCTCAGTTCCCATAGGGAAAACAGTAACATTAGGCGTCAAGTGCCGCTTCTTAGCAGGGGCCTTACGCGCTAAAGACTTCGCAATAATCTGTTCAACAGTAGTCAGTCTAGAAGACACATCAGGCTGAGAATCCCCACTTGTATGCAACTCAGCAGGAGTGAGATTTAAGCTTGGGGGAGTAGGTGAAGTGAGACGAGGTGCAGCCACTGGCAGGCCCGATTGCAAGCACCTGCTCAGCACAGGGTACACAGACCCGCGCCTTGTCAGCGTCAGCATGAGGCTGCCCACACGCTACACACAGCCGGTCTTGTCCCAAAGGGACCCCGGTCACATTATCCTGGGATGCCTCTATATGGTGATTATAGCGATGCTATACGCCGATAGGGAATAACGCTATATAGCAACCCTGGATGCCCCAATAACCCGCTAGGGACGTGGGAGTATAATTTGTACAAGGCCTACAAGTAATATACTAAAAACAGGGCCGGGAGAAGCCAAGAAGGGTTCGTCCCGCCTGAAAGACATAAGCAGACAAGACCTTAAGTACATCGTAACAAAAGTGAAGCAGATAAGGCCGCCTGCGAGGGCACTTACGGACCGCGGTAGGTAGGAGTCCGTCGCGCATAGGCGAACCAAGTCAGAAAAGATGGCGTCGGTATACCTCGAGGGGCGAGCCAGTAATATCGATGACGCGGAACGCGTCAAAGACGGGCCCCGCCCCCCGAAGAGCGCGAAGCCAGAAGGCCAACAGCCAATGATGGCGCACCAGCAGCTGAGGTAATGCCGCCGCCAAGCGCGGAGCCAAGTCAGCGCGCAGTGGCGGTAAATTTAAAAGCAATATAGACACAAGAGGGAGGACGGCGGCCACTTAAATAGGGCCCACCGATAGGCAGGGGCAATGGCCAATAGTGCGGGAGGGGCATACCATGGAGGTTCACTATAAGCCTGAACCGCCTACCCTTTGGTGGGGGATTGCGGTGGAGCAGCGCTCCTAAGCACCAACGGCGGTGCTGCCTACCTTCACCCGACCAGCGCAGCCAAGGCTGGGAGGCATATTACTAGTGTAACGGGTGGGAATAGTCCTACAGGGCCGCAGGTTAACAACCCCGCTCACCTGCGAGTAGAGAGCCAATTTCTCGTCCTTCACAGCCAGACTGCAGAGAAATTCTGGGGATTTGTGGGAGGTCCCTGGGTATCTGAGGGGCCGGGAGGAGCCTATTTTCGATGTCTCTGCAGTCCAGTGCCATCTGGCGGAGTATATCCCAACTGTAAGTATCAGATTTGGAGCAGGACGTACTGTATACTAAGAATAAAAGCTTTAACTTTACCAGAGTTATCTGCAATTTGGCGGCAACCACACAGAGCAACCCTCCTCTTTTTTTTTTTTTTTTTAAAACCCTAGGAGACTTTAGTGTTTCCAAATGAAAAAACAGAAAACAGAGCAAATCAGAGCTCAGCTGTTTCATGAATTAAAGAGAAGGAGACATTCCGATTTTTTTGAAGTTTATTTAGTGGACACTCGCTGGCGATGAAACAAATCCTGAAATCTGGGGCCAATTCAAGAAAGGTTTACAACCCAGCACTTCACTCTGTAACAAAGCATTTTATTTGATGCGACTCGCAGCAGGCATCTGAACAATATCAAATTGTTTCTTTTGTGCTACAAATCTGCTCAGTTATAAATTAATACCGGGGAGCCTTTCTGGTATGAAAAGTTATAGCATCCGAGTAGGTAGCACTTCCTCTATATGTATTTGGCAGATGTTTTCTTTTCTAAAAACATTTAAGCAGTGTTCTAGGAGGCCAATTGCTTGTAATTAATCATCATCTACGGTTGGTTTGATAGTCACTCCTCGTCTTATTTGACCCCAGCCAATCAAACTGCAAAGAACAAAATCAATGAAATGGATCACAACATAAGAACAGTCTTTGTATTAAAAATAGCTATTACATTTTCTGAGAGTTTATCATCAGACCTGCCTCCCCAGATTACTTGCCCCTGCTTCCATGGTGCCTAACGTGATCATGGCCCGGCATATCCACAAGCTCTGTGGAGCACTCACAGAGACGCTGGGCTATGAACACAGCAGCCGCTTAGGATGGCTTATGCCACTAGGGGAGTCTAATCACTAGCGAATATACTAGAAACATGAAAAATAATTACCTGGCCACCCACAGGTTCAACCACATGAAATCCTGTGGGCTGCAGTGGTCCTATTAAGCACTGTTAAAGTGGACCAAAACCCACCAGGACGCCAAGTCCAGCTCACTGCTTCCCAAATGGCTGGCGCTGTTAGAGGGAAGCGGATGATGCAGCCGCCAGAGCCTCTGCTCTTAGACGAAACGTGGGACCGTGAAAAGGTGAGCTGGGCTCAGCTTCCTGGGGGGTTTCACACAGCGGGGCACCCCCCATTCGGGGGGGTCCTCTTTAAGTTTAGCGCTAACAGGTCCCTTCTTCCAGTAACAAGGAAGCAGCCTCCCTCACTGAATGGCAGCAGGGGGCGAACACGAGCACATTTAGGGTTGCTAAAAATACCATTTTGTGAATACTCACCTGTAAAATGGGTATTATAAGTATGTCACACACCCCGCTTCAAGATATCCATAACATGTGGGTAATTCCGACCTGAAGAGGGCGTTCCTGCAGAGATGATAGCAAAAAGAAAGCCCCTCCCTGATCCATAAATACCTGGGACCTCCCACTCATTACCCAGTATACAGAAGCAGTAAGGTAAGGGACCAGGAAGAGGCAAATATAACCAAAACAACGCAAAGTTCACAATATAGAGGATCCAGAATACAGAAAGGGCGGGTGAAGCGGGGTGTGTGACATACTTATAATACCCATTTTACAGGTGAGTATTCACAAAATGGTATTATTCTAAGTATGTCACACACCCCGCTTCAAGATATCCATAACATGTGGGACATCCAATAGCAGTGTCCATAAAAGGGCGGGGATCCAAAACAAGGTAACAATGCACAACTTAAACCACAACAGCTTGCAGAACTTTGCGGCCAAAAACAGCATCCGCTGAGGCCCGAACATCAACCTTGTAAAACTTGGAAAAGGTGTGAACAGAAGACCAGGTAGCGGCCTTACAAACTTGCTCAACAGAGGCCTGGTGCTGAAAAGCCCAGGACGCTCCAACAGCACGAGTAGAATGAGCAGTAACACGAAAAGGGGGACTCCTCCCCTTGGCAGAATAGGCCCCAATAATGGCCTGACGAATCCATTTACTAATGGAAGATTTGGCAGGAGCCAAACCCTTCCTAGGCCCAAAAGGCACCACAAAAAAGGCATCAGTCTTACGAAAGGAAGACGTAACCTCCAGATAATATTCCACAACACGAACTACATCCAAGGAATGCAACGCTCTTTCCTTGTCGTTGCTAGGATTAGGACATAGAGAGGGCAGAACAATGTCCTGATTCAGATGAAAAGCCGAGACCACCTTAGGAAGAAAATCCGGCTTAAAACGAAAGACAACCTTGTCCTGATGTCTTTCGAAGTAAGGAGCCTTAATGGATAAAGCTGCCAACTCCGAAACACGCCTAACCGAAGTGATAGCCACCAAAAAGGCCACCTTTTGAGTAAGAGAAGACAAAGCTACCTCATTCAAGGGCTCAAACGGGGGACCCTAAAGAGCAGAAAGAACCAAGTTCAAATCCCAAACTGGAATACAGGGCTTCCTAGGAGGGCGTACATGCGTAACTCCTTGGAAAAAGGTCTTGACTAAGGGATGAAGCGCAAAAGACCTTTGAAAAAACACCGCCAGGGCAGAAACCTGCCCCTTCAAGGTACTAAGTTGGAGCCCCAGATCCAGACCATGTTGAAGAAACTCCAAAATTCTAGGGATGGAAAACTCCCGACAAGAGCAAGACCTACCTTCACACCAATCAATATAGGACCTCCAGGTCCTGTAGTAAATAGTAGAGGAAGACCGCTTCCTGGCGCTGATAAGAGTCTGAACCACCGCGTCAGAAAGACCTTCTTCCTTCAAAATGGCGGTTTCAGCAGCCACGCCGTCAAAGCCAGCGATGGTAAATTGGGATAGCGTAGCCGACCCTGAGTGAGTAGGTCCGGCAGTAGAGGCAGAATGAACTGATCCTCTGCCAGCCTTACGAGGTCTGCGAACCAAACCCGCCTTGGCCACCTTGGAGCCACCAGAATCGCAGACGCGCCTTCCAGGGCCAGCTTGCGCACCACTCTGGCTACCATTGGGAACAGGTAAAGAAACCCCAGATCTCTCCAGTTCAGAGACATGGCATCCACTGCCAGAGCCAGAGGATCCTGCGAGAGAGACACAAAGGCTGGAAGTTTGTGATTGTGCCGAGAGGCAAAGAGGTCCACCGCTGGGAACCCCCACCTGAGACAGATCGAGCGGAACACCTTGGGACTGAGAGACCACTCCCCCTGACGAGAGGAGGCCCTGCTCAGCGAGTCCGCCTCCGTGTTCTCCACTCCCGGAATGTAGACTGCTGAGATACACGGGACGTGGCTCTCCGCCCAGTCCAGAATCAAAGACACTTCCCTGAGGGCACTCCTGCTGCGAGTCCCCCCCTGACGATTGATGTAAGCAACCGCCGTCCTGTTGTCCGACCTGACCTGAACAGGCAGGCCCCGCAACTGACGACTCAAGCAAAACAGAACCAACCTGATGGCTCTCAACTCCAGAACATTGATGGGCTCGTGAGCCTCCTGCGGGCCCCACAGACCCTGAAACTGGAGGTCCTTCCAAACACCCCCCCAACCTGACAGACTGGCATCCGTGGTGACTGTTTCCCAACATGGTGCCAGAAAAGATCTGCCCTTCAACAGATTGGCAGACCCCAGCCACCATTGCAGGGATCGACGAACTCGGGGAGTCATCAGGAAGGACTGATCCAACGATAGTGGAGACTTGTCCCAAACCTTCAACAGATGAAGCTGAAGCGTCCTCGTATGAAACTGCGCAAAGGGAACTGCCTCGAATGAGGCCACCATTAGCCCCACCAGCCTCATCCCTAGCCGGATGGTCTGACGAGGGGCCGACAAGAGAAGCCGAGCTAACTCCTGAATCAAAAGAATCTTGGCCTGGGGCAGAAACACCCTGGCCTGCAAAGTGTCCAGAGACATTCCCAGAAAGGTCACCACTCTGGACGGAGAAAGAGAAGACTTGGGGTGGTTGATCACCCAACCGAACCTCTCCAGCGTGGACACCACCGCTCCGGTGTCCAACTCCGCCTGGTTGAAGGAAGAGGCCATGATCAGTAGATCGTCCAAATAGGGCACAATGCGGATACCCTGAACCCTGAGCAGAGCCATCACCCCCGCTAGCACCTTGGTAAACACCCGAGGAGCCGAGGTGAGACCGAAAGGAAGAGCCACAAACTGAAAGTGCCGATCCTCCACCACGAACCTGAGGAACCTCTGGTGCGCTGGAAAAACCGGAACATGTAGATAAGCGTCCTTGATGTCTATGGACGTCAGAAAATCTCCCTGGCGGAGAGAGTGAATAGCCGAGCGCAGCGTTTCCATTCGGAATTTCCGCGGCCGGATGAACTTGTTGAGGAATTTCAGATCCAAGATGGGTCGAACCGACCCGTCCTTCTTGGGTACCGTGAACAGATTGGAATAAAACCCCCTGCCCCGATCTGAAGGGGGCACTGGGCAAATGACAGCCATATCCAGAAGATTCTCTACTGCCATCAGGAGCCCCTGCGCCGCCAGAGGCTCCGAAGGCATCCGAGACCTGAAAAATCTGGAAGGGGGGCGGAGCTCGAACTCCAGCTTGTAACCGGAAGACACCACTTCCCGGATCCATCTGTCCGAGACCTCTTGATCCCAGATCTGGGAGAAGTGTCGCAGCCGTCCCCCCACCCGCATGGATGAGGGCGCCCCCTCAATGCTGAGCTGGTTTAGTAGCCGGTTTGGGCTTAGAGCCCCAGCTGTATCCAGAACGTGCACGTCCTCTGCCCCTGTTTCCAGAATCTCCTCTGGAAGAAGGGAATCCAACACCCCTACCAGATCTGGCTCCACGAAAGGAGGGAGTAAAGGCAGCCGCCCCTCGAAAAGGACGGCGTTGTTTCCTGCGCTGAGGTAATTTACCACCCTTGGTGACAGAATCCAAAGTCTCTCCAAAGAGCCGAAGTCCGACAAAAGGTAGAGCCGTCAGTGACTTTTTGGACAAAAAAATCGGCCGCCCACTGGCGCAACCACACCGACCGCCTAAAAGTCACCAGCAGAGCCGACGTCCTTGCACACATCATCAAGGTGTCATCCAAGGCTGTTAACACAAAGGATAAAAACAACTCACACCGTTTAAGGCTAATAAACTCGCTACTACCAGGACGAAGCCCGGAAGAGGTCAACAGGTCCCTGACCACAGACCTGGCAGCCAACACCATTAGTTCTGAAGCGCACACGGGCCGTATGGCTGACCCAACGCTAGTAAAACCATGACAAGCCATCTGGTCAATGCGTTTATCCTCTCCGTCCTTGAGGGTGGAACAATCAGGTCTATTTAAGACAGAGGAGTTGGACAACCCCAAAACCGGCGCATCCACCTCGGGGGGAGAAGCCCAGCGCTTAACCGCCTCCGAAGGGAAAGGATATTTCTTATCCCACCCCTGAGGGATACCAGGGAGCCGAGCCGGCCTGTCCCATTCCTTATCAATGATCTTGTCAAAATGTCGTTGTGTAGGGAACTCCAAGTGCGGCCTGGATTCCTCAAATAATTCACCCTTTTGCTGTAAAGCCTCCTCAGGAGGAGAAATATTCAGAACCTCCAACATGAGAGCCAGAGCGTGAGGAGTATCCAAGGATCTCCCCAGGTCACCAAGCTCGGCATCAGCGCCAAAAGACTGCTCATCGTCCAAAGCATCTGACACCTCATAAACCTCCCATTCCTCTAGCGGGGAAAAATCAGACCAATCCAGATTATCCACGTCGTCATGGTCATCCACCGGCAGAGCCGGCGATAAATGCTTTCTCTTAGTCGGGGCCTTACGGGCGACCGAGCTGGAGACCATTTTCTCAAGGTTGGCCAATCTGGCGCACATCTCAGATTGCAGATCCCTGCCCATGACTACGTCACACGGGGCGCGTTTCAAGGCGGGAGGGGGAGATGAGGCGACCGGCTGTGCAGACCCCGAAGTCTGGGGTTCGGACTGCCGCGTAATAGTTTGCTGTGCACAAGGTATACACAGAAGTACATCGTCCCCAGTAATGGATACCCCACACAACATACACTTTTTGGGATGCCCCGAAGGGGTCCCAATCCCAGTATCCGGGGATGCCTCCATAAGGTGAACTTTTAGTGGTCGCTAAGACCTAGGGAATTACGCCAGTAAGCAACCCGGGATGCCCCTTTAATGTCCCGAGTGGGAGGATTTAAGAACAATAAATGGAACCCAGGGATTAGGACCGGGAGAAAACCCTCTAATGCTACTGTAGATCCTCCTGATAACTTCCTCCTGAAAGACACAGAAGGTACTAATGAGGAGACGGGATTCAAAAAACATGCACACAAGCAGACAATATAATAAAATGAGTAGGGGACCACTGGCCACTCACAGTACCTCAGGACTCGCAATGGCGGTGACCGTGAAGAGAATCCTGTCAGACTGAGAAGAGGAGATGAGGAGAAAGGGGCGTGGTCAGCACGGGGCGCGCGAGACGCCAAACCACGCCCCCCTCCCTTCCCAAGCACTGTATCAGCTCCTCAGCGGCGCTTGGAGATAGATGGGGGCGGGCCGCGTGACGCTGTAATACCGGCCCCGCCCCCAAGAGCATAGTCGTGAGGGAAGATTCCCTCAGAGAGAAAAGAGCGCCACCACCGTCCCGCGCCGCAGTAAATATGCGGCCGGGGCGCTTGGTACCCCCACCAGAAGTGAAATAAAAAACAGACACGCATAACCCTATCACCTCATTTAACACGGAGGACACTGTCACACACAAGGAGGGACGGACCCCGGCCCGCGCCGAAGGTCCGGCCCCACCCCCCCCCCACTACATTCTATGCATTGCGTGAGGTAAATTACCTCCGCCATCATGAGGGAGAAGAAATCACAAAACCACACAGAGGTCTCCAAGCGCGACCGCAGCGCTGAAAATGACATTTAAAGGCACACACACACACACAAAACTGTGATAAAAGACAGCCTCCTGACTGAAGGAATAATAAGGAGGGGACCCAACAACCACCCATCCCCACTATGGAAAGGGATCCTGGGAGGGCCATTGCAATAATTAACTAAGGGACAGGGCATCCCAAGCCGGGGTCACCAACCCGGAGTAACCGCCTACCCTCTTGTATAGGGTCTCACGGTGGAGCGCTGCTCCTAAGCACCAGAGGTGCTAAAAAAAAAAAACCTTCGCCCGGACCCGCAGCCACGGCTGGGAGGCATATATACTCTAGGAATAAATTGGTCCAAACGGAAATAATTAAATAGCGGGCCGGGAATCATCCCGGCTACCTTAAATCCCCCTGTGCAAGGAGGAGCCATCATCTTCTGACTTGCTCGCCGTCTTGCAGAGATGGAAAACTGGGTAATGAGTGGGAGGTCCCAGGTATTTATGGATCAGGGAGGGGCTTTCTTTTTGCTATCATCTCTGCAGGAACGCCCTCTTCAGGTCGGAATTACCCACATGTTATGGATATCTTGAAGCGGGGTGTGTGACATACTTAGAATAATCTTGCCGCAAAACATTCAGGAGCACTTAGTCCCCTTCAGAGCAGATGGCTACAAAATGGGACCGTGTAGGCCGCATGACTTTGGAATAAAGCCTATGAGCAGGTCTTTTTTTCTTCTTACTTGGCTGGACGATCCTTTTAAAGCTCAACTACAGCTTTATTTTTTCTCTTCAGATTCCTGTGCCGATTGTGCTGGGTTTTGGTCCAAGACTAAAGGGAGGGTGGGGGGGTTTGTTCCATTTTGTAGAAACACACCAGGCAGCTTATGACACAGAAGGGCCAGGACACTGACATACACAACATCTGCTTTGAGAGGAGTTTCCAGTTGCACTTGCATTGTAAAGGAATAAAACACTGACAGCATCTATCCTCAACCTTTCCCCACACTTCTAATCACTAGAACTAGTGAACCTGCACTAGTCATGTGGCAAACTAAAGCGGACCTGCAACTTACAATAGTTCCTCTCATCAGCATCTCTTGTGCCAGCTCAGCTTCTGGAATACGTCGTCTGGCTGGCAGAGAAGCTAGTTTCACCCAAGAAGAGGACTGACTGGTCCCAGTGCTCTCTCAATAGGATGCACCAAGCTGGATACATCACTAGGGAGCGGGTGCATACTAATGAAGAAGCCCAAGGTCAGCATATAGAGAACAGGAATAGCTGCTGCACCATGGTCAAGACAGAAAGCAGAGCGTCATATTTATGGCACATGCCACCTTTAAAGTGGACCAACACCCAGGATTTTGACTATCCTGGGTGTTGGTCCACTTAGGTGACCTCGTCCGGCCAATGACAGCGCTCAGAGCCGCTCTGGTATGCGCGTCCAAAGCCTCTTGGACGCGCATACCAGAGCGCTGTCATTGGCTGTGTCTCTCGCTTCCCTCTAACAGGGAGCGCGCCTGCGCCGGCCATTCACAAAACGGCCGGCGCGGGAGCGCGCCCTGCTAGAGGGAAGCGAGAGACGCGGCCGATTAGGGGTGCCCCGCTGTGTGAAACCCCCCAGAAACCCCAAAAAACTCACCTCTCAACGCTCCCACGTGAACGCCGCAGCCAATCCCCGCCAACGTCCAGGCGGGGATCAGGAACGTCCAAGCCGCTTCCGCCGCCTCCCGCGCGTCACTCTCAGTGCGCGCGCGCCCCCGCCGGCCATTCACAGAGGGCCGGCGCGGGCGCGTCTGGAGGGGCGCGCGGAAGCGGCGGCGGATCAGGTAAGATGTTTTTGGGGTTTCTGGGGGGTTTCACCCCGCGATCTCGGATGTCCCGCGGGGTGGGAGGTCATCGGCCCGGGAATCTTATAGATTTCCGGGCCGATCACCCCTGGGTGTTGGTCCACTTTAAGTAACACAACCTAAATCTGCAAAATCTTCTTACCGCCAATGTTTTTCAACTCTTCTGCTGAGAGCGATCTTCTCCCCTACTTCTGTGCACACAGGATTGGTCAGTACAATTTTGCCCAAATCAGCTTTTACGGCGCTTACACGACCTCCGGTAGACAGGGAACCGATATTAACCATCAAAACCTCATTCTTTGATAGTTTTTGGACCTAAAACACATCCAAACACAAATAGTGACTTCTTCAGTGCCATGAAACATTGGTACACGACATTGTGGTATTGGTGTTGGGGTCTGTGAAGAGAATAGAAAAGAGCTAAAAAGCCTTTGGGTAACATCCCAAGAGGAGAAACCCGTCCTGGCACTGATCACTGATTACGCACCTTGTTCCAGGATCCCAGAACAACACAGCCGGAAAAGAGGAGAGTGGGGGGGGGGGCATCAAAAGTACAGGGGGCGGGGTTATAGCTGTGCTTTGCTCAGACAGAGCAGAGCTGTGGTCATGAAAAGGACAGCAATCCCAGAATGCAGAGCAGCAAGACACTTTGTTTGCAGGCAGCCTGAAACTCCATGGGCAGTCTTGAATGTTTAAAGGCTTATAAAATGCAATAGATGCAGGTGATTTTTAATGTGGACAATGTACAGGGTGGGGGAAACATATAAGATAAGCTCTTATTCAGGGTGAAGGTCAGCTTTAAGACTTTCACCCTGAATAAGACACTAGAGGGTTGAGCACCAAGTGAAAAAAATACTACTACTTTTCAGTCGAGACAATGGCCCTTTACTGAATTGGCCCAACGGTAGACAATGAAAGTGATTGGATGTAAAAGTTCACCTGCTGCTGAATCACTCCCAAGTTTTCTCGCCTAAAAATTAGCAAGTGTTTTCTCACCTGGTGCTGACCCTTAGATCTGGGTATTGCTCCTCTTTCGGCGGGGGGAGCCCAGTAAAAGGAAGCCTGAGAAAAGCTTTACTTACCATTTCAGGGTTCCACCACTGCGTTACAGAGAAGGGTCTACATCCAAAAAATCAGATACCCCCAAGGGGGGGGGGGATCCTTTATTAGCTTTAGGCCTCACCTTTGCAGCCTTCTTGTCCCCTTCTGTGCGCACTCCTAAAAGACGTCGCAGAAGGAAGTAAGAAATTTCCAGCTCTGTAAAGATCTCAGGCAGGGCACCCACTGCACCCAGAACTTGTCCGACCATGCGATCAGCACGGCACAAAGTTGGGTCAATTTTTGTACCAACACCTTGAAATAAGAACAGACAATTATCAACTTAACACATTTTGACACAAGAATACCAGGAGAAAGGAATGAAGGCAAGTAATAAAAGGTCTTCTAGAACTAAGCTTTAAAGCAGAACAAAACCCAGGGTGGCCGACCCTGGAATCTAAAAGATTGGGATGCCCCTCTGTGTGAAACCCCCCAGGTTGCTGATATTCACTCACCTTTCCCTGGTCCAACGTGCATATGCTCTGGCTCTTGTCCTATTCGAGCCGCTTGTAAAGCCGCGTCCCAGGGCTGGGACGGGAGCTTGCGTGCTGCTGGGGTCGCCCCTCCCCTCACACCCCATTGAAGCCTATCAGAGGCATTTGCTGACAGTCACACATGCACCATTGGACTGGGAAGAGGTGAGTTGTACGGGGCAATCTGGGGGGTTTCAGACAGTAGGGCATTCCAATTCAGGATGCCCCCAAGGCCTGGAATAATCAAAATCCTGGGTTTTGTGCCACTTTAAAGTGATACTGCAGGTAAAGGTAATTGTTACACCATTGCGTTGGGCTGCATTCGGTACTGTCCTAAACGGTTTTCCATTTTTTAAATGGCCGAGATATCAAGGTTTACAGGTTCAGCTTATATTTTCTCCTGAAAAAAGTGGGAGTGGCCCTTGGATCTGTGATGCAGTATAATAATCAGCTCTCTGGCATTGACAGCAATGTATCTGGAGGGGAGGGAAGGACCAGCAATCCAGTTTATGACCAAATGTAGCCCAACACAATGGTGTAACAATTACCTTTGCCTGCTGTATCACTTTAAGATGAAGTAATATCTTAAAGGTCAAGGATTTCACAGTCACTGTATTTCATATAGGACGTCAACAATTCAAAATGAACCAAGAACGGCTTTCATCTTACCAATCAGGCCCCCAGGAGCTGCATACTGCAAGTCATTGTGTTCAGCAAACAGAGAGACAATTTTGGAAAAGATTGGCTTGCACATAAGTTTCCCTTCGCTATCCTTGGACACAATGCCAGGTCGAACCTCTAGTTCTTGCCCCACCTAGGAAAGTATACAAAAAAAGGAAAATGTAAACTTCATATGCCAGTGTAACACTGATGGGCAGTGGTTGGCGATAACACCTACAAGAGTCATTTCTTTCATAGTGCTCACTGGAATATTTATTTTTCACTATTACTTTGGCACTTTCTGCTTGAAATATTACAAATGGCATAAAACACTCCCTTAGCAACTCAGGTGGGGTTCCAGGTCTGCAAGAACCCTAACCATCTAATCTTGCTGACTGCGAGACCAAAATTCAGGAGACGCTCCCCTTTTCCTCTGGGAACTCTGTATAACAAGGACCAGGAAACACATCACCTATTGGAGGAGGTACAGCTGCTGCCACATGCGTGTCCCCATCGGATGGAGCTCTATAATGCAGAGCTCACTAATGTGAGATGGTGGGTTAGCATAGTGTCCCTGGGGATAAGTACCAACCTTAGCAGAGTTGCAAAGGAAGGTTTAGGTCCCCCCTAATAGGCACACAACCAGCCATTGCAATTAATATTGCGCACGGCCAGACGTCATGACAAAATGAGGGTGGCTGTTCGCCACAGTGTTTGCTGGTAAGCAGAGATACCGCAGGACCCAGGTCCTGGTAAGGTGAACATTTGTTGCCTTGTACTGGGGCTTTAAATTCAAAAGCTTGGATTTCCTATTTACAAAGCACATGAAGAGAGCATGTGCCATGGCGGCTCATCCCTACAGAAAACTTCCAAAATTCTGGGTATTTTAAGAAAAGTTGTGCCAGACTATCAGCTATGGCCTCTGTAAGATGGATGTGTCCCGCGCTGGAGTTGCTGAGGTAATGGCACTTGATTCCCGGGCAAGGACCCCCCCCCAGTCCTGCCTCAGCGCCGGTGTGGATGTGGTGCCTTCCTAGCGCCATTCCCCTAGCAAATCTAGCACTGGGCGCATCCATATTGCAGAGGCTGAACTTGGCAACATCTCCTGCTCCATGCGTGGCCATGATCGCACTGAGAACACAAAGGAGGGAGGCAGGGCGGGGGGGTTATACTTGACGGGACAGCCACTTCAAAGTACTTCTCATATTGAATATAGTGAACTCGTGCAGACCCAATTTATATACCAATGGCTCTTACCTTTAATACACCTTTCAGAATACTGCCTCCAGCCACTCCACCTTTAAGATCATCAACTTCACATCCCGGCTTGTTGACATCAAATGATCGGATAACTAAACAATTTAGCATTGGGCATTAACGAACAAACCACATCATTGGGTACAAATCATTTGCTGCAACACAGCAACCAAAACTGCTAACAAATGTAAAGCTAGCCTAGAAGGTACTGAAAGTTAACCCAAAAGCCTCAGTACAAGCCAACATGAGAGGCATGGGGTGGACGTTTTTAATATTTGGGTTGGCTGAATAGAAATAGAGGTTTGCTATTTTTTTTTTTAAGAGAGCACTATCAAAACGATATATTATCAAAAATCCATATAAACATGTTGGCTAATGAGAGGAGGGGTCACTTATACACCAAAACGGAATAAAAGTCCTGCAAGCTTGTGGTTTTCTTCTCCTGGTAGAAATAAAATCCAGGGGCGACAGGTTAAATGTATTAGGGGTGACAGAACCTGTCACCCCTGATTCCCTTTTCCTTCTATTAAAATAACAAAAAAATAAAAAAATAAAAAAAAAAAACACCACCTCCTGCCATCCAGCATATTTATATGGAATTTTATCACAGACATTTTTTTCGCGATAGTGCTCATTTAACGGTCTTTAAAAATCCATATAAACATGTTGGCTAATGAGAGGAAGGGTCATTAATACACCAAAACTGAATAAAAGTCCTGCAAGCTTGTGGTTTTCTTCCCCTGGTAGAAATAAAATCCAGGGGCAACAGGTTTAATATATTAGGGATCACAGAACCTATCACCCCCGATTCCCTTTTCCCCCACCTCCTGCCATCCAGCATATTTATATGGAATTTTATCATTGGGCCATTTTTTTCACGATAGTGCTCCTTTAACTGTCCTTTTTCACTCTGTTCCAGCATCTGCTATCAAACCATGCAACAATATATCCCTTCATAATATTGCAGCATCTGCCAACCCCTCTATTAACCAGTGTTTCCCCAGCTGTCACACAAGCCAGCATGTTTAGTATTAGAAGTACATGATAAACAAGGCAGGGCATATCGCAACGATAGTTCCTTGACAGTTCAGGACACAGCTATTCCTGGTTTAGCACTTAAAGTGGACCAACACCCAGGATTTTGACTATCCTGGGTTTTGGTCACCCGCTGTGTGAAACCCCCCAGAAAGCCCCAAAAACTCACCTCACCACACTCCCACTTGACTGCGCCGTCCAATCCCCGACGGACAAGCGGGTGACAGCGACGGACAAGACAGCGCGTCCGCCGCCGCCTCCCGCACGTCACTCTTACAGGGCACGGAATCTTATAGATTCCCGGGCCGATCACCCCTGGGTGTTGGTCCACTTTAAGGCAGGTTTGAACACAGCTCAGGCCATGTTTCTCAAATGCCTAAAGTCACCTGTGTCTCGAAATTGCACCCCCCAAAACCCCAAAATATTTGAATTAAATGTCCTGACTTTTTCTGGAAAAAGTTAGACAATCTGTTGATTTCAAGATTGGGGCTTACCAGTTACACATAAGTAACTGCCATACACAATACTGGTGGCAGATCCGCTTAATGTGGACCAACATTCAAAAATGACTTAACCGGACAGACAACAAACAGTGCTCATTTGCATCCCTCCCTAGGGCAATTCGGATTGCTGCACATAAAAATTCATTTACCTTTTTCTAACTCCTGCTGTGGTAAATTTTAAAAACAAAATAGGGGCTCATGGATCTGCAGGCCGTCTGCAAACAGGAAGTGGATGCAGGAGCAAATGTAAGTGCTGACAATGATTCAGTAGCATGTATGCAGATGGGGTAAGTGAGTTTTGGGGAGTTTGGAACCTTTCGTTCCATTTTATCTAAAGAGGCTGGGCAAAAAAGTTCACATGCTATAAACAAGGCTGTGTGACCGCTGATGGTGCGATGAAGCTTTATATTGCATCATTTTTAGTGCAAACCAAAAATACACAGACATGGATGGAGGTTGGCATGTGTAGCTTGAAGATGCAGTTAGCATAAAGCTGTTCTGAGGATATACACAGAGCTTTGCCATCCATCTGCAGAAAATGTAGCTTCAGCACAAAATGAATTATTTTATAGTCATCATTGTCCTCTCACCAACATTCCTGTTACTTGACAGCTTTCAATGCTTTTATCATGCTCAATACGTTTATGTTTACTGTAGTTGTTGCCATATTACTGTAGTTGTTGCCATATTACATTTTCCAAACATACAGGTAAGATTTAGATTGGTCATAGATTAAACTATCTTTCTGTGATACCACAACTAGGTATCAACAAAAATACCATTTTGTGAATACTCACCTGTAAAATGGGTATTATAAGTATGTCACACACCCCACTTCAGATATTAAATCATTAGTCATGGGTTATACTCACCGCTAGGTGGCACCCTTGCAGAGAAGTCCAGAAAACAACAAGCCCCTCCCGGTCTATACATACCTGGTACCTCCTAACAATTCCCCAGTATTCTAACAGCAGTAAAGACAAGGTACCAGGAAATAAAAAACTTCACCATATAAAGAACCAGGATACCAAAAAGGGCGGGTGAAGTGGGGTGTGTGACATACTTATAATACCCATTTTACAGGTGAGTATTCACAAAATGGTATTATTCTAAGTATATCACACACCCCACTTCAGATATTAAATCATTAGTCATGGGACATCCAACAGCAGTGTCCAAAAAGGGCGGGTATCCAACCAGGCAATAATGCAGAAACTCAAACCACTGCAGCCTGCAGAACCTTGCGGCCAAAAACAGCATCCGCCGAGGCCCGCACATCAACCTTATAAAACTTAGAAAAAGTGTGAACCGAAGACCAAGTAGCAGCCTTACAAACTTGTTCAACAGAAGCCTGGTGCTGAAAAGCCCAGGACGCACCAACCGCACGAGTAGAATGAGCAGTAACACGAAAAGGGGGATCCTTCCCCTTGGCAGAGTAGGCCCCAACAATCGCCTGACGAATCCATTTGCTAATGGAAGACTTAGCCGGGGCCAAGCCCTTCCTAGGCCCACAGGGCACAACGAAAAAGGCAGTCTTACGAAAAGAAGACGTAGTACGTAGATAGTACTTGACACAACGTACCACATCCAAGCAGTGCAATGCACTCTCCTTGACATTCCTAGGCTTAGGACACAAAGAAGGAAGAACAATGTCCTGATGAAGATGAAAAGCAGAGACCACTTTAGGGAGAAAGTCTGACTTGAAGCGAAAAACCACTTTGTCCTGATGTTACTCAAAATAAGGAGCCTGAATCGACAAAGCTGCCAACTCCGAAACACGCCGAACCGAAGTGATGGCCACCAGAAAGGCAACCTTCTGAGTCAGAGTGGACAGAGCAATATCCTGCAAAGGCTCAAAAGGAGGAGCCTGAAGAGCAGAAAGAACCAAATTCAAATCCCAAACAGGGAGCAACGGCTTCCTAGGAGGCCGCAGATGCGAAACCCCCTGGAAAAAAGTCTTGACCAAAGGATGGCTTGCAAAAGACCTCTGAAAAAAAAAAAAATAGACAAAGCAGAAACCTGCCCCTTCAAAGTACTCAGCTGAAGACCAGAGTCCAGCCCTGATTGAAGAAATTCCAAAATCCTAGAAATAGAAAAGACCCGGCAAGGCAAAGATCTAGCCTCACACCAATCAATATAAGATCTCCAAGACCTATAATAGATGGAAGAGGATCTCTTCCTGGCACTAATAAGAGTCCGAATGACCGAATCCGAAAGACCCTCCTCCTTTAAGATGGAGGTCTCAGCAGCCAAGCCGTCAAAGCCAGCGTTGGTAAACTGGGGTAACACAGTTGGCCCTGAGTGAGAAGATCCGGCTGAAGAGGCAGATAGAACTGATCCACTGCCAGACGAACGATGTCTGCGAACCACACCCGCCTTGGCCATCTTGGAGCCACGAGAATGGCGGGAACTCCTTCCAGAACCAATTTTTGCAGCACCCTGCCTAGCATGGGAATCGGGGGAAACAGATAAAGAAACCCCAGGTCCCTCCAGCTCAGGGCCATGGCATCCGCCGCCGCCAGAGGATCCTGAGACAGCGACACGAATGTCGGAAGCTTGTGATTGTGACGAGAGGCAAACAGATCCACCTCCGGCGTCCCCCACCGGAGACAAAGCGACCGAAACACCTGGGGATGGAGAGACCATTCCCCCCGGCGAGACGAACACCGGCTCAGAAAGCCCGCCTCCGTGTTTTCCACTCCTGGAATGTACACTGCCGAGATGCAAGGGACATGAGTCTCTGCCCAAACTAGAATCAGAGACACCTCCCTGTGGGCACCCAGACTGCGAGTCCCTCCTTGGTGATTGATGTAAGCAACCGCCGTCCGATTGTCCGACCGAACCTGAACCGGCAGGCCCTGTAAATGCTGCGTCAAGTGAGACAGACCCAACCTGATGGCTCTCAACTCCAGAACATTGATGGGCAAGTGGGCTTCCTGAGGGCCCCACCGCCCCCGGAACCGAAGATCCTTCCAGAAACCTCCCCATCCTGACAAACTGGCGTCCGTGGTGACAGTTTCCCAAAGCGGGGTCAGAAAAGACCTGCCCTTCAGAAGATTGTCCGAGACCATCCACCACAGAAGAGACTGCCGAACCCGAGGGGACATCCGGAAGGACCGATCCAACGACCGCGGACGCCGGTCCCAAGACGCCAAAAGATGAAGCTGAAGCGTCCTCGTGTGAAACTGCGCGAAGGGCACTGCCTCGAAAGAGGCTACCATCAACCCCACCAGTCTCATCCCTAGCCGGATGGACGGGCGGGGATTGAAAAGAAGAAGCTGAGCCAATTCCTGAATCAAAAGAACCTGGCCTGAGGGAGAAAAACTCTGTGCTGGCAAGAGTCCAAGGACATCCCCAGAAAGGTCACCACCCTGGCCAGAACCAAAGAGGACTTGGGGTAGTTGATCACCCAGCCGAACCTCTCCAGAGTGGACACCACCGTGCTGGTGTCCCCTTCCGCTTGACTGAAGGAAGGCGCCATGATGAGAAGATCATCCAGGTAAGGCACAATGCGAATCCCCTGAGCTCTGAGCAGGGCCATCACTCCCGCCAACACCTTGGTGAACACTCTCGGAGCAGAAGTGAGGCCGAATGGAAGAGCCACAAACTGAAAATGCCGATCCCCCACCACAAAGCGAAGAAACCTTTGATGAGCAAGAAAGATCGGAATGTGAAGGTATGCATCCTTGATGTCTATGGACGTCATAAAGTCCCCCTGCCGAAGCGAACCGATCGCAGACCGCAGGGTTTCCATGCGAAACTTCCGGGGACGGATAAACCGGTTGAGAAACTTCAAATCCAGGATGGGACGGAACGACCCATCCTTTTTGGGTACAGTGAAGAGATTGGAATAATACCCGCGCCCCACCTCCGAAGGAGGGACCGGGCAGATGACTGCCAATTCCAGAAGATTCCTTACCGCCGCCAGGAGCCCCTGCGCGGCCAAAGGATCTGAAGGGACACGAGACCTGAAAAACCTTGGAGGAGGGCGGGACTCGAACTCCAGCTTGTAACCGGCCGACACCACCTCCCGGATCCACTTGTCCGAGACCTCCTGGTCCCATACCCAGGAGAAGAGTCGCAACCGCCCCCCCCACCCGTACGGGTGAGGGCGCCCCCTCATTGCTGAGCGGGCTTGGCAGCTGGCTTGGGCTTGGCGCCCCAGACGTGAAAGGGGCGGCCACGGCCTCTACCCCTATTCCAACTGGCGCCCCTGGAGGCCGGGAAACCCGTCCCCCTGCCGGCTCTGGCTCCCCGAAAAGACGGATTGAAGGATGCCGCCCCCCGAAAGGAACGACGAAATTTCTTGCGCTGAGGTAACTTGCCTCCCTTGGCAACCGAATCCAGCTTTTCACCGAAAAGCCTCAGACCCAGAAAGGGAAGAGCCGTGAGCGATCTTTTAGAATTAAAATCAGCCGTCCACTGCCTCAACAGCACTGAACGACGAATAGCCACCAACAGAGCAGTAGCCCTGCCACACATCAACATGGCATCATCCTGGGCGGCCAGAATAAAAGACAAGAAGGATTCACAACGCTTAAGAGCCAGAAACTCATCACAAGTAGGATTAAGGTCCACACATAAATCCCTGACAATAGACCTCACCGCCAACACCAAAAGTGCCAAAGCACAAACAGGCCTCAAAACCGAACCCGCACAGACAAACCCATGACGGGCCAGCTGATCAATCCGGCTATCCTCGCCGTCCTTAATAGAAGTCGTGTCAGGAGAATGTACAACCGCCGTATTAGACAGTCCCAAGACCGGAGCATCAACCTCGGGAGGGACAGACAAACGCTTCATCAATCCCGCCAGAAAAGGATACTTTTTATCCCAACTAAGCGGTACCCCAACGAGACGCGTAGGCTGCTCCCATTGCTTAAGGACAACATCCTCAAAATGCTGTTGACTGGGAAACTCCAAACGCAGCTTGGACACCCCAAAAAGCTGACCCTTAGGCCGAGGAGCAGCTTCCGGAGGATCCAAATCCAAAACCTCAAACATTTGGGCCAGAATGGAAGGCGTATCAGGGAGGGGCCCCTCCGCCTGGTCACCCTCAGCGCCCAGCAACTGCTGACCCTCAGAATCCTCTAACTCCTCAACAAGCTCCCCCTCTTCAAGGGGACAATCTGACCAATCCAGGTCCCCAATAACTTCCTCATCTGAGTCCGGCGGGGGCGGAGACAGGTGTTTCCGCTTAGCCGTAGCCTTTTGAGCGACCACAGCGGAAAACATTTTCTCGAGGCTGGCCAACCGGGCGCACACCTCAGATTGCGAATCACCCCCAACGACAACGTCACACGGGGTCCAGAAAAGGCGAGGAGGGGAGGGAGAAGGCGCGGCCGAAGAAGTCCCGGGCACCGAGGTGCCGGACTGGCGCTCAATGTTCCGCTGCGCACATGGAATACAATTAATGACATCATCCCCTGGGAGCGGGGTCCCACACCCCCCGCACAGCCTGGACTGGCCCGTAGGACCATTTCCGGTATCTTTGGTAGCCTCCATATGGTGAATTTATGGTATTCGCAGACCCCAGGGAATTACGCAGTAAGCGACCCGGGATGCCCCTCTCGGATTTCAATAGAAATATATCTATATATATAAATATTTGAATAGCCCCGACCAGGGAAATTAGCAAAAGGGACTATAAAGCCAATCAATAGCCAGGTATATAAGACCGGGAGAGCCCTGTATGATGGAATCCCGGGATCTGGAAAACAAAGGCAACAGTCAATCCAGGCACACAGAGAAACACAAAACACTGAGGAACAAAGGCGGGTCAGGCTAAACACAAAGAGACTACAGGGCCAAGATAATATAAAAAGGATATAAGCACAAGGAAGACACTTCCAGCCAGCATGCCCAAGGCCCGGCTGAAGCACCCTGCCATCACCCCCAGCAGGGGGGGACACAGACCATGTAGCAGCCAGAACCAAAGACAGGCGGCCGTTAGTGCTCATGAAAGACAGCTGCCCCCTTAACTGAAACGCTCTTTCTAAACTAGCGTTCAGGCAGCATAATAAAAAGACCCTGAATGACACAAAACCGCAGCCTACCTGCGTCCCCGTAGCGAAATAGCGCCAGCCGGGAATGATCGAGAGACGGAGATGAGGGGCGGGCCCGTCAGAAGCGCGGGACCGCTATAGCCCCGCCCCTCCCTAACCCGCCAGACACGGCGCGGGCCGCGCCTGACGCAGCCCGCCCACTAAGATGCCGTGCGAGCAGCGGGCGCCACAAGCAATGGCGCTCGCAGAGGCCGTCGGGTGGACCGGCGGCAGCGCGCCGCCAGGCCCCGCCCACCGTGACCAAGAAACCTGAGGTAAATGGGACAAAAGACGGGCGCCCTAACATGGCGCCCGCCCACAACACCGGGTGGCGGGCCGGCGGAACCCCCGCCCGACCCGTCCCCACAAGTTAAACACACAGGGGCTCAGGAAGCCCCCAAGCACAAAATAAAAGGCAGATGCAGACGGGCCCGTGCCGCACAGGCCACCCGTCCCTGCCTCAAACACACACACACACTGTAACATCCACACATGCCTAAAGAATGGTAAAAGTCAGATGAAAAACCTAAGGGGAAGTATCAGAACTGGGGCATCCCACGTCCGGATCACCAAACCGGATCACCGCTATGCCCCATAATATGGGGTCGAGCGGAGGAGCTAATCTCCTAAGCACCTAAGGTGCCATCTACCCTTGCCCGGCCTACAGCCTAAGCTGGGAGGCTACCATTAACCAGGGGATAAAACAAAAAAGAGCCGGGCAGAAATAGACCGTAGGGGGGGGGCCGGGGTGATACCCCAGCTACCTGCAAGCAGGAGACTTCTTTCTTCTGTCTTGTCGCCACCTTGCAGAGAAGAACACTGGGGAATTGTTAGGAGGTACCAGGTATGTATAGACCGGGAGGGGCTTGTTGTTTTCTGGACTTCTCTGCAAGGGTGCCACCTAGCGGTGAGTATAACCCATGACTAATGATTTAATATCTGAAGTGGGGTGTGTGACATACTTAGAATAAAATACTTCCTGTCAGTATCATACATTGGGGGTCATGTGAATTATTTGGTAAAGCAAGTTTAACTCTAGGTGCACATTTGGCTGACCTTTTTAACTTTAACACACAAACAATTGCAATAAAAAGGTGTGCGCTAATTTTAAGTCTTATTTTTATTTTATTTGAGGCACAGCACCAGGCAGCTGACTATAATTGTGTTGTTTAGGGGGGAACAATCAGTTAAAGAGTCCATTTAAACTTGTACATGATGCAGGTTCTTCCGTCTTCCTAAGCCTTCTGTCATATTATGTGTGTGTGTCCATTAATGGTAAAAAAAAAAAAAAATAGTTTTAAAAACCCAAAAGTAACACCTACCAATAAGTCTGGGCTCGGATGTGAAGTCTCGTAGAGGCACGGGAATTTTCTTTACAATGTATTCACAGACTACTTCAATGTTGTATTTCAACTGAGCAGATATTGGAATGATAGGGGCACCTTCTGCAACTGTACCTATTAAAGCATCAAGACAAAGATTCATTATCCAAATGCAGTCACAAATACACAACTATGGTAGAGCATGTACAGCAAGGCCTTGCAATAAATATCCTGTTTAGAGATGAACACAAAGGGAGACAAGTACGCCCATAAGTAGAAAGTATGTTTTGGTCCACTTTAAAAGTACAGTATATGGATACTGGTAAATTGTGAAAGTACAGTGCTCAGCTTTTGTTGTGGAGTCTATTTACCAGTCAGAGCCACAGAGTATGAATCTTAAGCGACTCAGGGACTGTTACTGCTGAAATTGGGTGACAAATGAGTCACTCATATTCACTTGCACTTTATTAATTGCCCAAACTGAGCTTAATAGGGAAGAGTATTGTTTGTCAGTGGACATTGGACTGGCCCTTTTAATTTAAAAGTGGACCAAAACCTAGCTTGATCGGCCTGGGAATTTTATTGATTCCTTCCCCCCGGAGCACCCAAATTGAGATGCCCCACTGTGTGAAGCCCCCCAGGTTGCCCTGTTCACTTACCTTACATCCCGGTCCAATGGCACATGCGTGGGCAACGGCCACATCCCAGCTCTCCCGGGGGATGCAGCCGGCAGAACGTGCCAATTGGACGAGCAGCCGCGCATGCGCCGTAGGACTGGGAAGAAGTGAGTTTCTTCGGGCGATCTGGGGGGTTTCATACAGCGGGGCACCCCGATGGAAAGGACCAAAACCCAGGAATCAAAATCCTGGGTTTTTGGTCCACTTTAAAAGAAGTGAATGTCAGCATAAGCACCTCTACCCCAGCATTGTACAATTACTGTGTGAGCCCCCCCCCCTCCACCCCATGTAAAACTGTAAAAAAAAAAAAAAGTCACTATAAATTCTTATCAAAACAATGAAAATATCCACACTGTGCATTATAGGAGCCACTTTTGTGCTCTTGATACTTTATGACCAGATCTAGCACTTTTACCTTGTACAAATGCAAGGATTTGCTCATATTGTTCCTTTGCTTGACTTTCTTTCACCAAATCAATCTTATTTTGTAAAATTAGGATGTGCTTTAGTTTCATGATTTCAATGGCTGCCAAATGTTCAGAGGTCTGGGGCTGTGGGCAGGATTCATTACCCGCTGGAAAATGAAATAATAAGATATCAAAACACATGACTTTATTCAGAGACAAATCATACTGTTTTTGTAGAACCGCTGCCTAGCAAGATATTACTAAAATGGCAACACACTCACCTATTAACAACAGTGCGGCATCCATAACAGCAGCGCCGTTCAACATGGTGGCCATCAAAATGTCGTGGCCTGGGCAATCCACAAAAGAGACATGTCTGCCAAACAAATGCAGAGACTGTTACATGCTTCAAAGTAGACATGTGAACTGCTTAAATGCATTATTAGAAAAGAAGAAAAAAATTAAACCGTTCTTCCTAAACTGGAAATATCGGAAATAATCTGGACATAAATAATCATTAAATAAATTAATATTTTAAACAACCTGGTATATGACAAATCAGCTTGGGTAGAGATCCAATTAAGATTTGCAGTGCTAAGAATGCTTGTCCTGGCTTACTACCAACCCAGCTGTAACAAACCGGTTTGGTGGCAGATTCTAAAGCAGGTGAAATCTTTTAATGTAAGGATGGTTAAAGAGGATTTTCATTATCCTGGTGACTGGTCCTTGTCAATGGGGCATCCTGATTCGGGATGCCCCAATGTGTGAAACCCCCAGATTGGCCACACACCTTTCCACTGTCCCCGTGGCTCTTGCCCCCAAACAGCACTTTATGCCGTGCATACTACTAATGTATACAATTTTCCCCGGTTGCAGCAACCACCTAGTTAGCCACCAAAGTTCAGCACCCTCTCCACCACAATTAATCAAATTCCATATATCTCAAATCTTATGAATTCATCTTTATTAAATACCTATTTAAAATGTACATACAAACATATAGTAAAAATACCATTTTGCGAATACTCACCTGTAAAATGGGTATTATAAGTATGTCACACACCCCGCTTCAAGACATTCATAACGTGTGGGTAATACTGACCTGTAGATGGCGATACTGCAGAGATGTAAGGAAAAAAGAGAGCCCCTCCCGGTCCATAAATACCTGGGACCTCCCACTCATTACCCAGTATAAAGATAGCAGAAAGGAAAGGGACCAGGAAGAGCAAAACATAAGTCATAACAATGCAAAGTTCACAATATAAAGGATCCAGAATACAAAAGGTCAGGGTGAAGCGGGGTGTGTGACATACTTATAATACCCATTTTACAGGTGAGTATTCACAAAATGGTATTATTCTAAGTATGTCACACACCCCGCTTCAAGACATTCATAACGTGTGGGACATCCAACAGCAGTGTCCATAAAGGGCGGGGATCCAAAACAAGGCAATAAAGCACAAATTAAACCACTGCAGCCTGCAGAACTTTGCGGCCAAAAACAGCATCCGCTGAGGCCCGAACATCAACCTTGTAAAACTTGGAAAAAGTGTGAACAGAAGACCAAGTAGCAGCCTTACAAACTTGCTCAACAGAGGCCTTGTGCTGGAAAGCCCAGGACGCCCCAACCGCACGAGTAGAATGAGCAGTAACACGAAAAGGGGGAACCTTCCCCTTGGAAGAATAGGCCCCAACAACTGCCCGACGAATCCATTTACTAATGGAAGACTTGGCAGGCACCAAACCTTTCCTGAGCCCAGAGGGCACCATAAAAAAGGCATCCGTCTTACGAAAGGAAGACGTTACCTCCAAATAGTACTTCACAATGCGAACCCCATCCAAAGAATGCAGGGCCCTCTCCTTGTCATTGCTGGGATTAGGACACAGGGAGGGCAGAACAATGTCTTGATTTAGGTGAAAGACAGAAACCACCTTAGGAAGGAAATCCGGCTTGAAACGAAAAACCACCTTGTCCTGATGCCTCTCAAAGTACCGGGCTTGAATGGACAAAGCCGCCAACTCAGAGACACGCCGAACCGAAGTGATGGCTACCAAAAAAGCCACCTTTTGCGTAAGCGAAGACAAGGCAATATCATGCAAAGGCTCAAAAGGAGGACCCTGAAGAGCAGAAAGAACCAAATTCAAATCCCAACTGGGAGCAAAGGCTTCCTAGGAGGCTGCACATGCGTAACCCCCTGGAAAAAGGTCTTAACCAAAGGATAAAGAGCAAAAGACCTTTGAAAGAACACCGCCAGGGCAGAAACCTGCCCCTTCAGAGTACTAAGCTGGAGCCCCAGGTCCAGACCATGTTGAAGAAACTCCAGAATTCTGGAAATAGAAAAGTCCCTACAAGGCAACGCCCTGACCTCACACCAATCAATATAAGACCTCCAAGTCCTATAGTAGACGGTAGAGGAAGACCGCTTCCTAGCGCTAATAAAGAGTCTGAATCACAGCATCGGAAAGACCTTCCTCCTTCAAGATGGAGGTTTCAGCAGCCACGCCGTCAAAGCCAGCGTTGGTAAATTGGGATAACGTAGTTGACCCTGGGTGAGCAGATCCGGCAGCAGGGGCAGAACGAACTGATCCTCTGCCAACCTTACCACGTCTGCGAACCAAACCTGTCTTGGCCACCTTGGAGCCACCAGAATTGCTGACGCACCCTCCAGGGCCAGCTTGCACACCACTCTGGCCACCATGGGAAACGGAGGGAACAGACACAGAAACCCTAGATCCCTCCAGTTCAGAGACATGGCATCCACTGCCAGAGCCAGTGGATCCCTCGAGAGAGACACAAATGCCGGAAGTTTGTGATTGTGACGAGAGGCAAAGAGGTCCACCACCGGAGACCCCCACCTGAGACAAATCAAGCGAAACACCTTGGGGCTGAGAGACCATTCCCCCCGGCGAGATGAGAACCTGCTCAGAGAGTCCGCCTCCGTGTTCTCCACTCCCGGAATGTAAACTGCCGAAATGCACGGGACATGGCTCTCCGCCCAGTCCAGAATCAAAGACACTTCCCTGAGGGGACTCCTGCTGCGAGTCCTTCCCTGGTGATTGATGTAGGCGACCGCCGTCCGATCGAACCTGAACCGGCAAGCCCTGCAACTGATGAGTCAAGCGAAACAGAACCATCCTGATGGCTCTCAATTCCAGAACATTGATGGGCTCGTGAGCCTCCTGAGGCCCCCACAGACCCTGAAACTGACGATCCTTCCAGAAACCCCCCCATCCTGATAGGCTGACATCCGTGGTGACCGTCTCCCAACAAGGAGCCAGAAAGGATCTGCCCCTCAACAGATTGATTGGATCCAGCCACCACTGAAGGGAACGCCGAACCCGGGGGGTCATCAGGAAGGACTGATCCAACGACAGTGGAGGCCCGTCCCAGGCCGCCAACAGATGGAGCTGGAGCGTCCTCGTGTGAAACTGAGCAAAGGGAACCGCCTCGAAGGAGGCCACCATCAATCCCACCAGCCTCATCCCCAGCCTGATGGCCAGACGAGGGATGGACAGGAGAAGCCGAACCAACTCCTGAATCAAGAGAACCTTGGACTGAGGAAGAAACACCCTGGCCTGGGAAGTATCCAGAGACATTCCCAGAAAAGACACTACCCTGGACGGAGAAAGGGAGGACTTGGGGTAGTTGATCACCCAACCGAATCTCTCCAGAGTGGACACCACCATCCTGGCTGAAGGAAGACGCCATAATGAGAAGATCGTCCAGATATGGCACAATGCGGATACCCTGGGCTCTGAGGAGAGCCATCACCCCAGCCAGCACCTTGGTGAAAACCCTTGGAGCCGAGGTAAGACCGAAAGGAAGTGCCACAAACTGAAAATGCCGATCCTCCACCACGAACCTGAGAAATCTCTGGTGCGCTGGAAAAATCGGAACATGCAGGTAAGCGTCCTTGATGTCTATGGACGTCATAAAGTCCCCCTGACGAAGAGAGTAGATGGCTGAACGCAGCGTTTCCATGCGGAATTTCCGCGGACGGACGAACCTGTTGAGGATCTTCAGATCCAGGATGGGTCGAACCGAGCCGTCCTTCTTGGGCACCGTGAACAGATTGGAATAAAAGCCCCGGCCCCGGTCTGAGGGGGGCACTGGGCAAATGACAGCCATATCCAGAAGACTTTGTACCACCCGGAGCCCCTGCGCGGCCAGAGGGTCCGAAGGCACCCGAGACCTGAAGAATCTGGGAGGGGGCCGGAACTCGAACTCCAGCTTGTAGCCGGAAGACACCACTTCCCGGATCCATCTGTCCGAGACCTCCCGGTCCCAGACCTGGGAGAAGTGTTGCAGCCGTCCCCCCACCCACATGGGTAACCAAAAAAAGTTAACCCTCTGCACACTCATACTAAAAACTGAAAAACCTAGCTAACACTTGTTAAGAACATGGACTGTTAGTTAACATAGATTGCAATGAATGTAAAAGCGAGGTAGCCACGTCAAGGCCGTCCAATTGTTACCCCGTCCCTAACATTACTAAGTTTAAAAGTTTGTGCTAACATTGCTACTTCTTTACTTGTGTGTGCACTGGCAATGCACAACATGAATCAGCCTGTCTAAAGACAGTGCAATAACTTAACTTGCTTGCACACACACACACAATGAAAAAATACTTTACTTGCCTGCACAGTGCTACAGTTCAAAAAGAGGGTTTAGGTAGAGGCCAATTGGACTCCCTGTTACATTGGGAGAGCTACAATCCAGCAGATCTGGCCACTGACCTGCAAATGCAACAGCAAAAAGGAAGGTAGGATGTGCTCATCCAGTCAATATATAGCAGTCAAGAGGTGCTAGAGGGGTGTGACCACACACACTAAGCAACCAAAAAAAGTTAACCCTCTGCACACTCATACTAAAAACTGAAAAACCTAGCTAACACTTGTTAAGAACATGGACTGTTAGTTAACATAGATTGCAATGAATGTAAAAGCGAGGTAGCCACGTCAAGGCCGTCCAATTGTTACCCCGTCCCTAACATTACTAAGTTTAAAAGTTTGTGCTAACATTGCTACTTCTTTACTTGTGTGTGCACTGGCAATGCACAACATGAATCAGCCTGTCTAAAGACAGTGCAATAACTTAACTGCTGGATTGTAGCTCTCCCAATGTAACAGGGAGTCCAATTGGCCTCTACCTAAACCCTCTTTTTGAACTGTAGCACTGTGCAGGCAAGTAAAGTATTTTTTCATTGTGTGTGTGTGTGCAAGCAAGTTAAGTTATTGCACTGTCTTTAGACAGGCTGATTCATGTTGTGCATTGCCAGTGCACACACAAGTAAAGAAGTAGCAATGTTAGCACAAACTTTTAAACTTAGTAATGTTAGGGACGGGGTAACAATTGGACGGCCTTGACGTGGCTACCTCGCTTTTACATTCATTGCAATCTATGTTAACTAACAGTCCATGTTCTTAACAAGTGTTAGCTAGGTTTTTCAGTTTTTAGTATGAGTGTGCAGAGGGTTAACTTTTTTTGGTTGCTTAGTGTGTGTGGTCACACCCCTCTAGCACCTCTTGACTGCTATATATTGACTGGATGAGCACATCCTACCTTCCTTTTTGTTGTTCCCACCCACATGGGTGAGAGCGCCCCCTCATTGCTGAGCTGGCTTGGCCGCGGGTTTGGGCTTAGAGCCCCAACTGTATCCTGGACGGGCACGTCCCCTGCCCCTATTCCAGGAATCTCCTCTGGATGAGAGGAAAGCAAATCCTCTGCCAGCTCTGGCCCCACGAAAGGAAGGAGCAAAGGAAACCCCCCCGAAAGGGACGGCGTTGCTTCCTGCGTTGAGGTAACTTACCGCCTTTGGCGACGGAATCCAATTTCTCTCCAAAGAGCCGCAATCCCACAAAAGGAAGAGCCGTCAGCGACTTTTTGGACACAAAATCAGCCGCCCACTGGCGCAACCAAACCGAACGCTGAATAGCCACCAGCAGGGCCGACGTTCTGCCACACATCATCAGAGTGTCATCCAAGGCGGCTAGTACAAATGACAAAAACAATTCACATCGTTTAAGACCAAGGAACTCGTCACTATCCGGATCTAGCCCGGAAGAAGTCAACAGGTCCCTGACCACCGACCTGGTAGCCACCACCAACAGCGCCGAAGCACAAACAGGCCGCATGGCTGACCCAACACTGGCAAAACCATGACTAGCCATCTGGTCAATGCGTTTATCCTCACCATCTTTAAGAGTGGAACAATCAGGAGAATTTAAAACAGCGGTGTTGGACAACCCCAGAATCGGTGCATCCACCTCAGGAGGAGAAGCCCAACGCTTAACCGTATCCAAAGGGAAAGGATATTTTTTATCCCAACCCTGAGGAACACCTGGGAGCCGAGCGGGTCTCTCCCATTCCTTAGTAATAATTCCATCAAAATGCTTTTGATTAGGAAATTCCAAGCACGGCCTGGATTCATTGAAAAACTCCCCCTTTTGCTGTGGAGCCGCCTCAGGAGGAGAAATAGCCAGAACCTCAAACATCTGAGCCAGAACGTTAGGAGTATCCGAGGAACTCCCCAAGCCCGCTCGGTATCAGCGCCAACAAACTGCTGATCGTCCGAATTATCCGATTCCTCATATAACTCCCCTTCCTCAAGTGGGGAGTAATCGGACCAATCCAGAGCATCAAAATCATCAAAGTCAACCGCCGGCATGGTCGGTGACAAGTGCTTTCTCTTAGCCGGGGCCTTTCTGGCAACCGCGCTAGAAAATAATTTTTCAAGATTGGCCAATCTGGCGCACACATCAGATTGCGACTCCCCACCCATGACAACGTCACACGGGGCACGGATCAAGCGGGGAGGTGTAGGGGAAGAGACCGGCGGTGCTGAACCAGACGCCTGGGGTCTGGACTGCCGCGTAATAGTCTGCTGCGCACATGGTATACACAGATATACATCATCCCCTGTAAGGGATACCCCATACACTTCCGGGATTGCCCCGAGGGGAGCCCAAGCCCAGTATCCGGGGATGCCTCCATACGGTGAACTTATAGGTAGTCGGAATGACCAAGGGAATTACGCATATAAGCAACCCAGGATGCCCCTTTAATGTCCCAAGTGGGAGGATTTGTAATAAGCCAATTTAAAGAACCCAGGGACCCCAGGACCGGGAGAAAACTCCTTAAAAACCACTGTAGATCCGCCTTAAAGACACAAAAAAACACTAATGAGTATAACAGGCGCATAGGGCACAAAATAAATGGAATAAAAAGGGGGCCCACAGGGCCACTCACTGTGCCGTCCTGCAGCGGGGGTAATGGCATCCTCACGCCACCATGAGGGGAGAAGGCAGACCGAGAGGAGAAGGGGGCGTGGCCAGCAAGGATCGCGCGAAGTGCCTTGCTCCGCCCCCTTCCATGAATCATAGAAGCGGAGACCGAGCTCCGCAGCGGCGCCTGTCACACGGGGGCGGGCCGCGGCGTCGCGCCGAAAGCCCGGCCCCGCCCCCTACTGTAAGCGCGTGAGGGGAGAAGCTCCCCTCCGACATGCCACCCCAGAGGCCGGCGCCGGTCAAGCGAAGGAAAAAGGGGGGGCGGGCCGCGGCTTCGCTCCGAACGCCCGGCCCCGCTCCCAGCACCGTGCTCCGCCTGTCACACGGGGGCGGGCCGCGACGTCGCGCCGAAAGCCCGGCCCCGCCCCCTACTGTAAGCGCGTGAGGGGAGAAGCTCCCCACCGCCATTTACCTCAGAGACCGGCGCCGCGGCGGCGCCGGAAAGCACACAAATAATTAAAGTGACAAACACAAACATAAAATAAAAAACCTAACACTAAAGAAGGGACCCCCCCCCTCCCCCGCTAGGGAGAAGGGCATCCGTAGAGGGAGACCACCCAGGGTGTAAGGCCGAGGGACAGGGCATCCCAAACCGGGGTCACCAACCCGGTTAACCGCCTACCCTCTATTATAGGGTCTCACGGTGGAGCATTAGCTCCTAAGCACCTAAGGTGCCATTCTACCCTCGCCCGGACCAGCAGTCTAGGCTGGGAGGCATGGGGCTCAAAAAAGGGATCCGGGCGGAAAATAGAGGGCCGGGAGTCATCCCGGCTACCTGAAATCCCCCTGTGCAAGGAGGAGACATCTTCTGACTTGCTCGCCGTCTGCAGAGATGAAGACTGGGTAATGAGTGGGAGGTCCCAGGTATTTATGGACCGGGAGGGGCTCTCTTTTTTCCTTACATCTCTGCAGTATCGCCATCTACAGGTCAGTATTACCCACACGTTATCAATTTCTTGAAGCGGAGTGTGTGACATACTTAGAATAAATATCCAAGGCAATTCATTATGAAGGGCATCCCACACTGACTCATAACCCCATCATATTTCTCTTTAATAAAGCGTGTTAAAAAACGAATTCAATATAAAACACCAGAAATATATATGAGTTTTCCTCAATTAATCAACTATAAAGTGCCAAATTCAATTATAAAGTGCAAACAATGCATGCATATATATCCTGTGCAATCTCTATGCTTTTTTTTTTTTAATAGAAAAAGCATGGCAAGAGGTGTAAATTGCAGAGTGGTCACAGTCAAAATGTATACAAAAAAAACACCTAGTAATATTAGGTCCCCGGGATGTCTCCCATATAGAAGAGCCAAGGAATGGGTCCCCACGAGTTCCGTAGTCCGACCCCCGATTACTTTTTCAAGGTTTACTACTAATGTATGGAAAAAGAGGTTGTTTTGGACTGAGCATCAGCTGCATCCCCCATTTTCCTTTGGATTGTGTGCACTCCTGCTTTCAGATTAGCTGGGAGCATGTCTCAGCTGTAGGGATGCGGGGGAGGTGGCTGCGGCCTGCAATCACGGTCAGGGACCGTCAGGTAAGTGATTACTGGCCACTGCAGGGGTTCACACAGTGGGGCATCCCAAAACAGGATGGTGCAGGGATGCTTAGTCGGCCAGGCCTGTGATAGGAGATAAGCGATAGGAATCTGGTGGCGGCAGGGATCAAGCTGGTGACCCAGAATATTAATGATATATCTGCATATTATAAGAATTCTATTCTAAAGTGAACCTGTGGCACTTAGCTGCTCTGCCAACTTCATACAGCCAATGGCAGGTGTTAACACTACTGGAAGGTGAAAAGATGTACTGAAGGCCTGGGTCCCACCCCAATTGCCGTTTTCACCCCTCCTTTCCACACACAACTGTCCTTTTAGCTAAAAAGTAACCAAATCATCGCCTTACCTGACCAATTTAAAATTTCCCTTTGTGTTTGGCAAATCTGTTGGAAACTCATCAGGGGTGCTGCTTCCACAGGAGCGGTAGCACTCAGGCCTAGGACAGCTGGGGTCATCGAGTTTGTAAATCTGAAATGTCAGAACAAATTAGACACAAAAACAAGACCACAACAAAAGAGCCGAGTGCTGCAATACTGACCATACATTGTCAAATACTACCGATTCTATATGGGGCAGCAGAAAGTACTTACCATATTTGCCGGCATATAAGACGACCCCCCAACATTTCCACTCAAAATATAGTTTGTTATATACTCACCGTCACTCACAGACTACTCCCTCTTCCGCACACCAAATAAAACGTAAAAGAACATCAGATTTTATTTCAACATGTTAATTCTCTTCCCTAGAGTCCCTAGGTGGATTCTTACAGTCATACTTTCATACAGGCATGGGGGCATCCCTCAATACAGGCATGGGGGCATCCCTCAATACAGGCATGGGGGCATCCCTCAATACAGGCATGGGGGCATCCCTCAATACAGGCATGGGGGCATCCCTCAATACAGGCAGCGAGTGGCCCCACTCCCTCCTCCCCCCGCTCACACACCCACACACTTACTGATGGTCGAAGGGCCGGTCTGCCCGTCCCTGCTGTTCCTGTCGCCGCCGCTGCTCTCATACACACAAACACGCACACACATTCATGCTTACCGGCACTTCCTGGCTGTTGCGCGCTGGTTGTCGGTGGGCAAGCCCCAGATGCCCGGCGTCCATTGTTTTCATTGGACGCCGGCCATTTGGGGCACGCCCACCGACGACCAGCGAGCAACAGCCAGGAAGTGAAGTAGGCATGAATGTGTGTGTGTCAGTGTGTAAGAGGGGCGGCGACAGGAACAGCAGGGACGGGCAGGCCAGCCAGCAGCAACGAGCGCCCCTCACCCTCTAGCATCTGTTTTCAGGTTTGCGGCCTTCCCTGGCGCCGGCCTACCGGGATATTGCCCGGTACGCCCTATGGCCAGTCCGCCCCTGGACCCAGGTACACCCGGAGTATAAGATGACCCCCCCACTTGGAGGCATGTTTTACAGGGGGAAAAAGTCGTCTTATACGCCGGCAAATACGGTAACCAGTATTCGGTTACTAATACCATGAACCAGATCTAGTGGTGAACTGAAAACGCAGATGGCTAGAGATCTTACAGGTGAGAGGAAAGCAACAAATACAATACATAGGGCTGCATGTGTGCTTACCATTTATACTAGCTTTTCTGGAACACTTGATCTATGATAAAGTGGATGATTAACAACAAGAACATGCTTTACCGCAGTATGTTCGCATCCACCCATGCATTTAAATCTGATGAGGAGTTAGACAAAAACTGATAGGGGGTCACTGCTGCAGCACATGGGCGTCCTAATTTGGGATGCACCTCTGTGATCCCCCCCCAGCTTATACTACTCTCCTTTGTGCTGGTGGTTCACATGGGCCTGGCAATCGAGATGCCCTTCTGTGCAGGGAACACCCCCCATTTAGCAGGGGGATACGAACAAGAAAGGTACTTTCTGTGCCACTGGTTACTGCAAGTCCAGCGCTCCAGATCTCACCCGACCGCTTTAATGGCCCCCGCTGCAGCCGCAGGGGCTTGATAAAGCTATCAGGTAAGGCCTGGAGCACCAGACTTGCAGTGACCAACTGCGCAGGACAAAAGGTAAGTACCCTTTAATTTTTTTCCTGCTGTATGACTTTAAGGCTATTCCTCTGTAAAAGACATAATAGATGGCTTCACAATATAAAAGTTGGAAGTAAACTCACTTTAGCATTGGCATAACCAAGCTTGATGGTGATATTCCTCTCCAGTTCATTTTTAAACCTGACAGTGTGTACACCAGAAATGGCTTTTACTACTGTTGATTTCCCATGGGCTACATGACCAATGGTACCTGGAAAAGAAGAACATTTTCTTAAGAAAACTGCACCACTGAATTATATAATAGAATCCAAAGTAGAAATTCTGTTTTAGGCAACTACAGGAATTAAAATCTTATTTAAACACCATGTAAGATTAACAAACAAAGCTGCGGTAGCTAAAAACTAACGGGCAAACCAAGTTCCACAGAGAAAGAAAACCAGAAATGCAGTTGTACAACTGCAGGGGAGCTGACACATGTCTCCACCCATCCAGATAAACTATCAGAGAGCCAGATTGGGTATATGTAGCCCCACCACTAATAGCTTAGGACAGGGTATCAGCTTCACTGCAGGCAAAAAACTCTGCCAATTTGCTACACAAATTGAGCCATTAAAGCAGACCAAAAGCAATTCGTTTAATAGTATCCCCTAAATTGCCCCCACCCACCACAAAGAGCACATTTTTCTTTACTCTGCTTCTCAGCTAACGCCACTTGTTTTAGCCAGAAGGTCGGCCTCCTTGAGTCATTGCAGCACCTCTACAATGACCAATCACCTGTCATCCCACAGAGGGGGGACAGAAAAATTCAGTAGGTGAAAATCCGTTATTAAAAGGGTTACTAAGCCCCCCCAAGAAAAAAACACAAAGCCACTAATTTTCGCAGGCCTGTCAGCTGCTCTCTACCTCCCCCTGAGCCACGCAGACCAAAACCCACAGAACTAATTTGGCCAAAGATCCTGATCCCCCTCCTTTCTTTGGGCGTAGAAATGGATATTTTTACTAAGGTTGCTCAGTTATGAGCCTTCAGATACTTATTAAATAACTAGAGAATTGGGAAAAAACTGTAGCATGAAGTAAAGTTTGTATGTCACGACTACTTTTCTCTGCTCCAAATCTTTCTCCAGTTTACAAGAAACTACAAGCACCAGCATGATCTGCCTTCCATGGCTTCATGTGATCAGGCTGTGTGGCTATTAGCAATATAATATTATTAATAGTATTGATAGAGGTCTTTGCAGTGCCAGGGACATGCATAGAGGGAGTAGATGTGGGAATAAGCTGGTTTCCCCTTGAAACAACAAAGTGTTCGATTCTAAATAAATGTTTGCTTTTCGCTGTCTGACTCAGAGCAGATTACAAAAGCATAAGTGTCATTGTCCAGACATTAAAAAAAATTGATATATCAAACTAAAGAGCACTTTAGTCATGTCAGGATTAGAACCTGCCACTTCCTTACCTCTAGGCCACAACTACCCGTAATACTCCCACATTATTTCCCTCACAGACGATCAATCCTAGTCCGGCAGACACCCTCACCATGCACATAGGGCAGGTAATCTAACAGTAGTTTGCAAGATTATCATGCCTATTGCCAACAAAAAATAAGCATGAATCATGACAAATTGTTACCAGAAGTATAACTCAAAAGGTAACTCCTGGAAACAGTCTGGTAAATAATAAGCTCAGACACATATGCAGCATTACTTACCTAACCAGTGCACCCTAGATTCCTCTAAATTTGTGCGCAATGAACATCATAGAGAAAAGTTAGGATAGATATCAAATCTAATTGCTAACCCAAATCCTCAGACCCAAAGTAAGCTATCCAGGTCCAGCTTGTAGGCATGTGATCGGTGCTTTGGGTGAAACCCAAACAGAACTGAGGGCCAGAGGGTGTGGGCCTTTTTTATTATGGCAGGTATGTCAGATGTGGGCTGTCCCAAAAAGGCAACCTGGGAAATAAAAAAAACGCCATACTCTGCTTTTATCACTCCCAGATGATTGCTCTCTGCTATTCATCACAGGGGCTACTCCTTTAGCAGAGTGCGTGCCTGCGCCAGGTATTTGTAAATGGCCAGTGTGGGCATGCTCCCTGTTAAAGGGTTTCTGCCAGCGTGCTCGGATCTACTCACGTTAAACAAGCTCTTGGACGAAGGAGCCGAGTGGATCCGAGAGCGCTGACTGGACAAGAGGCTGCGCAATGCGCCGTAGGACAGAGGAAGGATCAGGATGAGTGAGATTGGGCGACCTGGGTGGTTTTACACAGCGGGGCATCCCAGTTCGGGGTGCCCGGGGCCACTTTAAGGACTTTATCACAGCAGACTTTATTAGCCTGGGTCTCCAAAAGGGTAAAGAGTTGGCAGCATACGATGTTCCATAACAGATTCCAATACAAAACTTTTTGGGACCTAACATTTTTTGAACAGAGAAGCCCAATAAAAGCATTTGAATATGAACAGGTCAGTCAGGCACGTATTACCGCATGCAGATAACAGCAGTGGCATTACAGCTTACGTTACATCACTTCTTTAGTCATGCCCCAGTATGAAGCTTGAGGCAAACATTTAGACTGCATCTCTGCCATGTTCAAGGCATTAAAGCAGACCTAAAGTAAAAAAATACTTTAAGTTCCTTTTAACAAACACCCATGGGGCAAATCCAACTTCGAGAAAAAACAGAGGGATTAGACCCACATTTAACATTGCGCTTACTTCAACAGATATTACCTATGTTGATTGTTGCTTGTCTGCTGATAATTTCCTGCGACAGGGGCGTCAGCTTGGTAACATCCTGTGAAGACCAAGTTTAGGATTAAAATGCTATAAATAAAAAAAAATAAAAATACACCCAAATTAAAAACTCACAAGTTCAGACTATCCTCTAACATAATGCAATACAATGGCCCAGAAAAATCCCATTAGTCTTACTGGTAAAAGTATTTCCACACATCCTTCAGGACGGCTACTTTAGAGAAGACTCCTCCTCCTCGAGTGGAAACAAGGGCTCAAACAGTGCGGAAAAATAGCATCTCACCGGTTTGTGGTGAGGCATTTTAGTCTCATCTGTGCTGCTGCTTTCGCTCTCCCTACAGGTCTGTTTCACTGCCACAGCCGGGCCGAGAGTCCCATTGCCAATTTGCCTTTATAGCCGGAAACACTCTCTCTGCCCTGGAGGGGGCAGTGGCTGGAGGACCGCGCTAGCACGGATTGCGCCGGAAGCGACCTCAGGGGCGCATGCACACGCCAGCTCCCTTACCGCCCGGAGATGCCGCCAATGCTGCAGGATCCATTGTGCTCTCCAGCAGCACAGCTTAGGTGGGTGAGAAAAAGTGATGCTGTGGACCCCTATCCTGCGGAAGTAATACCCCATGAACTCTTGGGGTTAAAAAAAAAAAATAAAATACAGAGGACTGGGAGGAAGGGTGGGGCTTTTAAACTGTCCCAGTTTTGTGTTTCCTCTCCAGGAGGAGGAGCCTTATCTCAAGTGGCCGTCCTGAAGACAAAGGGAGAAAAAGAAACCGCATGGTACCCATAAACAGACCTTGTTGTAGGCAGCTCTATAGCACTACTCAAGTGCGGATCAATCCACCCACACATTCATTTGGAGAGCCACAAATATTATGATTTGTTGTAGGTCTACAGGAATCTAGGATCCGGGTGCTGCCATCTTGCCTCAGAAACATCACATACTGAGGAGAGAGGGGGAATGCAGGGGGGCAGGGTTATAGCTGTGACAGAGCCAGGAAAAGAAAAGCAATCCCAGAATGTAGAGCAGCATAGTCAGAAGACACTTCCTGAGACTCCATGGGCTGCCATCTTGGATGTTTAAAGGCTCAGATGCAGTAGATGCAGGTAGGATGGTTTTTAATGTGGGCAATCTGTATGGACAGGGTGGGGGGGGGGGGGGGGGGGAGCATATAAGATAGGCTCGTATTTAAGGTGAAGGTCCGATTTCATTATTTTTAACCGCTACAGCTTCCTCTGAAACAGCCCATAGGTACAAGAAAACAGCAGCACACGTATGCTACAGCTGCACATCATTCAAGATAAGGCATCCAGCCCTGCAGCACACTACGGTTTCCTTTCCCGGTCATACTGAGCTCCATAACAACATCGAGTACCTTTTTCATTTGGAGCTTACAGGCAGCACACAATTCACACAGGGACTAGACAAGGAAACCCAAAAGCTCCCTGGCAAGACAAAAAGAAAACATGCTCACCTTTGGACCTCTGCATCATTTCTGTCCTAGTGCAGTAGTATGAAATCTAATTTGTCCCAAGGAAGAATCTTACAGGGTATGCGCTCACTGGTGACTGGTGACCAAGTGGCATCCACCCTTTCCACGCTACTTTGGCTACAGCTTCCTCTGAAACAGCCCATAGATACAAGCAACAACAGCACATGTATGCTACAGCTGCACATCCTTCAAGATGAGGCACCCAGCACTGCAGCGCACTACTGTTTCCTGTCCTGGTCATACTGAGCTCCATAAAAACATTGAGTACCTTTTTAATTTGGAGCTTACAGACAGCACACAACTGCCAGGGAGCTTTTGGGTTTCCTTGTCTAGTCCCTGCGTGAAGACAAAAAAAACCCAGTCAGTCAGTGACTGGCAAACGTCAACTCCATGCACTGCAATGATGTGGGCGTGCCAGAATGTGGTATGCCCCCTCTACTGAATGGAGTGGGGGTGCTGAATTCAGCAAATGAGGCAGGGAGAAGCCCGTAACGCATACAGGTTAAGGGTATACGATAGTCAAGTTGGGGTGCAGCAGGAATAGCTCTTGGGACCCAGTACTGCCAGACTGCTTTGTTGGGGTTTGGCTGTCTAACATTCATTTAAAGCAGACAAAACCCACATTTTTAACTAGCATCCCCTGAATTGCTCTGCCTCTTTTATTCATTGCCATTGTTGCCACACCTATGCAATGACTGATCACCTGCAATCTTACAGAGAGGGACAGGGGGAAAAAAAAAAAAAGTGTTCCAGGACGATTTGAAAAATGAAATGATCCATTTCTAGTTCTACATCCTAAGAAGAGAATATCAGCAGGGGCTATGGCCAAATGTATTTCACAAGTTTGGGGGGTTTTGGTTCGCTTTTAAAGTGGACCAACACCCTCCCATGATCGGCCCGGGAATCTATAAGACTCCCGGACCGATCAGCTCCCTGACTGCGGGGCACTCCGATCGGGGGTGCCCCGCTGTGTGAAACCCCCCAGAAACCCCTAAATCCCTACCTGCTCCACAATCCAGCGGCGCCCGCCGCCGCCTCCCGCGCGTCCCTCTAGCAGGACGCGCACCCGCGCCGGCTGTTTGTGAATGGCCGGCACGCGCCCTGTAAGAGTGACGCGCGGGAGGCGGCGGCAGGTGCGCTCTTTTGTCCGTCGCTGCCTCCCGCTTGTTCACCAGCGGGGATTGGCTGCAGCGGTCACGTGGGAGCGGGGAGAGGTAAGTTTTGGGGGCTTTCTGTGGGGTTTCACACAGCGGGGTGCCCCACCGAAGTGGACCAAAACCCAGGATAGTCAAAATCCTGGGTGTTGGTCCACTTTAAGTGATCTGAGTTAAGGTTTTGAAGCACCTCGCACAGAGAGCACTTTGAGGCAATGCCCAGCACGCCCCCTCTGCTGCAGTGAATGGAGCGTAGTGTGATCCAGTAACTGATGAAGTGTGCTTTTTTTCTACCAGATTGCTTGCGATTAATGAACGTCTAAGGAATCCCAAGCGGGCCATGGGGCCTGCTCTTAGTCTCTTCCTGTCCCCTAGAGCAGCGGTTCTCAGCCTTTCTATGCCAAGTACCCCCTAGCGACAAGCAGCTGCAACCAAGTACCCTGAGAAGTGGTGTGTGGTGTGAGGAATCGATGACTTATGTTACCAAAATAAGTAGGTCACAGGCCTTGAAGCACATTTTGAAGCAAGAAATGTTTTATAGTTTTACATAATATACCAGACTTATCAGAGCGACTCTGTTGGTGCCCCCTGAACATTGCTCAGTAGTCCCCGGGGTACACCTAGTGCAGGTTGAGAAATAGTGCCCTAGGGCACCATTACTCAACCTGCAGTACCCATCTTTCAGGGGGTACACAGCAGTGTTGGGGAGCACACACAATATTATCCTTTCTTGCTTTAAAAATACTACGAGGCCTGTGACCTACTTATTCTTCCTGTTGCTTGGGGGAACTTGCGTGTTAAAAGGTTAAGAACCACTGCCCAGGTGGCACCTGAATAGAGTCAGCAGCCCAGGTATCGGCAGGACGACTGAAGGAGGGCTGCATTGCAGTCAAGCTGTGCGATGGGCACAACCTAGCACAGATGCGAAAGGAAGGGCCAATTTGATAGAACCTTGTTTTGCCCTTTTTGTAAAAAGATTTAAAGAAGCCTCCTCCCTGGTGCATCCCAAATCAGAGTGTCAAGCGGATTTTCAGCTGCATCCCAAGCATCTCTGGGCTGAAGGGCACTCCTGCACCCAGCCATCTAGAAAGGATGGGGGTGGGAGCGTGCCCTATTCTAAAGGGAACAGAGGATGCAGCCACCTCTGAATGCTGTGCTTTATGTCTAAACAGAACAATATTGACACTCAATACGCATGGCTTACAGCTCAAATAGAGCCTGCGCATGCACCATAGTACATTTAAAAGGTGATCTGAGGGATTTCACACAGCAGGGCACTGGGATGCCCCCTGGGGCGAGAAACAAAACTTTGGATAATCAAAATCCTGGGTTTTATTCAGGTGACAGGACCCGAGGACTAAAAGATTCCAGTGCTAGCTGCTGGCCTTTCGTTGGGGCATTGCAGATCCATAGGATGCTGCAAAACTCAGCCTATACCTGGCTTCAGCATCTGTAGGCTGTGCACACACTCCTTCCCCAAGGCCACCGAGATAGGGGTGGGAGTGCACCGCTGCTGGGGATGCGGCTGCTAGCACTCCCGGCATTAACAGACGCATATGCATGGCAAATGGCTCTGATTGGACGAGAGTCCGCACATGGGCCGTTGTACTGGAGAAAGATTCGTTTTCTGGGCGACCTAGAGGTTTCACAGTTGGGAAGCCCAAATTGGGATGCCCCCAGGTCAGGGTACAAAAAGTTTTTTTTTCCCCACTTTAGGTTCAGGTGCCAGGACCCCACACTGTCTGGAGCTGCCTCTGCTAAACAAGGCATTTCTGGGCATTTTGGAACTTCTATTTCACTAGGACAGTTCAGGAGTTAATGTGCAGCAGTTTTGGAATATTTCTACTAAAATGCGACAAAAGCGGAGTTTGCCCAGACAGGGCAGTAAATTCCATACAAAAAAAAAAAAACGTGACAGGAAGATTTTATGAACCAGTTTTATTTAAAGAGCAACAAAACCTGGGAATTGAATCGGGTTTTGCTCCATTTCCCCAGGGACATCCCAAATTGGGGTGCCCGGCTGTGTGAACCACCCAGAAAGCCCAAAACTCACCTCTTCCGCGTTCCTATGGCTCAAGCACAAGGGGTTTGCAGTGTTTACATATTTCAGCACACAGCTCTCATTGATTTCAATAGGTAGCACTGCCATACCCTCAGCAATATGCCTGCTCCAGGCTATCTGAATGGCTGGGGCGGGAGTGGGCGCACACCACCGGCGATTCCGCAGCACTCACTCTCCATTGAAGTCAAAGAGAGTCGTGTGCTGAAGGATGCTCCGCTGGACCAGGGATGGTTAAACCGGACTTTCAGCATCATTTAATGAAAAGCCCAAACTCTTAAACTTTCCCCCAGCATCTAAAACTAATATACTTTAGGTTTTTAGTCGCTTACTTATTCTTTCCGCCACTGGGCTGCAACTCTGTTCGGGACTCTAGGATACGTGCGCCACCATCTTGCCTCAGAAGTATCACATACTGAGGAGAGGAAAGGGGGCAAAAGTGCAGGGGTGGGGTTATAGCTGGGGTCAGGAAAAGGACGGCAATCCCAGAATGCAGAGCGACATATTCAGAAGACACTTCCTGTCTGCAGGCAGCCTGATGCTCCATGAGCTGCCATCTTTCATGTTAAAAGGTTAAAAACGCAATAGGTGCAGGTAGGATGAATTTTAATGTGAGCAATCTGTATGTACAGGGTGGGGGAAACATACAAGATAGACTCTTATTCAGAGGATTTTGACTATCCTGGGTTTTGGTCCACTTCGGTGGGGCACCCCGATCGAAAACTCACCTCACCCTGCACCCACGTGACCGCTGCAGCCAATCCCCGCCACCGGACAAGCAGAGCGCGTCCGCCGCCGCCTCCCGCGCGTCCCTCTTACAGGGAGTGCACCCGCGCCGGCCATTCACAAACGGCCAGCACGGGAGCGCGCCCTGCTAGAGGGATGCGCGGGAGGCGGCGGACGCGCATGCGCCGCTGGAACGTGGAAAGGTAGGATTGTGGGCTTCCTGGGGGGGGTTTCACCCGATCTCGGATGTCCCGCGGGGAGGGATCTGATCGGCCCGGGAATCTTATAGATTCCTGGGCCAACACCCTGGGGTGATCGGCCCGGGAATCTATAAGATTCCCGGGCCGATCACCCCCCTCACCGCGGGACATCCGAGATCGGGATGTCCCGCGGTGAGGAACCCCCCGAAAACCCCCCAAAAACTCACCTCCTCGGTGGCGGCTGCGGCCGCCTCCCGCGCCGGCCGTTTGTGAATGGGGTGCCCCCCTGAAGTGGACCAAAACCCAGGATAGTCAAAATCCTGGGTGTTGGTCCACTTTAAGAGACTACCAGCTCCCTGGGGGGGTTCCAAGGAGCCCACTGCTGGCATTTGATCTGCTTTAAAGAGTAACATTGGAGGAGGTTAAAACCTCATCGGACTGTCCCCCTCCTGTTCCACAATTGGGCACTATTTACTCACCTTGCCAGGGGATCCATCTTCTAGTTCCCTCCGAGTCCAGGCAACTTTCCGATTGACGGTGCCATCTTGCATCCCATCAAGGACTGCGCACGGCCCCCAAGCCGCCCAAAATCACGCAAGACTTCGTTAAGCGGTGAAGGACTTTGAAGAGTACAGCTAAAGCCACGCTGTCATTTAAAGTGGACCTTGACCCTGAATAAGAGCCTATCTTATGTTTCCCAAACCCTGTACATACAGATTGCTCACATTAAAAATCATCCTACCTGCATCTACTGCATGTTATGAGCCTTTAAACATCCAAGATGGCAGCTCATGGAGCATCAGGAAGCCTGCAAACAGGAAGTGCCTTCTGACTGTGTCGCTCTGCTTTCTGGGATTGCCGTCCTTTCCCTGACCCCCAGCTCTGCTCTGTCTGAGCAAAGCACAGCTATAACCCTGCCCCCTGTACTTTATATACTTCTGAGGCATTCAAGATGGTGGCGCTCATATCCTAGAGTCCTGAACAGAGTTGCAGCCCGGTGGGGGGAAAGAAAAATAAGTGGCTAAAAACTTGAAATATATTAAATTTTAGATGCTGAGGAATAGTTTAAGGGTTTGGGCTTGTCATCAAATCTTGCTGATGGTCCGGTTTAAGCCGGCTGGCGGCCAAACCGGCCCTTTATATTTAGGTCCAATGTTAAGCAGGAGGTTCCAGGCAAAGGGTCAAATTATCCTGCTTGCCATAGGCTGGCTGTCAGGAGCTGCATCTTTCATTCACCAGCATTGATAAACACTATGTAACTTGCTTCCCCCCAAAATGAATTGTATTCTGAAGGGCCCCTCACAATACAACATGAACGGATGAGTCATCTGCTGCTTAGGGGCACTGCTGAAGGAAAATAGTTCACTGGATGTGATTGAGAAAATAAAGCAGATATGATTGAAAGATGCAGCCCCTGACAGCCAGCATGGGAAGAGCAGTAAGCAGGATCATTTAACTCTTTGCCTGGAACGTCCTTTTAAATTCTGAATATAGAGACAAACACAAACTCCCATCTGCTAGGTCGGCATTATATGGCCCATAGGCTATAGAGGGTCACTAGGGTTGTAGTCTCCTCATGGCCACAGGCAGGAGAGCGGATAGATGGCGCCCTGGTGGCGGGTTGCATCATCCCGGCATGGCAGCTGGCTGAGAGGGAAGGAGCGGCCATGGCGGCACACAGGACAGCGACACACAGCCCCGGGCAGAGCACACACATTACTGAGGAGAGGAGCGGGAGGCGCCTCATGAGGCAGCAGATAAGGGAGGGAGGCCGGCATAGGGCAGCGCATGAGGCAGATGGCGCCGCCCCGCAGCCTCCTAGTCTCTTCTCTCAGCTCCTGGAGGTGACACAGAGACCTCGGGCAGCTCTGCTCGGCGCTACTCACCAGAGTGGCCAGGTCCTGTCTGGATAAATGTGGCTGCCCCAGAGTCACTCCCGGCTCGTCGCCCGCCATCTTGCTGAGAGGAAGTCACAGGCAAACTGCGAACGCTCCCAGAATGCCCACCAGACCCACTTCCGGCAAGCGGTGCGTTCCACGCCTCGCTTCGCTTCACAGGCCCGCCCTCACTAGAGAAGGAGTGGGTGAGCGATTGGCTGAGAACGTGGGACTCGTATAGGGGCGTGGTCTTACCGGCTTTTATTCATTCGGTCCAGAATCTTTACACGTGGGGTTGAACCGGAAGAGCAGCCTTGGAAAGAACTCTGCACAGCTGCTGTGCTGTGGTAAAAGTAGGCGTGGATGTAAAATTAGCAAACTTAGGCAAGTGTCAGCGCTCACTAAGTTTTGGGTGATGCCAATGAGGATTGCTGAAGATGTTTTACTAAGCCTCTATAGCCAAATAAAATATACACCCACAGGTGTTCAGAGGGGAAGGGTCAAAGTGGGGAGGTGTAGGATCTGAGGGGTCTCACTCCTGTGACAAACGGGGGCTAACTACAAAACAGAAGTCCAGAGTTGCTCACCACTCGAGAAAGGTGAGTAATCCACAGTATGGGGCAGCTTGGGGTAGATGGTTGCCAATCGTTTGAGCGAGACAAATGGTGAAAAGGTTAGGCCTCGATTCAATAAAGGTAGAAAAAAAATTCTCATGGTAGTAAAAAATTCAATTCACGAGAAAAAAGCCTGAGAATTTCACTGTTACTGAATCACTAGATAAAAAGACAATGAAAGTCAATGGCAGCTTTTACTACAGTGTAGAAAGGAGTAAACAGTTTTCTACTTAGTAGTAAAAAAGTGCCATTGACTTTCATTGTTTCCTGGTGATGTCATTGTTTTATCTGGTGATTCAGCAACAGTGACATTCTCAGGCTTTTTTCTCATGAATTGAATCTTTTACTACCATGAGAATTTTTTTCTACCTTTATTGAATCGAGGCCTTAATCCCCACACTTCACATGCGATCAGAAAGGGACTTCTTTTCCCCGAAACGCGTCACCGACATCGCCTCTCCCTGTTGTAACAGTTGCAACAATATAAACACTTTGAATAGGTGAATGAATCATTTATTGATGCAGATCTGCATGTTACCCTCAAAAAAGGACAAATAAAGGACAATGAGACATGGACTTAAAAGAGGGACAGTCCCTCCAAATCAAAAACACTTGGGAGGTATGCAATTTCAGGATAGTGATTACCAGGTGGGATGGACCTGCAAAACAGGTGGGGAAAGGAAAGTTTAGTAGGGAAGAAAGGTGGCGTCCATTAGAAAGGCAACAGGTTAAGGCGGACCAACAAGGGGTTAGCTGGGCTTGATGGAAGAAAGCCATTCAAGCCAGATGGGGGGCGTAGTTTCGTTATGTGAGAAAGGGGATTTCCTCATTCAGGGAACTGACCGGAGAAGAATGGCAGCGCTGGAGGAACAATTGGCAAGGTAAGCTGCTGTTTATTTATTTTTTTCGTTTTGCCTTTAGAATCACTTAAAGGGAACATTAAATCTTCTTTTGGCTCTTATCTTCCTTCCAGCACTATTTTCAATATGCTCAAATTGCTCCCAGCATAAGACTGTGAGGAGTGGGGCTTAAAGTGGACCAACACCCTCCGCGGTGAGGGTGTTGGTGGGCGCCAGCACCATTGGATGCCAGGATTGTGGATGCCCTCCCAGCCTGTTATATAGCGGCGGCACAGGAGGCCACCAATACCCTCGCTGAGAAGGGTGTTGGTTCGCTAGTTTAGAACAATGGTATTCTGTCAGAAACCAGTGGCATACAAACAAATATTAAAATCACTATAACAGGAATACCAAGCAGCACTGAGGGCAGAAAACATACGAACGGGAGTTGTTTTGGGGGGGTTTTGTTCCGCTTTAAAGGCAGAGTAGCTTACCCTGGTGGGGGCCTCCATCTCCATAGCTGTTGGCTTGACCTGGGAGGCAGTGGGTTGATGGGATTCCCATCCTCTGCTTGGAGTCCCGCGGCTGCAGGGTGGACATTTCCCTGTCAAGAGGGATCTCCTCCGATAGAGGGGATCTTTTCTGGTCCGAGGAGCTGGGCTCCTCCCTTGCTTCTGGGTTTGGGATGCATATCCGGAATTTGGGTGCCCTGAGTTGGTGGGGGTGGATGAGAGGGCAGGGGTGGGCACCTGGGCATCACCCCCTTCCCTCACCACTGATGCCCTTCATTTCTGGTTGGCAGAAAGAGGGCAGGGGGTGGAACCGCCTATTAATAGGAGGAAAGTAGGTGTAGTTTTCTTCTAACAGGTTGTCAGAGGGAGGAGCTTCTTATAACCATAGAGAAGCAGGTGGAGTCTGCCTTTAATAAGAGAATAAAGTAATGGAGAATAGAGGGGTTGGAGTGTCTATAAGAGCAGGAGTACAGAGGGTGGGGTTAGGAGGAATAAGTCAAGGGGGTGGACCATGGTATAGGTGACCAGCAGGGAGGGAAATCAGGGTCTTGGCGTAGCGCTAAGGAGCGGAAAGCAGGGTCTAGTTGTAGATGAGCCAGACGAGAAGGAGGGAAGAGATTCTGAGACTGGGAGGCAGTACCTAGATGGTAAGGCGTGACTGTCCGAGACCCCGAGCCCTACATTAACCTTTGTGAGTGGGAAAGGACCTCGTTGGTGAGAAATACTTTGGGCCTCTGATGCAGAGGTGTAGAGGCTTCTCTATATCCTTCCTTGCTGGCATATACATTGCTCAGATACAGGCTGGAAACCCAGTAACTTTCGCAGGAGTGGCCCTCTTTACGACCTACACCACGAAGGTTAGAGAGAGAGAGAGAGGGTGCTCAGCTTAACACGTGGAGGCTGACGCCTGGAGCACCCCTTTGGGGAAGGAATTGTGTATGTGACTGTGATTAAATGCTGTATTTTGAGTGTGGGCAGACGCCAAGGATAATAAAGTGCACTGTCCCCTGTTTTGGAAGATTCTGCCTGTGTGTGGATTATTGTGCAACCCGGCAACATAAAAGTTGGATTACAAATCAGATACCCCCTAATATTCGCCACTTCCTCTGCCACACGTGACCGCCAGTATCCAGTGCAGAGACGCCAACCTTGGAGACCGGTTTACAGGGTGATGGGTGTGATTTAGGGGTGTGGCTTATTCTGGGGCTTTTGAGGAACAAAATGGCAGTTTGCAGGTATATAAGGGTTTAAACTACATAATGTTTACATACTAATTCTGGTCATACTCTTCACTATTACAGTAACTGACGCTAAAAAAAAAAACACAAAGCAAGTGGGAAAGAACACTTAGACTCTTATTCAGGGTGAAGGACCGCTTTATCTTATATGTTTCCCACACCCTGTACATACAGATTGCTCACATTAAAAATCATCCTACCTGCATCTACTGCATGTTATGAGCCTTTAAACATCCAAGATGGCGGCTCATGGAACATCAGGCAGCCTGCAAATAGGAAGTGCATTCAGGGAGTGCTGACCTTTTCCTGACCCCAGCTCTGCTCTGTCTGAGCAAAGCATAGCTATAACCCACCCTCCTGTACTTTATCCCACTCTCCTCTCCTTTTGTAAGTGTGATGCTTCTGAATCAAGATGGCGGCGCCCGTATCCTAAAGTCCTGAACAGAGTTGCAACCCAGTGGTGGAAAGAATAATAAGTAAGTGACTAAAAACTTAAAATATATTCACTTTAAATGCTGGGGAATAATTTAAGGGTTTGGGCTTTTCAATAAATCATGCTGAAGGTCTGGTTTAAACCAGACCTTCACCGTGATTTATTGAAAAGCCCAAACCCTTAAAAAAAAAACTATTCCCCGGTATCTAAAATTTATATATTTTAAGTTTTTACTCACTTAGTATTCTTTACCCCACTGGGCTGCAACTCTTTTAAGGACTTTAGGAAACGGGCACCGCCATCTTGACTCAGAAGCATCACACATACTGAGGAGAGCGGGATAAAATACAGGGGGGCGGGTTATAGCTGTGCTTTGCCCAGACAGAGCAGAGCTGGGGTCAGGAAAAGGTCAGCAATCCCAGAATGCAGAGCAGCACAGTCACTTCCTGTTTGCAGGCTGCCTGATGTTCCCAGAGCCGCCATCTTGGATGTTTAAAGGCTCATAACATGCAGTAGATGCATGTAGGATGATTTTTAATGTGAGCAATCTGTATGTACAGGGTGTGTGAAACATTTTAAATAGACTCTTATTCAGAGAGAAGGACCGCTTTAAGGATGTACTTTTGTCTCCACTCATTTCTGAGTGGAGGGGCAAGTTAAAGTTACCCTCCAGTCACAAATGCTTGAAGGGCTGATCAACTAGGCGGGGGGGGGGGGAGGGGATCCCAGCCACACCTACTGCAGCTGGAAGTCTAAGAATAGGCAGAGGCACTTGTGCCTCTATTTACAGCATACCACCAACTTTTGAAAATAGAAAAGAGGGACGCGTATGGCGAAATCTTTTTTGCAATTAAACCACCACCTAAAAATTACACTCTCTGGGATGTTGTTCCTTTCAAACAGGGCATCCCGATATAGTATGTCCCGTTGTGTGTACCCCCATGCAACACCCAGCAGCCTTTCCATCTAAAAATACCGTTTTGTGAGTACTCACCTTTAAATCGGGTATTATGAGTGTGCCATACACTCCACTTCGATCTTCATGACATATGGGTAATCTCCAGTAGAGGGCGAACTTCTGCAGAGATGAATATGCAAAAAAAGAAAGCTCCTTCCGGTCCATATATACCTGGGACCTCCCACCAATTCCCTGGTGTATAAAAGCAGTAAGGGGACCAGAAAGAACCAATTATAACCTTAACAATCAAAACCAATGGTTCACCATATAAAAGCCCCAGAATACCTGAAAAAAGGAGTGGGGCGAAGTGGAGTGTATGGCACACTCATAATACCCGTTTTAAAGGTGAGTACTCACAAAACGGTATTAAGTGTGCCATACACTCCACTTCGATCTTCATCACATATGGGACATCTAATAGCAGTGTCCGTCATGGGTGGGAACCAGAAACAGTAAAGAATGTACCAACTCAAACCACTGCAGCTTGCAGAACCTTGCGGCCAAAAACAGCATCCGCTGAAGCCTGCACATCAACCTTGTAAAACTTGGAAAAAGTATGAACGGAAGACCAAGTAGCAGCCTTACAAACTTGTTCAACAGAAGCCTGGTGCTGAAAAGCCCAGGATGCACCAACAGCACGAGTAAAATGCACAGTGACCCTAAAAGGGGGAGTCCTCCCCTTAGCAGAATAGGCCCCAACAATGGCCTGACAAATCCATTTGCTAATCGTAGACTTAGCAGGCGCCAACCCTTTCCTGGTCCCGCAGGGCACCACGAAAAAAGCGCCCATCTTGCGGAAGGAAGAAGTAGTCACCAAACAGTACTTCATACAGCGAACAACATCCAAATTGTGCAGAACCCTCTCCTTGTCATTGTTAGGCTTAGGACACAAAGAAGGGAGAACAATATCCTGATTGAGGTGGAAAGCAGACACCACCTTAGGAAGGAAATCCGGCTTAAAACGAAAAACCACCTTATCCTGGTGTCTCTCAAAGTAAGGGGCCTGAATCGACAAGGCCGCCAACTCAGAGACATGCCGAACCGAGGTAATAGCCACCAGGAAAGCAACCTTCTGAGTGAGAACCGAAAGAGCAATATCCTGTAACAGCTCAAAAGGAGGACCCTGCAGAGCTGAAAGAACCAAATTCAAATCCCGAACAGGAACTACAGCCTTCCGAGGGGACCGCACATGCGTGACCCCCTTGGAAAAAGGTCTTAACCAGCGGGTGTACAGCAAAAGACCTCAGGAAGAAAACAGACAGAGCAGAAACCTGTCCTTTCAAAGTACTAAGCTGGAACCCAAGATCCAGATTATGCTGAAGAAACTCCAAAATCCTGGGTATAGAAAAAACCCTGCAAGGCAAGACCCTAGCCTCACACCAATCAATATAGGACCTCCAAGTCCTATAGTAAATGCCAGAAGAGGACCGCTTCCTAGCCCTAATGAGGCTCTGAACAACAGCCTCAGACAAACCTTCCTCTTTCAAGATTAAGGTTTCAGCAGCGAAGCCGTCAAAGCCAGCGTTTGGAAATTGGGGTAAAGTAGATGACCCTGAGATAGCAGGTCCGGCAACAAGGGAAGCCGGTACTGATCTACGGCCATCCTTACGACGTCTGCGTACCAAACCCTTCTTGGCCACCTTGGAGCCACCAGAATCGCTGGTGCCCCTTCTAGAACCAGTTTGCGAACTACCTTGCCCAGCATGGAGACAGGTGGAAACAGGTACAGAAAACCCAACTCCTTCCAAGCCAGTGACAAGGCATCCACTGCCAGAGACAGAGAATCCTGAGAAAGAGACACAAAGGCCGGAAGTTTGTGATTGTGCCTCGAGGCAGAGAGATCCACCTCCGGAGTCCCCCACTTGCGGCAAAGATCCAGAAAAACCTTGGGGTTGAGAGACCACTCTCCGTGGCGAGAGGATCCCCTGCTCAGGGAATCCGCCTCCGTGTTCTCCACTCCCGGAATGTAGACTGCCGAAATGCAAGGAACATTGCTCTCCGCCCAGTGCAGGATCAGAGAGACTTCCCTGAGGGCACTCCTGCTGCGAGTCCCTCCTTGGTGATTGATGTAAGCTACCGCCGTTCGGTTGTCCGAACGAACCTGAACCGGTACACCCCGTAAATGTGAGGTCAGCCGAGCCAGAACCAGTCGGATGGCACTGAGCTCCAAGACATTGGTGGGGGTGTGAGCCTCCTGGGGACCCCACACCCTGCTGAACTGTTGACTTTTCCAATAACCTCCCCAGCCCGACAGGCTGGCATCCGTGGTAACCGTCTCCCAACAAGGGACCAGAAAGGATCTGCCCTTCAACAGATTGCTCGAGTACAGCCACCACCGAAAGGACTGCCGAACCCTGGGAGACACCCTGAAAGGTTGATCCAATGACTGTGGGCACCTGTCCCAATACGTCAATAGGTGAAGTTGAAGAGATGTCATGTGAAACTGTGCAAACGGTACCGCCTCGAAGGAGGATACCATCAAACCCACCAGTCTCATCCCCTGTCGGGTAGAGGGACAAGGACTGGCCAGAAGAAGGCGGATCGGGCCCTGAATCCCCTGCACCTTGGTCTGGGGCAGAAACACTCTGGCCCGAATGGTATCCAGATTCATGCCCAGAAATGAAATCACTCGAGACGGGGAGAGAGAAGACTTGGTGCGGTTGATCACCCACCCGAACCTCTCCAGGGGCGACACCACCTGGTGGGTGTCCAGCTCCGCCTGATGGAGGGAAGAAGCTGAGATAACAGGTCGTCCAGATAAGGCACAATGCGAATGCCCTGAGCTCTGAACAGAGCCATTATTCCCGCCAAGACCTTGGTGAAGACCCTCGGCGCCGAGGTCAGACCGAAGGGAAGATCTACAAACTGATAATGTTGATCCTCCACCTCAAACCGGAGGAATCTCTGATGTGCCTGAAAAATCGAAACATGCAGATACGCATCCTTGATGTCTATGGATGTCATAAAAACCCTTGGAGAAGCGAATTGATAGCCGAGCGCAGAGTCTCCATGCGGAACTTTTTGGCCCTGATAAACCTGTTGAGAACCTTGAGATCTAGAATGGGTCTCACCGAACCCTCCTTTTTGGGAACCGTGAAAAGGTTGGAGTAGTAACCCCTGCCTCTCTCCGACAGAGGCACCGGGCATATAACCCCCATGTCCAGAAGGTTTTTTACTGCTAACAGGAGCCCCTGTGCAGCCTGAGGGTCTCGAGGGCACCCGAGACCTTAAGAATCTTGGGGGAGGCCAGTACTCGAACTCCAGTTGGTATCCGGAGGAGACCACTTCCAAGATCCAATTGTCTGTGACCTCCCGGGCCCAGACCTGGAAGAAGAGCCGCAGCCGTCCCCCCACCCTTGCGGGTGAGGGCGCCCCTTCATTGCTGATCCAGTTTAACAGCAGGCTTGGAACTCTAGGCAGGCGCGGGACGTGCCCGACCTCTGTTCCAGGACGAGCCCCTGACACCCGAGAAGCTAGTCGCTCTGGCCCCTCGAAAGGAAGGAGTGAACGAGCCCGCCCCCCAAAAGGGGCGGCGCTGTTTCCTCCGCTGAGGTAACTTACCTCCTTTAGCAACAGCATCCAATTTATCTCCAAACAGCCGCGAACCCAAGAAGGGAAGAACTGTGAGCGACTTCTTGGCCCCAACGTCCGCTGTCCACTGGCGGAGCCAGACCAATCTGCGCATAGCCACCAGTAAGGCTGAAGTCCTACTACACACGACAATAGAATCTTCCATCGCAGCCATGACAAAATCCATGAACAATTCGCATTTCTTAAGGATAGCGAACATAGCGCCAGCTGGATCAAACTGAGCGTTATTCAGCCAGTCCCTGATAAGAGACCTGGTAGCAAGCGACACCAGGGCAGATGCACTAACAGGCCGCAGGGCCGAGCGCACGCTGGCAAATGCATGGCACGCCATCTGATCAAGGCGCTTATCCTCGCCATCCTTAAGGGAAGTGGCGTCAGGGCTGTTCAGTACAGAACAGTTGGTCAAACCTAAAACTGGCGCGTCGACCTCGGGAGGAGAAGACTAGCGCTTAACCGCCTCCACCGGAAAAGGATACTTCTTATCCCATCCCTGAGGAACATCAGGAAGCCGACTGGGCCTCTCCCATTCTCTAAGGATCAGCGCATCAAAATGACCCTGGGTAACGATTTCCAGACGGGGCTTGCAGGCCCCAAAAAATTCCCTCTTCTTGAGAGGGGGCGCCTCAGGCGGTTCAATATCCAACACCTCCAATAAATGTGACAAAACAGTGGCCGTATCTACGGCATCCCCCAGCGCCTGCCCGACATTGGCATTCCCAGACTGAACATAGTCAGCCTCTGTTTCCTGATACAATTCCCCCTCCTCTAACGGGGAATAATCTGACAAATCAGCGGAATCGTCGTCAACATCCCACAAGGGCTGGGCCGACGACAAATGTCTCTTTTTAGCCTGGGCCTTCTTGCCCACCGTGCTAGCAATAATTTTCTCGATGCTGGCCAACCTAGCCCAAACATCAGAAAACGACTCCCCACTGGTACCAATGTCACTTGGGGTACGGATAAGGTGGGGAGGGGAAGGCGATGAAGCGAGAGGAGCCGACCTAGAAGGCTGGGTACCAGACTGCCGCGTTTGGCCTTTTGTGCGCATGGTATACAGATCAGCACATTCTCCCCCGTAAGGGATACCCCACACCCCACACATGGCCCGGATTGTCCCAGAGGGAGCCCGAGCCAAGTATCCTACGGAGCCTCCATATGGTGAATTTTTGTGGTCAGTCGCAAGACCGCAGGGAATTTATGCCTAAGCAACCCGGGATGCCCCTTAAAAGATTTGGAGGTGAACAATTTTACACTAGGGACCCCAGGACCAGGAGGTCCTATATAAAAAAGTATATGTATCTAACTGTATCCCAGCCAGACATGCGAAAACCACACACACATGCCCGCGACCAGTGGGGGCCCCCCGCTAGAGAGGAGCCCCCATACGAGCTAAGGAAGTGGCCATCCGGCCCTTACCACACGGAACGCAGCTCAGATGTTTGAAATGGCCCCCATGAAGTGCCTCATGCATGAAGAGGGAGAGCAGGGGGAGGGCGGGCCAGCGCAAAACGCGCGCTCGCCGAGGCCATGCCCCCTCCCAGCAACGCGGATCCCCTAGAAACGAGCCACAGAAATCGCGCCAAAGAAGGGGGCTACCGCGGCCGCGCTGAGAGCCCAGCCCCTTCCCGAATACAGCCTGAGGGGGAGAAGCTCCCCCAGGCTGATCACAGCCCTGACCTGGCCCAAGTAAAACACTCCCTGTCTGCCACACGCGCACGCACACAGTAAATCACACACCAACACACACAGGGGCATATGTGGGAAAAACGAAATAACGGCAAGGCCAGGCACCCCCCCCCCCCCCCCCGAGAGGAATAAGGGAACCCTGCCAGAATCCGTCCATAAGCATAGAGGGACGGGGCATCCCACACCAGGATGACCAAAAAACCTGGATAACCGCCTACCCCATAGTGAGGTCTCACGGTGGAGCAGTGCTCCTTCTGCACCCATAGGGTGCTCCTAGGCTCAATATAGGGGCAATTTGGAAAGGGTCCTGGCAGTAATAGGGACAATAGACGGCCAGGCGTGAGCCCGGCTTACCTGTAAGTAAAGAAGTCTACATCTTCTGTCTTGTCGCCTTCCCTGCAGAGAAGGAACTGGGGAATTGGTGGGAGGTCCCAGGTAATACAATTCTGTGAAATACTCACCTGTAGAATTGGTATTATACGCATACAGTACGCCCTGCTCCATCTATAATAATTACACGTGGGTAATCCTCCGCCATAGGGCACTGTTCACTGCAGACAGGCTCCTCCCGGCCCTTCACATACCCAGGGACCTCCCACAAATCCCCAGTATTGAAAAGCAGTGAGAAAAGAAGCCGGGAGAAACCAAACCACCAAACTGGTAACAATAGCAATGATAACAATCACCATACAGGGGATCCAGAAAATGTAAAACCAGGGTGAGGTGGAGCAGGACGTACTGTATGCGTATAATACCAATTCTACAGGTGAGTATGTCACAGAATTGTATTATTCTAAGCATACAGCACGTCCTGCTCCAATATAATAATTACACGTGGGACATCCAATAGCAGTGTCCATAAGGTAGGGTGGGATCCCCAACAAAAAGGCACAGCAGACAGTAAAGGTGTTGTCACCTGCAAACCTTGCTACCAAGTACAACATGAGCAAAGGCTCTAAAGTCAACTTCATAACAAAACCTTTGAAAGGTATGAACAGAAAACAAGCAGCGGTCTAGCAAACCTGTTTAACAGAAACCTGGTGCTGAAGGGCCAAAGGTACCCAAGCACAAGTAGAACAGAATAAAAGGAGAGGGAGATTCTTCCCCCTTAAAGGAATAGGCCAGAGTAACGGCCTAACCAGCCCAAATGCAACAGGAGCCTCGGAAAAACTTAGAACTCTGGTCTCCCGCCAGACAGGCGGGGATACTGACCCCTTCACTAACAAGGATCAGCAAGAAGCTGAAACCTTTACTCAGGACCAGGAAGGCGAACCATCCAAGTACGATCAGTCCAAAGGGCGCATAGGTCCTGGAAGCAAACGAGATTAGGCACATACATATGGAGGCGCCCGCAGACCCCAAAGGGCATCAGTCCCCCTAAGGCACAAGAAACAACCAGGAAAACTTCAACACCTGTTGAGGGAATGTAGACCCCTTACTTCAGCATTACTAAGAATAAGGCCCATAGGCAGACTAAAAGGACTTAAATAATGATCATAAGACACCACCTTGGACAAAAGAGTCCGGCGTAAGGCGGAATACCACCACATCATGGTGTGTATATATATATATATATATATATATATATAATGAATGAGGGCTAAGTAATCAGAGCCACCTTCTCAGGCACACGTCTGACTGAAGCAACAGCCCCCGGAGGGGCAACTTGAACTACAAAACAGCTCAGACAGCATCCAGGATAAGTCCCAAGGGAACAATCCGCAGGGCAAGCAGAATGAAAATTGATCCCAACAGGGACCATAGAACTACTTGGGAGATGCACGTGAGCAATCCCCAAGAGAAGCTTAACGGGGAAGACTGAACAAGACTTCTACAGAAAGGCAGACAGGATAGAACCTGAACATTCAGAGTACCAAAATGGGGAGCCAACCCCAACCCATGCTGTAATAACTCTAGAACCCTGGGAACAGAGAGCGTCCAACAGGGGAGAGACCAAGATTCACGCCAAGCAATATGGGTACGCCATACCCTATAATAGACGGAGAACGGAGAAGAAGAAGCTTGCTCCCAGCCCCCCATTGACAAAGTCACCCAGAAGATAACCCGTCTCCGAAAGGGTGAATGAATCAACTGTCAAGCCATCAGACTAGAGACTGTAAATTGGGGCGACATAATAGGGAACTTGAAAAAGGGCAGAACCGCACTCCTGAGAGAGCGTACAGGTCCGCTGTCCTCAGCAGAAACATCTGCGAACCACAGTCCACTAGGCCACCCAGGGGCCATCAGTAGCACGGGTCCCCTTATCAGCGCAATCTTGCGCAGAACCCCACATAGCAGGGTGAATGAAGAGAAGACATATAAAATAGAATGTCCAGACATAAAATTACTAAGCCCCCATGACCAGAGTCAGAATAATCTGGGGCAGTAAAAACAAGGGCAGAGCCCCTGTGATATTAACGGAACCCAACAGAGCCACCCTAGCTGGCTCTTAGAGGGACACCAGGATAGCACAACCTGCCACTGAAGGACATCCATTGGCGCGAATACCACTGAGGTGCAGGGAACGTAGACCCCCACCTAGATCAGGATCAGAACCTTCCAGGAGAATCATCCTGCTTCAAGGTCCAGACCAATAAAAAATTACATACCACTGTCTTCCGACAGGCCAAGAGTCCCCAAATAGACAGGTCCTGGAGAGGAGTAGTCCAGCAAGATAGAGCCAACTGAAGGCTCATTGTTTTAACAAAATCAGTAGGTAAGATGGACCCTCGTAAGGGACCCTACCCAGGAACCGCGGGGGGTTTTTGGAAGAAAATCCCCCCCCCCCCCCGCCAACCTGCGAGACTTGGCACCCAAGGTGACCATTCACAGGAAGATGCAAGCAAAGAAGGGGGTGCCCCCTGACAGGGTCCTTGAATATAACCAGCTCAGGAGGAACCACCGTACCAAGGGGGAATGAGCACAGACCTAGCTCTAGGGGTGCTGAAACCCCATCTAGGATCAATAACCTACTGTGCCGAAGAGCCCTAGGGCTCTGTATATAAGGGACATCATCTGATACGCCACCAACGGGCCCACCAGCTGCAATCCTGCCTGGTGAAAGGAAGATGTCAACAAGGAGGGACAGAGCCCCTGTAACCCGGAGTCCACTTGTTGTCAAGGAAGAAGGCTCAAGCCTGAACCGAATCCAAGGAATGGAGATATCGAATAAGGGACCATGAGGGATTGAGGTGACTGAGCACCCATCCAAATAACTCCCAGAGGACACCACCGGCCGACTAACCTACTCGGCCCGACGTAGAGATTGGGAAGTAAGGAAGGACGATCCGGTAGGTCCTAGTGCGGACGCCCCACAGGCATGTCAGAGACATAACCCCCATCTGCACCTTGGCGAGTAGCCTGGGAGCAGAAGATAGGCCAAAAACAAGGCCCCAATCCGCAGGGTTGGTCCTTCAACACTGACTAGTAAAGGTCTTGGTGTCCAGAAGACACAGGGGGAACTAAAATGATCTAGATCTCCACAGGAGGCCAGAAGCCCCCTTGCACAGGGCGCCTGTGTCCCAAGACAGAGATATCATGCAGGGACTACCTGTGGGTGTAGAATTGCCAAGCCTACCATAGGCCAGCATGGCCCAGACTGCCTCCTCATTTTGAGGGAAAGAGGAAGGTTAACATAGAGGCCATAGCCCCATTCTGTTAAGGGCAACCTGCAAGTAAGCCCAGACTCTGCAGGCCGAGTACGGCCTGCACCAACTCCTGAGGGGGAAACAGGGGCTAGAAGCACCCTGACAACCTTTGAGAGGGACCGCCCAGCAAATTTTATCCTGTGTCCAGGGGAACTACCTCCTGGAACCACCAGAAGGAGAAGATACACTACCAGATAGGAGTCAGGTGCTGTGGCAGCCCCCTCGCCCAGAAGGGCGAGGGCGTCCCTTCATGCTTGGGAAGTCTTGGCAGATTTGGACTTAGCCCTGCCAGAGGGCCCAGGGCGTTGCCTGCCCACCCTGTGGTGGAAATCCACTCCGAAAAGTTGGAAGCACACCTCAGGTTCGTGTTTGCCACTAACGTAGGGAGGGGGAGGGGTGTCCCTGCCCCGAGGAGGCCGAGACGGCCTTCTGCGTAGGGGTGCCTTACCCTTTTCCAAAAAGGTCCAAACGGGCCCCAAATAGACGCCGTCCTCTGAAAGGAAGGCCAGTGAGAGCCTTTTTCGTATCATCGTCAGCACCCCACTGTCGCAGCCAGACCAGGCGGCGAATAGCTACCACAAGGGCAGAGGTTCTAGCACACATCTTAATGGTGTCATCCAGCGCTGAGAGGATAAACCTCACAAACACATCACAATCTGAGAGTGCATTAAAGACCTCCCAGGGGAGGTCCTCAGGTCGGTGATCAAGTAGTTTTCTAATGAGTCCTGGCGGCCACCGCAGTGATGGCCGCGACACAGACCGGGCGCAGAGCCGTCCCTGCACACGAAAAGGCGTGGGAAGCCAGTCTGTCAATGCGCCGGTCCTCAGCATCCCGAAGGGTACAGTAATGAGGAGCAGTCATGAAGGGGGGGTTAGTAACCCCTATAATCGGTGCATCCACCACAGGAGGTGCTGACCAAAAGTTAACCACATCAGGAGGGAAAGGGTACTTCCAATCCCAGACCCCTGGGACCCCTTTAAGTTTACAAGGCGATTCCCATTCTTTGGATATAAGATTCTGGAAATGCTCCTGTTCCAGGAATTCCAAGCGCGGCGGCGCTGTGTGTAAACTCTCCTTCTTAGGCTTGGGAGCCTCTCCAGGAGGGGAGATAGACAAAACCTCAAAGATCTTAATAAGTAGTTCATCTGTGTCCCACAGGCCCCAAGAACCGGGCCCAGAATCATCACGGCTCCAGGGCATCTCATCCGAGGAGCCCGAATCGAGAATACCTTCATCAGAAGTATCAAGGTCCTGCATAGCAGCAGATTCATCAGTATCATTAGGAACCGGAGAACCAGGGACCGCTTCTTTCCAGGGCCCAAGCGCTCCGCCAAACTAGACAGCACCTGCTCAGCCGTAGGCAGCCTGCGCGGCACGACTTGCTGGTCATCCCCGCTCGAGTGAGACTCATCAGGAGTGAGATTTAGGTCCGGGGAGACGGGTGTATTGAAGTGAGGTGCAGCCACTGGCAAACCTGATTGCAGGGTCAGTGCCTGTTGAGCACACGGTCCGCAGACCCGTGCTCTGTCAGCATCAGCACGGGGCTGGCCACACACTGTACACAGCCGGTCTTGTCCCCGAGGGACCCCGGGTACATAATTCTGAGATGCCTCCATATGGTGATTATCTGAGCAGTATGCCCGCAGGGATTTGCGCAATAGGTGTTGAGGGGTTAATAGTGAGCAGGTCTGTCTGTCTGTGTGTATGTATCTTTCTCTCTCTTTTCTATCTGCTGGCCAGCAAATCTTCATCTCTGTCCACTATCCTTTCACAGATAAACTAGTTCACTATTCCCCACCAACACACACACAGCATGACCAGCTACTTACCTGCAGAGACCAAACCAGAGCAGAGGGTGTGCTGGGTTTATATAGGATGCTGCTAATTACTGCCAGGTGAGGCAAAGCTGCAGCCAAACCTAGTGTGTTTATGTTCCTGTGTATAATTTGTTGATATGTATATAGATTATAAGCTCCTTTTTATTTTTAAAGGAGACATGCTTTGTTGCTTTGTTTCATGTGGTTTAATGTATGATTTATATGTAATATTTCTGTTTAAAAACTAGATGTATATTCCTTTAAGAATAAAGGGCTGTTGGAAACTGGTAATTGGTAGATAAGTGCACCTGTATATAGGTGGAGGGATTTTCAGTTCAGTTCAGTCAGGATGAGCTGAGAGCTGGGGTGCTACTTGGTCCTACGGTAGCTATAACTTAACCCCTTATTTGCATGAATTTTGTTTTTTGTTTACTTATTTTTTGTTTTTGCTCAAAATAAACCTAAGCCTATTTTTGCCAAGACTTGAGTGAGGACTGTTTTTACCGGCAACGACTCCCACGCCCCAACATATAGTGTCAGAAGTGGGGCGCTTGCTGTCTGCACTGGACTCATAAGCGCAGCTGTCAAACTCAGTCCATGGCCGGAAGAGGTCATGCCAGGAGATTTATAACAACTTCTTCTCCAAGGCGATCTCAGCGAACCAAGGGATCTATACAACCACCCAGACCTGCAGAAAGACGCCAACCAGTGGTCCCTAAATCCAAAATGGAAGGCACCCAGATTGAATCTAAAGCTAAGATTCCAGAGGAGGGCGCTGCAGCTGGGAGCGGTACGGATCCACCGGTGAGTGTAACTACTCCAAAAAATATAGAGGAACTCCTTGTGTGGTTGGTTCACCGCCAAGAGCTAAGTGACCAGCGTAGAAAAGAGGAGGAAAAGTATGCTTATGAGCGTGAGCAATGGAGGAGAGAAAAAGAGGAGGAGCAGCGTAAAATTGAGCTGCAGCAACAAGAAAAGGAAAGGGTAAGGAGAGATGAACAGTTCTTACAGGTGCTGCAAGCCATGCAGCGCAATATACCTCCTACTACAAATTTAAAGCTTACTAAGCTATCAGAGACTGATGATATAGAGTCATTTCTTAAAGTGTTTGAAAGAGTGGCTCAAGCAAATAAGTGGCCTGAGGATCAGTGGGTTCTTCATCTTGCACCATTCCTCACCAGCAAAGCTTTGCAGGCCTATAGCCAAATGCGCACTGAGGATGCAGGAAACTACCAAAAAGTTAAAGCTGCAATTCTGAGACGCTACAATATACATGGAGAGACATTTCGCCAAAAATTCCGGACCTACAGATACCAGGACAGGGAAGGGCCAAGAGAGGCCTACACCCAGCTGACGGAATTGTGCACCAAGTGGATGGCTCCGGAGGGCAAGACGGTTCAACAGGTGATGGAGACTATCATTATGGAGCAATTCTTGGATGTTCTACCTGCACCTATGCAAATCTGGTTCAAGGAACATCAGCCTGATGATGGTGAGCAAGCAGTGACACTCGCTGAAAACTTTTTGCTTGCAAGGAAAGGACTGATGCAGAAACCAAGTGTGGTAAGACCTATTCCTTTTACTACTGTTACTGATAAGCAAAGGGCTGAGACTGTTAAGTATAAAGGCCAGCATAAGGAGATTACTTGTTTTTCCTGTGGTAAAACTGGACATTATGCTAAGGACTGTGTCATGGTAACCAGTAGAAAAGTAAAAGGATCTGCAAATTGTGCGGGACTTGTGAAAGAATATTTGCAGCCTGTTACTGTGAACTCCCAAATGGTGACTGCTTTAATTGATACTGGGAGTCAGCAGTCTCTGATTAGATCAGACTTGGTGGACTCTGCTAATATAACAGGTCATTTGCTATTGACCTGTGTGCATGGTGATAAAAAGGTGTACCCTAAGGCTATTATACCTGTGCAAATAGATGATATGCAAGTGTCAGTAGAAATGGGGGTAGTACCTACGCTGCCATATTCTGTAGTCTTGGGTCAGGACATACCTGGATTCGGTACTATGATCAAAAATAGCAGTTTGATTTCGGCAATAACAACTAGGTCACAAGTTAAAACACTATCTACTGTACAACCTCTAGGTGATGTGTTTCCATTTGATGGTGATGTATTCGATGGTAATGGTAAAAGTCATCTTTCTAAGAGAGGAAAGCGACTTGCCCGTGAAAAATGGCGGTCTGAACATTGTCTCTTGGAAAAAGGACCTAATCAACCTTTAGGAGGATATGTCTGTTAAACAAAGACAAGATAACACCCTTGCCTTACCGTTCTCTCAGGTGAAAGAGGACACAGAAGAACCCAAACAGTATCCCTATTACACATCAGTCAATTATCCCTATTACACATAGTCAATTATGAATATTGCTCACAGTATTCCACTCTCTGGACATTTGGGTAGAAATAAAACTCTGTCAAGAATACTGAACCGGTTCTTTTGGCCTAAAATACATGCAGATGTGGCAATTTTTTGTGAATCATGTCCAGAATGCCAATATATTGCCCCAGGTGACAAAAAATGTAAATTGCTTCCCATCCCCGTGGTTGATACCCCTTTTGAAAGGATAGCTTTGGATATCATTGGTCCTCTTGAAAAAAGTAAAAAAGGTAACCAATATGTTCTTGTACTAAGTGATTATATGACCCGGTATCCAGAGGCTATCCCTTTAAGAACTATCACCACAAAAAGAATTGCAGAAGAACTGATTAAGTTCTTTAGTCAGATGGGTATTCCTCATACAATTCTCACAGACCAAGGTTCAAACTTTCAGTCCAGTTTAATGAAGCAAATCCATCAGCTCCTTGGTATTGAGGCTGTGAGGACCACCCCTTATCACCCCCAAACTGATGGCTTGGTGGAACGTTTTAACCAAACTCTTAAAAAGATGCTGTGTAAATTTGTGGTACAGTATCCAAAGCAATGGGATGAACTGCTTCCATATGTGTTATTTGCATACAGGGAGGTTCCACAAGCAGCCACTGGCTTCTCTCCATTTGAGTTACTCTATGGGAGAAGACCAAGAGGACCACTGGATGTAATAAAGGAACACTGGGAAGAACCTAGCCCAAACCAAAAAAACCTGGTGGATTATGTAGTTTCTATGCGGGACAGACTGGCGGAATTAGCTGATTTTGTGAAAATCAACGTTTCAGAGGCACAGTCACGCATGAAACGCTGGTATGACAAATCTGCCAAGCAAAAATCTTTTTTGCCAGGTGATAAGGTTTTGCTGTTACTGCCAACCTCTGATAACAAATTGCTAGCAAAATGGCAGGGACCATTTGAAGTCTTACGCCAAACTGGTCCTGTAGATTATGAGATTTCTATGCCAGGCAGAATTCAAAAGAAGAAAATTTTCCATGCCAATCTGCTTAAAAAATGGGTTGATGGACCAAATGTGGCCTGTACTATCCTGTCAGAATGTCACCCAAATATACTCGAGCAGGCCTACTCTGTATTGTCTCCTAGTTCTTCACAAATCTCTAAGATTAAAAGAGGTGGAGAACTTTCTGAAAAACAAAATAGAGATGTAGATCTATTAATTCAGAAATATAAACACACATTTGTTACTACACCCGGGCATACTAACTTAGTCCAGCATGTCATTGACACTGGTGATGTAAAACCAATACGCCAAAAACCCTACAGAGTACCAGAAAAACTCAAACCAGTGATAGACATAGAGATCCAAAACATGCTAAAATTAGGAGTCATTGAGCCATCTTCTAGCCCCTGGTGTTCTCCCATTGTGATTGTACCCAAGAAAAATGGAGAAATGAGATTTTGTATTGATTTTAGAAAACTCAATCAGATCTCTAAATTTGATACTTACCCTATGCCCCATATAGAAGACTTGATCACTAGGCTGGGTGATGCCCAATACATTTCCACATTTGATCTGACTAAAGGCTATTGGCAAATACCACTTGCAGAAGATTCCCGTGAAAAAACAGCTTTTGCCACCCTACAAGGTTTGTTTCAGTTCACACGTATGCCTTTTGGTTTACACAATGCCCCTGCTACATTTCAGAGGTTAATAGATACAATTATAAAACCACATAGCTCATACTGTGCGGCGTATCTGGACGATGTCATTGTCTTTAGTTCTGATTGGAAGTCTCATCTGTTGCATTTAGGCAATGTAATCTCTGCCATAGCAAAAGCCGGGCTGACAATCAATCCCACAAAATGTACAATAGCTCAAGAGAGAAACATCTTATCTTGGCTATGTTATAGGTGGTGGGAAAATTAAACCAGAAATGTCCAAGGTCGCAGCAGTGATGGATGCCCCAATCCCAAAAACAAAAAAAGAGGTAAGATCATTTTTAGGACTGGCTGGCTATTACCGCCGATTTATTCCAAATTTTTCAAATTTGGCAGCTCCACTAAGTGATCTTACCAAGAAAACCAAGAGAAACCTTGTGGAATGGACTCCTGAATGTGAAAATTCATTTAATAAACTAAAAGAGAAGCTTTGTTCTGCTCCGGTATTAAGAAATTCAAACTTTTCTCTGCCATTTCTAGTCCAGGTGGATGCGTCAGAAAGAGGTATCGGAGCTGTTCTATGTCAGTTTCAGAATGGAGAGGAACACCCAATTCTGTACATTAGTAGAAAATTGTTTCCCAGAGAGGAGAAATATTCTACTATAGAAAAAGAATGTTTAGCTATCAAGTGGGCCGTAGAGTCTTTACGTTATTATCTATTGGGGAAAGAATTTGTGTTAATCTCTGACCATCATCCTTTATTTTGGTTGAACACAATGAAAGGTAACAATGCCCGCCTGACAAGATGGTACTTAAGCCTACAACCATACAGATTCTTGGTCCAATATAAACCGGGAAGTCAGCATAAGAATGCAGATCACCTGTCCCGATTCGGTACCCAGGTCCAGGAGATGTGTTCTGTGGAAGGACAAGCTTCCACTTGAGTTGGGGGGTATGTTGAGGGGTTAATAGTGAGCAGGTCTGTCTGTCTGTGTGTATGTATCTTTCTCTCTCTTTTCTATCTGCTGGCCAGCAAATCTTCATCTCTGTCCACTATCCTTTCACAGATAAACTAGTTCACTATTCCCCACCAACACACACACAGCATGACCAGCTACTTACCTGCAGAGACCAAACCAGAGCAGAGGGTGTGCTGGGTTTATATAGGATGCTGCTAATTACTGCCAGGTGAGACAAAGCTGCAGCCAAACCTAGTGTGTTTATGTTCCTGTGTATAATTTGTTGATATGTATATAGATTATAAGCTCCTTTTTATTTTTAAAGGAGACATGCTTTGTTGCTTTGTTTCATGTGGTTTAATGTATGATTTATATGTAATATTTCTGTTTAAAAACTAGATGTATATTCCTTTAAGAATAAAGGGCTGTTGGAAACTGGTAATTGGTAGATAAGTGCACCTGTATATAGGTGGAGGGATTTTCAGTTCAGTTCAGTCAGGATGAGCTGAGAGCTGGGGTGCTACTTGGTCCTACGGTAGCTATAACTTAACCCCTTATTTGCATGAATTTTGTTTTTTGTTTACTTATTTTTTGTTTTTGCTCAAAATAAACCTAAGCCTATTTTTGCCAAGACTTGAGTGAGGACTGTTTTTACCGGCAACGACTCCCACGCCCCAACAATAGGCAACCCCTAACCAGCGCAACGTCAATGACAGCAGTGGATAGGACACACATACAGAGTGTAATTAAGGAGATTGCTCTCAACACTAGAGAATGATGCTGCCGCCCGGGATGCACACTTCTTGTAATGAAAGGACACACACGCGCGCAACCTGACAAGGTTTATGTGGAGCAAGGAGCGCGGCACTGACACCCAAGTTTAAATAAAAAGGCAACGGCCATAAACGTGTCTAACATTACGCTGGGACCGCCACACACATACCCCCCCCCCCTTTCTTTTCCCCCGAGCTACGGGAGGAAGCGAGGGAGAAGCGAACCTGCACCCAGGGTTCATCGCTATGAGGGGCACGGGCAACAATGCGGGAGGGGCATCTAATGGAGGCTCACCATCGGCCTAAACCGCCTACCCTATGGTGGGGGATTGCGGTGGAGCGTAGCTCCGTGAGCACACGAGGTGCTGCCTACCTTCACCCGACCAGCACAGCCCAGGCTGGGAGGCACATCCTTATCGAACAGGACGGGTGGTAATAGTCCTGCAGGGCCGCAGGCTGTAAAAGCCCCGCTCACCTGCGAGAGAGTGATACTTCATGTCTTCGCAGTCAGCACTGCAGAGAAATTTGGGGATTTGTGGGAGGTCCCTGGGTATGTGAAGGGCCGGGAGGAGCCTGTTTTTGCATGTCTGCAGTGAACAGCGCCCTCTGGGGGAGGATTACCCACGTGTAATTATTACAGATGGAGCAGGACGTACTGTATGCTTAGAATATATATGGACCGGGAGGGGCTTCCTTTTTTTGCATATTCATCTCTGCAGAAGTTCGCCCTCTACTGGAGATTACCCATATGTCATGAAGATCGAAGTGGAGTGTATGGCACACTTAGAATAGCCTCAGGGCCGGCTGAATAAGTGCCCCTAGGGCATTTAGTGGCATAGCCATAGTCCCCTGTCCCCCCCCCCAATACACTGAAAGAAATAATGTTATGGACCCCCACAAGCCATCTTACCACCCCCAGCACACATACACACATCTGTAAACACTCCCACAACACACACACACATCTGTAAACCCTTCTTGCATGTACACTAAGTTGTCGATCAACCCCCACACGCAAATACAATACAAATTTGATCTTTCCCCACACAGGCAAGCCCCCCCCCCCCACACCCAGACGAACCCCCCCCCCCACACAGAGGCAAGCCTCTCCACACAAAGAGGCCCCTTCACACACACCACACCCCCCCCCCCCACCCCTTCCACACACACAGGGATTCAGACACTGCAAGTCCCAACTAGTGAAAGTTGATCTTGGGTTTCCAGCTGTGCAGGAGAATCCACCCTTCCTTCTGCCCCCACAAGTTAGAGCAGGACCAGCCTTCCACTCTAATATTCACACAGAGTGCTCACCAGAGATCATAGAAATTAAAACCAAAACTTTTATTTTTTTTTGATCGACATAGAATGTGTCCTAGGGGCAGCCTGATTAGGGATGCACCACAGTGTAAATCCTTACCCTTCCATGCAGCTTACACATCCAATGATTCTTCGTTGATTAAATGCAATATCAAGTCACTGCACTGTTCCTCCAGTTACAAGGCCGACAGGGTATCCTTACCACACCTGAAGGGCAAATCTAGCCAACCAGACACTTGGAATGAGTCAGCGAGGCAGCCAATAATTTAGTGGCATCTGCTAGCCAATAGCACACGAGTTGGATATCTCAGTCAGCCAATCAGTGGGGAGAAGGTAGAAATTGGTGTTTTGCAGGGTGATTTTGGAGTTTGACAGGGTGCCAAAACCAGGTTACTTGGCATCTCTGCCACTGGGGGTTGGCACACAAAGAAATACACTAGCTACTTGGCAATGTTTACTGGCTACTGGTACTCATGTGGGCTACAATGCAGTAGGTGCATATTGGCTCCAAGGGGGTGGCAGCTGCATCCTCTTGCTGCTACCCAAGTCAGCCCAGCATGCAAGCAAAGGGATAAGTCTGTATCTTGTGTTCTTTCTCTACCCCACAAAAAGTTCAATCCAACCCCAGAAGAGATTTTGGGCTCCTTTATGAGAAGAATTATTCACATTAACATTCTGCAGTTGTGAGCCATCCTACTTTCCTGGCGCCTGATTAAGTGTCCACCCCTTAGTGTGTCGCCATGGAGAATAAGTATCACATATCTTCTTCGCTGATTTCAGTACCTTAGGGTCATCCTAGCAGGGTTCAGACAGCCAATGCTACAGCAATGGCATACATAAATCCGCAGGGCAGCACAAGCAAATCTGCCATGGCTGTGGCTTACCTTATTCTCCAGTGGTGTGGCCAGAGAGCACGGTGTCAACACAAATAGTGCTCCACATTCCAGGGATGGAAAATGTAACAACTGACTGTGCCACCAGTGGGTGTCATAAGAGTAGTGGGTTCATTTCCCCCCAGTCTTTCAGTAGATGTGCCACAGGTGGAGGACTTATTTGCCTTCAGGAACAACAGGATGGTAGAGACCTTAACGAGGAGGGTTAGACACCTTTGTAATGGAGTCACTTTTGTGTAATATATATATATATATATATATATTCTATGTATATTGTTGTCATGATTATCTGCCGGGTCTTTATATTGGCCATATTGGTTGTAAGACCATAAAAGGGGACTAAAACCCTCTGCGAGTTAGCACAACCAGCATTGCATTGTGGTATGCAGTGTTTGTCTGGGATAGGTCAGAAAAAATTGGTTCAAAGATTTAAAGTGAAACACTGGCCAAGAAATTGGCTTGGAATTGACTTGGAATTGCCCAAAACTCACCTGTTCCTTATTCCCATGGTGAACACGCGGTGCTCAGCATTCAGATTTCTTTTGCCCCACCGAACTCAGAAAATTTGAATGGCATGCCATTGGCTGCATCGTTGCCCCAGCCTCTAGCTGTGGGAGTGCTCGCACCCGCTATTCAGAAAGGCCTGGTGTGGGTGCATGCCTAGCTAGAGGTGTGCTGGGGATGCAGCGTGAGTTTGTGGAAGATATTAGTGGATCGGTGCCATCTGGGGGTTTCACACAGCCAATTCAGGATGCCCCATAAAGTAGACCAAACCTACAAAAGTCTTTTAGACTTGCTTCTCTTTAAAGTGCACCTATACTCAGAAAGGACGTTCACCTTCTATCCCCAGCCCAGTGCCCCAAAACAACCTGTTTTTCTTTTCTTTTTTTTAACGAAAGTCTTTGCCCAATATTGATAAAAATACTAAAAGCAAGTAGTATTATGGTGAATGACCTGCCATCTGCTAATTAGTTCCTTACAACGAAACTGTCACATTAGTGCTGATTCAACAGCGTGAGAATTTTTGATAATGATTTTTTTTTCTTAGTGAATTTCAGCACCATTTAGCTGTGCACATTTTAAACAATTTGCACAGCTAAATATTGCACTAAAGGAAAAATATAAAAAAAAAAAATCACAAAAAAAGGGAATAAAAAAACATAATCTTGATTTTTTTCCACGGTGCAATTCAACATCTTTTTTCAGCTGTGCATGTGTATAAAACATGTGCACAACTAAACATGGTGCTAAATTTCACCAAGGAAAAAAAAAATCAAGATTACATATTTTTCTCCATTTTTTGTGAGATTTTTTTATATATATTTTTTTTTCTTGCAAAAAATGTAAGGAAGAAAATTCTCACAATGCTGAATATTGGGTAAAGGCATTAGTAAAAAAAAAAAAAAAATTAAACTGGGCTGGGCATGGTAGGTGTTGACCTAAACTTCCCTCTGGGTATAGGTGCATTTTAAGACTTAAACTGTAAGGGAAGGTTAAGAAAGAACATTAGTAAAGTCATGTTATAAATATGACCCTTTCTATTTCAGTCTGACAAAATATATAAACCTTGTAAAAAAATAAACTTCCTGTTGTCTAATGCAGCCAGAAAGTAATGGATTACACTATTGACTACATCTATTTATAGCAAAAGATTTTATTTTGTTCTGCACAATGAGTAATTCTAAACATAACGATGTATACATAAATAAACAGACAAGTGGCTCCCATTAGACGAGAGCCCGCACATGCGCCTTTGGTGTGCAGCAAGGCAAGTTTTAGATCTTTTAGATTCCAGGCTGGCCACTGGTGTGTTTTGCTCCGCTTTGAGTATCCAGCACAACAGAGAAATTCTTCTCAGCTCCCCCTTCTCTGTGTGCTATGACGGCTTATAACCTGTTAAAGTGGTTTGGGATGCCCCACTGTGAGATCCCCCCATGTGCTGTTGGATCCATGTACTTATCACAGATCCAACATTGCTTGCACGGGTGTGCATCCATCAGAACATTTCGCTCTATTCGGCTTGCAGCAAACTGCGTCGACAGCTGTATCCCTGCTAGCGTCTAGCTAAGGGCATGTCTGCGTCGGGCATTCACAAATGGCTGGCGTCGGCACACACCTGCCTGAAGGTGTTGTGGAGCACAAAAGTGGGCCACGCATGTGTAGTTGGAATAGGTGAATAGGAACGTTTTAATGTCGATCTGGGAGGTTTCATACATCGGGGCATTCCAAACTGGGATGCCCTGGAGAGAGGGAAATAAGCTTTAGGTCCACTTTAAGGGGTCAGATTGCTCTTTGTATCTTAGCCACATCGCTGGAACATGCAAGTGGTAAAAAATGTTATTCTGTTCTTGGGCTCACACTACTAAGCAAACCAGCAGAATGTGCACTTGAATCAGCATAATGCAATTACTGTGATTTGCTCATAGTGGTTTTTTTCAAGAACTTAAAGTGGACCAAAACCCAGAATTTTACTAGCGCTCCCTGTATTGCTCGCCACATGAGGAGTACCTTTTGGCAATTTTCTCTGCTCCCCGCAAATGCTGTTTGTTTTAGCTGTAGAGCACCGCAACCTCCATTTATTGCCACTGTAGTAAGCGGCAATGATGTGCTTGCCGCACCTATGCTATGACTGATCCCCTGCCATCTTACAGAGGGACATAAAATACATTTGGCAAAAGCCTGTGCCAAGACTTCCTCCTTAGGATGTAGACCTAGAAATTGATATTTTTGCCAACAGAATTGTCCTGGAACACTGATTTTTTTTTTTTTTTTTTTACAAGCTTGATGGGTTTTGGTCTGCATTAACTGAATTCATTACAAAACACCAAAAATGAGTACATCAATTCTATGCCAATCTTGAGGAGACCTGGCACCACACAGTTTCAGTGCTGTTTTCCCAGCAGATCACCACAATGCCCAGATACGTGATGGCACTCTAGATACCAGGCTCCACCTTCTATTAGGTTATATTCACTTTACAAACAGCATATTTTGCTGGCTGGATTTTCAAGAGCCAAGTCATTAAAGAGAACTAAGGTAAAAACTGAACACAGTCCCTCTTTAATGTACAGTAGCAGGGCAGCGTGACCCAGGCTGCTGCACGCTCCATCGGGCCTGTAAAACTCACCTATTCCGTGTCCTTGTCTATGATAGGCTCAGCAGCTGGTCACATGGGCATGTCACCTCGAACATATCAGTTAGGCTGAGCACCTGCAAGTACCTCTCTTCCAAGCAGTTACGTGATTGAAGAATTAACCTTAGGGGGCTGCATGCATGCATCTAGGGCATAATTATGTGTTATCCTGGATATATCTTTACTTTAACTGTGGCCCAAAGTTAAATCAGTCTTAAAGGGACAGTCCAGGCAGAAAATACAAACATGAATACTCCCCTTTTGTCCCACACAGCTTATATATCCTATTCCAGTTAATTAAAAAAGTTTCTGAATCACAAGATCAGCTACCTTTTGAGCAGATTTTGACTAACTCAGGGTTTTGGTCCTTGCCCATGGGGCCCCGATCCGAGATGCCGCGCAGTGTGAAACCCCCCAGGTCGCCCAATCCAATTCAACTTTCCCTGGTCTTAAGGTGCACGTGCAGCCTCTCGTCCAATCAGCGCTCGGATCCACTACCACCCACACGTCTAAGAATCGGTTCCAGCAAGGTCAAGCAGAGCATGTCAGCGCATCCCTGCTACCCTCTAACAGGGAGCTTACCCGAATTGGCCTTTCACAAAAACCTGGCGCAGGTTACACATCCTGCTAAAGGTAAAGCAGGGAGAGGCTGCTGCTCGCACATGCGCAATTGGATCTGGGGAGAAAATGAGTTTACCGGGCGACCTGGGGCATTTCACACAGCGGGGCATCCTGTATCTGGATACCCAGGGGGAGGCGTTCAAGCGGCCCTGGGTTTAGGTCCACTTTGAGCTGGATTTCCACTTTAACCTGTTAATCTACAGAAACACACAGATATAAAAGTATATTAACATGCACAGCCAAACATGTTTTCACCCAACACACGGCAAGCAGATAAATAAACCATGAATATAAAAATAGAAATCAGCGTGAATATATAAATTGCTCTTAAAAAAGTAAAAGGTAGAACAGCAGCTCCAATCAGATTTGTCCTTTTACATCACTCCCCTTCTCTTTGGGAATATACAGGTAGTCTTAATACAAGGATGTTTTACTAGTGCTTCTCAATCACACACTGCTGCCATTTTTGCTTACTACGGCATCAAAATGTCGTTTTCCATCCAAATAGAGCATTGACTCTATGTAAAAAAAAAAAAAAAAAAATGCATAAATGTATATTAAACTAAATGCAAAGGTTTCCCCACAATATAGAATACGTTCAAGAAAAGATCAAAGCCCAAACTGAAGTCTAAAACCGTAAAGGATATGCCAGGACCGTATTCAAGTTATTATTTTCTTAATTGTGAAAGTATAGGACACATATGATCCATCGGTTAGATCTGGGTTATAACCACTCCCACCAGTTGAAAGGAAAGATGGAGGCGCGGGTTGCAGCAGATAAAGTATGCCACTGAACGGGGCCGCTACCCAGGGTCTTGGGGAGCGGGGCCTACTGTGGCCCAGCACCTCTATCGTATGGTTCTACGACCGTCTATTATCGTCATCAAGCGAGCCCGTTCATGTTTAGATATATGTTTATGTGCTCATTGTTACATGTGTAAACCTGTGGCACTGCGTTGCCAAGCACTGTAATTCTTGCTTCCTTCAATAAAAACGTTCAATTAAAAAAAAAATTAAAAAAAAATAACCACTCCCACCAGAACCACTTTCATGGTTGTTCATCCTGCAGGGCCTATACAACCCACCAACATCACATGGTTTTCAGTGTCCATGCTCTGAGATGGATGCTTCTTGTAATGTTAATGCATGTGAGTTCTGGCTTTGGCATCATGGGATTGCCCATTACACTTTTTGGTGTTCTGCCTTATTGTTTTCTTCTTTTGGAATGTGAAAAAAACATTTGTGTTAGTTAGGATTGTGCCCCCAGAACTGCGATTTACTTATCAGCGTGCTGTTTCCATGATTCTCATATTCCTGGGGTCTGTTTTGCTTCAGTGGGAGTGGTTTGCATGGCCTTGTGTAAAAAACATGGACTAAAAGTCCCACAATTCTTCCAGTGTAACAGGTAAAGTGAGAACCCTGCTATTAACTCTTGCTACTGGAACACAAAACTGTTCCAAAACTGAAGAAGCTGACTTTCAACAGAATGGGTTAAACCTGTCACCCATTTCTTAGCCGATCAGATGATCATCAAGCTAGAGTGGGAAAGTCTATGCTATGTACTCGAAATCACCACTTTGGTGTACATAGCTAAGGTAAACCTATTGTTGCTATGGAAAACTGTTTTCTTTTAAAACAAAATGTTGCAAACAAATAGAAAATGAAAAAATAACAGATAAGCTTAGCACATTGAAGACATTATTTTGCCAAACAATAATGGAAACTTTTAAAAATGTCATCAAAAGTGGAATTACCCTTTAAGTAGTGCTGTCCTAGGGGACTAGCCACTGGCATCTGTGGGTACGCTCCCTGCTATTTTCTCTTTCCCCCTCCTTTTGGCTGGATGGCTACAGTGGCTTCCAGTGTAGAGTATGGACTGTGTGCAATTAGCCACTGTGATATATGGCCTGTTTCTACTGTACAGCTGCACCAGATTGATAGAGAGGCATAGGTCTCTTTTCCTTAGTGGTGGTTACGAAAGAAGGTGGACAATGGCACAGGAGGAACCTACTCCATTATGTAGCATGTAGTGATATTCCACCAATTTAAAAATCCACTTTTTTTGCACACAAAAGTTTTGGGGGGTGTGGTTGAGAGGAAAGTACAGCTCAGCGTGCAGAAGCACCACCTTCTTGGGGTAAGCATTGTCAAAGCAATAACTGGGATAGTTTAAAGGGGACCTTCACTCTGAATAAGAGTCTATCTTATATGTTTCCCACACCTTGTACGTACAGATTGTCCACATTAAAAATCATCCTACCTGCATCTACTGCATGTTATGAGCCTTTAAACATCCAAGATGGCGGCTTATGGAAGCCGCCATCTTATCAGGCAGCCTGCAAACAGGAAGTGCCTCCTGACTGTGCTGCTCTGCATTCTGGGACTGCTGACCGTTACCTGACCCCAGCTCTGCTCTGTCTGAGCAAGGCACAGCTATAACCTGCCCCCCCTGTACCTTATCCCACTCTCCTCTCCTCAGTAAGTGTGATGCTTCTGAGTCAAGATGGCGGCACCCGTATCCTAAATTCCTGAACAGAGTTGCAGCCCAGTGGGGCAAAGAATAATAAGTTAGTGACTAAAAACGTAAAATATATTAATTTTAGATGCCGAGGAACCGTTTTTTTAAGAGTTTGGGCTTTTTATTAAATCGCGCTGAAGGTCCGGTTTAAAGGAACATTCAAGGCAAAGGCTTAAATTGCTTTCTGCTCATCCCGTACTGGCTGTCAGGGGCTGCAAATTTCATCCAGCTTTATATATCTCAATAACTCCCAGTGAAATTTGTACCCTCTGCAGGGCCTCGTCAGCAGCAGATGACAACTCATACATGTGTGTTTCAATGTGAAGGTCTCCTAAGACCTCACTTCATTTGGGGACCATGAAAAATGAGTCAGCAGAAGGTAAATTCAATACCGTTTATTAGGTAATGCAAAATGCTCGTTGTCAAAATCCTGGGTTTTGGTCCACTTTAAAAACAGACCAAAAGTCTAAAAAAGCAATTTTAGTGAATTGCACCCCTAAGCCCCATTCTGGCAATCAGAGAGGGCTTAACTCCATGCAGATGTTATGGAATAGCAAGCGGGTTCTATGCTGGCATTCCAGCACTACTTCTCCTGATGCGTTTACCTGCCAGCAACATGTCTGAATGGGTGACAGCCAAGGAGAACGTCCAAGGGGAGGCGCATGGCAATCCGTTCATTCAGAATATATGTATAGCCTGGTTGAATAAAACTTACCAGGCACCCAAGATTGAGACCAACGGCGTACAATCCTGTTATATCTTTCAGTGGCGGCCACTGTGATATGCAGTCACAGTGACTCAGTACGTCCACTCAGTTCACTGTGATGAAGAGAGTGTGCTAGGCCTCAGCATGCTGCTTCGATTGCAGTGAAAAAATATTGCATGTTTTATCTGTCACAGCAACCAATGTGCCAATGACCTAGAGTCTATAGCAATTTGGTGGTCTCCCTCTCTGTGGGGCACCCAGATTTTGGATGCCCGGAAATATCAAACCCCCGATTAGTCCTTTCTGGCAATCTCAAGGCACTTGTAGAGGCAGCATCTTCTGCCAGCTGCTGGGTGAGCAGTTCCAAAAGGAAGTGGCTGAAGCGATGCCTGCTGCTCACCTTTCATTCTACAGCTAATTAGTATGCATAGAACAGTCATTGGAGGAGAGACTGCACATGCACCATGGGATCATGGAGGAAGTAAGCAGCAGGGTGCCCCTGGAATGAGGAACAAATCCTGAGTTTTGTTCCTCTATAGGAAAGAGAGAGAGAACTTAAAAGAACTAATAAGTCAAGAGACTTAGAAGTCACTAAATTGCAATAGGAAAAAAAATAAGTGTACACATTAAAATACTGTACAATTTCCTGAAAAAGTATAGATCATAAAACAATAATGTACACTTACCCCCGTATGTTTTTGGCACAATTTGGGGCACTTCCTTTAGAGACTTGTATGTGTAGTGAAATATGTTCGTTGTATGGTGTTCTCTAGTAATAGGGTCAGAAACCTCGGTGTGGACTCGGATCTGGATGTAGTTATTTTCAGTATAACACACCTATACAGAAACAACACAGTTGAAATGATAAAAGTGAACTTGGATTTTCAGGGTTTTGATGGATTCTTTTTTCCATAAGCTAAAAAGTGCTCATGCAGCATCTAGTCCTTAGAGTGAAAGCAAGTTCTAAAAGACTTTACTTCCTTTATTCCTGCTGTGTGGGGGCATCCCGATTAGGGAATCCAGATACTCTCCACTACCATGTTCCAGCGATGACAGCAGGGCATGTAACTGCCGGTGACCAATCAGGTTCTCTGGATCAGTGCCATGCATGTTCCGGGGAACCTCAATGGCCTCCAGCATTCACACGGGCAGCCACCAGATTTTGTGTCTCTGTGTCTGTGCATGTATGTCTGTGTGTGTGTGTCTCTGTGTGGAGCACTAAAAAGCACCCTCACCCCCCCAAAAAAAGCTGGGGGAGAATGCCTGTGCACTGGAGAACTGGCAGGCAGCAAGTGTAGGTTTATCTGCTTCCTGCCTGCGGGCCCTCCATTGCACTCTCTCCTCACACACGTAATTGGGAAGGGGATACCACTCACTGGCTGTAACGAGGGAACACCGCTCTCTGGCTGTAGTGAGGGACGCCGCTCACTGACTTTAGTGAGGGACGCCGCTCACTGACTTTAGTGAGGGACGCCGCTCACTGACTTTAGTGAGGGACGCCGCTCACTGACTTTAGTGAGGGACGCCGCTCACTGACTTTAGTGAGGGACGCCGCTCACTGACTTTAGTGAGGGACGCCGCTCACTGACTTTAGTGAGGGACGCCGCTCACTGACTTTAGTGAGGGACGCCGCTCACTGACTTTAGTGAGGGACGCCGCTCACTGACTTTAGTGAGGGACGCCGCTCACTGACTTTAGTGAGGGACGCCGCTCACTGACTTTAGTGAGGGACGCCGCTCACTGACTTTAGTGAGGGACGCCGCTCACTGACTTTAGTGAGGGACGCCGCTCACTGACTTTAGTGAGGGACGCCGCTCACTGACTTTAGTGAGGGACGCCGCTCACTGACTTTAGTGAGGGACGCCGCTCACTGACTTTAGTGAGGGACGCCGCTCACTGACTTTAGTGAGGGACGCCGCTCACTGACTTTAGTGAGGGACGCCGCTCACTGGCTTTAAATGAGGGAATGCCGCTCACTGGCTTTAAATGAGGGAATGCCGCTCACTGGCTTTAATGAGGGAACGCCGCTCACTGGCTTTAAAGTGGACCAACACCCAGGATAGTCAAAATCCTGGGGGTTGGTCCACTTCCGCGGGGCACCCCGATCGTGGGTGCCCCGCTGTGTGAAACCCCCCAGAAAGCCCCGAAAACTCACCTGACCCCGCTCCCACATGACTCGCTCGTCCAATCGCCGACGGACAAGGAGAAGCAGCGACAGACAAGCTGAGCGCGGGCCGCCGCCTCCCGCGCGTCTCTCTTACAGGGAGCGCGCCCATGCCCTGCTAGAGGGAAGCACGGGAGGCGGCGGCGGCGGTGCCCCGCAGTCAGGGAGCCGATCGGTCCAGAAATCTTATAGATTCCCGGGCCGATCAGGGGAGGGTGTTGGTCCACTTTAGCGAGGGAACGCCTTCTGGCTGTAGCGAGGGAACGCCTTCTGGCTGTAGCGAGGGAACGCCTTCTGGCTGTAGCGAGGGAACGCCTTCTGGCTGTAGCGAGGGAACGCCTTCTGGCTGTAGCGAGGGAACGCCTTCTGGCTGTAGCGAGGGAACGCCTTCTGGCTGTAGCGAGGGAACGCCTTCTGGCTGTAGCGAGGGAACGCCTTCTGGCTGTAGCGAGGGAACGCCTTCTGGCTGAAGCGAGGGAACGCCTTCTGGCTGAAGCGAGGGAACGCCTTCTGGCTGTAGCGAGGGAACGCCTTCTGGCTGTAGCGAGGGAACGCCTTCTGGCTGTAGCGAGGGAACGCCTTCTGGCTGTAGCGAGGGAACGCCTTCTGGCTGTAGCGAGGGAACGCCTTCTGGCTGTAGCGAGGGATGCCGCACACTGCCTGTAATCGGGGATGCCGCACACTGCCTGTAATCGGGGATGCCGCACACTGCCTGTAATCGGGGATGCCGCACACTGCCTGTAATCGGGGATGCCGCACACTGCCTGTAATCGGGGATGCCGCACACTGCCTGTAATCGGGGATGCCGCACACTGCCTGTAATCGGGGATGCCGCACACTGCCTGTAATCGGGGATGCCGCACACTGCCTGTAATCGGGTGACTGGGAGGGGGTATTTTAGCACACCATTTGGTTCAGATAATTTTTTTCTAATTTTCCTCCTCTAAAGCCGTCTTAAGGAAAACAGAAATTCATAATCAGACAGAGACATTTTGAAAGCCGACATAATTTAACACTACCTGAGAAGAGAGGAAAAGTAATGATCCAATTTCTACAGGCCTCTGGAACATGATGTCATCAACAGCCACAACATAAGGTCTAGACCCACTGCAAGCGAAAAGCGTTACAATATAAAGACATAAAAGTAAAATTCTAAATTTGCAATTGAAAATTTGGGAATTAAAAACACACATTAAAACTATCCTAAGCATTCTAAAATCCAAGCCCAGTTAAATAAAATAAACAAAATAAAAAACCCTGCTCAGCTGGAGTCCATAGATAAAAGACTTGAGCGTATTCTGCCACTCACTCCCAAACTAGATAGTTGCTAAACCCAGCCTGGAAATGTGGTCAGAAGACCATTGTTTCCTATGACCAACCATGGCCACAGTCCCTCAAGTTATTTTTACTGGTCACATATCATACAGGGAGCAAAAAAACTCACCCATAGGAGCATGCTGTAGCCCATCCTAGCTCATAGGCCTTCCTCATTAGAAAACCACCAAAGATCCTGTTGAAGATGTTTCTTTGCTTAAGGATACAAAAAAAGTTCAATAATGTTACATAACAGGAGATGGAAATCTTGGTTCATTATAGTTATATTTAAAGTGGAACAAACACAGGATTTAGACTTTCCTGGGCTTTGTTCCATACCCTAGCTGTGTGAAACCCCTCAGTTCAACCAGTAAAAGTCACGTCTCCTCGGTCCAACGGTGCACGTGTGGGCTCTCGTCCAATACCTGCCTTGTTTACATCCTTCGGCAAAGGACACGGATTGATTTCAATGGGAAGCGAGAGTGCACACACTCCTGCTCCAGCCTATCTGAATAGCTGGGACAGGAGCGCACACCCACCACCCAAAGATGCATGGGATGGGCCCATTAAAAACAATCAGATCCATTTGGCAAAAGGCAAATAATGGCTCTGACTGGACGAGAGACTAAGCATGCGCCATTGCAGCAGAGAAAGGTGAGCGATTACCGGTGCCCTGGGGCATGGATTGGGGGGGGGGGGGGGGGAAGAGGGGAGGCCTGCAGCCAGCTCTGGAATCTTTTGGATTTCAGGACCGGCTGCTCTGGGTTCCAATGTGGATATAGGGTAGAGTGGGAGGCATTTAGATCCTGTGTCTCGTTTAGTGAGGCAATTCCCATTTTCTGTTTTGATGACAAAAAGACAAGTCAATTTACAAGTGGGCCATGGGCGACTCTAGGAAAGAAAGTGAAAGGAAATTTTCCGCTCAGGACTCTGGAAAGATATTTGTGAACAATGTATCTGATGTGCCCTAATTTCCTTCACAACATTTTGGTAAGCTTACTGGAGTCTAAGCAAAGTATAGGAACTAAATGTGCAATGATTGCAATCGTGACCTTTTTAGTGTAAATGGACGACCCCTGTAAACTATAAAACAAGTAGATACCTGCGGGTGACAGATCTCCAAACCCTTGAGTTTGGCGTCTTCCATCCATATAGAGTTGGGAGGCAATATACGGCTTCTGAAGCTCACTGTCCTGTAGAACAGTACAAGAAGAAATGCATAGAAACCAGCAGGAAATGGTTACATTATGATTATGTATTTTTGTACATGTACATACTTTGTGTCCAGTGTGTTCAGAAATATATCATGTACAATCTTCCTTTCTTCTGCTGTTGGAGCCATTTTCAGTAAAGATGCTGTGCTAAATGCAACTCGCCTTGATTTATTTACTAAACAAAAGAAAGAAAAAAAAGGTGATATGTAAAAAAACAAATGCAACTATATTCCTTATGAAGCAGTAAGGCTGCATATAAAATATGTTATGTTAGGGTAAAGTACATTTTCAGCCAGATAAAAAGCTATACTCACCTTTCCCAAGCAGACCGTCGCTCCTAGTCTGGGGCTGCAGTGCTCACCTGAAAGGCTGAATCCAGGTCCCTTGCTGTCCGGCACTACAGGGCAGCGCCGCTCTCAGCACGATTCTCTTCCTGACCCTCTCTGATGTGACAACGCCATCAGTCACGGTGAGCTGTTATGCCCCCCATTGCAGTAAATGGAAGGGCATGGCAGCTCACCATGACTGATGGCGGGGGCGTCGCCAAGTCGGAAAGAGTCAGAAAGAGTCTCACAACAAGAGACGAAAGCGCCGCTGCATATGGTGCCAGGCGGTGAGGGACCTGGATCCAGCCTTTCAGGTCAGTGCTGCAGCCCTGGACTAGAAGCAACAGCATGGGAGAAAAGGGGAGTATAGCTTTTTTTTTTAATCTGGCTGAAAATGTTCTTTAACTTCCAACTTCATGTTAATTTTGGACAGAATGGGGAATATTTAGAGGCAGTTAAAGTGGCCCAGAAGTCTAAACAGCCTCTTGGTCCAAAAAGTCTTTACAGCCTCTTGGTCCATTAAATGCTAGACATATTTTTTAATCCTTGGTAAAATATCTAAATCATTGCCTAAATAATACCAAGATGACTTCTGACTCCTTAATTAGTATTCAGCATGGGGTTCCTGTGTTCTGAGGTGACAAACTTGGTAGATTTGGCCTGGGCTTAGTTTTAGGTGTATGTTCACGTGCAAATTAAGCAGGCCAGCAATATATACCTGCTGGATTGAGATCTGGGCCAATCAGAGATCACCTGTGCTAGTTTGAATGGGACAAAGGCACAGCAGTTGGGTATGGAACACAGATTGCTTATGGGAGACATACAGAGTCTTGTTTTGGAGATAGACACATACGGACAACAAGGTCAGGACTGAGACCTGCTTTTGTGGATTTGAATACATCAGCCACCTTGTGAATGACTTGGAGATTGGATGATGTCTGTTGATTTCTGCCCATACTACCTAAACCAGATGAGAGTTTTACCTTTTGAATTGTTTTATGTATGCTTTGTTTTTGCCCTGTTTGAAGCTTTCTTGAGGCAGAGCTGGAAGTTTTTGTATTGTACATTTTTAGAAAGCAAGAGATAAATTACTCAACTTAAAGTGCATATTTGTGTTAATTTCAAGTTACTGACATGAACTTCTTAAACAACCTGGTGTAATTAGAGAAAAGTCTTTAAAATGGCTTATACATTTAAGGGCTGCATATATACTGCATAAAACTTAAAGTGCAGCTATACCAAGAGAGAAGCCAGCCCAGTGCCCCAAAACAGCCTGTGTTTCTTTTTTTAATAAAGCCTTTCCCCAATATAGATAGAAAAAATTAATAGGAAGTAATATTTTGGCGAATGGCAGTCATATGATAATTAGTTAATTTTCAACTAAACTGTCAAATAATGGCAGTTAGGTTGAAGTGCGTTGTGTGCACTGTAACCGGGGGCAAGGATGCTCGGCCAGGGAGTAATATGGCCGACTGCATCCAGTTCGTGTTGTTATGAATTTTGGTAAAGGTTTTAGCAAAAAAAAAAAAAGACACAGGTTGTTTTGGGGCACTGTGCTGAGAATGCAAGGTACACCCAAGCAAAGCTGTGCTCTTGGCCCAAAAAGCTTAACAGGCTCTTGGCCCACTTCTTAGGGAGCACCCTGATTTGGGATCTCCGGCAGTATGTAATAGTGCAGAAAGCATGGGCCTGGGTATTCATCTCTCTCTGCTGCTGTTGCTTCTAAAGATCTGTTGATGGCGGTGCACAAAGCAGAATATAATATAAGTATTTATAAATCGCTAATAACTTCACGTGAGCTAGTCCCTACATTATTAAAATGCAGTGTTTTGGTAAACAGTCCACTGCTAAATTAAGCTAAATGAACACTTACATTCTCCCTGCTTCAAAAGGTTCTCCTCTTCTTTTCCATCAGGAATTATTGGATTAACGAACGCTGGTCTAAAAGGAAGGGAGAACGAACAAGTCACTGACACATACAGATGCATATATCATTACCATTTTTCCTGACTAGTTACATTATGATACGTGTATTGTAAGATAGGCCGATTTTGTTTTTGTGACACTTTGTCACAAGATGATGATCTAGTCCATATGTGCTCAACCTGTGGCCCGAGGACCACATGTGACCTTCAGAGCCATCTGATGTGGCCCCTAACTTGCTGTGAGTAAATGGATCTGGCACGTAAAGGTAATTAAATAGGGGAACAGTAAGTGAGCGTAAAGGAGGGGTGTTTTGGAAAAAGGAGGTGATAGCGGTGGCTTCACGCCTAGGTGAAATCATTGGCACAATAAGAATTGTATGCATAGTATTAGTGGGAGCTTAAATAGGTTGAGTATTGGGAACATGTTTAAGATGTGGGATTGTTGTGGGAGGGCTATAAATAATGGCCCATATATTCAGAGAGGTAAGCCAATCGGCATGTGTATTGCTAGCATGTGGGTTTATATATGAATGTAGGGGTGTGGTGGAAGGACATATGAGTGGAGTGTGGGATTGTTGTGGGAGGGCTATAAATAATGGCCCATATATTCAGAGAGGTAAGCCAATCGGCATGTGTATTGCTAGCATGTGGGTTTATATATGAATGTAGGGGTGTGGTGGAAGGACATACGAGTGGAGTTTGTGGAGACAGTGTGTATCCTAATTGTTGTAGAAAATCTTCATTATGCTATTCCAAAAAACATGCTGAACCTATTCATTGTGGCCCATGACCAGGTTCCAAATCACTTAAGTGACCCGCATTTGTCAAAAGGTTGAGCACCTCTAATCTAGCCTATTGTACTATGTGTCTATGGGAGCCCAAAAGGTGATCGTTATGTAAATGAAGCCTTTTAGGGCATATCATGACATTGTGTTAAAAACATGTCATAAGAAACTGGAGCCTTTATTCAAACTGGAGGTAAAGTGACTGTGGGCATATCTGTATTAAAAAGATAAGCCTTTACACTGGTTAAAAAATAAAAAATGGACAATCCATAGCTATACGCAGAAATGTTATAAAAAAAATACCTCTTGTTTGCAGGATCCCTGGCCACCATTACAAATGTTGCATCAAGCACTGAACTGTAAACACCATCATGAAGCTAGAACCAAGAGACAACATAAATCATACCCCATTACTAATTTGTTGTAGACCTATAAGGAATATTCGTCTATGCAAAATCTGTTACCACAGTGAAACTTGCTAATTTACCATTTTTAAAAGCAGTTTTTTCATGTATCTTTGGCACAGATAATGGACATTATTTTAGTAATACATATCCTATCTGGCTACTACTTAGGTCAACATTTTAAAATATAAAAAAGGGGTGGAACATCAAAAACATTAGGGATTATTATGTTGACCATCAATATTTATATCAAGTATTTCAAATTATGGTTACCACCAAGAACAATTTACATTTCAAAAATATTTAACACAGCAGCCCTTGGGTTCACTGTATCCTCCAACCCCTTGGCTCACTGATTTGGGATGCCCATCTGCTATTATTTAACAAGAAATACCGGAAATCAGACAAAATTAGTCCCCTGCTTTGTTGTGTCCCAGCGACCAATGGCGGCCAATAGTGTTCACATGGGGGGGGGGGGAGACATGCATGGCACCACATATGGCCTGTGCATGCCCAACCAGTGAATCTTATAGGCCAGCATGAGTTGCATCTAGGATTAATTGTGGCTGCTGCAAAATAAGGGAGGCAGAACAAAAACCATGGAAGGCAAGCATCATGCCTGATTTTTGGCCAAACGCCTTAATTGTATACAGTGGATTAAAGTAAGGGTTTTGTACTTGTACGTGCCTGTAACATGTGCATTTTGACCTCCATTGATGTTTTTCCAACCCATGAAACATGGCCCGTCAACTTGATGTCACAGTCAGGGGCAATGGTCTGCCTACGTAGATCTAAAAAATTCACCCAAAAATTTAGTTAAGCAAGATATTTTAACCAAACTTAGGATCAAACATTAGATTTTCAAATTTTACAACACTCATTCTAGTATCACAGAAGATCAGACAAAAAAAAACACTTTCTGCTTTTGGAAGAACACACTGTGGGAGACCAACCTAGCCAAGAATAAGATGAATTATAAGCTACAGCTGTGACCAGAGGAAAAGAAAAGACATCAACAAAACATGTGTGATCAGCCAGGGCAAACGCTGGGGAAAACGCTGGGGCATACCGTGGTGGTGGTAGTGTTGTTGGGGGTCAGTAGAGGGCATTGTGTGTAGTGGAAGATCATAGAGATTGCACATTCTGAGCACCATACATGCAGCTTTAGTGCCAGGTGTATCTCGACACACCACAAATGGGCCCATTGAGATTTTATTACCCAAGGGCCCACATAAACCTGGAGCCAGCCATGTGTGTGATGTTTATAGCACTGTAGCTACATTTATACAACTAGGAGACATCTGAGGCTACCGTAGGTTGGATTTAAAGTGGACCAACACCCAGGGGTGATCCTGATCTCGGATGCCCCGCTGAAGTGGACCAACACCCAGGATAGTGAAAATCCTGGGTGTTGGTCCACTTTAAAATATATTAAAAGCATACCACAGTAATACCACGGTTGTTAAAACAATTGCTGCAGCTCCAAGGAAAATAACTGCATCTCTTTCCAATTAGCTTATTTATTTATTTTTTTGATCTGGTACTTTTTATATTGAAAGGAATTACGAGTCAAACTTTTAAAAAACTCCTGAAAAGAGGAGGAATTTTTTGTTTCTTTGCTGCATCCAGTGTCGCCCCCCCCCCCCCCCCCCACTGCTCAGGACCACAAATCGAAGACATGTCAGATTGACACCCCCTCTTAGCAGTAGGCAAGAATGGGGCCCTCTACGCTGCCACTCAGGCTCCAGCTTAGTGCAGTGCAAAGAACACAGTGTGATTGCATCACTCAGCCGTAACACTACCAGAGGAGCAATATAAAAAAATAGAAAATTGTAGCCCTACACAACAGGAATAGGTCTGAGTGTGCCTGGATAATTACTAAACAATAACAAAACAATACATCCCCAACAAGATGTCTCTATCCCTTAATAGGAATAGAATAGAATTTCTAGTCTCTAAAATTCGAAATCCAATCAAATAAAAAAGTAGGACAACCAACTACCTTTGTACTCTGGAAAAAAACACTCCTCCAGAGCCATTTATTGAGGTACCCAACTGTTGGTAGCAATTTGCTGCAAAGCCTGATGAATATTACTATAGTGATATTTTCCACATTTCATTGAAACACAGCATTCCCCGTCTGGTTATTGCTTGATTTACACATGTATGAATACCCTCAGGATGGCTCTGTCCCACTGTGATAGAGAAGGTGATAAAGGGCCAGGAAAAATGCAATTCTGCGATTACTCACCTGTAGAATTGTTTTTGTCTGTGTCCTGTTCAGGTCGCTCCACTTCTTACATGTGGGTAATCCGCCACAAGGCGGCGCAGTGAATGCAAGATCAAAAATTGTAGCTCCTCACGGCCCCTTATAAGGCAGATGTCTCCCAAAATCCCCAGAATTCTTCTTGCAGTCTCTCTGCGAGGATCGTTTTTTGTCTACTCTCTCTGGATATCACAGGCGAGTGGGGCATCCTAAGCCTGTCGGCCACTGCATCCCTGTTCCCGCATTTTTCCGTGGACCCATCCTGCCTCGGCTACGGAACAGGTGACGGTAGGGGAACGCAGAGGGTCAGGCGTTCGGCAGAGCTATGCTCTGGGCCGCAGACCCTCTCCCAAAGGGTAGCCGGCTATAGGCAATGGTGAGCCTATATGGGGGGGGGGGGGGGGGGAGGAACCACCTAGGGACCCTTTCATTCCCTCATGTCACCCACAAGCTTAATTTTGACGCGTGTGTGTGTGTGTCTTACTAGGTTTTACTCACCTCCCTCGTTCCTGGTCCTTCTCCTCTCTCCTCCTGCTGTCGGGGCTCTGTGAGGGAGGGTGGGGGAGGGCCCCCAGCGGGAGCCTGCCTCGCTTGTGCACGCGCGAACGCGCCGCGACGGGTAAGGGAGGGGCCTCTTCTGGGCCATATCTCCCTCATGTGTGGTCTGGGCGCCATTTCTTCTGCTCTGGCGCCCTGGTTTCGTGCTACGGAGGGGGGCGGGGCCGCGCGATGACGCGTTCCGCATCATCGATGCGCGGCCTGACCCTCGAGGTGCTTGTAAACGGCCCCAACGGCACCATTCTTCAAGCGCGGCGCTCGGGCAAAGCGCGCGGTCTCCTTCCCTTCTGTCTGCGCATCTGGAGGTAATCCCTCTATAATTGGCTGCCCAGGAACAGGCGCTTCACTCGACTCCTCTGTCCCCGGCTGCGGGCCGTGAGTCTTGGCTTTTTGTCCCTTCCTTGCATGTGCTGTGGGATGCTCATGGTTTTCTCTTGTGTCTTCCAGACGGGTCCCATATTGCTGCTCAGAATTGTGGTTCCTCCCGGTCTTCAAACCCCCCCCCCCCTCCGCATTCTCTAATTTTAAAGGGATTAATAAGAGGTATTAAATTTGGGGATTGTCCGGGTTTGGGCCGCCAGTGCCTTGTAACCCGATTTATTTTTGCTATAATCACCATAATGGAGGCTTCTGGGGATAGGGAGCTAGGGGCCCCCTCAGGCGGGTTAAGCTCTGCCTCATGTGTGGTACATGCCCTCTGAGCGGTCCCAGCGCAGTTTGTGTTCCTTGCGCCAAGAGCGTTCTTCTGGAACAGGATAGGGTGAGCGTTTCTGCCCCCAGCCCTACCTTACCTGTGGCCTCACCTACACCCCGCGCCTGCATTTAGCTCCCAGTGAGAGGGAAGCCAGCAGGGGGTCTCAAACGGATTTGGATGACGAGGTGTTTGGTGGTCGGGACTCCATGGAAGAGGGTGAGTTGTTTCAGGACTCCGCCTCCTCAGGGGAGCGACCGGGTGGCTATGACAGCGACCAAGAAGTGGAGCGACCTGAACAGGTCACGGAGAAAAATGCTCTTTTGCCTATCAGGGCAGTTTTATTTATCGACAACACCTTCTGTTGTGCATCCCAGCCTAAAACTGAACTGCCCCCATGGCCAATGAATGGCCAACAAAGGGGGTAGGGGTGTGTACATGTGCTGCTGGAATGAATAAATATAAACTAAGAATCATAGACACTTGAGACACAGAATCTCACCTCCCCGTTCATCCTATCCATACTATCACTCAATCAATGTACTGTTTACATCACAGACATTTCAGTTTTTCTTCTGGTCTGCAGGGGCAGCTCAGCCTCCATTACAGCCACCCAATCCATCCTCTGGCACCAGAGCCACTTTTGCAGGCAGGGAACCATAGCTGCACTGACCATGATTGGCTGCCGAGTCAGCCAATGATTGCACAGCAGTGGTGCTGCTGCAGCACCGACTGGCTAACTTAGCAATTAGTCCAAGTCTGGATGGTGGCTGTAATGGAAACTGAACTGCTGCTTTTAAAACTGCACCTCGATCTTCAGCCAAAATGGGGTCCCACGATTGTCCACCGGCAGTAACATGGGCCGGGGTCAGTTTCTCTTTCCTGGCTGCCAGTCAAGGCTGTCCGATGTGACTGTAAGAGGCCAATTGCAGGACCGCATTGAGTCCGTCACAATGCCATCCTACACCCGTTAGAAATCGGGTGTGGGACCGATTTACCCTTTGAAAGTCTTCTGTGTATGTATATATGTATGTTGTGAAGAGGGCAGGCGGGCTGTGACAAGTTTTAGGAATGCTAATAAGAAAGGAACATTCACAGCAAGTTACAGTCCACGGGATAAGGTTGAGATCTATCATTATAGCACCTTCTCTGAAAAAAGGCTACCTCTGAATCTTACTGCAGCAAAGACAGCCATGGTCAGGTAGGCTGATTTGGTGTATTTTCATATCATAGAAGGTCAACCTCCAACTCACCAATTTTGTCCACTAGGGCAGTCACTATAGAAAGAGGCGATGTTTGGCTTTCAGACTTGGTGTGGGTGTAGCAAATGAGAACTAGAACAAAGAAAGTATAAAAACTGAACTGAAGAATAAAAACATTTTAGGATTTAACACAATATTCTAAATATATATATATATATATATATATATATATATATATATATATATATATATATATATATATAAAAATGCCCAATCATTAAATTAGCAAGACTGGAGGCATACATCTTAGAATACCCATGAGCTACAAATGAAGACAGTTGCAGCCAGCTATATATAACTATAGGGATTTGTGGTGAGTGAATAAGGATAATACATAAGCAGATAATGGGTACTATTGAAAATGGTCAGGGGACAGATCTCTCCTGATTGCCTTTTTGCTACACTACCCTTTTCAGTGGCCATACAAGTGTTCAATACACTAGGCATACATGCATGTATTTGAAGCACTTCAAATCGTACCTTGTGTTTTTATTTGGGGGGGGGGGGGATGTAGTCCTACATACTAGAACACATATCAATATTTCTTGCTCTAAGTAAAAGCAACTGCAAAGACTTAGCAAATCTCATAAAGGGATTTCTTATAAATAATATACCTCCCAAACTGTCCAGATCTTCCAGAATTCTTCCAAATCTAAACATAAAATGTAATGCAACATTATACCCTATAGAAAGTGCCTACATTCTGGTCACAACACAATCCACTACACTATAGGTTATATTTTATATATATTTTAACCATTATATTCTTCATTATTAGTTGTTATTACCGCACACTGTTGTATACATTCAGGTATTTTTCACGTAGTTCTGGCTGACTGCCAAGGGGCAAGATGACCTCAATGTAGCTGTCCTTCATTCTGCGTGGCGGAAGGTCTTCCTGCCTACTGGCCAATAAAGACTGCAGGGCCTTTCTATCTTCCATAGCTTGCACGTGATCTCTGTCAGAAAGCAGAAGATATTAAACTTTTCATAAAATTTAAAAGGGATGAGCATATTCCAGAAAACATTAGAAACAACCATACCTCCAGTTTGTAGAGGCTCCCACTATTTCTCTTAGTTTATCACGCACTAAAATAGAACCACAGTGGTTATTGTCAGATAAACACAGGGAGCTAAACCCACCAGGTAGACAGGACAGTGGGGAATAGAAAGCAAAGTAAGAGAAGCAGAATATTAAAAGGCCACTTTCCTGTAAGGCTGTTGTGCCCACTCTGTGCCCACTCTAAACGTATCTGCAGAGAGCCAACATATGGAAATTTCAGTCGCTTAAACTGCTGACTTTAGGTTCTTGTCAAGATTTTAAAGTGGACCTTTTCCTGTGGCATTGAAACTGGGATGCCCCATAGTGTGAAACACGCTATGCATCAATAAGCAGAAGGCTCTGCATTGCTCCTGCATCCCCACAATGTTCACCCACCATAACTGCGGGTCTGCTGGCGGGTGCACACAGAGCGGTAGGAGTGAAGATGCGGTTGCAATGCAGCGTGCTCTGCTTATTGCCACATATGACCACCGCAGGATCACTGTGGCGCATTCCAAAAGGGTTTCTGCCAGGACCTAATTTCACTTAGTCCACTTAAAAAAAAAAAACACTTTAGGGATTTAAAATACATAGATAGGGATTTAAAATAATACATTTACTAGATTAAATATATTTTAATCTATTCCAGGGCTGCCTGATTCCCTCCTGATTTGGGATGCCCCGCTGGGAACCCCCCCCCCCCCCCCCCCCGAGCACCCAGTAAAACCTACCTGATCCCCGATCCAAGAGTGTATGCACGCCCCAGTCCAGGCATTTGTAAACGGCACCGAATGGAGCAGAGCACGCCAATTGGCTGTGCACCCGTACATACGCCTTAGGACCTGGGAGTTTTCACACATCAGGATGCCCCTGGACGAGGACCAAAACCTGGGATAGCCATTGGCACAGGTAGTTGATGTTGTGGCTGATTGGCTGATCGTCAGATGACGTTCAGCAGCTGTTCGGTGGAACGGCTGGCTTGAGCGCTTGTGGCTACAGGGATCAGTGTCCCAGGAGCTGCCGGTAAAGGTGAGTTTACTGGCAATCCCAAGTGTTTCCCACAGTAAGGCATCCCTCTAACAGATGCCCGGGGCAGACTAGCAGCCGTCCCTGGAGTCTTTTAGATTCCAGATCTGCTTTAACAATGCTAAGTTTAAAATACCTTTAGAATTTGCCTAAAGACATTGTTTAAGGTATGCAAAGTGCTGCATTGTGCCCTGAAGCTATATAGCCTGAAGGCCTTACTAGGAACAAATTCATGTGTTTTGATGTAAACATTACATAAGCAATACCTGAACTTTTTCCCGAAGTGCAAAATAAAGTAGCAAAACACAGTAAAGGCAGAAATGTACCATGAAAATGAATCAATGCAAGTACGGCCAGCTCAATGCGGCATGCAACTGGGCATTTTGTTGGCTGGATTTATACTCCAAAATATTGTATGGAAGATTGGTGATCAACTTAAACTGGAACTTCAGCATCATTTAATAAAAAGCCCAAGCCCATAAAAAACTATTCCCCAGCATCTAAAAATGTATATATTTTAGGTTTTTAGTCGCTTACTTATTCTTTCCCCGCTGGGCTTCAACTCTGTTCAGGAGTCTAGGATATGGGCGCCGCCATCTTGCCTCAGAAGCATCACATATAGAGGAGAGATGAGGGGGTGGGTTATAGCTGTGCATTGCACAGACAGAGTAAAGCTGGGGTCAGAAAAAGGAATCCCAGAATGCACAGCGGCACAGTCCTATGGCACTTCCTGTCTGTAGGCAGCCAGAGACTCTACGGGCCACCATCTTAAATGTTAAAGAATCAAAAAATGCCGTAGATGCAGATAGGATAATTTTTAATGTGGGCAATCTGTACATACAGGTTGGGGGAAACATAAAAGAAAGGCTCTTATTCAGAGTGAAAGTCCGTTTTAATTTAATTCTAACTTTAGTGAGAGATTATAGCACAGTCTGTCATTATAACGTTACAGCAGCATGTTAGACACCTGCTGCCCATATAACAGTAGTGTATTAAATAAAAACAATTTATAGAGGCAACAGATCTCACTTTGCATTGCATCAAGTTAAATTACTAAGTCATTCTTAAAAGTCTCCCAGCTCCCTGGTGGGAGTTAAATTGTTATAGCTAAGGGGCAGCTAATGTATCATAATTGTTTCTATAGTAATCAGCTGTGATACATTGTAAAGCAGTCATGAGCCTGCTATTGAAATGTAAATAACTCACAGATAGCATACAGTTGTCTGTAATGTCTGCATCGAGCTGTTGTGATAAGGAGCTTGATGCACACGTGGCCATTACTCTGGATATTAGCTGGTGGCCATAATAATGTGGCTTGACTGTGTACAACTGGATTTTTCAGGGTCTAGTCAGAAAAGATTTCCATGGTTGTAATGGTAACATAAAGCTAATTTTTAATATTTCTTTTATAATGTCCATTTTATAAGTTCCTTATCACTCACAATACATTTGGTATCCATTTATAATTGTATGTTTATTTGATTGTAAAATTTTCTTTCCCAACAAGTTATTTAATTATTAGAGTTTTAAAACTCTGACAAATAGTTTGTTAAGCTAATGAATGTTGGTTATCCAGAACAAAATGCATGTGAAGCAAGAGGCGTAAAGCAAGGGGAGTACTACTAAATTCTTTGTTACCACACACCATTATTTACATGAACAGGTATGCACCCTGAGAAAAACAAAATGAGCATAAAACAAGGTATAAGAATAGCAACGTAAAAATGTGATTGCATTCAGCCACACAACTGCAAAGTTTCATTCACCTTTTTAAATGTGGAGGACAAATCGCTAAGCATCTTAGTGTTGGATGTAGAAATGGCGTCTCTTGAACTGCAACAATTGCTCTGCATTCTCGGCATTTATCCAACGTGGTACCATGCAGGAAGTGTACCCACCATTTACTATTATTTCAGAAACTACAGGATACAGTCTTGTGTTTTACCTGCATTAAAATGGACCCCCAGTCTTAAGAACTCACTGTCTTTGTGATGGTCTTAATTAAGGTCATACTTTAGTCGAAAAATAAAAAAACACTATACTCACCTTTTATCCAGCACAGGTTATCGCTGTTGTCTGCAAACACTCAAAGGATCTCTCGTTGCCAGCCCTATGGCAGAACGATGGCACGCCCTCCCTTCATTGCAATGAATCATCTATAACAGAGCGATGTCGAGTGACAATGTGGAGGAGCAGGAGGGATCAGCGCCCGGAGCAGGACTGGCATCAGGTGATTCTGTGAGTGTCTGCAGACCAGACAAGCAGCGATAGCCTGCGCTGGATGAAAAGCGAGTATAGTGTTTGTTTTATTTTTTTTACTAAAGTATGACTTTAGTGGGTCCAAAGCTCAACCCAGACGTTAAATGGCTTAAAGACCAGAGCATCCAAAAAACTGCTATACTCACCTTCCCCCCCACCACAGTCCATCGCTTCTAGTCCTGGGCTGCAGCTCTTATCAGGTTGCTGCATCTATGTTGACCACCCGATTGCATGTCTCCCTTCCAGTCCCCCCACCATCAATTACTATGAGCTGTTAGGTCCTCACTCGCCCCTTTCCATTGCAGTGAATGGAGGGGGGCGTGGCAGCTCAGTGACTGATGGCAGTGGGAAGGGGCGTCTCACCATCTAAGAAGACGGAAGTGATGGCCAGTCGGCGTGGGACATGGATGCTGTGGTCAGGAAAGAGCTGGAGCCCGGGACTAGGAGCAATGCTCTGCGGGGGAAAAAAAGTTAGGTATAGCGTTTTTTGGGCTGCAAATGTTCTTTAAGTACTTTCACGTATAAATAAAGACAACAACACTTATATAGCAAGAACAAGCCACACAACAATTCATCATGCAATAGTAATCCATTTTCAGTTTTTTTTCAATAAAATAGAATTTGCTTCTATAAATAAAAAACAAGTCTACACTCACCTTTTGCCCACCACCCTTCCTATCGCATTGAGCAAACATGGGCAGTGTCCATCCCCTCACACGCTTACTTTATTAGTTGCAATGGAATGGTGTGTGGGGGACGCAAGGCCCCACAGACACCGAGTCGCTGGATCCTTGCCATTGGTAATTATGAAGATACTGGTGCTGGACAGAGAAGGGTGGGGGAACACTGGATCATCCATTGACAGATTAACCAGATCTGCATACCAGGCTCTCCCAGCTAATCCGGAGCAATGAGGATCATAATTGACTTTTCTGATCTCAGAAGAATATAGCCTTTTTTCCAAGTCATCCTTCAGCTTGACCACATGGAGATATTATGCTCCACCCCCTGGGAGGAAACACAGAACAGGAACAGAGTTTAAAAGCCCCGCCCCTTCCTCCCCACCTCAGTTCTTTGCGTTTCCTCCCTGGGAAACCTTGGGACAGAGCGTGTGCTGATGTTATAGTCAGCGGCCAGTTTATTATTTCAGACCCTCCAGAGTATGGAGTTAGCCAGCTGCACCAGATATAACCCACAGGAGACCCTGTTGGAGACTGAATGAACCTGGGACTATATACCTCATAGTTACTGAAAAAGGCACAGACAGTGCTGTTTTCACTTTTAAAATCCTGCTCCATTATGGAGTAGGTACGCTGGAGTGGCATGGTGATCTGGGAGTAATCCCTGAGGAACGGTTGCACTAGTTATACATAGTTCGCTAGTTGCAAACTATTTTCCTCCATTATTTTAAACTTGGAGGTGTGTCTCTGACATCATCGGCCATCACTTCCTGTTTTCGGCAGGAAGCAGGAAGATGAAACCAGCATGGTTCACTGATCGGGCAAGGATAGCATCGGATCAGCTGGAAAACCATCAGGCATACACCTGTCCTTCAGTAATCACATTACATCCAGTTAAGATGTTAGACTTAAACCGGACGTTCAGCATGATTTATTGAAAAGCCCAAACCCTTATAAAACGATTTCCCAGCATCTAAAATTTATATATTTTAAGTTTTTAGTCGCATACTTATTATTCTTTGCCCCGCTGGGCTGCACTTCTGTTCAGGACTCTAGGATACGGGTGCAGAGCTGGGGTCAGGAAAAGGTCAGCAATCCCAGAATGCAGAGCAGCACAGTCGGAAGGCACTTCCTGTCTGCAGGCTGCCTGATGTCCCATGAGCCGCCATGTTGGATGTTTAAAGGCTCATAACATGCAGTAGATGCAGGTAGGATGATTGTTAATGTGGGCAATCTGTATGTACAGGGTGTGGGAAACATATAAGATAGGCTCTTATTCAGAATGAAGGACCGCTTTAAGTAAAAAAAAAAAAAACTGTTTTGGGGCAGTGGGGGTGGCGATAGAAGGTGACGACAAACGCCCTTTCTGGGTATAGGATCACTGTAAAGTTGACCAATCACCCCCTGTGGTTGACCTGGAATGTAAAAGATTCCAGGACCGGCCACTAGCCTGCCCTGGGGCATCCTATATTGGATTCCCCGCTGTGAGAGACCCCCCAGGGTGACAGTAATCTTACCTGATCTTGGCGCTCCAGCGACACTGTCTTTGCCAGTGGCCACATCCCCAGCTTCTCTACAGCTGTGCACACTCCCCATGTCCAGTTATTCAGTTAGACTGACAGTGCGGGAGCACACACTCCACAGGGGAGCTTCTCCCAGAGAGAAGTTCAAATCAGCGGCTGTATGCTGGTCATTAGTGTGCGCCGCATAAAGCGCTGTTTGGACGAGTGCCGCATCAGGATGCCCCCAGAGGAGGGACCAATTACCAGAACAGTCCTGGTGATTGGTCCACTTTAATTACCAGGTATAGTAATTTATATTTCAAAAATCTATCCACCGATTACTGAAATAACAGTAAGCATACAAAAATGCAATCTCTAGTGCTGATTAGTGGTTAATTAGGTGCTGGACTCTGGAGCATATTTTTGTAGACCTATATTAAAGTCTACAAAGGTGTAACAGGCATATAAGAATTTCTGTTGCCTTACGATACCTTCACTCATGTCTGGTAGCTGCCCCTTGGAGTGCATTGTGCTGGCAGTCATCAGTGATCTGCGGAGAAGCCGTGACATCTGACAAGTCACACTGGATCTGGAAAGAAAAGGAATGGAACCTTTTATTAAGGTTTCCAGCTAAGCTCCAGACAGAAAAAAACAGAAATAGAAAACTTAAAGCGGAACAAGACCTTTTTTTCTTCCCCTCTGTCCCTCAATCGTCCTCCCTACCCCAGTACCTTGGGCAATGCTGCTGGCTTGGCGATCACAGCGTTACAGGAGCCACTGGTAAAGTTGGGCTTACCAATGACCCCAGCAGGGAATCCCGCTATAGGATGCCCCATCCGGCAAGGGTTTTGAACCGCTGGATATATGGATCTAAACCTTCGATTAGGGTGTAGAAAGGAAGGAAAGGGAGCGCTAAAAGCAACTGTGGAAAAGAGAAGGAAGAGTGTATGTTCATACTAGGGTGGGTGCGAGGAAAAAATAACCAAAAGGTGCATAGGAAAGAGTAAAAGATGGAAGGATCACATAAAAGAGACAGAGCTAGGGGAATATAAGAAGGAAAGAAAGAAAATGCTGGAAACAGAGCGATGGAACGAGCATGAAAACAAAAATGGATGAAATGCAGGAAAAAGACCTGCTGATACAGCTCTCTTTCTAAAGCGGTGTGTGGATGGTGTCTCCTGGTGCCCCCATTATGGAAGATCAGGATGGCTCCCTGTGAGATTGCACGGCTTGCACACCCCAAAGGTCAGCAGCATGGGAAGTGAGGGTAAACCTCCCCCAGTCAAGGACACACTGCTCGCCCCCTCCCTGATCCTTGTTGGGATAAAGTAGGTATAACTGAGCAATCATGCCAGGCAGGGTCAGCATCACAGGAAGATGATCGATAGATAGATAGATAGATAGATAGATAGATAGATAGATAGATATGCAGGAAGGCAGCAGGCCAGTCACTGTCATGTATTGTGCATGGAGCCCACACCCAGGCTGGCACCGCATTGTGCATGGCTGTGCTATGAGTCACTCACACCTCCCCCATCAGGAGAGGCTGCCTGGAGCTCCCCCGCATGGCGGCCAGGTGACAGCAGGGCGCAGTGTCTCTCGGGAGGGACTTACCTGAGGGAGGACAACATTGTGCCGGGCGTCTGCAGCAGCCACACTGACAGCACAAGCCCTGCTCTACTCCGAACTCCGCAGCTGCCCCGCCCACATGCCACTGCCCATCCAATCAGCTCCAGTCCTCCTATACCATAGAGGTGATGGCCAGAGCGCCCTGCAACTATGGAGCAGTTAAAGTTTAGATAAACACAGTTTCTATTGAGGCTACTTGGTCAGATATAAACAGTAGATGAATATTTTTGTCATAGTGCAATGCTTGTGGTATTGCTACATTGTGAGAGGAGGGGAGTATCAATCAAAGCAGACTATTTCTTTTTTTTGGGGGGGGGGGGCATCCCATGGCATCCACACTCCCACTGCTCTGTGCATCCTCGCTAGCAGACATTAAAGTTGGTATACAGTGAACTTGGAGGGGGTCTCACCATGGCCGGCCTTTGGGGTGTGTGGTCACACAGGGTGCTATCCCAACCTCTCAAAGTGTGTGCCAGGAGCTCTCAACTGAAACAGCAGGACTTTTAAAAGAAAAATACCACACCCCATCCAATCTCCCTTTTTCCACATTTCTGCCTCTCTTGTCTTGATGATTTACATCTTCCCCTGTTTTGTACCTTCCTTCAGTCTCTCTTTTCCATTTGCTTTCTTTCTTTCTCTCAATTTCCTTCTTTCTTGCTCTCTTACTCTCTCTTTTTCTCTTGCACTCTCTCTCTCTTTTTTCTTGCTCTCTCTTTTTTTTCTTGCTCTCTTACTCTCGCTCTCTTGCACTGTCTCACTCGTTCTTTCGTTCTTTCTTGCGTTTTTTCTTGCTCTCTATTCCTCTCCCTCTTGCTTTTTATTTCTCTTGCTCATTCTTTCTTTCTCTCTTGCACTTTCTATCTCGCTCTCTCTCTCTTGTGCCTTCTCTCTTTTGGTGTTTCTTTTTCTTCTGCTTTTCTCTCTTTCTTGTTCTCGTTTTTTCTTTCTCTCACACACTTTCGTTCTCTCTTTTGTTCTTTCTCTCTCACTTCTCTCACTCTGTTTCTTTATCTGTTTATTATTTTGAATTTATCTTTTCTCTTTCTCTCTTTTTTCCTCGCTTTTGCTCTTTTCCGTGTTTCCTCTGTTACTTGCTCTCCATTTTGTGTGTGCGTCTCTAGGGGGCGCCATCCTGAGATCTTGCACAGGACAACACTCAGCAGAAGGCCAGCCTGGGTCTCGCACTAGTAATCATCCCAAATTCCCCCCGGGGTTTTGGTCTGCTTTGGGGCATGTGTGAAAGCCAGTTTCTTGCCGTGATTCCATCACACATTCATGGCTCAATCAGCATTTATTGTAATGCATATTAAAGTGGAATTCCAGTCACAATATAACCCCCTGTCCTGGGGGTTAAAAAGAAAAAACCCTCACCTTATCCAGGGGCCAGTGCTGCTCCCCCTGAGTCACAGGGGTGTGAATATCTGATAGAGGCATGATGGGGATGCTGCTGGAGGCTTGTGCAGGCACGATCGTAAGTATATTGCTAACCAGGGAGTACACAGCAGGGCATCTCAAATCAGGACCTAGCCTTCAAGCCATCAGTAAGCCATCAGAGCCCTATGCAGTCAGAGACAGAGGACCTGATTTATCAGACAATGCCATTTCGGTGAAAAATATGATTTCTAATTTTCTCAGCTTGTCACTGCACTGCTAATGTTTTTGTAAACGTGTTTCTTGCAGTGCAGCAACATGCGCAAGTGTAAAAAAAAATGCTAAATTATATGTTTTTTGCTACCCTAATATGCACGTGGCACTGTCTTGAATAAGTGTTTAATAAGCTAGACAGACATGGTGATCCAATGGGGATCTGGACGGACATGGTGATCCAATGGGAAGCTGGACGGACATGGTGATCCAATGGGAAGCTGGACGGACATGGTGATCCAATGGGAAGCTGGACGGACATGGTGATCCAATGGGGAGCTGGACGGACATGGTGATCCAATGGGGAGCTGGACGGACATGGTGATCCAATGGGGAGCTGGACGGACATGGTGATCCAATGGGGAGCTGGACGGACATGGTGATCCAATGGGGAGCTGGACGGACATGGTGATCCAATGGGGAGCTGGACGGACATGGTGATCCAATGGGGAGCTGGACGGACATGGTGATCCAATGGGGAGCTGGACGGACATGGTGATCCAATGGGGAGCTGGACGGACATGGTGATCCAATGGGGAGCTGGACGGACATGGTGATCCAATGGGGAGCTGGACGGACATGGTGATCCAATGGGGAGCTGGACGGACATGGAGGTACAATGGGGAGCTGGACGGACAAGGAGGTACAATGGGGAGCTGGACGGACATGGAGGTACAATGGGGAGCTGGACGGACATGGAGGTACAATGGGGAGCTGGACGGACATGGAGGTACAATGGGGAGCTGGACGGACATGGAGGTACAATGGGGAGCTGGACGGACATGGAGGTACAATGGGGAGCTGGACGGACATGGAGGTACAATGGGGAGCTGGACGGACATGGAGGTACAATGGGGAGCTGGACGGACATGGAGGTACAATGGGGAGCTGGACGGACATGGAGGTACAATGGGGAGCTGGACGGACATGGTGGTACAATGGGGAGCTGGACGGACATGGAGGTACAATGGGGAGCTGGACGGACATGGAGGTACAATGGGGAGCTGGACGGACATGGTGGTACAATGGGGAGCTGGACGGACATGGTGGTACAATGGGGAGCTGGACGGACATGGTGGTACAATGGGGAGCTGGACGGACATGGTGGTACAATGGGGAGCTGGACGGACATGGTGGTACAATGGGGAGCTGGACGGACATGGTGGTACAATGGGGAGCTGGACGGACATGGAGGTACAATGGGGAGCTGGACGGACATGCTGGTGTGCAGGATGGGCACGGGTGAGCGGCGGAGAGCTGGATGGACATGGGGAAGCAGTGGGGAACGCCCACGCTGTCACAGAATGTAGCAGTGGATACAGTGCAACCTGCACATGCACCATGGGATTGACAGCTAGGTAAAGAATTTTTTTAACATTGTGCTGGGGAGGGTGGTGACAGAGTCTGGCATGTGTGGGGGGTTCCAGGGGAGACCCAGTCCAGAGGGGCTCATAGGATTGTAGTTACGCCACTGCTTCTGCAGATGTTTGTCAACCGAATACAGATTTAGTGGCAGATTAGATAGGAATGGTTGCAAGCTAACAGGGTTGAGTGCGCTGTGGTCACTTTGAAATTTGTGTATAATAAAATGCAGAGTAAAGGGGGTGGGAGCAGCTCCATCACTATTACTTATACACAATTATTATTATTCAGGGCCTGGGATCCAATTTAGCACCCAGTTTCGCTCTTTATCTAAGTATTAAGCACCAAACAGGTCTAGCTATGTGGAAAGACAGAGATTTGCATATATCTGCAGATACATGTGGAAGCCACACCGCCCTGACAAGGCACTCTGTGTTTAGTGTGGTCCCTACTCTTATTGTTGAGTCCCCATAGTTGGGACATGCAATGCAGTCAAATATTTCAGAGCTACTCACCTGGGAAGCAGCCAGCCTCCCTTTCGAACACTCCACAGGGTGAAATCCATATTGACTGAATCCCTCCCTGTGTGTGTTCATGGCAATTCAAACTGAGTAAAGGGGGTGGGAGCAGCTTCATCACTACTATTCATACAAAATTATTATTCAGGGCCTGGGAACCAATTTACCGCCCAGTTTAACCCTCTCATCATCTAAGTATTAAGCACCAAACATGTCTAGCTGTGTGGAAAGACAGAGATTTGGTTGCATATATCTGCAGATACATATGGAAGCCAGACCGCCCCAACATGTTTGGTGCTTAATACTTAGATGATGAGAGGGTTAAACTGATTTTGTATAAATAATAGTGATGGAGCTACACCCACTCCCCTTTACTCAGTTTGAATTGCCATGAGCACACACAGGGAGGGATTCAGGCAATATGGATTTCTCCCTGTGGAGTGTTCTAAAGGGAGGCTGGCTGCTTCCTAGGTGAGTAGCTCTGGCTGCATTGCATGTCCCAACTTTGGGGACTCAAATATAGAGTAGGGACCACACTAAACAGAGTGCCTTGTCGGGGCAGTGTCGCTTCCACATGTATCTGCATATATGTGCAACCAAATCTCTCTTTCCACATAGCTAGACATACTTAGATGATGAGAGGGTTAAACTGGGCGGAAAATTGGTTCCCAGGCCCTGAATAATAATGATGACAATTTTGTATAAATAGTGATGGAGCCACTCCCACCCCCTTTACTCTATAATAAAATGATAAATATTTTCCCTTTTTAAAGTTTTTAAAGATGTAAGATGATGCGCCTCTGTTCCAGCACCAACATTGCAGGAGGTGGGAAAGCCGTATTTGATGAGAATCAGTTATTCACCAGGTAATTACAAACATACATGGAATTTGTTGTGGTTGAATACTGGAACATGGGTAATATGGTAAAAGCATTTGGGTATTTAAAGGGTAAGTCTGCTATCGATGACATTTTTGAAAGTGTGCCAAAAGGATGTGCTCAAGATGCTGAGCTTATCTGGTATTTTCATTTTGTCCTATGTTAGAAAATCTGTTCTATGGAAGCAGTTCTCACTACCTGCAATTGGTTGCTATTGGCAACGTAGTCTGTACACCATGAAGTGAGCCCTGTACCACTGTTGCCACTGCAGTGTTCTGTGCAACTATCTGCAATCTGGGGTGTACGTTTCCAATAGCAACAGATGAAAACTGCTTCCATTAAACACACATTTGCTAACGTTAGAAAAAATTAAAAAATATCTGACCAGCGCAGCACCTTCAAGACATCATTACACTTTCAAAAATTCAGTCGAACATAGACTTATCCATTAAAGGGCAACTCCATCCCATACCTGGAAAAAAAAACAAAACCCCACCCTGCCCCCTCCAAATAGCAGTCCTGCTAATGTCCTGGCCAGAACTTACGGGAAGATGGTGGCAGGCGTCTGGTGCCGTCTGGTCAGCTGTGGCACTGCCGACTTCGGGGGCTGGATTCTGGGTGAAGGTGAGTCTTTTTTTTACATTACATTAGCAGGATTGCTATTTCTAGGTTTTTTTTTTTTCTGGAAGTGTCAAGTGTCTGAAGTGGCCCTTTAAAGACAATTAGAAGGTAGACACAGTACACTTATTCAATAGTTTTGTGGTCATAGGGTAAAAGCCCCTCAGAAACCTGCTGGTCCTGCATAATGGCGGTGGCCAGGTGGGTGTAGGTTGCATAATACATTGCCCGGGTCGGGTCCTGGATAATCCTTATCCCTCTAGATGTGTCAATTTGTACTGTAACCCTCCGGCATCTTTTGGGCATCAGTCTTTTGCACTATAAGTTTTGCTGTATACAGGGCTGGATTATCAGGGGGGCGCAAGGGGCGCACGCCCCGGGGCTTCCACCACTTGCCCTGCAACAGGGGCTTCCATCCCCTATGGTCTGGTCCAGGAGGCTTTTCAGTCTCTGGTCTGACAGGCCGCGGACACAGCAACAAAGCTATCGGCGGCAGTAGGGGCCCCCCTCATCTGGGCAAGCCTTATGTGTTTTTGGAAGCTGCAGCCAAAGCCACCACAGGGCAGGACGGAGAGTCCAGTAGCTTACCTTACATTGAGTCCCTCTAGTGCTCTCCTTCCTACTATGTTGGTCTACTTAGTGAGGAAATCACTTCATCATTCTGTTTTCAGTCACCACCCCACTGACCTGGTCCTTCCATTAACCTACAGTGAATCAAGAAACACCCCCCACTGCCTCCCTAGATGTTCTGACTAGCTGCCTATCTCTGCAGCTATGAAACCCTACCCTCCTCCTTCCTCTCTGGTCACACTATGTGCTGGCAGACTGGAGACGCTCTTAGCCTGCAGCATCTCTTATTCCACATTATTTGCTGGCAGTAAAAACTAGAGGCACAACAATGCACTTATTTTTTTACTATCATATATGTAAAGCACACAGTGTGCTTACATCACATCGCTGTTGCCACACCAACTGTTTCTCCTCATTTTTTCTCTGCATCTCCAATTCTCTAATACTTTTAAAAATAACTTAGAAACTACAGGGTATTTGGAAAATGGATTGACATTTGGTACAGTGCAATGTGTGGCCCAGGAGAAAGGGACAACATTCAGCCTTGCCTTTAGTATTATTTTAAAGGGTCACTCCAGCTTTCTAACAATTACTCCTTTTATGTCTCTCAATAGCCATACAATGACAGTGGATTGCAGAGAAATAGGTGAATCTTCAGAGTATGTACTGTTAGTCCATTGGTTGTTCTGGATCGAAGTGAGGGGGGTGATAGTACATGACTGTATGATATGAACCTATTAACCATTCTAGAGCTCTGAGTAAGGAACATCTCCAAATTAGTGTTACAGTGTATAAAGTGACAATAGGTGTATGCAAACAAATAAAAACAAAGCATTTTACACGGATTACAAGTGGGTATACAGAACATGATATGATATCACAGATGGGAAGAAAACATAAAAACATAAAATTAACAAACAAGTTAGCACCATTTCCTCTTGGCTGATTCCAGGGCCTTCATCATGTGTGTGAGAGGATTATGCATTTTGAGATTGGGTGCCCAGTTTAATTACAACTGTTGCATAGCTGAGGGGAATAGTTACTTACAGTTAGACTTTCTACCTGTTGTTGACATATAATATATATATATATATATATAGTCTTAAATCAGTATATATATAAAATATATATATATATATATATAGAGAGAGAGAGGCTGATTTAAGACTAGCGCCACTTATTGCCATTTGAGCGTCTATGTAGCGGCGCTAAAACTTTTCTTTGGCGCTTGACAAGTGACGCTGTAGTAGCCTGTCCAGCATTGATAAATATGATGTCTGGAGGGGGCTGTAGAAGCGCTCTCCCTGAATCAATGCATATGTAGTGCCCCAAGGAAAAGCCTCCCAGAGCAACACCACATATAACAACTGGACAACGCTTCAGCCACTTGGCGCTGAAGCCCATATTTAAGAGCATCAAACTCAAAACCAGCGCTGGCGCTTTTGTTTCTCAACACATATACACCAGCATCAGAGCGAAAACATATGGAATGACAATGATTTAACACTGTTACTCTAAAACTGCAATGGCAGACCTCACGTACAATTCTGCATAAAAAAAAAAAAATCACAATATAAGTGTTTGATTGCTGGGCAGTCGAGGTCACACAATAATTTGATCCTAATATTGAGAAAAATAATTAATTAAAAAAGTCAAATTCATTATACACAAGCAAAAAAAACACCATTAAAATATATGGGATAACGCTGCTGAGCGATAGGTCGCCGCTGAACGCACAGTGCTTTACACTGAGCCGCCACTAGTACATTCGACGCTACATGGCGCTATTAGAGGCGCTCAACTGATTGACTTTATGGTTTTCATATACCTCACACTACGTGGTACTATGTAGCGTAAGCATTTTTTAAATAACCCCCATAATCTACATGCACCAGTTACCAAATTACAGCAACTATGAGCAAGGCCACAATTAAATGTATCAGGATTGGAACCTGGCCACCTTCTCATTGTAGTTTTCTCAACAGTTATTTACTTTTATCAAATTTTACTAACCAGCCACTCAGCCCTCTCCCTATCCCCAAGTTTAGATCTTGCAGATGTGAAAGATTGTCTGACGTTCTCTGTGCCGGCACCGCAATGCTGGCTGAGGACAGCCGTCTCTCTGTGCTCGAGCGCTCAGGGCTTGTATAAGCCTATGCGCTACCGACTCCTAGCGCCGTATGGGAGCACCAGAATTGCAGTATATTTAATACTACAAACACACAGCGCCCGCACTGGTGCTGTAAAAAGGCCAAAATAGCGCCTGATGCAATCCACTTTTCCCTCCGGCGCCCAGGCCCCCGTACCTCGCGTATTCTCTGCTCTTGCTCCACACAGTCGCCCAGGCCCCTTCACTATGCTCCTTGTCCTCCAATTGTGCCATAACTACCGCGGTTGCAGTGATTGGTCACCCTGATGCAATCACGACTCTGGTCGTTATGCCACTGAGACAGAATTAAAATGGTATCAGACCCTTCTCAGAGTTCCAGACCCTCGTTAGCATTCCTCTTTTGATGTGTGATTAGATTACTTCCACTCAATGAAGCTCCTCCATTCTTAGTAGAAAGGTAAACAGCCAAGACATCTTCATATGCATTGGAGGTTTGCCATAACAATGCTGTAAATTCATCTCAAAGGGAAAATGTAGGACCATTCTCTAGGATTATAATGCTCAAGGCATTACAAAGAGATGGACGCCCGGCACTGAATTAATTCTAGTCAAAAGCAGAAACTTAAAGGATCACTTCAGCTTTCTAACAGCAAGGATGGCTCAGGGGACTGGTTACTTAGATGGACTGTTACTTTAAATAGGATGTCCAATGTCTTCACAACCCCCCTAGGTGCTGAGTTGGGGGGGGGGGGGGGTTACAGAAAAAAACCTTACTTCTGTCGCCCGGGCACGGGCAGTGTTTATGCACGCACCTGTCTACCCATGTAAGAATGGGGTTATGAGGAAACTGGACTTTTATGGAAAATAAATACTGCATCAGGGTCATCTTAGTCCGGCCCTGATGCTGTGGCATAAATGTTGGTCTTTGATCAATGTACGACTGCTTGATTCTTTGACATAGACATATTATACTTTTGCTGCTATCTGGTGGTCACATGTAAAATTGCAAGTATTATTAACCACAGTTTTTTTCTTTAAAGTGGACCAACACCCAGGGGTGATTGGCCCGGGAATCTATAAGATTCCCGGGCCGATCACCTCCCTCACCGCGGGACATCCGAGATCAGGATGTCCCGCGGGGTGGAACCCGCCCAAAAGCCCCAAAAAACCTTACCTTATCGGCGACGGATCAGCCGCCACCGCCGCCTCCCGCGCGCCCCTCTAGCAGTGCGCACGCCCGTGCCGGCCGTTTGGGAATGGCCGGCGCGGGCGCGCGCCCTGTAAGAGGGACGCGCGGGAGGCGGCGGCGGCTTATCCGTCGCCTGTCCGTCGCCGAAAAGGTACGTTTTTGGGGCTTTTGGGGGAGTTTGACACAGCGGGGCATCCTGATCTCGATGCCCCGCTGAAGTGGACCAACACCCAGGATAGTGAAAATCCTGGGTGTTGGTCCACTTTAAAGTGGACCAACACCCAGGATTTTGACTATCCTGGGTATTGGTCCACTTCCTTGGGGCACCCCGATCGGGGGTGCCCCGCTGCCCAAAACCCCCCCAAACCCCCCCGAAAACTCACCTCTCCACGATCACACGTGACTGCGCTGTCCAATGCCCGCCGACGGACAAGTGACGTCCATCAGCGGACAAGGGATAGCGCCTGCCGCCGGCGCGGGCACGCGCACGTCTGGAGGAGCGCGAGTGAGGCGGCGGCGGCGGAAGCAGCATCTGGAGAGGTAAGGTTTTTCGGGGTGTTTGGGGGGGTTACACCCCGCGGGACATCCCGATCTGGGATGTCCCGCGGTGTGTGAGGTGATCGGCCCGGGAATCTTATAGATTCCCGGGCCGATCACCCCTGGGTGTTGGCCCACTTTAAAGCGATCCTTCACCCTGAATAAGAGTCTATCTTATATATTTCCCACACCCTGTACATATAGATTGCTGACATTAAAAAACATCCTACCTGCATCTATTGCATGTTATGAGCCTTTAAACATCCAAGATGGTGGCTCTGGGAACATCAGGCAGCCTGCAAACAGCAAGTGCCTTCTGACTGTGCTGCTCTGCATTCTGGGATTGCTGGCCTTTTCCTGGCCCCAGCTCTGCTCTGTCTGAGCAAAGCACAGCTATAACCTGCCCCCCTGTACTTTATCCCACTCTCCTATCCTCAGTAAGTGTGATGCTTCTGAGTCAAGATGGCGGTGCCCTTGAGTCCTGAACAGAGTTGCAGCCCAGTGAGGGAAAGAATAATAAATAATAAGTAAATAAAAACTTAAAATATATTAACTTTAGATGCTGGGGAAAAGTTTTTTAAGGGTTTGGGCTTTTCAATAAATCATGGTGAAGGTCCGGTTTAAGTGGACCAAAACCCACGCCCTGGAATCTGATCGATTCCCTCTCCTGGGGCGCGATCTGCGGCCGCATCCCTGCTATCCCTCTAGCTGGGCGCATGCCTGTGCCAGGCACTGGTGGATGGCCGGCTCGGGCACACTCCCTGTTACAGGGAAGCGGGGGATGCGACCGCCAGCGCGCTCGGAGCCGCTGACCTTACATGACGTGACATCAGCAGCTCTGAGGGCGCTGATTGAACGAGCGGCCGCGCATGCACCGGAAGACCGGGAAGAAGTGAGTTGGGCTCGGCGATCTGGGGGGTTTCACACAGCAGGGCACCCATGTTCAGGGTTCCCCGGGGGCAAGGAACAAAGCCCAGGATAGTGAAAATCCTGGGTTTTGGTCCACTTTAAATAAATCTATAATCCCCAGCTGGGCATGTGGGACCGATATAAATATAAGGCAGAGGCATATCTAGGCTTTCTGGCACCTGGGGCAAAGATACCCCTTTGGTACCCCCCTGACCTGCTGCACTCGGGGCACGTGCTCCCCTGCCCCCCAGCTATGCCCCTGTATAAGCCACACACAATATCATTGTTCTAGTAGTACTGTATACTAGTTCATCTGATAACTTGGATAATAAATATATATACTTCCTGCATATACTTCTCTTTTGCATTTTGTTGGTGGGCTCAAATCTTTATTGCTCAAATAGCACAGAATCACACACTGGCTTCCTCACATTTAGCCCTACCACTGGGCTCTAATGTGGGACAGGCCTCTCAGGCTTCCATTTGGTCGGATCTTGCTATGACCATCCAACTGCTTCCCTGCACACTTGGCCAGCAAGATTTTGGCCCTTCTGGCCGGGCATCACTCTTGTGCACCACTGGCTGCAGGCCTCCATATAGCCGCACCCTGTGCCTCCTACTCCTGGACAGCCCACATGACAGCCTTGGTTGGAAGACCTCTTGGCCTGATGTCCTGGAATAGATTGAGTGGCCAGTAGGACCCACCTAGCTTCCCTTGCTTGCCAGAATACAGGGCCCTCTAAAGTACCCTATTGGCAGCCCCTTAAAGAGGAACTTCACCAGAGAAACCTCACTGGACTGCTGCCCCTCTCCTCAATTTCTACTCCCCTTTGCCAGGGCATCCATCTTCTGGGTTCCTCGAATCCTAGTTGATCTTCTGCCGGGCGGCGCCATCTTGCATCCCATCAGGCACTGCACGCGTCCCCAATCTCGTGCTTGTGCAGTGCCCATGAATGGGATGCAATGGAGCCGCCCGAAATCCCGCGAGACTTCGCTGAGCGGCACGGCACTTTGAAGAGGGGGCAAAGGATCGGGCCCTAAAGTAGCCGGATGTCGCCGCAGCAGCAACATCCAAAAGGTCCAAAGGTCCTCTTTAAAGGACCGGTACCATAGCACTCACCCCTGAAGTCCTTTCTCACTCTAGTATTCCATATCAAGGATAGGCCTATTTCTAGTATGTTTTGCCTTTTACAGTGTTGGCAAAAATTGGTATCTAGTGTTTTTTTCCATCTTTAATTTTTTATCCAGTTTTGATGCATAGCCGTGCTTCCCAATTGTACTAGGTTCACTGTTGGCAGGAAAAAAGCTGAACAGAATGTTTTTCCAGCCCCTGGTTCCATCTCAGCTGAGCACCAGGGCTGGAACAAAAAAAAAACAGCAGCAGGGTATCCAGATTTCAAATGCCCAGAGGAAGGTCAAAGGCCGGTCCTGGCATCTTTTAGATTCCCGGGCCGTCTCTGGATTTTGACTATCCTGGGTTTTGGTCTTTGCCCCCCGGGCACCCCTCAGGTCACCCGATCTCACTCACCTTTCCTCGGTCCTACGGCACATGCGTAGATTCTCATCCAGTCAGCATGCTCGGATCCGCTCCTGCCCCTTCATCCTATAGCTCGTCTAAGGCAAGTGGATCCAAGCGCGCTGGCGGCCGTATCCCCCCATTCACAAATGCCTGGTGCGGGCACGCTCCCTGCTAAAGGGATAGTGGTTATGCGGCTAATGCTTGCGCATGCGCTGTTGGACCAGGACCGAAGGTGGGTTTTCGGGCGACCTGGGGGGTTTGACACAGTGGGGCATCCCAAATCTGGATGCCCTGGGGGAGGCGAGTATGCCTGCCCTGGAGTCTCATAGACTCCAGGGTGGTTTTGGTCCACTTTAAGCACAAAATTGATAAATAGGGTGAAGGAGCAACAAAAATAGCCCCCCTGACATCCTGAGCCCCATGTTGGTCGCACCCCCTGCACTCCCTATAGTTACACCCCTCCCTGGTGGGGTTAATAATTGGAAGCCGATAGGGGTGAATATGACTATTTCCTTGATACAATATTTCACAAGCAGCGGAACCCACTTTTGCCCAGGGTCACATTTTGTCTAATGTTAGTCTTGGCATCCCTCAGGGTGGCGCTGCAAGCAAACATTCCAGTCTGCCCAGCTCAGCAGGCACAGACCCACTCATGTGTCATGAGATCCAGGTGAGTATATGGCGATTCCTTCGATTTTTGGTTTTTGTCCAGGGGGCATCCGATTTGGGGAGCCCTGCTATGTCAGATCCCCCCAAATCGCCCCCTATAAACATACCTTACCCTGTTCACATGGTTCATATGCGGGCTCTAGTCCATTCAGCACCATATGCTGGCCATTAGCATGAGTGTTTAGACACAGAGCTTGGTGTTAGGTAGCGGCCGCATCCCTGGTTTCCCTTTAGACTGGGAAGTGCTCCTGTCCCCCAGCCTATCGGAAAAGGTGGGTGCGGGAGCGTGCCTCAGCCCAAAGATGCTGGAGATGCGGGCAGCATTGTTTACATCACCATGGGAGCCAGGAAAAAAGTTAGTGTTGCGGTGACCTGGGGAGCAGGTTTGATACAGCCCCCCACCTGATTTGGGATGTCCCAGGGGAAGGCCATCAGCAGTTGGTCCTGGAGTCTTTTTGACCAGGGCGTTGTTCTGCTTTAAAGCTGACACCTTAAACTGGACCAACACCCAGGATTTTGACTATCCTGGGTCTTGGTCCACTTCGGTGGGGCACCCCCGATCGGGGTGCCCCGCTGTGTGAAACCCCCCCGATCACCCGAGGCTCCGCCGCCGCCGCCTCCCGCGCGTCACTCTTGACGCGCGCACGCCCGCGCCGGCCATTCACAGACGGCCGGCGCGGGCGCGCGCACGTCTAGAGGGGCGCGAGGGAGGCGGCGCCGGCCGGCCGCCACCAAAGACAAGGTAAGGGGATTTGGGGTGTTTGGGGGGGAGGGAGGTGATCGGCCCGGGAATCTTATAGATTCACGGGCCGATCACGGGAGGGTGATGGTCCACTTTAAACTGGATCTTCACCCTAAGAATAAGAGCATAGCTTATATGTGTCCCACACCCTGTACATACAGATTGCTCACATACAGATTGCTCACATTATAAATCATCCTACCTGCATCTACTGCATGTTATGAGCCTTTAAGCAAGATGGCGGCCCATGGAGTCTCAGGCTGCCTGCATTCTGGGATTGCTATCTTTTCCCTGACCCCAGCTCTGCTCTGTCTGTGCAAAGCACAGCTATAACCCCACCCCCCTGCACTTTTCACCCCTGTCCTCTACTCAGTATGTGATGCTTCTCAGACAAAATGGCGGCGCCCGTATTCTAAACAGGTATGAAGCCCAGTGGGGGAAATAATGGAAAGTAATTGACTAAATACTTAAACTATGTTAATTTTAGATGCTGGGGAATAGTTTTATAAGGGTTTGGGCTCTTCATTAAATGATGCTGGAGATCCGGTTTAATGGATCTCTTACATGTGTGACCATAATTGCCGCAATAGCGTAAAACGGCCACCAGATGGCGCCTGTGGCCACATTACAGTCAGCCTGAGTCACGCATTCCCGGAACTCATCGTCATCAGAACGTGAGGTGGGCCTACGGCGTTTGTATTGTGTAATGCTAAGCTGCTATTGGTGAATCAGCTGGAGGAGGCGTGGCTAGGCAAATCTAGCATCAATAAATAAAGCTTTTGCGTAGGTGTCGCCATTCTTCGTGGAAGAAATTTGCCGAGCACGGTGGCTGGTGTGCGAGGTCTCTGCCGGGTCAGGGTCCCAGACTGACTAAGGAGCGGAAGCCCCTGGGAAGCGAATGAAGAAACTCCTTCTATTACTCTTCACATACAGAGGTCTTGTCAGAAAAGGAAAAAAGAGCAAGAGACGAAAATGGCCCATTATATCATACGATCTGCCGTGCCCGGGGACTGTAAGGATATTCTGCGACTCATAAAGGTGAAGCCCGCTGCCGCTTATACAGAGGATGTGTGTGGGGGACGGGAATCGGCTGCACACTGTTTTCCCATTACAGTGTGCACTTGTTCAGTGGGAGGTCTCTTCCTTGTCTCCCCTCCCTAATATGGATTATAAAGGGTCCTCCCATTATGACGTCACCCAGAACCAAGCTGGCGGAGCCTCTGCTGACCTTTATACTTTCCAGTGTCTGGCTGATCAGCCTCGCTAGTCTGATTAATAAGTGATGGGATGATTAATTTATATCGTGACATTGGAGCTTAATCACTGTTTCTCTTTTAGGAACTGGCAAAATATGAAGAAATGGAAGAACAAGTAATGCTGACTGAGAAAGGTATGACCCCCCCCCTCCATAAATAGACCAAGGCCAGATATATAGATATTTAATATTTCATGTTGTATTCCTTTGGACAGTGGTTACTGGAAGTTCAGGTGACTGCTCAATGGGTTAGTAGTCTGTGCCCCCCATTAAAGTGAACCTAAAGTTAAAATAGTCCTAAAACACATCCTTTTTTTGCTCCGCTTACTGCAACTATGTCAGATTTTACACATTGTGCATGTACCCCAGGATTCCTTGGATTGTTGTGGGCGGATGTTTATGAAGATCAACATAAAATACTTGAAGGCTGTTGGCATATCATTGTGACTAGCGATGAGCAAATGGTTTGTTAGAACAAAGAGTTCACTTCCAATTTCAGGGAAAATTTGACTCGGAATTTCTTGTGATTTGTGCTAAACCAAATCTCTCTGAAATCCGAAAGGCGACCAAAACCCAGGATTTTGACATCTTGTGTTTTGGTCCTTTCCCCAGGGTGCACCCTTTGCTGCGTAAACCCCCCCAGATCGCTGAAGTTAAAGTGGACCAACACCCAGGATTTTGACTATCCTGGGTTTTGGTCCACTTCGGGGGGGGGGCACCCCGATTGGGGGTTCCCCCGCTGTGTGAAACCCCCCAGGAAGCCCCAAAAACTCACCACGCTCCCATGTGACCGCGCCGTCCAATCCCCGCCGACGGACAAGCGGGTGACAGCGACGGACAAGACAGCGCGTCCGCCGCTGCCTCCCGCACGCCACTCTTACAGGGCCCACGCCGGCCATTCACAAACGGCCTGCGTGGGCGATGTCCCGCGGGGTAAAACCCCCAAAAAAACCTTACCTTATAGGCGGCGGCAGCCGACGCTGCCTCCCGCGCACCCCTCTAGACGTGCGCGCGCGTCACCCCTGGGTGTTGGTCCACTTCCCAGTCCTACAGCGCATGCGCGGCCGCTCATCCAATCGGTGCGCTCGGAGTCGCTGAGGTCAGGTCGTCTAAGGCCAGCGGCTCCGAGCTTGCCAGCAGTTGCATCCCCTGCTTCCCTCTAATGGGGAGCATGCCCGCACTGGCCATTCACAAATGCCTTGTGCGGCAATTCGTCCTGCTAGAGGGATAGCGGGGATGCGGCTTGTGCATGTGCCACTGGACTAGGAAGCAAGGTGTTTGGGGTGACTTAGAGTTTCATGCTGCAGGGCATCCCAATTTCGGATTGGCCTGGGGATCTTAGATGGGTTTTGGCCCACTTTAAACAAAAAATGTCACCTGCTCTGTCCTGCAGTCTCGGCAGAAGTCCACAGCCCCAGCATCCCGCCCCCTTCCCATATTTATACCAGAGGGAGTGGATGTCGGCTCACTCAGCCAGTATAAAGACCTCTCCCTGCATTGGGAAGTGAGACGTCAGAAGCTGAAGAGATTAGCACCTTTGCCCCTGTCCTGACAGCTGGATTTCTCTTGCTGTCAGGAGCAGCAGCGGATGGCGTGGGACATTGGCGATGAATCGGCGCTAATGGAGGAGAATAAAAATGAATAAAACTTTATTTTTGGGGTGGTGGTTAAACATTTAACCCTTTGTGATCCTTGAGATCCCTATACCAGTTCACAGGGCAGGAGGGACTGGCAAGTCGCATGTTGGTGACTTGCCATAACCCCCTGCCCCATCAACTGCATTCCCAAAGCCCAGCAGTGCTGCCTTGCGGCCAACTTCTGCCGATTTCTCTAGCTTCTAACACATCTCCCCGCTTCCGATGTTGGCTCACTCACTGGTATATAGATCACCTCCATGCGGGAGAGGATGTGGTTGCTCTGTCCTGATGAAAACACTGCTGCTAGCCACAGCAGGAGGACATTGCCCAGTGCTGGAATGGGGACAAAGGAAAGCTTCATTCATATATTTTTTTAGCAAGTTTAAGCTTGATTCAGATGAAGCCGGATTCCTTCGACCTTTTATCAAATATGCTAATCTCCAATTGTAACACGGTTGCGATTACCACAGAATGCAGAGAAATAAAACCTACCTGAACATTAGTGATGTGATTAAAAAAATATCATATTGATGGAAGTCTTCCTTTTAATTGGGCTAATGCTTGCAGGATAGGGCATTAGTTTGCCTTGTTGTGCAGTGTCACCTGTGTCTCTGGGCATACAAATACCTTTTCTTATGCATTCAGCAACCATGTGACCCCCACCAATTAGGTTTTCTGACCTGGCTCATGAAATGCCCGCCCAGTGAATCAGAATGGCTGGCAGCAGTCCCTCTGTTTGGCATACTGTGGTTGGGATTGGGCTTGGGCTTGTGGGGCATATTTATTTGGATGCCCTATGCTGCTAGTGTTGGGCACAGTAGTGATTCTGACTTTAGCTGATCCTGGGTTACCTAGCCTAGGGCAGACGTAAAGTCGACCCTTCCTCGTTCACCTTTTATTAATTAAGCCAATTTTACCATCTGCAATGTGCAAACCTGATTGATCACCAGCAGTCATGAGGAAGCTGGCACCGTGGACTAGTAGCTGATTTAAGCAATACAACATGATTTGCTCTGGTGCAAGCTATTGGTAGGGAGAAGCAGCCATTTCTTTGGATCTTATCTAATGTGCTTTTTTTTTTTTCTTTACTACAGATCTTTTAGAAGATGGCTTTGGAGAACATCCTTTCTACCACTGTCTTGTAGCGGAAGTGCCAAAGGAGAACCAGACTATTGAGGGTAACACTGAACAGTAACTTTTTTGTAACTATATTCCTTTTCTAGCCTTGTGGCAAATTCTTGTATTGACCCTGTTTATACAGAGATGCAATATTTGTTAAACAATTTTCTCTTTAATTTGTCCCCAATCTTCAGGTTACAGTCTCTAGCTTCGCCGTGTACATGGATGGCCCTTCCGTGTACATGGGTGGGCGGGGAGGTAACTAAAAGATCCGTTTCACAATAACATAGATGAGCATGAAATGAGGTAAGGCCACCAGGGACTTCAATTCAGTCTTAACCAACACGGTAGATCAGAAACCCATGCAGCTTGAGACCTTATTTTCTTTTTCACTAAAGGGTTACTGTAACTTAAAGCGTAGAAATTCCTATCCTTACCCGGGGGCAGAAAATCCAACATGGTGATAACCTGAGGTGGCTTTCTGTTAGCTTCGACGCAGCTACTCTAGACCAGCATTTCTTATTAAACCCTCAGTGCTGGATCCTCTGTCCTGGGGTAAGGGGAGTAAAGATATATAATAAACAAGATATACATTTTATTTTTCTTTAATCTACAGAGACTCTTTAACATTGGACCAATCTCTTAGTTTTTGTTTTTTGAGCAATCCATTCCCAACTGTTCAGTACTAAAGGTAATCTAAAGGGCAGTGCCCTTAGAACAGCCCGAAATGTAATCCCTTGTGTGGACTCCTTTTGCATTTGAATTGATAAACAATCTGTTTTTAGGGCTCTGTGTTGAACTGAAATATTTTTTGTATGATCCGCCTTTGCAGTTTGGGAGTTAGTGCTCGGTTAAGCAGTTTTTTAGCTTTTAATGTATAAAGTGTAGGTATTTTTCTGAACTGCCGTGTAAAAGGAAATCTCTCCTTAACTGCATTATGAATTTGAATTGCTTTTGTTTGGTACATTCTTGAATTTAAATACTTTTAACCACATTAAATGTGTGGGTTTTATTCAACTGTTTCTCTTTATGTGCATGTGTTTAGCAGCTCTAAACCTTTTTCCATGTTTGTTCAATCTCTTAATGCTGATTTCTCTTTATAGGATACACCATTGTTGGGTTTGCTATGTACTACTTTACATATGACCCATGGATAGGAAAGCTTCTGTACCTGGAGGACTTCTATGTCATGGATGAGTTAAGAGGTGTGTATTGGTGTAAAAGTACCATAGACTGTTCATACCAGTGATCTACAGATTCTTGGTGGCTAATGTACTATTTCTTTTGTAGGTTCAGGCATCGGGTCCGAGATATTCAAGCATTTGAGTCAGGTAAGATTTATTGCAAGCATGTGTGTACTCTATTCACAGGTTGGTTACAGCACAGAAATCTATAGTGCATTTCACTTGCACTGCCTGCAACATGCAAATCCCTGTTCAGGCAGAAAATGGAGCACTTGCCTGCCAGCCCGCAGGCTGCATCTCACTAGCTTCCTGATGCAGACAGCATGGGGGTTCCAGCTGTCGGTCATGTGGAGCAGACTCCCTCATTGATTGAGGGTGCCTCACATGACTGCTTGCATCCAATGCTGATTTTAATTCGGTGCAGGGCACTTGGGACCAGGAGAAAAGCACCAGAGGGGGCTCGAGCCTACAGTACCCTGTGGGTTCTAACCGAACCATCAGGCTGGCAGGTAAGGGCCTTTTTTGCTTGTACTGTCTGGGTTTTTTTTTTTTCAGCCTGCATTGTTTTTAATTCTGGATTAAAAGGCACACAAACCAGCACAGCAGGCCCTGGAATCTAAGATTCCCATGGGGCACCGCAAAACTCACCTGCTTCCTTGGTCTGGTGAAAATGCTGCAGAAAAAGCAAATGCATTGAACATCTGTTTTGCATAAATGTTGTGTTGAGTGACCATAGGGGGTGTGTGGATGTAATGGTTTATGCCAAATGTCCAGGCTTAAATAGAACAGAATATAAATACTTTGTAATAAGACTTTGCCTACATAGAAAGGCCAAGGATTGATTCAGCTTTAAATGATGAACTTTGGCAACATTGGGGTTGATTCAGAGCCAGATGAGAATACCCACTGCCATTCACTTTGTCTACCTTGGGACTGATTTACACCTGGTAGACAATGAACATCATTGGCAGTTTTCTCTCACCTGGCTCAGAATCAACTCCATCCAGTTTGGAGAGGTGTACAGTACTTGCAAATTTGTTTGCAGGTGGTTCTAATTAAAAATGGCTGACCTATACACCTCCTGTATAGAATGACCTATACACCTGTATAGAATGCAGAAAATGATGTATTGTGCTCCTTGTCTATAACGAAGCATTTTTTTTCTAGATTGCTGTGAAGTGTCGATGTAGCAGCATGCACTTTCTGGTGGCAGAATGGAACGAGCCATCAATCAGGTTCTACAAGAAACGTGGCGCATCAGACCTGTCTACTGAGGAAGGATGGCGCCTATTTAAAATTGACAAAGAGTTTCTGAGCAAGATGGCTACCGAGGAGTGAGCCTGTCCATTCAGAAGGCGCTTTGCTTTAACTAATAAAATGGCTTTCTTTGCATGCTCAAGTAGTCTTTAGTGTGTTGCATGACAGCTAATTAAAAAGCTTTAGTACCAGTGACGTTGTAGCATATACTTACCTCTACCAGCCTCCTTCAGCTATATCCCAAGAATGTTTCAAGAGTCGTACAAAAGATCCTCAGTTGTATGTGTATATGTAACTTCGTTCTTGTAAGTCATTTTATTGTGTACAATGTACACACTGGTATTTAGGGTCTTTGTATAATTAACCTGTTTTAGAAATAAAGGAGCAACATTTGTTCTATAGTAGTCAATCTTTACTGTCTCACTTTTCTATTGGTCTTACCAATTAAGAGGAATACCCAAATGATTACTAGGTGTACTACATAGGTGTGCTACATGCTACTTCAGGATCACTCCTGCTGACATGTGGTATCACTGAGGTACGTGAGGAATGGGCTTCCCTGGCTGGTATGCAGTGGGGCATCCAGCAATTCACTAAGCTTTACTAGCTCCTCTATGGGTAAAAGTTTTCTTTGAATGGGAAGTGTTTTAGCTAGTCTAGGTGGTAAGTGAACTAGTTGTAACCCTCATGTTGTTGCCCCAACTGCATTTTTCTCCCTACATCCTTTAGGATGGCCATAGAGAGAGTGCCCCCCCCCCCCCCCTCCCAGAGAGGAAACACAAGCTGAGACAGATTAAAAACCCCTACCCCATTCCCCCAGTCCTCAGTTTCCTCTTCAGGAAACTGGGTGGGACCCATTCATTGTCTATTTCTAAAAAAAAAAAAAAAATTTGGGTGGTGAGGTTAGCAGTTTCCCAGGCTTTAATTATGTCGATGTACTTGTAGCTAGAGGAGGTCCACAGGAGTGGACTTTTTGGCTGCTGCGGCAACGCTTGTGGTTGAGGGTCTGAATCTGCCTATCCAGGTTACTGTTGAGGCTCTGGGGAACCTTATGTGCGTTTAGCACCGGTGAGTGCAAGCCAGCAGTGGCCAGAGGATCGAAGGCAGGACTTCTGGGAGTAGCGTATGACACGGTTCTGGGGGAGAGGTTCCTCTTCTGGGGCAGCTTCCACTTGGTGTGCTCCATTTAGAAAACTGCCAGCATTAACCCTGGCTGCAATTGGGCAGCACTGGGAAGTGCCAACACCAGGTGGTGTGGTGGTATGTATTCGTTAAACGGAGCTGCACAACAGGCGCGATCCAGAGGGAAGGTTCCCCACATCATTATACAGTGGAGGATTCAATCCAGAAGCAAGTATGCTGCAGGAAAAAGTAGTGAGCATATATTCTAAGTATGTCACACACTCCGCTGCAGATAATCATTACGCTTGGGTTATACCGACCTGTAGAGGGCGATCTTGCAGAGATGTCATGAAAAAAAGGAGCCCCTCCCGGTCCATAAATACCTGGCACCTCCCACTCATTCCCCAGTCTTTCATCTCTGCAGACGGCGAGCAAGTCAGAAGATGGATGCCTCCTCCTTGCAGGTAGCCGGGGTAACTCCCGGCCCGCTTGTTAGTCTATTTCTGCCAGGACCCTCTTCTTAGTATTTCACCTTGCCTCCCAGCCTAGGCTGCTGGTCCAGGCAAGGGTAGACGGCACCTAATGGTGCTTAGGAGCTACGCTCCACCGTGAGACCCCATATTAAGGGGTAGGTGGTTTTGCCGGGTTGGTGATCCTGGTTTGGAATGCCCTGTCCCTTGCCCTTCCACCTTCCAGCGTGGATTCCCCCTCTCCCGGTTTGCCCTTGCTCCTTAGAAGGGGGGGGAGGGCCCTTTCTCCCTTAGGGTTAGCGTCTTACTGTGTGTCACTTTGTGTATGTGTGCGATTCACTTGCCATTTGTAATGGTAATTTGGCTGGCGCCGGCCGGTTACTGCAGCTTCGGCGGGGGAGCTGTTTCCCCTCAGGTGTGTGAACCGCACCGGCCCGCCCTTCTTCTCCCTCTGATTCCCGTGTCTCTGGCCTCTGGCAGGACGGACGCTATCTTCCTCTGAGTGGCCCTGGGGGCCTCATTACTTTCACATGCATATATAAATCTATATAATATGTTATGATTATCAGTATGTCTGCATATGTGTGCTTGGGCATGATTGAGGTGCTGAATAGCCCTGTATTCTGTCTTCCAGGTGGATCCTCTAGGGTCCCTGGTTTAATTTTAGAACTTCCCATAAATCCACCCACTCGGGACACAGAAGGGGCAATCCGGGTCGCTTCTATTGCGTAATTCCCTTGGGTATTGTGACTACCAATATAATCACCATATGGAGGCTTCCCAGGATACCGGGCTTGGGCTCCCCTTGGGGCAACCCCGGCAGTGTTTGGGGTGTGGGGCATCCCTTACAGGGGATGTTTTCCTTTGCATACCATGTGCGCAGCAGACTATTACGCGGCAGTCCGGCTCCCATGCGTCTGGTTCTGCACCACAGGTCCCTTCTCCTACCCCTCCCCGCCTGACCCATACCCGTGTGATGTTGTCACGAGTGGGGAGTCGCAATCTGAGGTGTGTGCCAGATTGTCCAATTTGGAAAAAAAAAATTTCTAGCGCTGTGGCCAGAAAGGTCCCGGCTAAGAGAAAGCACTTGTCCCCAGCCACGCAAGCTTCTGATTTTGAGGAGTTTGATTCACTGGACTGGTCTGATTACCCCCCGCTAGAGGAAGGGGAGCTTTTTGAGGAGTCGGATGATTCTGACGATCAGCAGTTTGTTGACACTGATGCCAAGCGGGGTCAGGGGGATTCTTTGGATACCCCTAAGGTCCTGGCTCATATGTTTGAGGTTCTGGCAATCTCTCCTCCTGAAGTGACTCTTCCGCAAGGGGGAGTTCTTTGAGGAGGCTAAGCCGCGCTTAGAATTCCCTATTCAAAAGCATTTCGACGGCATTATTCTTAAGGAATGGGAGAGGCCTACTCGGCTTCCGGGTGTCCCTCCGGGTTGGGATAAGAAATATCCCTTTCCGGTGGATGCGGTGAAGCCCGAGGTGGACACCCCTGTTTTGGGGTTGTCTAGCACCTTTGTCTTGCATTCTCCTGACTGTTCTACTCTCAAGGACGGTGAGGACAAACGCATTGACCAGATGACTTGTCACGGTTTTGCCAATGTCGGGTCGGCCTTGCGGCCTGTTTTTGCTTCAGCGCTTTTAATAGTGGCTTCTAGGTCGGTTGTCAGGGACCTGTTGTCTACCTCCAGGCTTGACCCGGCTAGTGATGAGTTCACCGCCCTTAAGCGGTGCGAATTGTTTTTGTCATTTGTGCTAGCCGCCCTGGTTGACACCTTGGTGATGTGTAGTAGAACTTCTGCCTTGCTGGTGGCTATTCGGCGGTCAGTTTGGTTGCGCCAGTGGGCGGCTGATTTTGTGTCCAAAAAGTCTCTTACGGCTCTTCCCTTTCTGGGCTTGCGGCTCTTTGGAGAAAAATTGGATTCGGTCGCAAAAAGAGGTAGGTTACCTCAGCAGAAGAAGCAACGTCGTCCCTTTCGGGGGGCGGCTTCATTTACCCCTTCCTTTCATGGGGCCAGAGCTGGACGGGGATCGGCTGTCTTCCCCTCCAGAGGTGATTCCTGGCACAAGGGAAGAGGACGTGCCCGTCCAGGTCACAGCTGGGGCTCCAAGCCCAAAGCCGCTGCTAAGCTGGCTCAGCAATGAGGGTGCGCCCTCACCCTTCTCCCAGATCTTTACGGTGCCCAAGAAGGATGGCTCAGTTCGTCCCATCCTGGATCTGAAGTTTCTCAACAGGTTTATCCATCCCAGGAAGTTCCGCAAGGAAACTCTGCGCTCTGCCATAAATTCACTTCGGCAGGAGGACTTCATGACGTCCATAGACATCAAGGATGCTTATCTGCGTGTTCCAATCTTCCCGGCGCATCAGATTTCTCAGGTTCGTAGTGGAAGATCGGCATTTTCAGTTTGTGGCCCTTCCGTTTGGCCTTACCTCGGCTCCAAGGGTTTTCACCAAGGTGCTAGCGGGGGTGATGGCCCTCCTCAGAGCCCAGGGAATCCGCATCGTGCCTTATCTGGATGATCTTCTTATTATGGCATCCTCTCTCAGCCAGGCAGAGCTAGATACCAGGACTGTGGTAGCCACCCTGGAGAGATTCGGATGGGTGATCAACTATCCCAAGTCCTGCCTCTCTCCGTCCAGGGTGGTGGCGTTCCTGGGAATATCTCTGGATACCTCTCAGTCCATGGTGTTCATCCCCTGGTCCAAGCTTCTTTTGCTTCAGGAAATGACTCAGCTTCTCCTATCCATCCCTCGCCCGTCCATCTGGCTGGGGAAGCGACTGGTGGGATTGATGGTGGCCTTGGATCAGTCTTTTCTGATGTCCCCCCCGGGTTCGGCATTCCCTTCGGTGGTGGCTGGAACCGAGCAATCTGATGAGGGGCATATCCTTTCTGACCCCTCGTTGGGAGATGGTCACCACGGATGCCAGCCTGTCAGGTTGGGGGGGATTTTGGAAGGATCTTCAGTTTCAGGGACTGTGGGGGCCTCAGGAGGCTCACAATCCCATCAATGTTCTGGAGCTGAGAGCCATCAGGTTGGTTCTGGCTCACTTGACTCATCAGTTACAGGGCTTACCGGTCCAAGTTCGGTCGGACAATCGGACGGCGGTCGCCTACATCAATCACCAGGGAGGGACTCGCAGCAGGCGTGCCCTCAGGGAAGTGTCTTTGATCCTGGCTTGGGCAGAGAGCAATGTCCCATGCATCTCGGCGGTGTACATTCCGGGAGTGGAGAACACAGAGGCGGACTCCCTGAGCAGGTGCTCATCTCGCCGGGGGGAATGGTCGCTCAGCCCCAAGGTGTTTCGGTCGCTTTGTCACCGGTGGGGGACTCCGGAGGTGGACCTCTTTGCCTCTCGTCACAATCACAAGCTTCCGGCGTTTGTGTCTCTCTGGCAGCAGATGCCATGACTCTGAACTGGAGGGATCTGGGGTTTCTGTACCTGTTCCCTCCATTTCCCATGGTGGGCAAAGTGGTGCGCAAGCTGGCCCTAGAGGACGCGTCAGCAATCCGGGTGGCTCCAAGATGGCCAAGACAGGTTTGGTTCGCAGACGTGGTAAGGTTGGTAGCGGATCAGTTAGATCTGCCCCTTCTGCCGGATCTGCTCACTCAGGGTCCACTGTGCTACCCCAATTTACCAACGCTGGCTTTGACGGTGTGGCTGCTAAATCCTCCATCCTGAAGGAGGAAGGTCTTTCTGATGCTGTCATTCAGACTCTGGTTAGGGCTAGAAAGAAGTCTTCCTCTGCCATCTACTTTAGGATTTGGAGGTCTTATTTTGATTGGGGTGAGGTCTGGGCCTTGCCTTGCAGGGTGTTTTCTATCCCTAGGGTTTTGGAATTTCTGCAACATGGTCTGGACCTGGGGTTGCAGCTTAGTACGCTGAAAGGGCATGTTTCTGCCCTGACTGTTTTCTTTCAAAAGTCTTTTGCTCTTCATCCTCTGGTTAAGACCTTTTTCCAGGGGGTTACACATGTGCGGCCTCCTAGGAAGCCTTTGCTTCCAGTTTGGGATTTGAATTTGGTTCTTTCTGCTTTTCAGGGTCCTCCTTTTGAACCTTTGCAGGATATTGCTCTTTCTACGCTTACTCAGAAGGTTGCATTTCTGGTTGCCATCACTTCCGTTCGGCGTGTATCGGAGTTGTCTATTAAGGCCTCTTACTTTGAGAGGCATCAGGACAAGGTTGTTTTCCGCTTCAAGCCAGATTTCCTTCCTAAGGTGGTTTCTGCCTTCCATCTTAATCAGGACATTGTTCTACCCTCCTTGTGTCCTAAGCCCAGCAATGACAAGGAGAGGGTTTTGCATTCTCTGGATGTGGTTCGCTGTGTGAAGTACTATTTGGTGGCTACTTCTTCTTTTCGTAGGACTGATGCCCTTTTTGTGGTGCCCTCTGGGCCTAGGAAAGGTTTGGCTCCCGCCAAGTCTTCCATTAGTAAATGGATTCGCCAGGCCATTGTTGGGGCCTATTCTGCCAAGGGGAAGGTTCCCCCTTTTCGGGTTACTGCTCATTCTAATTGTGCCGTTGGGGCGTCCTGGGCCTTCCAGCATCAGGCCTTTGTTGAGCAAGTTTGTAAGGCTGCTACTTGGTCTTCTGTTCACACTTTTTACAAGGTTGATGTGCGGGCCTCAGCGGATGCTGTTTTTTGGCCGCAAAGTTCTGCAAGCTGCAGTGGTTTAAGTTTGTGCATTGTTGCCTTGTTTTGGATCCCCGCCCTTTATGGACACTGCTATTGTCCCAAGTGTAATGACTATCTGAAGCGGGGTGTGTGACATACTTAGAATAATACCATTTTGTGAATACTTACCTGTAAAATGGGTATTATAAGTATGTCACACACCCCGCTTCACCCCGCCCTTTGGTATTTTGGATCCTTTATATGGTGAACCTTTCTTACTGTTACTGGTTATTTTGGCTCTTCCTGGTCCCTTTGTTTCCTTACTGCTGTCTTAATACTGGGGAATGAGTGGGAGGTACCAGGTATTTATGGACCGAGAGGGGCTCCCTTTTTTTCATGACATCTCTGCAAGATCGCCCTCTACAGGTCGGTATAACCCAAGTGTAATGACTATCTGAAGCGGGGTGTGTGACATACTTATAATACCCATTTTACAGGTGAGTATTCACAAAATTGTATTTTTTCTCCCATCATCCTTCAGAATGGCCACAGAGTGAGAAGCTCCTGCCCCTAGAAAAGCCCCACCCCATCCTTTTGTCTTCCTAGACAAGCGCCTCAGGAGTGAGGGTTTGATTAATAGATGCTTTATTACCGTAACTAGCAAGCAACCTGTTCTTTAGAGTTGAGTACCCTCTAGGGACCTATCTTGGGTTTTGAGGGGCTTGGTCAAACCTCCATTTGAACCATTTGAGGAGGCTACAGACAAGGTTTTATCCCTTTAAAACTCCTGCCTGCTGCCTGCCTGCAGAACATCCTCATGGAGTTAAGCCCTCTCAAATCGTTTTTGCGTGAGGGGGGCTTTAGAGGAGCAATTTACTAAACTTTTTTACTTATGGTCTGCTTTAAGGTCTATGGCTCTTGTAGGGCAGACATTTGTGTCCTGATGAACCAGTATGGCTATACATTTACCAAGATTCTGTAAAAAAATATTAAAACAAGGTCTAGTCTCTGTTACCACTAAGAAAATCACACTATCAAACTGGAAAACATTTAAATCTGTTTCCTCTTATCCATTACTTCTGCTAAAAGGGTTAGTGACCTTCAGGCTCTCTCCATGTGAGTTGTATGGTTTTTCTAGACCAGCTATACTCAACTTGAGGATCAGGGTCCGAATGCGGACCTCGGCGCCAGATTTTTGGACCCCCTTCCCTGACAGCCCTGCAAACAGTTGCTTCTTTGTTGCTGGGCTCAGTCCTGCCCCCTTTACTTGATCAGCGATGTAGTGGTTAGTCTCCCTGCCAGTGTCATGACTCTCTGGCACCTAGAGTTGCAATACGAAGTACTGCACGGGTGGAAAGTGGCACTGCAAGGTACACACAAACTTAGTTTCTCTGTCTCTTCCCCATCCATTCCTGTCCCCTCAGCTCTGCCCCATCCATTTCAGTGTCTCTGTCCAATGCATTCCTGTCCTTCTAGCTCTGCCCATCCATCCCTGTCCTTCTAGCTCTGCCCATCCATCCCTATCCTTCTAGCTCTGCCCATCCATCCCATCTCCCAGCTATCCCTTCCTGTTCTGACTATCCATCCCTCTTCCTTACAGCTCCTCTCCCCCAAGTCCTATCTATCCATACTTGTTACCAGACCTTATTGCCAGTAACATTTTTGGCCCTAGTCCACCCCTGTACACGGGCTGCACAGAATGCATGGTGTGTTGCAGGCCAGAGCTGTAGGTTTTGTGGGGCCAAAATAAAATGTTTTTCCCCAGTGCCCAATAGGCTTCTTGGGTGGGGGGGAAGCAGCATTTCTTTGCCTGTGGAATTTATAGCCCCCCTCCCCGCGCTGATTTCTAACTATCCACCCCCTATGACAGCACCCAGCCCGGACCTTCGCCTCTCACTGGATGTCTGTAAATGGACCTTTACAAGAAGTGCTTGAGTACCCCTGTTCTAGACAGTCATTCTTAAGCCAGATCCTGTTATATATGCCCAAAGTATCCTCTACATTTCACCATACTCAAGATTATTTTACCTTCGTTTACAATCAGAGTTGAATGAGAATGCAGAATCTCTAGACATCTGTAGATGTCTTATTTCTTACTTAGAACATACTCATTTCTGTAGAACAGATCATTCGTTTCCTTTTGTGGCTGATAAGATTATGGTAGGAAAGTTCTACAGGCAGTATCCCACCCTTAAGAATGCATTTCTTGTTTTGTCCTCTCTGTGGCTGTCCTGAAGGACGAGGAAAGAAAGTCCCCGTTAGGCTTACGGTAACAGTGTTTCTACCTTCAGGATGCCCCTTACAACTCTCCTGATTAGTACAGCAGTAACTTGTGTTAATGTTCTTGCTTAATACTGAGGACTGGGGGGAAGGGGTGGGGGCTTTTAAACTGTCCCAGTTTATGTTTCCTCTCTAGAGGGAGGAGCCTCACTCTGTGGCCACCATGAAGGAGTCGTAGAGACACTGTTACCTTTAACGGTTACCCCCAGGAAGCCTCATTCTTAGGACCAACAGCCTGGCACAGTTGGAAAAGAAAACTCCCTTGCCCATCTCTATCCCCATCTACATTCATGATACTGAGGCAGTGTCAGCACTTACATTTGCTCCTGCATCCACTTAAAGGTGAAAATCCACGTCACCGATTTTCTCCTGTAGCTGCCATTTTGGAGCTTCCTTTCCCAGCATCCCCGCTGTGCTGCTGCCTGAATTCAACTGACAATACCTAGTAACAGGAAACCTAGCAGCACTTCCTGTTTGCAGGTGGCCTGCAGCTCCAGGAGATGCCATTTTATTTTTTAAAATTGATCATAGCAGGAGTTAGAAAAAGGTAAATGAATTTGTATGTGCAGCAATCTACATTGCCCTGGGGAGTGATGCCTAAGGTGTTGGTCCTGTATAAGGAGATATTAGATATATTAGATCACAGGTGGGATGCTGCCTGTTGATTTCCCCCAAATTTGGTTTTACATCAACAGCACTCCCTGGAAAAAATTAGGCCCCTCAGCCGGTGGTCCTATGGTCTTGAGTGCTTTTGGTGGCCTAAATTATGAAATAAAACTCAGGCCATGCGGCTGCCAGCGACTGATAGGCTGGTTTGGTTGTAGTATGTCTCTCTTCTCCTCCCTCCCCTGCTGCACTGCAGCCAGCACCCAATTTGACAAAATGGTGGATGGTTCACCTAAAGATACTGTACAATTTGAAGTAAACCGTTTTTTTACATGCCTGTTTGGAGGAGAAGTCTCTTGCACATAATGAAAAAGATAAACAAAATGGTCCTTCATTAGTATTAAAGGACAAGTATTGTTTGCCAACTACTCTGGTGACCGGCTTTGTGTTTTATTTCAGCTGATAAATACATTACTTCTCCTAGTGCAGGGGAAGCTTGTTACATTTAGATACATATGTAACAGAAACTAACTGTATCTAAATGTAACAAGCTTCTCCTGTACTAGATTGATCAGCTTAGTGGTAGAGAAGTGTAGATAATGAAAATAAACACACAGCCCATAGCCAGAGCAGTTGGCAAATTATATGTGTCCTTTAAAGCGGACCAAAACCCAGGGGGAATCGGCACGGGAATCTATAAGATCCCTCCCCGCGGGGCATCCGAAATCGTGATGTCCCACGGGGAGAAACCCCCCAGGAAGCCCACAATCCTACCTTTTCCACGTTCTAGCCGCGCGTCCCTCTAGCAGGGCGCGCTCCCGCGCCGGCCGTTTGTGAATGGCCGGCGCGGGTGTGCTCCCTGTAAGAGGGACGCGCGAGAGTGTGTCCGCCGCTGCCTCTCGCTTGTCCGTCAGCGGGGATTGGCTGCAGCGGTCACGTGGGAGCGGGGTGGGGTGAGTTTTCGAGGCTTTCTGGGGGGTTTCACACAGCGGGGAACCCCCGATCAGGGATAGTCAAAATCCTGGGTGTTGGTCCACTTTAAGGAGATGTATTGCAAAGTTGTGTAACATTAAAAATCCTTATAAACACTAATGAGCTAATAAGAGGAGGAGTTACTTATACAACCAAACTGAATAAAACACCTACTAACATTGTGGTTTTCTTTTCCTGGTAGAAATAAAATACAGCGGTGGCAGGTTAAAAGAAAGAAACAAGCCTGTCAAGATATTTCTTGATGCTGGGCGTATGATGTACCACTCCTTGATGATTTATTCAGTCTCACACAGCTCAGTACTGAATTAGAGTGGGGGAGTGGTCAGGGCTGCTCACAGTGTGTCAGCTAAGGGAGAGGGAAGCATCCCCCTCACACTGCAGGGATGACTGTGGAGGAGAAAAAGGGGTCAGCCCTATCAATCAAAATAACTGTAACAAATATAAAAGCACTACAAGCTAAACTGCCACATATACCTCCTTAAAACTGCAACACAGAAATCTTTCACATACATATATATGCTCATTCGCCATATGCTTGTCTAAAGAACAGCTTCCTTCCCTCTCCAGCCTGTCAGCAATGTGGTGTGAGAGAGATGCTGCTCTCTGCTTTAGCTAAACCATGCTGCGAGCAGCTCTGGCCACATTTCCTCTCTCATTACATGGTGGGTTGTGTGGGGCAGTTGGGGGCCTAGAGGTAAGGGAGCGGACTTGTAACCGGAGGGTGGCAGGTTGGCATCCCAGTCCTGGGACATAACTGAAGTGCCCCAACTGCTCCCGGGTGCCATAATTAGGACAGCCCATTGTTCCGGGCATGTGTACACTCACTGCACGGATGGGTTAAATGCGGAGGACGAACTCCTATGTGTGCGCAAGCATACAATGGCCATCTAGGCATTAAAAAAAAAAAATAACTATATGGATCATCACTGGAGAGCACCAGGAATGTTGCTGCATGGCCAGGGAACATCAGGCTGTGTCTAGTTAACATTTTTTTTTAAGAATATTGGGCAAATCTTGCCACATACATGAGTCCAGCTTATGAAAAACCCAATCCACAGTCAAAATTGCCTCACAATGCAATCCTCTTTTATTACTAGCAGAAAACCATGAGCTGTGATTACTCATTGTTCTGCTGCACAGCTGAAAGAATTGTAACCCTTTAGAAGATACATATTGTTTACATTGACTGAATGGTGTGTGGTAAATCCAGATTCTTGCAGTGAACAGTAATAAATAAACATTGTTGCAGTTTTCCACACGCACACACAATCCATCTAACAGCTGCAAGCTGCCTGTGTGTCTGAGGCATTTATCTCACAGTTTGGTGTGGGCTGCTGCTGGCACAGCTCTCCCCTCATGCTTGTGTGTGTGACATGCCCCCATGCAGTTCTGCAGCAAATAATTGGCCAGTTATTACAGAACATATGCATGGAGTTAAGCTCTCTCAAATTGTTTTTGCCGGAGGGGGGCTATAGAGCTGCTTTAAGGTCTAAGGGTCTTGTAGGGCAGGTGTGCATGTCCTGATGAACAAGTATGACTATACATTTACCAAAGTCTTTGTAAAAAAACTAAAACAAGGTCTAGTATCTTTGTTACCACTAAGAAAACCACACTATTCTAAGCATACAGCACGTCCTGCTCCAGGATAGTAATAACATGTGGGTAATCCTCCGCCACCGGCGCCGTGCACTGCAGACATGTAGAAAACAAGCTCCTCCCGGCCCTACATATACTGGAGGACCTCCCACAAATCCCCAGATTTCTCTGCAGTGCTGGAACTGCGAAGACATGAAGTATCATGCTCTCGCAGGCGAGCGGGCCTTATGGCCCAAGGTCCTGTGGGACTATTTCCACCCGTCCTCTTCAGAAGAAATATGCCTCCCAGCCTGGGCTGCGCGGGTCGGGTGAAGGTAGGCAGCACCTGGCGTGCTGAACGGAGCCATGCTCCACCGCAATCCCCTCCATAGGGTAGGCGGTCAGGCCGATGGTGAGCCTATAGAGGATGCCCCTCCCGCAATTTTGCCCGTGCCCCTCACAAATTTAGTCCATGGACACCGTCAGCTTCCCCCTCGCTTCCTCCCGTAACTCGGGGGAAAAAGAAGGGGGGGGGTATGTGTGGCAGCCCTAGCGCTATTTCGTCTTTATACTTCGGTCCCTGAGTTAGGGGGTCAGTGTCGTGTCTCGCTATACAGCGTGTGCTGGCTTTTTTACTAACTATCTGCTGCTCGGCAGCTTCTACCTTTTCTGTCGGTTAGAGCTTCGCGCTCCTTGGGGGAGGCGGAGACTCGCCCTGACGAGTATTGCGTCACAGCCTGGCCTGGCCTGGCCCTCCCCTCGAGGTTCGCTGGCGCCATTTTCTCTATCTTCCCGCGTGCGCGTGGTGTGGCTCATCTCCTCCCTCGGTCATGTAAGTGCCCTCCGGGGCGGTATGATTTCTAGGTTTTTTCGATCAGAGCATGGCACTGACCCCTCTCCCCTTGTCCCATTGTGTCTTTCAGAAGCCAAGACCTCGTTACCGGCCCCGGCCTAACATATATTACACGGGTCCTCTTTACAAATTCTCCCACATTACTAGCGGGTTGGGGCATCCAGGGTTGCTTATTGCATAATTCCCTGCGTTATACTGCACAAAAATCACCATATGGAGGCATTTCACAATTATGGAACCGGGGTCCCTCCGGGACGTGACCGGCTATGTGCAGTGTGTGGCCAGACCCTGGCTGAGGCTGACAGGGCACAGGTCTGCGGACAGTGTGCAGCACAGGCATTGCTAACAGAGGATCCTCCCTTCCTCACCCCCGTCTCCCCGCTCCCAAACATCGCTCATGATGAGTCCCACTCCAGCGGGGATGACCTGCAAGAGGTGCCGCGAGCGTTGCCCACGGCGGAGCAGGTGCTCTCTGGATTGGCGGAGCGTATGGGTCCTGGTAAAAAGCGGTCCCTGACGCCCCCAGGTTCTCCGGTTCCTAACGATACAGATGATTCTGCTGATATGCAGGACCCTGACCCTTCTGAGGAAGCTGAGCTATTCTCAGACTCGGGCTCCTCCCATGGGATGCCCGCGGGCCGTGAGGAATCCGAGCCTGGCTCCTGGGGTCTGTGTGATACGGATGAACACCTGATCAAAATCTTTGAGGTCTTGTCAATCTCCCCCTCTGGGGAGAATCCCAAGCCTAAAAAGGAGACCTTCCATACAGCGCCGCCGCGCTTGGAGTTCCTAGAACAGGAACATTTCCAGAATATTATATCCCAGGAATGGGAATCGCCTGGTAAGCTGAAAGGGATTCCAGGGGTCTGGGAATGGAAGTACCCTTTTCCCCCTGATGTGGTCAATTTATGGTCAGCTCCCCTGGTGGTGGACGCACCGGTTATAGGGGTCACAAACCCCCCTTTTATGACTGCCCCCTTTTATCGTACCCTCCGGGATGCTGAGGACCGGCGCATTGACAGACTGGCATCACACGCCTTCTCGTGTGCTGGGACGGCCCTGCGCCCGGTTTGTGCCGCGGCCATCACTGCGGTGGCCGCCAGGACTCTTGTCAGAAAGATACTGGATCACCGCCCTGAGGATCTTCCTTGGGGGGTGTTTAGTGCCCTATCAGACTGCAAAGTTTATTCTATCGGCACTGGATGACACCATTAAGATGTGTGCTAGGAGCTCAGCACTTGCGGTAACCATTTGCCGCCTGGTCTGGCTGCGACAGTGGGGTGCCGATGGAGCTACAAAAAAGGCTCTCACTTGCCTTCCACTCAGAGGACGGAGGTTATTCGGGGCCCGCTTGGACCTTTTCGGCAAAAAGGCTATAGCACCCTCCCGCAGAAGGCCACTCCGGCCTCCACGAGGCAGGGTCACCCCTCCACCCCCCTACGTCAGTGTTAGACGTGAATCTGAGGTGTGTTTCCAGTTATTCAGCGTGGACTTCCAGCATGGCGTGGGCAGGCAGCGCACTGGGCCTTCGGGCAGGACCAAGTCCAAATCTGCCAAAACCTCGCAAGCATGAAGGGGCGCCCTCGCCCCTTTGGGCGAGGGGGCGACTGCACAGCTGTCTCACATCCAGGGATATGCCTTCTCCTTATGGCGGTTCCGGGATGTAGCCCACCTGGGCTCAGGATGGGTTCTCGCTGGCGGTCCCCCCCTCATTTTCCTTTCATGGTATTTTTAGCCCTGCTCTCCCTTCTGAACCTGGCGCAGGCCGGACTAGGGCCTGCAGTGTTGGGCGCGCCTTGGCAATTGCCTTAACGGGATGGGGCCGTGGCCCCTATACATTTTTTTCATCCTCCCCCCTCATCAGTACGAGGTAGTCTGGACCCCATGCGCCTACGGCAGGCTTAGCTATTCTGCCCTTGCAAGTAATCCATATATGACATATCTGTCTTGGGCCACGGGCCCCTGCGCGGGGGGGGGTTCGGCTTCTTGCGAGGCTCTAGCACTTCTCAGCTTCTCTGGGGTCTGCGGCACGCCTTAGACTATTCTAGCCAGTGTCACAGGATCAACCCTGCAGCTTGAGGAACTGCAGGGGCATCCCTTCGTGCCCAGGCTACTAGCCTGGCGGGTATGGGGAATGCGCCTGAGGCGGGGCTTTGGCGTTGGGACCCACCGGGTCGTCTTCCTTACTCCCCCGCCTCTGCATCAGACAAAGTGGGTCGGTTGGCCGACAGTGTCCCCTAGAAGCTACTGGATGGTTGCTTAAACTCCCCATCCCTTCACCGTCACTTTCGCATTCACTATTCCCCGTCCCGGGGAAACCGGTTCAGGCTTGCTGCCTTCTTCCCTGGCATTAGGGGACCCCTGGTTACGGGGGCTCTGCCCTCCTTTACTTGCGCCCTACCTTCACCAAGCGGGATGGCAGCTGGTGGGTCTGTTGGTGGCACATTAAGTTGATGTCATTTATATACCGAGCCCTCGGGCTCCTCGGCGCAGTAGGTTACTAAACCTTCATATGTCCCAGCACCCCGGTGCTTGGTCTGTGCTCAGGCCTTCTTGGTAAGCTGGTTCCTCTGGAACTTCCCATTGGCAAGGGCCCCTTCAGGGGGGCACCTCCCTTCCTTGCTAGCATCTCCTAGAGTATGGCCCCCCTGGGTGCCAGTCTAGCAGGTTTGGAAAGGGAGATCCAAATCTCTCCCACGAACCACGGGGTTCTAGGTTGCGCCCTTAGAGGGTCCATCTTATCTGCTGGGCTCGCGGTAACGGTGGCCCCCTTTGATTCTATATGGCGGGCCTCCCCCTCCCTTAGGACCGGTCGGTTCATGAGGGATGCCTGGCCTGTTGTAAGACGAGGGCATGTTTGTAATGCTGGTTTAAAGATTGTGACAGGTTGCTACCTCTGGAGGGTCCCTGTCCCTGGCCTGGGTGGGGTTCTACCCCCCCTGCTTCTCAGCGGTATTCGCTTCTATGGTTGCCCTTAGCGTCAGGTTTTGCCATCCCGGGTTGCCCAGGGAGCCTAGAGTGGCTCTGAGGGGTCTCCCTTCTGACACAGGGCCTCTGCCCTTGTCCCTACGGTCCCAGGATATTCTGGTTCCTGTTGGTGGGCCTGAGTATCTAGGCTTAGCCTTATTATTTCACATACCTTCTTTTCACCAACCTACCTTTGGGCTCTGCGCACGGCTGGCTGGATAGTGAGTCCCATGGGATCTATGGCCTAGGCGGCCTTGGGAGTAATGGCTCGCAGACGCCTCTGCCGAGGGCTGCGGAATTGTGATATCCCAGTTGGGGTGCGGTCCTGTCCTTAGCAGGTCTCTTCCTGTTTCCAATCAAAGGCCTCTTGTCCGGGGGTTGATTGCTAATCCCCCCTTGGGGGCGGGCCTCATCTTCTGGGTGACCTAGTATGAGTGGAGGTTTGGGGGCTAGCTCCCCAGCTTCCCTTTATTCCACCTATAATGGCTGGGTGGTTCCCATATTGACTGGCAGGGGCCTTAGTCTCTTCCCTGTGAGGCGTTATCGGTCCCCAGGACCTTAAAGCCATTACAGCTTAAATTGGGGTTGGCTCCCCATCTGGGGACTCTGATGGTGTAAGCCTGTCTTGGCCTTTCCTACAGGAGTCTGGTTCTGTCACCCTTGTAGAGTATTCTCTTTGGGTTGCTTAACTGCACCTCCCCAGTAGTTCCATAAGTCCCTGTGGGGATCAAACCTTTCATCCTGTTACCCTGCAGACTTCCTGGGGATCCTGCTTGGATACGGTATCGGCTGCCCTGGAGGCCAGACCGCTCTTCTGGGGCCTCCTGACTCCGTCAGACTTGGGCCTGAGACGATGGTTCTGGCTAATTATTCCCTGACGCTATGTATACTCACATATACATGTACGGCTATATGCGGCTACAGGTACCCCATGCCTGGGGGTGTTTCCCTTTATCCTGGGCTTCTGGCCCAGGTGGTCTGTTGGACCCTTGGTTCAGACCCTTTTGTATAGCCATGGGCTGATTACTAATATACTAATTGTGAGGGCCTACATCCCTCTTCAGGTTTTTGCACTTCTTCCCATGCTGGCCTCCTTGGCCTTTGGGGGACTGCTGTTCTTGGAAGTCTACGGGCGCCCTCTTTAGGTATGCACCTGATATCTTTTCCAGCGCCATTGCGCCTTGGAGCGCTCCTTCTGGATGTTCTCTGATCCTGGGGAAGCCTTGGCTTCCTGGTAATTAAGGGTTTGTATTCCCGCCTTGGTCGGGTGCCCTGTTTTTGTTCCCCTTGAGGGTGTTTCAAGAGTTGCCACAAGGCTTCCTTGACTGTGAGCTGGTTGGGTCACTACACTGACCTATGTTCCTTCAGGGGAGCTTTTCTTCCCCGTTATTGTTTACTCTGTTATCATGGGTGCTTGGGTATCACGTTCCCTTCAGCACCAGGGTTTTGTTTCTCTGTTAGTTCAATTACTTGCCTTATGGCCTGTCTCTGTTCATACCTGCTTGGTTCCGTTATGAGACTGATGTTGGAGCCTATGCTCTTGTCATGCCTGTTGCAAGTTTTGCAGGTGACAGCGCCTTTACTGTCCGCTGTGCCCTACTTTTTCTGGGGATCCCACCCTGCTTATGGGCACTGCTATTGGATGTCCCACATGTTATGACTATTCGGGAGCAGGACGTGCTGTATGCTTAGAATAATACAACTCTGTGAAGTACTCACCTGTAGAGTTGATATTATACGCATACAGCACGTCCTGCTCCACCCCACCCTGGTTTCACTAATTCTGGATCCCCTGTATGGTGATTATTATCGTTCAGATATTGCTACCAGTTATTCTGGGTGGTTGGTTCCTTCTGGCTTCTCTTCTCACTGCTTCTCACTGCTCTTCTCAATGCTGGGGATTTGTGGGAGGTCCTCCAGTATATGTAGGGCCGGGAGGAGCTTGTTTTCTACATGTCTGCAGTGCACGGCGGAGGACTACCCACATGTTATGACTATTCGGGAGCAGGACGTGCTGTATGCGTATAATATCAACTCTACAGGTGAGTACTTCACAGAGTTGTATTATTAAACTATCAAACATTTAAATCAGTTACCTCTGAGGACACGGGGAGGCCGATTCATCAATAGCGCCAGGTAGCGACAGATGAGCGACTGTAGCGTGATTTTTTCAGCGCCAGCCAGTATTCGCTGTGCTTGGCCGGCATTAGCTTGATGACAGCGACTCAGTCGGTGTGCGGTAATGTTGAATATGGGCTGGGGGGTCGCTGTTTCACAGGTTCAGCGTTGTATGTGAGCGCCTGACAACGAATGGCCAGAGCGAACGGCTAGCTTCATATTCATCAACAAATCACGCTCCGAATGTGCTGTCGCTGTCCATTCCTTGTTTAAACCCCAGAGCGCTGGCGGCGATCTGTATTAACTAGTTTTTTTACTTAAAAATAAATCCTAACATTGCAGAAGTGGTCTCCGATTTTTTGACATTAAAAAAAAAAAAAAAAAAAATATTATTACCAATTAATTATGAATAATTATAGATTGCTCCATTGAAATGCATTGGACATCGCCAGGGAGCGACAGCTCATACCTGGCGCTGTGAGGGAAATTGCAGCGGCGCTGTTCGGTCCAGGCAACTTCATGATGAATGCCGCGCTAGCCGTCGCTCTCGCCGGCGCTAGCCTCATTTTGCTTGATAAATGCGTCATTGTGACCGCCGCCGGGCGTACTTGAGTCGGTAGTCGCCGTTAGCTGCCGCTACCTGGCGCTCATCAGACACTACCTGGCGCTATCGCTTGATGAATAAGGGCCTATGAGTACAGCAGAGCAGAAAGATTCCTGCTGACTAATCAACCTTTTCTTTGAAGATCTTCTGAGGGTTGTTGTCCATATACAAACCTCACTTTTTTGATGAGGGCGAAAAAACAATTTTTCTAATTAATTTTTTTTATTTTTATTTTTTTTTCATTTTTAAAATGTTTTCTCACAAAAAAGGGAAAGAACAATATTCTCACAGTGTGTAATCAACCTTATAGAACACACAGATGTGGCCCTCTAAGCCTTTTTATGTGGCCCTCTGACACGTGCCAGATGGTGGGCCTGAGCAGTGCCCTTTCTAGCTGGCCTAGTTATGCCAAGGCTTCTGAAACTAGCAGCACATCTTCACACATGCGTGTGGCTCTTCCAAGTGACGTGATGCTGCACTTTACTGTGGAGCTCAGTACCGCCTCTAATCCTGTCCCTAGGCGTGGTGAAGAGAGTAGTGTTTGCAACTGTCCTATGTGCAACCAGCTCTTACCACACAAGGGGTGCCAACCTAACTTGCCCAACTTACTGCCACAGCAGAGGGTGCCAGGTGGAATGGAAAAAAATTATTCAGCTTCTGCAACTGCACTGGGCAAAATGATTCTGGGTCTACATCTGTCCTGGGCAAAATGATTCTGGATCTACATCTGTCCTGGGCAAAATTATTCTGGATCTGCATCTGCCCTTGGCAAAATGATTCTGGATCTACATTTGTCCTGGGCAAAATGATTCTGTATCTGCATCTGTCCTGGGCAAAATGATTCTGAATCTGCATCTCCTGGGCAAAATGATTCTGGGTCTGCATCTGTCCTGGGCGAAATGATTCTGGATCTGCATCTGTCCCGGGCAAAATTATTCTGGATCTGCATCTGTCCTGGGCAAAATGATTCTGGATCTGCATCTGTCCTGGGCAAAATGATTCTGGATCTGCATCTGTCCTGGGCAAAATGATTCAGGATCTGCATCTGACCTGGGCAAAATGATTCTGGGTCTGCATCCTGGGCAAAATGATTCTGGATCTGCATCTGTCCTTGGCAAAATGATTCAGGATCTGCATCTGACCTGGGCAAAATGATTCTGGATCTGCATCTGTCCTGGGCAAAATGATTCAGGATCTGCATCTGACCTGGGCAAAATGATTCTGGGTCTGCATCCTGGGCAAAATGATTCTGGATCTGCATCTGTCCTTGGCAAAATGATTCTGGATCTGCATCTGTCCTGGGCAAAATGATTCTGGATCTGCATCTGTCCTGGGCAAAATGGTTCTGGATCTGCATCTGTCCTGGCCAAAATGATTCTGGATCTGCATCTGTCCTGGGCAAAATGATTCTGGATCTGCATCTGTCCAGGGCAAAATGATTCTGGATCTGCATCTGTCCTTGGCAAAATGATTCTGGATCTGCATCTGTCCTGGGCAAAATGATTCTGGATCTGCATCTGTCCAGGGCAAAATGATTCTGGATCTGCATCTGTCCAGGGCAAAATGGTTCTGGATCTGCATCTGTCCTGGCCAAAATGATTCTGGGTCTACATCTGTCCTGGGCAAAATTATTCTGGATCTACATCTGTCCTGGGCAAAAGGAATCTGGATCTGCATCTGTCCTGGGCAAATCATTCTGGATTTGCATCTGTCCTGGGCAAAATTATTCTGGGTCTCCATCTGTGCTGGGCAAATGATTCTGGATTTGCATCTGTCCTGGGCAAAATGATTCTGGGTCTGCATCTGTCCTGGGCAAATGATTCTGGATTTGCATCTGTCCTGGGCAAAATGATTCTGGGTCTGCATCTGTCCTGGGCAAATGATTCTGGATTTGCATCTGTCCTGGGCAAAATGATTCTGAGTCTGCATCATTTTGCCCAGGCAAAATTATTCTGGATCTGCATCTGTCATGGGCAAATGATTCTGGGTCTGCATCCTGGGCAAAATGATTCTGGATCTACATCTGTCCTGGGCAAAATGATTCTGGATCTACATCTGTCCTAGGCAAAAGGAATTTGGATTTGCATCTGTCCTGGGCAAAATGATTCTGGGTCTGCATCTGTCCTGGGCAAAATGATTCTGGATCTGCATTTGTCCTGGGCAAAGTGATTCTGGGTCTGCATCTGTCCTGGGCAAAATGATTCTGGATCTGCATTTGTCCCGGGCAAAGTGATTCTGGGTCTGCATCTGTCCTGGGCAAAATGATTCTGGATCTGCATTTGTCCTGGGCAAAATGATTCTGGGTCTGCATGTACCCTGGCTGAAATAATTCTGTGGCTTCCCTGGACAAAATAATTCTGCATCTGTTCTGGCTGAAATAATTCTTTGGCTATACTGAGGAAAATAATTCTGCATCTTCATCTGTCCTAGACAAAATAATTCACCACCTGTCCTGGGAAAAATAATTTCTGCATCTGTTCTGAGGAAAAAAAATCTGTTAATGTATCCATAGATTTAATTGGTCGCATTGCATTTTGTTCTGTGTTTAATATTACCTGGCACTTTAAAGGCGACCGGAATGCTGATGTGGCCCTCGATGAAAATGAGTTTGACACCCCTGCTATAGAATAAAATGTAAAACTGGCTGTAACACGCCACTCTTCACACACCCAACATAGTAGGCATTTGGAGTTTAGGATAATCCTCTATTTCCTGATATTTTTTTATTAAAGTGAATGTCTAATCTAAGTGTAACCTCCTCCCCTGGCACGGATGGAACAAAAAATAACTCATTACCTCGGCCAGAATCCAGCACTGATTCTGGAGCTGTATGCAGCCATCTTGGATCTGCTGCACAGCAGAGAAGTGCACATTTTGGAGCCCTGCTACAGCTTCTGCCCTGAAGCAAATGGAGAAGAGGCATGTGGGACAGGCATCAGGTCAGCTGCTTGCTGTCCTATTATTGCTGTTGCTGCTGGAACACCAGCTTAACACTACACCAGGTCTAAACCACTTTCTTTGTTTTATTCATCTTATACTTAACTGCATTTTTTGCACTTATCTTGCAACCCAAACCTCAACAGATGTAAAATATGCTTGTGATTCAATACTGTTGGGAATGTTACAGAAAGAGGCATTGAAAGTACCCTGCATATGCTTCCAGCATTTTTTTTTCTTTAAAGCGGACTAGACCCCAGGATATTGACTTTCCTGGATTTTGGTCCATGCCCTGCCGTGTGAGTCACCCGATCTGACTCCCTTCCCTGGTCCTACAGTGCATGCACAGCCTCTCGTCCAATCAGTGCACTCGGATCCGCCCCTTTATCTGAGAGCTTGTCTAAGGTTTGCAGATCTGAAGGCTCTGGCGGCCCCACCCCACGCTATCCTCTAATAGGGAGCTGGCCATTCACAAATGGCTGGTGTGGGTACGCACCCTGCTAAAGAGATAGTGGGGATGTGTTCGCTGGTAGCGCATGCGCCATTGGACCGGGAAAGAAGGTGAGTTTCCGGGCGACCTAGAGGTTTCACACAACGGGGAATCCTGATTCTGGATGCCCCGGGGGGAGGGAGTCTATAAGATTCCAGGGCCATTGGGGTGTGGGTTTTGGTCCATTTTAAACCCCTGCAGTAGCAGATCTGCACCATGGGTTTGCAATATCACTTTTTGCCTGCATTATGGGATTGTGTAAGTGCAAGAAAAGTGCACAAAAAGTAGCTGTGAGGAAATCTGTACCTCGTGGCTTCCTCTGAGGTCACTGCACCACTGGGATCACACAGCATGTTTCCTGGATACAGGCCTTCAAGACGCTGACAGGCTGTGGGGCCCTTTTACTACCACCAGTGAACAGAGCCCTGCCAGCCATGTTGCATTGCCACCAGCTCTGTTTCATATAATCCCCATCTGTTAACAGGATTATATTGGGACAGAAGCAAGCCCAGTAGTGTATAATATGACTGAGCAGCACGGATGACTGAGAGTTTGTGGATCAAGACAAGAGAGCAGCCCAAGATTAAGTTATATATTTAATCGCTTTAAGGGCACACTAGACAAACTAAGTACATATAATGAAAGAATACATATACAAGTAAGGAGGGCAAATACAAGTTATCATCAATGAGCACAGGAAATGTATATTAGTTACTCTAAATTGTTGGTCCTCAGTGATGTGATGCAAACTGCTACGGGGGCATGTAGAACCTGATTAATCCTGGTCCCTCCTGACATGTGATCCGTTGTGACCCTTACACCAAAGAAAAGAGTATGGGTTCTTCAGATCCAGCAGATCTGGCCACTGACCTGCAAATGTAACATTTAGGCTTAGTAATGTTAGGGATGGGGTATAAATTGGATGGCCTTGTCGTGGCTACCTCGCTTTTACATTCATTGCAATCTATGTTAACTAACAGTCCATGTTTTTAACAAGTGATAGCTCGTGTGAAGGGTTACATTTCCTTTTTGTCACAACCTTTCAGTGTAAGATGATAGACTGGTTCCAATTAACCCAGTCAGGTGCTGCGTTCACTATGAAACCAATCATCGTGGTTCTATATGGCTCCCAAACCAATTTCTCCGTAGCTTCGTCCTGTGCATCGGGGGATGACAGGAGACCCACATACACGTGCGTTATGATTTCCTTCCAGGACTGGCCCCCTGGGGCATCCCAAATCATCATGACCATGCTGCATGAAACCCTCTGAGAGTAAACTCACTTTCTTCCAGGCTCCCTCACTGATGTAAACATTGGGCGGCCACATCCCCTGCATCTTTTGGCTGTGGGCGTGCTCCCGCCACCCTAGCCACTCAGATAGGCCACTCAAGCTCACGAATCCAATTAACAGATGTGTTTGCCGAACATTACATATGCACAGCAAACGGCTATGATTGGATGAGAGCCTGCGCATGCGCCGTCCAGGAAGAGGTGAATATTTACAGGCGAACTGGGCGGCATTTACACAGCGGGGCATCCCAAATGTAGATGCCTGGAGGCAAGGAACAGAACCTGGTTTTGTTACGCTCCAAAAACAGTCCGATGTGACCCAGTACTGACACATTCTGCATATTCTAAGCCTTCTACAGTATACCAATGTCAGGACATTTTTCCACATCCTAACTGATAGATTTCATGGGGGAGCAGCTGAGGTAACAGTGATGTTAAGAATCATGAAATGAATCATATGAGTGGCCTTACCTGGGGCTTACTGGTGGTGGAAAGAGATAGGTTAGAGTGTGCACATACCAAGAAGAGGGATTGATGAATAGAGCTAGGAGGGGAGAATAAATTAGAGAAGTTTGTAAATGGAGCTGGGAGGGGATGGGGGAGTAGATCTGGATCGGTGGGGTGGATGTGCAGAGCTGGAATGAGTAGGGTTGTAATAGAGAGCTGTTGGATAAATAGAGCTGAGGGAGATGATTTAGTGAAGTTTGGTGGTGTAGTGGGTAAATGGAACTGGGAAGGGGTGGATGAGTAGAGCTAGGGGGTGGGGGTGGATGAGTGGAGCTAGGGTGGTGGGTTGGGTAACTGTAGCTGGGAAGGGGTGGATGAGTAGAGCTAGGGGGTGGGGGTGGATGAGTGGAGCTAGGGTGGTGGGTTGGGTAACTGTAGCTGGGAAGGGGTGGATGAGTAGAGCTAGGGGGTGGGGGTGGATGAGTGGAGCTAGGGTGGTGGGTTGGGTAACTGTAGCTGGGAAGGGGTGGATGAGTAGAGCTAGGGGGTGGGGGTGGATGAGTGGAGCTAGGGTGGTGGGTTGGGTAACTGTAGCTGGGAAGGGGTGGATGAGTAGAGCTAGGGGGTGGGGGTGGATGAGTGGAGCTTGGGTGGTGGGTTGGGTAACTGTAGCTGGGAAGGGGTAGATGGTGGAGTGTAGCTGGAATGGGGTGGTTAAAAGAGCTGAATGGGGTGATAGAGGAGTAAAGCCCTGATGGCAGCCCTGTCTGACGTGGAAGACAAGCGTTATTAGATTTTGTCCTGCCGACTCCTTGACAGTAGGCCTTGCTAACATTTCAAGTTCTGTCAAACAGCCATCGGAAACCATCTTGGCAAGGAAGCAATGAAGGATTAAAACCTTCTTTAAAATTAGAGTGTGCCTCGGGGATGTGACTGGCAGCAGGGAAGTGTCTGTTACATCATAGTTCCCATGTACAAAACATGAGTCATCTACCATTCTACTTCTCTCACTTCTTGAACTTGGCAAGTGTGAAGGGTGTAACCAGTTAATGGATAAGGTCAGCATTGTAACTAAATGTGACCAAGCTCTTATGAAAACAATAATATATAGAGGCCCCTGTGTTGCTCCTACAGCAATGTTTTTGTTTGTCATATTCAGCCACTAACAATTTTCATACAAACTTAATCCTGAATAATAGCATTTCTTGTATGTTTCCCCCACCCTGTACACACAGATTGCTCACATTAAAAATCATCCTACCTGCATCTATTGCTTTTTTTGAGCCTTCTAACATCCAAGATGGCTGCCCCCTGTAGAGTCTCAGGCTGTCTGCAGACAGGAAGTTTCTTCTGACTATGCTGCTCTGCATTCTGGGATTGTTGAGCTTTTCCTGACCCCAGCTCTGCTCTGTCTGTGCAGAGCACAGTTATAACTCCATCCCCTGTACTTTTTAACACCATCTCCTCTCCTGAGTATGTTCTGTTCTGTTCATCTTCTGTTCTGTTCCTCTCCTCAGAATGTTCTGAGGCAAGATGGCGGCACCCGTATCCTGGAGTCCTGAACAGAGTTGTAGCGCAATGGGGGAAAGAATAATAGGTAAGTGATTACTTGAAATATATACATTTTAGATGCTGGGAAATCATTTTTTAAGGGTTTGTGCTTTTCATTAAATAATGCTGAAGGTCTGGTTTAAATTAAATACAATTAGAATACTTGTGAGGTATGATATAAATATTATGATTTGGATATGTCCAGCCCCCCTGTCACAAAAGCCTTCATTAACAATAGCTTTTATGAGAAGAGCCTTATATGGAAAGCCTAACAGCCCTGGCTTCAATGACCCCCTGCTGATTCAACTCACACCTCCTCTAGCCTGTAGGTTTCAGTGCACATTCCTCATTATATTTTGATACTGCAAGTCCTAATAGCTGCATACATATTCTTTATATCATCCTAGAGGGGGTAGGGATATATGGATATGGCGATATGGAGAACTCGGGTCCAGGACCATATGTCACAGCAGTGTTTGGACCCACTGGATGCGCAGAATCTGACTGAATCGGTTAACACCAGGACCAGTGTTCTACAACTTTCCAGTGAAAAGTGATGCTCTATATTATTTTTAATAGTTTTGTAGCTGATGACTGCAACCCTACATGGAGGGTAGGGGGTAGGGACAGTCCTGTAAATAAAGGTTTAGAGCTCATACCCTCCTGTTTTTTTCATCAAGCGGCCATCTGATGTTTGGAGGAAGCACCAGGATTCCAGCAGGTCTACCTGCCCCCTGTAGTTGCCCTGCATCACTGCATATCACCCAACTGCAATAAGGTGACATTTATCTGCTCATTTGATCGTAACTACTCACTCTACTCACTTGTAACTTGCATTTGAACCTGTACATGAATCTGTTCATTACATATATAAAGTTTGTCTAGCAATTAACAAGCACACATTAATCTTTTCTGTATCTTGATCCCAAACTCACTGTGTTTTCTCATCATATTATATGCTACCAGGCTAGATTCTGGCCCTAGATAGACTAGTTAACCAATCAGACCCATCCTAAACAGAGCTGGTGGCATTTTTTTAGGGTTGGCAGGCCTCTGTTCACAAATGCTGTTAAGGGGAGGGGGGGGGGGGCGCAGCCGGTTAGGGTAATTCAACCTATACTAACAAAAACGTACCGCATCAGGCAGCCTGCAGACAGGAAGTGCCTTCTGACTGTGCTGCTCTGCATTCTCGGATTGCTGTCCATTTTCTGACCCCAGCTCCGCTCCCCCTGTGCAAAACACAGCTATAACCCCGTCCCCTGTACTTTATCCTGCTCTCCTCTCCTCAGTATGTGACGCTTCTGAGGCAAGATGGCGGGGCCCATATCCTGGAGTCCTGAACAGAGTTGCAGCACAGCGGTAAAAAGATTAAAAAGAAAGCAACTAAAAACTTAAAATATATTAATTTTATATGTCGGGGAACAGTTTTTTAAGGGTTTAGGCTTTTCATTAAATGATGTTGAAGGCTGGGGGCAGGAGCGCATTAACAGCCCAAAGATGCGTGTATGCACCCTCCGGCCGGATGTTTACATCGATAAGAGAGCCTGGGAGCAGGTAAGTGTTTAGGCGCTTTTGGGAGTGGGGGTTACACAGTGGGATGCCCTGGGGGGGGAGGAAGGCCAGCGCCCAGCCCTCAAATATTTTATATTTCAGGGCCGAGCTGCAAGGGTTTTGTTCCGCTTTAAAGTCCAGGGCCGGCTGCTGGCCTTCCCACAGGGCATTCCAGTCCACACTCCAAAATTCCGAATCCACAGCCCTGGTTTGCTAAACAACATATGCATGGCAAACGGCTCTTATCGGATGAGAGCCCATGCATGTGCTGTTAGACCAGGAAGAGGTGAGTCTTACAGGGTGTCATGGGGGAGTCACAATTCAGGATGCCCCCGGGGGCACAGGACAAAACCAGAGATCAAAATCTGGGTTTTGTTCCACTTTTACATACATGTAAAAAATACTCTGCCTGGTTGAAGACAAACTGCACCTCACCTATAAAACTATTATTGTCTGCTAAGAGTCACATGGGGCTCTCAGTGTAGCTGCCAGTTCACTAGGGAATTAGAACAGATCATTCCCAATTGTCAGATGTTTTATTTAAACAGCAAATGCTGATCGGGGGGAGGTGTAACAGAAAGTCTTGATGCAATATAAAAAGTTATTTCAATTGCACCTCTTTTAAAGTAAGAAGGATGGTTTTTGTCCTTTTTGAATATCGTGTGATACATTACAAAGGAAACCTTTGTAATTTTTTATCAAATAAGTGCAATAAACATGTAATTCATTTTTTACTCCTCATTTTTATTAGTTTTTTACTTCAGCCTTTGGTGGTGTGAAATGAGTATTAGGAATTAAAAAAAAAACGGCAGTGGTGCCCCTACCAGGGCTACAAGCTTGGTTCACCAAGCATCCATGCTGCCAAGTGCCAGTTCTGTGCATACCATCTATATTGATTTATTTTGTGAAAAAGAAGGAAAAAGTACAAAAGTATAATATATATATATAATTACTATTAATATTATTGTTTATTTATATAGCGCCATCATCTTCCGTAGCGCTTTACAAAGTAGTAATTACAGACAGGGTAGAAACATACGGTACATATACTATTTCAAATGCAGTTTTACAGAGTTGACAATGGATATTCTGAGTACAAGATACAACAGAGGAGAGAGACCTGCCCTTGCGAGCTTACAGTCTAAAGGATGAGGGGTGAAGACGAGGGGGAAGGATCACAAACAGTCAGTATTGAGCTTTGTGGCATATGTCCTTTAGAAGATTGGTTAGGCCAGATTATATGCTTGTCTGAATAAGTGAGTGGAGGTGACCAGGGTGGAGGACAGGAGAAGGTCGGCAGAAGAGCGGAGGCTGCGTCTAGGTTGATATTGTTGGATTAGACATGAGATGTAGGGAGGGGCCTGGCTGGAGAGAGCTTTGTATGCGAGAGTTAGAGTTTTGAACAGGATTCGCTGTGGGACTGGCAGCCAGTGTAGGGATTGGCAGAGAGGCGCAGAACTGGAGGAGCGAGAGGAGAGATGGATGAGGCGAGCAGCAGAGTTCAGGATAGATTGGAGGGGTGCCAGTCTGTTAGTTGGTAAGCCACAAAGAAGGATGTTGCAGTAATCCAGACGGGATATGACCAGGGCATGCACTAGCATTTTAGTGGTGTCAGGTGAGAGGAAAGGACGAATGCGGGAGATGTTTTTAAGTTGGAGGCGACAGGAGGTGGCCAGGGAGTGAATATGTGGTTTGAAAGAGAGTGCAGAGTCCACAATGACTCCCAGGCACCGAGCTTGGGGAGTTGCTGGTATTGTGTAATTGTTGACAGAAATAGATGTGTTAGAGAGGGGAGGGGAGTTAGAGGGTGGGAAAATGACCAGTTCTGTCTTGTCCATGTTTAGCTTGAGGTAGCAAGATGACATGAATGAAGAAATAGCTGAGAGGCAGTTGGGGAGGCCAGATAGGAGAGAGGAGAGATTGGGGCCTGAGAGATATATCTGAGTGATATATATATATATAGTATAGTATATGTATAGTATAGTATAATATGGAACTTTCTAGGACAGTTGTCCTTTAACCCTTTAAATGCCGAGCACATTCTCAGTGCTAGCTTCTCTTACTGGTAACTGCCAAGCATGTATATTCTATGCGCCTGCAGTTTCCCCAAGTTTGCTGACCAAAAAAAAAGCTGCTCACCTTTGTCTGGGATCCAATGCCCGGGGTTTTCTCTTCCCCGGGGGGGGGGGGGGGGGGGGGGCTCTGATTTCCCCCCAAGGGTCTTCAGCAGGGCAGAAAACCCATTCCCTGCCCCACGCGGTGGCTTTTGCCAGGTCGCTCGCCGCCGCAGGAGGAGGGGCTATTTATACCAGCAAGCTGATGTCATCTCAGTATAAAAGGCACCCAGCCACGAGATGTCAGAAACCAGAGAGCTGGTGCCTGGGCTGGTTTTGCTTGGAGAGGGGAGACCCCATGCAGTTAAAAAAATAAAGGTTTAACTCTTGATGGTGAGCATAGTAGTTGTATTTCATTTGAAAATCTCATAAAACACTATTTTCAGCTTGCAGCATGTCCTGGGCAGGAAAGCGTGTCTACCTATATATAAGTTGTACCATTTCATACAGGAGGAATGGGGCAATATGGTTTTCTTGAAAACCTACATTTTTATTATAGAAAACAAGCCACATTATTTAAATATTTCACTCAAAAATATTAAGAAAACACTGATAAAAATTACAAACAAGACATTTCATGTTAAGGCCAAACTCTGCCAAAACAAAATATATAATTTTTCTGGAAGAAACCCTGCAAAAATCAGTTAAACACATAGCACAAAATGGTCTGGCAAAAGAGGACGACAACATTTCTAGGTCATCATCCAGAATGCTGAAGACCCCCCAGACATCAGCCATAGAATGACTGAAATTCTTACTTTTTCCTGGATCCTCTGACAGAAAGGAAGCCCCGCGATTGCCCACTGGGTAGCCACATGGATCGGGATTGCGTCCTCAGCCAAACGTGGGTCTCGATTTCTGGTCTGGGATCCAGCATCAGGTAATAATTGTGGGCTTTCTGGGGGGTGATGTGCGGGGGGGGGGCAGCCTTCTGGATGGCCGAGCTTGATTTAATGTGCTGGGTCGCAGACAAACACTCGTTAGCTGTTGAATGGGTGTTGGTCCGCTTTATTTTCAGAAGGGTAACAGGGTCATCAAAAAAGTCACCTAGCCATAAATGATAATTACAGTAGTGTAAATGGGGTGAAAGTGCTGCTTATGCTTTAGGCACGGAGACATTGAGTCTGTTAAGTGAAACAATGTTTTATTTGTTAATATGCCTCATTTCCTAAGGCTAACCATACATCATTACATATATTTCCTAGAATAACCAGCAAGAAAAAAGCAGAAGCAAAAAATATGAGATAGAAAAGCAAAAGCAATACAGAAAGTAAAGTAGAGAAATAAGAGCTGGATATTGCACTGTGACATACAATAAGAACACAGGGCATCCCAGGGGGTCTCACACAGTGAGGCTTCCCAGGATGCCATAGGAATGAGGAGAAAAAACACCTTAATTTTTGGACCGACCTGAAAAACCACACACTTTTCTGGGGCTCCCATGCCGTGTTAGCCTCCCCGGCCGCCCTGTAGCTGTGGTGTGCTTCCTGGGGGTTTGGGGCATCCCAAATCCAGGATAGTGAAAATCCTGGGGTTTGGTTCAATTTAAATTGATGTGTTTTTGTGTTTTTTTACAACTAGCATTTTGAGTTGAGTAGGAGCAGAAAAACTCCAAAGCAACTTAAGTGGGCAAAAAGTCCTGTCCATCACAATCAATGGGTACAGTAGGTACATATGTGCAATACATTGCACTGCAGTCTACCAAATGCTGACTGCAGATTGGGGCGGGGGGTAAAACACACAATTTGTGGCCTCTTCACAAGGATTGTGGATGTGCAGCCCAAGTTGAGATAGCAGGGGATGCAGCTGCCCTGAGGGCAGCTGTTGGAGAGGTGGACTGAAGGTACACTTTAAAAGTGTAGCTCACCACCACCAGTGAAGGGTTTTGGTCCACCTTATAGGTAGATTTCTGTAAAGGTCCTGTAATCCTTGTCAGAACCATCTTTAGAAGATAAGCTAAATAAGAAATGCCCAAGATAAAACTGTAGTAGAGATGGCTCAGTAAGCCCCCGATAAGCCTCACAATTCAAAACAGAAATACTGCTTCCTAAACCTCATAGCACAAAATATTTGGATGGTTTTGCCATCATGTCCTCTCTCCTTTCCCAGAAATAGATCTGGTGAACTCCCCCCCCCCCCATGAGGATTGTTGGGGGGTTAAGTGGCATTTAAGGAGAGGAAGAAATGCATAGCCTTCCAGAATTCAACAGGACCTACCCAGTATCTCACTCTGATGATTTAAGAGCCCAGGTATAGAATGCTGAAATGGGCTTAACCTAACCCAAGAGCATTCCTGGGTATTACAGAGAACCAAAGCAAAATCCATAGTGCCCCTTTAGCATGACCCCCTATAGGTCTCAGATGCGCCACACACCTGGCTGCAGACCATTGATGCAACCTCAAGTGGCTGACCACCTCAGATCAGGACTGACCCAAAAATTATCCACAAAGTATGGCATCACCATGCTTCTAACAGCAGTGGCGGGGGCAGATATAGCTCTCTTTGGTTTCTCCAACTTGGCAGTCCCAACCTCCCCTTTTCTCGTTGCTCTCCAGGCTACAGATCTTGACAGATCCCTCTTCTTGAAAGAGAGAGACTGAGCTAAGGTGACCCATTGTGTCCAGGGCAGGTCATGAAACTGCTATGGGCTGATGACATCCAGCTCCTTAGAGCCCCCCAGCACTAGAGTAGCAGCCCACAACTGGCCCGACCAGCCAAGGACAACCTCGGCCACTGGCCTGGTAGCAGTTGCCTCCCCTGCCCCCACTGTATGTACACCACTGGGAATCGTGTAGGTTCCCGGGCCAATCGCACTGGGTTTTGGTCCACTTTAAACATCCCTCCCCCCTCCCTCATTGCCTTTTGGATGTCGACGTTATCTAAAACGTGACATCCGGCAGTTTTCCTGGCCCTTTTCCACCCCCCCTCTGACCATCCCAGAGTGATGGCTACACGCTTATCCAGTCTTACCTGTAGCCATCTTCTCTGCAGCCAATGACACCGCGCAAGATCTGAGGGGCAGTGTGGTGCATGCCCGGCGGAGGACAGAGGGGGAGTGGAGGGATACCAATCGTGATGCAACCGGAGAGGTAAGTTAGCATTTACTTTTTTGTAAACCGGAGGGGCAGGGGGCTGGGCAAGTCAGTTCTGGGGAGTTTTTACTAACTCCCCATGACCTGTAATGTTCCTCTTTAAAGTTTCTACAGATAGGACTTGAATTGCTTTTTTAGTTCTGTTTAATGCTCCGGAGATTCCTGTACACACTTTTTTGAGGCTGGGTATAAACTCAAATAACTCATGTTACAAGCGTGTCCTGAGGCTTCTCTGGTAAGACTCAGAATATTCCATTTCTGGTGTTTAGATTTATAACGAGCTCTTTCCTTGAGGAAAAATGTTTCAGCAACTGGGTGGGATAATGAGCAGAGCAAGACAACATTTCCTTTTCAGTAATATGTTTAAATTTAGAGATAAAGGCTTGCTGCTCTGACTGATGTACAATACTTGCTTGTGTAACAGGTCAAGTGCCAGCGTGTCTGCAGTTGCGATATGACTTCACATCATGCTCACAGGAAACAGAAGTCATGTGACCACAACTTGTTTCATCCAGTTCAGTTCAGTGGAATAACTTCCTTGCTGAACTCACACAAGTGCAATGTGTGTCTGTAAATTTCTCTATTTCTATATATATACATGTAGACATATATATATATATATATATATATATATATATATATATATATATATATATATACTGTATGGTAATATTAATACAAAACAGATATAATTTATTTTATATGATTATCACACAACTTACTCACTAAATAAAACAAAGGCTTTTTTGTTACAAGTGAAAGTGGACTAAAAAGCCTATGGCCTTGATAAAGTAAAAGTTGAAAAGAATTCACTTCAGGATAAAAAAATGGGGATGTCACTGTTACTGAATCACCAGCTTGGAAAACAATGAAAGTGTAAAAAGGAGTAAAATGTTCAATACTTTTCTTAGGAGCAAAAAAAATTCTATTGGCTTTTTGACTATGAGGCCGATTCATTAATAGCGCCAGGTAGCGACAGATGAGCGACTGTAGCGTGATTTTTTCAGCGCCAGCCAGTATTCGCTGTGCTTGGCCGGCGTTAGCTTGATGACAGCGACTCAGTCGGTGTGCGGTAATGTTGAATACGGGCTGGGGGGTCGCTGTTTCACAGGTCCAGCGTTGTATGTGAGCGCCTGACAACGAATGGCCAGAGCGAACGGCTAGCTTCATATTCATCAACAAATCACGCTCCGAATGTGCTGTCGCTGTCCATCCCTTGTTTAAACCCCAGAGCGCTTGCGGCGATGTGTATTAACTAGTTTTTAACCCCTAAACAACCATATTTTTTGAATGTAACATTATACATGTTTTTAGAATCATTTTGTAATATGAATACATTAATCTCAGACCTGTTAGATCAATTCTGCACATATTTTTTTTAATTTTTTTTTTGACTTAAAAATAAATCCTAACATTGCAGAAGTGATCTCCGATTTTTTGACATTAAAAAAAAAAAAAAAAAAATTAATACCAATTAATTATGAATAATTATAGATTGCTCCATTGAAAAGCATTGGACATCGCCAGGGAGCGACAGCTCATACCTGGCGCTGTGAGGGAATTTGCAGCGGCGCTGTTCGGTCCAGGCGGCTTCATGATGAATGCCGCGCTAGCCGTCGCTCTCGCCGGCGCTAGCCTCATTTTGCTTGATAAATGCGTCATTGTGACCGCCGCCGGGCGTACTTGAGTCGGTAGTCGCCGTTAGCTGCCGCTACCTGGCGCTCGTCAGACACTACCTGGCGCTATCGCTTGATGAATAAGGGCCTTATTCCTAGCTGGAGATTCAGCAACAGTGACATTTTTTTCTCCTAAAATGAATTTTTTACTACCAAAGAATATTTTTAAACTCTTACTGAATCGAGGTCTATAGGTTTGCAATCTCCAGCACCCTTGGGGCATCCTGATTTAGGATGCCCTGCTTTTCATCAATCCCTGTGAAGCCCAATATCGGGTTTCAGTACTCACCTTTCTGCATTCTAGTCTGCTACACCAAGCCCAATGACCCCTGGTAGTCACATGGGGCTCTAGGAGCATTGACCTATAAGAAATGAGGCCAAATCTCATGCAAAAAAGTCACAGCTCAGCCCTTTCTTCTATGAAGTCTGGGAAAGTGTGTGATACAGTTTTAAACTCCTCCAGGTGGCCAGCAATGAAAGCATCCAGAAAAGTGGAGCTATCTCTTTATAAGACTTCCCTTTTAGAGTTTTTTTTGGTTCATGTTAAAATCATTCAGTTCTGCATGTAAGCAATGTAGGGTGGAGGTAGCCTAATGGAGTAGCGCTACAACACTAGGCTACCTGCGCCATTCATTGCTTATATGCAGAATTGAACGAGTTTAACATGAACCTCTTATAAATAGTAGCTCCACTTTGTTGATACAAACTTCAAGCTTTACAGAGGTTGATAAGTGAGCCTCAGGGTGATAGTGATAGCAGACCTTTAGCATTTTTGGAAAGCCAAAAAAAAAACAGGACCTACAGGTATCAGAATTGTATGTAGTTTTTTATTCTTCTAGAGAATGTCCATATTAAACCGAACCTTCAGCGTAATTTAATGAAAAGCCCAAACCCTTAAAAATGATTCTCCAACATCTAAAATTAATATATTTAACATTTTTAATAATTTACTTTTTATTCTTTTTCCCACTGGCCTGCAACTCTGTTCAGCACTCTAGGATACGGCCGCCGCCATCTTGGCTCAGTAGCATCACATACTGAAGAGAGGGGTCAAAAGTGCAGGGGGAGTGGGTTATAGCTGTGCTTTGCACAGACAGAGCAGAGCTGGGGGCAGGAAAAGGTCAGAAATCCCAGAATGAAGAGCGGCACAGTCAGAAGACACTTCCTGTTTGCAGGCTGCCTGAAACTCCATGGGCCTCCATCTTGAATGTTTAAAGGCTCAGAAACTGCAGTAGATGTGGGAAGGATAATTTTGTGCATGTACAGGGTGAGGTAAACATATAAGATAAGCTCTCATTCAGGGTGAAGGTCTGATTTAAGGCAGCAAGCAGCTCACTTGATGCCTGTCCCATGTGCCTCTCGTCCATTTCCTACATTGCAGGGTAGAAGCTGTAGCAGGTCTCCAAAGTTTGACAGGAACTCTCAGCACAATTGAGTATGGCAAGCCACAGTAGTCTCACAGCTGGTTCTGACCACATCAGAGCATGCTCAACTTGTTGTAATTGTGTTTTATTTAGCACAATTACCTATGAGCAATGTTCCCTCTAGGCCCTGGCAACTGCTCAGAGGAGCTGTTATGCTGCTGGGAAATTCTGCATCAAGGCAGTATGCTGGCCAGACCCAATACAGGACATGTAAACCTGTACTGTCCTGTGATGGCCCCTTCTAAAAAACAACTCTCCGCCAAGTGCCACCCTGCAATCAGAAACATGGTTGTGGGTGATGCATGGTCCTGCGCATTAAATGGAACACTACCCATGAGCCACAGCATCATAAATCCGGTCTTGGATTGCAGCTAGGGTTGCCACTTTTCCCTTCACAAAATACCCGGCTTGTGGGGGTGTAGTCTCATGGGTGCATGGTCCTGTAGGGGGCGTGGTCTCATGGGTGCATGGTCCTGTAGGGGGCGTGGTCTCATGGGTGCATGGTCCTGTAGGGGGCATGGTCTTCAATCAATGCGGAGGTCAGAGCACACAGATGAGGGAGAAGAGGAAGGGAATGCACGGGGAGCTGGGCCCAGCTGATGTCATGGCTGATGTCATGGCTGATGTCATGGCTGATGTCATGGCAGGGTGAGGAGGGAGGAGAGGGGAAATGAAGGAGGAGCAGCAAATCCTCATACAGCACACTTTCCCCAGTGCTCTGCAATGACGGACAGGCCAGGATACCACCATTGGCTGCCCCCCGGTTGGAATACCGTCCATTAACATGGCCGGTGAAAATAAAGTACCTGTACTGACCGGGTGCAAGAAATTCTGGCCACGCCAGTGAAATACCGGCTGGCTGGCAACCCTAATTGCAGCCCCAAAATGGTCGTTGGCTAATACAACTCACTTAAAATCAATTCAGTTATTGACAGTTACAATGTACACTTTGCTTCTTGAATGTAGTTGTAAGTGAATTACATGTTTATTTCAGACATTTGTTACCTACTTCTGTAAAATTAGACCGCGGCCGAGGCGGACTTATAATTTCTGGGGTCCCATGCAAAGTTTTGTCTGGGGGCCTTAACCAAAGGCATTTTTAAATAATAAAATACTAAATTAAAGAGCAACAAATGATGGAGAGAAGCAGCTTTCTTTCTCATGGGGTCTCGGCAATGACAGCATCACCAGTATTAAAGTAAGATTCCAGCTGCTTCCAGTGTTCACTCAGAAGAGTTCTGGGGGCCCCTAAGAGGTGGGGGCACCATGCAATTGCATGGATTGTGTGGTGGCAAAGCACTTCACAGACCACAGCCCACCCTGTTGGGTAACACAAGGGGGAACTTTTGCAGTGTTTGGAAGCATTATATCTTTGTCTAACAAGAAAGGACATGACCACCTTTCAATGCAAACCAGAATTTACTGGTAGTGGTTGCTTAATGTGAGTCAAACAAAGCTTCAGAGCACATGTAAACACAAGGATCTGTTACGTGGATACACGTTACAGTAACAGACTCGGCTCTCATGATGATGTGCCAAAAATTAAAATGTTATCTGCTGGAGAGGGGAGATTGTTATATCCCAGATGATCAAAGCTAATTATCCTGTTGGTGCTGCACACTGAAAAAACAATTTCAAGTGCCAGAGAGGCCTTTAAAGTGATCCAACACCCATTTTTGGTGTTGGTTGCCACTGTACAGCTGCCAGTGGAAACATTTTCCTGTTTTTTTCAGCGGCTGGACCAGGCAACACCCATTTTGCCTAAAGCCACTCCATAGATAGAGCCGGATTATAGGCAGGGTGCAAGGGGCGCCTGCCCCAGGGCCTTCACTATTAATTCTGCAAAAGGGCCTCCACCTGGGGTACCAGGATTTTGCAGTGCTGGAGATCACCCTGGAACCCACGAGCAACGGTACTGGGACTTTGCGGTGCTGCCACTTGGTTCGGTCCTGATCCATATGTCCTTGTAGGTGTGTATACCTAAGGTTCAGTCCTTTCCAACCATACCTGGTTGTTAGTCCCCCTAGATCTGGAGATCCGACACTCGGAAGTGTATCACCCTGGCACCCACGAACAACGGTTCCCGGAATTTGTGGTGCCACCATGTCCAGTCAGCCCTAATCCTCATGCCCTTGCAGTAGTGTATACCTGAGGTTTTCCTCTCGCCATCAACACCTCCAGTGGGTTGTTAGCCCCCCTAGGTCTGGAGATCTGATTCTTGGAGGTGTACTATCCTGGACAAGGTTCATTGATTCCCAGGATGATTTGGAGCCTCGGTTATCCGGATCCAGGGGGGCTAGAAACCTACTGGAGGTGTCATTGGAAAGAGGAGGACTTCAGTTAAGCACCTCTGCAAGGGCATGTGAATCCAATCTGCGTTCTCAGCTACATTTCCTGTAAGTCTGGGCTCAGAAGTAGACCTCCCTGGACGAGGTGCATCGATTCCCAGGGTGACCAACTTTAGAGGGGGCTAGCAACCAGTTGGCTGTGCCAAGGGCAGTGCAGAAAGGTAGTGAGGACTGGAGCCGGCGCAGACAAGTGGTGGACAGTGCCAAGGACAGCGCACAACAGGATTCTCCAGCCCAGATCAACATTGATATCAGTCACTTACCTACCTGCTGACCCACCCACCAATTTACCCACCTACCCACTCACTCTCCTACCTATCATTCTGCCTGCTACTCAACCTACCTACCTATACAACTGCCTACTGACCCACCCACCTACCTACATACTTGCCCACTCGCCTCCCTACCTAGGACCTTGAGTGTCAGCTGGCATCCCTGGTGCAAAGGCACTCACCTATCTGCCTAACTACTCACATTCCTACCTTTTTACCCAACTATATATTTGCCTACATACCCACCCAACTACTTACTGACCTATGTATGCACATGTCTACCCACCCAACTGCCTACCTATCCTTAATTCCTATCTAATAGAAATTTCTATCTAAATTCCCACATACTCCTCTACCTGACCTGTCCATATGAGTACCTACCCATCTATCTGCCTACCTACCAACTCACCTATATGCCTGCCTGCTCACCCACTGCCTTCCTAACATGAAATACCTACCTAGGAGATAAGGGGAGGTTGTTTTATTTTTTAGTTGGTGGGGTCCACACACACTGCACCCAGCACAGAAGTACAGCACTAGGTTTTAAACAGGAGCAGAGCTTATCCACTCATAGTAGAAATTGGCTTGTGGTTTGTTTCTTAGTGATGTCGGTTAATGACATGTGTATTCACTGGTCTAATAACACGCATTGCTCTCCTCTTCTTAAAGTGGACCGTCACCCAGGGGTGATCGGCCCGGGAATCTATAAGATTCCCGGGCCGATCACCTCCCTCACCGCGGGACATCCGAGATCGGGATGGCCCGCGGTGAGGGACCCCCCCAAAAACCCCCCAAAAACTTGCGGCCGCCTTGCGGGAGGCGGCGGCGGACGCGCTGTGTTGTCCGCCGCTGTCACCCGCTTGTCCGTCAGCGGTGATTGGTCAGCGCGGCCACGTGGGAGCGTGGTGAGGTGAGTTTTGGGGGCTTTCTGGGGGGTTTCAAACAGCGGGGCACCCTTAATCGGGGGGGCCCCCTGAAGTGGACCAAAACCCAGGATAGTCAAAATCCTTGGTGTTGGTCCACTTTAATATGTGATGTGATGTGAGACAAGATAGCAGCATCCGTATGCTAGAGTCCCAAACAGAGTTGCAGCCCAGTGGGGGAAAGATTAAGTAAGTGGTTAAAACTTAAACTGTATAAATTTTAGATGCGGGGGAATAGTTTTTTTAAGGTTTTGGACTTTTCATTAAATTATGATGAAGGTTGGGTTTAACAACCCTTTCACAGCAAAAAACATATTCTGTTTATACTAGTACTTTCCCAATTGATTTAAAACCCCAAAAGAAGTTTTGCCTAGATTGCGGAGGATAAAGCAACATAGAAAATGCATCCTGCCTTACTCCTCAAAAGCCACCTCATTGCAATGCATCTGGTGTAAACCAGCTTAATGGGAGCTAAACAATATCTCACTGCTTAGAAAAAGCCTTTTAGATCAGTGTTTTTTTCTTTGAATATTTGTATATTCTTTCAAATGAGTCAACGATGGCACAAACAAGCCGTGGGATGGAAAAGGACAGTTATTCTGTCAAGTTAGGGCTGGTCATCTGCGTGTATTTATACGACAGTTTTATTCTACTGTACTTACAGATATTTGATCTTTTAACACAGGGCGTATTAGAAGATATAATTACTGTGTGTGACGCTGCCATAGCTACAAACATTACTTGGCTCTCTTATTATATGATATTTCCATAGAGAATATCTTAGAAAGACGAGGCCTTTTTTCAGCAGCATCTGGCCTCTGTGTAGCCAACAGGTTATACAATTATTGCTCTTTAGGAATAAAATGACTGGAACCAAATATTTTACATTTTGGAAAGCAAGTCCATTATTTTATGAAATGCAGAGGGTCCCCAATTGTGAGACAATACAAGGGTTAGTATGTCTGGATGTAGGGGCAGAGAAATCCTGGTAGGCTGCCACCACCCATGGTCTGGCGGCCTACACTGGTCACCAGCCCGGCAATGCTTCTAGATGGGGGCCCAGGTGAACGGGAGCTGCCGTGGAACACACAACGCTCTGTGCACCAGGCCACCAGCCCAAGATGTCCGGGGTCTTCTGCACAGAGCGTCTGGCTGGCGGCAGCAGCTTGCATTCACCCCATCTGTGGCTAGAAGCATTGCCTGAGCCAGTATTAATCTACAGGGCTGGCAGGCGGCAAGTGCAGGGGAGATGGGAGCCTATCTATGATGGTCGGGCATCGCAAAGCATCAGCACTAGAGTCCTGGATGGGTTTGCATTCAACCAGGCCCGCCGTGAGACCAACTGAATCATGACATGGCTGCGGTGCATTGTATTGTGGCAGGTTCAGGTGAGTGGGGCTGGGGGGGGGGGGGGGGGGGGTTCTGCCATTCTCTCTGCTATGGGGAGATTGGGAGGAGTTCCGCCATACTGCCTATTATGGGGTTGCTGGGGGGATTCTGCCATACTGCCTTTTGTGGGGTTATTGGGGGGTTGCTATACTGCCTGTTATGGGGCATTTGGGGGTTCTAACATACTGCCCCTTATATGTTGACTGGGGGGTGTTCTGCCATACTGCCTGTTATAGGGGGAAGGGGCTTCTGCCATACCCCCTGTTATCTGGTGATTGGGGGGGTTGTGCTATACTGTCTGTTATGGGGTCTTTGGGGGGGTTCTGCCATACTGCCTTTTATGGGGTGATCGGGGGTTCTTCCATACTGCCAGTTATGTGGTGATGCATTGGGTTCTGCCATATTGCCTGTTATTGGGCTAGGAGGAGCTCTCCAATACTGCCTGTTATTGGGGGAAGGGGGGATTCTACACACTGACTGTTATGGGGTGACTGGGGGATCCTGAACACTGTCTGTTATGGGGGGATTGGAGGGATTCTACACACTGACTGTTATGGGGTGATGGGAGGGGGATTTTGCACACTGCCTGTTATGGCGTGATTGGAGGAATTCTGCACACTATTATGGGGTATTTGGGGGGATTCTGCATACTGTCTGTTATGGGGTGTTTAGAGGGGGGGATTCTGCACACTACCTGTTATGGGGCAGTTGGGGAGATTTTGCACACTGCCTCTCATAGAGCAACTGGGGGGATCCTGCACATTGCCAGTTATGGGGGATTGGAGGGGTTCTGCACACTGCCTGTTATGGGGCGACTGGGGGGATCCTGCACACTACTTGTTACAGGGCATTTTGGAGGGATTCTGTGCCTATTTTTTTTTTTGGGGGGGGGGGGGTAGTATACTGGGCCGTTGTGACTAAAAAAGTCCTGGGCCATTTGTTTTAAGCCCAGTCCGCCCCTGTCTGGACATAACTGTTCCTAGAAATTTGTGGCAAAACCAGGTGACAGCCATGTTAAAATGATCCTAGAGTCTGAAAAGACTTTTAAAAAAAGTTTTGGGAATATGTATAATATGTTAAATTAATAAATTCAAATATTTATCTGCTCTCTGAAAAAACCATGATCAGGTTTTGGCTGACAAAATATTCATTAAATGAGGGGAATATTTGAATGTTTATTAGGAAGGCAGGGGCTGGGTTCACTGGGGAGAATGTCAGGGATTGGGCACAGAGGGAAGGATGGCAGGGACTGGCCTCACAGGGTAGGAAGCAGGGCCTTTGGGGGCCCACTTTACATTTGGCCAGAGCCCCACTTTGTCTAGCTGTTCCTGTCCCTATGACACAAAGTACAGTATGGGGGAATTTACTTAGCACCATTGTTTTCTGTGATTTCCTATGCTGTGACACCTAAGACTTTGCTGTGTGATTAACTTCCTTTTGTGAGTTACTGTGAACGTGAAGGACATAAGATAGAAAGAAAGGTCAATTAGACACACAAAGAAATACATGACAGAGAGCTGAACCCCACCACAAAACAAAGTTTTATTTCCTTAAACTGGACCTTCACCATGATTTAACGAAAAGCCCAAACTCTTAAAAAACTATTCCCCAGCGTCTAACATTAATATATTTTGGAGTTTTTAGTCACTTGCTTATTATTCTTTTCCCCAACGGGCTGCAACTCTGTTCAGGACTCTAGGATACGGGCGCCGCCATCTTGCCTCAGAAGCATCACATACTGAGGAGAGGAGAAGGGGGATAAAGTCCAGGGGGCAGGTTATAGCTGTGCTTTGCACAGACAGAGCAGAGTTAGGGTCAGGGAAAGGACAGCAATCCCAGAATGCAGAGTCAGAAGACACTTCCTGTTTGCAGGCTGCCTGATGCTGCATGAGCCACCATCTTGGATGTTTAAAGGCTCATAACATGCAGTAGATGCAGTTAGGATGATTTTTAATGTGAGTAATCTGTATGTACAGGCTGTGGGAAACATATAAGGCTCTTATTCAGGGTGAAGGTCCGCTTTAAGATTATAATCTTTGTTTCACTTTTAATTAAAAATGCAAACATACACTTTAATTGACACTTGTCCATGAACTACAAAGTCTGCTTTCATCTAGCTGCATGATTATTTGGGCAGCGCTGTAGCAAGATTTGCTTTTGACATATTTATATTTTCATATACATAAATAGCTGATTGTTGAAGAACAGTGCACACACTAGACACCACGACACCCTACCGTGACCTATGATCTTTCCAACTAGTCCCAGCAAGTTATTTATCACCTGTTATTATCTGCAACTGAAAAATAGAAAGCAGGCTGCAGTACAGTTGCAAAGGTTAATGATTTTCATTAAGATGAAGTGAAAAGTGGGTTAAACTTCAGCTGGCAAAATGACCGAATCAAAGACATACATACAACATACAAGATGGTGCAAGGACATCTTACCAAATGCCAGATTAGAGCAAGAATACTTATTGATAGAAAAAAAAATCACACAACTCCTCAATGCCACTTACTGTGCTCAGTCTGAACTTTTAGTTGGAACTGTAGTAGTTGCCAAACTATCCTAAACCCAAATAATGTCATGATTTGATACAAAGGTACCTCAATTCATTGTGTGCATGTATTTGACAAGCCAAAAACCAGGGGGAATTATGAACAGTGTGTCTAAAAAGCTAGTATAAGCTTTGTACAAACATACAATTTAATTTATACTTGGCCTGTTTGTACTGCTCCTATGCAGGCATGAAAAGAGCAAAGCAAAACCCCATATTCTGCTTCCGATTTAGAACAGGTCTTTCAAAAAGAACTCGCTCCACCCCCTTTTCGGCGCTACCAGTCTGGTGCACAAAGCATATGGGCTAGTACTCATGGTGTCTGGTGGTCATGCAGAAAACAGCCTCTATGCCTTCCAGCATAGGTCTGGTGCCCTTCTGGGGGCACCCGTGGAAGAACACCCGACCAATACGGACAGCTACTAAGCTTGTCTGCACTTAAAAGGTTCAGGGGGTGCTGACGTTAATCACAAGCACACAGGTTGGAGGGAATAGAAATTCCATGGGGAGTGGGGTAAGCCACCCACTGGCACCCCTGCTTCCTCCTCCATGCACGAATATGACTCAAATGCCCGGCATGCACAGCAGGAATGGCGACTCGAGCCATGAATGTTCCATAGGAGTGATGATTGAGGTTTGCAGGGACACCGGGGCATTTCACAATACAGGACATGTAAAATATGGCTGCTCCAGGGACAGGGAATCACTTGCCAGTGGAGTCTCTAGGTTTTTGGTCCTCTTTAATAAACATAGATACCCCATCCCCAACCTTACTCATTTGAACAAGAAGTAATTTACCCAGGATGGATTCCCCACCATCTATCATTTTAAATACCGTACACTAGTCAAAATCCACAATTGATACTGATGTGTATACACAGTGACATACCTAACTTACTTGGCCCTGGTGTGAACATTAAATGGGGCCCTGTCATAGCTCAAACAGTGACATTTTGTCGGGCTTTCTTAGCTCAAATGCATACAATCTATCAAAAACTGAAACAGCAAATACAAAAGGGGCTTCCCTGATGTACATAACGCCATGTGAGCACAAATCTAATAAATACGGTGGAGGAGCAGCAATGGTGCAGCCCCCCTGATCTCATGGGTCCCCATGCAGTCGCTACCCTTGCCTCCCGTACATAAAAAGAAACAGCAATGCATGATTGAAAGTCTAAATGTAGTTTTACCTTTTTAAGGTGTAGAGTTAACAATATATTTTGTGAAGACAGGAAGTGGCAGAAAATAATGTGCATTGCATTGAGTTACAAGTACAAATGTTACATGTAGCTGGATCATTAGCTCCTCTATTCCATGTTTCTCCTAAAATGAAAACTATTATTGTAGAATGAGTTTAAAGTCAGATTAAAATGTACCCAAAAGGGTGGCTGTGGATTCCTATATATGAAACAGTTTTTGTTTCTAGCAGTAACAGAGTTAAGTGATAAGTGCCAGATGTTTGGAACAAGTCCTTTCCAAGTTTGCAGGTGGTGCCTGGTTCCTCCCTTTAATAATTATGCTTGGTCTTGGGAATTGTTATGTTAGCGGTAATGTTAAATGAGATCATTCTTAACAGTTCATGTACAGGTTGAAAGTCACTTAAAGGTCAGCTAAATTGTATTTGAAGGCCCTATTTTTTCCTACAAAATTTTGAAAAGTCTACATCATGTATAAAAGTGCAGTATTTTGCATTGTGTTTGCATTGCCTACAGTATATAACATATAGAACTGTGCATTTAGTAGTTAAGGAAAGCTCTGTTTGAACGTGATGCTGTTTTACAATTGGGGACAAATTAGGTTGGCTGTAAATAAAATAAATCACAAAGTATGGAGAAAAAGCCTGAAGCCCTAGCATAGGGCCGAAGTCGATTTTCCTTTTCGCCGCATGGGGGTGTTGGTCCACTTTAAGGTGAAGACACTCCTTAACATAAGCAGACATGGTCAGAGTAAGAATTCAACTTCCTGCAATTAACCCAACTAGTTTGATTAAACTAGTTATTCAGAAGCCATGAGTTAAAGGACCAAACATTGCTCAATCAATCCCTTGTAGGGAGTATATCAAGAACTGGAATTTAAGTATTCTAGACTAAATCAAAGGGGACTTTTGGAAAACCTCGGCAATTTCAAACTCAAGCAGGTCTCCAACAAATTCGAAGACATCTTATGTCCTCTGCTTGAAATGGAGTCTTTAATAAACAAATTAATAGCAGAAAAGTTGGGGGTCATGGAAATAATCTTTCTTGATTTCCAGCATGGTCATGGATTCCTCTTGAGTCAACAAGGATATACCAACCTCAGAGACTTCATCCTAAAATGCTGGGTGTGCACAAGAGCATTTGTGCATTTGAGATCCAAGTGCATAATAACTTCTCTCTAATGATTACAAAATTGGAGCAAGAACCAGAACCACATTCTGTCCTAAATATGGTGGCAGTGTGAAAAGGGTATTTGCAGCAAGAGAACACAATCTTTCTGACAAAAGCATCTAAGTTATTTCAGCAGGCGTACCTCTAATGGATGTCTCCCCACTTGTCATGTAACCTTTCAGACAAACCTGGTTCAGAGGAAAGCTTGGATGTACCTTTCCAAGGACACTTAGCTGTAATCTTTTTCTAGCGAAAGTCCAAAGTAGAGGATCTCTCACCATTGGTACAGGTCTTCTACTGGAAAACACAAAGTGAGTTTCCAACCTGACATTTTCAAGACAGAATAATCCTCTTCCGTCAAGCAACCACGCGTTTCCTTGCAGGAGTGGCAGAGAAAGCGCTAGCCAAAATCTGTTGAGCTTCATTAGATTCTAACAGAAAGTTGTCGCCTATTTGCAGGCTTGGCACATTTAGTTTAGTCCCAACCGCTCCATTAAATGGGCCTCTACAGCAAGGTCCATTGGGAAATCAAAATATCCTAGAGGAGAAGAAGCAATCAAATGTTTTATTTAAACCATCCATGGTACCTAAGCTGCCACCCCATTGCTAGATCTGAACCATATTAAAAACATCTGCTAATAGGCAATGACAAGGCCTTCACAAAAGGGTCTTTTGAATATATACGTACCACCAAAAATTTCAACCCAAAATACATAATTGGAAAAATGGAAGGGGTAAACCCTACCCAACTGACCAAGGGCAGCAAGGACTGCTAGAGAAAGAAGTCCATTCCCAAGGACATTGATAAGTCTTATTTGTCAGAATCATCCAAGACATCAGGTTTGTTAAGCTTCAAGGCAGGTGTATAATCCTGGCCAGGTTTCAGCCCTGTCCAGTACCCTGTTGCAGCAGCTCAGTTCTATGTCCATGTCTATATATCTGTATAGACTAAGCCTTCTGTTTAACATGGCTTGCCTGTCTGCCCAGCCCCCTTTCACCTGATAGTCTTACCCCACCAACCTCCTAGCTATCCTGTGTCTTGCCATGAGGGTTTTTCTTTTTAACTCTTTATTTAAAGGTTTTTGCATATGAACATACATAGGAAAAATACAGAAAACCATACCGTACAATACACAATGGGGTAGTGGGGCAAGGGTAAAAATGGGCAAGGGTTTTGGTGTAGGGGAAGGTGTGGTAGCAGCTGGGTGACCTATGCAGCACTCAGGTCTACAGGCAAGTAACTCAACAGCGTGTGGAGGCTGCCGGGTGGGGCCGCCCACAATGGATACGAGAAGCTCCCACCCGGACCCGAAATGCTGATGTCTCTTCCCGCAGGGCGCCCTCAGGGCAGATTGGAGTTAAGAGGATAATAAGCCCACCGCGAGGGGGGCCAAGGGGGGGGGGGTGCGGGTGAGCCCCCACCGCAGCACGTCAGCGCAGCAGTACAGGCCCTAGTCATCTGCACTCCGGCTCTTTGAACTCTTCAGATTCCTGATAGGTTAGCCAAGGCATCCACGTTCGCCTATACTGCTCATCTCTATCATGTATAGCAAGTGTGAGCTCCTCCATCTCCGAGATGTTTAACACCTCCGCAACCCAATCCCTCACCGTGGGGGGTCTTGTTTGTTTCCAAAATCTTGGAATCGCCAGTTTGGCTGCATTCAATAGATGAGCCCGAAGTGATTTCTTATACTTGCTTACGGAGTGATTCGTCGAATGCAGCAGAATCTGAGCTGGGTCAGTGAGTATCCGGCCCCCTGTGAGTTGAGAGATTATGGCCAGCACCCCCTCCCAATATGCTCGAATCTTGGAACAGGACCATAGGATGTGTATTAGAGTGCCCCATTCGGTCCCCGAGGCAGACATTCTGTTGAGCCTGTCGGGAGTGTAGTACCACCGGGTCAAAATCTGCCATGAGGGTTTTTTTGAGCATTCTGTGTTATCCTTGTGTTACCCAGCCATCTATTTGCTAATTGCCGAGTCTGTCTACAAGCCCCTGGATTCCACTTCAGCTATCCATTCTGTCTAACCATTCTATGATTATGATTCTATGATACAGCCATCCAGAGAGACCTTTTTTTCATTGGATTTCATGTCACTTTTGCCTGGTTTGTAATTTCTACCTTGTATGGAGCTGGACTGCATCACCACTCCTGCTACATACTTCACTTGTTTAAGGTGTGTTCCAGTTCCAAGCAACAGTCTTCGGGTTCAGCTTCAGTTGTTCATAGCCTGTTCTTTACCACCAGTTAACACTGTTTAACCCTCCTGGTTCACTATATTAGTTACCTCAGTCAGCCTGGTCCCAACCCTGGGAGCCCACCTACCTGTTCTGTGTGGTCTGCAGGTGTAAGAGTGAGAACCACATCTGGGTAAGCTCAAATAAAATGGACCACTTGTCCCAATGGAAACCCAGGTGCTTTCAGACAGTTCAGTTACTATTGGGACCTGTTACTTTGGCCTTATTCTACCAGAAATAGGTAAGAATCAGTAGACTATTTAGTAGCAGCAGCTGTTGGGGATGCACATACATCAGTGTGCACATACAGTGTCTTAAAAGATCCATACCTCTTAACCTTTTCCACATTTGAAACTATACAGCCACAAGCATGTTTTTGAGCAACACAGAGTAGCAAATATTTCTGCAGTGTTTAGAAAATCAAACATGCTTTTCCATGGCATGCATATGTAGCCTCCCCCTCCCCGAGTAGGAGCACCTTTTGGTACAATTACTGCTGCAAGTCTGTTGAGGTAAGTCTCTACCAGATTTGCACATCTAGAGGCTACAATTTTTGCCCATTCTTCGCTGCAAAATAACTCTATTTTAATCAGATTGGATGGAGAGTGTTTGTTAACAGCAATTTTCAAGTCATGTCACAGATTATCAATGAGATTTAGGTCTGGACACTGAATGACCATTCCAACACACGCATTTTATTTGATTTTAACCATACCATTGTAGCTTTGGCTGTATGTTTAGGGTCATTATCCTGCTGGAAGGTGAAACTATGCCCCAGTCTCAAGTCTTTTGCACCCTCTAACAGGCTTTTCTCCAGGATTGCCCTGTATTTAGCTCCACCCATGTTAACATTAACTAAGGCCAGCTTCACAGCCTCTTCTGAGGATAAGCACCCCCACAGAATGTTTCATGGTGGAGATAGTGTGCTTAGAGTTAGCTTTCCCCCACAAACACATTGGCCAACTTTTAGTGTCATCTGACCAGAGCAACTTCTTCAACATGTTTGCCGTGTCACCTACATAGCTTGAGGCAAGATGCAAATGGGAATTCCTATAGCTTGGTTTCCAGAATGGCTTTTCATCTTACCACTCTTCCATGGCTAATAGTTGTCCTGTGGACAGATTCTCCCATCTGAGCTGTGGATCTCTGGGTGCCTTGGCTTCTTTTCCAGTTAGTGCTCTCCTTGCCCAGGCTGTCAGTTTAGGTGGACCGCCATGTCTTGATAGATTTGCAATTGTGCCATACTCTATTTTCGGATGATGGATTGAACAGTGCTTGGTGAGATTTGAGGTGTGAAGAGTAAACTTGTCTGCCTAAGCATTTGAAGTGCCATATTTTTGTTGGGCAGCTAAACGGGCCATTCTAGTCAGCATGGCCATTTTCAATGCCCCCTCATACACTACCTGATCGGCAGTGCAGGATTGCGGGGCAGGTAAGACTTTTTCTTTTATGTAACCCCCCGTCCTGTTCAGCACTAGGGAAGGGTGGCAGGGCAGGCTAGGCTTTAAAAATTACTGGAATGGTCCTTTAAGCTACCTTCGTTGACTAACGATACAGAAACAGTAGGAAAGAAAAGCTAACAAGAAGAGCACCTCAGTACTGTGGAAATTCTAGGGATGTAGCATTTGCTTTTACAACTGCTTTCTGTGTCGAGCTGCTGGCAGTTTCCACCTCGAAAGACAGCTGGCCAGACAAGTATAAAACACAGCTCTCAGGAAGCATGGGCATATCTAGACCTTACAGCTTTATTTATAAAATGTAACATAGATCAGGGAGACTGTTAAACACACATTCAAATTTCAATATTTGCTTACTAGTGCAGCCTGAAAAAAACTCTAATATTTGTAGCTAATATTTCTTGTGCACAAAACACAAAAGGTTCTCTTATGTGGAGTGAATATAATATATACAGGCAAGGAAAATTTTAAAAAAAGCAACACAACTGCAAATAAAATATTTTAATTGAGTGGCATAAATTTGGTACATTAATAATAGTGTCTGACATTGGACAATATGTAATTGCTTAGCGCCGATGCTTTTCCTCACAGACACGCTTCCTTCACGTGCATCAGTGCAAGATGTGTTCCTGAGATGGGCTGAAAGCAGCTCCTTGATGTAACCACACAACAGAGACAAGCTGAAAACAGAAACATATTCTCTGAATGAAAATCAAGACAAATGAGACGCAATTGGGGTGTGAAGTGGAAAATTGATTTTGTTTTTGGAGTAGAAAATAGGATTGTGCCACTAGGATTTTAACTATCCTGGTGACAGGCCATTGTCCCAGGGGCAACCCGATTTGCAGATTAGCAGATGCATCTCCAGTTTCTCTACGGCGTGCTCTCTCTGAATGGGTGAGAGCCTCAACTGCAGGGATGTGGACGCTGCCCACAATCGCAGCACAGGAGAGGGGATTGCTTGCGAGCCTAATTGGGGGGTTCACACACTGGGGCATCCCGAATCGAGATTACCCAGGGGAAACTTAGTCTTATAGGCTCCAGGGCCAGCATGGGTGGAGATAGGTTCACTTTAACAAAGCAACACATCCAACATGCCGTACAAGTGGCAACATGTGCAATCATATTCAGTATATCACCACTACAAACATTACTGATCAATACTAAGTTATGGCAGGTCATGCTTACCTTTAACTGGAGTTTTCAGATGAGCTCTTAGGCTGTGTAGCCTCTTCAGCTGATGTTTGGACACTGCTCACTGACTGATCAGATAATGCAGGCTTTAAATAAAGAAATGATATATCAAACAGCTTGCATATTTTTTTTTTATTAAAGTATTTTTATGTTTGAAGGAGTAGATATATTACAAACTTACAAAGCAAAACTCTTTGTTAAACCCAAACAGCAGTAAGGATACTGGCAACATTTCTGTTTTGGGGAATTTCCTGCACAGTTAGGACATCTACGGCATGTTCATATTTGCATCAGAACAAAGGTGCCTGATTTCTGCTTCTAACAGTTGTCTACAGTAAGAGAATTTGCAGACAAGGAAGTAGAGATATTCTGACGTATCTCTTTATCTCCTCCCCCAACCTGCTTCCTCTTTACTTATAATCATACTGCCCTCCTCATCCAAGCAGAGAGGAAATTATCATTTTCCTATTACACTGAAGGTCTTGATTACAAATGTATTTGAAAAAGTGTTTTTATATTTTTATGTTTACATTTTACACTGGTACTTGCTAAAAACATGAGGGACACAGACATGGATGCACTGTGTTTTCCTTTTTTTCTGTGAGCAGTCTTTACATGAAACACCCCACTTTACTCTGGTTGTGGGAGTCAAGCAAAATGAATCCCAAACCAAAGGTGTAGTTAGAATTTTCTTCACCTGGGGGAAATATTCAGAATGGCACCCCCCTCCCCCAGAATTTTCCCACAATCGGCGGCGTGCACGCTCCCACTCCAACCTATCTGAATGGCTGGGGTGGGAGCGTGCGCAGGCCACTGGGGAAGCGGCAGTGCGTGCTTCCCATTGTAAACAGATGGTCAACACAACGGTCAAACCCCAAGAACCACTGCAAATCTTTTCATGGGCTCTTATCCAACCAGAGCATTTGTTTTTTTGACAAATGGCTCTGGTTGGATAAGAGCCCATGAAAAGATTTTCAGTGGTTCTGGGGGTTTGACCATTATGCATTCCAAATTGGGATGCCATTGGGCAGGGCTTTTACCCAGCCCTGAAGTTTTTTAGTAGTTAGGGCCTGGCGGCCTCTGCGACTGCACAATAAACAGCCTGACTTGCCCTTCATGCTCCCTTCACACAGCGAGGGCCATCTAACTTGCACTGGGCCCCCCTGACAACTCAGCGCCCGGGTCAGCTGTCCCCTGACCCCCCCACACTGCGTCCCTGCACAAGCCCATCTTACACAAAGTCTTCTCTTGTGGACTTTCTTAAAGACCCCAGAGTAGAACGTGCCCTTTGGCACAAGACTCTGCCAGACGCTCCTGCACTGCTAATTGCTCACCTGTAGCGCTGCTCCGACAAGCCAGACCAATGGGGTGTGGCCTGTGCACAGATTGCTCCAATTGAGATTAATGTGTGCCTCTGGGGAACTTATGTGTACAGTGCTCATTGTTCTCAATGGCAGCCTGCTGTTCACTGGCCATGTCCACTTGCTGGCCGGCTTCTCAGATTGGTACTACAGGGGAGTCGCATGCCTCAAGGGCATACTCTGCTCTGATGTTTGTGGAAAAGTCTAGGAAAGTTCTTGTCTTTTTTAATCACACATCTACAAAAGATAATAAATGATTACTGTTTATTTTCAGTTACATTGTTTACATGTAGTTCTACCTTTTCTTCTTTTTTAGCAGACTTCTTTTTTCCACCATCTTTCCACAAAGACTCCAAGGTTACAAGGCCTTGCAGGCTCCAGTCATACAACACCATGCCAGTATCCTTAAAGTAAAGCAGTCCATTAGCAATAGTAGTGTGTGAGAGTGAGGTGATTAAACAGTAAACACAATCAGAACAACACTCTGCAACAGCGACAATTTTGGTTAAAGGGCAATGCAAAGTGTAGCTGTGAAGTCCTGAGCATTATACGTTGAATGTCTCCAAAAGATTTATTTCCAGGTGGTATCTGAACATTAGTGAGACAATGTACAGAGAAGCCACACTAGGGAAAACCTTGTATACCAGGGTCAACAATTCTGAATTGCAATTATTGCTTTAAAGCTCCAGATCCGGGGCGCCGCCATCTAGGATGAAACGCACAGAGCAGCTTCCCGTGGCTCTGTGTGCGCTCCACCCACCCATTTGCCTGTGGGAGCCCATGCGGACCCAGGGCTTTGTGTCTTTTTCTGCATCGGCCATGGGAGACTGGTGCGGGCCCCGATTTAACTAGAGTAATAAATACATCCGGGTGGGGATTGGTTGTGGCCAGTGTTGCACGTGTCCCACTGCAGAACACAGGGGCGTAGATAGAGGGGCACGTGCACTGGGTGCAGCAGGTCAGGGGGTACCAAAGGACGTTTGAGCACAGGTGGGGGTACCATTTCAAATCTTTACCCCCTAGCTATGTCTCTGGCAGAACACTACTAGGTGACTGAACACCAAGCTCACTCGCCTCTCCTCGAGCCCATGGCGCAGGCGCTCGTCCCGTTGCACATATTCCTGTGCGGCTAGACAAGCTGAATAGAATCCTAGAAGCACACAGTCATTCAGTTGCAGCAGGCGGGCCCGCGCATGGTCGAGGAGAGAAGCAAGTGATACCGGGGCTGGTTTGACATGCGCTGTGGGCTCCAGGAAAAAGGTAAGAATATCAGGCGACTCAGGGGTTTTACCAAGTGGTGCATTGCAGTTCAGGATGCCCCCGTGGAAGGGAGTAGGCTGTGGGTTTTGGTTCAATTTAATAAAGCTATTATTCCGGCTGAAACAGCTAACCTCAGCAGTACAAAATGAAAATTGAGATCAGATGGGTGAAAACAGCAGTGTACAAAAGGATCATAAACACCGTAGACTCCAGACTTTGTACTGTACACCACTCGCTCTAAGGTGACTTTACAATCACACTAGCTGAACGATCATTCTTGAAGTCCTAAAAATACCTTTTCCAATAAGATGTCGGCACCAGCCTACATTTAAGCTGTGAGGACTATTATGCTTCAAAGCAAACACTGCTCTTTTAACTTGGATTTACTGAATAGGATGGCAGACCTCATATGCCCCACTAATCCCATGTCATATAGCGCATCAGATGATTGTGACAACTGCTTCGTACTACAATCTAATGTACATAAGGCATGGATAACCCCCTAGCTTCCTCTGTACATGCTTTTTATTGCTTATATCATTAAAGGAGCATTATCGCAAAAAATGGCCCAATGATAAAAACCTATATAAATTTGCTGGATGGCCAGGCGAGGGGTCACTTATACACCCAGCATCAAGAAATATTCTGCCAGGGTTGTTTTTCTTTCTTTTAATGGAAGGAAAAGGACATCCGAGGTGATGTCACCCCTGATAGATTAAACCTGTCACCCCTGGATTTTATTCCTACCATGAGAGAATAAACCACAAGCTTGGTGAGAGTTTTATTCAGTTCAGGTACATAAGTGGCCCCTCCTCTCATTAGCTAACGTGTTTATATAGATTTTTAATATTACACAATTTTGCAAAAGTGCTCCATTAACTACCACTTTCCATTTTAAAACTATATATTGTTATTATTGTTTTTTCATATAGCATCATCTTTTTTTGTAGTGCTGTACAAGGTATAACTACAGACAAGGTAAAACATACAGTACAGAGAGCAAACTAGATGCTAGATGAACTTTGTGTTCAGACCAAACAGTGTGGAACAGGAGACAATAGAGATGAGTCCTGCCCTTGTAAACTTACTGTCAATAGGTGTGGGTTATCATTCATGTAAAATCGCATTAAAAAGTCACAAAACGTAGATTTTAACAGGCATAAAAAGCACAAAGAAATGCGCACATCGATGGCAGCAGATCCGTTTGGCCTTCCCTCATACCGCCTGATAAAATCTCGGGGACTAGCAGTGGTATACATACCACTGGTTTGGAACCACTGCTCTAGGTTATACAAGGAAAAGGTCTTGAATCTGGAAAAGGCTATTTTTACATTGAACTTGTGAAATGAGTAATGACGCTTCTGCTTTCATTTCTGGTGAAGCAAATTGGCTGATTTATAAGAATTAGAAGAAACGAATACCAGTTTTTCATGTCAACAGTTCAAATTCCATCAGTTATTGTGCAGCTGGGAAACTTAAAGTGCATCTATACTCCGAAAGGAAGTTTATGTCATCACCTTCCATCCCCAGCCCTGTGCCCCAAAACAGCCTGTGTTTCTTGTTTTTACCTCAGTCATTGCCTAATATGTATAAAAACACCAGGGAATAAACAGAAAGTAGTATTATAGTGAATGCCAGCCATATGCTAATTAATTCAGTTAAAACCAAACTGTCACATAATGGCAGTTAGGTTGAAGTGCTTCCCATTGCTGAGATGTGTGTACTCTGATTGCATTATAACTCGGGTGAGGCTGCTCAGCCAGGGAGCAACATGGCCGACTGCATCCAGTTGTAATGGATATTGGGCAAAGGCTGAGGTAAAAAAAGAAACCCAGGCTGTTTTGGGGCAATGGGCTGGGGGTAGAAGGGGACTATATAAACCTCCCTATGAGTATAGGTGCACTTTAAGAGACCTAAACCAGAGAAATATAGACAAATAGGGGGAATGCCCCTGCATTCTCAGAGCTTACTATCACCAGTAGTTTCACTGGCACTGGGCTGGGGGTAGAAGGTGACTATATAAACCCCCCTCTGAGTATAGGTGCACTTTAAGAGACCTAAACTAGAGAAATATAGACAGAGACTTGATTGCCTGCATTCTCAGAGCTTACTGTCACCAGTAGTTACAAAGCGGACCAACCGTCAAAAATTACTTAAACCAGACCAACACAAGAAACAGTGCACATAAGCATCCTTCCCCAGGGCAATTCAAAGTACTGCACATATAAATTAATTTACCTTTTTCTAACTCCTGCTGTAGTAAATTTTATTAAAAATTGTCGGTTTGTGCATTTGCAGGACACCTGCAATCAGGAAGTGTTGCTGGGTTTCCTGTTACTGGGCATTGCCAGTTATGTCAGCTGAATCCAGGCAGCAGCATGGCTGAGATGTTGGGAGAGGAAGCTCCTACCTTTCTTTTTCAACTGTACCAGGCTGACAATGCACAGTAACAGGACGCCCAGCAGCACTTCCTGTTTGCAGGTGGCCTGCACATCCATGAACTATAATTTTCTTTCTGCAGGAGAAAAAGGTAAATTAATTTTTAAGTGCAACAATCTATATTGCCCTGGAGAGGGATGTATATGAGCACTGTTTGAGCACTGATGTGTTGGTGGGTAGGACTTTTTTGAGGAAAATAAAAGCAGCAATAATAATTCTGACCCTATTACTGCCTCTTATGGGGGCTTTCAGTTTGCGGGATTTGCGGGCGCAAGGTGAGAATTCTCACTCCTTTTTTAGGAGAGAAAACTGCCATCGACGTTCATTGTCTACCAGGTGTAAATTTTCTGGCTCTGAATCAGACCCAAAATAGACAATAAAAGGCAATGAAAGTTTTCTCTCCTAAAAAAGGAGTGAGAATTCTCTGACTCTGACTCAACCCCGTACTGTTAATAAAGAGTGTCAACAGTAAATTAATTTTCTCTAGCTACCCATCTATTCAGAAGGCTGCGAATCATGAGAAAACCCAACCTCTGTATCGATGCAACTTCTGTGTGTAATTCATGTAAAACCATGCTAGTTGTATTTCTGAAAACCAAAAATTTATGTAAAATAATTCATTTGTAGTAAAGATTTGCATAAATGTGTTCAAATTTTCTTTCTTCGTTCTTCGCTGTTTGCTGCCATATAGTAGTGAAAGACCAGATTACTCTGCATTTTACAGTAAGGGGTTGTATGAGGACAGCCAATGATACATAAGGATTATGCATTTGTGGTTGTACACGTCTGCCAGATGTTATTGCTCCTTACAGGGGGATTTACATGGCTTACTGCATGTTTTCATGGTTTCTGGTAGAATGAATGTACACCTCTGCAAATCAAACTATACACAGATATAGACTGTGAAAACGTTGTTTGATGCACACTAATCTTGCTTCACTTAAAAGGGTAAAGTATAATGGCCCTTATATATTTTAATGATTAAAAACATGAATCCACAAAAATTAGCACAAGTTTCATCCCCCATGACTCTGGTAAACATGTTAAATTCTAGAAAACAAAAAGTACCTGATTGCTTGGGTACATCCTGATTTTAGCTTTAGCTTTGATACATCGTGTGCCCAACTATTAGGCAAGTTGTAATTTTGAAGATTTATTCTATTAATAAACAACAGCAGTGCTGTTGGTCAACCCAAGATGTTATTAAACCTCAAACCAGAATGTTGAAGAGAGTAATTATCTATACATGAATAATTATGTGCAATTTAAAAACCAGGGAAAACTCTGACATTTCCAGTTTGCCTTACTGTGTGAATTGGCAAAAATCTAATGATACGATATATCCCAATATATGCCGATCTTGTCTCAATGACGATATATTGTGATTTTTTAAAATGACATTTTGTTAATTAAAAAAAAAATGACATAAGGTCCCCCTTCCCGGGAATTTTAAGTGTTAAAAACCCTTAAACCCCCCAAAATGGCGTGAGGTCCCCCTTACCCAGCATAACAAGCCCAGGACCAGCTATGGGGCTTGTAGAACAGGGCGCAGGGGCCTGGCCTTTGGGGAGGCAGGTAATCGGGGGGGGGCTCATGGTTAATGGCAAGCCTTGTGAACTGGTATAGGGGTCACATAGATATCTTACCAGTTCACAAAGGGTTAACAGTAAAAAAAAGAAAAAAAAAAAAGAAAATGTCTTTATTAAAAAAAAAAAAAAAAAAAAAAAAAAAAAAATATATATATATATATATATATATATATATATATATATATATATATATATATATATTTATTTTTCGTGTGCAACCTGAACCGAATGGGTTGCCGGGAGGTCTGAGGTGGAGAGGTTCCCCCCAGCAGCGCTTGGTTTGCCGACGTTCCTTGCATGCTCCGGCGCGCTGACAGCAACCTACGCTGGTGTTTATACACCAGATGCGGGGCTGGCAGCTCCTGGCCTACTAGGAGCAGCCCTGGCAGTGCCGCCTTCCAGTCGCAGCGGCTTGCTGCTCTGCTGGCACGTGGTGCTGCGGGGTACAACCTACCCACCTTAGCCCCTGTTGAACGACCGCATATGGTCACTGCCGTGTTTATTTTACTTATTTTACTTGTTTCACACTTGTTTCTATTGTATTATGTATATGGTTTGTAATTGCATTTGTTTGGCTGGTGTTGTTCTGATTGGCTGCATCAGCTCTGATGTCACGTGGGACACGCCCACTGACATCAGGTGGTAATCCTCAGTGGAGGGGAATCTCTGCTTGCTTGTTTTTGCTCCCTGATGAAGGGGCGCTAGACGCCCCGAAACGTTGGATTTTAATGGATCTTTTTGGTCTTTGCTGTGATATTGACCTGTTGGATTCGAATACAATATCTTTTGGAGTGCTGGCTGATCGTCTTTCTTGTGTGTTTGCGGCGCCACCGCCGGCCACAGCACCCACTGCAACGCTAGATAAGAGTGCTTCTGTGGAATCTGACATTATATATATATATATATATATATATATATATATATATATTTTTTTATTTCCCTTACTCACCTCCGATTGTCAGCTCCTGTGTCCCTCGCTGATTCAATGACAGATGTGGTGATCGCCGGCCAAAGGAGGGGGGGAGGCAGGAGATCAGAGACAGCATCTGACAGTTGAACCGTTGGGAGCCGAAATGACGCCCGCGGGGGTGACATCATCCGCCCTATCCCTGAAAGGGTGGGGCTAGTCGTGAAGATGGCAGCACGTCAAATGAAATATTGTGAAATATCGCAATACTTGACACAATCGATTCAGACCCCTAGTCTGAAACCTCCGCTCCCCCGGGCAGGCCTGCAAACCCATTACCTTTCTGCAGGACCCTTGATGGAATTGCGGGCAACAACATTGCAGGATTCCTGGAACTCCCACTGCCTATGCTCAGCCCAAAACAGCAGCTTTATATCTGTTGGTGCACTCTTGAACACGGCTGAGTACCCCCTGGGATTTGCGTACCGCAGGCTGAGAAACAGTGCTCTACGGAACCAAACTCAATAAAAACGAAGTGGGAAAAAAAACATGGAGTAAAGTACCTTTTTTCCTATGGCTTTAAAGTCCCTGTCTGGATTTTAGCATGTGATTTTAGCAAGTGATTTTGCATTTATATATTTTTGGATTAAATGGCGTTGATTGATTATGTTTTAGGCGGTCTGGCTTTTGAACTCTGTTTCATAAATAGGTTGTCTCTGTCTATTATGTTCTCACCTGTCAAATCACTGGTCTATTGAAATCTTCTTTGAATCTAGGAACCATGTTTTTTATGTAAGCAACATGATCAAATTCTCTTCCTTGTAAACTTTTAATTAGATTTAAACCCATTTATGCCTTAACAATGCAAAGTCTTCTTCCTAAGAAAAGCCCAAATAATGGCACTGATGTAAAGTGATATCTAAGTGAAGGTTTATTATGTGGGGAATGAGCTGAATGCCACTGAACAAACAGCACAGTGTTCCAGCGGAAGAGACAATTAGCATTTTGTCTGTAAGGGAATTACATGACACAGAGTTCCCTTCATTCGCCCTAATCAATGGGCAATATAAAACCCACTAGATGCTGGAATATGAGAGGGGTTAATGATGCCAGATCCACATCTACTGAATCATGTGGGGAGAACTTGGTGACACTGATTACAACCAAACAATTTTGCTTAAACCGGACCTTCGCCCTGATTAAGAGCCTATGTTATATGTTTCTGCCACCCTGTACATACAGATTGCCCACATTAAAAATCATTCTACCTGCACCTAGTGTGTACTCTGAGCCTTTAAACATCCAAGATGGCGGCCCATGGAACATCAGGCAGCCTGCACACAGGAAGTGTCTTCTGACTATGCCGCTCTGCATTCTAGGATTGCAGTCATTTTCCTGACCCCAACTCTGCTCGGTCTGTGCAAAGCACAGCTATAACCCACCCCTCTGCACTTTGCCCCGCTCTCCTCTTCTCAGTGTGTGATGCTTCTGAGGCAAGATGGCGGCGCCCATATCCTAAAGTCCTGAACAGAGGTACAGCCCAGCAGAGGAAAGAATAAAAAGCAAGCGACTAAAAATTTAAATATATTTATTATGCTGGGGAATAGTTTTTTAAGGGTTTGAGCTTTTCATTAAATGACGCTGAAGGTCTGGTTTAAGAGAAAAACTTGTTTAGAATATTACCAACAGAAACATGAGTAGACAGTATGTGTGACCTTAGAGAGGACCCACAGTGGTTACAGTGTAGGTCAGCTTTACACACCTGAAAAATGTTTTGTTTTTTAAGTTTCTCATTATTACATTTTTAATGACGGTAAAGGTGAAGGTAAATTTGCTTAACAATCATACCATGTGAGGCGAGACTCAACCGGTCAAAAGGGCCAGAGCTATCTTAAACCAGACCTTCACCTTGAATAATAGCCTTGTGTGTTTCCTCACACCGTGCATACAGATTGCCCACATTAAAAATCGTCCTACCTGCACGTACTGTATTTTTTAACTTTTTTAACATCCAAGATGGCGGCTCGTGGAGCCTCAGCAGACTGGAAGTGTCCTGTGACGCTGTGCATTCTGGGATTGCTGTCCTTTTCCTGAGCCCAGCTCTGCTCTGTATGTACAAAGCACAGCTACAACCCACCCCCCTGCACTTTTCACCCTTCTCCTCTCCTCAATATGTGATGTTTCTGAGGCAAGATGGTGGCGGCCGTATCCTAGTGTCCTGAACATAGTGGATGCCCAGCATCTAAAATATATAAATTTTAGATGCTGGGGAATTGTTTTTTTAAGGGTTTGGGCTTTTCATTAAATGATGTTGAAGGTCCACTTTAAATAGAATCAGAATCATCTAACCTGCATTCAGGTGCTCCAAGCTTTCACAATTTTTTTAGGGACACCTTCAGAGGCATGTGTCATGTCATGTACTCCAACCTTTCGTTAATGATACTTTTCAACGCAGTTGGCTGTGCTGGTAGTTTCTACTTTAATAGTATACAATTTACGGCATGGAACTAGTACTTGATGGTGTTATTTTTAACCATTGGGTCCACCACTCCAATAAAACATAGTGAGGGGGACTTATCCAACGCTACACAGAAATGTATAGTTATAAAATTGACCACCTTTCCCCAGGAACTTGAGGGGGCAATACCATATTGAGTACCACTGAACTAGGGACACCCAAGCACCTCGAGCACCAATCTGAGTTCAGCACACTCGTTTTCTTAAGCTGCACCGGGTTATAGTAGGAATGGTGTAACCACCTCACTTGAATAAGTCTATCTCTTGCACTCAGAAGTGTACCAGTAATCAGAGACCTCCTGCCAGTCCTTCTAATCCAGATCTGGAATAATTGTTTGCCACTTCCAAAATGGGTGATGGAAATCCATCCAAGAGCAACCAGTATAGGGAAGAGAGCGTTTTGCTAAGATCACAATCTTCTCAACATCTCACCCAGAGAACATGTGGCCACTCTCAAGCATGTCAGTGGCAGTTGGACATAGAGAGCGTGTCTGAACTGGAGATACCAGAAAAAGTCTTGTGCAGACACGCTTCAGGTGTTCAAAAGGACAGGAAGTGGCCATTCCTAAATATCTGACCCCCCATCATCACTGGGGGCGGGGCTGCTCAACCAGGGAGCAATATGGCAGACTGCATCCAGTTCGTGTTGTTATGAATATTGGGCAAAGGCTGAGGTAAAAAAAAGAAAAAAGAAACACAGGCTGTTTGGGGGCATTGGGCTGGGGATAGAAGGTGACTATATATACTTCTCTCTGAGTATAGGTGCACTTTAAGGTAAGGACATAAACTACCTATGCCAGATTGGAGAAGATGAGAATTGGAGAAAATATACTAGATCAATAGTCATATACATTCTGCCCCTAAAGCGGGCCCAGGAAACCCAACAATGCCTCATAAGTAAAAATTACTCTTTACATGAACGAATGTTACGCAACTAAACACAAAAGCTGAATAAGCAACCTCTGTTATTGGGTTAAAAAGGTAGGTATGTTTTCTTTTATTTATTTATTTAGGCCAGGCACAGACAGGCATGTTACAAAAGAACAAAATCCAGGGCGGCCGCTGGCCTTTCCCAGGGGCATCCCAGATCAGGATACTCTGCTGTGTGACCCCCCCCCCCGTCCAGGGCACTGCAAAACTCACCTCTTTCCTGGTGCCCCCGGTGATGTCAAAATCCAACAGCCACATCCCCGCATCTACAGGCTGTGAGCACGCAGGGGATGCGGCTGCGCGTTGATTGCCGAAGTTCTACATGTAAACAGAGCCATTTTTGAGCATTATATATGCTTGGCAAATGGCTTTGACTAGACGTGTGCCCGCGCATGCGCTGTTGAAAAAGGGCAAAGGCAGAGCGAGGCGGCCTGGCACACTGGAGCTCAAGCAGTTGCCCGGTGAAAAAGATGCAGACTACCAATACATATTTGGAATACATTTCTGGTAGACATTGCGAAAATAAATCATAGGGTTAATGATTAACAAAGAAATGCAACATGACATTTTTACAATAGCATAGGACCACTTGAAAAGAGACAGTCCAGGCAATGGCAACAATTTGATAACAAGCAGCCCATCTGAAGCCTGTCCCATTTGTCTCTCCTCCACTTCTGGCAGTGCTCAATAGCTGCTGTAACAGGTCTCCAAAGATTTCGCCTCCTTTCAATTTCACTCTCCATGACCACCTCCAGCTGTAGTCGTCTGACCTACCCTGTCCCCAGCGCTCCAAAGAAAGCCACAGAGGGACGGGGCAACTGTGCAACAATTGGAGTGTGGACATGGAAATGAAAGATGAGAGATTTGCTAAAGCATCTACAGCACAGGAAATGGAGAAGGCGCTTAGTTGGTTTTGGTCCGCTTTACCAATAAGCAGCTAAATGAAATGCATCTGTGTCTCTGGTGTTTGCAAATGATAAAAACAAAACCATAATTAATATAATTTTGATTTATTACCAAGTAATAATACAGTACCTTTGCAATTGTGGCTGCCTGCTGGGGGTAGTAAAGCGAAGCACCAATTCCCATAAAACCAAGAGGATATATGACTTTCTTTATTCTTGACCCTGGAATATAACATTGGAATGGTTTTAACGGGTCATAATTTGGATCTACATTTTAATCAAAGTATTACCGGACCAGTTTCAAACATTCAAGAGGACTGGTATGCAATGGGTGGGGGGGGGCTACAGGAAGAGTGGAGTATGATTTGGGTATTATTTTTTTTTTAATTCTTTATTTTGACAAAGAGACAAGTAGAAAGTATAACATTTGCAGAGTTACAGAGTCATCTCACATAAACAGGTGAACAATCAGCCCCCACTGGGGGCCCCCGCCCGGGGTGGGGGCACAACCCCAAGGTCCACCGTACTACGCATAGAACCTCTTGCTCCAACGTAGAGAGCCTTGTATGTGAAGAGAAAAATAAGAAAGAGAGAGAGAGAAAGGAAAAAAGAAGATAGGGTGAAGGAATGATTTGGGTATTATAGTTAAAAAAAGAAACTTACTTATTCGCCATTATTCACCACCAATTGGGGCATGAGCAGAGACCTGAGCTTCCAGCTTTAAGAGCTGCAGGAATTGAGTAACAGGTCATTCACCCAATACCTGCACAGTGGGGCAGCAAATAGGTGGCTAACATGTCACTAGCACGGCAAGCTCCTTGGCCAACATGCAGCAGGGCTGTACTTTCGCTGTTACTGGTAGGAGGATCTTAGCGATTAGGAGAATTTTTTTGTATTGTTTTATTGCATTCCTTTAATGGTTGAAGTCCTCTCTAAATTGGACCAAACCCCAAGATTTTGACTATCCTGGGTACGCATGCCCAGCTGCTCGTCCAATCAGTATGCTCGGATCCACTCGAGCTCCTTCGTCCAGGAGCTCGTCTAATGCGAGCAGATCCGAGCACGCTGGCAGCTGCATCCCCCGCTAGCCTCTAACAGGGAGCCCTGCTAAAGGGATAGTGGGGATACGGCCACTGCTCGCGCATGCGCCGCTGGACCGGGAATGACAGGCGACCTGGGGTTTACAGGCGACCTGGGGTGTTTCACACGGGGGGGGGGGCACCTTCGATCAGGGTGCCAAAGGGGGAGCGAGCTTTTACTGGTGAACTAGGGGGTTTAACACAGGTTTTGAAAGTACACTTCATCAGATAAGTCATGTGAACACTACTACACAATCATAAACTTACTATTGCATAGCTAGTTTTTTAAAATCCAGTTTGCTCATTCCTCTGGCATATACTCCCCCCCCCCCCCGGATAGAAGCCTAGTTTTGGGCACCTAACATTTTCCTCTTTCTAAACTCACTTGGAGAGCCATGCATGCCCGCCAGCGCCCATCACATAAGCTGCTGGCAGTCACATGGTCCTGGTCTGGGTTTTCCTTGGTCTGAGATATTGTTTGTCTTGACCTGACTTGGAGGGTGAGAATGCTGAGGGGTGGGGAACAGGGCAATTGGGATGCCCCCCAATGCTATGAGCAACACTGATTTATTAAATGTGTGCTGAATCACTTTAAGTGTGCTTTAACCCTTTGAGTGCCGGCCTACCGAGATTTTTTGTCACACTTTTTTGTTGCCCGACGACTTTTTGCGCTACACGTGTGCAACCTTGATTTTTGAAGGGATTTCCATGAAAATTATATATTGTTTTTTTCAGCAGAGTCTGGGCTTCAACATGAAATGTCTTGGTTGGCCTTTTTTTAGTGTATTCTCAAAACTTTTGGGTGAAATATGTGCAAAAAAATGAAAAAACCTATTGTTTCCAATTTGTAGTGTTGTTTTTGTAATAAAAAATGTAAGTTTGTTAATAAAATATTATTGCGTGTGAAAGCCCTATTTCTCCCGGTTACAATGGTACTACATATGTATAGGTATACCCCCTTTCCTGAAACAGCAGTTTAGGAGATTCCAGATAGGATACAACTATGCAATATGATTGCATAGCTGTAAGGGGTTAATAATAAAAAAAAAAAACCCTTAAAATCCCCCCAAAAAATGACATAGGGTCCCCCTTACCCAGCATTACCGACCCGGACCAGCTATGGGGGCTTATAGAACAGGGCGCAGGGGCCAGCATTGGTGGCCTCTGGCCCTGCAGGCTACTAGCCCACATAGCCACGTGGCCCGGGCCCTTCTGCCCCCCCTGGCCGTTGGGGAGGCAGGTAATGGGGGGCTGGGGGTTATGGCAAGTCACCCGCTTGCCGCAGGTGACTTGCCATACCCAGAGCCTTGTGAACTGGTATATGGGGTCTCATGGACCCCTTACCAGTTCACAAAGGGTTAAGTTAAAAAAAAAGACACCAGACAAATATTTTATTATTCTTTTTTTGACTTATACTTACCTCCCATCCAGTGTCCCACGCTGCTGCAGATGACAGTTGTCGGTAGTGATCGGAGCAGGGAGGGTGGGAGGCAGGGAGATCAGAGCCTCCCTGCTCTGATCACTACCGACAACTGTCAGATCGCTGCCCTGGTGCTGGTAACCCGAGGAGCGGGATGACGTCATCAAGTGGGCGGGGCTAGGGCGGTGTTAGGGGTGGGGCCAGCGCCTGCCGAAGAGGATGGTGAGGGCCTGTTTCTGGGCCCTCACAAGCAGCGTGGAAAGCCCAGGGGGGGGGGATCGGAGCCCCCCCTGGTGAAGAGAAGACCCGGGGAGAGCCATCGCGCTGCGAGGTGAGTAAATGTCACTTACTGTCTTTTTTTTTTTTTACAGATGTCGGCGCCGGCAGGGGTGGGCTATTCCGGGCCCCCTCCTGAAGATCAGAGGCCTGGAGGCGGAAATCTAACAGTGGATTCTTGTACAGAATCGCTGGCCCTTTCAAATGAGGGGTAAGGTAAGTCTGTATGTTTTCTAATTTTTGTTTTATGGGCCTCTAAAGTCAGCTACGTGACTCTCACGTAGCTGGCACTTAACGGTTGGAGAGGCAGCTACGTGAGAGTCACGTAGCTGGCACTAGAAGGGTTAATATGCCTCTAAATATAACTGGATTTAACAGCAGCAACTGAGAGATGTCATTTCAAATTATATCTACCAAATGTGCATTACAATGCTTTACCAAAAAGCATCAAGTATGGTTGTGCAGTTTTACAACGTTGTCTGACACACACTGTCCCTGTTTAGCCTATACTGACCCCTTGAAAGAAACAGTCCAACAATGCCTGCAAATCCAATCAGGCCGAGGCGGGGATAGAATCCGGGTGGTGCATCTTTTAAATATCCATAAGTTGCTGAAAAAGAAGTTTGATTGTTTTATATAACTTTTTATAGGTCACAAATTCCTTTACACAATATTAAAACAAACATATGTTTTTTGTATCTTGTATTAAAAGGACATTCCAGGCGATGGGATGTGGATACTTGTTATCCCATGTTTGTGTCAGGGGCTGTGTTCTTAATCAGTTATTGCTTGAAGTTTCCTTTTATTCAGTGATATCTTCCTCCAGACACCTGACCGCTCTGTTCAGGAGACGCTGAACGACACTCATTGAAAAGCCTGAATAGAAAGGCATTTCAGTGAAGGACTCGAGAGTAGAGCTGGTCAGGAGATTCTTGAAGAAAACTGCACACAATGATTTATTAGGAACACAGACCCTCACACAAACAAAAGAAAACAAGTACATTTTCCTGGTTAACCCTTTACCAGGACAATCCCGTTTAAAGTGGACCAACACCCAGCGTGATTGGCCTGGGAATCTTATAGATCCAATCCCTCCCCGTGGGGCATCCAAAATCGGGATGCCCCGCTTTTTGAAACCCCCCCAGGATGCCAGCTGCACTTACCTGATTGCTGGTCCAACGGCGCACGCGCGGGCCGCGGCCACATCTCGTGCTTCTCTCTAGCAGGGCGTGTGCCCGCGCCGGCCTTTTTTGAATGGCTGGCGCGGGCGCGCTCCCTGTTAGAGGGAAGAGTGAGATGCGGTCGCCAGCGTGCTCGGAGCTGCTGAGGTAAGATGTCTCATTGACGTACATACCACAGCGGCTCCACGCTGATTGGATGAGCGGCCGCATATGCGCCATAGGAGCGGGGTGAGGTAAGTTGATCTGGGCGTTTCCACATATCAGGGTGCCCCAGGGAAGTGGACCAAAACCCCTGGTCAAAATCCTGGGTGTTGGTCCACTTTACCAGATATTTGCTTAAACTGGACCTCCACCCTGAATAAGAGTCTATCTTATATGTTTCCCCCGTCCTGTACATACAGATTGCCCACATTAAAAATCATCCTACCTGCACCTGGTGCATTTTCTGAGCCTTTAAACATCCAAGATGGCAGCTCATGGAGTCTCAGGCTGCCTGCAGACGGGAAGTGTCTTCTGACTGTGCGGTCTTTTCCTGACCCCAGCTCTGCTCTGTCTGTGCAAAGTACAGCTATAACCCCACCCCCTGCACTTTAGCCCCTCCTCCTCTCCTCAGTATGTGATGCTTCTGAGGCAAGATGGCGGCACCCATATCCTAGAGTCCTGAACAGAGTTGCAGGCCAGTGGGGGAAAGGATAAAAAGTGACTAAAAATGTTAAATATATTAATTTTAGACTCTGGGCTTTTCATTAAATGATGCTGAAGGTCCAGTTTAAGTTGCAGAAACACAGCACACCCGATGGCTGATGGCACCCCATCTAATAGGAGCTGTAATTTGTAGCAGTGGGTGCTGCCACTCCTCATCTTCTAGCACACAGAGACCTAAGTTGAAGAGCCAAGCAATGTGGGCCTGGGGCATAGGACGTTTAGAGTGCCAAGTAGTGGCATTAAGGGTAGGCAGATGATGCAATGCACTGGATTTCAAGTCTAACTTGACTGCCAAATATACATTTTATTATTGATCTATCAGGGAGAATTGCAGGTGGGAGGGCGGGGATAAACGATTTTAATTATTGCCTACAATTGTTTACTGAGGAAAACCATAATCTCCTTTTTTGATTTTGGCCTGATTATTTTTATGGTTTTGGATAGTCCCCCCTCCCAATGTGCAGGGGCAGAACAGAGCCCAAATCAGCCCACTGCCATGGCCAGTCCACATACTGCCACTGCCATGGCCAGTCCACATACTGCCCAATCAAAAGGGGTGGATATGGCCACTAATAAAGTGATATTACTAAAGCTTTAGCATTGTAGTGGCAGATACTGTAGCAAGAATGGGTATGCTCCCCCTAGAGCCATGCAGGGGCATGGGCAGGGGTAGATATAGACAGTCTTCTAGCCATAGTACTGAAGCTTTAGTATGGGCCCACAGCCTTGGAGTGCTAAGGTGCAGAATATGGGCTGGGGTGTCTGGGCCGAGGGGTACAGTGAAGCCGGTACAGAGGGAGAATTTGGGGGAGTGGAGATGGGTGTTATAAGAGGAATACATTTATTCTGGCACAGGCTATAGACAAGGGGGTCAACATGCTTATATTTATGCTTATGTTTTTTAAATACCTTTTGAATGCTCCACTGCAGTTTCTATCTTAGGTCTAGTCTTGCTGTATACATCCTGAAAAATGAGATTTAAAGAAACAACATAAAGCAATAAGAAAGAAATAAACAGAAATGCTCAACACATTCTAGTGCCATCATAACATGGGTATGTTTGTGATTATTGTTGCTCTCTAGAAGTTATAAGGAACAATACATTGAATGTAGCTTCTATGTTGCTCTATACTTCTTATGTGCTGGGGTATTGTAACAGCATCAGCACAAGCACAATAAATCAATTAGGTGACATCAGAAGGTTCTCAGAATAACAGTTACAGGCTTCTGCTCACTCGTGCCATTTAGGCCTCAGTTAGAAACAATAGGTTGATCTGACTGTATTCAAACAATGTCAAGACATTTAAACATACATGGAGTCATATTTAGAAAAATAGAAACAGTAACTATACAACTGGAGGTTTATGTGTGAATGAAACAGTAATTACTGATCCCATAGCTATAGCCTCTGGAGAACAATACACACACACAATGTAACAAGCCATTGGCCACATCCCTAGCTTCACTCTAGTCTAAGGCGTTGTCCTACCTCAGCCTATCTGAATGGTTTTAGGCACCTCAGCTAAAGGAAAGCCAGAGATGCGGCTATGTGCCACAAAAACACAGTGTTAGCTACAGAAAAGGTGAGCTTTTCGGGCAATCCTGGAGGTTTCACTCATAGAAGGTATTAGAGAGATGGAAGTAAAGAAAAAGATGGAGATAATGTGAAAGAGAGCGAAAGAGAAAACAGGAGGAAGGGGGAAAACTGGAGGTCCCTCCATGATTATTGCCTTCTCACATGGTCGAAAAGTCCTATAATCGGTTGAAAGAGATAGACCAAGACTTCTAATTACTACCTTGGCTGCTTAATTTCCCAGACATGAACCCAACTGAGCATCTGTAGGACAACCTGCATCATCATGTTCACTCCATGTATCTTCCCCCACACAACCTCCAGCAGTGGTGGGATGCACTGCAGTCAGCATGGTTACAAAACTCTGGGGCAACCTTCAAGGACCTTCCAAGCCTGTCTTAGCTGCAGTCCATGCTGCACATAGAGGTTGCTCTGGATATTAGTTGGTGGTCATAATAATGCTTTGCCAATCCATTACTCTTTCTTCCACCTCTGGCCATCTACCCCCCCCCCCCCCATAGTTCTGCCCATCCATCCCTTCTCCCAACTCTCTTACAATCCATCCCTGCCCTTCATGTTCTGTCTATCCATCCCTCTCCCATGAGCCCTATCTATCCATCCTTGTTACCAGACCTTAGGGATTAAAGTAGTGTGCCACATGCCAGAGCTGTAGGTACTGTGGGGCCAAAAAAAGCTCCTGCTTTTTCCCAGTGCCCAATAGGATTTTTGGGGTGGGAGGCAGGTAGCCTTTATTTTTTAGTTTTCCCTTGGGAATCTATAGCTTCCCCCCCTCAGTGTGATGATTTCTAACTATCCACCTCAGGAGACAGCCCTCTGCCCGGACCGTCACCTCTCACCAGATGCCTTTAAATGGACCTTTACACCAAGTGATCAAGTACCCCGCTATAGAGGCACAGGCACCCCCCACCCACCTTGCAGGACCTTTGAGCCACTCAGTGTGGTCCAATTTTTGTCTGGGGTGTTTCTGCAGGAAGTGCTGAAGGTCAGGGCCATGGTAGTCCTGAAGGAATGTTGGGGTTGGGGTTGGGGGGTACGGGGGCGGTTGGTTGAGCTGACTGCTGACTCCTACTACCATCTCAACCCCTGCTAATGGAGACACATATTTGGATGTTTTAGATTTCAGTTAGGGGGTTAAAGGCAAAGTTTGTCAACTCTGGAACATTTCCACTTTTTCATTAATAGTAAATCCATAAAATAAGTGAGCAGACATGTTTTAATCTATGGTTTCAAAAGAAAAAGGAACGTCTAACTTTTCTAACTTATGAAAACCCCCACGAAGCTATAAGTACTGATAAAATTATCTGGGAAAGGCTAAAATAAAGTGTTTTTAGCAAATATAATCACAATGAAAAGCAGATTATAGTTGTAAAATGTGTTACTTATTTACAACAGGGACCCACTTAAGGTACACTTCATCGAACAAGCAGCAAGTCTCTTGCAACCAACGGAGGACTGTCCATGGGAAAAGCAGGTAGACTTACAGGTGGGTCAAACAAGCTTTGGCGCTGGCTGGGTTGTGGGTAGCCCTTACCTGGAGTTTGTACCAAAATTCAGCCCTGTTCTGTCGGTGCATGGCTGCTAGTAACACCCTTCTCTACATCAAGCCCATGTTCTGCCCCGGAATACTATCTCCCTATCATTATCTTTGTGCCAAACCTCTACACAATATCTGCCTCTACAATACCAAAGCTTCAGTGCCACCGCTGCCCATGATCAGATGATAATCGTACACACTAACTTGGAAAGCCCTTTGGGGGTGGGGCTCAGCAGCTCATTGGCGTGAAGGCCCAGAAGAATTCCAGGCTGATTTTTAGTCCCAGTGTTCTCCCCAAAGTTGGTCCTACCGGTGGATACAGGATGTGCCTGGTGGAGGGAAATGAAAGCCTGTATCAAAAGGTCGAGCTTTCCCAAAAGGAAACAGATTTGGTTTATTTTCTTGTTTTAAAAGTGGACCAAAACCAAGGATTTTGACTACCCTGGGTTTTGGTCCTTTCCCCTGGGGCACTCCGATCGGGGGTGCTCGCTGTGTGAAACCCCTCAGATTGCCGAAGCCAACTCACCTCCTCCCGGTCCTGTGGCGCATGCCGCTTGTCCAATCAGCGCGCTCGGAGGTGCTGATGTTACGTCGTCTAAGACCAGCGGCATCCCCCTCTACACTCTAATAGGAAGCATGTTCTTTCGCAAATACCTGACGTGGGTACACGCCCTGCTAGAGGGATAGCAGGGATGCGACCACAGTTCACGCATGCACCGCTGTACCGGGAAACAAGGTGTATGGGGCGACCTGGGGGGTTTCACACAGTGCGGCATCCCTAATTTGGGTGCCCCTGGTGGGAGGGAATCGATCGGCCCGGGAATCTTATAGATTCCTAGGACGATCGCCATGGGTTTTGGTCCACTTTAAATAGATGCATATCTTTATTAAAGCTTTCTATTGATTTGCCACCTGTTTAAATGTGGCCAAAATAACCTATTGTTTTACAGCTATAAATACTTGCTCTACATAGGTCATTAACTTAACTTAGAGCAGCAACAAATGTTCTTGTTTTTTTGCATGTGCAAGTTACTTATTAAACGCCACAACTTTGCAGCTAAGGCGACACAAATATTGGTTTAGAGAGAAGTGAAAGACAGAAAGAACTTGCCTGAAAAGAGCCTGGGGGCCATGTAACCATGGCGATAGGAGCTTATTGTCAGAGGGAAATAATCCTTTCTGAATTACAGTCTCCCTTTCCTGGACAAGTGCAAAGCTAAATCATAATGCGCGACTTGCCTTGCAACTTTCCACTGCTCAAAAACACCATGCACACAAAACATGTTGACATTCACCAAAATACCTCGCAAGTCTTATGATCGAACAGAAAAGAAAATATGTAGAAGCCATAAACATGCAGGTGGCTTCCTGAGGTCAAGTTACATATGGAATACGGTTTTAGACATTGTTTGAGAATGTTTAGAAGTGGGAACCTAAAGTATATTAAGCCTAAAAGCAGAACAAACCCCAGGATTTCTACTATCCTGGATTTTGCTCGCTGCTCTGGGTGATCCTGATTTGGGATGCCCTGATGTGTGAAACCCCCCAGATAATCCCCCTGCTCAGAGAGTCTGCCTCCAGATTCTCCACCCCCGGGATGTACACAGCTGAGATGCAGGGAACATTCTCCTCCGCCCAGGACAGTATCAGGGACACTTCCTTGAGGGCCCTCTTGCTCCGGGTCCCTCCCTGATGATTGATGTAGGCAACCACCGTCTGGTTGTCCGAGCTGACCTGAACAGCCTGACCCCGCAGGTGTGGGGTTAAGTGGGCGAGAACCAACCCGATGCCCTCAATTCCAGAATGTTGATAGGGGCATGGGATTTTGCTCGCTGCTCTGGGTGATCCTGATTTGGGATGCCCTGATGTGTGAAACCCCCCAGATAACCCAGAAAAACTCACCTTTCTTCGGTCCTATGACGAATGCACGTCCTCGGCTTGGGAGGGTTTACACAGTGGGGCATCGTTTTGGTATGTCCCAGGGAAGGCCAGCGGGCAGACCAATAACCTTGCACCGTTGGAAAAAAAAAAATCCCTAAAACTCCCCTCATCTGCATGCATGAATCATTGTCACCACTTACATTTGCTGCTGTATTCACTTAAAGCTAAACCACGGTCCCACCGATTTTCTCTTGGTTGTGGCCATCTTGCAGGACCTGGGGGGCTTCCTTACCCAGCATACCATCTGTGCTTCTGCCTGCATTTAACCAACATAACCCACAATGCACACTGTAGCACTTCCTCTCTTCAGGCTACCGGTAGCTCCATAGGACACCATTAAAAGGGGGAAATTTACTACAGTAGGAGTTACAAAAAATACAATTCTGTGATTACTCACCTGTAGAATTGGTATTATATGTATACAGCACGTCCTGTTCCTGAAGATATTCCTTACAATTGGGTTATATATCCAGTAGATGGCGCTGGACTGCAGAGACAGAAAAGTGGCCCCTCCCGGCCCCATATATACCAGGGACCTCCCACAAATTCCCCAGTATTGAAAAGCAGTTAAAATGGAACCGGGAGAACTATAACCATTACAAAAATTGAACAATCACCATACAGAGGTAACTAAGAAAATTTTTAACAAGGGTGGGGTGGAACAGGACGTGCTGTATACATATAATACCAATTCTACAGGTGAGTAATCACAGAATTGTTTTATTCTAAGTATACAGCACGTCCTGTTCCAGAAGATATTCCTTACACTTGGGACATCTAATAGCAGTGTCCGTAAGGTAGGGTGGGATCCCCAAAAGTAACAGCAGACAGTTTAAACCACTGCCGCCTGCAGAACTTTGCGGCCAAAAGCAGCATCAGCTGAGGCCTTAACATCAACCTTGTAAAACTTAGAAAAAGTATGAACAGAAGACCAAGTGGCGGCCTTGCAAACTTGTAAAAGTAAAAGCCCAAGAGGCACCAATAGCACGAGTAGAATGAGCAGTAAGGCGGAAGGGAGGCTCCTTCCCCTTAGCAGAGTAGGCCTGTATCACAGCCTGACGTATCCACTTGCTGATAGTGGACTTAGCCGGAGCCAGACCTTTCTTAGGTCCAGATGGAAGAACAAAAACAGCATCAGCCTTCCTGAAGGATTCAGTAGCCACCAAATAGAACTTCAGAGTCCTGACTACATCCAAAGAATGTAAAACTGTCTCCTTAGGGTTACTAGGATTAGGACACAGAGAAGGCAAAACAATGTCCTGATTCAGATGAAAGGCGGAAACAACCTTAGGCAGAAAATCTGGCTTAAAACTAAACACCACCTTGTCCTGGTGTCTCTCAAAATAAGGAGGCTTGATGGAAAGCGCCGCAACTCAGAAACACGCCTAACAGAAGTGATAGCCACCAAAAAGACCACCTTAAGCGTAAGAATGGACAAAGGGGCCCCTTGCAAGGGCTCAAAGGGAGACCCCTGCAGGGCAGATAAGACCAGGTTCAAGTCCCAGACTGGTAACATAGGATTACGTGGGGGACGCACGTGAGCAACCCCCTGGAAAAAGGTCTTGACCAGGCGATGCTGAGCAAAGGGTCTTTGGAAAAAAATGGCCAAGGAAGAAACATGACCTTTCAGAGTACTGAGCTGAAGACCCAGATACAAACCATGCTGGGGAAACTCCAGAATCCTAGGAATAGAAAACACACGATAGGGAAGCGAGTTAGACTCGCACCAGTCAATGTAAGTACGCCAAACCCTGTATTAGATGGAAGAAGAGGACCTTTTCCTAGCCCTGATCATGGTATTTACAACCGAGGCAGGCAGCCCTTTTTCCATCAAGATGGAGGTTTCAACAGCCAGGCCGTCAAAGCCAGAGTTTGTAAATTGGGGTGGCGTAGGTGCCCCTGAGTGAGCAGATCTGGAACCCGGGGCAGGGCGTACTGATCTACTGCCAGCTGCACGATGTCTGCGAACCACACTCTTCTTGGCCAACAGGGAGCCACCAGGATGGCTGCCACCCTTTCCTGAGCTATCTTGCACAGCATCCTGCCCAGCAGGAGAAACGGGGAAACGCATACAGGAGCTGAAACCTCGTCCAAGAAATTGCCAGGGCATCCATGGCCAAGGCCAGAGGATCCTGGGACCGAGAGACAGACTGTAAGCTTATGATTGTGACGGGATGCAAACAGATCCACATCCGGCTGACCCCAGAGGTGGCACAGGGAGCAAAACACCCTGCTGCTGAGGGACCATTCTCCCAGACGAGAGATCCCCCTGCTCAGAGAGTCTGCCTCCAGATTCTCCACCCCCGGGATGTACACAGCTGAGATGCAGGGAACATTCTCCTCCGCCCAGGACAGTATCAGGGACACTTCCTTGAGGGCCCTCTTGCTCCGGGTCCCTCCCTGATGATTGATGTAGGCAACCACCGTCTGGTTGTCCGAGCTGACCTGAACAGCCTGACCCCGCAGGTGTGGGGTTAAGTGGGCGAGAACCAACCCGATGCCCTCAATTCCAGAATGTTGATAGGGGCATGGGCCTCCTGAGGGCCCCACTGACCCTGGAATTTCAGGGACTTCCAAAAGCCCCCCCAACCTGTCAGACTGGCATCCGTGGTGACAGATCTGCCCCCCAGCAGGTTCCTTGAGTCCAGCAATCACGATAGAGCCCGCCTGACCAGAGGGGACAGGACAAACACCTGATCCAAGGACACAGGATCCCGATCCCATACTGACAAGAGGTGAAGCTGAAGAGGCCTCATGTGGAACTGAGCATATGGAACCGCCTCAAAGCAGGACACCATCAGGCCCACCAGCTGCATTCCCTGCCTGATGGATGGATGAGGACAAGACAGAAGGAGCTGAGCTTTCTCTTGAAGACTCTCCACCTTCTGCTGAGGAAGAAAGATCTTGACCTGAGATGAATCCAGAATCATGCCCAGAAAGGACTTCACCATGGAAGGAGACGGTTAGATTTGGGCTGGTTGTCACCCAGCCGAATGACTCCAGTGTGGACACCACCCGCTGAGTGTCCAGCTCTGCCTGATGGAAGGACTGAGAAGCGATAAGCATGTCGTCCAGGTAGGGAAGAATGCAAATGCCCTGAGATCTCAGCAGAGCCATCACTCCTGCCAGCACCTTGGTGAATACCCTGGGAGCCGAGGTGAGACCGAAGGGCAAGGCCACAAATTGGTAGTGCTGATCCTCCAGAGCGAACCTGAGGAATCTCTGATGACCTGGAAAGATAGGAACATGAAGGTAAGCATCCTTGATGTCTACAGAGGTCATGAAGTCCCCTGGGCGTAGGAAAGTCACAGCTGAGCGCAGAGTCTCCATGCAAAAGTGTCTGAATCTGACAAATTTGTTGAGGTGCTTCAAATCCAGGATGGGTCTGATGGACCCATCTTTTTTGGGAACAATGAAAAGATTGGAATAATAGCCTTTGCCCCTTTCTCTCAAGGGCACCTGGCAGATGACACCCAGTTCCAGAAGGCCTTGTACAGCCAGGAACAGACCCTGAGCTGACAGGGGGTGTCGAGCTAACAGAGATTTGATGAATCTTGGGGGTGGCCAGGCTGCAAACTCTATCTTGGAACCGGAGGATACTACCTCCTGAATCCACCGGTCTGAGACGTGAAGCCTCCAGACATGAGCCAAGAGCCGAAGCCGTCCCCCCACCCGGATGGGTGAGGGCGCCCCTTCATGCCTGAGGGGGCTTGGGGGAGGACTTAATCTTGGGACCTCAGGGGGGGCCAGGGCGGCCACGTCCTCTGCCCCTGCCCCTGCCCCAAAAATCACCATGGGCTCCAGCAAAGGAAGCTCCCCTTCCAATTCTGGAGCCCCTGAAGGAAGGAGAAAAGGCACCTGAACCCCGAAAGGACTGGGGCTGCCTTCTACACTGAGGTAACTTGCCTCCCTTAGCAAACAAGTCCAGACGTTCACCAAAGAGGCGCAGCCCCTTGAAGGGAATCCCAGTGAGAGCCTTTTTAGAAGCGTTGTCAGCTGCCCACTGGCGCAGCCAGACCGAGCGGCGTAGTGCCACCAACAAGCAGAAGCCCTGCCACACATTCTAATGGTATCATCCAAGGGAGAGAGAACATATGCAACAAATTCTTCACAACGCAGAAGAGCTCTATACTCTTCACTACCTACATCATCAGTGGCCCCATCTAAGAGACCCCTGAGCAGACTTTTAATAGCAACAGACGTAATAGCAGAGGCACAGACCGGACAGAGCGTGGTCCCCACCCAGGCAAAGGCATGGCAAGCCAGCTGATCAATGTGCCTGTCCTCCCCATCCCTCAGTGTAGTAGAGTCAGGGGAATGCATGACAGATGTGTTAGACAACCCCAGAACTGTTGCATCCACCTCGGGAGGACATGACCACCGTTTGACCATTTCAGCAGGAAAGGGATACCGCTTATCCCAACTCTTTGGCACTCCGGGGAGCCGGATAGGCCGTTCCCACTCCTTGAGCACCAGATTATTAAAATGAGCTTGTTCAGGAAACTCCAAGCGTGGTTTAACAGTATGAAACAGCCCCCCCTGCTGCTGCAGAGCCACGGCAGGAGGAGAGATACAGAGTACATCAAAAATGTGAGCTAAAAGCCTGTCAGTATCATCTGAAGCCCATGGGTCATGCCCAGAATCGGCACCATACACCCTAGAATGTTCCTCAGATGATTCTGAATCAGAAAACAATTCCCCCTCTTCTAGGGGGGTATAACCGGTAACATCAAAAAATTCCTCGGCCTCCATAGGAAAGAGGGAAACACCAGGCGATAAATGCCGCTTCTTAGCAGAAGCCTTACGCGGGCCAGAGCCAGCAATATGTCTCTCAATGCTGGCCACCCGAGCAGCCAAATCAGGTTGAGACTCCCCACTGGTATGCACCTCACTGGGAGCCAGATGTAAGCGTGGGGGGGTAGGCGAAGCCCGAGGGGGCGCAGGCCCAGCCACCGGTAACCCAGACTGCAGTGCAAGCGTCTGCTGGGCACAGTGTACACACACCCCGACATCATCACTTATAGGGGATACCCCACACACCACACACAGCCGGGCTTGTCCCGAAGGAACCCCAAGCACATTATCCTGAGAAGCCTCCATATAGTGATTATTGTGGCACAATAGGCCAATTGGGATTGACGCCAATAAGGCTACCCTGGGATGCTCCAATAGCCCGCTAGGGAAGTGGGAGATATAAAATACAATAGCCCTCCAATAGGGAGTTAACACTAAATAGAGGGGATAGGACCGGGAGAAACCACAAGTTTGACCCGCCTGCAAGACATAAGCAAAAAGATCCCATAAGCAATATGCAATAAAGAGACATACCAAATAAATCAGCCTGCAGAGTCACTTACGGGCCGCGATAGGGAGACGCCAGAAATACGCAGCAGAGAACTAAAATGGCGCCCTCGAGGGGTGGGCTGCGAAGACAGTGATGCAGAATGCGTCGGCCGCAAGGCCCGCCCCCCCCCGAAGAACGCGCCCACATGACAAAGCCAGCCAATGATGGCGCAGCAGCGCCTGAGGCGGAGCGGAGTACAAGCGGCAAAAGAAACCAACCAATTCAAAAAGGGATCATCACATAAAATATATAGTAAAGACATGCACCCCCCCCCCCCGAGATCTACCAGGGAGAGCGAAGGGGAAGCGAAGGCCAGCCTAAGGGAGCCAACTGCAGGGACAGGGGGCGAGGGGCATAAGATGCGGGAGGGGCATCCCATAAGGCTCACCATGGGTCTGTACCGCCTACCCTTTGGTGGGGGACTGCGGTTGGAGCAGCGCTCCTTAGCACATAGCAGCGGTGCTGCCTACCTTCACCCAAACCAGTGCAGCCTAAGCTGGGAGGCAGTAAAAGGAAACGGGTGGGAATAGTCCTACAGGCCCGCAGGCTAATAGCACCGCTCACCTGCGAGTAGAGAGAGCCATTTTCTAGTCATCGCAGCCAGGACTGCAGAGAAGAACTGGGGATTTTGTGGGAGGTCCCTGGTATATATGGGGCCGGGAGGAGCCACTTTTCTGTCTCTGCAGTCCAGCGCCATCTACTTTATGTATAACCCAAGTGTAAGGAAAATCTTCTGGAACAGGGCGTGCTGTATACTTAGAATAGATTAATTTTATTTTTATGTGCAGCAACCTGAATTGCCCTGGGGAGAGATGCATACGAATACTGTTTATTGTAAGGGTATTGGTCCAGTTTAAGTCTGCTTAGGTACCCACAGCCTAATTTCAAAATGTAAGCCAGAGAACAAGCCAATATACTTAGCAGTGATGCAGATAAGCAGCATCAGTGCGGCAAAGAAGCACATTCTGCTTGCCAGTAGGTACCCAGCAGTCACAAGCAAATAAAGGGAAGCACGGGATGCCCTATGTAGCAGTGCTGGAGCACAGCAGTGGAACACAGGAGTGCCAAGTATTGTATCCCCTCTTTACACATTGGGATGCCCCTAGTGATGGAGGGGGGAGAGTAGCGGTAGAGCAGCCCTAAAGTCTTTTCAGCCTTTAGGACTTCTTTAAGACTACTTTTATTTGTTGTCTGTGCTGCCATTGTGGATATCCAATCTTACTTGGATACAGAAAGCTCATTTAAAACTCAGCTCCAGAAATAATGTATTTTCCAGTAACCCCCACACTGACCCTGCAGGCTGCTCTATTTTGCCACTACCTGGGCATAATTACAGAGATGTCTATCCACTAGAATCTAAAAGGAATTGGAGAAATTTACTTGTACTTATAATCACCAGATTCACGTTCCTGAGCTATGTGCATGTTCCATGTAGTGGCGGTGGCAAAGTAAATGCTTGGATGTGGCTGCTTAGGACTCAAGGATGTGGACCAGATAAGGACTTTACAAGAATATATATAACTCTAAGTCTTTCAGGCTTCCTTGCCATCAAATATCGACGGCTGCATCCCCAGCATGGGTTGTTCAGATTTAAACAGGCTGGGGACGGGAACTCATCCGCTGCTGAGGATGCAGCCGCTTTCACTTCTTTTCACCTCTGCCGTTTGCTGAGCATTAAAGTGACCCTAGAGTCTATAAGACTACATGCCCACCTGATTCCCTCTACCCGCAGCATCCTGAATTGGTTAACTTTCCACAAGGTTAAAGGCTAGCCTTCCACAATGGGTTCCCAGGGAGCAAAAAACATTGTTGTGAGGCCCATTTTCAGTCAGGATGCCCTGGGGAAAGGAACAAAACCCAGGATAGTCAAAATCTTGGCTTTTGTTCCACATCAGTACCCATGAAACACATGACTTCACAGAGTAGGGCATGAAGAGCCCTCCAGATAATAATAACAATCAGCCTGGTTTGGGAGACCAAGATTCCAGTGAGCTGGATTGAACTAACTTATAATGCCCAACAGTAAAACTATCTGAAGAGGAAAGAAGAGCCTTCACAAAACAGAAGGTACAGTATTTACGTCATGACTCTGGCTGTACTTTCAACAAGTGAGTACAAAGAACAACAAATAATGGTAAGGAGAAAATTAAAGCACCTGAAAAAGCAAAGAGTAGAACAAAGAAATTAAATATAAAAGAGCACAAACTGTGTACAAGAGGACGCTTCACATTTTTGTTCAGGAAATAATAGTACAGGGCTAAAGGTTTTAGACATATAAAAATGTACAGGCCGAGGCCTTGGTTCAACAGTTTTCTATACTGTACTGGTGTGGGGTCTAAAACCCAGACTACACTGCTCGATTATCGCATCTGCAAAGATTTTAAAGCTCTCAGCAGCAAAAAGAAAAAATAAGAGGAAGAGGAAAAAACTAATGTTTTATTTGTGCTCCGCTGTGTGTATCCCCCCCCCCCCAGATAGACCAGTATTCTTATGTAGGTGGTGATCCCATTGCACAAGTGTGGGCAGCATCCCTGCTTAGGACAGGAGTTACCAGGAGACTGATAAAGGAGGGGTGGCATTGACAAACAGAAGTGACATTGGTTGCTTAGAGTAACATGATAACATTAATTTGGAGAGGTATCCCAAGAAGCCCAGATAGCGATGAAGGCTGAAATCCTTTAATACAACACTACAGGAGCCCCTGGGTGAAATCTCTGAAACAATAGTATGGTAATTGTTTTTCTTTATAAATTATATGCTTAACACTGGTGGAATTTAGACGCGTTGGTGATCAGGGATACGGTAAGGGTATGCAACAACTGGGGAAAGGGTTATAAATATAGGATAAATCCAGTGGAATATCCAGCTTATACTTACCCTATTCTATATAAGGCTCTCTTTACTGGACACCATTTGTATGATTAAGGGCTGACAAAGGCCCGAAATGAGTCACTTGGTCCCCTCAGCGGGGCATTTTTTGGCTCTGGGTCTCTATTTTGAATGGCACTTATCTTGGACTTATCATGATGGCTTTGGAATATTTTTTAAATTGAGCCATTAAAAGTTATATTTTACTAAAGGAGAAGCTGGATACTCTATTGGATTTATGCTACCTTTGGAAAACCATACCAAAGGATGTTCTATTTCCGAGCTTTACAAGTGGATGGGGTGAGCTGGTTGTTTTTTTTGTTTGCTTGTGTGTTATAAATATAGGACCCATATAATCAGAGGACTAAGTGTATTTCTAGCATGTTATATATGAATGCGGCATTAAGATGATGTAGTGGAAGGACATCCAGATGTGCTTGGATCTGTATCTGCTAATGGAGGCAGACAAGTGGCATGTCCAGGCTTTTAAACAGGTTTACTACGACTTGTTACTTGAGTTTGTGTTAATAGTGTAAATCGGGATCATGCATGTGTGTGTTATGGTCGGGGCGTTGCTGATAGGCTATGCGTGTGTGTGTGTGTGTGTCTGCAAGGGTGGTGGTGAGAGTTAGTAGGTAAGTATGTTTTCAATGTGTTTGGGATTGGCAAGTGGGGGGGGGGGTATGAGGGGGCGACATTGGTGGTTGCCTTTATAAATATGCAAAAGATTTATAGATTAATTAAAATCCTATGTAATTCTGAACTATTTAATTTCATTGTGACCTGCACGCTTCAAAATGTTGAGAACCCCTGCTTTCTAACTTAATGTAATATAAATACAATATGCAACACATACTAGACATAAACTGTGCATCATAAAATAATATTCCAGACAATCCTTATGTCTCAAGCTTAGTCAGTTCTTGTGATGACACAAAATACAATACCTGACACCAGCTGGTATATGGTGATGCAGATTGTCTGAGCCATGAAATACCCTCTTCCAGTTGGGTCTGCTTTTCTTCAACAAATTTGACTTCTTGAACGGGGCTTGAATATAATGAAAGCTAAAAAGAAATAAATAAACTGGCACTAAAAGTAAATGGTGGTAATATCCTCAATTCCATTGAAAAAAAAAATGAAATGCTTGTGGGATGCCCGATTAATGGCACTAAAAATATGTTTGAGAAAATATCAAGATTGTATTTCTGTGCTAAAATCAATAAAACGGATTGCAATATAAAAGCGATACAACATGGAGGCCTAGCAGACTGTTTAGTTAGTCGCTTCCACATCAGGAAGAATGCCAAGCAAACACCCTGTGTATGGCCAACAATTTTTTCCCACAAATAAATACGGACATTTGGAAGTGGAAATGGCCCTGGGGCCCATGGTTCCCTTTATTTAACAACCCCACATGGCAGCGGTGACTTACTGGCAGGGAGATAAAGTGCAGGGCACAGGAAGGAGAGAATTACAGTTATAGCTCCAGTAGGCCTTTTAAAGCACAGTAGAGCCATTTCTGTATATAGCCTCTTCAGATCTTTGGGTAAGCTGGGCAAAATTGTCACATTTTTCTACCAAAGGGAGCCATCTAAAGCCCAGCTGTAGGCAGATTCAAATAAAAGCCAATCCTCCTGTAATGATGAAACACGGGTATTAACAACTATATACAAGGCTTCCTTGCCTGTGACCGGGATCTCTGCACTTTTATGCTTGGAACCTCTATTTTGTCTTTTATCTTACATGCATGTTCTGGATCCCTTCTATTTTGGAATATTGTGGTCTGGGTGCTACTGTCTGAGCACTGCATTAAGGGTGAGTGGGTACAGGGGGAGCTGGCCTGTGCTGCTGTGGTGACGTGGTCAGCAGGCTTCATCCAGATCTCAGGCTGCCGGCAACCACATGACCACGGCGGCCAATTAAAAAATTGATTTCGTCAGTGGACCTAGTAGAAATGTAAGATTTGTGGGGTTTAATGGGGGTAATGCAAGAGAGCATCGGAAATTGGAATGCCCCCCTGGGCTAGGAGCAACACCCATTTTGTTATGGTCATTATGGCTGTGGGGCCAGGACTACAGCTGAGTAGCAAGATGGCTGCTCCGGTACAGTTCAGGAGTGTAGCATCTGCATGCTATTCCACAACATCTGCATGGGCTTAAGCACTCTCTGCTACAGGAGGGATTCAGGGGAGAAATTTATTAAGTTTTGATTGTTTGACTGGAGGTCAGCATTAAGTGGTCAAACAGACAAGAAATTTGGCTACAGTCTCATTTTAAAGCTCAGTTCAACCACTTTAGCATTTTATTTGCTCTCTGTCACCCTATCAGTCCTGTTTGGTGTGACTCCAACAGAAAATCTGATAAGAGATGTTACAGAGGCCATGGAAGTGTCCCAGGCACAGAAATGTGTGCTGTCCTAATGGGACCCATGAATTCCCTTCTGAACTTTTTCTTTTTTCTCTTTTTCTCCGTTTTCTTTCTCTTGTTGGCTTAAGTTGAGCTTTAAAGGGGACCTAAAACTTCCCTGGCAAAATGTATTCCCCAACCCACCCCCTCCCACCACTGGTAAGTCTGGAAATAATGAAACAACTACTTTTTACTCCCAGAGTGCCGCCTGACAGGGGACCTAAAAGTTGCTGAACAACAAAGCGTTGGCTAATGCATGTGCTTCACTTAAGACCATTGCTGACTAGAACCTTTCCTGGCACAGAGCTGCCAGGGAGGGGTTAGATCAACTTTTAGAAACATTGACATTTTACGAAAAAAAAAATAGTTTTTACCTCTTCCACCTTTAAAACGGCTTTAGGAGGAGCGCTTGATTCACTTTCTGCATGGACACGAAGAGCCACAAAACCCAGACTGGCAGGGAAAGCCACACATTTCACGGCCTGAAAAAGAAAGAGCTTTATAAACAGGGACGTAACTATAGGGGGTGCAGGAGTTTCGACCCTACCAAGGCCCCATCATTGTGTCTCCTGTACATTATCTAAGAGATTTATTCTCTCACGGCATCATGTACAGGAAGCACCTTTCATCTTGCCCTTTTCAGTGAGTGTGAGTCGGCAAAGAAGTGAAGTGAATGCAGTTCAGACGCGGGGTGACGCAGGAAGTGAGGGATGTGGTTTAGGCTCATATACAGCAATCAGGTGAGTTGCTGATTGCTGGACTAGCAATGTTTGGCCCTTAAATGACTTTAACTCTTAGCCTTTGTTTAGAGAGACAGCAGCAAATTTACCTGACCAAAATCTTTGTCACAGATATTATTATACTGGCGGAACTTTATGTTGCCACAGGCAGGAAGTAATACTAAGCCTCCTCAGCAGGCTTAATGACCGCAAAAAAAATAATAAAAAAAGTTACTTGCAAGATTCACATCTAGCCTGTTAGTCGTGTTTGATTTCACACTTTTTGTGCCATTGTGTGTTGCATGTTCAAAAGATATTTTTCTAGCAGATTTTACATTCTACAAATATGAAGCTTGAAAAACAATATGAAAAAGTGTATGTAAAATAAAAAATAAATCTATATAAATAAAAATGAATCTGTCTGTCTGTCTGTCCAACTAGCTGCTAGGGGCATCTGCCTCATTTTGCTTTTACAATAGTTCAGTCAAAACATCTCCCATTCAAAATCTATCTTTATGCACATACTAGAGTTTTCATTAACAGAGAGGGGTGACAACTTGCAGCTGAAGTTCTGACTTCAGTGACATCTTTTGGACCCACTAAGTTAAACCAAGATCAGTACTGACAGCCACTCTGTTTGTGAGATTTTGATTTCACATTTGTAAAGTGTATTGTACTTGGTTTTAAAGAGACCACTACATCTTCAGGGTCTAAAGTTAACTTCAATTTGGTAAAATTCCCCCAAAGAAAATTCTCCTTGGTCATGAGGAAAACTGCATCACGAGCTGCAGAGACGCTGCAAACTCAGGCACGACTGCAAGCTGATCAAATGCACTATGATGTTGCTCGAGCTTCTGAATGCCCCAGGAAACTTAGGCCAGACAGCAAGCTGATCAGATGCATTATGCTGCTGCTAGGACTGATGTTGTTCATGATAGGTCAGATGAGACTTTAGGAAGGCAAATTATTTTGCCATCAATCTTTGTGTGAAGTCCACGTCACATTCATGAGTATGCCCAAAATGCCATGACTTATGTTTAAAAGTATGGGAGGCCAAACCTGTTTATTACTTTCACTTGCAATCCAAATTGGAAAGACATTACAGATTTGCTCTATGAGAATCAGTTTTCAAAAGATAGGCAAGACTTGATTGCTCGAGTCTTTTGCCAAAAGATTGGGTGATGTGATTCACAAAGACACATCTTTTATGCACCCCGGTGCTGGATGTATTCTATTGAGTGGCAGAAGCGAGGTCTGCCACATGCTCATATATATTGGTTTGGCTGATTAAAAAAATCAGGCCAAATTAGATTGGTTCTGTCATGTCTGCAGAAATACTGAATAAATCTGTGGATCCTAAACTGCTTGCATCAGTTACGAGCCAAATGATTCATGGGCCCTGTGGTCCAGGTTTTCCAAACTCACCTTGCCTGCAGCAAGGAAATTGTAGCAATAGGTACCAAGGTACTTCATAGCTGAAACCCAGATGGATGGCGATGGGTATCCGTTATACAGACGTAGAAGACCAGGAGAAGGCAGCTATTAATTTACAAAAAAAAGTCAACATGATGCAGTTTGTTGGCAAACATGTTTTCATACCTAATGACTTTGAGATTGATAACTGCTCTGTGGTGCCTTACCATCCACAACTCTGCAAAATGTTTGATGCCCACATAAATGTTGAGTTTTGCAAATACATATACAAAGGCTCAGACCAAGCTGTCACTGGCATTGCAGCTAAAAATTACTTGCAGGATGAGATCCGGCAATACCAAACTGGACGTTACATAAGCTCTAATGAGGCAGAAAATTCTCAGCTTTTCAATGCATGAGATATATCCAACTGTCCAATACCTCAGTATCCATCTTGAAAATGGTCAGCTGATAATCTAGTTAAAAAGGGTGCAAAATCTACCCATGACAACCCTTACAGCATTATTTGAACTGTGCTAACAAGATTTTGCAAGGACACTGTTTTATGCAGATTTTCATTCATACTATGTTTGGAATATCTCCAAAAAGAAGTTTTAACTGTGAAAACAAGGCACTCTTGTGTAGGACCAGCCAGATATCTATTGTGCTGATGCTCTTGGACGAGAACATGATGTGCATCCTAACCACCAGTGCTTTTACCTGTGGATGTTACTGCATGTTGTCAGGTCCTACCTCATTTGAATTTCTCAGGTCAGTCAATGGCACTCTGTCTGTGCTTCATACCACGAGGCTTGCCAATTGCTTGGCCTTCTTCAAGATGATCCGCATTTGCACAACTGTCTTAATGAGGCAGCAACAAGCCGCTCTTCACCCAAAATAAGGGAACTGCTTGCAATAATTCTAACCTGCTGTGCCCTAGCCATTCCAAATGCTCTTTGGCATACACACTGGCATGATGTGGCAGATGATGTTTTAGATCTTGCTCGCTAAGAGGTCAACCCCTCACTCCGTTTCACAGACACCATATTGAACCAGGAAAAAATTGTACTGGAGAACAAAGTCATTCAAATGACTGGCAAAAATGAAGTGGGTTTGGTATGACCTCCCCAACAAGACTTGGTGCTGCTGTCAGTAGCTAACAAATTACAAGTTATGACAAAACACAGCTGTTGGCTGAAGTCAGTCTCCGCTGGACAAAGCTCCAGATCAGAAGCTAGCATATCACAAGCTACTTGAAATAATTGAAAATGGCTTTGGAGGTCTTTTATTTCTTGATGCCACAGGTGGAACTGGCGAGACATTTCTTATTACCTGCTTCTTGCCAAGGTTAGAAGTATGGATTGTATTGTTGTTGCAACATATGGAATAGCAGCAACGCTACGGATTGGTGGCAGAACCACACATTCCACATTTAAATTGCCTTTTAAAGAGATAATGCACCAGTCTGCAATATTCCTGCAGATTCAGGAGATGCCCATATCTTTAGTCAATGTCAACTCACTGTCTGGGATGAGTGTACCATTGCACATAGATGTGCTGTGGAAGCATTCGATCGAACACCGAGAGACTTAAGAGATAAGACCCAACTAATGGGTGGGGCCTTGGTCTTGCTTGCAGGTGATTTCAAGCAGACCTTGCCTATGATGCCTAAGGGAACCATGGCTGATTAACTAAATGCATGCCTTAAGGCATCAAGTTAAGAGGCTTACTCTCACAACTAACACGAGAGCAAATATATTTGGAGATGAATCTGTTCTGCAGTTCTCCCAATAGATTCTGATGCTTGGCAATGGTGTAGTCCAACAAGATGCAAATATATCACTCATTGCTGATTTTGGCAGGGCAGTCACCTGAGCACCTCAGAATAGTAGAATAGCAGTGTTGCTTACCGTGAATGGATATGTCAAAGAGCTATTTTGGCTGCAAGAAATGATGTGGTAAATGCAATAAACTTACAAATTCTTAAGAAGTTTTCAGGGTTTGTTAATTTCTACACATCCATTGACACCACAATAGATCCAGAACATATTAGGCAGTACCCAGTTGAGTTTTTAAACTCTTTAGAACCAACTGGAATGCCTTCTCATCACTTGGATCTAATGTGGACTCAAGATGCACCAAAACTGTGAAATGGAAACAGGATGTGCATTAAAACAGGGCATCCCCATGTTACTGTATGTGCTGCTGGAGAAGAAGTTTTTATTCCACAAATTCAATTGATTAACTTAGATGAAACAATACAGTTTAAATGATTCCAGTTTACTGTGAAGCTATCATTTGCAAAGACAATAAACAAGGCCAAGGCATGAATCTGGATTCTGCATGTTTTGTGTATGGACAGTTATATGTTGTCTGCTCCAGAGTTGGATCAGGTAAAAATCTTTATATCTATGCATCTGGCCAAAAAACTGACAATGTTGTTTATAAACAAGTTCTGTCATAGAGTCTTATGACATGACATCGCAGTTTTTGTATTAGGTAAAAGGTTTTCATTTATTTCTAATGAGCATTTACCTTACAATTTACATAAACAGTGCATAACCGCCTGGTACATTTTCTAATAGAGATATATATATATATATATATATATATATATATATCACACACATACTAGTATATTTGTTTAAACACACACTTCTAAAACTCTTTAGAATTCTTTAGTTATCCTATCTAATCTTAAACATTCTATAGCAAAATGTGATAAATTGCACCCTTTACGCACTGCCATAAAATTCAATGAGCTGTATTGGTGCAGCAGCAAGAACATTGCATGACACAGCACAGCGCAACTTTGAAATTGGGCCTATGGAAAATTAGGTGCATGCTTTTGTGTTGGTGCGGAATGTCACTGAACAGTAATACAGCACAATCCATTAGGAACAGTTACATAGTACTAAACACAGATTTTGCTGATTTACACATTCTCTTTTTGTCTGGATTAAAGGACATCTCAAAAAGCTGTTGAGGCTTGGCTGTGTCAGGTAGGCCACAAATAATTACAACAGCCCGAAACAGTCCAGATTCTTGGTGTGACATCTGTTGACCAAGATGGAAACTGAACAGAGGTGCAAGGAGTAGGCAGGAGTGTCTGGGTGGGGAATAGGGCATAGCAGGGGCATACATAGGTTTCACAGGGCCCCATAGCTAAATTCATAGTGGGTCCATCACAAAGGAGCAGATATACTGTACATACTGATACTGCAGACTTCTGGGGGGAGGGGTTTGGGAGAAATGGGGCTCAGCGTAGTTGATTTTTATTGTTGATGGTTTTTTTTATTGTTGATTATTGATTGTTATTGTCCAGGGTACTGCCACAGTTTAGAGGCAGCAGCACTGAGAGCAATGGAAATCATGCTGGGAGTTTAAAAGACCTGTGTTGCTGCTGCCCTGTGCAGTGTAACAGGCAGGGAAGTGTCTCTACGGTTACATTGTAGAAAGCTGCCAGCTCTGGAAGGCTGGAATCCGGAATGGATGCTGGTACAAATGCTCCATGGTATCAGGCAGTTTCAGGTGGCTGGAAAAGAAATTTGCAGCTCTGGATTTAATTTGGCCCATAGCCCCATTTTCTCTGAGACTAGCCCAACTGGGGTGGAAATATAAACACAGTAGTAACCCTGCATAGGCCACTGTAGGTTCACCCTAGATGGCTAGAGACTTGGCCCTTTCCCAAAATTAGCTTGCTGTGTGCAAGGAATAAGGCTTCGTACGTGGGCCAGTCTGTGGTTTAGGGCTCCCCATCATCTAAAAAACATCAGACAAATAGAATGATAAGAATAAGCTAACATAAAGCTCAAAACTTTCCAAGAGTTTAGCTGGCACACAAACTTGTTGACAGGTAAGGTGCGTTCTATTTTTATTACTCTTTGTTCATATCAGGAACAGCCAATATTACCAATAGGTGACTTACCTTTACCCCTTTTTAATGCAAACACTGACAACAGAATACAGCTCTTAAAGGGCCAGCCCAGGCAATGTCAATAATAAGGCAGCAAGAACTCACCTGAAGACTTTCCCATGTGCCTATCCTCCATTCCCTGCAATGTGCTGTAGATTCTGTAGCAGGTCTTCAAAGTTTGCTGACATAGCACCCCTGTCCCTTGCAGGCCATGTGACCAAATTTGGAGGCGATTATGGTGGAATAGAAGGGGAAAGTGCATTTATTACTTACTTAGCATATTAACATCCAATTATGGATGGCCAATATTTAAAGCAAGTAACTTGGTATATAGATGCAGGGCGAACATCAGAAATGTTTGGCCCAACACAACTTAAACTGGACCAACAGCCTGGCACAGTTGGAAAAATACAATTCTGTGAGAATCTCACCTGTAGAATTGGTATTATATGCATACAGCACGTCCTGCTCCAGAACATATTCATAACGTATGGCTATACCTCCGCCTTCAGCGCCATGCACTGCAGATCACGAAGAAAACAAGCTCCTCCCGGCCCTACATATACCGGAGGACCTCCCACAATCCCCAGCATTGAAAAGCAGTGATAAGAGAAGCCAGGAGAAACAAAACCACCCAGAATTTCTGGTAATAACACCAAGTGAGTACAATCACCGTACAGGGGATCCAGAACAAAGTGAAACCAGGGTGGGGTGGAGCAGGACGTGCTGTATGCATATAATACCAATTCTACAGGTGAGATTCTCACAGAATTGTATTATTCTAAGCATACAGCACGTCCTGCTCCAGAACATATTCATAACGTATGGGACATCCAATAGCAGTGTCCACAATAGGGTGGGATCCCCATGAAAAGGCACAGTAAAGCGCTGTCACCCTTAACCATGTAATCAACAACGAGAGCAATGCTCAAACCTCAATCTTTGAACCTTGTAAAGGGAGAATAGCACTCTCCCGGAGAGAGAAGCGGACTGGCCGGCTTGATCGCCAGAACATAGTGCTACAGGGCAAGCCCAGCACTAATAGTACAAGAACTAATAATAATAGGGAGGAAGAATCTTGCTCTAAAAGGATAGGCCAAAATAACTGTCTAACCATGCAGCTACAAGAGGGGGTAACCATGGTAACACAAAACTTTTCCCCCCAGGGGAATACATGTCCAGGCCACAGACGAGGCCAACAGAAGTGTTAACAACGATATTCGGCAGAGCCAAAAAAGTCCAACAAGTCCGGAAGGACGAGCAACCAAACAGGACCAGGCCAGAGGGCCCTAATCCATGGCCACAATCAACCCGGTACTTCCAGAAGGGGGCACCGGAAGACCCCAAAATAAGATCCCATCAGGGACGAGACAGTTCCGGCAGATCTCTTACCCCAGTAAAGGGGCACAGATCCCTTCATCTCATAGTGATTAGACCATAGTCCCGAGACCAGAGGATCCGTCCAAGGCAGAAGGGACGAAGTAACGCCTGAATCCCAATTAGTGTGAGGCGGGTACCCTCACCTCATGGTATAGCTCTATACCAAGGAATGCGTATATATATAAAAAAAAAATATATATAATTACTAGGACCACCAATAGTGCCGTTCCTTATGGCACTCCACTGCCTGGAGTAACCTCCCCAGAAGAACAACCTAATGGAAGGAGCAGGTCAGACAAGGACCTGACTAAGAACTGTGGGAACGCTTGGTAGGGCTTCAGAATAAGTCCTCCCCCAAAGGGGGAACTAGGGATCCCCCAGGAATGCACTTGAGCAGACCCTGAGGAATGCAAACAAAAGATCGGATCGGGTCTCGTAATAGGAGAACAGATCAGGCCCCAACTATAGACAGAGCCAATAGTGAGCCCATACCAAACACTGCTTGTAGGATCCTAATCCCAGGAGCAGATACCATCCCGCCAGGGAAGGGGCTTAGATCCAGCGCATAGTATAGGGACAACATAAGCTAAACCAGCGTGGCAGAAGGAAGACAATAAGGAGGAAGACAAGGTCCAGAACCTCCAGGGAACAAGACACCTCGAGATCTGTCATCTCGGGCAGGGTAAGCCCCAGATCCTGCCAACGCTAAAGTATGTCTAAGGTAAAGGCACCATATTATGTTAAAAAATATACCTCATGAGGGAACATACCGTCCAGCTGTACTCAGCAGAACCCTCCGAGAACCCACACCCCGCTGGGCCTCCCAGGCCCCAAGCATAAGGTGCTGCTTGTCATCAGGGACCAGCGGAAGCTCTCCCCGCGCCCGGTAGGGCAAGGGTATAACATCTTCAAATAAACTACCCAGCCAGAACCACTAGCCCCAACCAGGGCAGACCAATCTGGCCAATAACAGAGGCGGGGTCCCGCAGAACCCTGCCAGTGTGAGCCCAGAGGCACAACAGAGACCTCCCAAGGGAGGGATACTTCAGGAAGGACAAGGAATATCAAGTCCCCTAAGGAATCAGGGCTCCCCTGTAAGGATCCAGGCCCGAGAATTCTGCAGGAACAAAGCGCAACCACTGTCCTATTAAGGCAGAAAGTCCCCCAATGGACGGGTACAAGAAGGAGTAGTCCCCAACTAGGACCCACAACGTGCTTCTTATGACCAAAATTCACCTAGGAAAACCAGAACCTTCAAGGTCCCTTCCTAGGAACCCCCGGGGGATTCAGAAGAATAGGCCCCCTTTGTGCCAGAATAGGTACCATGGTAACCATCAGGGAAAGGCAAGGAGTATGGAATGCTCCCCCGCGGTACCAACGAGTCCAGTAGAAGAGTAAGTGCCTCCACAAGGTGGTAGGGTAGGCAAAACCAGGCCCAGGGTGCAAACCTCTCATCCAGGGCTAATGGCTAAGTCACTTCAGAGCCCAAGATCCCCGGGACGAATGGTGTCCACGGTCGAGTCGCCAATCGGCTCACCAGAAAGCGAAGCTGTCTGGAGGAATCACTATACAGGACGGAGGACCGGAGGTCCCATACCTGTAAACTCCTTATAGTCAAGGAAAAAACAAAAAAGGGGGCACTGGGAGAAACCTACGTCTGGTGTAAACCAGGGATTAGAGGGTGGAGCCGAGTAGGACTCCGGTTTTTGTCGAGTCCCATCCCCACAGCTCCGTGTGAGGGAACAGTAGAGCCTAAAAGGTCCCCTGTACCAAACGCCCCTTGGTGACGTGTGAGCCAACACACCCTTCCGGAGCCCAGTGCATACGAGGGCGCAAACAGGGGGCTTAGGTTAAGTCTCTACGGTGTAAGTGAACACCAATACCAGTCGTAGAGGGCTCAGTATCCCGAAGGTTCCCCAGAGCCTGGAAAAATCCAAACACTCCCAGCAGCCAGGGGGTCCCTGGGGCATGGGGCACAGACAGCCCTGTCGAGGGCGCCAGGCCGAAAGATTATGGTACAGATGCCACACCCTCCTAGGTGTTAGGCAGATAAGCTCCCTCATCCTAGAAGGGAGAGAAGGAGGGGCAGACCCGCTCAGGGGCCCCAGATTCTATATGATAATGGCGTTCAGCAGGGAAGCCATACCTGGCAGGCCCAGTTAAGCCTGCACCCATGCTCGAAGACGGGCATGGAAACATAGACCTCTTAACCGACTCAGGGAAGGACTGCCCAGCAACTACCTAAAGCCACCAGAGCGAGGCAAGATGCCTCCTGATAGGAGTAGAGTGCTGCGGCCTTCCCCTCACCCAGGTGGGTGAGGGCGTCCCATCATGCATGAGGGAAATCAGGGAAGGAAAAAGACTTAGCTCGACCGGAGGGCCCCGGGCCCTGAACGTCACTCCTGGGGCGGGAAATTGAACCAGACCCAGCAGGGGGCAACCCCGGTTCCTGTTCCACGGAATGATATGGAGGGGGAGGGGTCTCTCTGCTCCGCGGGGGGTGCAGCGGCCGCCTCTGACTGGGTGGGGTGGCCTGTTCCTCAAATAAGTCCAGACGTGCCCCAAACAGGTGATGTCCTCTAAAGGGGAGCCCCGTCAAGATCCTCTTGGTGTCATCGTCTGCTCCCCACTGACGAAGCCAGAGCAGGCGACGTATAGCCGCCACTTGGGCAGAGGTCCTAGCACACATTTTGATGGTGTCATCCAAGGCCATAAGGATAAATTTAAGAAAGATATCGCAACTAGAGAGTGCATAAAACACCTCCCAGGGTAAATCTTCAGGCTGATGCTCTAGCGACTTACTTATAAGAGTCTTAGCGGCCACTGCCGTGATAGCCGCGGCACAGACAGGGCGCAGCGTCGTGCCAGCACAGGTAAAGGCGTGGGAAGCAAGCCTATCGATACGCCGATCCTCGGCGTCCCGCAGGGAGCTGTAAGCCGGAGAAGTAAGGAATGGGGGGTTAGGGACCCCAATAATCGGAGCGTCCACGGCTGGGGACGAGGACCAAATATTTATCATCTCGGGGGGGGAAAAGGGTATTTCCAAGCCCAATCATCCGCCGTCTTTTGAAGAGCAGCGGGACATTCCCACCCTTTAAGAACAAGTGCATGGAAGTGAGCCTGCTCAAGAAATTCCAAGCGAGGAGGCGCGGTATGAAAGCGCCCCCCTCTCGGTCTGGAGACCGCGCCGGGAGACGAAACGGACAGTACCTTAAAAATCCTGAGTAACATGCTGTCAATGTCAAGCTGGTCCAAGACATCCAGATCAGCATCATCCTGACCCCTCGGTCTCTCGTCAGAGGAGAACAAGTCCCCTTCCTCCGAAGTGGTACTGGCACATGTAGACAAGGACTCCGCAGAGCCCATAGCACAGGCCGAAGCCGCGGGAGAAGAAGGCCGTTGTCTAACTGGGCCGATCCGGCCAGCCAATCCTTCGACGATCTGGGTCAGTGTGGGCCGTCTAGGAGAGGGATCTATTTGTAACCCCTCACTTGTACAAGACTCAACAGGAGTGAGGTTTCGGGAAGGGGTAAGGGGTGGGAAGGAGCGAGGAACAACCGCAAGCGTCGCTCGCAGTTCCAGCGTCTGTTCAGAACATGACGCGCAGACCCGTGCCCCGTCCGCCTCAGCATGGGGGAGACCACACGATATACACAGCCGGTCCTGTCCCAAGGGGACCCCGGTAACACAATCCTGAGATGCCTCCATATGGTGATTGTTCAATTATAGTATGTCCATAGGGATTTATGCCGTAAGCAACCCTGGATGCCCCAACTACCCGCTGATCAATGTGGGAGATTTTGTGAGTATAGCAATGTATACGTATAAGGTACTTATATGAGTAGATATATAGGTATATATGTATATGAGGCCGGGAGAGGCCGCCGGGAACTCAGCGTCTGAAAGACACAATGGGAAAGAGATGTCAGGAACATGCGCAGATGGGCAGACAATAATGAGAGGGATTCGCCCGCAAGGGCACTTATAGCTCAAGTGGCGGAGGAGACCGCCACGACGCGTGCGCGGGAAGCTAACCAAAATGGCGCCCAGGGAAGCTCGAAGAGCGGCTAAATACTCCGCCATGATGCGGAGTGCGCCAGACAAAAGGCCCCGCCCATTCTAAAGAGCGCAAAGCTCTGAAGGAAAAATTAAGGCAATGGTGCAGCAGCCGGTCTAACGTACCATAGAGCGGACACCGACAGTAAGCTCGGACACCGCGGCAACCAAAATAAGTGGTGGTAAATTAGAAAAATACACACAGCAGCCGAAAAGAAGCAATAAGCGCGGCCCTGACATCTCAGATGCTAGTAAGGGCAGAACAGAAGGCACGAGCGTGACACACTGGTACACTAAGACCACCACACGCGTACCCCCCCTTTCTTTTCCCCCCGCAGATGGGGAAAAGAGGGAGAATGGCGACCCGAATAGGGCTCAGCACTACGCGGGGTACGGGACAATAATGCGGGAGGGGCATCCCTTGGAGGCTCACCATCAGCCTAAACCGCCTACCCTATGGTTGGGGAATTGCGGTGGAGACTAGCTCCATAAGCACACTAGGTGCTGCCTACCTTCACCCGACCCGCGCAGCCCAGGCTGGGAGGCATTAATTCACAATGAGGACGGGTGGAAATAGTCCCGCAGGGACCTCGGGCTGTCAAGCCCCGCTCGCCTGCGAGAGCGTGATACTTCATGTCCTCGCAGTTTCAGCACTGCAGAGAAATCTGGGGATTGTGGGAGGTCCTCCGGTATATGTAGGGCCGGGAGGAGCTTGTTTTCTTCGTGATCTGCAGTGCACGGCGCTGAAGGCGGAGGTATACCCATACATTATGAATATGTTCTGGAGCAGGACGTGCTGTATGCTTAGAATAGAAAGGTAGCGCCCATTTTGGAGGATCCTTTCCCATCATCTCATATATGCTGTGGATTCAACTGACAAAACTGCCAATGCACAGTAACAGGAAGCCCAGCAGCACTTTCTGGTGGCCTGCAAATGCACGAGCCGCCATTTTGTCTAAAATTCACTACATCAGGAGTTAGAAAAAGGTACATTAATTTTTATGTGCAGCTATCTACATTGCCCTGTGGAGGGATGCATACGAACACTGTTTGTTGTGTTGGTCTGGTTTAAGTTAGTTTTGACTGTTGGTCTGCTTTACATTTTTGGGCCCTCTTTTGTGGATGTCCTGAGTGGGGCTGGGAAGGGGTGGTGAATGAGTGGAGCGGGGTGGGGGAGAGGATCTGGGAGTGCAGGCATATGTTGCTTTAGGGCTGCTCTCAGAGCCATTGGCCGGGAACCCCCTTAAAGGCTGGCCCCATACAGTTTTGCCTTCCCTTTATACAGCTGGCTACTACTATGCACTAACCTATACAGACGGGCTTAGTGAGTCCCTTACAACTACATAAAGATCACTAATGCATGATGGCAGCACTTGTAGCCTCTCTGTCAACCAACGTAATCTTTACATTGAAAAAATAAAACAAGACTTCCTTTCTCTAATTAAGATCATGTTAAAGAGGACCAAAACCTGTTTTGCGAATCCCTGACCTAGACATATCCCACAGTGTGGAAGCCCGCCAGTTTCACTATATACTCATCTCGATCCCACAGCACATGCTCATGCCTCTGGTGGGGTGTTGCCAGACAGTGACACATTTTTGCCACTGATCTAGAAGCAAGGGGAGCATACAAGGAAACCAAGGCATTTTACACAGCAATAAGGATGACCCTTAAAGTGGGCCAAAACCCACATTTTTAACTAGCATCCCCCAAATTGCTCACCCCATGAAGGGTACCTTTTGCCAATTTTAAGTGCTCATGCTCCACTCTAATCCCAGATAATGGTGCTCCTTTTAGCTGTAAAACTCTGCCTCCTCCATTCATTGCCATTGCTGTGTGTAACTCATCTTACAGAGAGGGGCAGCAAAAAAAGGATGATTAAAAAATGAAAATATCTATTTCTAGTTCTACACCTTAAGGGAATATTTCCAGGGGCTTTAGCCAAATGTATTTCACAAGTTCAGTGGGTTTTGAGCCGCTTTAAAACAGAACCCAACATGCCTTCACCCCCGGATGCCTCGCTGTGTGAAACCCCCAGGGGGAACCACAAAACTCACGTCTTCCAGCAGCTACCTTGGCGCTGTAAACAAGAGCAAGATCCGCCGCATCCCACCCCCAACCTAACTGAACAGGAGCGCGCCTGGTGCTGGACCAGTTTTTGCTCCCAACTGCCATAAACAGAGCCGTTTGCGGACCATTAAATATGCACTGCAAGCAGCTCTGATTGGACAAGAGCCCATGCATGTGCTGTAGGACTGGGGAAAGTCAAAATCCAGAGTTTTGTTCCACCAAAGGACCAACTCATTTATAAAAGCTTTGGTCCACATTTAAAGAAGAAAAGTCCATTCCACTGTGAATCATAGTACATAAGAGAGAGACGTTCCCTCAGAAAGTATCAGCAGTTATATTTGTATAGTTAAATAACTGCAGAGTTTTTGGTGCAAAAAGCAGAAGTTTCTGGATAAGGAAGGAATGTTTTGCTTGGAGAAGGCCAAATCCAACAGTGTACAAAAGAATCCTAAATCCAAGTATACCACTGGGGCATCACAGTGTGGAGCTGGGTCAAAGCCAAGAAAGTGGAATAACACCCTATATTGTGCTAAAAAAGAATATGTAATTTATTCAGACTAATCTACTTATAGGATAGGCAATGCCCAGGCATCTGAGACTAGGAATTAATAAGCTATCACAAGGTACACATAGTACCGGGTTTGTCTAGCAAAGAATAACATTTTAGGACATAAACAACAATAAAAATTAAATGTCAACTTCCGCCTCCCTGTTTTATTCGGGGACAGATGCCTTGTCCTTGCAAAGACTCTGCATAGATATTTGTACGGATTTCCAGGCGGTCAGGGCAATCTTTGAGAATGAATTTTACGTCTAGTGCTGGAGAACTAATTCTGTTCTGTAATATCTTGCGGCTTCCTTCCAGGTGAACAGTGCCCCTTCCCAGTTAAAGAGGAACGATTTTCACTATGTTGGCCTTTGTTCCTCCTGATGGGTTTGCGGACTGGCCAATCATAAACATGTAGGAAGTTAAGTGGTAATGGGGAGCAGACCGTGTGTGTCATTAGGCCTGTTTTTGCTGGATAGGAAGCAGGGCATCCTGGGAAGGAGTCATTTTTGGGTAAATGTCTGCTTTAAAGTCTATCTGTAAGATAAAATAAATACCTGCTAAAGTAACCTTATAGATGATCCAGCACAGAGTTCACCAACTCTCTCATTTGTTCAGGGAGCATAGTTTTTTTTTTTTTTTAAGCCTTCAAAGCAGACTGCCAGCCAAAAATAATGTTTGAAGTCCTACTGCCTAACCAGCCTTAGCAAGCACAAAACAGGCTTAATTACTCACCCAGAAAGCACAAAACAGGCTTAATTACTCCTCCGGCAAGCACAAAAACAGGCTTAAAGTAGACCAAAAAAAGTTTTGGTCCTTGCCCCCCGATGGGGGTGCCCCACTGTGTGAAACCCCCCAGGTCGCCGAAACCAACTCACCTCCTCCCGGTCCTACAGCACATGTGCGGCCACTTGTCCAATTAGCGCACTCGGATCCGCTGACGTCATGTCATCTAAGCCTTCATCTAATCGCACGCTACACTCTAGTGTGCCCATGCTAGCCATTCACAAATGCCGGGGTCGATCGCTGTGGGTTTTGGTCCACTTTAATTACTCCCCCTGGCTGTGCACAGAAGCTGCATATGAGTTTGCCAGGTGAACGTGCATGCCACCTGGTGACGCCAAACGGCCACTGGAGGAAGGGTAAGTAATGAACTCCCTTCCTAGAAGTTGGGGTGTTCCTAGAGGATATTCAGTCTTATTTTGCTTGAGGTGGACCTCCAGTGGAAAAATCCAGAGTTTAGTAAATTGCTCCCCTAAACCCCCCTTTCAGTGATGTAAGCGATCCGATGCGAGATGCCCCGCTGTGTGAAACTCAGGTTGCTCACTCCAACTCACCTTTCCCCGGTCTTACGGCACACATACGGCCTCCCGTCCAATCAGGGTGCTTGACTGTGCTGAAGTGAGCTCGTCTAGACTCATCTAAGGAGCTGAGTCTAGCAGAATGCGCCGGCGGCCTGAATTCCCGCTACCCTCTAACAGGGAGCGTGCCTGCATCAGCCTTTCACAAATGCCGTGCACGGACACTGCTAAAGGGATAGCAGGGATGCGGCCGCTGCTCGCGCATGTGCCGCTCAACTGGGGGTGAAAGTGAGTATACTGGGCGACCTGGGGGGTTTCACACAGCAGGACATCCGAATTCTGGATGCCCCAGGGGGGAAGGAATCTAGGGGCCCTGGAATCTTGCCACTACCATGTAGTTTTAGGAGCGCACCTATTCCATTGAGAAAGGTCTTTTACTAGGAACTGCCATCTTCAGTATTGCAAGCAGAAGTGTGTCACAAGATATAGATAAAAATTATTTTCTGTGTAATTTCTATTCTAGAATCAAACCCTATAATATTCGCAAGGGCTGAGACTATGTGGATAACCTGCTCAGGGCCTTATGTTACAGCTAGGATATGTACACTGCTAAAATGCGAAATATGCATCAACTATTTTGTAGGTTTTCTTCCTTATCCTTTCTACCAGGGTATTTGGCCACGATTCCGAGCCTCGTATCCCTTCTTTAGTTTCTGTAGCAGCTGCAATCACGTATAGACCCCCACCCGGGGCCTAAGGAGCGGCCAGCATAATAACATGCTGGCTCCCTCAGAATTTTGATTCACTGAGTCATTGACAGAAAACACGTATTCTGTTTTGTCATCACTGTCTCCATTGAGCAAACACCCACCTCTGCTTACTCCATGTTCAATGTTTTTAGTAGCAGAGACACTCTCAACAGAGTTTTCAACACGTCTGAGGGAAAGATTTGGTAATTTAGTACTCCCCATAAATGTGTTTCCTTGGAGTCGGGTCTCTTCTGGTGCTGGGTTATGTCCACTTGTCTGAACAGTTTGTAACAAGCAGTACAACATTCCATAGAACTTCAAAAATAAGAATTTACAGTGAGCGCTAAATTATTTTTATTTTGCATCTTATGGAAGACACAGGCTTGCTCAGCTTCTTTTTGTGCTGGAAGGTACTAAAGCAATAAAAACAAGGGTGGGCATCCCATGTAAGACGAAACAATGCTGCAGCCACAATCAACATCCATGATAGTAACTAAAAGGTACTAAGTTTTAAAAAGGACCATGCAAAACCTTGAGGCCAACCACAGCAATGCCATACTTCAAAAAGGTATGCACAGATAACTACACGCCTTCCACCATAGCCTGGGGTGTGAAAGCCTATAAAGATGCAACCAATCTTGTGGAATGTGCCATGACTGAAAATGGTACAGACTTACCCTTGGCAGAATAGGCCTTTGACACAGTTATCCTGATCCAAATACTAATAATGGACCTTCCCTTCTGGGATAACAAAAATAACGGAGCCTTCCAAAACTACTTTGTCATATCCAATTAACATTTGACTGTCTGCCCATACCCAAATTCAGCAAAAGGAGGACAGAATTATCACCATTTTAATTGCTGAAGGTCGGCACCAGCTTCAGATGCTCTCAAGGAGGTTGCCCTTCCAAAAATTTTTTTATTAGGTCACAGTTTTGAAAAAAAAGGCAAGAAAAAAGAAACAAGCCAATTAAAGTGGACCAAAACCCAGAATAGTCAATATTTTTGACTATCCTCGGTTTTGGTCCTTTCCTCAGGGGCATCCTGCTGTGTGAAACCCCCCAGGATGCGGAGCCCAGCTCACCACTTCCCGGTCCCATGGCGCGTCTATGAGCAACGGCTCTGATGGCCGTATCCTCCGCCTCTCTCTAACAGGGAGCGTGCCTGCCATTAACAAATGCCTGGCGCGGGCATGCGCCCAGTTATAGGGAGGCGGAGGATGCGGCCGTCAGAGCTGGGGTAGGCTGGGTTCGGGCAATCTGGGGGGGTTTACACAGCAGTCACCCCCAATTGGAGTGCCCCGGGGAAAGGACCGAAACCCAGGATAGCTGTTGCTCAGAGATGTTTTTCTCCTCCTCTAAGGAGAATCTTTTAAATCCCAGGCATCTGGTGGTGGGATTTGTTCTGTTTAACAAAATTGTGTCTCAAGGACCCCTTACCAGTTCACAAAGAATTAAAAGTAAAAAAACATTGCAAGTGTCATTTATTTTTTATTTCTACTTACCTTGATTCCATCACCGATCGATATGTCCCGCGCCTTCTGCTGCACTGACAGACAGAAGTGATCATCGGAAGATGGGCACAGAGTCCTCTGCCCCGCACCCGACCTCCACCAGTTAATGCTGCCTTCAGACAGCTCTCCAGCCTTTTATACCGTCAGAGAAAGAGAGCGAGGGCGTAATCCCACTTGCCGTATAAAAGGCCCCATCCCTGCGGCGGCCGGCAAGCTGTCAAACGCCACCGCACGGGGCAGGTAACAGGCATTCTCTGACCCGCTGAAGACCCCGGGGGTAGAGGAGATCCCCATTAATGGATCCCGGACAAAGGTGAATTTTTTGTTCTTGCCGCAAATGGGGAAAATGGCAGGCACGTGAAATTCACAAGAGGCATCTGTGTGAATTTCACGTGCTTGACATTTAAAAGGTTAAGGGAACCCTCACTTTTGGTTGAGTTCACAAATGAGCCAAGTTAAAGCAGACCAAAAGTAAAAAAAAAGCAAGTTCAATAAATTGTACCCCTAATGCCCCACTCTGGTAATCGGTGACAAACTATTCGAGAGGGCTTAACTACATGCAGATGTTATAAAATAACAGGTAGATTCCATGCGGCATAACTGCATGGCAGCTGCCATCTTGCCACATGAGTACAGCTTATATAAAAACCCAATCCTACAGTCAAAATGGCCTCACATATCAGTAAAATCCTCCTTTATTTCTATTAGAAAGTCAACAGCTGTTATGACTTATTGATCTGCTGCACAGCCGAAAGAATTGTATCATTTTTGAAGATACACTGTCTGAATAGTGTGCGGTAAATCCAGAGTCCGCAGTGAACAGTGATAAAGAAACATTGTTGTGGGTTTCCCTTCACACACAATCTCCCTAGCAGCTGGTTATTCAGAGTGTGTTTCTGAGATATTTATCTCTCTCAGTTTGGTGTGGGCTGCTGCTGGCACAGTTCTCCCTTCATGTTTACGTGTTTGACAAGATGGCCGCTCCCATGCAGTTCTGCAGCAAAAAAGTGGCCTGTTATTCCAGAACATCTGCATGGAGTAAAGTCTCTCAAATAGTTTTTGCCAGAGAGGGGCTTTAGAGGAACAATTTACTAAACTTTTTTTTTTAATTTTGGTCCACTTTAACAAGATTTGAAGTAAAAGTATCTAAAGGAAAAACATTTGTTTCTGTCCCAGTAACACCTGTGCTTCTGAGTAAGCCAAATACAGTACAAGTGGAGGCGCTCCTGCACACAAACACAAATGGCAGTAAGACCCGATAAAACTGTGTAATAAAAATTTTGCCTGAAATAAGACCGGAAGCATCTTAAAATCTATAAGCAGCCATGGGGTAATAGGTCTTGTCCTTTAGCTTGCTTGTGCATCTGTACTGAAGAAAGAAGCCTTTCGTCTCTTGGCTTCTTTCCAGCATTTTCTTTTGCCACAGACCGTGCATAAAGGAAAACTTGTTTCATTCACAGCTGCCTTTGATACTGTACAGTTGCCAAGAACGCCCACACACAAGAATGGGTCTACGGACATACTCAGTATATTAATTCTAGTCCGCGCCAAGTTCTGGAATTATCCGCCTTGGCACAGCATAATGGATAAAACACAACCCCTTCATTTTTCTAGGCTCAGGACGCAAAGTCCTAAGTGAAAGAGCTGAATGCAAAAGGAGGAAAAAAACATTTTAAGCAAAAAAATAAATATGTAAAAAAAAAGTATTGTCGGATTTCAGCACCATAATAAGCAAATCATCAGGGGTCTGAAAACAAATTTTGTAATTACATTATTTGGTATGTTGGTGAATTTTATAGAGATATCAAAGTGGACCAAATCATCTTGGGTGGCCCTGGAATCTATATGACTCCCACTCCCAGGGGTATGTTGTGTGAACCCCCAACCCTGTAAAACCTACCTAACGCTATACCTTTAGCCAGGTGCCAGGCTCTCATGAATGGTCGCTGCAGGTATGCCCCCATTAGAGGCTAGTGAGGATGTAGCCATTGGTGCGCTCGGCTGCATATGGCTCTATTTGGTCCTTAGCGAGTCTTAAACAAGCCGAATGGAGCCGAGCAGGCCGATTGGCTGTGCAGCCATACATGCGCCATAGGACCAGAGTGGGTTTTTATGGGCAACCTGGGGGCAAGGCCCAGAACTGGGGGTCAAAATCTCAGGTTTTAGTCTAATTTAAAGTGGATGTCCAGTCTAAGTTTAAGATGGCTGTTGTGGGCTTTAGTGCATGACTCAGTAGGGAGGCCCCCCAGAGGTCGTACGTTTTTCCAGAATAGTAAATAGTAAATATGTCTCCTAGCCTTTTGAAGGAGTATTTAGCCATGCATACGAAATTTGCACTAATTAATATGAACAAGATAGAGGCATATGCGGTGTTAAATACTGGCTATGTAACACAAGGGGACATTTGTAGAGTGTCTAGCATCGGCCACGCGTGTGTGCTAGCATAGTGGAGATGTGGCAGGGACAGTGGGGGCGGCATCTATAGCTGCCTATGCCGCTCACACTGCCCCTGCCACTTCTGCACGGCACCAGCACACACAGACACCCAGCCTTACACAGCGGTGGGCGTGGCCGATGCTTGAGTGTCAGCCACACCCACCACTATACCAAGCCGGGTGTTCACTCAGTGTATGCTGGCACTGTATCTGCTGCTTCCTCTCTGCGGCACCAGCATACACAGAGTAAACACCCGGCTTGGTCGGCCACGCCAACCGCTGTGTAAGGCTGAGTGTCTCTGTGTGCTGGCACCGTGGAGAAGGCAGCAGATACAGCTGCCTCCACCGCTTCCTTTCCGCAGGGACAGCGCGAGCGGGAACGATGGAGCGGTGAGTTGACTTATTCCGTTTTTTTTCTCACATTCGCCCAATAAGAGGCACTGACATTTCCCGTGCATCTTATAGGGCGAAAAATATGGTAAGGATCTTGGATGTAACATCTCTTTAAAGATTCATCTCTTACAATCACATCTATACTTCTAGCTACTAAAGGGCAGAGCAGTGAGTGACAAATTTCACCAAGCTATTACAACTATGGAGAAAAAAGATCAAGCAAAATGGAATCCATTAATGCCTGCAGATTACTGTTGGACAATTGTAAGAGATGAGCCGATGCAGTAGCACAAGAGGCAAACTGAGGGGTTTCACACAGCATTGCATCCCAGTTTGGGCACGGAACAAAACTCTGGGGAGTCAAAATCCAGGGTTTTGTTCTGCTTTAAATTCAGGTGGTCAAAATCATTAAGAAATGGCATATTTCATAATGTGAACCGAACCTTTAAAACTTGTAGAACAGCATAATTTTAGCTATTTCATAGTAGGTGTTTTTTAATGTCATTGTAAATAGCACTAGCCTATAAAAGTACATGTAGCAAAAAAAAAAAAAAAACCTCAATGAGATGTCACATGACTTCTCCTTGTTTAACCAAAGACAGTGTTTTATTATTTTTGCCTTTTTTTCATTTTCAAGAATGAACAATGCAATCATTCTACAGGAAATTTGGATAAAGCTTTATTTTCATCATACCAACTTCCCCGGAAAGATTTAATCTTTCGTAAATCAGAAGGATTTCCTATGTGCTTCCTGTTTTAGTTCCAAGTCTGGCTTGTAAGCCATAATAAAGCGGCAAATATAAAACAGAGGGTGTTCCGCTTAACGGCTTAATAGAGAGCACCCATTTGCGCAATCAAAGTTTCTCCTTTGATATAGCAAGGAATCTGTGTGCAGGGTGTAACCACCTAATAATTAAATCATTTACAACTGTATGCTTGAAAAATCAATAAATGCCCAAAAGTCCGGCATTCATCTGCTATTGTTCCTTTTAGGGTCCGAGATAGATACCAACCAAATGTGTGTATTTTCCATATTTTCCAGGATTCACCCCCATGCCATCCCCATGGGTAGTGTGGCGTTCCCCCCTCCCATTGCCATAGGCAGTGTGGCATCCCTCAAATCCCATTCCCATAGGTAGTGCGGCATTCCCTCCTCCCATTCCCATAGGCAATGTGGCATCCCTCAAATCCCATTCCCATAGGTAGTGCGGCATTCCCCCCTCCCATTCCCATAGGTAGTGTGGCGTTCCCCCCCCTCCCATTCCCATAGGCAGTGTGGCATCCCCCCATCCCATAGGCAGTGTGGCATCCCCCCATCCCATAGGCAGTGTGGCATTCCCCCCATCCCATAGGCAGTGTGGCATTCCCCCCATCCCATAGGCAGTGTGGCATTCCCCCCATCCCATAGGCAGTGTGGCCTTCCCCCCATCCCATAGGCAGTGTGTCCTTCCCCCCATCCCATAGGCAGTGTGGCATTCCCCCCCATCCCATAGGCAGTGTGGCATTCCCCCCATCCTATAGGCAGTGTGGCATCCCCCCATCCCATAGGCAGTGTGGCATTCCCCCCCATCCCATAGGCAGTGTGGCATTCCCCCCATCCCATAGGCAGTGTGGCATCCCCCCATCCCATAGGCAGTGTGGCATCCCCCCATCCCATAGGCAGTGTGGCATTCCCCCCATCCCATAGGCAGTGTGGCATCCCCCCATCCCATAGGCAGTGTGGCATCCCCCCATCCCATAGGCAGTGTGACATCCCCCCATCCCATAGGCAGTGTGACACCCCCCTTCTGTTCCCCAGCAATCAACTTACATGCTCCTGGCCTCCAGCTTCTGCCGCTGTACGCTCTAACACCCGGTCCATGCAGAGAGGTGGGTGTGGCCTGCACTGGCCCTGCGTCTTATAGGGCGAAAAATACGGTAGCCTTTTGAATGATAACCATTTTTTTACATTTTTAAATTTAGTATGACGGAGAATTGAGGCTAATTTATTTATGAAATGTATCCCAAAATCCCAGAAATCAGAAAATCTATGGGGCAACTGGGTTTAAAAAATGGAGAACAGAGGTAATAAGTTGACCAAAATCTTGGCAGTATCTAAGATTAGGTGAACTAGACCGAAAGATTCGGAAAGATTTGGGTCGAATCTAGCTTCAGTCCGGACCCAAAACTCATCATCATTAAAAACCCTTTGGGGTAATTAGACCTAACTACCGGTCCTCCTCATCTTTACTTACAAAAGTTATTTAAAAGTTCTCATTCATCTAGGTCGTGGTATCTGGGTAGAAATAAAGCAACGCAAATGGACGTGCTTTTTTAGTCTCTTAAATTGGACCAAAACCGCTGTGTGAACCGCCCCCCCAACTCACCTCTTCCTGGTCCAACACCACATACGTGGCGGCTTGTCCAATCAGCAAGGATCTGCTCCCGCCCCTTTGTCCAGGAGCTTGTCTAATACGAGCAGATCAGAGCACGAAGATGGCTGCATCCCCCGCTACCCTCTAACACGGAGTGTGCCCGTGACAGCCCTTCACAAATGGCTGGCACGGGCACGCACACTGCTAGAGGGATAGCGGGGATGCGGCCGTTGTTCACGCATGCGCTGTTGGACCAGAAAAGAAGGTGAGTTTATGGGTGACCTGGGGGGATTCACACAGTGGGGCATCTGGATTCTGGGTGCTCCGGGGGGGGGGGGGGGGAACCAATCTGCCCGGGAATCTTATAGATTCTTGCACTTTAAAGATGTTTGGATACCCATTTGAAATGCTTTCTATATACAGGAATCTGGCATCAATGTGGTATAGCTCCAATCCACACCCTCTACTATACTATAAAGAGTTTGGAGGAAAGATGGTGATTGCATTAGCTACAAGGAGTTTAGCAGTAGACAACCTCCGTGTCTGGCAACACACTTAGCTATGTAGTTACCGTGAGAAAAGAAAATAGAGGAAAGTGTCCAAAATAGATCAAAAACACTATTATAAAAGCCATCTAACCATCTGGAATTAAATTGTCCCAGTGCTGAGAAATGTCTGAAGAGAAGTGAGGGTCCATACAAGCAGAAATGAGACTTGAAGTTATGAATATTGTTCCTTATAAGCAAAGCCTCTTATGGTTGCAGGTTTGGACTTTCCACTTCCAAACCCTTAAAGTGGACCTTCACCCTGAATATCTTATATGTTTCCCCCACCCTGTACATACAGATTACTGACATTAAAAATCATCTATACCTGCATCTACTGCATGTTATGAGCCTTTAAACATCCAAGATGGCAGCTCATGGAGCATCAGGAAGCCTGCGCCCATATCCTAGACTCCTGAACAGAGTTGCAGCCCGGTGGGGGAAAGAATAATAAGTAACTGACTAAAAACATAAAATATATTCATTTTAGATGCTGGGGAATAGTTTTTAAGGGTTTGAGCTTTTCATGAAATCATGCTGAAGGTCCAGTTTAAATGCTGTGGGATTACAGACTTGGGAGTGAAAGCTTACATTTATGTAAAAACAGGAATCTTCATCTAGACCAGCGATGCACAGCCTGCGGCCTGCACTGCCATCGGTTATGGGCCCCATCTACGGAGTTGGAAAGCTGTGGACCCTTAAACCGGACCAACAACCTGGCACAGTTGGAAAAGAAAGTTAGCTCCCAGCATCTCAGCTGCTGCCTGGATTCAACTGACATAACTGACAATGCACAGTAACAGGAAACCCAGCAGCACTTCCTGTTTGCAGGTGTCCTGCAAATGCAGGAGCCGCCACCATTTTGTTTTTAACATTTACTACAGCAGAGTCAGAAAAAGGTAAATACATTTTTATGTGCCGCAATCTAAATTGCCCTGGGGAGGGGGGCATATGAGCACTGCTTATTGTGTTGGTCTGGTTAAAGTCATTTTTGGCTGTCGGTCTGCTTTAAAGTGAGAGAATAGGACAATGCGGCCCTCAGGCTAAAAAAGGTTTGGCATCCCTGATCAAGGCAAAATTACTAAAATGCAGGTTGATTTCCACTTGCAATGACCAGGCCCAAAATGAAATCTATCAGCCCCAGCATTGGATATCATTAGTTTAGCAGTTTCAAGCAAACAGCTAAGACAAAAAACTCACATTACAGAAGTACAATTTGTTCTGCAGACTGGTGTCATGTTGGGGGCCATTAGCTTTTATTTTGAATCAACAGTAACCATAATGGCTGGTACCACAACCCCCCCCCCCCCCCCCCCCCACTGCCTTGTGCCATTTGGACGACAAGTAAACCTGCCACAACAGAGAAGAAAAATTATTTGGAAAATTCTAAATTGGATCTGAATATCCTAAACATGTGGGTCTAAAATGTATCCAATGAGTCTGATACAGAAGTGGACAGTAAATAGGGTTGTCTTTAAACTAGACCTTCACCCTGAATAATCTGCTATCTTATATGTGTCCCACACCCTGTACATACAGATTGCCCACATTAAAAATCATCCTACCTGCATCTACTGCATGTTATGAGCCTTTAAACATCCAAGATGGCGGCTCATAGAACATCAGGCAGCCTGCAAACAGGAAGTGTCTTCTGACTGTGCCGCTCTGCATTCTGGGATTGCTGACCTTTTCCTGACCCCGGCTCTGCTCTGTCTGAGCAAAGCACAGCTATAACCTGCCCCCCTGTACTTTATCCCACTCTCCTCTCCTCAGTAAGTGTGATGCTGTTGAGTCAACATGGCAGCACCCGTATCCTAAAGTCCTGAACAGAGTTGCAGCCCAGTGGGGGAAAGAATAATAAGTGACTAAAAACTTAAAATATATTAATTTTATATGCTGGGGAATCGTTTCTTAAAGGTTTGGGCTTTTCAATAAATCATGGTGAAGGTCCGGTTTAATGCTGGTAGAAAGCATCACCTGATTAGAGATATCTTGGGTTTCTTCACTGTGGATAAGTATATACAGTATGTGTTTTTGGCCAAAAGGAAAAAATGAACCTGCACAGCGTGAAAGTGACTCTATGTATCAAAACTGGATGCTGGCTGTAGTGGACCCAAACACCCGGCAACCGGGCGAGAGTAAATGTATAGAGGAAGGGACTGCCAGCTCAGACCCAAAGCTCCACCCATTCAGCCGCTCAACAGAACTACCAAACTATTAGTGATTACATCTATCAAAAAGCTCAAATATACAATGATGATATGAAAACGATTAGATGCTAGATTAAATCTATAATATAACACACAAAATACATATCTGTTTATGCCCAGGAGTTTCGCCTAAGAGCTGTGCCCGTGATATGTGTACAGTGCACAAGGAAGTAGAGGAAAGTTTTCATATCATCATTGTATATTTGAGTAGTCCGCAATACTCCAGCCCCAGCAAACATGTTTTTTAATTGTTTTTAAAGGCATGCTCTGGCTAGTATTAAATAAAGATTTTTGATAGATGTAATCACTAATAGTTTGGTAGTTCTGTTGAGCGGCTGAACGGGTGGAGCTTTGGGTCTGAGCTGGCAGTCCCTTATATATATATATATATATATATAATGTTTTTTTTATTATGAATTATATCCTTACCCTTCCATATTTATTGTTATTCTTTCTATCAAGTATGTGTTGGAGACCCTTGGGTCATGTGGATTTTACATCACCTCTCTTCCCCCCCAAGGGTATTGTTACTGCCGCTGAATTTTGGTTAGGAATTGATCTAGGAGTTGGGCATAAGTAATGCACGTGGTCAAAGCTGCTTCATTTTGAAGTTGGACTATTACGGTTCTAATCCAGAGTCTTTTATCCGGTGGTGTGGGGTTGGCCCATCTCATAACAATTACCTTTTTTCTTGCCCATATCAATAGGGATTCAAGCCGTCCCGCGGCTGTTAAGTTATTTGGGGGAAAGATTCAGCAGGCACCATGCCTGGGTCAGTTGGATCTTTGCTTTTATCAATACCCCTAGTATCTCAGTGATAGCGTGCCATAGTATTTTAGTGTATCTTCAATCCCACCATAGATGGATTATTGTGCACTTTTGCGACACCAGTAAGTGAATGTTGGGAATCTAGCATATATTATTTTTTTTTTTATATTTTTTACTCTCTGTGGTTCAGTAGCGCCACTGCATACTGTCATGTTTTTATGTCAATTATTAGTGGAGCAGCCATGGTCCCGCCACCCCCCAATTGCTCTGTAGAGTAATGGAGGGGCGTCTTTCTATAGGCTAGGTTCACCCCTGGCCTCAATAACCTGTGTGCACTAGAAGGCTTTCTCACTGGTTAATGGGGAGCATTAGGCGAATGCTCGGACTGGTCCTATTGATCTGACAGAACTTCTAGCAGGAGCTAGTAGGGGGAAAACCAAGAAGAGGATTATATAAGAACAGGACTGTGAGAAGATGTGCAGATGGAGCATGCACACAGGGAACCACCATTCTAGGGGAGCCGATGGGGCAACAGACCTGCTGTTTTTGACCCAATTTTGAAGAATGTAGAAAAAAACAAATTGCCATTTAACAAAATGGGTGTTGTTTGGAGCGCAGGAAGGCATCGTGATTGATGTTCACATCAAACAACTAAGAAAAAATATAAATTCGAGTTAGAGATGCAAACACAGTATATGACCGAGTGCGTGCGCTTTGCACTAAGGATGACTGGCTGATGGGGGCATTGGCGTTGACCCAGCTGCGCCTGGAGTTGGGGATGGGGGGGGGGGGGGCCTGGTTTGACACTCTATCTATATGACTGTACCTTCTACTTTTGTACTGTTATGTCTTCTTATATTTGAAAATTTCAATAAAAAGATTAAACTAAAAAATATAAATTCAGTTACTTTGGTAATGACATGGTTGCTAGAACCAGATGAGCCAGTTTAAGCATCTCTGAAACTGATCTCTTGAGAATTTCAAGTCTCTAGTGTTTACACAGAAAGAAAATCCAGTGAGCAGCAATTCTATATAGAGAAACACCTTGTTGTTGTCCTGTTCTCTGTTGACTGATTAGAGCAAAGAGAAAACCAAGGTGACTTAAATACGCTTTTGTTTCTTTTTTGTATACTAATCTGGTGAGGAAACAAAACCGTAGAAGACGGGACTAACAGGGTGATCCTAATAAAGTGCTTGGTGAATGTATGCAGACATGTGCTTCCTATCTCATTGGGTCGGAAAGATTTTTTTAGACAAACAACATATAGGGGGTTATCCAAATAATCCTGTGCAATTTCAAGAAACCAGAGAATCAAATGAAATTCTTCACTTCAAAGAAAAAACAAAACCTGGGAATTTGATTTGATTTTCCTGGGTCTTTTTCCGTGCCCCTGGGGCATTCCAAAGGGGGAAGTCAGAAAAAACTCGCCTCTCCACGCTTCAATGGTGCATGTGTGGGCTCTCGTTCAATGAGAACTGCCTAAAATGACTACGTTATTTGGCAGGTGGCTCTCATTTACTACGATGGGAAGCACGCGCTACCGCATCCCCGGCCTTGCATGTTCCTGGGGATGTGGCAGTGCGCGCTCTCTATTGCAAACAATGAGAGCCGCCTTTCGAATGATGTTGTCATAGCGGGCGGCGCTCATTGGACGGGAGCCTTCGCATGCGCCATTGGAGCAGGAAATGTTTTTTAGGAGTTTTTACATTTGTCCTGGGGGGGTCACACAGCAGGGTGTACCAATATGGGATGCCCCAGCGAAAAGCCAACAACCGGATCTTTTAGATTCCAGGCCAGTCGCTGCTGGGTTTTTTTTCGCTTTAACAGACAAAATCCCTTTTTCTCATTTATTTGGTGTACTGCCTTATTATTTTCCTCTTCTGGGGTGTAAAATAAACCTGTGTAATAGGATTGCGCCCCCAGACCTGTGATGCTGCCTGACCTGGGATCAGCATGCTGTTCCCAATTTTCCTATAATCCTGTGGCTCTATGTTACTAAAGTTGAAGCTTTCCTGGCCTTGAGTAAAACCGACTACAAATCCCAGAATCCTCCCACTGTAGCAGGTGAGCTCATCAGTAGCTTTGGCTAAATCAAGCAGAAGTAAGGCCCCACTCCAGGTGATGATGCTGCCAGTAACCCTTTAGTTACTGGAACACAAGACTGTAATCCGCTCCATTAACTTCCTCACATCTTATTCCACTTTGGGAACAGTGTACAAAAAGCCATTTTGTGAAGTTGTGCCCAAGTTGGGAAGGCCATATCATGGTGCAGCTTTATTATTCATGAACATGCACTGCTGTGGTCAGAGACAGCTGTGAGCCAACTGTGGTTTGCGGTGCTTACCCAAATGGAGTGGGTGTAGGACCACTTTCTGTGTGGTCTCGGAGGAATAACATTGAAAAAAGCTGCTATGGCTTCTACCCTGTGCCTCAAGAAAATTGAGAAGAGGCACATAAGACAGACATCAGGTGAACTGCTTCCTGCCCGATTATTGTTGCGTTCACAGTCAATTTAAACTTGTGAGCTCAGGAATGTGGAGATTTGTCTCTACCAATCAAATGATTCTCAAGCCAGAGTCAGAAAGTCCCTGCTACGTACACCAAACACACCAGTTGATTTTTATTGCTAAGGTAAACACATCGTTGCTAGAGAAAACTGTAACTGTAAGATTCCAGGTCCACTGAGTTCCCTCGCCCCAGGGCACCCAGAATCGGGATGCCCCCCTCTGTGAACCCCCCCAGGTTGCCCGAAAACTCTCCTTTTACTGGTCCAACGGCGCATGTGAGAGATGTGGCCGCATCCCCGCTATCCCTTTAACAGGGCACGTGCCCACGCAAGGGTAGCGGGGGATGTGGCCACCAGCACGCGTGGATTTGCTCGCCTTAGACAAGCTATTAGTCGGAGGGGCGGGAGCGGATCCGAGCGTGCTGATTGGACAAAAGGGAAGCACATGCGCCGTAGGACCGGGGAAGGGGGAGTGAGATCTGGAGACCTGGGGGGTTTCACACAGCGGGGTGTCCCAGGGCAAGGACCAAAACACAGTTAAAATCCTGGAATTTGTCCACAAGTTACAATTTACCTCAAACAACTATTCAGCTGGTTGAAAGATTCACAATTTCCTGTGTTTTACTTGATCAGCTTTTGTTTCTGAAATAGAGTTGAAAAGTATTAAATGACTATTTCCCCCTGCTGGGCAGTAATGTTATTTCACTCCTAATGTATTGTATAGTGTGGTAGAGAAGTCTGAAAGGAATATAATATATCCTAATGTGATTTTTTTCAACATTATCAGATGTCCATTATCAAGAGTTCATTAAAGGCCATCTGGCTGACCCTTTGCCTCGCAACTTGTGGGCCGCACATAACTACTGTTAGCCAGTGGAGTTCACTAGGCCTGTGCATGCCTGCCTGGCAAGCGCCATAAATTGCCAGAGGAGCTAAGAATGAGAAGGTGGTAGAGAAAGCCAAGTCTAGCTTCCACCACAGGAGGGTGGGAATTTTGAACAAATTTAGGCTTTCCAAATTGGGCTTTCACTGTGGTGGAGCCTTAAAGTGGACCAACACCCAGGATTTTGACTATCCTGGGTGTTGGTCCACTTAGGTGGGGCACCCCGATCGGGGGTGCCCCGCTGTGTGAAACCCCCCCGATCGCCGCAAAAACTCACCTCTCCCCGCTCCCACGTGACCTCGTCCGGCCAATGACAGCGCTCAGAGCGGCTCTGGTATGCGCGTCCAAAGCCGCTTGGACGCGCATACCAGAGCGCCGTCATTGGCTGCGTCTCTCGCTTCCCTCTAACAGGGAGCGCGCCTGCGCCGACCATTCACAAAACGGCCGGCGCGGGAGCGCGCCCTGCTAGAGGGAAGCGAGAGACGCGGCCGCGTCTCGCGCATGTGCCGTTGGATCGCCGGTAAGGTAAGGATTGTGGGCCTCCTGGGGGGTTCCTCCCCGCGGGACATCCCGATTTCGGATGCCCCGCGGGGAGGGATCTGATCTGATCTATAAGATTCCCGGGCCGATCCCCCCTGGGTGTTGGTCCACTTTAAAACAAATGAATAAGACTTTCCTACATTTTGTCTCGTGCCCTGGGGTATCCCAAACTGGGATGCCCGCCGTGTAAAACCCCCAGTTCACCCACAAAAACTAGCACAGGCTCTCGTCCAATGTGAGCCGTCTGCTGTGACTGCGTCCTTAAGCAAACGGCTCTTGCTCTCATTGACTTGAATGAGGAGTGTGTGCTGCCGCATCCTCTGCCATGCCAAGAGCCATCTGCCGAATGACGCAGTCACAACACGCAGCTCTCATTGGGTGAGAGTTTTTATGGACAAGCTGGGGGGTTTTAACACAGTGGGGCATCCCAATTTGGGATGCCACAGGGGAAAGCCAGCAGCCAGCCCTAGAGTCTTTTAAATTCTAGGCCAGTTGTTGCTGGGTTTTGTTCAGCTTTAAATAGGAACAAAAACCAAGATTTTCACTCTCCTGAGTTTTGTTCCTCATCACGATTTGGGATACCGTGCATTGTGAAAGCCCAGGGTACGCCAAATAGTCTTACTTCGCCAGCGATACCACTCCTTCAATCAGTGTCACCGTTACTAGTGGAGTACCACAAGGGTCAGTTCTGGGGCCAATTCTCTTCAAGGTATATATTAATAACACAGGGTACAGATTAAACAGTAAAGTCTCAATCTTTGCCGATGATACTAAGCTGTGTAAAGTAATTAACACAAAAGAGGACAGCAGGCAGCTACAAACAGATTTAGATAAATTGGAAGCATGGGCAGTTAAATGGCAAATGAAGTTTAACACAGATAAATGTAAGGTTATGCACATGGGAAGGAGAAATCTGTGCCATGATTATATACTAAATAAAGAAATGCTTGGTAAAACAACAATGGAAAAGGACCTAGGGTTTTAATTAACAATAAACTTAACTGTGGTAATCAATGCCAGGCAGAAGCTGCCAAATCAGGATCATGGGGTGCATCAGGAGGGGCATAGGTGCTCATGACCAGAGCATCATTTTACCCCTGTACAAGTCACTGGTCAGACCCCATATGGAATACTGTGTACAGTTCTGGGCACCTGTGCTTAAGAAGGACATATCAGAACTGGAGCGCGTTCAAAGAAGGGCAACAAAGTTAATAAAAGGAGTGCGGGGGCTAGAGTACCCGGAAAGATTGTCAAAGTTAGGTTTATTTAGTCTAGAAAAAGATGCCTGAGGGGTGATCTAATAACTATGTATAAATATAGTCGGGGTCAATACAAAGATCTGTCCCACAATCTATTTATACCCCGAAGTGTAACCATAACCCGGGGGCATCCACTAAGGTTAGAGGAAAGGTGCTTTCTCCACCGACATAAGAGCAGTGAGACTATGGCCCTTATTTATCAAGGGATAGCGCCAGGTAGTGTCTCACTAGCGCCAGGTATCGGCGGCTACCGACTCCAGAACGGCAGGCTGCGAACACAATCACGCATTTATCACGCTAAATGAGGCTAGCGCCGGCGAGAGCATCAGCTAGCGCGGGATTCATCATGTTGCAGACTTCAGCGAACAGCGCCGCTGCTAATCCCATCACAGCGCCAGGTATGACCTCTCGCTACCTGGCGCTCTCCAATGCATTTCAATGGAGAAATCTTTAAATATTCATAATTAATTGATATTAATGTTTTTTTTTTTTTTTTTTTTAAATGTCAAAAATTCTGTGACCACTTCTGCAATGTTAGATATTTTTTTTAAGGTAATAAAAATAAAAAATAAAAATTTGTGCAGAATTGATATTACAGGTCTGATATTAATGTATTCATATTACCAAATGTTTATAAAAACATGTTTTTTTTTTTTTTTACACAAATATGGTTGTTTGGGGGTTAAAAAACTACTTTTAAACCCATCGCCGCCAGCGCTCTGGGGTTTAAACATGCATTTCACAGCGCGAGAATTTTTGGAGCGTGATTTGTTAATGAATATGGTGGGAGCCGTTCGCTATGGCCATTCGCTGTCATGCGCTCCCATACAGCGCGGAACCAGTCAAACAGCGACTCCTAACCCCGTATTCAACATTACCGCACACCGACTGAGTCGCTGTCAACAGCCGAACAACGGCCAACCACAGCGACTACTAGCGTGCGCTGTGAAAATCACGCTACTGTCGCTCATCTGTCGCTACCTGGCGCTATTAATAAATCGGCCTCTATGTAACTCGTTGCCAGAGGAGGTAGTAATGAAGGCTACAGTAAAAACGTTCAAAAGTGGCCTGGATGCCTTCCTGGCATGTATTAACATTTCCAGCTATGGCTACTAGACCTAAACAGGCTGAACTGGATGGACTAAAGTCTTTATTCAGCCTTACATACTATGTTACTATGTTACTAAGTGTTCTAAGCTGTGGATTTTAATGTGCAGCATAGAACACTGAGCAAAGAGGAGTGACAAGCATCCCCATAGCTGCTTCCCTCTGGCGCTGCGTACTTATTCCGGACAGCACATCACATGGCAGGCTGGAGTTGGCATGCCCCGCATCCCTCTAGCTGGTGTGGGCACCCACGCCAGGCATATCCAAATGTCTTGGATGGGGGGGTATGTAAAGCCAGAGGGAGAACAAACAAAAGGAATGCTTGCTGCTCTCATTCAGAACCCCTTGTGGCTCAATAATACACATGGCATAGAATGCCAATTGCAGGAAAAGTAAAGTTAGCCCGTATACTTCCTCTTAAATGGATTAAGCCCTCTCGAAATGTCTCATTTTCTAATTGTAGATCTGAAATCTAAGTCTCATGCAAATAAAGTTGGCACATAACATGGGAATCTAAAATGGCCATTAGACCCCTATGACTCACTTACCTTTTAGCGCACATCAGCCCAGGGGCCAGATGCAGCCTTTTTACGTGGCCCTTAGACAAGTACCAGGCAGATTGATGCACTGGTACACTGCACTCCCCTGTGAAACACAACACCACTCCCCTGTGGAACACAACACCACTCCCCTGTGGAACACAACACCACTCCACTGTGGAACACAACACCACTCCCCTGTGGAACACAACACCACTCCCCTGTGGAACACAACACCACTCCCCTGTGGAACACAACACCACTCCACTGTGGAACACAACACCACTCCCCTGTGGAACACAACACCACTCCCCTGTGGAACACAACACCACTCCCCTGTGGAACACAACACCACTCCCCTGTGGAACACAACACCACTCCCCTGTGGAACACAACACCACTCCCCTGTGGAACACAACACCACTCCCCTGTGGAACACAACACCACTCCACTGTGGAACACAACACCACTCCACTGTGGAACACAACACCACTCCCCTGTGGAACACAACACCACTCCCCTGTGGAACACAACACCACTCCCCTGTGGAACACAACACCACTCCCCTGTGGAACACAACACCACTCCCCTGTGGAACACAACACCACTCCCCTGTGGAACACAACACCACTCCCCTGTGGAACACAACACCACTCCCCTGTGGAACACAACACCACTCCCCTGTGGAACACAACACCACTCCCCTGTGGGACACAACACCACTCCCCTGTGGAACACAACACCACTCCCCTGTGGAACACAACACCACTTCACTGTGGAACACAACACCACTCCCCTGTGGAACACAACACCACTCCACTGTGGAACACAACACCACTCCACTGTGGAACACAACACCACTCCACTGTGGAACACAACACCACTCCACTGTGGAACACAACACCACTCCCCTGTGGAACACAACACCACTCCCCTGTGGAACACAACACCACTCCCCTGTGGAACACAACACCACTCCCCTGTGGAACACAACACCACTCCCCTGTGGAACACAACACCACTCCCCTGTGGAACACAACACCACTCCCCTGTGGAACACAACACCACTCCCCTGTGGAACACAACACCACTCCCCTGTGGAACACAACACCACTCCCCTGTGGAACACAACACCACTCCCCTGTGGAACACAACACCACTCCCCTGTGGAACACAACACCACTCCACTGTGGAACACAACACCACTCCCCTGTGGAACACAACACCACTCCACTGTGGAACACAACACCACTCCACTGTGGAACACAACACCACTCCACTGTGGAACACAACACCACTCCCCTGTGGAACACAGCACCACTCCACTGTGGAACACAGCACCACTCCCCTGTGGAACACAGCACCACTCCCCTGTGGAACACAGCACCACTCCCCTGTGGAACACAGCACCACTCCCCTGTGGAACACAGCACCACTCCCCTGTGGAACACAACACCACTCCACTGTGGAACACAACACCACTCCACTGTGGAACACAACACCACTCCACTGTGGAACACAACACCACTCCACTGTGGAACACAACACCACTCCACTGTGGAACACAACACCACTCCACTGTGGAACACAACACCACTCCCCTGTGGAACACAACACCACTCCCCTGTGGAACACAACACCACTCCCCCGTGGAACACAACACCACTCCCCCGTGGAACACAACACCACTCCCCCGTGGAACACAACACCACTCCCCCGTGGAACACAACACCACTCCCCCGTGGAACACAACACCACTCCCCCGTGGAGCACAACACCACTCCACTGTGGAACACAACACCACTCCACTGTGGAACACAACACCACTCCACTGTGGAACACAACACCACTCCACTGTGGAACACAACACCACTCCCCCGTGGAACACAACACCACTCCCCTGTGGAACACAACACCACTCCCCTGTGGAACACAACACCACTCCACTGTGGAACACAACACCACTCCACTGTGGAACACAACACCACTCCACTGTGGAACACAACACCACTCCACTGTGGAACACAACACCACTCCACTGTGGAACACAACACCACTCCACTGTGGAACACAACACCACTCCACTGTGGAACACAACACTCCACCGTGGAACACAACACTCCACCGTGGAACACAGCACCACTTGTGCATTAGACCAGGGTGGAGGTAAGCAGATCAGGCGATTTGGGGGATGTCCCTCTGTGTAAACCCCCCCCCCCCCCCCCCAAATCGACAGGAAAGCAAAATGAACCCTGGGAAAGGAAACAAACCCAGGTTTCAGCTTTACGCCCTGGATTCTAATAGACCCTTGGCAAGTCAATGTCATCAACCTATCCCACTGTGTGAAACCCTCTGGGTTACCTGCTATACTTACTTAGCAGGCAATCCCATTGCGCCTTAGCGGGCTGCAGCCGCGTGCCCAGTCCTTGCATTTCTGTATGACTGGCATGGAGGAGCAGCCAGCAGTGTGCACGCTCTATTCACAAATCTCAGAAGATCTGACCCCTAGTAACTGGCTCTAGTCTGAGTTACAGCTCATCCCTGGGGCATCCCGCTGCCCGCCTGTATACTCACCTCAGGATTCAATCCCCAGCACTTCCTTAGCTGATGCATGCACAGACCACATATCTGAATAGATGGCAGCGGAGGGCGCCCAGCAATCGCTTCAATTCACAAATCCTTGCTGGGTATATTTATGCACAACGGTGAGTTCTGATTGGACAAGAGCCTGCATATTCATATAATGGCCGATCACATGGGGGTTTATCATGTACCTGTAATATGGACCAATACCAGATAAGTGGCTAAACTTGGGTTTTGGTCCCTTTTAGGGAAGGTAAATAAAAAACAGTACAGTACTTTGTTTAGTGTGCGCCTTTGCTTTGAAGGTCAGATTCATTTTGGTCACAAAACAGAAAGTTTAATACAAAATGTAATAGCAGGGAACTGTATTGCTGAATATATAGGGTGAAAGGGGCGCCAGATGGGTATATGATGCCAGCCATATATAAGTGTATACCCTGTCCCTCTCATGCAGCCCCCTAGTTTATAGAGACAGCCTGAGAATGGAGTCCCGTGTCCTCGCTGCTCTAGACCTTGGGTTCAGTGTCCCCTGTGTGTGCTACACGCAGCTTATTTATACATGGCAGCACGAGCCTTCTCAGGGGAGCGCCACAGCCTCCGCATGCGCCATACACAAGCCAGCCTCTCTGCTTCTCTCACACTCTCATTGCTCACCTTCAACATGACAGCTCTCGTGAGGTCAGGCTGCAGGAGGAAACCAGGCCGCGCTCTCCTTAGCAACAAACAGGTCCCCAGCAACGCGTCCTCCTGCAGCTACGGCGACTCGCGTGGACCAAAATGCATGAGGCCGAATACGGCGATGTGTACGTGCTGGTATTATGAGGTAATAATCTGTAGCGCTGGGACCGCATAGTACTAGAGAAAGCAGAGTTTTGGGGTGGAGGAGCTTCGACTAAGGTCTGATGCGTTTCTCCGCTGGCTTGGGCCATTAAAGTGGACCAATACACAGGATTTTGACTATCCTGGGTTTTGGTCCTTGGGTGCTCCGCTGTATCAAACCCCCCAGGTCGCCTGAACGAACTCACTTCTTCCCGGCACCCACTCGTCAAATCAGATCTGCTGGAGCCCCTTCGTCCAAGAGCTTGTCTAAAGCGAGCAGATCCGAGTGCACTGGCGATTGCATCCCCCGCTCCCCTTTAACAGGGAGCATGCCCGCGCCGACCACTTACAAATACCTGGCGCAGGCACGTACCCTGCTAAAGGGATAGCGGGGACGCGCCCGCTGCTTGTGCATGCGCAGTTGGACCGGGAACGAAGGTGAGTTTTTACCTGGGGGGTTTCACACAGCGGGGCACCGAGTATACCTGCCCTGGAGTCTCGTAGACCTTAGGTTTTGGTCCTCTTTTAAACAAAGTAGCTTGTGTGCAGCTTGTGTTATAGGCGATATGTGATCCAGTGCAGGGCTGCCATCAGTAACATGTGGGCAGTGGCGGACTGGGTCCAAAAATCAGCCCTGGCTTTTACCAGCCATGGGGCTAAAAGGGAGACGGGGCAGGGATTAAATGTGGGTGCTACAAACAGAAGCCCAACTGGCCCCAGGGCAGTGCGACCCACCGGGCATTGTCCCGGGTCTCCCTATGGCCAGTCCGCCCCTGCATGTGGGCCCTGTAGATCCACAATGTCTGCGCCTGCATGCCCGAGGGGATGCGGCCGCTGCTCGCGCATGTGCCGTTGGACCAGGAAAGAAGGTGAGTTTTGGGCGACCTGGGGGTTTTACACAACGGGGCAATCCCGGTCGGGGTGCCCCGGGGGGAGCGAGTATGCCTGCCCTGGAGTCTCATAGACTCAAGGGCGGGTTTTGGTCCTCTTTAATACATAAGCACAGTGTACCACCTGATCCTATTGCATATGGCCTCATACAGACCCAAAATAGTTGCTCCTGAATAGTCCTGTCATCAGTACTGCCCTAGTCACCTCTGTCCCTGCGTTCCTAAGGCCCTCTCTATCCCCCCCTCAGGCTCTCCTTCCTTGTCAGCTATACTGCAATATTTCTTTGATGTCCAGATTTTTCCTCCCAGTTTCGCTAGCCTGAAACTTGTGAAAACCCTTTTCAGTGAAACCTTGGGATTTTCCCAGACACTGAAACTGGTCTTCCCTAAAAACCAAGCTGACTGTATGCATTCCTGGATGTTCCCAGAATCTGCCCCCAAACTTACTTTGTAAACCTGATTTTATTAGGGTGGGGAAAGTCATGTGGACTGAAGAGCCTCTGGGCTTGTGAGAGACATCTTAGCCTGCCTGAATGTTTTCATTAGAATCCAGCTCACTAGGTCCCTTTAAAACGTAACATTTAATAGTAACTTAAAAACATACGTATTCTGTGCGGTGGTGTGAATCCATAATGCCCCCCAAGAAGATTACGCATTTCGGGGTTTACTCCTTAATCCTAGCCTGCCTGAAAGACCTGACCTATGTACGACTGGTCAAATGCAACTATTTATACATAGCAAGAGAGACATAAATACATATATACTTTACATAATATTTTAACAATATTAATTCCATAAAGGCCCATTGCTAACAAACCTTTTAAATAAAAGAAATGTATAGGTGAATGTCCATTTAAAAGAACCACATGTGATCCTAGCTGTGAAACATTGCAAGCAAGTGATATATTCACTATTCAATGAAAGGAGCAAACCTGGTGCACAGCAACCATGATAATGTTTATTCACATTAACTGCAGCTATATACTTACCTTGGCATCTTTATCCATCTTTAATTGTTTTACATTCCAGAAGCATGGAATTATCTGGCATGTCAAGTACCTCTATTTCCATCAGTCTGCCTACAAGTGCCTCTCTGGAGTCGCTGCCAGCCACAAGAAATCATGCTATACCTAACTTACCAGTGAAAAGAAATATGTGAGCAGCTTTTAATATTATTAGTATATTAAAAAAATCAAATAACAAGAGTACATGTACATTTTAGAATTACAATATGTATTAAACTAAAAGCCTGCTGGGGTAGTGTTTGACATTTACTAACCAGGTGGCTTCTTGAATCTCGCAAGTCTGGGGGGATTTAAAGTGGACCAATCACCCCCTACAGCCGGCATGGTATGCCAGTGCGAAGTCTAAATCAGTGGCTTTGTGCTGCACATTAGTGTACACCACATAAAGCGCTGATTGGTCTAGCGCCCGCACATGTGCCCCATGGGAACGGGAACAGGGTAGGTGAGTAAGCGTCAACTGTAATACTGAAAAATTGAATTATTGTGGATTGGAAAACCTTTTCAATGAAAGAACTTTGTAGGTGAATAGGCTCGATTCAGAGAGACAAAAAAATACTTTCGTTTTAGTGCCGATCTGTTTTTTTTTTTTAAATGTTCCCGCTCTAGTATGAGTCTGCAAGCGATTCTATGCATGCATTGCAATCCTTCTGTAAAGTTTTCGTCCGTTTGTACGGCAGAGTACGAATATGAGGATGTCATTTTCCAGCGTGACTTTTCCGTTTCATTTTCTCATGTTACAACGTAGGCTTTCGTTTTTGCCCTTTTCCCATCGTATCCTCCCACGAATCCTTTACGTTTCCCGATAGTTTCTGTTTCCCTTTTTCAATAAATAATCTTGCGCCTGCGCACTACAAACTTAACTCATTAAAGTGCTCGCCTACATATTTGCCACCCTCACTTCTACTACAATGTTTAGCTAAATCACTTAGCACTATCCTCCATCTTCCCTTTTGTACCCTTAAAGCTCACCCAAACCACTTCACGGTTAGGTTCTTCTTCCATTTTAGGCCCCTAAAACTTACCCAAATCACTTCTCGGTCATGTGAATATTCATCTTTAAATATTTCTGGGCCCATTAGTTTTGTGTTAATGTATTTTGTAAATGAAATGACACTGAAACATTTATTTTTTTTCTTCCATCATAACATATAAAATCTTAAAATATTTTGAAAATTTCAAATTTTTCAACTATAAAAAACTAAATACATAGCAATGGCAGGCCACAGAACATTATTCCTCATCTGTGGTCCCCAACGAGTCGCGCAGCTCCTGCATCTCGCCCACCAACTGAAGGACCCGGACACTCTGGCACGCGTGGTTCCTGTTAAAAAACGTAAATTAAAATATTGGTATAACCAATGTATGGTCCAAACACCTAAATCTGGACTTCAAAAGCCAGAGGGCCCTCGCCACCATGGCCTGGGTTTTGCATAGTGCCCGATAGAGAACCCCTGGCCCGCATTCTGCAGGCAAAGAACGGGCATCAGGAGCAAGGGCAGGAGTGGATATCCAGAATCCCCTGAAAGAATTTAAAAATACTAACTTAAAATACACATTCTAAGCTACAATATTGTTTAACATGTCATAAAGGGCTAAAAACAGCCATAGGTTAAGACATGAGTCATCAACTATATTCATTGCCATACAGTGAAAATGGATTGGTGGAATGTGAGCAAACTTACCCTGGAGCCATCCACCAGATAATTCTCCTGACTCAAACTGACGAAATAAGTTGGAGCTCTGCAATATATAAACATCATGGGACGACCCTGGATGCCCTGCAAGAACACTGAGGAATCGCATAGCTGGACCAAACACTGCTTGTATGTTGTGCGAGTGGCACATCTTGCGGTTCCTGCAATCAAATATAAAATAATTACACAAAGCAAAGGTAACCAACTAAAACAATAACTCCTACAACAAATTAAGATTCAAGTTCAACAATCCAAATATAATTCACAAAGGACATAAGTCTAAAAAATCTAGCAATTATATGGATGTGTGGGAAAATAAAGGTTTACATGCTAAGGACTAATTATGGTCAGCATTAAAATGCATCTATAAGGCATGCATGAAATGTATTGATTCAGGTATGCATTGCTATACAATTTATGGGCTCGGCCATGCTGATACATGCAATGCCTTAGAGATAAAGGCGCGCAGACTCCTCCACATAGCCGCAAAACATGTTCAACAATAGCAATCCGAGCCCTCAAAGGTCCCGTAAGTGGATCGGAAATGAAACGGATTTATAGGGTGGTGGTCCGTCAGAAATCAGCTCTCTGAATCAGACGCAAGCCCATCCCAACAACGTAAGTTATCTGAACGAACGAAAAATATCAGATTTTGTTTGGAAAATGATCCGAACTAACGCAAATGATCCGATTTGCTTTCGTTCATCGAAAGCGCATATACGCATTTTCCCAAACGTTCGTACGAATGAAAAATGAATGAAAAAAAGCAAAAAAATGACAAACACCCACTAAAAGAGAGCTACGGAAGTGCAGACGAATGTGCCTCTGAATCGAGCCTAATGTCCTACACTGGGATGCTTTCAGGGCAAGGACCAATCACTACAATAGTCGAAATACTGGTCCACTTTAAACCAAGATCTTTGCATAGTGGTTAAACATCCCAAAATAATAATCAACGTAAGATACTTATGGCCCATTTTCATGAACAGATACATTGAGCAAGCAAACAAACAACTCGTATGGGAGCGTACGATTTGTGCTTCGGACGCAGGAGATTTGGCTGCTGATTGTTTGCTAGAGAATATGACCAACGAGAAATTTTATGTTCGCCAAAACGATATAACGCTCAACCAACTAATTCTTGTTGAACACTCGATCCTAGCGAGCATTTACATGGATCCATTTTTATCTTGAGATTGAGGACAATTTAGGGATTTTTTTTCATACATAAATCATTTCATGAAAATGAGCCATTGCTTAAAGTGGACAAACCCAGGATTTTGACTATCCTGTGTTTTGTCCCTTTGTCCCTGATCGGGGGTGCCCGCTGTGTGAAACCCCCCTAGATCGCCAAGCCCAACTCACCTCTTCCCGGTCCTATGGTTCATCTAAGAGCAGCGGCTCAGAGCGTGCTGACGGCCGCATCCTCCAGTGCCCTGTTAGTGGGATAGCGGGGATGCACCGTTGGATCGGGAAACAAGGTAAGTGAATGGGGTGACCTGGGGGGTTTCACACATCGGGGCATCCCGATTTTGGATGCCCCGGGGGGCAATAAATCGCCCCCGGAATCACTTTATTGGCCTTCTGCTGCTGCCATCAGCAGAATTTAGTGTGTCTCTATTGGTGTGCGCATCCTATTAAGAACAACAAAGTGAAAGTAATGGTCGTCTGATCTCAATTCCTTAAAAAATGTGGGCAGATATGGGCAATATGGGAAGAGCAAGCAAAAAGTGTTTGAGAAATGGGGCGTACTAGTCTAAAATCCCTGCAATGTATTACTAGAAGCTCATGCAACGCTGCCCAAACCGATCGACCAAAGATGGAAAATGTAAGAATACTAATCACATGTATGTAAAATTCTGAGCCACTGACCTAGGAGAGGAAATGTTTACTAGATGAAATACCAGCAATTGTGAAATAACAAGTTTTATTGAATGTGGTTTCTAGTGAAGGTAAATGTATGACTTCAGTTGTACCCCCCACTGCCTTTGGTATTCAATATCATCAGTGATGCCCACTGTTTGACTGAGCGACCTCATACAGCCACCTCTTGAACGAATGGTAGTACCAACAGGGGTGTAGCTGGGGGGGGGGGGGGGCACATGCCCTGAGTGCAGCAGATCAAGGGGGCATCAAAGGGGGGCCTGAGCATAGGTGGGGGGAGCCATTTAAAATCTTTGCCTTGGGTGCCAGAAAGCCTAGCTACGCCTCTGAGTACCAAAAAGAAGGCGAGCAATATGCTTATCCCACAAACACACCAGCTGCAACAGCAACTAACATTTATAAAATATATTTATTGTTCAAAAATGGCCAAAATATGATTAAAAAATGTAATGGTTATTAAAGTGCACCAAAACTGGCTCTGGTTCTTCTGGGTCACCCCAGTTTTGGGTGCCCCGCTGTGTGAACCCCCCCAAAACACAGGGGTTACTCACCTCTCCTCAAACCCATGGCACATGCGTGGCTGCGCGTCCAATCAGCCCCCCCCCCACTGCACATATTAATGCGTGGCTAGAGAAGCTGAATGGAATCCCTAGCCGTGCTTACAAGTGGCAGACAGCATCACTACCTCCCTTCGGACAGCCATTTGGTTGCGGTGGGCAGGGCCACGCACAGCCGAGAAGGGAGGTGAGGGATGACGGCTGCGCCGTGGGCTCAGCGGGAGGTTAAGAATATTGGGTGCCCTGGGGGGTATCACACAGCAGGGCATCTCAGTTCGGGGGGGGGGGGGGGGGGTTGGTCCACTTTAACATTGGCTTGGTAGCACTAATCCTTACTTTTGTTATTTATGGTTTCATTTATTGGGACATTGTTGGATGTGGCTTCCTCATATAGCAGAGCCCAATGCGATGCTGCTATTTTAAATGTCCTCACGTTCATTTTGTGTGTATGGCTCCATAATATTTTGGCCATTTTTGAACAATAAATCTATTTTAGGAATATTAGTTGCTGTTGCAGCTGGTGTGTTTGTAGGGTAAGCATATTAATCACTTTCTTTTTGGTACTGTTTGGTTCCACTGGTTTAGATTCCAATTATGATACTGTATCATCTACACTTCCACTATGGTTATACTGCACTACGGAGTTCCCAGACAACCTGACCACCGTGTTTAGTATAAGTGTGGCACCCACCAGTCTTCTTGCATTGTTATTAATCTGTAAAGTAAGCATGAATGATCAGGGGGTTTCATCTAAAATATGATCAATATTCATTTTCTAGGACTGATTTACGAGCTGCGGCCATCTGTATTCAGAGAGCATGGAGGACTTACCAGAATCAAAAACTTTTTAAGCTTCTAAGACATGCAATTCGAGCTGCTGTAAGTATGGATTACACCGCCTATATTAGGATTGTGTAAGCTTGTGTAAGTGTAAAAACCAATAATTGTTTGCTTACCTGTAGGGTCGGCTCTAGGTTTGTGGGGGCCCTTGGGCAGGAGAGTCTTAGCGGGCCCCAAAGTAGTGGGTCACATGATGTAACCCACAAATGGAGCCTCTTCTGCTGCTGATCACCCCCTCCAGTCCTTATCGCCTTCCCTATAGCCACCAATCGTCTAGCTCTTGTTGCATTCTCTACTGCCACCAAGCACCCTTCAGCTCTTACTGCTTGCTCCGCTGCCACTAAAGACTCCATCATTGCTATCAGTTGTCACAGGGTTCTCGCCACCTTCTGAGCCTCCATCAGTTGCCCTCCATTCCATGCCAACCTTTTCCAATGTTGCTAATCATCCCCTGTTGCTGAGGTCAGCCATGAGCAGGTCTGCACACAACACCTGGCATTCGGTGGTTCGGGTCCATTGTAAAATTAGAACATGGCCAAGTGTGAGCCTGAGTGGGTCTCTAAAGATGCCAGTGCCCCTGCCCAGGTTTGCCTTGTGCTGGCACCAGCCCTGCTTACCTGCCATTTTGAGGATTCATTTGGGTATGCTGCTAAATAAAGCTGTTGCTGAGATCCAGCCCCTCTTCTGTAACCCAACCTCTAAATCGTATTTTTTATGACTTTTTTTTAGCACTAAAAAATGGACCCCCTGTGTCCCTCTTACATGACTGTGTGGGACATACCAGTGTTTTTGTGTGCAGGAGAATATAGCTTTACCTTGGCTTGTCTTGTTTTTTTTCCCACTGTCACACAAAAATGAGTCCATGTATTCATAGACAATGTAATCATACTGTACTGAATGTTTTATTTGCTTTTATTAGTTGTAAGATATTTGAGATCAATAAATCCAGTATTGCACTATCTAGGATGGCACAGTAGCCACATTTTATTTGCCTTGTTACATTGCAGGAATCGTGTGCTGCATATAGAATTCTGAAGAAAGTCAGCCCACTGGAGGCAGAACTGGTGAAAGATCCAGGAATGAAGTGTAAAGTAAGGTTCAGGTAATACAGATTACAGCAAAGCTTCTCACTCAGAAATGACTAAATCTGTTTCTTGTTACAGATTTGCAGGTTATGACTTTCCCCCATATATTGTCTTCAAGATATTTCACCACTCAGGTGGTCACAGCACTCGGTACATCAGCGGAAAGAGGGTGATTAACCCCTCAAGTGAGGTGACCTATATTATATATATATACTATATAACTGCTACAGTATAGATTTCATTTCTGCAATATATTTTCTGTAAAATATAAATATAGGTATTCTTTTTTTTCAATAACAAATTGGAAGTCCAGGCTACACAACACATCCCCCCCCCCCCCCCTCCATCACTAAGCAGCCGAGGCATCCCTTTATCCTTTAAAGCGGTCCTACACCAATTTTCTGCCTAATGTGTGTGGGGCCGCATTTTGACAGTCTCAGGGGGTCATCCAGATTGCTGGAGCCCCAATGATCACCACAATCCCCAAAAATCCTGACCTTAAAGTGGACCAACACCCAGGATTTTGACTATCCTGGGTGTTGGTCCACTTAGGTGGGGCACCTCGATCGGGGGTGCCCCGCTGTGTGAAACCCCCCCGATCGCCGCAAAAACTCACCTCTCCCCGCTCCCACGTGACCTCGCCCGGCCAATGACAGCGCTCAGAGCCGCTCTGGTATGCGCGTCCAAAGCCGCTTGGACGCGCATACCAGAGCGCTGTCATTTGCTGCGTCTCTCGCTTCCCTCTAACAGGTAGCACGCCTGCGCTGGCCATTCACAAAACGGCCGGCGTGGGAGCGCGCCCTGCTAGAGGGAAGCGAGAGACGCGGCCGCGTCTCGCGCATGCGCCGTTGGATCGCCGGTAAGGTAAGGATTGTGGGCCTCCTGGGGGGTTCCTCCCCGCGGGACATCCCGATTTCGGATGCCCCGCGGGGAGGGATCTGATCGGTCCGGGAATCTTATAGATTCCCGGGCCGATCCCCCCTGGGTTTTGGTCCACTTTAACCCCAGTCCTTGGCCGAAATGCAGCCCCGCAATTGGGTGCTAGCAGTCATGTGTCACTTTGTCTTGCCTACCAACTTGTTTGGCCGCCAATTAGGCAGAAAATGGGTATAGGACCGCTTTAAATACCCAGATCGGGCTACACACAGGGGGAGGGATAGGTGGCAGGTGGGTGTAATGCAGCCTGGACTTTTGCTTTGAAGGGACAGGCCATAGAAATAAAAGCCTGCTCCATACACCTCAACTCTTTTTTTTTTTTTTACTTTTTTTTCCTGTAGCACCTGCAGAAGCCATAGCAGGGTTCTATAGTTTTTCCCCTTTCCATTTCATTCCTCTGTGACCACATTCCAAAGTGGTCGCACAGCTGCCCATTCCCCTTGGTGCTCCCACCATAAGTGAGCCTGGCAAACCACAGTGATCGCACAGCTGGCTCCAATCACAGCTGAGCATGTGCATGGCTCATAAAGCTGCATCATGACACACCCTTTCCAGCTCCACCACGCCCAGGAATGGAAGCTATATGCATGGTTTTGCTTAGAATATAAGTTATTTACATGTATTTAGAAATTTGAAGGGTTTGAAATGTACAATGTTCCCATTGAGGAGGAAGTTAGTGTGTGTCTGGACAGGGGCTTTAGGGCTTGGTTCACACGTATGCTCTGCGCTTCTGTTATGCTAAGCAAAGGAATTTTGGGTTCATAAACGCGGCACAAGTAAATAGGTGTGAACAGAGCCTTAGATGAGGTTATCCTGTTTCGTGTAAGGACCCTTTCACACTTTCCTGTTTGTGTGCTTTGAAGTAGAAATACAGTGCAAGCAGGGAGAAAACCCAGCCCATTAATATCAATATCACTTCAGCAAAAATACTCAATGCAGCGCAACCACAACGCAGCCCATAGAAGGCTATGAACTCTTGTGACCAGTGGGATTCCAGGGCTAACCCACTACTATGTCAACACCAAATGGCCGCACACTTAAATCCAATGATTTCGATTTATTGCAGAATTATACATACACAAATCGACTTACACAACATTATACACATAACATTATAAAATCATATATTAAAATCCAAGTGGGTAAGAACTCCAGGGCTAACCAATTTAGATATCAGTAATCATCATTGCACCAAACTGAATTATTATGGTGCTTGTGGGATAAAGTGCATGTGCATAGATGAGTACTTACTGCAAAGATAAATACTATACTTGTGCCAATAGAAAAGAAAATAGTGATTTTTATGAATTAATTGAAAAGTGCAAAACAAGTTAAAAAAGAGATGTGCAAATCTGGAGTCATAGAAGGCTATGGGCATCATAGATAAATCACTTTACTGTACGAGAGTCGCAGTACAGTAAAAGGGCCATACTTACTTACACCTCCCGGTCCATCCGCACTGTCACGGACCCTCCATCCCCGGGCCAGCACTTGCAATAACCTTCTTCAGATCCTTTCACCGGGTCCTTGCTGGAGCAGGGGATTGAAGGCAGCCTGACTCGGCATTATATGTAAAAATTGTAGAAAGTATTGAGCCAGCCAGCAAATGTTGTAAAATCCTTCAGCATTTATTATCTTCGTTTAAAATCAATAATCCAACAGGTCACAGCATAGCTGAATATGTACACGATAAGCCCTAACGCCAACGCGTTTCAGATAACAGGTCCTTAATCATGACATCCAATGAAGCAAGTAGGTAAAACCTTTTTAAATCCTTTTTAGGGGGGTTCCCATCAGTCATGCGTGCAACAACCCTCCTGTGGCGAATTAGAGTAATTTATGGCTCTCCTGGGCGTGATCAGGAACTAATGGTTGTCTGGAATATATAATATATATTACCATAGCGCATGACAGAGAGGAAATTAAATATAACAACCCCTTTAATCATACATTATATTACATCAAATATACATTTAATATTAAATTCATTTAAGACAAAAAACAGAGTAATTCCTAAAAATGTCTAAAGATACATCAGAATAAAGTCAGAAATGATTTTCACTACAGTAAATAGGTTTCTCCGTATGAGGCAGTTATGTGTATTCATTCAAGTCAGATAACCACAAGACTAACAAATGTCTTTACAATGTAATCATTTTGATTAATGTATCTCTCCTCTCCAGCTAAATCAACATCAGAGAAGTGAGATACATTCACTAGGAAGACCTTGAGTACTGTTGTTACAATACCTGGGGGCACATAGTCACTATTTGCTACATTAAATTGTTACATAAAATTGTTAGCTTTCCACTGGCAGAATGCCCAGTGATCTATTGCTATACTTCATCTACTCCAGAAAATGAATCTAAGAGTCCATAAGGGGAAATCTCCGCATTATTCCATTGCCACTAATACACACTTTAATTTCCATTTAATTTTTCTTTATCTCTTTCTTTTAATTTTTTTCTTTAGGGAAGATTCAAACCTGAACATATTCCTCTAGTTCTAAAACTCATATCATTCTGCAAAGACCAATACCGCTCAGAGATTAATTAACAGCTCTCGATTCCATCCCATTTTCACAAGAGGGCCACTATATACCTTTTATTTAAAAAATAAATCAACATTATATGTAAAAAGCTAAAGGTTAAATTGTTTTCAATAAGTAGGGTCCACAATGCTTAAATAACACCTTATCTTGTTGCAATAAACAACTTTTATGATTTTGAATCATGAGACACTTTTTTACAGGCTGCAACTGATGCTCGTAAGGTAATGGGGCATCGAGCATACTTTGAGCAAGTGATTTATGATCATGTGGACTACCAGAAGAACAAAGTAACTGATATAGTAGATGTGGCAACTTTCAAAGATTACATGCAGGTAAGAAACGATGAGCAGTTCCTGTAGTTGCTGTTACTCAATATTATAAGATATCAGACATGGTGGTTACAATGAAGGTATTTAAAGTGGAACTATGGTGATAAATGACCAGAGCCTATTGGCGCTGGTCCTGGCGGCTGATAGGCTGTGCCGCGGTGGCCGCAGAAGAGGCTCAGAAGCGGTTTCTTGTTTTTACAGCAGAACTATGGTAATTTAATTCTGCTGGCAGCAAAAAAGTCAACTAGGCCATTAGATTTCACATGAGACAAACAGGGCCAGATTATAATTAGTGCACCTTCTTTTAGCCTACACAGCCCAGGGGTTGAAACTAGCACACAGGGCGCACGCCTTTGGGCTTCTGCCACTTAGGGAGCTTGCATCATTTGTTCCCAGAGGGCGTCTAAGCCAAGAGCTACAAAGCGGGGGGCATTTTGGGATGTTATGGGTCTAAGGGGAGGCGAGTATGTGTGGCCTGATGTAGTGTAGTGTGTTCTAGTGTGCTGTGGTGTAAGCAAGTGTGGTCTCCTGTGGTGTGATGTAGTGTAGGATTCTTGTATTTGTTTGTTAATATGGCCCAGGAGAAGACTATTAATGATTTAAAGTGGACCAACACCCAGGGGTGATCGGCCCGGAAATCTATAAGATTCCCGGGCCGATCACCTCCCACCCCGCGGGACATCCGAGATCGGGATGTCCCGCGGGGTGAAACCCCCCAGAAACCCCAAAAACATCTTACCTGATCCTCCGCCGCTTCCGCCGCCGCCACCTCCCGCGCGCCCCTCCAGACGTGTCCGCGCCGGCCCTCTGTGAATGGCCGGCGGGGGCGCGCGCGCGCTGAGAGTGACGCGCGGGAGGCGGCGGCGGCGGAAGCGGCTTGGACGTTCCTGATCCCCGCCTGGACGTTGGCGGGGATTGGCTGCGGCGTTCACGTGGGAGCGTTGAGAGGTGAGTTTTTTGGGGTTTCTGGGGGGTTTCACACGATCGGGGTGCCCCGCCGAAATGGACCAAAACCCAGGATAGTCAAAATCCTGGGTGTTGGTCCACTTTAAAGCAAAAGTTTATTTTTTGGCCAGACTGCTTCTATTAAAGTGGAATTCCAGTGACCTCCTAACTCACCCACTCCTGGCGTTAAGGCAGGGCGGGAGGTTACAGAGAAAAGAAACGTTACTATGCCCATGGTCCAGCGCCATTCTATAGGGCACGTACGACAGACCACAAAGCAGCAACTCCAACTCTGTGCCTGCTCCTGCCTGCCCATTTAAAGAGGACCAACACCCTCCCCTGCTCGGCCCGGGAATCTATAAGATTCCCGGACCGATCAGCTCCCCGACTGCGGGGCACCCCGATCGGGGGTTTTCTAGATCCCCGAAAATCCTACCTGATCCTCGTTCCAGCGGCGCATGCGCAGGCCGCCGCCGCCTCCCGCGCGCCCCCCTAGCAGGGCGCGCACCCGCGCCGTCCGTTTGTGAATGGCCCGCGCTCAGCTTGTCCGTCGACGGCGGTTAGACAAGTGAGTCACGTGGGAGCGGGATGAGGTGAGTTTTCGGGGCTTTCTGGGGGGTTTCACACAGCGGGGCCCACGATCGGGGTGCCCCGCGGAAGCGGACCAATACCCAGGATAGTCAAAATCCTGGGTGTTGGTCCACTTTAACTGAATGGACAGGGCCACGCAGTGGGGGAAGCAGTTTTGTGCTTTCTTCCCAAGATGGCAGCACCCAGGACCCGGCGCGCCCAGAGAATGGTGCTGGACCACGGGCGAGGTAAGAGTTTATTCTCTTTGTAACCCCTGTCCTGCCTTGGGGGGGGGGGGGGGGGAATAGGTATGGAGTCTTTATTTTTTGGGTTAATTTACCAGTGTGGCAGCTTGGAGGAAGATAGGCCTAGCGTGGGTGTGCCCACAGGTAGAGGAATGCTGGGGATGCGGGTGCAGAGGCGTGGAGAGGGCTCCGGGAAGTAAATCAGGCGTTCCAGGGTATTTCACACAGCACAGAGCATTCCACTTTATGTTGCCCCATAAAGAGGAAGACTACTACCCCTCAAGACTTGAGGGGGGTGGTTGCATCTCTTTGACATCTCCAGTCTCCAGCCCTTCATAGAATACGGCTGTCATAATGGGATCTGTAAAGACCATGGATAAATATTGGGGCTAAAAATATATATTCTTAGTATGTCACACACCCCGCTTCAAGAATCCATAACATGTGGGTAATATCGTCCTGAAGAGGGCGTTCCTGCAGAGATGATAGCAAAAAGAAAGCCCCTCCCTGATCCATAAATACCTGGGACCTCCCACTCACTACCCAGTTTTCCATCTCTGCAGACGGCGAGCAAGTCAGAAGATGATGGCTCCTCCTTGCACAGGGGGATTTCAGGTAGCCGGGGTAACTCCCGGCCTCTTATTTTGTTTATTTCCGCTCGGACCCCTGTTTGTCCCAAAATTTACCTCATATTACATGCCTCCACAGTCTTGGCTGCTGGCCCGAGCGAGGGTACATTGGCACCTCTGGTGCTGAGGAGCAGAGCTCCACCGTGAGACCCTAAAAGAGAGGGTAGGCGGTCATACCGGGTAGGTGATCCCGGTTTGGGATGCCCCGTCCCTTGACTTTTCCCCTGGGGGGGGGCCCTTCCCTTTTACCAACTATGGGGGCTCGGGGTTCCTCTCATAGGGGTTAGCTTTATTCACTTTCTCTTTATTCACTTTCTCTTTATTGATGTGTGTATCTGGGAGTATTTCCTCAATTAGTTATTCTGTTTGTTACTTTGTTGCAGCACCGCGGCTGTCATTGCAGCCTGGTGCCGGGGTTTTTCAGTCTGTGAGGTGATTTTTTACCTCACGCTCTTTGGGGGGGCGGGGCTGGCACTCGGCGCTCTGCCGCGGCCAGCCCCCGTTCTCTCCTTCATTCCTCGCCGCAGCGAGCGGGGCGGGTGCTCCGCTAGTGAAAGCGGACGCACCCGTTGTCACGGCCGCGGCTCCGCCCTCCTCTGTACTGGCGCCGCTGCGGAGCTGAGCTCCCTGTTACTAGGCAGCTAAGGGGGCACAGATCAGCTTTGCGCGGGCTGCGCAGACCACGCCCCTGGCACGACCGTTCTTCTTCTCTTCACTTCACCTCAGAGGTCGCCATTGTTCTGAGGCGGATCGTTCACCGCAGCGTCTGTGAGTGGCCCTGTGGGCCTCATTTATTTCTTCTTTTCTTTATCTGTTAAGTCTTATTGTAGGGACTTATGGGTCTCTCTCTATCTTTTAGGTGAAGGTTATCCAGGAGGATCTTCTGTAGTATTGGAAGGTCTCTCCTGATCCTGGGTCCCTGGGTCCATTTTAGCATCACAAATCCTCCCACTCGGGACATTAAAGGGGCATCCCGGGTTGTCTAACTGGCGTAATTCCCTGGGTCATAGCGACCACTCAAAATTCACCTTATGGAGGCATCCCCGGATACTGGGACTGGGACCCCTTCGGGGCATCCCAAAAAGTGTATGTTGTGTGGGATTTCCATTACTGGGGATGATGTGTTACTGTGTATACCATGTGCACAGCAAACTATTACGCGGCAGTCCGAACCCCAAGCGTCGGGGTCAGCACAGCCGGCCACCTCAACTCCCCCTCCCGCCTTGACTCGTGCCCCGTGTGACGTGGTCATGGGCAGGGATCTGCAATCTGAGATGTGTGCCAGATTGGCTAGCCTTGAGAAAATGCTCTCTAGCTCGGTTGCCCGTAAGGCTCCGTCTAAGAGAAAGCATTTGTCGCCGGCTCCGCCGGTGGATGATCTTGATGACAGAGATAATCTGGATTGGTCTGATTATCCCCAGCTAGAGGAGGGGGAGGTTGATGAGGGTTCAGAATTTTCGGATGATGAGCAGTCTGCTGGCGCTGATGCCGAGCTATCTGATTTAGGGAGATCCTTGGACTCTCCTCACGCTCTGTCTCTCATGCTGGAAGTTCTGAATATTTCCCCTCCCGAGGAGGCGTCACAGCAGAAAGGGGAATTGTTTGAGGAATCCAGGCCGTGCCTGGAGTTTCCTACGCAACGCCATTTTGATAGAATCATTGACAAGGAATGGGATAGGCCGGCTCGGCTCCCTGGCATCCCTCAGGGGTGGGATAGGAAATATCCCTTTCCTTCTGAGGCGGTCAAGCGCTGGGCATCTCCCGCCGAGGTGGATGCACCGGTTTTGGGGTTGTCTAACTCCTCGGTGTTAAACAGACCTGATTGTTCCACTCTCAAAGATGGAGAGGATAAACGTATTGATCAGATGGCTTCTCATGGCTTTACTAGCATTGGGTCGGCCATCCGGCCTGTGTGCGCTTCGGAACTAATGGTGTTGGCCACCAGGTCTGTGGTCAGGGACCTGTTGACTTCTTCCGGGCTTCGTCCTGGTAGTAACGAGTTCCTTAGCCTTAAACGGAGCGAGTTGTTTCTATCCTTTGTGTTGACTGCCTTGGATGATACTTTGATGATGTGTGGTAGGACTTCGGCTCTGCTTGTGGCTATTCGGCGGTCGGTGTGGCTGCGCCAGTGGGCGGCCGATTTTATGTCCAAAAAATCACTGACGGCTTTACCCTTTGTTGGTCTACGGCTCTTTGGAGAGACATTGGACTCTGTCACCAAGGGTGGTAGGTTACCTCAACGTAAGAAACAACGCCGCTCCTTTCGGGGGGCGCCTGCCTTTACCCCCTCCTTTCGGGGGGCCAGATTTGGCAGGGGTTCTGCATTTCCCTCTTCCAGAGGAGATTCCAGAAACGGGGGCAGAGGACGTGCCCGTTCGGGATACAGTTGGGGCTCTAAGCCCAAACCGGCTGCTAAGCCGGCTCAGCAATGAGGGGGCGCCCTCACCCATGCGGGTGGGGGGAAGGCTGCAGCACTTCTCTCAGATCTGGGATCAAGAGGTCTCGGACAGATGGATCCGGGAAGTGGTGTCTTCCGGCTACAAGCTGGAGTTCGAGCTCCGCCCCCCTTCCAGATTTGTCAGGTCTCGGATGCCGTCGGAGCCTCTGGCGGCGCAGGGGCTCCTGGTGGCAGTGGAGAATCTTCTGGACATGGCTGTCATTTGCCCAGTGCCCCCTTCAGATCGGGGCAGGGGCTTTTATTCCAATCTGTTCACGGTACCCAAGAAGGACGGGTTGGTCTGACCCATCTTGGATCTGAAGTTTCTCAACAGGTTCATCCGGCCGAGGAAATTCCGCATGGAAACGCTGCGTTCGGCCATTCACTCTCTTCGTCAGGGAGACTTTCTGACGTCCATAGACATCAAGGATGCTTATCTACACGTTCCGGTTTTTCCAGCACACCAGAGGTTTCTCAGGTTCGTGGTGGAGGATCGGCACTTTCAGTTTGTGGCACTTCCTTTCGGTCTCACCTCAGCTCCTCGGGTGTTCACCAAGGTGCTAGCGGGGGTGATGGCTCTGCTCAGAGGTCAGGGTATCCGCATCGTGCCCTATTTGGACGATCTACTGATCATGGCCTCTTCCTTCAACCAAGCGGAGTTGGACACCAGAGCGGTGGTGTCCACTCTGGAGAGGTTCGGTTGGGTGATCAACCACCCCAAGTCTTCTCTTTCTCCGTCCAGAATTCTGACCTTTCTGGGAATGTCTCTGGACACTTCACAGGCCAGGGTGTTTCTACCCCAGGCCAAGATTCTTTTGATTCAGGAGTTAGTTCGGCTTCTCTTGTCAACCCCTCATCTGACCATCCGGTTAGGGATGAGGCTGGTGGGGTTAATGGTGGCCTCATTCGAGGCAGTTCCCTTTGCGCAGCTTCACACAAGGACGCTTCAGCTTCATCTGTTGAAGGTTTGGGACAAGTCTCCTCTATCGTTGGATCAGTCCTTCCTGATGACTCCCCGAGTTCGTCGATCCCTGCAATGGTGGCTGGGGTCGGTCAATCTGTTGAAGGGCAGATCTTTTCTGGCTCCGTGTTGGGAAACAGTCACCACGGATGCCAGTCTGTCAGGTTGGGGGGGTGTTTGGAAGGACCTCCAGTTTCAGGGTCTGTGGGGCCCGCGGGAGGCTCACGAGCCCATCAATGTTCTGGAGTTGAGAGCCATCAGGTTGGTTCTGTTTCGCTTGACTCATCAGTTGAGAGGCCTGCCAGTTCAGGTCCGGTCGGACAACAGAACGGCGGTGGCTTACATCAATCACCAAGGAGGGACTCGCAGCAGGAGTGCCCTCAGGGAAGTGTCTTTGATTCTGGACTGGGCAGAGACCCACGTCCCGTGTATCTCAGCAGTCTACATTCCGGGGGTGGAGAACACGGAGGCGGACTTGCTGAGCAGGGCCTCCTCTCGTCAGGGGGAGTGGTCTCTCAGTCCCAAGGTGTTTCGTTCGATATGTCTCAGGTGGGGGGTCCCAGCGGTGGACCTCTTTGCTTCTCGTCACAATCACAAGCTTCCAGTCTTTGTGTCTCTTTCGCAGGATCCTCTGGCTCTGACAGTGGATGCCATGTCTCTAAACTGGAGGGATCTGGGGTTCCTTTACCTGTTTCCTCCGTTCCCAATGCTAGCCAGAGTGCTGCGCAAACTGGCCTTGGATGGTGCGTCGGCAATTCTGGTGGCCCCAAGGTGGCCAAGGCGAGTTTGGTTCGCAGACCTTGTAAGACTGGCAGAGGATCAGTTCGCCCTGCCTCTGCTGCCGGACCTGCTCACCCAGGGTCGGCTACGCTATCCCAATTTACCATCGCTGGCTTTGACGGCATGGCTGCTGAAACCGCCATCTTGAAGGAAGAAGGTCTTTCTGACGCGGTGATTCAGACTCTTATCTGTGCCAGGAAGCGCTCTTCCTCTTCTATTTACTACAGGACTTGGAGGGCCTATATTGATTGGTGTGAAAGTAGGTCTTTCTCTTGTCGAGAGTTCTCCATTCCTAGAATTTTAGAGTTTCTCCAACATGGTCTAGATCTGGGGCTCCAGCTTAGTACATTGAAAGGGCAGGTTTCTGCCCTGGCGGTGTTCTTCCAAAGGTCTTTTGCACTTCATCCCTTAGTCAAGACCTTTTTCCAAGGTGTTACACATGTTCGGCCTCCTAGGAAGCCTTTTGTTCCAGTTTGGGATTTGAACCTGGTTCTTTCTGCTCTCCAGGGCCCTCTGTTTGAGCCCTTGAATGAGATAGCTTTGTCTTCTCTTACGCAAAAGGTGGCCTTTTTGGTGGCTATCACTTCGGTTAGGCGTGTTTCTGAGTTGGCAGCTTTATCCATTAAAGCTCCGTACTTCGAGAAACATCAGGACAAGGTTGTCTTTCGTTTCAAGCAGGATTTTCTTCCTAAAGTGGTCTCGGAGTTTCATCTGAATCAGGACATTGTTTTGCCCTCTCTATGCCCAAATCCCAGCGACGACAAGGAAAGGGCATTGCATTCCTTGGATGTAGTTCGTGTTGTGGAACATTATCTGGAGGTTACGTCTTCCTTTCGTAAGACTGATGCTTTCTTTGTGGTGCCCTGCGGGCCTAGGAAAGGTTTGGCTCCTGCCAAATCTTCCATTAGTAAATGGATTCGTCAGGCCATCATTGGGGCCTATTCTGCCAAGGGGAGGAGTCCCCCTTTTCGTGTTACTGCTCATTCTACTCGTGCAGTTGGTGCGTCCTGGGCTTTTCAGCACCAGGCTTCTGTTGAGCAAGTTTGTAAGGCCGCTACCTGGTCTTCTGTTCACACCTTTTCCAAGTTTTACAAGGTTGATGTTCGGGCATCAGCGGATGCTGTTTTTGGCCGCAAAGTTTTGCAAGCTGTTGTGGTTTAAGGTTGTGCATTGTTGCCTAGTTTTGGATCCCCGCCCTTGTTATGGACACTGCTGTTGGATGTCCCACATGTTATGGATTCTTGAAGCGGGGTGTGTGACATACTAAGAATAATACCATTTTGTGAATACTCACCTTGTAAAATGGGTATTATGAGTATGTCACACACCCCGCTTCAACCCGCCCTTTTGTATTCAGGATCCTCTTTATTGCAAACTTTGCGTGGTTGTTGTTTATATTTGCCTCTTCCTGGTCCCTTACCTTACTGCTTCTGTATACTGGGTAGTGAGTGGGAGGTCCCAGGTATTTATGGATCAGGGAGGGGCTTTCTTTTGCTATCATCTCTGCAGGAACGCCCTCTTCAGGACGATATTACCCACATGTTATGGATTCTTGAAGCGGGGTGTGTGACATACTCATAATACCCATTTTACAAGGTGAGTATTCACAAAATGGTATTTTTGTGAGCCTGTAACAATTCAGAACACATTGAACCATTCACTATTTGGGATGCCCTGCCGTGTTTAAAGCTACAAAAAGCCTGCAATGGGACTAAATACGCACCTTTTTCTAGGTTGCCACATATGCTTTGAAATGCAGAAAGATAAAAAAAGTTTTATTCCTGTAACATTTTAGTCCAATTATTGAACCTGGTAACTTCACTTTAGCTAGTTGGTAGCACTAAAATGCCCTAATCCTAATCAATCTGGAATCTACAAAAAAACAAATACTAATTTACCTATTTTTTTAGTATGCTAGTCATCTTGATGAAACACCAGCACGCCTTGGAGGCCGTGATAACTGCTGGAGAAGACTGTCACTGAAAAACATGCCCAGGACAACAATATTGTATGACATTCTAGATTATGCAGAATCAGGAAACCCTTCAGACAGACTTAAAGAAGAAATCAATGTACTCCTTCAGATCCCCAGAAATGAAAGCATGAAACAAAGGCAGCTCCATGCCATCACACAATACAGGTTGTCACATCTCATTGTCATTTACATTTACTGTCAGCTATACATAAACCTATATACACATACATATATTTAACCTACAAATAAGTGCTAATATAAACAATGGAATTTGTAATGATGATACTGTAGTTCTTTTTTTCATACTCTTGTGGGAATGCCTTGAGTCTCAGGCCTTGAGTTACAGCTTCTACCCTGCACTGCCGAAAATGGAGGAGAGGCACATGGGACAGGTATCAGAGCTGAGCTGCTTGCTGACTTATTACTGGGAGTGATCAGAGGTTAAACCAGACCAACACACGTTTTTTTCATTAACGGGTGTTGGTCCCGCAGAACAAGAACAAGCTCAGAGGGGGCATCCAGAATGCTGGAACACCCCTACCACATGTGGGTGGGACATTCTGGTGGCTGGTGCCGAGGACACAACCATGGCCCATGTGACTGCGCAGCGGGACTCCTTTCCCAGAGCTGGCTCAAGATGAAGGTAAGGATATCGGGCGTTCTGGGGGAATTATATTCGGGGGGGCTCCCGAATTTTAGATGCCCCCCCCCCCCAAGCTTGTTCTTATTTGCTGTCTGTGGGACCAACACCTGTTAAAAGAAAAAAATGGTGCTGGTCTGGTTTAAGGGACTTTAACCCCAATGGCAATAATAAGTCAGCAAGCATCTCACCTGATGCCTGTCCTATGTGGCTCTCCTCCAATTCCTGCAGATTGCTGAAATCCTACATTGATGCCGGTGAGGGCCGCGCTCTGAATGGCAGCTGTAAACTTGAGTGACAGACCAGTAGAGTCGCACTGCTGCATGGGATTGAGAGACTGACCTGTCACTCAAGGTCCCAGCTTCAACTTCCATGCAAATTGCCCCGTCCTCGAGTTTTGTATGTTATTGCCTAAAGCGGTATTAGCACAGCAGGAGGGAGAGGTGGGTGGGGCATTACAGAATGCTTGCTTGATTAGGTTCTCTTTGGGGGTTTGGGGTAACCAAAACTATTTAGTAAGCTAGGAAATAGTTAGGAATATATAGGAAAAAGACACCCTAATGTAAACTAGTCTTGTTAGTTTTCTGAGGCCGTTATTTGCAAACTAAACTCATAAAGACAGATAAATAATGTATTTAGTTATCAGACCCCACAGCAGTAATATCTATAATAACACCATAAAAATATACATTTCACTGATTTGCATTGTATATACTGTATGTCGTTTTATTGATAACATTCTCTATGTACTGTAAAATATTGACTATTTCTATATGATATAGATCTCTGGCCCCACCTCCATCATCACCTATTTCAACTTGCCTTTCATCTCGTTACTCGACGACTTGCAGAAGAGCATCTAGGAGGTCACATAAAGCTTGTCTTAAAGTAGAAAAAATGAAGAAGCTTTATGGCCTTGGTAAAGAAGAGCAGGTAAAAAAACATGTCTCTTGCAAATAACCTCAACAACAATGTAAAATAATGAAATGTTATTTGCTCACACAAGTAAAAAAAAGTTACAGTATACCAGGGACAGGCCTGCAGTGATTCCAAGCTTTAGATGCTTCATGGAGGGGGTAATCCATCACCACAACATTAAGTAGCAAGGGGTGGAATGTTAGCCAAAACTATACAAGGGATATTCAACACACACGCACACTCTTCTTTCACTGCAATGGGAGGAAAGCCCTGGACCAGGTGAGTTATTTTCATTTTATTTTCCGGTCTCAAAGTGGGGTAACCCACTTTCACCTCACTAGTAAGATCAACCAGACATCACATCAGAAAGGTTTCAGATCCATTTATCAATTTTACTATGAAAAATGTAATTACATACAAAGCATTACTTTTCTCCACATAATACATTACACAGGTGTTCAATTATACATTTTGGCTGGTTTGGTTAGGCTTTAAAATGTTCTTAGCGTCTCAGATTCCTCCAACGCCTCTCGCCCAACTGGCTTCCTCAGGGAGGATTATAATCCAGCTTTAATGTAATTCAATATCATTTTATGCCTTTTTGGATTATGTCTTCTTCATGTTTTTCAAATTTCATGCCTCTTTTTTATATGCAGAATTGGGATGAACAGCCCTAGTGTATTCAGCTTATGTTCTTGCTATATCACTTCGTTGTCTTTTGTGACCAGCGTTCCTTCCACCATATGACAGGCCGATCTCCCGCTTTCAACTGCTGAACTGTTGTTCCCCCCCTGAGGAAGCCAGTTAGGTGAAACGTATTGGAGGCATCCGACACGATAAGAACATTTTAAAGTCTAACCAAACCAGTCAGAATTTATAATTAAACACTTGTGTAATGTATTATGTGGAGAAAAGTGCAATTTTAATGCTTTGTATATGATGAAGTTTTTCATAGTAAAATTGATAAAGTGATCTGAAACCTTTTTGATGTGAAATGTGGTTGAGGGTCGTTAATCTGACTAGTGAGGTAAAAGTGGATAACCTCACTCTTTTGAGATATTTGATCTATACACATACTAGAGGTCAACCCCTCCCTTAAAAGCAAGTGTCCCCCCTAGGGTGGAGTCAGTAAATTTGGTAAGAGGGGGATATCTCCCTTTCACCTCTAAGGTATCTTATTTTCCTATACTGGAACAATTCTCTCAGCCAAGCCTAAAATAATTTTCATATGTTACATGACATTATAAATAACACCTTTAATTATTTAGGTTCTCACAGATAATTCTGCAGACATCACTCAAAACATTTTTCCAGAAAGCAAGAATACTTTAAACCAAGAGGTGTTTTCTGATGAAGACTGGGAAGAAGAGGCTGAAAAACTTTATGCGTGGAGTCAAAGTTTGCCCCAAGAAGAATCAGAAAGTACACTACTTTACCAGCTGTAAAAGGACTATCTGACTTGGGGATAACATTTAAAGAGCCCATGTAGCTTCAAAAAAGTTAGTTCTTCAGATTTTGAATACACATTATAAAATATACGAGGAAAAAAAAACCCCACACATTTTAAACCATAAAAAGAACAGTTATGCTTGTGAGGTTCTGGCTGCAGATGCCAAGCCATTCTTCTGCTGTCAGCCTTTTCTCCCATCATCCTTCAGGACGGCCACGGAGAGAGGCTTCTCCACCTAGAGAGGAAACACAAAATGGGACACGCTCCCATTCCCTAGTTTTTGTCTCCTGGGATTGCATCGTCCAGTTTATTTTTTTATATTCAAACCCCAGGAGAACCTGAGGGGGGTGCTCGCCAACCGGGGACTTTACTCACACAGGGCAGGGTACCTTTAGCCTCGAGGGGTCCACTGGAGCACCACATCATTGGGGCGTTTGCTGGGTTTTGTAGTTCCTCAGCAGGGCCTGGGGCTGCAGGGCAGGGTCTAGGCTGTATTGCAAGGTCTTCGACCCTTCCACCCCATGGGCTGCAATTGAGGTTTAGGGCAACCTCAGATAAGCCTGCTCCCAATTTATCTATTGCATTGTATGTCTCAAATGGGGCTCTCAGAGATTAGAGTTAGGACTGCAGCCCACAGGGGCACCTTGGCGCTGGTGGTGCAGCTTAAGCATACTTCTGCAGATGTGTGTGACCGAGTCCTCTGTTTTTAACCAAGTTTAGAGACAGATTGTAGGTTGGTCTGCAAGCTAAAAGGGTTGAGTGCTGTGGCTCCTTTAAGACTTTTGTATCCTAATTGCCCTGCTAACGTGCACCTCCCAGGTTAGTTATAAAATGGTCTGAGCGGCTGCCACCCCTCCTTTGTTTCTTTTGAATTCGTGGCAGGGAGCATGACATCTGGCAGGGCAGTGGAAAGGCAAGGCCTTGTAGACACGTGCGACTACTAGTGGACACTTCCGGGTCGCGACGCCAAGGGATTACGTCACTTCTGGGCATGCTGACCTACAACGGTTTCTGGGGTGGATATGCAATCCTCCTGCAGCTGAGGAACGAATAGACAGAACAGGCAAGGTGCAGTCGGTCCAGGCAATGGCTAACCAGACGATCTCTTCCAGGATGCCTCATCAGGATAAGCTGGTGAGATGTATTTATTTATTTAACTCAGGTATTGATTGACTTTTGTGGTATAGTTTAGTCTAATCCTTCCTGTGGCTGACTATGTATTGTTCCATATTTGTTTCTTAGGCCACCCCCGTGGTCAGTAGTAAAGAAAAGGAATGAGACAGGGAGAAAGACAAGGAGGGTATTCCCAAGCTAAAGCAGGACCCTAGACCAGTCAGACTATGTATGACCTGGCCCGACATATTGCCTGACTCATGGAATAAATCATGTTGTCATGATTGGGGTTTGAAGCCGCAGCATTATGGAAGCAGATGTTAGCCATGGGTTCCAATGTGGCTTCCACTTTGCAGGTCTGCCGCAAACCTCCCTATGTGCCAACAGGGCTCCACCACCTCCAAACCCTCAGATTTCTCTGCGGTCTAGGGGTTTCAGATGAAGAGGGAGAGCCCCCCCCCCCCAAAAGAAGATGTCTGAGGGGAATTCAGCCCCCCTTGAGGATATTTATGACACCATGAATATCCAACGGGTGGATGAGACCTTATCTGTTCAGCATACCATGTATCATAAGTTGTTGATAAAGAAAGAGAAGTGTTTTCCTATTTACTCTTCTCTAATTTAATTTCAGGCCGCCTTAGCATCGGATTGCGTTGCACGTAACCTAGGAGTTTGGTTAAATAACCTTAAGGGTTACATAGAAAGAGATACACCTAAACAGGCCCTGCTTTACCATCCATGTTTGGAGCAGTTTCCTTTTTAGATCATACCTCGGCTAAGGCAGTTAGAGCTGCAGCAAAGACCACTGGCCTTTTAAACTGTGCAAAAGGATCAATTTGGCTAAAAACCTGGCAAGGGGATCTGGCCTCTAAACCAAGGCTGTGCGGCCTCCCCTTTGAAGGAACCCTCATGTTTGGATCTGAGTTAGACATGGTAGATCCTCAAGGTCAGGAGACCAAGAAGACGTCTTTCAAAAACAGGACAGCTCCTAGTTAGGCCAAGTAGGCAGAGCCCAGAAGACATTGGGGGCCTCGCAGGGAAACTTGTAGACCAAGTTTGGTTTGTACTCCGCAGTGGGAGGCTGTCTGACCTTCCTTCGGATAGCCTGGCAGGGCATCTGTTTAACTCAGTTTGTTGCCCAGACCATTGGGGCTATCAGTTAGAGTTCCAGGACAGAACAACAGAAAAGTTTATGGTAACAAGGCCTCCCTTGGATCAGGAGAAGAGGAAGACCTTTCCACTAGTAATCTCAGATCTGTTTAGAAAGAGAGTTTTAGAACCAGTCCCTTTAGAAGTCCAGGGGAGGAGTTTTTACTCGCATGTTTCTAGTACAGGGGCCTTCCGCATGATTCGGAATTTCAAGGCCCCAATCCATACTTGAAGTACAAAGGATTTGGATCGTATGGGTTCAATCTTTTCAGTCAGTATTAATGCCAGGGGATCTCATGGCAAGCATCGACCTACAAGAGGCCTATCTACATGTTCCCAGCTGACAGGCCCATCACAGATTCCTGAGATTTGCTATTCTGTCAGTCTCGGGAATCTGTCATTTTTAATACAGGGCACTTCCATTTGGAATCGCTGCGGCGCCCAGCATATTCACCAAGATCCTAGCCAAAGCAATGTGCCATATAAGTTTCATTGGGAATACTATTATCCCCTACCTGGACGTTCTTCTGTTTACAACCAGTTCAGAGACCACCCTTCGGGAGAATGTGGCACAGATTTTGTCACTTCTTCAGAGTCTGGGCTGGATTGTCAACAAAGAGAAATTCTGCTTAACTCCAATACAGACTTGCAGATTTCTTGGAAACATTTTCAACAGTTCTCGGCAAATGATCTTTCTTCCTCCAGAGAAGCAGGAAAAGCTGATGACAACCATATGCCTACTTATAACAATGGAGGAGATTTCTCTAAGAGAAATCTGGGTACTGGGTCTTATGATCGCCACCATTTCTTCATTTGCTTGGGCACAGCTGCATTTCATGCAGTTGCAGGCCTTCCTAATGCAGGTATGGGACCGTTTCCTAGACTTGCTAGCAATTCCGGCAGTGATCCTGAAGAATCTAGAATGGTGGTTGAACCTTTTCTAACCTTCAGGGAGGTCGTCAGTGGTGGCAGATCGAGACTGTCATTGTCATTACAGATGCCAGCACCTGGGTTTGGGGGGGCCACTTGGGTCCACATCAAGTACAGGAACCTTGGCCTGCAAATATAAGAAACAATCCTCCAACTACAGGTAGTTATTGGCAATAGACAGAGATTTTGCTTGCTTCAGCCACCTAACAAGTGGCAAAATATACAGGTCCGTTCGGACAACGTCGCAGCAGTAGCATACATCAATCACTGGGGGGCACAAGATCAATCAAACTGCAGAGATTGGCTTAATCCTTCCTTGTACCCCTTCAGGATCAGATAAACTCCATTTCAGCAGTCCATCTAAAAGGAACCCTAAATGGAGTTGCAGACTTCCTGAGCAGAACTCCTCCTCCTGCAGGGAGAATGGGTGTTGAACCAGCTAATATTTCTTCAGATAGTGGCAAGATGGGGTCTTCCTCAAGTAGACCTATTTGCCACAGCAGAAAACAGAAAATGCCATTGGTTTGTCTCACTAAGAAAAGGGGACGGAGCCCTGGGGATAGATGCCTTATACCCCAGAGTGTAACCATAACCCGGGGGCATCCACTAAGGTTAGAGGAAAGGTGCTTTCTCCACCGACATAGGAGGGGATTCTTCTCTGTAAGAGCAGTGAGACTATGGAACTGGGGGATACATTAAAAATGTTCAAAAGTGGCCTTGATGCCTTCCTGGCATGTAATAACATTTCCGGCTATGGCTACTAGACCACTGGAAGGAATTAAACAGGCTGAACTGGATGGACTAAAGTCTTTATTCAGCCATACATACTATGTTACTAGCCCATCCATGGCACTTCCATCTAGCATATGCCTTCCCCCGTTCATGCGAATCCCGCAGGTGGTAAGAAAGATTGCATCAGAGAAGACATCCTCATAGCTCCCATCTTGCCAAGAAGAAGCTGGTTTTCCATCCTACTTTCCCAGGGTCCAACTTATTACTAGAACTGTTTGAAACTGTCGGCCCCCGATCCTGAATGGGAGAGCCCTTCAGGACAGCTCATACGACCCTCCTGATTAGTACAACGGTTATTAGTGTTAGATTTCTTGCTTAATACTGAGGACTGGGAGGAAGGGGTGGGGCTTTAAACTGTCCCAGTTTGTGTTTCCTCTCTAGGGGGAGGAGCCTCTCTCCGTGGATGTCATGAAGGATTCATAGAAATACCTTTACCGGTAAGCCTAACGGGAATTTTTTATTACCTATTATATGGCGATCGTTGCAGGGGTAAAGGGCCCAGCAATAATAATGATAAAGTAATGCATTTCTTAAGAGTTATTCTGTGTTTGTAGGGTGTATCCACTTAAAATGTGTCTTATTCCAATCTATAATTGTGTGCCTTTAAGAAGATAATGTGTCCTAACCTCTCCACATTGTTCATGTACTTCCCATTATCTAGGAGAGTATTCTATTGGCTAACTCAATAGATTGAAAATGCAAGCTTTCGAAGCAATTCAAGCTTCTTCTTCAGGCATAATACTGATCTGTAACGTAGACACACATTTATACACAAAACTAAAAAGGAAGCACAATTGTTTTTCTACTGACACACATAAAAAATAGCAAAGTCGTAAAAATGTAAGCTGTGAGATAACAATGGCAAATTGTCAGCAAATGTCCATAAAAATGCTCTGTTCCTGAGATCAGTGGGTTTCACTTCTGCTGTGGATGCTGCCATGATCATGGTGTATGCTTTCTTATCTCTTTTATTTGTAACTTTTATTCTCAATAAACTTTTCATTATAATTACCATAGGAAGACTGCTCTTTGAACTGTTATGCCTACTGATGCTTAGAAACAATGACACACATACCGTATGTTATCCTTTTACTGAATATGCCCTTTAAAGGGAAAGTCCAGTTTCGGTTGAAATTTTTGAAAGTGTATATTTTGTGTGCCAAAATGATGTCCTTAAAGTGGACCAATCGCCAGGATTTTGACTATACCCCCCTTTGTGAAACCCCCCTTTGTGAAACCCCCCAGATCACCCACTTTCATTTACCTTTCGGCTTTTCCCACAGTGCATGCACAGGTGCTCGTCCAATCAGTGCTTTATGTGATGCATACTAATGTGCAGCATAAAGCTGCTGATTTTAACTGATTTGAACCGGTTCCCCTGTGAAGTGCGTGCTCCAGCACACCTGTACTATCTGAATGGTTGGACGAGGGAGCGCGCACACCTACAGGGAAGCCAGGGATGCTGCCGGATCACAAAACAGGCCATTTGGGGCAGGCTAGCGGCCGACCCTGAAATTTTAGAATTTTTTCATGTTTGCTAAAATTCCCAAATGTGTATTTTATGAAAGCAGTTTTCACTACCTGCAATCTGTATTGGCAACCGTACACCAAGAAGAGAGAACACACAGAACACTGTTGCTGGGCATGTGTAAGTGAGCTTCCTCCTCTCAGCAGCAGTTTTCTGTGTGTACAGGGCTCATTTCTTTATTCTTGGTGTACAGTTGCCAATAGAAACAGATTGCAAGGAGTGAAAACTGCTTCCATAAAACACACATTTGCAACCATAAGAAAGGAAAAAAATAGATCACCTTGAGGGCAAACTGGACACGAAAAAGTATACACTTTCAAAAATGTTAAATCCAAAGCAGACTTTCCCTTTAAAGTGGACCCAACACCCAGGGGGGATCGGCCCGGGAATCTTATAGATCAGATCCCCCCCCTCGGGGCATCCGAAATCGGGATGTCCCGCTGGGTGAAACCCCCCAGGAAGCCCAGAAACCTTACCTTAACCCCGTTCCAACGGCGCATGCGCGGGTCACGTCTCGCGCTTCCCTCTAGCAGGGCGCGCATCCGCGCCGGCCGCTTGTGAATGGCCGGCACGGGCGCGCTCCCTGTTAGAGGGAAGCGCGAGACGCGGCCTCCAGCACTCAGAGCCGCTGTGGTTGGACGCCGCTTGTACGTGCATACCACAGCGGCTCTGAGCGCTCTGATTGGACGAGCGCCAGCGTAGGAGCGTGGTGAGGTGAGTGTTTCCGGGCGTTCTGGGGGGTTTCACACAGCGGGGAACCCCCTGATCGGGGTGCCCCACCGAAGTGGACCAAAACCCAGGATAGTCAAAATCCTGGGTGTTGGTCCACTTTAAAGGACAAGTATCGTTGGCCAACTGCTCTGGCGACAGGCTGTGTATATTTTCACCAATGACACTTCTGTCATCTGCCTTTCAGCTGATAAATCCTTTACTTCATATACTGTAGGGGAAGCTTGTTACATTCAGATACATAGAGTATGTATAAGAAACTAAGGCCAGCTGTATCTAAATGTAACAGGTTTCCCCTGCAGTAGGAGAAGTAAGGTATTTATCAGCTAATAGGCGGAGAAGTGTCACTGATGAAAATACACACAGCCCATCGCCAGATCAGTTGGCAAATTATACTTGTCCTTTACAAATCTAGTTTCTATGGAACCCCTATGCCACCCCTTTCACCCTGCCACCCTCCCCTGGTGCTGAGGCAGGGCGGCGAGGTTGCAAAAAAAAAAAAAACGTTTCCCCCCCCCTTAGCTGTTTTTAGATGATTAATTTGGGGACCAGGTTTTCAGCTACATAGCTCTCGTTGCTGTAACTGAGGCAGACCTTGCTCTTGAGGTTCCACATTGCCTCACCGATAAAATCACTGCAACATGTGATTATAAAGTCTAGCTAAAGCTGAAGCTTTTCTGTTTTGGATATATGGAGTAGCCATCAAGAATAATAAATTAATGATGAATAAATGTCACCCTAGTCTATGCATTGTCGAGCTGGTATTATTTAGGATTATTAGGTATGGACCTTACAGGAAAGATTAAAGCGGACCTTCACTCTGAATAAGAGTCTATCTTATATGTTTCCCACACTCTGTACATACAGATTGCTCACATTAAAAATCATCCTACCTGCATCTACTGCATATTATGAGCCTTTAAACATCCAAGATGGCAGCTCATGGAAGCCGCCATCTTATCAGGCAGCCTGCAAACAGGAAGTGCCTCCTGACTGTGCTGCTCTGCATTCTGGGACTGCTGACCTTTACCTGACCCCAGCTCTGCTCTGTCTGAGCAAAGCACAGCTATAACCCGCCCCCCTGTACCTTATCCCACTCTCCTGTCCTCAGTAAGCGTGATGCTTCTGAGTCAAGATGGCGGCGCCCGTATCCTAAATTCCTGAACAGAGTTGCAGCCCAGTGGGGGGAAGAATAATAAGTGAGTGACTAAAAACGTAAAATATATTAATTTTAGATGCTGGGGAACAGTTTTTTAAGAGTTTGGGCTTTTCATTAAATCACGCTGAAGGTCCGGTTTAAGTGTACGTAAGGTGTATATTACCAGTACTTACATATATAATGTAACAGAGATGGGATAATGAGGATGTAAAAATGTGTGTAATAGTTCCCTTGTTATTGTTTGGCTCCCTCTAGTGGACAGAATTGGTTTTAAATGTATAATTTAAAAAAAAGGAACTTCAGACCTTTTCTGATGTTCCTCTCTAAACACCCCCCCCCCCTCACTGCCTTTTGGATGGTGTTATCTAAAACATTCCTGGCCACTTTGCACCCCCCCCCCCTTAGCCGTCACTGAGTGAAGGCTGCAATCCTTAGCTGTACTTACCCTTTGCCGTCCCTCTTCAAATGTCCTGCACTTCAAATCTTATGGGACTTGCGGCGAGTGTCTTTGCAGCTTATGCAGTGACACTGTGCATGCGCAAGATCTAAGGGGCAGCACAGTGCATGATGGGATGGCAAGATGGCGCTTGCCCGATGGGGCCGAGGGATGCTGGAGCGCAATGCGACCGGACAGGTAAGTTTAAAGTTGTAAATTGTGAAACCGGAGGGGCATGGGGGCTGAGCAAGCCAGGTTTGGGGAGTTTTTATTAACTCCCCAATACCTGAAATGTTTCTCTTTAAAGAGGAACATCTGAGTCTTTTAGACTCCATGGTCGTCAAGAGTTCCACCCCCCAATTTGGGATGCCCTGCTGTGTGAACCCCTCCCGATCACCAGTTTCACTCAACTGGAGTCCTTGCCGCATCTGTGCGCTCTGGCCGCATCCCGCTCACCTCTAGTCGTGCGCCCACGTCTGTCGGGCATGCCGCGGCTGCAAGGTGGGTGGGGGATGCGGCTGGTGACCGCGCACACCGCTCAGCCATTCAGCGCACTTGCTCTCACCGAGTCTGCGCCATGGAAGTGGAAAGAAGGTGAGTGAAACGGGGTGACCTGGGGGGGGGCATCCCGAACCACACAGAGGAACAACACACGGGTAAGTGAAATTCCTCTGTGTTGTTCCTCTTTAATTAGTACATCTGGAATTTGCTTATAAATTCATAGTAAAATTCTGTTGTGACTTTAAGGTGGTACCATGAATTAAACGCCATTGAGGATTTTGTATTTACTTTTATATGGACTGACACACGTTAAGAAAACCAGCTTTGTTTTGTTGTGAATATGTATGCATCACATCCAGGGCCCACCAGTGGCTAAAGATACTGATGCATCTCTTTCATTATTCCCCATATCAGGAATGTGAACCACAGAGAGAGGCGAAACATGAGGAATATCACAAACTGACACCTGGTGCATTTAAGGTTTACTACACTATATCCTCTTGGTAACAGTATAAAATAATAAAGCGAACCAAAAGTCGCCGTCGCTGCCACTCTGGTCACCTCGCCGCCATCTAGCTGCACCTGCGCCGTCATCTTGTGGCCTTTGACCTCTTGCTGGTCGAGCTGTGACCGGAGCATCGGCGGCCATTATGGAAGCTGCTGGCGCAGGTGTAGCAAGATTGCAGGAGCATAAACTTCAGGAGCCAGAGGCTTGTTAAGTTGAGGTCATTAGAGCCTATCTTGTATGTTTCCCTCACCCTGTACATACAGATTGCCCACTTTGCATTTTGCGAGCCTTTTAATATCCAAGATGGCGGCCCATGGAGGCTCAGGCTGCCTGAAGTTGGCTGCCAGGAAGTCTCTTGTGACTGTGCCACTCTGCATTCTGGGATTGCTGTCTTTTTCCTGACCCCAGCTCAGCTCTGTCTGTGCAAAGAACAGCTATAACCCGCCCCCTGAACTTTTCGCCCCTATCCTCTCTTTAGTATGTGATTCTTCTAAAGGGAAGATGGTGGCGCCCGTATCCTAGAGTCCTGAACAGAGTTAAAGCCCAGCGGGGGAAAGAATAATAAGTAAGCAACAATAAAAACGTAAAATATATTAATTTTAGATGCTGGGGAATAGCTTTTAAGGGTTTGGCTTTTCAATAAATCATGCTGAAGGTCTGGTTTATTAAGCATGCAGCGGTCTGCCTTTGTTTAGAGTAAAAAAAATTAACTTTCAGCCCTCTTTAAATAGTAGAAATAGACTGTTTGGATATGCACAGCCAAAAGTGCCAAAGAGGTGAATTGCAATATACACCAAATGGGGCTCGAGAGTTTCCCCAACAAACACCCCCGATAAATGGCCACACACCAATCAAATAATTATCAATTAGTAATAATGTATTAAATACAAAAGCTTACACTAACGTAATGCAGGCAAGCAATCAACAATACAAGACCAGATTAAAAAACAAATAGACAAAAAGCTGTGGGGGGGGGGGGTAAAATGAGGCTAATCAATGAAAATGTATGATTGAATATGGAAGACTAGGCTGGGGAGCGCTAAAGTGCATAGAACATTATCTGAAGTGATACAAAAAATTCAGTAACCGTGTGCAATTCCACGCCACAATGAAATGGCAAAAGGTGCTAAAAGTGGCAAGAAGATAAATGCGCCTGCCAGCCAAAATAGCACTAAAAATTAAAGCAATGTATACATCACCAAAACCCAATGTAGAGCGCCTCGTCCCCCCTGCAGCAACTACTATTCTTCCATATTCAATCATACATTTTCATTGATTAGCCTAATTTTATTCCCCCCCCCCCACATCATGCTTGTCTGGATTACGTTAGTGTTAGCTTTTGTATTTAAAGTGGACCAACACCCAGGGGGGATCGGCCCGGGAATCTATAAGATTCCTGGGCTGATCAGATCCCTCCCTGCGGGGCATCAGAAATCGGGATGTCCCGCGGGGTGAAACCCCCCAGGAAGCCCAGAAACCTTACCTTAACCCCGTTCCAACGGCGCATGCGCGGGCCGCGGCCGCGTCTCGCGCTTCCCTCTAGCAGGGCGCGCACCTGCGCCGGCCGTTTGTGAATCTTATAGATTCCCGAGCTGATCCCCCCTAGGTGTTGGTCCACTTTAAATAAGTAGAGCAGAGAACACACACACACAGAAAGAGAAAAGAGGGAAAGTAACAAAAATCTGTTGACTGAAAATGATATTGTGACATTCTCACCTCAGTAAGTCACCCAAGTAGGCACCAGACAGCTCCTTCCCTTGAAAAAGGACCTTCAGCAGTTTGCAAAGCCAGGAGCCGCCAACGCTGCCATCTTGCTACTCTTTTGCTTGCAAACTGAGGGTACAAGCCCATAATAGTAATACAGACCCATGCCCTCTTTTATGCTTCATACTATATGCTCTGCATGAACTCATATACTGTTCTCCATTCATGTATAGTTCATGTGATCTGTACACTTTGATTTATGTATGCTACAAATCTAATATCAGCACAAGGACAATATTGTGCAGCTAGTGTGCATAGGCTCATATTGTGCATTTCCACCTTGTTTATCTGTGGCTTTATTGGGGTTACGTTCTCCTTTTGTTGCCATACTAAATGCACAGTAATAGCCTTTGTGTTTACCTCACCGTAAGCGCTTATACTGATTTTTGTGGTCCAAACGTAATTGTTTGAATTGCCTATATTATCCCTTGTGATTACATGTATGTTTGCAGATTATTACAAGGTTTACTACTGACACCTAGTGGCAGCCAAGCAATTAAGCCAAATGATGTATATTAAAGCGGTCCTTCACCCTGAATAAGAGTCTATCTTACATGTTTCCCACACCCTGTACATACAGATTGCCCACATTAATCCGGACCTTCACCCTGAATAAGAGTCTATCTTACATGTTTCCCACACCCTGTACATACAGATTGTCCACATTAAAAATCATCCTACCTGCATCTACTTCATGTTATGAGCCCTTTAAACCGGACCTGCACCATAATTTAATAAAAAACGCCCAAACCCTTAAAAAACGATTCCCAAGCATGTAAAATTAATATATTTTTAAGTTTTAGTCACTTATTCTTCTTTCCCCCAATGGGCTGCAACTCTGTTCAGGACTTTAGGATATGGGCGCCGCCATCTTGACTCAGAAGCATCACACTTACTGAGGAAAGTAGAGCGGGATAAACTACCGGGGGGCGGATTATAGCTGTGCTTTGCTCAGACAAAGCAGAGCTGGGGTCAGGAAAAGGTCAGCAGTCCCAGAATGCAAAACAGCACAGTCAGAAGCCACTTCCTGTTTGCAGGCTGCCTGCTGTTCCATGAGCCGCCATGTTGGATGTTTAAAGGCTCATAACATGCAGTAGATGCAGGTAGGATGATTGTTAATGTGAGCAATCTGTATGTACAGGGTGTGGGAAACATATAAGATAGACTCTTATTCAGAGTGAAGGACCGCTTTAAGGTTTACAGTTTCAGCCAATTATATTCTCTTTTTCATCCCGTCCCCCAATCAGCTCAGCGGAGCGGGACAGGATTGCTGGTCCCTCCTTCCTCCTTGCTGCCTCCTCCTCCTCCTCCAGATTCATCACATTGCTGTCAGTGCAGAGCGCTGATTATTAAGCGGCATCACAGAGCCAAGGGACACGCCCACTTTTTTTAAGAGAAAAAAATCATAAGCTGAACCTGTAAACCTAGATATCTCAGCCATTTCTTCTTCAATTTAAAAACAGAAAATAATTTAGGACAGTGCCAAATGCAGCCCAATGCAATGGTGTAACAATTACCTTTTGCCTGCACTTTAACATCCAGCCCTATTTATGATTTCTTGTATAACTTTTGTGGATTTTACAATTTTTATATAATTTAAATGACATATTTTCTCTATTTTGCAACTATACATTTGGTGTGCAGAACATTCTTGTAAATAGATGTAAAAAAAAATTTCAAAGCACGCCCAGCTCTCTTCACTTTCTCAGTCATGGCCGAGATAGGAAGAGCAGGTCAATGGTGTAGCTTTATGAGTCTTAAACATGATTTGCTGTAGTCAAAGACAGCTGTGAGACCACTGTAGTTTGCCTGACTTGCTCATGCTGAAAACACAGAGGAGCTGTTTTTTTTTTTTTTTTTTTTTTTTTTTTTATCGAGCCGTCGTGTGTGCGTATGCACCGTCAAACGTGAAGCCTAAAATGTGAAAAAGTGCGGGTGCACTAAAAAACACACTTAGGCGCCCATACTGGCTCCTTCCCGCAGGAAAGAGCCCCATCCCTTTCCCCGGGGGACGAACCCCCTGACAGGATTGGGTCGTTCAATCCCCTCAGTCCAGAAGACCTCGGGGCCGCTTTCGGAGGAGGAGCTGTTAGATCACTTTCTTTGTGTGGTCCTGGAGGAATGAAATTGAAAGAAGTGCAAACTTTGGAGCCCTGCTATGGGTTCTGGCCTGTGCTGCAGGAAATGGGGAGGAGAAGAACATGGGACAGGCATTCATCAGCACGACAGGTGGCATCCAGTATTACCAGCTAGGAAGATTCTGTGCGATCAGCGGAGGCAGCGTGGCATCCAGTATTACCAGCTAGGACGATTCTGTACGATCAGCGGAGGCAGCGTGGCAGAACAATTGCCCGGTCAGGAGCTAGAGAACTCCATTTCACCATTGCTTGGGTACTCCTGCACGTCAACCGGCAGCAGGGTAGTGGTTTGCTATGACCAAAGCAGGGTAAGGGAGGGTTACTTGTCTTATTGTTACCCATATCTCCCAACTTTTCAGCGTAGGAAAGATGGACAATTTGTAAATTAGGCCACGCCCCCTCACTGAGGGATGGATAGGAGATGGGGTGTAACAGTTACATGCAAACACTTATAGGCAAATTAATCATTTATTGCTGCATGTTACACCTCAAAGAGGGACAAATAAGAGCAACAAGGGACAGGGGGACATGGACTCAAAAGAGGGACAGTCCCTCCAAATCAGGGACAGTTGGTAGGTATGCTGTTACCCATTACATGCGGCCTGAGGAGGACAACTCCTTGCAGGTTATATATACAGTGACTTGCGACTTTTTTTTTAATTAATTAATAATTATAATAGATTTTTTGAGGGTTCACATCATTTTGTTTAAAGAACATGCCTACAACAAATAGGACAAAATATCAGAATTATCATCTAATATTCTCTGTAGCCCCCAGAATCTATATTGTCCATATCATTGAAATAACTCCCTGCACTGATAATCTTGGTAGGAATATTCAATTTGGAGAACAAGGAAGTTAACAGTCCAATGCAGTCTCTGGCATTTGTACAACTAGCCATAAACCCTGATAGCATTGCCGAGATTTCTTCTGCATTGGTCAATCATTCAGAACAAAAATGAACCACTTTTTAAATGGTGAACACTCTGCACACTTTTGAAGGTGACTATCCACCTGCTTATTCAGTAAAATCCAAGATGGCGTCCCATTCCCTAGTGGCGTGTTAATGCTCGGTCTGGTCAGAAAAGCTATGCCAGATATCACCAATGCTTCATTATTCTACACGGCTTGCCAAAGCCAAGCTGTTGTATATGGGGGCAGTTTCTGGGCAAAATGGTGTTCCATGCTGGAAGCTAAGAATTCTGCCCCCTCGTTACCCATCCTATTGTTCTGCTGCTGTCCCATACTGGTATGTACCATGCTGTGCCTCTTGCTTAGCAGCTAGCTGTGCCCCCTACAATGACTGAGCCCAATATGGGGGGGTGAGGGGGTCTGACTTATGGGCTGCACCTCTAACAGTGGCCCGGACTCATCTGCAGAAAACAAGATGGCTGGGATAAAGGCACCCCTATGGCCTTGGTGCCCAGGGCGATCTCGGTGTTCGCCCACCCTAGAAACCACCCTGCTTGTATTGTTGATGTGAAATTTGGACCAATGTGCAAAGTCATCTCCAGAATCCCCTGAGATTCTCAGTGGGACTCTGCGGTGGTCCATGTGTGACAATGATGTCTCATTCTTCCTGAACTACTCTTTCACAGTCTGGAATCATCTTGGAATATGCCCATGCAATCAGGGAAGAAAACATCCATCGATGGAATAACCTGGTCGTGCAGTATATTCAGGTAGTCAGCTGACTTGGGTACATAGGGCAGTCGCGGCTTAGAGGTAAGAAAGCGCTGTGACCTGGGGGTTGCAGGTTTGATTCCCGGCCATGGGACTGAAGTGCTTATGTACAAAGCAGCTCCCTGGGCAGCCCACCTATGTGTGCACAAGCATGCAATGATCATTTATGCACCCAAATAAATAACATTGCTGAACCTTGACCTGACCAACTGCGGCAACCCCAAATCATAGCACTGCCCCCTACAGTCTTGTACAGTAGGCACTAGGCATGTATCTTGCCCCGACGTGCTCATCATTCTGGAACAGGGTAACTCTGCACTTATCAGACCACATGACCTTCTATTGCTCCAGTGAGTCCAATCGTTGAGCTTCCTTTCGCATTGTGCATGTGGAATTTCTTACTTTCGCTATGATTTGATTTCACCCAAGATTTTCCCTTTCACTGCCAGCCTATGTTGTCACCCTCTGCTGCCAGGACATTTTAACTATTTTGTGCTATATATGTTTAACTGTAATTTTTGCAAACATCCCCCAGGAAATTATTTTAAAGTGGACCAACACCCAGGATTTTGACTATCCTGGGTATTGGTCCACTTCCCCGGGTCACCCCGATCGGGGGTGCCCCGCTGTGTGAAACCCCCCAGAAAGCCCCCAAAACTCACCTCTCCCCGCTCCCAAGTGGCCACGCTGTCCAATCGGCGCCGACGGACAAGCTGATTGACAGCGACGTACAAGCAGCTTGCCCGTCGGCGCCTCCCGCGCGTCACTCTTGACGTGTGCGCGGCCGCGCCGGCCATTCAGAGACGGCCGGCGCGGGCGAGCGCACGTCTAGAGGAGCGCGAGTGAGGTGGCGGCGGCGGAAGCAGCGGCTGGAGAGGTAAGGTTTTTCGGGGGTTTACACCCTGCGGGACATCTCGATCTCGGATGTCCCGCGGTGTGTGAGGTGATCGGCCCGGGAATCTTATAGATTCCCGGGCCGATCACCTCAGGGTGTTGGTCCACTTTAAGCTCCATAAGACGCACCCAGGGTTTAACCCTTTCGCTGCCAGCCTACCTGCAGCATTTGCCACTCCCTGTTGCCAGACGATGTTTCACCATTTTGCGCTACACATATTCAACTGTCATTTTTGAAGGGATTTCCAGGGATTTCCCAGGAAAATTATATATTGTTTTTTTCAACAGATTCTGGGCTTTAACATGAAATGTCTTGTTTGTATTTTTTAGGTGTATTCTCAATTTTTTTGGGTGAAATGTGTGAAAAAAAATAAAAAAAAAACATTTTTTTACAATTTGTAGAGTATTTTTGTAATAAAAAATGTAAGTTTGTCAATAAAATCTTATTGCGCGAGAAACCCCAATTTCTCCCGGTTACAGCGATACCACATATGTATAGGTAGACACCCTTTCCTGCCCAGAAGCCTTTTATAGCTGCTGGATGACAAATGGTTAATTAAAAAAAAAAATGACATAGGGTCCCCCTTCCCGGGGAGGGGGACCCCATTTTTTTTTGGATTTTGAAGGGTTAAAAACCCTTCAAAATCCAAAAAAAAAAATGACGTGGGGTCCCCCTTACCCAAAGTAACCAGCCCGGGACCAGCTATGAGGGCTTGTAGGCACAGAGTGGGGGGGCCAGCTTTGGTGGCCCCCCCACCCTGCAGCCTACGAGCCCACATAGCCTATGTGGGCCCGGGCTCTTCTGCCCCCCCCTGGCCTTTGGGGAGGCAGGTAATGGGGGTGCGGGGGTTAATGGCAAGCCACCCGCTAGGGCAGGTGACTTGCCACCCCCCCAGCCTTGTGAACTGGTATAAGGGGTCTCATGGACCCCTTACCAGCTCACAAAGGGTTAATGTGAAAAAAAAACACCACACAATAATAAAAAGTATTTTATTAGAAAAAAAAAAATTTTTTTTTTACTGTACTTACCTTCGATTGCAAGCTCTTGTCCCTCGCCGCTCAGCTGACAGATGCCGGTGATCGGCATCCAGAGAAGGAGAAGGCAGGAGATCAGAGGATCTCCTGTCACCTCCTTCCCCAGCGCCGATCACCGGCATCTGAGAAGCTGAGAAGGCTGAAGCCTGAGATCGGGGCTGGGATGACTTCATAAGCCCCGCCCCCAAGGGGGCGGGGCTTAGAGGCATGATGGCGGCCGCCATCAAGAAGAAGAGAGGAGAGAGCCTCCCAGGCTCTCTCCTGAAGATCGGTAAGTCCTGGGGGGGGATCGGAGGCCCCCCAGGTGAAGAGGAGGGACAGCGGGAGCCAGCGCACACACAGGTAAGTGAATGTCATTTTTATTTATTTATTTTTTTTACAGTTAGAAGCTGCTGCTGCAGAAGCGGGGGGGGGGCGGCCTATTCCGGGGGCTCTCCTGGAGCCATCCGACCCCCCACGGGGGATCGGATGGCACCAAATTAAAGAGGAGACCCGGCCGGATCCAACAAGGGGTCAGGTGAGTATTTGTTGTTTTTACTTTTTAAACTACAAGCGAGGAAAGTCAAGCACGTAACACCTACAGGCTTGGCACTTAAGGCCCAGCCAAGCCAGCACGTAGGTGTTACGTGCTTGGCAACAAAAGGGTTAAAGGACAAAAACAAGAAAAATATTCTGAACCAAATGTGTTTGTTTCAGAGTTATTCTGAGTGCCATTTCTACTTCACTCAAAAGTATTTACATTGTGTAGGGCTACACATCATTGTTTTTATTTTTTCTTTTAAACAAAGCTATATTGCCCAATTAAAATATAAAGTTCTGCCTCATGTTGTGCTGTCTTTTGACGGGAGTGGTAAGGCTGAGTAATGCAAGCACAGTGTTTACACACATTGCATTGGACTGAGGTGGGTTTGAGTGACAGTGAGGGGGGACCCATTCTAACCTACTACTATTAAGAGAAGGGTTGTCAACCTGACACAAGCATCAGGCTCTGAATTGTAGTGAGGGGCGGGGGGGGGGGGGGGGGATGCACTAGATGTAAGCAAAAAGGAAGAAGAAATTCCCCTTTCTTGACCAAAGCAAAGCGACACCAAGGGACTGACACTGCATTGGGTAAGCTGCTAGGCACTAATTTTAAAGTTTAACGTGTCTATACCTTTAAGAAATTAAATACATTATATTTTAATACATTAAAAAAAAAAAAAAAAAAAAAAAAAAGGAAAAAAAGACAAAATATAATTTCGTGCTTAAAGATTAAAAATTTTATTTACAACTTTTTATACACAACTATACATGATTTATATTAAAACAATATTAAGATATACACTTCCAAGTTAAAAGCTTAAAACAGTTATAAAAAGATGACCTTGTTTTCATAGTCAAGTTTCATTAATTAGTCCCGGGGGTAGAGTTGTTTATGGAAAACTATTATTAAAATTATCCCGCAACGTGGATTGGTTGGAGGTTAACACTACTTACGATGTTAAAAGTTTTATTTGCAGCAGCAGACTATGTATACAGCATCTTGGAATAAAATATCTTGAAATGCAGTTTTCCTTTAATTTGTGGTTGACGCTATAGCTGCCACAATTTTCCTTTCGGAAACGTTTAGCAATATAGAGGTTACTCTAATCCCCCTAACTTTCGGATGTGTATGCATTTCTTATCTCTAACAATATCAATCCACAAGACAACCAGATATGATGGAAACCTCAAACTCATACAGCATCTAGAAGATGTTAGAGTTCATGAAAGGCAATGTTAGGTAATGGATATTCTGATGGAAATGAACACTATACAGTTTGCACTTACATACATTTTCAGTTCGTTAATATTGATGGTAATATGTTGATTATTAGTGTCTAGTAGATAGAATACTTTAAATATTTGCATGCTATGATCATGTTCAAAATGTTCCTGAATAAGGAACAAATGATGAAATGATAGTAATGAACATTTATTCTATTATTTAGTAGGTTTTTATTACAGAAAATTAGGTCTCCAGATGACATTTCTGGCTTTGCATATAAGCTATTTTGGGTTATTGCACATTACTCATATGCATTTTTTAGGTGAAGCATTTTCCCATCAGTCATTGATGGTGACATCACTCACAAACATACTTCTTTAGCTTCAAAGAGAGTGAAATGTATGTGACTGATTGTCCCTATTTTGAGTTCACACTGCCAAACTCGGCACAATGCCTTTTACATTTCCTACACAAATCTTTACATAGTTGCTGTGTGTTGCGTAGGACTTTTAGGATGTAGGACATTTTTTTTTAGCAAAGCACCTGCAGAAATGTGAATAGCGCAGGACATTTTTTGAGGCTGACAAACAGAACCACAGAAAGAGGTATGGTTAATTTATTGTATGGCATAAATCTGACTTCTGTAGGAAGTCTTACTGTTATAGCTTCCCTTATGCAATATTAAAGTGTAACCCAAATAAAAAAAAAAATAAAAAAAACCCGCACACCCATCTATCTTAATAACTGAAATACTTTTGTAGGGACGTCTTGCAGGCAGCATGAGGCAGACATACTTATCAGCGTATTGGCTCCATGTAAACAGTTGACAAAATCTACATCTTGTTTCAGGATCACCAGGCCACCACCAGATGGTCGCCGAAATAAAATTATACCAAATGTGTCCTTTCATACCAATTTTTTTACTAAATGTTTACTAACATATAGTACACACAAGTCTATATCCACAAAGTCCTTAAAGTGACACTAAAGTCACTGAACTAGCTGCCCCCTACCCCACCTGGTGCTCAGGTAGTGCTAGGGGTTTCAAAACAGAGCACCAAGGTGAGGTGGAGGGTATTTTGCTCAAGATTTTAGGGTCCCTTTAAGGTGGACAGATTTTGTCAGACACAAGGGACAAAGGAAATCATATTTGTCTTTTGAGCATAAAATGTAGATGTGACCGTTAAAGCAGATTGACAATTAGGAGTACTTTTAAAGTCATTGTCTAGGCACACACAAAAGTATCCCAATTGTGTAGGGCTACACATGACAATGTTCTATTCTCTTTTTTTTAATAAAGCTATGTTGCCAGATTATAAATAAAAGTTTCTGCCCTTTGTGATTGCAGGGCTGAGCCATACACACTGTGTGCACTGCATTGAAGTCAGCTGGGATTGATTCTAGCCTATCGCTAACAGAGAGGTTGTCAACCGGACATAAGCCTCAAGATTGAATTGGTGGTCAGGACTGGGCAGCAAAGAGACAGCATGGGACGGACTGCATCAGGTAGGCTGCCAGGCAAAAAGTTTGACTGGTCACTTTAAAGCAAACTGAATCACCACTTCCTGTTAAACATACAGCAAGGATAGAACATATTCTGCACTGCTGCAATACACACAAACCTTCAGCTGGGTCCTTAGCCTTGACACTTCTCCAGTGCTGGTGAGGCTAAGCAGCCTTATTTATGTAAATCTGTTTTGGTCAATAAAAAGCCTGAATAGTCAAAGGATGTGGTGGCTAATTGAGCTCTGGCCCTAAAGTTGCTCTGGTGGCATTTAAATTCAACATTCAATATGTAGCAAGGTTTCCGGCCTTTAGACAGAGAGTTGAAGGCAGAAGGAGACCATATGGTCCATCTAGTCTGCCCTTATGCGTTTACTGTATATACTCTTTATCTTAGGATAGATGTGTTCTTATCCCAGGCATGTTTAAATTCACTTAGTGTCAATGTTTACCTCTGCTGGCGGTTTGTTCCAAGCATCTACTACTCTACTTTATAGAAGATAGATTTTTATTAGCATGTTAAGCCTTCACCAGGTAATATTAACAGCACATGCTCTGCAAGTAAAACAGTTATAGAGCTATGATAAAATGTATTAGTAGGTATGGTATTGCAGATTGAGCTAAAGAATTGCAGAGGGGAGGGTAATTTTGCAAAGACTATACTAATGTGTATATACATAGACTGTATGTATTGATCTAATTATGGGTATATGGGCATATCAGACACATGTGTAGTAAAGTAGTCAGGTACACTAGACAGGAACGGACTAGGCTGTTCAAGTTCAAAACTAAGGAGACACATAAGGTCTCCTTTAATCATTTGTTTCACCAGTCTGCAGGGGGAACAGTGTCCAGCTTCAAACGTATCTTGGTTGCATTCATACATTTCTTTTGGCCAGCTCGGAGGTGCTAATTCACCCCTCCAGCCTATGCAGGGACAGGCAAGAGAACATAAGCCCACCCCCTGAGGTTAAATAGCCAAGTGGTGCTGGGCTCCCCAGACAAGCTCACTGCAGCTATTATACTGCCAGGTCCTGCAGTACGATCCTTTAGGCTCCTATATTACCCCTCCTCCCTTTGCAATACCTTCATCTAGTCCGCAGCTTTGAAGAAGCCTTTTATTCCTTGGTATGACCTCCCCATAGTGCAGGGATGATATAAGGGCTCTTGTGGGCTATATATTGCACGTAAATCCTGCACTTTGTTTCCTGATATTTTTCAACCCCACAATTTATATCCCCTGATAAAGTGTTGCCCAACACTCATCTCAAAAGCCACCAACAGGTCAGGTTTTGCACACAAAGATGCACAGATAAGCTCAGACAGAGCTAACGAGTCAATGGCCTAATGGTGGCTCCTGAGGAGAGGGTTAGGAAACACTGCCCTAATACATCTATCTGGGACAATATTGCCAGGTGGAATAGGATGCATGTTTGTGTAGGTATTGGGTGGGGGAAGTGAAAGTTTATATGTAATTTCACAACATGTATTATTGTATCCCTGTGCTCTTGCACAACAGAGTTAAATAAAGTCTAAAATGACCTTACTAACGTGGATACTTACAGCAAGGGTGCACCTCCACATTCCAGTGAAATACTTGCAGCAAGGGTGCACCTCCACCCCCATTCCAGTGAAAAAAAAATGATCGCCGGCAACCATTTATATTTGGGAAAGAAAGGTAGCGGCCATTTTGGAGCTTCCTCTCCCAACTGACATAACTGTAATGCATAGTAACAGGAAGCCCAGCGCGACCTTCTGTTTGCAGGTGGCCTGCAAGCCCATGAGCAGCCATCTTGTTTTTAAAATGTATCCCAGTAGGTGTTGAAAAATACAATTCTGTGAGTACTCACCTGTAGAATTGATTTTGTAGTATACAGCATGTCCTGTTCCAGTAATTCCTTACACTTGGGTTATTCCGCCACAAGGTGGCGCAGTGGACTGCAGAAAGACTTGTGGCCACTCCCGGCCCCATAAATAGCCAAGAACCTCCCACCAATTTCCGGTGTTGACAAGCAGTTATACAAGAAACCGGGAGAATCAAAAAATGGATAAGAACCCAAAAAGAACTTTAGAACAATCACCATACAGAGGTAACCAAAAAAAAAATGATAACAAGGGAGGGATGGAACAGGACGTGCTGTATACTACAAAATCAATTCTACAGGTGAGTACTCACAGAATTGTATTTTTCCAACTATACAGCACGTCCTGTTCCATTAATTCCTTACACTTGGGACATCCAAAAGCAGTGTCCGTAAGGTAGGGTGGGATCCCCAAAGAGCAAAGGCATGCAGTTTAAACCACTGCCGCCTGCAGAACTTTGCGGCCAAAAGCAGCGTCAGCTGAGGCCCTAACATCAACCTTGTAAAGTATGAACAGAAGACCAAGTTGCGGCCTTACAAACTTGTTCAACAGAAGCCTGGTGCTGAAAGGCCCCAAGAGGCACCAATAGCACGAGTGGAATGAGCAGTAAGGCAGAAGGGAGGTTCCTTCCCCTTAGCAGAATAGGCTTGCACCACCGCCTGACGAATCCACTTGCTGATAGTGGACTTAGCCGGAGGCAAACCCTTCCTAGGACCAGAAGGAAGAACAAAAAGAGCATCAGTCTTCCTGAAAGATTTCAGATGAAAGATTCAGTAGCTACCAAGTAAAACAGAACCCTGACCACATCTAAAGAATGCAGAGTCCTCTCCTTGGAATTAGCAGGATTAGGACACAAGGAAGGCAAGACAATAAAGTTAATTGATTTCGGATCGAGAATCGTAAGTTTGGGTGGGTGTTAGTCATTTTTTCCTGTTTTTTTGGCCATTTCCGACTCGCACGAGCCTACGTTCGAATGCGTATATGCTCTTACGATCATCGCAAGTTCGTTCCTAAATTTTAGGATCAAAACGTAAAACTTAGGATCAAATCCTAAAACTTAGGATCAAAACGTAAAACTTAGGATCAAAACGTAAAACTTAGGATCAAAACGTAAAACTTAGGATAATCGAATGTGTTTAGGTGTGATTCAGAGAACAGTTTTCAAACCTCTAAATACGTTTTAAAAGAAAACCACTGCCGACACCTTTTAGCAGTCGTATTGCTGTTCTTGAACAGGTTTTTTGGCTATGTGGAGGAGTCTGCGCGTCTTGAGCTCCAATGAACTGCATGTATCAGCATGGCCGAGGCCATAAATTGTATGGCAATGCATACCTGATTCATGTATGCCTTATAAAAGCATTTTAATGTGGACCTTAATTAGTCCTTTGCATGTAAACCTTTATTTTGCAATATATTTGCGTTAATTAAAGAAACTTATGTCCTTTGGTATTTATTTTTAAATTGATGTACTAGAATAATATTTTTAGATTGCATTTATTGGTGTAGTTGTTTACTTTTGCTTTGTTTAATTATTTAAGCACATCTTTGGTCAGATGCATCACACTTACTGAGGAGAGGAGAGCGGGATAAAGTGCAGGATGTGGGTTACTGCTGTATTTTGCACAGACACAGCAGAGCTGGGGGCACGGAAAGGTCAGAAATCAAAGAATGCAGAGCAACACAGTCACAAGGCCCTTTCTGTTTGCAGGCTGCCCGATAATACCTGAGCCGCCATCTTGGCTGTTTCTAGGCTCATAACATGCAGAAGTTGCTGGGTGTTTTTTTATATTTGAGAGCAATCTGTATGTAGAGGGTGTGGGTAACCACACACAAAATTTTAAGTTGTACCATATGAAGCCTAAATATTAAAATTAAATCCACAAGTAAAAAATGCAAGTTAACTAAAAATTAAACAAAGTAAGATTTACTTATGCAAATGCATTCATTAATGGTTGGTTACTACAAAATGAATGAAATAAAGAAAAATAAGACCAAATATTTAGAATGCACTTTAATGAGGTAAGTTTGTAGTGCGCAGCCGCAAGATCAGAAGGATTTACGTCCAGACAAAAAAGGAAAAAGGGCAAAACCAATGTTGCAACCTGAGAAATGAAACGGAAAATTCAGGATGGAAACTGACATAGGTCTGATTCCCGAACTGCCATACGAACGGACCTAAATTTTAGGATAGAAACGTATTTGCTTATAGAATCACTCGCAAGTTCATACGAACGCACGAGCGGACGGGAAAAATAGGATGATCGGCACCAAAATCCAAGCTGTTACATGTTTCTTTGAAATCGACCCTAATGTCCTGATTGAGATTAAAAGCAGACACAACCTTAGGCAAGAAATCTGGCTTGAACCGAAACACCACCTTGTCCTGGTGTCGCTCAAAATAAGGAGGTTTGATGGAAAGCGCCGCCAACTCAGAAACACGCCTGACAGAAGTGATAGCCACCAAAAAGGCTACCTTAAGAGTCAAAATGGGCAAAGCGGCCTCACGGAGAGGCTCAAAAGGACGACCCTGCAGAGCAGATAATACCAGATTCAGATCCCAAACTGGTAACCTAGGCTTACGTGGCAGACTCACGTGAGAAACCCCCTGGAAAAAAGTCTTAACCAAACAGTGATTGGCAAAAGATCTTTGGAAAAAAATTGCCAGAGCTGAAACATGATCTTTGAGGGTACTAAGTTGAAGGCCCAAATCCAAACCATGTTGCAAAAATTCCAGAATCTTGGGAATAGAAAACACCCGACAGGGAAGAGATTTGGACTCACACCAGGCAATGTAAGCATGCCAGACCCTGTAGTAGATAAAGGACGAGGATTTCTTCCTAGCCCTAATCATGGTAACAGAGGCAGGCAACCCCTTTTCCCTCAAGATGGAGGTTTAAACAGCCAAGCCGTCAAAGCCAGCATTTGTAAATTGGGATGGCGCAGCTGCCCCTGAGTGAGCAGGTCTGGATCCTTGGGCAGGACGTACTGATCTACTGCCAATTGCACGATGTCTGTGAACCACACCCTTCTTGGCCAACAGGGGGCCACCAGAATGGTTGGCACCCCTTCCAGGGCTATCTTGCACAGCACCCTGCCCAACAGAGGAAACAGAGGGAACACATAGAGGAGCCGAAACCCCTTCCAAGGCATTGCTAACGCATCCGTGGTGAAAGCCAGAGGGTCCTGTGACAGAGACAAAGAATGGAAGCTTGTGATGGGACGCAAACAGGTCCACATCTAGCAGACCCCAGCGACGGCACAGGGAGCGAAACACCCTGTTGCTGAGGGACCACTCCCCCAGCCAAGACATCCCCCTGCTCAAGGAGTCTGCCTCCAGGTTTTCCACTCCCAGGACGTAAACTGCTGATATACAGGGGACATTCTCTTCCACCCAGGACAGTTTCAGGGACACTTCCTTGAGGGCTCACTTGCTCCGAGTCCCTCCCTGATGATTGGTGTAGGCAACCGCCGTCTGGTTGTCCGAGTGGATCTGAACAGCCCGACCCCGAAGCTGGGCGAGAACCAACCTTATCACCCTCAGTTCCGGAATGTTGATAGGAGTATGGACCTCCTGGGGGCCCCACTGACCCTGGAATTTCAAGGACTTCCAGAAGCCCCCCCAACCTGTCAGACTGGCATCTGTGGTGACGGGGCCAGCAAGGGGCCAGAAAGAAACTGCCCATCAACAGGTTCCTTGAGTCCAGCCACCACGAGAGGGACCGTCTGACCAGGGGGGACAGCACAAATACCTGATCCAGGGACACAGGGTCCCGATCCCACACCGATAAGAGGTGTAGCTGAAGAGGTCTCATGTGAAACTGAGCATAGGGTACTGCCTCGATGCAAGACACAATCAGGCCCACCAGTTGCATCCCCTGCCGGATGGAGGGATGAGGACAAGAAAGAAGAAACTGGGCCTGAGCTTGAAGACTCTCCACCTTCTGTTGAGGGAGAAAAACCTTGACCTGAGATGTATCCAGAGTCATGCCCAGAAAGGACCTCACCAGTGACGGGGACAGAAAAGACTTGGGATGGTTGATCACCCAGCCGAAGGACTCTAGTGTGGAAACCACCATCTGGGTATCCAGTTCTGCCTGATGGAAGGACTGAGACGCGATCAGAATGTCGTCCAAATAAGGAAGGATGCGAATGCCCTGAGATCTCAACAGAGCCAACACGCCCGCCAGCACCTTGGTGAATACCCTGGGAGCCGAGGTGATACCAAAAGGCAAGGCCATAAATTAGTAGTGCTGATCCTCCAGAGCGAACCTGAGAAATTTCTGATGACCTAGGAAGATTGGTACATGAAGGTAAGCGTCCTTGATGTCTACAGAGGTCATGAAGTCGCCTGGGCGCAGTGTATTGACTGCTGAGCGTAGGGTCTCCATACGAAAATGCTTGAATCTGACAAACTTGTTGAGGCTCTTTAAATCCAGGATGGGCCTGAGGGACCCATCCTTTTTGGGAACCGTGAATAGATTGGAGTAGAAGCTTCTGCCCCTTTCCCTGAGAGGCACCGGGCAGATGACTCCCAACTCCAGAAGGTTTCGGACCCCAAGGCGCAAGCCCTGAGCTGACAGGGGGTTTTGAGCCATCCGGGATCTGACGAATCTTGGGGGCGGCCAGGCTGTAAACTCTAGCTTGTACCCAGAGGACACCACCTCCTGACTCCACCGGTCTGTTACGTGTAGCCTCCAGACGTGAGCAAAGAGCCGAAGCCGTCCCCACACCCGGATGGGTGAGGGCGCCTCCTCATGCCTGAGGGGCCTTGGGGGAGGATTTGGGTTTGGGACCCCATGAGAGACCGGGACATCCACGTCCTCTACCCCTGCCCCAATAGTCTCCACGTGCCCCAACAAAGGACACCCCTCGACCGGCCCTGGAAGCTCGGAAGGAAGGGAGAGAGGCACCAGTCCCCCGAAAGGGCAGAGACGGCCTTCTACGTTGAAGCAGACTACCGCCCCTGGCAAACAGGTCCAAGCGTTCACCAAAGAGCCGTAGCCCCTTAAAAGGTAAACCAGTGAGAGCCTTCTTAGCAGCATTATCTGCTACCCACTGACGTAGCCAGAGCGTTGTATAGCCACCAAAAGGGCAGAAGTCCTACCACACATTCTAATGGCATCGTCCATGGCAGAAAGGATATATGCAACAAATTCATAGCAAAGTAGGAGAGATCTATACTCCTCCCCTCCCGCGTCATCAGAGGCCCCATCTAAGAGACACTTAAGCAGCCCTTTAATAGCAATAGCCGTTGGACAGCTGATCCATGCGCCGGGCCTCACCATCCCGCAGTGCAGTAGTGTCAGGTGAGTGCATGACTGATGTATTAGACAACCCTAGAACGAGCGCGTCCACCTCAGGAGGACAGGACCAACACTTAAACCGGACCTTCAGCGTGATTTAATGAAAAGCCCAAACTCTTAAAAAACAGTTCCCCAGCATCTAAAATTAATATATTTTACGTTTTTAGTCACTAACTTATTATTCTTTCCCCCACTGGGCTGCAACTCTGTTCAGGAATTTAGGATACGGGCGCCGCCATCTTGACTCAGAAGCATCACACTTACTGAGGAGAGGAGAGTGAGATAAGGTACAGGGGGGCGGGTTATAGCTGTGCTTTGCTCAGAAAGAACAGAGTTGGGGTCAGGTAACTATCAGCAGTCCCAGAATTCAGAGCAGCACAGTCAGGAGGCACTTCCTGTTTGCAGGCTGCCTGATAAGATGGCGGCTTCCATAAGCCGCCATCTTGGATGTTTAACCCTTTTGTTGCCAAGCACGTAACACCTACGTGCTGGCTTGGCTGGGCCTTAAGTGCCAAGCCCGTAGGTGTTACGTGCTTGACTTTGATCGCTTCTAGTTTAAAAAATAAAAATAAAAAATACTCACCTGACCCCTTGTTGGATCCGGCCGGGTCTCCCCTTTAATTTGGTGCCATCCGATCCCCCGTGGGGGGTCGGATGGCTCCAGGAGAGCCCCCGGAATAGGCCGCCCCCCCCCCGCTTCTGCAGCAGCAGCTGCTAACTGTAAAAAAAAAAAAAAAATAAAAATGACATTCACTTACCTCCATGTGCGCTGGCTCCCGCTGTCCCTCCTCTTCACCTGGGGGGCCTCCGATCCCCCCCCAGGACTTACCGATCTTCAGGAGAGAGCCTGAGAGGCTCTCTCCCCTTTGATCCTCGATGGCGGCCGCCATCTTGCCGCTAAGCCCCGCCCCCTTGGGGGCGGGGCTTATGACGTCATCCCGGCCCCCGATATCTGGCTTCACCCTTCTCAACTTCTCAGATGCCGGTGATCGGCACAGGGTAAGGAGGTGGCAGGAGATCCTCTGATCTCCTGCCTCCTCCTTCTCCTGTACCGATCACCGGCATCTGTCAGCTGAGCGGCGAGGGACAAGAGCTTGCAATCGAAGGTAAGTACAGTAAAAAAAAATTATTTTTTTTTAATAAAATACTTTTTTTTATTGTGTGGTGTTTTTTTTTTTACAGTTAACCCTTTGTGAGCTGGTAAGGGGTCCATGAGACCCCTTATACCAGTTCACATGGCTGGGGGGGTGGCATTGCCATTAACCCCCGCACCCCCATTACCTGCCTCCCCAAAGGCCAGGGGGGGGCAGAAGAGCCCGGGCCCACATAGGCTATGTGGGCTCGTAGGCTGCAGGGTGGGGGGGCCACCAAAGCTGGCCCCCCCACTCTGTGCCTACAAGCCCCCATAGCTGGTCCCGGGCTGGTTACTTTGGGTAAGGGGGACCCCACGTCATTTTTTTTTTTGGATTTTTAAGGGTTTTTAACCCTTAAAAATCCAAAAAAAAATGGGGTCCCCCTCCCCGGGAAGGGGGACCCTATGTCATTTTTTTTTTTAATTAACCATTTGTCATCCAGCAGCTATAAAAGGCTTCTGGGCAGGAAAGGGTGTCTACCTATACATATGTGGTATCGCTGTAAGCGGGAGAAATTGGGGTTTCTCACGCAATAAGATTTTATTGACAAACTTACATTTTTTATTACAAAAAAACTCTACAAATTGTAAAAAAATATATTTTTTTTATTTTTTTTCACACATTTCACCCAAAAATGTTGAGAATACACCTAAAAAACACAAACAAGACATTTCATGTTAAAGCCCAGACTCTGTTGAAAAAAACAATATATAATTTTCCTGGGAAATCCCTGGAAAGCCTTTCGAAAATGACAGTTGAACATGTGTAGCGCAAAACAGTCAAACTCAGTCTGGCAACAGGGAGTGGCAAATGCTGCAGGTAGGCTGGCAGCGAAAGGGTTAAAGGCTCATAACATGCAGTAGATGCAGGTAGGATGATTTTTAATGTGGACAATCTGTATGTACAGGGTGGGGGAAACATATAAGATAGACTCTTATTCAGAGTGAAGGTCCGCTTTAACCACATCCTGTCCCAACTCTTGGGAACCGCAGGTAGCTTACTAGGCCATTCCCACTCTTTGAGCTCCAGATTATTAAAGTGATTCTGCTCAGGGAACTCCAAGCATGGTTTAACAGTATACTGCTGTGGAGCCACGGCAGGAGGGGAAATACAAAGCACTTCGAAAATGTGAGTCATTAACCTGTCGGTGTCATCTGAAGACCATGGGTCTTCTCCAAAAGGAGACCCGTTACCACCATATAACTTAGATTGTTCCTCAGAGGATTCTGAACCAGAGAATAATTCCCCCTCCTCGAGGGGGTAAAGGCCAGAAAAGGAGTAAAGTCCCTCATCCTCCACAGGAAATAGGGAAGCTGCGGGAGATAAATGACGCTTCTTGGCAGAAGCCTTACGTGGGGCTGACCCAGCAATATGCTTTTCAATACTGAGACTCCCCGCTAGTGTGCCCCTCACTGGGAGTCGGATGCAAGTGTAGGGGGGTAGGCGAAGCAGAAAGGGGTGCAGCACCGGGACCCATAGAAGACGACCCAGTCTGCAGTGCAAGTACACGCTGGGCGCAGGGCAAACATACCCTGACACCAACAGGGGATACCCCACACGCAACACACAGCTGGACTTGTCCCGAAGGAACCCCAAGCACATTGTCCCCGGAAGCCTCCATATGGCGATTTTAGATACAGGCGCAACGGGCAGTACAGGGACACAGCTAGCAATAGCCACCCTTTTTGGGATGCCCCCCAAAGCCCGCTAGGGAAGGTGGGAGACTGGTAAGCAGCAGGTCCGGGAGAACCACAGTCAAAGGTGACCCGCCTGCAAGACACAATAAGTACAAAATAAACATCCCCAGCGCATACAGAGTAAAGCAATATAAAAAACCCCGTAAGGGACTCACGGACCAGGCGGACAGATCATCCAGAGAGGTAAAGCACAGCCAGACTGTGTCGCAGCACCGCAAGGACGAGGCCACAAAGTGGCGCTGGCAGCAGTACCTAGAGGGGCGGACCGCGAGTGCATGACACAGAACGCGTCAAACCGCGGTTCCTGCCCCCCCCCCCCCCGAAGAGCGCGGAACTGATCACGTGAGGCGCCGGCGCAATGACAGTACATAGCCCCAACCGTGGAGCGCCATACAATGGCCCGCACACACACACAAATAATAAAAAAAATACAATTCTGTGATTACTCACCTGTAGAATTGATATTATGAGTGTACATCCCGTCCCAATTCAAACCAAATATAAAAAATGTATATATACAAATATCAAGTGCTTCAATTATCATGACAAAAAACAAAATTCAGAAATGAAGTAACCTTCATGACAGTGCAGGATATGACAATGTGACAATCAAAGTAAATAAGTAAATAATATAAAACAGGAGAGATACTCAGCTGTGTGGAAACATATCAGGCAAACACCAGGGAGGACAGTCAGGGCGGGAGGCTGCTCCACCTGCGCTTCGCGGTGTAAAAACCTAGCAAGAAGCGGTTTTTACACCGCGAAGCACAGGTGTCATGAAGGTTACTTCATTTCTGAATTTTGTTTTTTGTCATGATAATTGAAGCACTTGATATTTGTATATATACATTTTTTATATTTGGTTTGAATTGGATGGATGACCTATAGATAATAATTTGCACAATGCACATGTCACTTTGTGGGCTTCTGATTTAGATTAGGTGTGGATATTGGTAGGATATTAGCTTTTTTATATACTTTTGTAATTTGTGCCGGCACAAAAAAAGTTTTTTTGAATAGAGGGGAATATATTTGATATATAGGGAATAGGTCTTAGTCACCACTCCCGCTTAATATTGTGTTATTTTTGGACAGGTGCACATGCACTTTTTCAGGGCAGGTTGAGGTGATTTTAAATGTGTTGTTGTTGTGGTTTTTAAATGTCTGTGTTTTCTGTATTACTACAATAAACTTTGTATGGATTTACATTGGCTGTGCTCCTTTGTATGACCTTATGGTCCTATTGACCAACAGGTCTATCTGCTCTTGGTATATGTATCAGTGAGCACGCCCATATTTGTCTATTACTAGTGGTGCACCATATGTAGAAACATTTACCCAGGACAGAATCAGGGATACTTCCTTGAGAGCCCTCTTGCTCCTGGTTCCTCCCTGATGATTGATGTAAGCAACCGCTGTCTTGTTGTCTGAGCGGATCTGAACCACCAGACCCCGAAGGTGCATGGTCAGCTGGTAAAGCACTAATCTTACTGCCCTCAGTTCCAGAATGTTGATTGGGGCATGGGTCCTCCTGAGGACCCCACTGCCCCTGGAATTTCAGGGACCTCCAAAAGCCTCCCCAACCTGTCAGGCTTGCATCCGTGGTGACCACCTCCCAGCAGGGAGTCAAAAAAGATCTGCCCACTAGCAGATTCCTTGGGTCCAGCCACCATGACAGAGACCGCCTGACCAGAGGGGGCAGAACAAATACCTGATCCAGGGACCCCGGGTCCCGATCCCATACCGACAAGAGATGAACCTGGAGAGGCCTCATGTGAAACTGAGCGTATGGGACAGCCTCGAAGCTGGACACCATCAGACCCACCAGCTGCATAGCCTGTCTGATGGACGGATGAGGGCAAGACAGAAGGACCTGTGTTTGTGCCTGAAGACCCTCTATCTTCAGCTGAGGGAGAAAGACCTTGACCTGATAGGTATCCAGAGTCATGCCCAGAAAAACTTTACAGGGAAGACTTGGGAAGATTGATCACCCAGCCAAACTTTTCCAGAGTGGATACCACCGTCTGAACATTCAACTATGCTTGTTGCATAGTCTGAGAAACTACAAGAATGTCGTCCAGATAAGGAAGAATGCGAATGCCCTGAGATCTCAGCAGAGCCATTACTCCTGCCAACACCTTGGTGAACACCCTGGGAGCAGAAGTAAGACTGAATGGCAGAGCCACAAACTGGTAATGCTGATCTTCCACGGCGAACCTGAGAAATTTTTGATGGCCTGCAAAAATTGGCACATGAAGGTAAGCATCCTTGATGTCTATAGAGGCCAAGAAGTCCCCTGGGCGAAGAGAATCTATGGCAGAACGCAGAGTCTCCATGCGAAAGCGCCTGAATCTGACAAACTTGTTGAGGAGCTTTAAATCCAGGATAGGCCTGACTGATCCGTCCTTTTTTGGAACAGTGAAAAGATTGGAATAGTAGCCCAAGCCCCTTTCCCGCAGAGGGACCGGGCAAATGACCCCCCAATTCCAGTAGATTTTGAACAGCCAAGCACAGACACTGAGCTGACAGGGGGTCCTGAGCAATCCGTGATTTTGTGAATCTTGGGGGCGGCCAGGCTATAAACTATCTTGTAACCGGAGGAGACTACCTCCTGAATCCACCGGTCTGAGACAAGACGTCTCCAGATGTGAGCAAAAACAATCGAAGCCGTCCTCCCACCCGGATGGATGAGGGCGCCCTTCATGCCTGCTGTAGTTTGGGAGAGGATTTGGGCTTAGAACCCCAGGAAGGACCGGGCCTGCCACGTCCTCTGCTTCTGCCCCACGACTCACCACGGCCCCCTGCGGGGGGAGCCCCCCTTCCTCTTTTGGGGGAATAAAATGGGGACAGAGCAACTCTAGACCCCCGAAAGGGCCTGAGTGGTTTCTTGCGCTGAGGCAGTTTGCCTTCCTTGGCAAACAGATCCAGACGTTCTCCAAAAAGGCGCAGTCCTTTAAATGGGGCCCCAGTAAGAGCCTTCTTAGCAGCAATATCAGCCATCCATTGGCGCAGCCAAACAGAACGGCGTATAGCAACCAGCAGAACAGAGGTTCTACCACACATTCTAATGGCATCCTCTAGGGCAGCAAGAACCTATATGTTCCTCACAATACATAAGCCAGTTAAATACATATCTGCCCAAAGCCGCAGAACCACCCTCTAGGGCACTTCTGATTAATCTTCTAATCGCCACAGTTGTAATAGGACACACACACAGGACGCAGCTCGGTCCCCGCACAGGCAAAACCATGGGTGGCCAGCTGATCAATGCGCCGGTCTTCCACAACTTTTAAGGTGGTAGTATCAGGTGAGTGCACCACAGAGGTATGAGATAGTCCCAGAATTGGTGCCTCAACCTCCGGTGGGGAACACCATAATTTAGCTGTATCCAGGGGAAAGGGATACCTCTTGTCCCAGCTTTTAGGTACACCTGGAAGTCTACTAGGCTTTTCCCATTCCTGTAAAATAAGATTGTTGAAATGTGCCTGTGCAGGGAACTCCCAGCGCGGTTTAGCAGCATAAAATAATTCTCCCTGTTGCTGCAGAGGGGGGCAACAGGGGGAGATATTTCAAGCACTTCAAATAAATGGGCAAGCAGCCTGTCAGTATCAGCTGTATCCCAAGGCTTGGACCCGGTCCTTGGATCATCAAAAGACCTATTCTGATCCTCAGATTCAGAGAATAATTCACCCTCCGGGGAAAAACCAACAATGTCTTCCAGCGCTTCAGAAGCCATAGGGCAAACATATGTATTATCAATCAAATGCCGTGTCTTTCCAATAGCCTTGCGCGGCTCATAACCGCCCATCCACCTCTCCAGATCAGCCAATCTAGTAGCAAAATCAGATTGGGCATCCCCGGTAGCATGCGCCACAACCGGAGCCGAATGCAAGAGAGAGGAAGTAGGCAAGGCCTCGGGGGAAGCGGCCCTCAGCAGGGGCATCCCAGACAACCGCGCAACCGTCTGCTGGGCGCAAGAGAGACAGACCTTGAAGTCGCCAGGTACAGGGGAAATCCCACAATCAGTACAGAACTGGCCTTGTCCCGAAGGAACCCCGGACTCATTGTCTTGAGAAGCCTCCATATGGTGAATATTGTGGCTCACAAAGGCCAAATAGGAATAATGCCGAAGCCGAAGTGCGGGGGACTTACAGACCGCACACGAGCATCAGCCGTGCCACACCGCCGAGACAAGATGACGCCCAGACATATACCTCGAGGGGCGGGCCGCGGGGGAGCGACGCAAAATGCGGCACTCGCCCCGCCCGCCTCCCTCCAAAGAGCGCGAAAAGGACGCGCCCGTGTGACCTAAACAGCCAATGGCTGTGCCAAGGAGCCTGAGGTAAATGTCGCCGCCCTATACAAAGCGGTGTACAATAGTGCGATATTAGAGAAAAAGAAAACAGTGCAACCAATTCAAACCGGGATCACTGCATAATGCGCTCCGCAGGAGCCAGAGTATAAAAAAACAAAAAGGTGCCACACAATACATGATACACAATATCTAATACAAGGAACACCCCCCCCCCCTTTCCCCTAAGGAACTCAGAGGAACGAGGGGAGGCAGCGGTCACAAGGGAACCACTATTGAGGGATAGGGTGTGACAGGCACACAAAATGTGGGCAGGGCATCCCATAAGGCTCACCATGGCCTGAACCATCTACCCTTTGGTGGGGGAGTTGCGGCGGAGCATAGCTCCTTAGCACCTAAATATGGTGCTGTCTACCGTCACCCGAACGCTACAGCCAAGGCTGGGAGGCAGTATAGTAAAAACAGAACGGGAATGGGAATAGCTAAACAGGTCCATAGGGCCAAAGACCCCGCTCACCTGCCTGAAAAAGAGACAGACACTTTCTCATCCTGGCAGTCTGAGACTGCAGAGAAAAACTGGGGTTCTGTGGGAGGTGCCTCGGTATATATAGGCCGGGAGGGGCCACTTTTTCTGCTCTGCAGTCACGCGACATCTGAAGATGAATAACCCATGAGTAAGGATATCTTTCGGAACGGGACGGGATGTACACTAAAAATATAACACACACAAATCACGGACCCCCCGGGCGCCCCCTGCCAGCCGAGCGGCCACAACAAAGGGATCGCGCACAACCTTCTAGAGGGGAGGGGGAGACAGGGAGAGGGAACAAGGACCCAAGATTAGAGGCTGGGGCATCCCAATGAGGCTCACTATAGAAGGCCTGTCACCGGCTACCCTTTGGTACAGGGTCTTGCAGCCCGGAGCAGCGCTCCTTCAGCACCTGACCCTAGTGCTGTCCTACCTTCACCTGAACCGTCAGCCGAGGCTGGGAGGCAGTGGGTCCAGAACGGGTGGAAATTAGCCTGCAGGGCCCTAGGCTTGAAAAGCCCCGCTCCCTGCGCAATAGAGAGCCATCTTCTATCTTCGCAGTCCAGACTGCAGAGAAACACTGGAAATTGGTGGGAGGTTCCTGGCTATTTATGGGACCAGGAGTGGCCACAAGTCTTTCTGCAGTCCACTGCGCCACCTTGTGGCGGAATAACCAAGTGTAAGGAATTACTGGAACAGGACGTGCTGTATACTTGGAAAAAGGTAAATTCTTTTTTTATGTTTTTATGTGCAGCAATATAAATTGCCCCAGGGATGGATAGGAGCACTGTATGCCATTGTATGCTGTTTAAGACCCACTCTCCTTACAAATCTCATGCTGGGAGAAATTATATCCTATTGAAAAAATAGTTCTAGAAAGAAGTTAAGTTAAAAGAATATTTAATTGTCCCTTAATTGTTCCTTTGAAGCAAAAATCATTTGAGTATTTTTATCCAATTCATTACCAGGACACTAAGGGGAGTGGATACATTTTTGAAATGTAACCTTCTGTAGGACATGGTTGGTCTGCTTTAAACCAATGAGATGACCCGCTGTGCAAACCCCCCCCCAGATCAGCCAGTAAACTCACCCTATTCCAGTCCTATGGTGCATGCGCAGGCTCTCATCCAATCAGAGCCTTTTGCCATGCATATATATAGTGCTCAGCAAGCAGCTCCATTTACAACAATCAGTAGTGAAAGAGGCCGCATCCCCAACAGCAGGTGTGCTACAACCCCTAGTCTGAATGGCTGAGGCAGCAGCATGCACACAGCCTAAAGATGGTGGGGGTGCGACTGCTGATGTTTACACCAGTATGGAAGAATGTGAGTATTGTAGGGTCTCACAGCAGGGCATCCCGATTTGGGAGGTCCCAGGATGGGAAGACCAGCACCCAGCCCTGGAATCTTTTAGATCCCAGGGTTGGCCTGTTTAGGTGTTCTGCATTAAGGGTAACAGAGACCACAATACAAGGTTAAAAGAAAAAGTACCAGTAATGGCCATGAATATCAGCAGTAAAAATAAAGCTGATCAAAACCCCTTTTCCCCTCACTGCCGAGGCCACGCCCCCTGGCAATTTTGAGATCGCCAAATGGCTGATCTCAAGATGCCAGCTGGCGGCATCCCCGGCTTTTTTTCTAGCACATGTGCTCCCGCGCCCAGCCTATCTCAAAGGCTGACTACAGCAGCGCGAGCAGCTACAGGGATGTGGCAGCAGATGTTCACAGCATGGCGGAAGCTGTCAGTAAAGGTGAGTTTACTGGCGACCAGGGGGGTTCTCACACAGCTGAGTATCCTGCTATGAGATACCCGGAGGACAGGTTAGCATCCAGCCCTGGAGACTTTTGCAATCCAGGGAGACCCCAGAATGTTTTGATCTGCTTCAATTTCCCTTTCTTCTACACCGATAGATTACTGTGCTTTTCAATTTTATAACATGTATCTGCTTCTGCTGAAACCTTAAGCAAATGTGTATTCCATATTTTTTTCTAAAAATTTAAAAGGAAAAAAAAAAACCCAAATGCTTATGACAAAGGCATTAGATGCGTGGCAAACCGTACATCTCTAAATTAAATTTGCTGCAATTGTAAGAACGCAACAGTAATAACAAAAAGGAAACGTGAGCTTGTTCGACGTGGAGAAGGAGGTTAACCCTCCCTTACGTCACATATAGAGACTGGGCGGACAGCTGGCCTGCATGAGAATCAATGAGAGGGACACAGTACCGTCAGAAAGACAGGCCTCCATTGGTGGTTGAGAAGGAGGCAGCGGCAGATGAAATGAAGAGCAATTTCTGCTTCCAGGCGGCATGCCCGGGAAAACGAGACAGCAGTTCTGATGCAGCTCAAGGTTAGCTGCATCGGAATGATTCAAATCAAAATGCTGGCCAATACCTTTAAGGATTAAGAAAATAGATTTAAAAAACTCCTTTAAAAACTCCAGAATCAGATGCACAATTCCCCAGCAGGAACACAGCCTGTTAGGCTCTGCTTTTCTGGGAAATTGCAGTACTAAGTGTGACTGTCTGCTTAGCCGACTAGTGCAGCAACAAAACAACTTCTGATACCACAGAGACCTGCGGGCTGCAGCCTTTGGGTTTGCTGTGTGTCCCTTCCGGTCACGTGGGAACAGACTCCCTCATTGATTGGAAATAACGGGCACACCACACGGGCCCACTCACGAGTGTCACTCACTCAGCCAAACAGAGATAAAATCAGAGGACCACAGCCCGCAGGGCTGAGTCCACAGGCTGGGAGGTAAGTGGCCTTTGTTGTTTGTTAACCTGGACAGTCCCTTTAATCTCCTGCCTCGTTGACTAAACCAGAATGGATGCCAAATCTCGTCAAGAGCCGGGGGGGGGGGGGGGGCAATGTATAATAAAATTGACTCCTAGCTTCAGCAAATGCATCTATTCATGTTATGTTTAAAACTGAGGCTTTTGCTCAGTAAATATATCTGTGCTGTTTAGTCACCCTTAACAATGACAAGTGGGCAAGGGAACAGTTCTGCTGGCACTATAGAGTCCTGATATAATCGCCACAGATTACAAATATACAAAGGTTATGGCTACAGTGATGGTAGAGTTAGCAGAAGGCCTGAGTTGTACAGATAATGGAGTCTGACATTTTCTGAAGAAAGAGGGTTGATTTCTTCTCCTACACAACTTACCCTGCATTTCAACCCATGAGCATCTGAAAATAAACAGCACATTGCTTAGGCAAAATAACCAATCGTAAGGTCTTTAATATCCCAGAACTGGCGATCGCAAACTGCTGCACTGTAAAATAAAACTTAGTGTTTCCGTATAGGCATGTCTTGGACAGATATTCATTCTCCTTGTCTCTGAATTACATAAAAGCTAATAAAACAATACTTTTACAATTTAAACATTGTATAAAAGAAATAAACTGAAATGTTAAATATAAAACCTTGTCAGAAATAGTTAACCACACAAACGTACCAAACAGGCTTGACTTCAATCAGACTATATTTTCAGATTTAGGCGATATGCAATTGGGTGGGATTGCCCCCTGCTTCGCTGAAAGCTTTTAAAGGAATATTTTTATACAAAATGGTGGGTAAAAAGTTGAACTGCTTCGGAAATAAAAAGGGTCAGGTTTATTTTAAGCTTGGTATTCAAGTGCAACGTTTTACATGCTCTAAAACATGTTCTGGAAAATGCAGACTACATACTTGTAAGCCATCTAACTTGCAAGGCATTCTGGGATACTCGTCCTCCTTCCATTTGTTCTCCTCTGGGTCAAATGTTAAGATGGAGTCACTGTAATGGCCATTGTAACATAGGCCGCCAAGCACCATGATCTGCTTGTCCAGCACAGCCACTCCATGACCACTTCTTCCAATAGGCATAGCTGCAAGAATGGTCCACTGATCAGTGTCAGGGTTGTAAACCTCAGTAGAGGGACACCCCTGTGATTCAAACGAAGCCCTTAGAATAACACAGACACCCCCAAACACATAGAGTTTGCCATTGTAGGAGATCATCTTGTGAAAGCACCTTGCATAGTTCATTTTGGACTTGTTCTCCCAGCAGTTGGTGTGCACTTGAGTTCTTCGGGTCCTCTGCTCCACTGCACCTTCTTTACTGGGGTCAAAAACACACACTTGCTTGGAAGTGGAGGACGATGTAATCCCACCAGTGACAAAAAGCTTATTGTTGAGAACAGTTCCCTCGTGACCATATTTGTTTACTGGATAAGGATCCACAAATTCCCATTTGTTTTCTACTATATCATAGCGCTCCGTGGAATAAAAGGTTTCATCTCGCGTCCTACCGGCGACAGCATAAATGTATCGCCCAATTACGCCGACTGCAAACTCTGACCGAGGTACTGACATATCAGCCATCCGGACCCAACTATTTTGTCTCGGGTCATATCGGAACACTTTAGAGGATGCGTGAAACTCTCCATCTGGACCCAATTCTTCTCCTCCAAGCAGAAAAACAAAGTTGTTAAGAATTGCGAGACAGTCAGGTCGAAGGGGGACCAGCGGACCTTCCAGTTCCCACCACACTCGCGGCTTGTGCAGGAGAAGAATCTTGCTGTTGACCATGCTGTGCCCAATCATGCCTCTAAATACTGCCGTTTGAGGTTTGGTTGAACGAATGTGATTAGATTTCATATCCATCAAAGGTTGCTCGCTTACATTGTGAAAATAGTTAAGAGCCAAGTCAACCTCTTGCCTCAATTGACGCGAGTATCGGTAAAACTCAGAAGTTTTCACCTGTAAGAGAAAATTTAAAATTACATACGCACAATGGCTTTTAGCATTCTGTGGACGATAGACAGGATTTAGCTCGTCCACAAAAAAAAGAAATCAAGTGCTACTTATCTTATTTGTACTAACTTTCAAAACAATTTAATGAAAATGACATTCACATATTGAACCAGACCTTGACCCTGAATAAGAGCCTAACTTGTATGTTTCCCCCACCCTGTACATACCAATTTCCTACATTAAAATCATCCTACCTGCACCTACTGCATTTTCTGAGCCTTTAAACATCCAAGACGGCGGCCCATGCCACTGCCAGCAGATAGGAAGCATCTTCTGACTGCTGCTCTGCATTCTGGGAATGCTTTCCTTTTCCTGACCCCAGCTCTGCTAAGCTATAATTCGCCCCCCTGCACCCCCCCCCCCCTCTTCAATATGTGATGCTTGTGAGGCAATATAGCGGCGTCCGTATCCTAGAGTCCTGAACAGAGCCGCCCCTATCCCACAACAGAAGTGGGGCACCTTGTGCCCACTACTCACCATATTTAAAGCTGCTTAGTGATTGGGTGAAACAAGTAAGTAAGCAGTCTGTCATGCTCTCTAAGTGCCAAGAAGGTGAATTTTCTTTAAACCTCAAAATGGGGCTTAGCTACAGGAGGGGTGGGGGATGCGCTTTATGTTGCAAGCAGTTACACAGTACTGAAAAATAGATGATGTGGAAAATGGCCTGTACTTACCAAACTTTTATACTTACCAATCAAAGAAATAGAGAATAAAGGGTCTGTCCTTGCGAAGCTATTCTCCCTGGTGTGTTGTCGCATAAAGCTGAACACATAACCCCAGAGCTGTAGCAAAGCCCCCAGATTTAGTTTATGCAGGTTTTATTTTTTTATTTTTTTTAGCGTAGAGAGGTGGACTTGTCTCTATCCCTCTTAAATCAGACATGCCACTGCCTTTATCTGCATAGGGATTTTTAACTTATTACTCGGCTTTCTTTTAGTTTATTGTAAAATACAATGCCAACCAAGTAATAAATCCTGTAGCAGACATTTTAAATAAATGCCTGTATGCTAAGGTAGAAATAAAAGTCATGAAAGGAGTGGGGAACACCTCCTACTTCAGAAACTAAAATAACATTCTGGCTGACGCTCACTTGCTTCAGCCATCAATTTCGACCCCTGTTCATATCCAGTGTGGTGCGGGAGGTAATGCAGCGATCAGGTGCATTGTTGTTCGCCGGACTAGGACAGATCAGCTACCAGGAACAAAAAGGTGAATACCCTTCTATTGTTATTGGGTGGTCACGCCCTTTAAAGCAATCCAACACCCCCCCCCCCTCCCCAAAAAAGTGTTTAATCTAGTGCAAGGGGCGGGAGGGCAATTCCAATAGCCAATGCCCTCCAGGCGTATACACAACCTTACTATTTCTTTGCTACCTTGGCAAAACTGGGCTTCCAGGTCCTGGCTACTGAACTAGTTCTGGACTACATGACCGCTGGCAGCTGTACTCCTGGAAATAGACTCCGCACGACAAGTACAGGTGCAACTACAACCCATTTTCTAAAAAAATGGGTGTTGTCTGCTATGAAACCTGTGGCCAGGACAACAAATTTAGGCTGCAGAGCATGTACAATTAGGAAGGCCTCTTAAAGTGGACCAAAACCCACGGTTCCCTCCTTGAAGATGTAATGAAGGGTGTGGTATAAGACAATCCAGACCGCATATCAAGGTGTGTTTAAATATTATAGTTAGTTTCTTTTCCTCAGGCAAACATGGCCCCAATGAAAAACACTTACCTGGCCCTCATTCCAGCACCGATTGTCGGTCAATCCCAGAATGCTTCCACTGTAACAGGGGGAATCTTTAGCAGCTTTGGCTAAGTCACACAGCAGTAATGTCACTTCCAGCTGAGAACACTGCCTGTAACCATTTAGCTACTGAACACAAGACTGTGATCCTCCCTATCTGAACAAGTTGAATTGCAGCAGAAGGGGTTAAATCTGTCACCTGTGTTTTATCAGATGATTAGCAAGCCAGAGTGAGGAGGTTTTGTGATCAGTACTTTCAACATACAAGTTGATGTACATTGCTAAGGTAAACACACTGGTGCTAGGGGAAACAGTTTTATAACACAGAATTGCAGTCTGGCTGGGCTAGCCCTTTAAAACGGAGGTCCAGTCATAGATTAACACTCCCTAGCCCCATCCCACCTTAGGGCAGGGCAGAGTTTTCAAAGAATATTAAAAAAAACCTTTACCTCACCCACAGTCCAATGCTGGATCTAACAGGTTTGTGTGGCGACCACACAGAAGAACACGAAGTGCATCCCCGAGCTCTGTGCAAGCCACGGGCAGAAGCGTGCGCAGAGAAGGGGTTGGAAGGTGTAAGGGAAAATGCTGGACCGTGGTTTCTGCAAGCAGAACAAAACCCTGGCCCGCCAGCCCTGGAATCTAAAAGAATGTGTGAAACTCTCTGGGACTATGCAAAACTGCCCTGGCTCCCACGGCGACATTCTCACCTGGGCTGAGGTGCGCTCCCACGCCATTCAGAGACAGGAATGCACCCTCGTCTAAAAGGAAACTGCTCTCCCTATTGCCGAGCTCTGGCTCCAAAGAAACCCATATGGCCAGCAATAATATGCACAACGTATGGCGCTGACTGGATGAGAGCTGGAGCACACGTGGGACCAGGAAAGGTACATTTTTATAGGCGATCAGGGTGGTTCCACTTAGTGGGACAACCCAAGCGGGGAAAGTGAAAATAACGGATTTTGGTCCACTTTATCCAATAGAGGCACTCGCTGAACTGACACTTTTGAAGGCCTGTACCACAGAAGCTATAACTAGAATGGGAGACAGGGTGCCAATGCACAGGAGATGCTGTTACTTTTAAATCCCAAAGATATTTAATGGTAAGTTTTGTAATCAGGTTAATCATTTGATGTTCATGTTTATTTGAATTTAATTAAACAAAAAAAGAAAACACAAAAGGAAAAAAAAAAAAAAAACTGCCATACACAAAAAAACTGATAGATTGACTCCTTGCAGCTTCCTTTTACTTCCACATTATTGGCATGGTACCCAACAAGTCTAAGTATCTTTCCAACTGGACTAAAGACCACCTAGCTAATAGGTGAATCCTGTCTAGGGGTTTCAAACTCACCAACCTTCTCACAGACATGGGATGGGGTCATCAAGCAAAACCTGATGTTCTGAATAATGCTATCTGTGTGTCTCCAGCGCCTTCTATCATGTCGCAGCCAGGCTTGCACAGCTTCATAAAGCTCAATTTCAGGAAATCTACTCAGTCGGTCATTATCCAGGTAGCTCTTAAGCTTCTCAAAGCTAAGGTAGGAAAGGAACTCCGGTCTGGCCATAAGAGGAACAAAGTTTTCCAAAAGAAAGAGGTCAAGCTTCTCTCGCACACCTTCCGCGTCCACACTGAAGTCATCTAACAGTCTCATGATCTCCGCACAGTTCTCCAGGCATATTTTTGCCAAGAGAAAGGAACAACAAAACTTCACTACTTCAGTCAGCTGAACATACATGGCAGCCTGTAGAATTTCATGGACAGTCGCCATGCTGAGGTCAATGGTCCCATAGTACATAAACTGGAGGACATGGCTGAAGCCTGTGGCTGTCAATCCCTTTAGGTAGATTTTGTCCTGGTCACGTTCTCTCATGTCTGCTGTGAACATGATGCGAAAATAGTCACTCTGAGTGGCCAGCAGAGCTTTATGTGCCTGAAATTGATGATCTTCTATCACCAGAGTGACGTCAACTAAGAGGCCTTCTTCATACAGTGCCCTGAAGCCAGCAGAGACACTGGTATCATGGATTGCAGAAGTATACCCTTCCACGTCCCCAGCCATGAATTACCTAAAAAAAAAGGAAAAAAAATATATGAAAAGTCAAAAAGATAACGAGTGTAATAAATCAAGAAAGGCAGCATTATATTATCCACCTATTTAACATGTTCTTTCTGGCAAATAAGAGGAAAATGAACAAGAAAAACAAAAGGTTTCTAAGGTTTATTTGAGGTGAAAAGTAAGGCACAAACCTAATATATCCCACCCCTCCTGCCACCAGTGCAGCAAACCTAAAACATGCGGCAGCTCCACCAGTAAGGGCATTCCATTTTAAAGAGGTTGTATAGTGCGCATTAAAGTGAGCCAAACCTATGAACCCCAGGGCAGGCATACTCGCTCCTTCCTGGGGCATCCTGAGTCTGTGTCAAGCCCCCCAGGTCGCCTGAAAATTCACCTTCTTTCCCGGTCCAACGGTGCATGCACGAGCAGCGGTCGCATCCCCGCTATCAGCTATATTAGCAGGACGCGTGGGTAGCGGGGGATGCGGACACTAGCGTGCTCAGATCTGCACGCTTCAGACAAGCTCTTGGACGAAGGGGCGGAAGCAGACCTAACAGGAGGAGAGACTGGGCAAGCGCCGTAGGACTGAGGAAGGGCGAGTGAAAAATGGGGCGACCTGAGGGGTTTCACACAGCAGGGCATACCCGACTGGGGTGCCCAGGGGGCAAAGAACGAAACCCAGGATAGTTAAAATCCTGGGTTTTGGTCTACTTTAAAAGTACCATCCTCCTAGTGATGCCCAAGAAAGAATTAAAAAACCTGGTCCAGCATTTCTTCCAGCTCCAATGAAGAAAGAGGTCCGGTGTATCCAGAGCCGAAGAGGCTTCTGTCCAGCCTATGGAGTTTCATAAGGGTCAGGTTTATCACCCAATCACAGTAACATAATCATCCCTGTGCGGCTCAGAGGATCTGACAGGAATTACTGGCGTGGAAGTTGGACCAGTCATTTTTTTCCCACATCCTTGGGTGGTGGGAAGGGGGTACAGCAGGAGTATGTTTTCAAACTATGACTATGCAATTACTTCAATCAAAAAAAAAAAAAATGTCAAAACCTGCGCCAGCCCCACTTACTGGAGTGCACCATGAAAAATGTCTGCCCCCGCTCATCAGTCACAGTGATTGGCCACACCCACTATTCACTGCAATAGAGGGGCCAAATTGTGGCCCGGCATGCCAACTCCATTGCAGTGACTATAGTGGCCTTGTTAGATTCCAGGTCGGCCGCTGGTGGGTTTGGATCCACTTTAAAGAGGACCACCACCAGGGATCTTCACAATACTTGCTTTGTTCCTCTCCATCTGCAGGACACACTCTCCTATGACCTGCCTATCTGAAGCGGGAGGACACAGCTACAGGGAAGCGGTCGCGGCTCCGTGATCATGGCAGCTAAGGGGTTTGCAGGCAATATGGGGGCTTACACCGTGGGGCATCCCAAATAGATAACCTAGATGGCTGGCCCTGTAGTCTTTTAGACTCCATGGCCGGCACTGCCATTGATAGGTAAACAATTATGAAATGAATGCACATGTCTCTCAGGCAGTCCTGGGGTAAAAACAAACGAGGTAGGCAGCTGTATTTTGTCCACAATGAGTACACTGCAGGCCTGTGTTAGGGGCTGGTCAGGCTGTGTGTCAGCACAGGGGAGCCTCCATTTACGGGTCACACAAATAATAAACAGTACGGCTCTCCTTGGACAACAAACAGTGCACTACAAGTCCCAGCATGCGCGCAGCTCTATAGTCACCTAACACTGACAGACGCGGCGCACGGATCGCTCCCACACAAAGCCGTGGCTGGGACATCCGGCCTCACAGAACACACATCAGTCCCGACGCTGCAGCTGAGCTCCCCGCGCCATGCACCGCTCCCGCTCTTTCTCCTCAGGCCGCCACAGTCCAGCGGTGCCCCAACACCCTCACTCGTGCCCACTTGCAGCCTTCAGGCCAGCAACCAGCTCGTATCCTCCAGTGCCGGAAGTTGAATCACTTGTCTACAAAATGTGATTGGTGACCGGGCTGAAAGGACTATTTTGTTCCGGGTCCTCCCTATACGCCTCCAACCCTTCAGTCTAGCTACTTTACCCTCAACAACGATGGCCGCCACGTTCTCACCGTGAGTGGCAGTGACGTCACTTTGCCCATACTAATGATGGCTGAGTTATTAGACCATATGGATGGTCAGTATTTTGAGAAACAGATTGGCAAGCCAACTAAACAAGAATTAAGCTTTAAGAAATGCATTTTTCTTTGACTATCAAATTGATTTGTATTTTAATAAAATACAGTCAAGTGTATTACATTAGATAGAGCAGCCACCAGGATAGAGTCTGTAACACTCAATGGCCAGTGGTCTGGATGTGTGAAACTCCCCAAATTGGCCTAAAACATATTTTTCAGGGGAGCCCACAGTACATGTGCAGGGCATGGTGGCATCCCCCAGCTGCCATGGCCTACCCGAATGGCTGGCACAGGCTGAAACAGCCAGAAGGGAGCAGCTGCAGAGATGCACTCTCCTTCCATTCAGCATTCTATGCTCATTAACGTGGACCAAAACCCCAGATTTTCACTATCCCGTGTTTTGATCCGTACCCTTGGTGCATAATATTTGGGCTGTGTGAAATCCCACTGGTCGCCCGATATGCATAACTTGCCAGCGTTCTCACAGCACAGGGACAGCTCTGTCCAATCAGCGTCTTTGTCCACACTTATTAAAGTGGACCATTTTCACTATCCGGGGTTTTGGTGCGCCCCCTTGGGGCATGCCAATTTGTGTAAACATTTTTCTTACCATTTTTCTTACCTTCCCACGGGGCAATGGTGCAGGTGCGTCTCTCCTTCGATCAGCTTCTCTGGCCACGCATATTAATGTGCGGCGCGTGGCATCACTTGCATCCCTCAGCTATATGGCCACACACAGCCATTCAGTTATGGTGGGTGTAGCCGCGCACAGTCAGAAAAGGATGCGAGTGATGCAGCCACACATGCGCCATGGCCACGTTGGTGAGGTAAACAAAATCGGTGACTGGAGCAGAGCATCCTGAATCCTGGGGATAGGAAATTAGGCACTTTTTCAATTTTAAAGATGAACAAAACCCAGGGTTTTCACTATCTTGGGTTTTGTTCCTTCTGGTCGGATCGGGAACAAAACCCAAGAAATGGAAAACCTTGGGTTTAGTTGTTCACTAATATGTGCCGCGTGTATCCCCTGGGATCACCAGTAAACTCACTCTTTTCTCGTTCCCACAGAACATGCGTAGGCAGCTCAGCCAATCACTGGTCAGTTTAGATTTCTTTTGCTGCTCTGATCCTCTAGCTGTGGGTGGTGTGCCCACGGCGGCCATTAAAAAAGCATGGAGTTGTGTCAAGGGCTCTTCGAAGAGGTGAGTCAATTGGACGACCCCCAGGGTTACATGCCCGACAAAGAGGTAGACCACCGTCCCAAGGGAGGTGGTGGTTTATCTTTTTTATATGCGGCAAAAAAAACAAAATGGGAGATTAGCCACACTGGGATCAGCACGCAGCACCCCCTGCATTCCTCTAAGGCTCTGCGTGACCACATCAGCCATTTAGTTACAACAGCTGCGCATGTGCTGTGGGTTTATCAGCAAGGTAGTTGGTGTTTTACATATCGGGATGCTCCAGGGTCCTGTTTTGGGCCACATTAAAGCGGACCTAACCCCTCCCTTGCAACTATTTTCCAAACAGAGCTGCATCAATTGGGGAAAGTTCATAGCTACACACATGAAGAGACCAATAGGAAACTTGCTTAACTAAAATGCGCAGCTAGCCAGCCTGCCCACCCACCATACTTTCCCACCTTCCTGCCCACTAACCCAGCTACCTGCCTACCCACCCACCCACCTACTGATCTGGCAGTGCGCACATCTGGGGGTGCTCGTATGCCTGCCTACCCACCTATTTGCCAACCTACTGATCTGCGCGTCTGGGGGTGAGGGCATGTACATTTAAACCGGACCTTCACCCTAAACAAGAGCATATCTTATATGTGTCTCCTGTCTCCTGTCCTTAGTATGTAATGCTTCTGAGCCAAGATGGTGGCACCTGTATTCTAAAGTCTTGAACAGAGTTGCAGCTCAATGGGGGAAATAATAAGTAAGTGACCAAAAATGTAAAATGTATTAATTTTAGATGCTGGGGAATAGTTTTTGTAAGGGTTTGTGCATTTCATTAAATTATGCCCTAGGTCCGGTTTAAGATAACTTGCATGTTTTTGGGAGTGCGGGTCAGGGTGTCTGAAGCAGGATCATGCTTATTATTATGCAGCATCACAGCTCCAAGGGCCACACCACTTTCTTCAGAAGAGAAATCATAAGGTGAAACTATATACCTCAATGTCTTGGCCATTTCTTCTTTATTTTAAAAAACAGAAAATGCTTTAGAATGTAGCCCAACGCAATAGTGTAACAATTGCGTTTGCCTTTATTGTCATTTTAACCACACACAGCAGCTGGAGGAGATAATTATAACTTGTATCAATCAAGTCAATAGCCTTACAGCATTACAGAAGTGGTTTACAATGTTGATACAATGTTTTAAGAGCTTTCTAAGCAGTGCATCATTACAATTATTACAACTGTTGGCTTTTCACCTCTGGCTATGAATCAAGCATTACTTCAAAGAGATTCAGGATCATTTTGACTGCAGGACTGGGTTTTTCAGAAGCAGGTATGTCAAAAGTATAGCAAGATGGCCGCTTCTATGCAGTTCAATAGCATAGAATTTGCATGCTATCCCACAACACCTGCATGGAGTTTAAGGGGAACAAAAGCCTGTGAATTTGACTTTCCCGGGTTTCGGGCTTCCTAGGGGGTTTCATCTAGCGGGACACCCGGATTCGGTATGCCACGAAGAAAATCCATTTCTTTTAGATTTTGACTATCCCGGGTTTTGATCTTTGCCCCCGATGCACCTTGATTCGTGATGCCCCACTGTGTGAAACTACCCAGGTAACCCTGTAAAACTCACCTACCCCCGGTCCTATGGCACATATTCGGGCTCTCCTTCAATGAGCGTGCTCACCGCTAAGAGCCCTGGCGGCCACATCCCTGCTACCCTCTAACAGGGTGCATGCCCCGGCTGGTCATTCACAAATGCCCGGTGCACACCCTGCTAAAGGTATAGCTGACGGCTCATGCAAGTGCCATTGGATCGGGGAGAAGGTAGATTTTTTAGGGGACTTGGGATTTTCCCAATTTTGGAAACCCTGGGGGAGGAAAACAGACAGCCTTACAATCTTATAGATTCCAGGACCATCGACCATGGGTTTTGGTCCACTTTAATATGTACGGCATAGAATGGCGATTGGAAGAAAAAATCGGAATGCCCCTAGGATGATGCACAAAACCCCACAATTTTTTTTACTATTTACTATTTAAAATGCTTTTATGAAATATGTGACTTTTATGACAATATTTCCCAGTGGAGAGAGGTGAGTTTCTCTGGATGATCTATGGTCAAAGAGGGATGCTCTGCCGCCGAGGAACAACAACTGGAAGAGTGAAAATCCTGGCTGCTGTTCGGTTCGTACCTATACTTACCTAAGACTGAGCCACAGGGATGAGGAAATCGGCTTTTGTTCCTCTTTGTATTAAAAACCGTTGGGGTGTTACACAGTGAGGCATCCCCAATTGGGATTCCCCAGGGGGTGCAGAACAAAACCCGGGGTAGAAAAAACCTTGGGATTCAGTCCATGTTAAGAAAGCTTGAAACCAAACAGACCTACTTACCACTTCTACATTCCTTCGCTGCTGGAAGCCAGTCTGGTGACCTGTGCTGGCCAAGGTGGGTCTGAATAATTGCAGGAAGTCACATGGGGCACTGAGGTGTTGCAGAAGTGGCAGCTCTGCCCGGATTTGAACTTGCTGTTGCAGTATGCATGGCAGGGTGTCCCAAATCAAGGCTAGACCCCCCACAGAAATGTCCTCTCTGGTGATCCCACAGCACATGTGCAGGCTTTCCTCCATGCATATTAAAGAGGAACATATCTATAAGACTCTTGGGGGATGGTCTACCTCTTCATGGGACATCCTGAATTGATGATAATGCCTGTCTATCCTGCACGCTCTACAAGCTACAAGGTAAGCTCTCTCCCCTCCCGCCTCGTTACTGGTTATGGATAATCTGGGGGGTTTCACACAGCAGGAGATCCCAAATTGGGATGCCCCAGGAAAATGGACTTATCACTAGGATAGTGAAAATCCAGGAGATAGGTCCAGTTTAAAGCAGTTCAAAGCTTAAAACAGACCAACACCCATTGTAAAAAATATGGGTGTTAGTCCACTGTGGGAGGGGGCACCCCGTTGCTATGGTCCCCCCTCAATCGAGCGCTTTAAAGCCCACAAACCTTTCCTAACAACTCACTCCCTCAGGGAAATACTGAACCGCGATTGGCCATTGTCTGTCACATCTCTCGGGCTTCCGCTTTGCTGGGCGCTGGCAATGTGACAGCGGCTGGCCAATTGTGGTGCTGCATTTCCTAGAGGGAATGAGTTGTCAGATAAGGTTTGCGGGCTTTACAGCGCTCAATCAAGGGGGTGCCCCCCTGCAGCACGCTGACACCCATGGTTTGTAAAATGGGTGTTGGTCCGGTTTAAGGGATGGACTTGCCCCTGGCACTATTAAAGTGAAACTATGGCCAAACCAAGAACAAGGGACAAGCTTAAAGTCCTCAACCCCTCGCCTAACCCCTCCATCCCCTGACACTGTCCTGCACCACTCACCTAACCCCTCCACCCCCTGACACTGTCCTCTACCATGCACCTAATCACCTACTTTTGTTCTATAGCACTCGCCTAATCCCTCCACCCCCTTCCACTATCCTATACCACTTACATAAACCCCTCCACCCCCTGCCACTGTCCTATCACTCTCCTAACCCCTCCACTGTCATCTACCACTCACCTAACCCCTCCAGCTCCCTGGTCCAACGGCGCATGTACAAGCAGTATCTGCATCCCCGCTATTCCTTTAGCCGAGCGCGTGCCCGCGCCAGGCATTTGTGAATGGCTGGCGTGGGTATGTTTACTGTTAGAGGGTAGCGGGGGATGCGACCATCGTGCTCAGATCCGCTCGCTTACATGAGCTCTTAGGCGAAGGGGCGGGTTGGAGTGCACTGATTGGACACAGGCACCGTAGGGAGGGGTAAGTTATATCGGGTGACCTGGGGAGTTTCACATAGCAGGGCACACTGGAAGGCAAGGACCAAAACCCAGGGTAGCCAAAATCCTAGGTTTTGGTCCACTTTGAGACCCTTATATACAGGGCTGTATTTACCATTAGGCAAACCTAGGCCTGTGCCTAGGGTGGCCACCTGCAAGGGGGGGCGCTGAGGTTACTTTTATAGTAAAAGAAAAAAAAAGACACTTTATTTCCTCCTTACAAATGCTCCCTCACAGTGTGTTTATAGAGGGGAGAGGGTGCAACGGATTAAAGAAAGTCTGCAGCCTGGTCCTCTCCCCTATTTGTGAGTCGGTAATCTATAATACAAGTGCATGCTCCTCTGCATTTCACCACTCAAAACTTCTCCTTTCTACACACTTATTTTTTGTATTGGCAGATTGCGAAGTCCAGGCAGGCGTCAGCACTGGGCATACTCAGGCAGGTGCCATGGCGCTGCACATTGGGAGGCCCACCTCATTCCATCTTCCCTGGGCAGCCCCTATGCAGGACCATGCAGTACCCAGGCCTAAGGACTGTCAGCCAGGGGCAAATTGGCTTTCTTTGTCAGTTCTAGTCTTTTTTGTCTTCTTTCTATCTATTCTTTGTTTCTTTCTTTCTTTCATCTGTTATGCCATTCCTTGTCTTTCCTTTTATTTTTTTTTTGTCATTTCTTCAATCTCCCATTTCCTCTCCCTGTCTTACCTGTTTTTTTCCTGTCTTTCCGTTTATTCTTTTTTTGTCTCTGTCATTTATTTTGTGCTTTCATTCTTTGCATCTATTTTTTCTGTTTTTTTGTGATTCTTTCTTTGTTTCTGCTTACATTTTCTTGTCATTCCTTCTATTCTTAAGTTCCTTATTTCTCTTTCTTCCATTCCTTCTATACTTTGTCGTTCCTTCTATTATTTTTTTTCTTTTTATTCTTTAGCAGCATTCACCATACATGCAACTTTATCACTATGTCTAGAGCAGTGGTTCTCAACCTTTCTAATGCGGTGACCCCGCAATACAGTTCCTCATGTTGCGTTGACCCTAAACCAAAAAATAATAATAATCCGCGCTAGGAAAAAGCCTAGTGTGGAAAAATTAAGCAACATGCTCTATATTTGAGCGGAATCCGCCGCAGCCTCCCATTGACTTAAATTGAAGAGGAAGAAATGTGTCGGAAACTGTAATTTCTCCACCTCTTATTGGAATTAATAGGAGGCTCCGGCGGATTGTGTGGTAACTCGAGATTCTCGGGAGCTCTCTTCCACAAAATCCGCCGCACTCACAATGAAATCAATAGGAGGTGGATTCAATGCCGGAAACCGCTGATCTCAGCCTTTTTCTCATTCAGAATATGGGAAAATAGTGGGAGATATGGGAGATAATTATACATTTGGGAACATGGGAACTACATCCTATAGTGGTCTCTTATAGTTTAAGACACTGTGTAAATGTATGGTGCTTTGTGTAAGTGTAAGCTGCTTTGTGTACTGTGTAATGATTACACACGATTACACAAGAACCTTACACTTACACAGTATTGTGTGTGTACTGTTTTTACATTATTACCCTTTTTTGCACCAGCAGGCTGTCTCGCAGGCTCTCTTGCCTCTCCCCCTCCTAGGCTTCTGTCCTCCTGCGCTTGCTGCGTCCGCCCACTGATGATGTCAGCAAGCGCTGGACACACGTAATGCGCTGCTATAAACGCGCCCCTTAGGCCCCGGACGGATGATGCAATCACGTCTGCGCATGTGCGCATCCATAACGGCGTGCGTTCCAGCTGAATAGCGCTGCTGCAGACGGTAGCGCGGCTTCTCAGTAGCTAAAGGCTTTAGGCGACCCCTGTGTATTGGTCGTTCCATCCCCGCCGGGGTCCCGACCCACAGGTTGAGAACCGCTGGTTTAGAGTCGCACCACACCACAAGGGGCCCACTGAGACTCTATCACCCAAAAGTCTGCATAACCCTGAAGCTGGCCCGCTCAATATGATTTAACAAAAGGGGGAGCCAGCATTTGAATTGCCTAAGGCAGCATGAACACCAAGTAGAGCCCTGCTTATATACCTGCAGAGTGTCATGATGGTGATACCTTCAAAAGTTTACAAATAAGCCCCACCCCTAACCCACGCCCATCACCCTGTAAATTGGTCTCCAAGGTTGGCGTCTCTGTAAGGGGCAGCTGAGGGGTATAGAGCTCTGCCACGTGACGGAAATAATAGGTGTTACACATGTGAACTGCTTATATGAATTATTGCTCCACAAATATGCAATATGCTCATAAGTCTGTGCGTGAATCATGCTAGAGCTTATTTTTTCACGGTAGGTCCTATTTTTATGGAAACAGTGTAGTGAAGGTGGGCTCTGTCAGTCTATGGGTCCAGTCACGCAATAGCAGCCTCCAGTCTCTCCTCAGGCGAGAGTTTCCCACGTACAGTCACCATAAGGCTGCATATGGTTAAATGTAGCCCCTCCCATGGATGTTCCCGCCCTGTCGCCAGCCCCGCCCCTTGCTGCCGGTCACACACATATTGTTCGCTCTACGTGTCTTTCCCTGCAGTGAAGGATGGAGGCCCAGCAGTGTCGCCCGCTTGTCTTCCTGGCTCTCGCCCTCATCTGTCTGCACAGCTGCATCGCGTCACCTCAGGATGGCGAGTGTCACTACTACGCTGGAGGCCAGGTCTACCCCGGAGAGGCCACCCGTGTGCCAGTGTCCGACCACTCGCTGCATCTCAGCAAGGCTAAAAGTGGGTGACCCCTAAATCCTGTCATCTCTGCCTACAGCTGAGCAGGGTTCGCTACAGGCGCCGTATGTTTCATTGTGGCCTGGCTCCTCTGTGTATCTCACTGGTGGTATGTCACCCTGGGGTGCAGGGGGGCTGTATGCTGCCTCAGTCCAGTGGCTGTCATGCTTCAGAATTTTGGGGAATTGTATACTGTAGGCAGGGCATATATAGGGCCCCATAGGAAAGACATTGTGGGGCCATGTGTCAGCAGTAGGTTCCCAAGCTGTGAATGAAGCATCTATCTGGGCAGGGCTGGCATCAGCACCCGGCAAGGCCGGCCTTTGGGGTGTGCGATGGTGCTTGACCGGTGGCGGACTGGGAAGGCACAGCTGGTGCCCACATCTCCTCGAATGGTGGGGTTTCACACAACGGGGCATCTTGATTTAGATTTCAGAGAAGGAAGTACTGGGTTTGGTCCTGCTTTAAAGTTGCTCACCCCAGCTGATTTCCTATCCCTGGAGCATCCCAATCTGTGATACCGTACTGTGTGAAACCCCCTGGGATCGCTGGCATACCCACTATGTAAGCAATTCCACCCCTGAGTTTTGGTCCCCTTTACAGGGGCATCTCAATTTGGGATGCCCCTGTTTGTGAAAGAACCCCCTTGGTTTGGTGGTTAACTCAAACTGGCAATCCCACAGTGCATTCACCAGTTCTAGGAAAGTAATGAACAAAGGGGACGGGGGGGGGGGGGGTCACACACAGGGGCATCCAAAATCAGGAGAATCTAGATTTGTTTAGACACCAAGGTCAGGTTTAAAGTGGTTTGGTGCGCTTCAAAGTAGTCCAAAACTAGAGTTTTGTTCCAAATAGCATGACCCTTAGGGGGCATCCAGGTTTGGGACGTCCCTAGGTGATGTGACTCTTCACCACAAATGGGCCCACTGAGACCATGCTGCCCAAGAGCCCACATAAACCTGGAGCCGGCCCTGCATCTGGGTGCAGGCCATTGCCTGCCCAGTCCAGAGGACACCCAAAATCGGGGATTGATTACAAATTATCCATCAGAATGCTATAATCATTCTGCTGGGGGGCAGTTTCTCTAATGAGGCTCCCCCAGCTGCTGTGGTTCTGGTTGCTCTCCAGGCTATGGAACCAGATGGACCCCCCCCCCCCCGGAACTGGATGCATGAAACTGCTCAGTGCTGATGACCTGCTGCTCCCTGGAGCGCTGTAACCCCAGAACCTGATCCTCACTGGACCCCTTTCTACCATAGGCCTGGTAGCAACTGCCTCTATGGCATGTACACCTCTGACTGTAGGCTCATTTATCAGCAACATACTCGCCTGCCCCTGTAGCTTCCATCCAGTCCCATGCGGTACTCATGCTGGCCAGAGATATCCCTGTCTTCAGCAAAGTGAATATTGCCCAAGCTGTGGGTGTATTGAAGCAGGGAGACGTAGCTTATGGGAGGTGCTGTGCTAAGGTTTAATTAGATTTTTTTTTTTTTTTATTTTTTTTTTTCCTTGCCATGCATTTGAGCTGAGCAAAAACTAAGGGTCAGCACTGGGATCTAAAAACTTCCAGGGGTGGGCACTGGCCTACCCTGGTGCATACCAACTCGGGATGCTCCACTGTACACCCCCCTCTACCTGGGATGACCTATGAATGGGAAAATCAGCCTGACACTCAGACTCTAGGGAAGCTCTTTAAAGTGGACCAACACCCAGGATTTTGACTATCCTGGGTTCTGGTCCACTTCCCCTGGGCACCCTGATCGGGGGTGCCCTGCTATGTGAAACCCCCCAGATCGCTAGTTGCAACTCGCCACACCCCGCTCCTACGGCGCATGCCCGGCCACTCTTCCAATCAGCGCGCTCTGAGCAGCCGAGGTATGTGCGTCAAAGCGGCGTCAAACCTCAGCGGCTCCGAGCACGCTTGAGGCCGCATCTCTCATCACAAATGGCTGGCGCGCCCTGCTAGAGAGAAGCATGAGATGCGGCCTGCGCATGCGTTGTTGGACTGGGATTCTGGTAAGGTTTGCGAGCGTCCTGATGGGTTTCACACAGCGGGGCATCCCGATTTTGGATGCCCCGTGGGGAGGGATTGGATCTTATAGATTCCCGGGACGATCAGGCAGGGTGTTGTTCCACTTTAAAGCAGAACAAAACTCCAGATTTTCACTATCCAATTTTGTCCCTAATTTTGGAATGCTCGCTATGAGCCCCCCCCCCCCCCCCATGGGCGGTTATCCAACCAGCATCATTTGCAATGCATTCTAATGCTTGGAAACTGGCTCTGTTACACAGAGGGCTCAGAAATCAGAAGCTGCCACATCCCCGGTTTCTCTGCGGAGTACGCACACTCCCACACCCTGAGTGCGACTCAGCCCAGAGATGCAGGGGATGCATTTGTGTACATCACGAGGGAGCCACCAGAACATATTTTTTTTTTATTTATTTATTTATTTATTTTTTTTTTGTTCTCTGGCGACCCCAGGGGTTTTCACATCCTGATTTGGGATACCTGGGTGGATTGATGGAGTACTCTTGAGTAGTACCGTATATCATCAAATGGGAATCAATTTGCAGGTTAGGTTTGTTGAGGATGATGCGGTAAGCTCTTGTTAAAGCACACAAATTAAAAGGGATTTGTACATGACTCACTATTTGATATTAATATTTTAGAGTCCTCTGCTGGCCCGGGCATTTGAGTTGTCAGTTAGCTGGTCCAAGGGTTTTTGTTGGGTTCCAGACCACAATATCTGTTTCAAAGTCATACACCATAAGAGAGGAGTATTGGCAGGGTCATTGGTTAAATTCAGATCACAAGTTCAGTGTGTTTTGGTCCACTTTAAAAGCTGAACCATGGCTTGCATCTTTTAGGAACAGCCACCATATCTCTAGCCTTTACATTTTAGTGCAAAAGATCTAACTGACGTAAGGCAGGGCTGATTGTGTTTCCTTTGGGCTTGTCTGTTGGCTCTTATATGGGTAAACACTGGCATCGCCCCAAATTAGGGCGTTTAATGTGAAGTCACCGATTTAAAGCAGGGCAAGCAATGGGAATCAGGACCCTTGTTCTACCTTTGTCTTCTCTGACAATGTATAGCTACAGAGGGAAGTATTAATTCTGTGTGTATTGCAATGCATGTCCTCCACATACTGCACACACAGATTTCCCTTTCCATAATTCTGGTTAACCACATGTAAAAAACCATGGTAAATGCTTTATAAAAAAAAAAAAAAAATTAGTATGTTTTAGCCCTCTCCCAAAGTTGGGCATAGATTGGTAATGAATGTGCCAAATGTAATGAGTATGTTTATTGCTATGGGTGGGTGGTGGTATGGGACAAAACCAGAAACCTGAAAAATATACCTCTTCTGGGACTGGATTCATTGGATACTGGCCCTGAACACATGACTGCTGCCGGACAATTAATATGATCTCGCTTTGGGGCCACAAATTGGCTGCCAGCAGTCACGTGGGTTGCTGCCCAGAAGAGGAGCGGCAAAGGTGTTTCGTTTTTTCCTCCAATCGTAATGCCCCCCCCCTCCCAACACAAGCAGCGGTGCTGTTGGAATCTAGGAGACTCTAGTGCTGTGGTTTCCCCCTTTTTGGGCCACGCCGATGCCTTGATGTGTGAAAATTCCCTTTCCAGCGATTCCCTTGTACCCCTTGTATCTCACTGGCAAGTGCAGTCTGCAGGCCAGGCTTATCAGAATGGCAGCTGCAAGTACACACAGCAGGAGGGAAGCGGCTCCGGGGATGCCCGCTACTCCCCCCTCCATTCAGCTTTCTATGAGTATGCACGGCATTGAAAGCTAATTGGAGGAGCACATGCACCATGGAATTGCCTGTTCTCAATTTTTTTTTTATCATTCTAAACACTGGGTTATCCAGATGATTTTGAAAGCCTCTAAAATGTTTGTAGAGGCTAAGGTTCAAGATAATTCCTCACGTCACATATTAAAGTGGAGGAAAAATCCCTGTAACTGGGAGAATGGGGCAGTCAATACTTACCTTTTATGGCATCCACATGACTGTGTGAGCAGCATATCGTAGTTGGAGCGGCCATGAACATTACTGCCTTATATCTAACCTGTGTTTCCGTTGTGAACGGTTGGGGTTACTTGGGGCACCAAGTGGGGAATGAGCCGCTGAACTGCCCCCCTTCCTTAAAGTGTGCGGGGGGGGGGGGGGAAGACCAAAACCCAGGATAGTCAAAAGTTAACTCGCCTCTTCCCAGAGCCGCTGACGTCACATCGTCTAAGGCCAGCGGCTCCGAGCACACTGGTGGCCACATCTCCTGCTTCCCTCTATCGGAGCCTGCCCGCTACGACCATTCACAAATGCCTGGCTGGCATGTGCCCTGCTAGAGGGATAGCGAGGATGCTGCTCGCACATGTGCCGTTGGACCGGGAAGCAAGCTAAGTGTATGGGGTGACCTGGGGGCTTTCACACAGCGTGGCATCCCGATTTTGGATGCCCGGGGGGGAAGGGAATCGATCGGCCCACTGATCGCGGTAGGTTTTTGTCCACTTTAATAACAAACGGGTCTACAACAATTTTTTAATTAGTAGAAAGCATGGTTAAAAAGCTTTTTATCTACAAACCTGTTAAAGGGTCGCACATTTATTTGTGAAGAGAGTTGCTGGGTATATGGACGTGGCTTAACAGGGATCACACTTTGTGTACACAACTGTTGGTTTTTCCTATTCTGTTTGCTTAGTCTGATACGAAGGACACGTATAACAACACTGTTGGTCTTACATGAAGCACAATGTGACTGTGTACCTGTTTTTCTATGAGGAGGTGCTAATAAGGCTTGTGCGCCCTTTTTTTGATCTTTTGAATACAATTTCAATTTGATCATAGACATTTGAACATTAGAGGCTGTTTATTAACAATGCATAAACTGTCATTCAGCAGCTTACCTCATCATGGCTGCTTCCTCCCTTCCTTTCAGAAGGCAGCTGCTCCTGAAAGTAGAAACAAGGTAAAGAGTAGTTGCACACCCCCTAAATTCCTTTGCCATAGACCACCAATAATCGGGCTAAGCTGGTGGTCTAAAGCCCTGCATAATCAGACTGGACACTGGAAGAGAGGGAGAACAGCCAGGGTGATGAAAATGCCTGTCTTACAGACCCCGCTAATAATGCTGATTGTTATGCAGCTTCACAGAGCCAAGGCCCGTGGCCAAATATTTCAAAACATAAATCATAAGGTGAAACTGGCAGGGCATCCCTATTGGGCTGCCCCGCTGTGTGAAATCCCACGGATCACTGAGAAAATTCCCCTTTCCACAGTTCCACGCTCTGCTGTCAAAGGGCTAGTAAACTGAATGGAGCCAAGCGTGCCACCCCCCGCATCCCTGCGCACCTCTTACTGGGGGGTGGGGGGGGTTTTACCCACACCTGCCTATCACAAATCTCTGATGCAGGTATGCTCCCACCTAAAATTATAGCCAGGATGTGGCACAAGCATGCGCCTTTGGATTGTGGCTAGGTGAGTTTTACTAAATTAAATAGAACCGGATAAGCACAGCCTGCTATGTGGCCAAATCACAGATATGATAGTAAAAAGAGGGGGTGCCAGGGATCTGGGTACATGTATAAAATGAACACAAATACAGAAAGGGACACTCTGGTGTATCCCATACAAGCGCCCCAAGGTCTCTGCACTCGCCCTCAATAAGTCAATCTGTGCAAAGTATGTAAAGAATGTATAAACGGTATTTTATTAATATTTTGCAATAGAAATAACAATAACCCCATATGGGCCACACAAATTTAAAAAACATATACACAACACATTAAAAAGCTGGGTGGTGGGGGCTCGGACCCGCCAATTGCTAAATAGTAAAGAATGATAATCTAATTACATGTTGATGGGGGTATGCCACACATACACGGGGGCATAACCTGCATGCTCATAAATACCAAGCCAGCGCGCGTCAGCCAAGCCAGTGAGTGTGAACTGTGCACTGCTAGAGTGAAACCAAAGTGGAAAAAAGTGGATAAAGATGTGAGTATGTGCTGGGATATGTGCAGGGAGTGATTGAGAAGGGGGAATGAGGGAGAAAAAGGGGAAAGTGAAATGGCAAGGCGGACGAACACCGGCTGGCAGGCCCGGAAGAGAGCAATGCAAAAAGTCTAAGGAAATCTAGAAACTGAATACATCACCGTAATACAGCATGGATATCCGAGCTGCCCAGAACACCCAGGTGAAAACCGCCGACGCGCTGCGTGGATTCACCACTTCTCCTGGACGGGAGAGTTTTACACAGCGATCTCAGGTGTTCAAATATAAGGGCATCCCAAATTGGAATGCCCCAGGGAGAGGGAATCGGCAAGCCCTGGAGTATTGTAGATTCTAGGACCTGCTGAAGGGTCTTATGTTTTAAAACAAGAGGATTTTGTAAAATATATTGCAGAAAACACTCTTCTCTTTTAATGTGTTGTGGCTTTTCTTTTCTGTTTATTTAGTCTCCAAGCCTGCCCCTTACTTTGAGGGAACTGCAGTGATTAATGGAGAGTTTAAAGAGTTGAAGCTTACAGATTACAAGGGAAAATACCTGGTGTTCTTCTTCTACCCTCTAGATTTGTAAGTATAATCAGTCCAATTTATTTCTTGTAGATAAAAGGGGCTTTCCTCTGGTTAGGTTTCTGGCCAGTGCAATGATCCCAAATTGTATGCACAGCAGGGAGGAAAGGATGCTGCTGTGTGTACTTCCTGTGCTACATTGGAATACAGCGCTGGATTTGGGGCATGGGAAGTGCAGCTTTGGCAGTGCTCACATGTTTGTTGGGCATCCCAAATAGGTCAAGTATGACTTTTGGTCCAGTTTAGAGTCTACACAATAACCTACGCATCCTTATAAGCTTAATGGGAATGCACTACCCAAAATATACTGTGCTCACTCATACAAGCTACAAGGGAGACTCACTTCTTCCCGGTCCAATGGGCCATGTGCAGGCTCTTGTCAAATCGGCCACATACCCAGCAAAGTGCCCCCCCTTCCGTGTCTGTCTAAATGGCTGGGGTGGGAGCGTGCACACAATCTGAAGATGCAGGACATGTGCCCCCACTCGTTCCCCCATAGTAAATAATCAGAACTGTTTGCCGGATGACATAGGCAAAGCAAAGAGCTCTGCTGATTGGACGAGAGCTTGCGCATTCGCCATTGGACTGGGGAAAGGTAAGTGTTTAATGCCAGTCTGGGGACTCCTGCCTCTCTAGAGCTAAAACCCCCCATGCTAAATGGCATGCTTGGGGGGGGGGGGGGGGGTTATGCTGACCACAGACCTGAAATCAGCTTAGAAACATTTGGATCTTATACTTTACACCAGTTCTTTTTTGTTGTTTTTCTATTAAAGTGGACCAAAACCTGAGATTTTCACTATCCTGGGTTGCCAAGGTCCCTTACCTGTCCTCGAGCATCTGCTGTGGCTAGAACAGCCTACTGGAATCCTAGCTGACTTGCGCAGGGCATCACTTGGCTTCCTTTGGCTGTGAGTGCATTCAGTTGTGGTGGGCGAGGTGTAGGGCGATCCCTGAGTGGAGGCATCCTAGTTCGGGATGCCCATGTGGGAGGGAGTAGGTCAGTGTGGGTGGGTTTTTTCCCACTTTAAATGTAAATTCAATGTCAATACTTGCCCAGACAAGCTTAACACTTCTCATCGGCAGTACCGCAACTAAAAAACATTCCTTTCAAAATGTCGGGGGATAAAGAAAGTTTGCTATACTTGGACTAGCTTAATGCAAATGGTGATGGTGTGCTATAATTTCTAATTTAATAAAATATAATTTTTGCTTCTTTAGCACGTTTGTGTGTCCAACAGAGATCATCGCCTTTAGTGACCGTGTAGAAGAATTTAGATCAATCAACACTGAAGTTGTTGCCTGTTCAGTAGACTCCCAGTTTACTCACCTGGCATGGTTTGTATTTGTTTTTAGTTTAACTATCTTCTCTATCTACTTTTTATTTTATGTGAAGGCTTTTATAACTTAGTCCCTATCTTCTGATTCTGAGCTACGAAAGTGATATAAATCTGGCATCTGTGCTCTGTTTCTCATAATGCAAATATAGAAAGAAGGTTATGCACACTGGTAGGAAGGAGGGTGTTCGGCCCAGGTGCTGTCCCTTGCCCCACAGTAGTAACAAATTTAAAGATAGAGGGTCTATAGGGGGCCACAAACACAAACGCAAGTGCGTTATTCCAAGTATGTCACACACCCCGCTTCCACTATTCATGACATATGGGTTATGGTCCAGTAGAGGGCAAACTTCTGCAGAGATGAAAGCAAAAAAGAAGCCCCTCTCGGTCCATAAATACCTGGGACCTCCCACATATTCCCAGTTCCTTCTCTGCAGGACGGCGAGCAAGTCAGAAGATGTGGCTGCGGTGCCTTATTTCTGCCCGGACCTTTACTTTTTAATTCCAGTACAGCCTCCCAGCCTTGGCTGCAGGTCCGGGTGATGGTAGGCTTCACCTTATAGGTGTTAGGGAGCCATGCTCCCCCGTGAGACCCCATACAAGGGGGTAGGCGGCTTCCGGGTTGGTGATCCCAGTTTGGGATGCCATGTCCCCATTCACTTCCCTGGCACTTTATGGTGAGGGATTCTCCCCCTTCCAGGTCCCATCGGATACCCTCCAGTGGGGGGGGCGGCATTGTGCTTATATTTTTCACCTTGTTACATGTGTGAGTCTGTCTGTGTGTTTTTGCTGCATGTTTCGCGCTTTGCGCTCTGCTGCCGGCCAGGGAGCTTCTCCCCCTCAGGCTGAGTTGTAAAGGGGCGGGCCGGGCGCTCACGCGTTGCCGCGGCCCGTCCCCCCTTCTGTTTGGCGCATTTGCGGGCCCATCCCATTGATGGGATCCGCATTGCTGGACTAGGAGGGAAAGGGCGGTGCCTGGCGCGGTGCGCGATCCGCGCTGGCCTGCTCCTTCTTCTTCTCCCTCTCTCTCTGTCACGGAGGCTGCTGCTGCACTGGACGCCATTTTGCGGTGTGTGTGTGTGAGTGCCCTACTGGGCTTCCCCTTCTAATTGCTTGGCCAGTATGTCCCAGTCGCGCTTGGGGCAGCGCTGGCCCCCCTCTGCTACTGTGTTTCATTACATGTATATTATTATTCTGTGGTGTGCATGTGCTTATGGCCATGTTTTGTGTCTTTCAGGAGGACTCCCTGTGCATTGCTTTAAAAGGGGGTTCTCCCGGTCCTAGGGTCCCTAGCAGTATTTTAAGGCACTTATAAATCCTCCCACTTGGGACAAAAAAGGGGCATCCTGGGTTGCTTACCAGCATAATTCCCTCTGGTCATTGCGACTACTCCAAATCACCATATGGAGGCTCCACAGGATACCGGGCTCGGGCTCCCTTCGGGACAATCCTGGATGTGTGTGGGGTACCCCTTACGGGGGGAAAATGTACTGATTGGCGTACCTTGTGCGCAACAGGCCATAACGTGGCAGTCTGGTTCCCAGGCTTCTGGGTCAGGGCCGTCCGCCTCATCACCTACCCCACCCCGTATTATCTGTACCCCAAGTGACCCTTTCATTAGTGGGGATTCGCACTCAGAGGTCTGTGCTAGGCTGGCCAACCTCGAGAAAATTATTTCTAGCTCAGTGTGCAAAAAGGCCCCTGCTAAGAGAAGGCATCTGTCACTGGCTACGCTGGTAATTGATTTTGATGATTATGACTCCCCTGACTGGGCTGATTATTCCCTGCTTGAGGAGGGGGAACTGTTTGAGAAATCAGAGACTGAGGAACTGCAGTTCTTTGATTCGGATGCCGAGCAGGCGCTGGTGGATGCTGTTGATACCCCCAAGGTCCTGGCCCATCTCTTAGAGGTTCTGGATATTTCCCCTGCAGCGGAGGCCCCTCCGAAGAAGGGGGAATTCTTTGGGTTCTCTAAACCCTGCTTGGAGTTTCCAAATCAGAATCATTTTGACAGCATGATTCTTAGAGAATGGGAGAGGTCGAGTCGGCTTCACGGTGTTCCTCAGGGATGGGATAGAAATGATCCCTTTCCTGTGGATGCAGTGAAGCGCTGGTCTTCCCCTCCCGAGGTTGATGCGCCTGTTTTTGGCTAACACCTCCGTTGTTCATACTCCTGATGCCACTACCCTTAAGGATGGCGAGGACAAGCGTATTGATCAGATGGCATGTCATGCCTTTGCCAATGTGGGTTCAGCCATGCTGCCTGTCTGTGCATCTGCACTCGTGGCTGTGGCTACCAGGTCTGAGATAAGGGACATGTTAAATGGGTCCCAGCTCAACCCGGACAGCGTTGAATTCACAACCATTAAGAGGAACCTCGGCTCTTCTTGTGGCCATGCGCGATCGGTCTGGCTACGCCAGGGGGCGGCGGACATTGCGGCCAAGAAGTCACTTATTGCCTTGCCCTTCCTGGGTACGCGGCTGTTTGGAGACAAATTGGATTCTGTGGCGAAAGGTGGAAGGCTACCTCAGCATAAGAGGCAGCGTCGCTCCTTTCGTGGGGCAAGCTCCTTCAATCCTTCCTTTCACGGTGCCAGAGGGGGCAGAGGTCTTGCCTCTTGCTTCAGAGGTGATTCCTGGAACAGGGGCAGGGGACGTGCCCGTCCAGCCTCTACCTGGGGTTCCAAGCCCGCTGCCAAGCCAGCTCAGCAATGAGGGGGTGCCCTCACCCCTACGGGTGGGGGGGGGGGGGGGGGGGGGCGGCTGCGGCTCTTCTTCCAGGTCTGGGCCCAGGAGGTCAGACAGGTGGATTTTGGAAGTGGTATCATCCGGGTACAAACTGGAGTTCGAGTACCAGCCTCCTCCCCAGGTTTCTGAGGTCTTGGGTGCCCTCGGATCCCCGGGCTGCGCAGGGGCTCCTGTTGGCTGTGAAGAACCGCCTGGACATGGAGGTCATATGCCCAGTGCTTTCCTCAGAGAGAGGCCGGGGCTACTATTCCAACCTCTTCACGGTCCCCAAAAAGGATGGTTCCATAAGACCCATTCTGGATTTGAAGCTTCTCAACAGGTTCATCAGAACCAAGAAGTTCCGCATGGAGACTCTGCGCTCGGCCATCAGTTCCCTTCGTCAAGGGGACTTCATGACATCCATAGACATCAAGGATACTTATCTCCATATACCGATCTTCCCAGCTCACCAGAGATTTCTCAGGTTTGCGGTGGGAGATCAGCATTTTCAGTTTGTGGCACTTCCGTTCGGGCTGACCTCGGCACTGCGGGTGTTTACCAAGGTCCTGGCGGGCATAATGGGGGACTCGCAGCAGGAGTGTCCTCAGGGAAGTCTCTCTGATTCTTAAATGGGCGGAGTGCAATGTTCCTTCTCGGCAGTGTACATTCCGGGAGTGGAGAACACGGAGGCGGACTCCCTGAGCAGGGGATTCTCTCGCCGAGGGGAATGGTCTCTCAACCAAAGGGTATTTCGGGCCCTGTGTCACAAGTGGGGTACTCCGGAGGTGGATCTCTTTGCCTCTCGGCACAATCACAAGCTCCCAACCTTTGTATCTCTGTCTCAGGATCCTCTGGCCCTGTCAGTGGATGCCTTGTCCCTTGCCAGGAGGGATCTGGGGTTTCTGTACTTGTTTCCCCCCTTCTTCATGGTAGTGCGCAAGCTGGCTCTAGAGGGGGCACCAGCAATTCTGGTGACCCCAAGGTGGCCAAAACAGGTTTGGTTCGCAGACGTCGTAAGATTAGCGGTAGATCAGTACAGGCTGCCCCTGTTTCCGGATCTGATCTCTCAAGGTCAACTACGTTACCCCAATTTATTAACGCTTGCTTTGACGGCGTGGCTGCTGAAACCTTCCTCCTGAAGGAGGAAGGTTTGTCTGATGCGGTTATTCAAACCTTGATTAGAGCGAGGAAGAGGTCTCTCAAGGTCAACTACGTTACCCCAATTTATTAACGCTTGCTTTGACGGCGTGGCTGCTGAAACCTTCCTCCTGAAGGAGGAAGGTTTGTCTGATGCGGTTATTCAAACCTTGATTAGAGCGAGGAAGAGGTCTTCCTCTAACATTTACTATAGGACTTGGCGGTCCTATATTGATTGGTGTGAGGCTAGGGCCTTGCCTTGCGGGGTGTTTTCGATCTCCTCTAGGATTTTGGAGTTTCTACAACACGGTCTGGATCTGGGGTTCCAGCTCAGTACTTTGAAGGGTCAGGTTTCAGCCCTGGCTGTCTTTTTCCAAAGGTCCTTTGCTTTGCATCATCTGGTCAGGACTTTTTTCCAAGGGGTCACTCATGTTCGGGCCCCTTAGGAAGCCTTTGGTTCCCGTTTGGGACTTAAATTTGGTTCTCTCGGACCTCCGGGGGCCTCCTTTTGGGCCGATGCAGGATGTGGCTTTTCCTCTGCTCACTCAGAAGGTTGCCTTTTTGGTGGCCATTACCTCTGTTCGGCGTGTTTCTGAGTTGGCGGCTCTGTCTATTCAGGCCCCTTAGTTTGAGAGACACCAGGACAAGGTGTTTTTTTGCTTTAAGCCATATTTCCTTCCTAAGGTGGTTTCTGCCTTCCACCTCAATCAGGATGTAGTTCTCCCTTCCTTGTGTCCTAAGCCTAGCAATGACAAGGAGAGGGTTTTGCACTCTTTGGATGTGGTTCGTTGTGTGAAGTACTATTTGGTGGCTACTTCCCCTTTTCGTAAGACGGACGCATTGTTCATGGTGCCCTCTGGGCCCAGGAAAGGTTTGGCGCCCGCAAAGGCTACCATTAGTAAATGGATTTGTCAGGCCATTGTTGGGGCCTATTCTGCTAAGGGGAAAGTTCCCCCTTTTAGGGTCACTGCTCATTCTACTCGTGCTGTTGGGGCTTCCTGGGCTTTTCAGCACCAGGCTTCTGTTGAACAAGTATGTAAGGCTGCTACTTGGTCTTCCGTTCATACTTTTTACAAGGTTGATGTGCGGGCCTCAGCGGATGCTGTTTTTGGCCGCAAGGTTCTGCAAGCTGCAGTGGTTTAAATTGGTGCACTTTTTTGCTGTATTTGGATCCCCACCCATGACGGACACTGCTATTGGATGGTCCCATATGTCATGAATAGTGGAAGCGGGGTGTGTGACATACTTAAAATACCCATTTTACAGGTGAGTAATCACAAAATGGTATTATTTCTTGCCGTACTGCGTGTGTTTTGTGTTTGCGCCCCAATAGATTTAAATACAATTCAGTAGACAGGAAGGTATGGTATAGGACTTGGAAACTGGCATTTTTTTAAAAATGCAAATGAGGACAAAAACTCAAACTAGAATTCCTACTGCAAAATGCATGCCGCAAATGCAACTGGACAGGTTTGAACGTAGTCTTAGTGTTCAGAGCTAGTTCATGCCCTGTGGGTAATCGGTCCCTGGGGGATTTGCCAGCAGATGAACCTTTTCCTGCATTTCCCATGGTGCAAAGGTTGCTATACCTTCGCTTAAACCGAACCAGCAGCCCGAAAGTTAGAAAAGAAAGTTAGCTGCCATTTTGGAGCTGCTTCTCCCAGCATCTCCGCCATGCTGCTGTCTGGATTCAACTGACATAACTGACCATGCTTAGTAACAGGAAGCCCAGCAGCACTGCAAATGCATAAGATGCCATTTTGTTTCTAAAATTTACTACAGCAGCAGGAGAAAAAGTTAAATTAATTATTCCAAGTATGCAGCACGCCCTGCTCCAGTAATGATTCATAACATATGGGATATAGTCCACAAGAGGGCGCTTTACTGCAGAGATGGCAAAAAAGAGGCCCCTCCCGGCCCTTATATACCCGGGGCCTCACACTAAATTCTCCAGTTCCTTCTCTGCAGTGGGCTGCGAAGGTCATGGTCATGGATGATGGCTTCTCTCCTCGCAGGTAAGCTCGGCTGCATAGGCCCTGTGTCCTATTCCCACCCGTTCCACTTTTTGCTTGCCTCCCAGCCTTGGCTGCGTGGTCGGGTGACGGTAGGCAGCACTTATTAGAGGTGCTTTACTGGAGTATTGCTCCACCGCAAATCCCCCACCAAAGGGTTAGCGGCACAGGTTTGGTGAGCCTGTATATGGGATGCCCCGTCCGCTTTAGCCTTCCTTAAATGTCCCAAATGTAATTATGGGCTTATGCTCCCCCTTCTCCCATTTGCCCGGTTAGTCGGGGGGGGGGGGGGGGGGGGGGTCAGTGTTCGTGTGTGATTGCGCTGTAAAGCTTTTATAACTTTGGACACTGTACAACTGCGCTGGTACATGCTCATTCTGGGGCCAGCTGCATTGATTGGCTGCGGGGCGGCCTGTCTTTGGCCTGTCCCCGTGTTCCTGGAGGGGTCTAACGCTTGGCGCGTTCCGCAGGCAGCCGCCCCTCCTGAGCTGATCAGCGCCATCTTGCCCTAGCATCGCGGTGGAGTGCTAGCTCTGCGACGTCCGTGAGTGCCCTCAGCGAGCTTGTATTTGTATTTGCTTAAGTTTGTTTGTTTTCTATACCATGCTGACTGAGTGTATTATGTTGTGTCTTTCCGGCGGGACAACCTAATTAGAGGTTTCTCCCAGTCCTGTGCCCTCTATTAACCATACTGACATATTCTAAGTATACAGTACGTCCTGCTCCAGATATAATACTTACACTTGGGTAACAGGCTCCTCCCGGCCCTTCATATACCCAGGGACCTCCCACAAATCCCCAGATTTCTCTGCAGTACCGACTGCGAAGACATGAGGTATCACTCTCTCGCAGGTGAGCGGGGCTATTAAAGCCTGCGGCCCTGTTGGACTATTCCCACCCGTCCTCCTTGTGATGTGCCTCCCAGCCTGGGCTGCGCTGGTCGGGTGAAGGTAGGCAGCACCATGCGTGCTTATGGAGCCATGCTCCACTGCAGTCCCCCACCAAAGGGTAGGCGGTTTAGGCTGATGGTTAGCCTCTAGTGGATGCCCCTCCTGCATTATTGCCCCGTGTAGCGGTGGGCCCTATACAAAGGGGTCGCCATCCTCCCTCGTTTCCCCCGTAGCTCGTAAACCTGTGGTCCCTGTTTGGGATTTAAATTTTGGTTTTATCTGCCTTGCAGGGGGCTCTCTTTGAGCCTATTCATGATGCTGCTCTGGCTGTTCTTACTCTCAAGGTTGTCTTTCTGGTGGCTATTACTTCGGTTAGGCGTGTGTCAGAGCTGGCTGCTCTGTCTATTCAGCCTCCATACTATGAGAGACACCAGGACAAGGTGGTGTTCTGCTTCAAACTGGATTTTCTGCCTAAGGTGGTGTCTGCCTTTCATTTGAATCGGGGTATAGTTCTTCCTTCATTGTGCCCCAATCCTAGCAATGATAAGGAAAGGGTTTTGCATTCCTTGGACGTGGTCAGGTGTTTGAAGTATTACCTGGTAGTCGTAGCATTACCTGGTAGTAGTTTCAGGAAGACTGATGCTCTCTTCGTTGTGCCTTCCGGGCCTAGGAAGGGTTTGGCTCCCGCCAAGTCTACTATTAGCAAATGGATCCGCCAGGCTGTGATTCAGGCCTATTCTGCTAAGGGGAAGAGTCCTCCCTTTCGCCTTACTGCTCATTCTACTCGTGCTGTTGGTGCCTCTTGGGCCTTCCAGCACCAGGCTTCTGTTGAACAAGTTTGCAAGGCCGCTACTTGGTCTTCTGTTCATACCTTTTCAAAGTTTTACAAGGTTGATGTTAGGGCCTCAGCTGATGCTGTGTTTGGCCGCAAGGTTTTGCAGGCGGCAGTGGTTTAAACTGCCTGCTGTTGCCTTTTTGTTGGGGATCCCACCCTACTTTATGGACACTGCTATTGGATGTCCCAAGTGTAAGTAATCTATCTGGAGCAGGACGTACTGTATACTTAGAATAATACAATTCTGTGAAGTACTGTCCTGTAGAATTGGTATTATACGTATACAGTACGTCCTGCTCCACCCCACCCTGGTTTTTGCATTTTTCTGGATCCCCGGTATGGTGATTGTTATTGTTATAGTTACCAGTTTTTTGGCGGTTTAATCCTCCCGGCTTCTTGTTCACTGCTTTTCAATGCTGGGGATTTGTGGGAGGTCCCTGGGTATTTGAGGGGCCGGGAGGAGCCTGTTTTCTCATGTCTGCAGTGCAGCGCTTCCTGGCGGAGGATATCCCAAGTGTAAGTATTATATCTGGAGCAGGACGTTCTGTATACGTATAATACCAATTCTACAGGTGAGTACTTCACAGAATTGTATTTTTGCCATCTCTGCAGTAAAGCGCCCTCTTGTGGACTATATCCCAGATGTTATGAATTATTACTGGAGCAGGGCGTGCTGCATACTTATAACAATTCTACAAGGTGAGTATTCACAGAATTGTATTTTTATGTGCAGAAATCTAAATTGCCCTGGAGAGACATGCTTATGAGCACTTTTTGTTGTGATGGTCTGGTTTAAGGCATTTTTGATTGTCGGTCCTCTTTAAAGTGGACCAGAACCCAGGATTTTGACTATCCTGGGTTTTCGCGGCCAGGTCACGCAATCTCGCTCGCCCTTCCTCGGTCCTATGGCGCATGTGCAACCTCTCCTCCAGTCAGGGTGAGGGGATCCGAGCGTGCTGGGTTGACACAGCAGGGCATCCTGAATCTGGATGCCCCGGAGGGGGGGGGGGGGGGGGATTATGCCTGCTCTGGAATCGCATAGACTCCAGGGTGGGTTTTGGTCCACTGTAAAGGGCTCAGTGATAGAGCTTAGAATTCAAGCAGTCATCCGCCTTGGCAGTCAAGCTGCGCCCCTGTTTGTTTTTTTTTCCTTTTAAACTTTTCAGTGTCATATACAAATATATTGCTGAGCATCTCAGACATTATCTGAATAGTTCTGTCGTATATACCTATAGCTGATACATTTGAAACCAAAGACATGGGTTTTTTTTTTTTTTTTTTTGGAAAGGATAAATACTCCACGGAAGCAAGGTGGGCTTGGGCCAATGAAAATCCCTCTGTTGTCTGACCTAACTCATCAGATTTCAAAAGATTATGGTGTATACCTGGAGGACCAAGGCCACACTCTGAGGTGAGATTAAGTTGATGTGTCCAGGTAATCCCCCCCCCCCCCCCCCCACCTGTTACTAGTTTTCTGTTTTGTCAGATAAACCATGATTTATTGAAAAGCCCAAACCCTTATAAAACGATTCCCCAGCATCTAAAATTAATATATTTTAAGTTTTTAGTCACTTATTCTTTCCCCCACTGGGCTGCAACTCTGTTCAGGAGTTTAGGATACGGGTGCCACCATCTTGACTCAGAAGCATCACTCTTTCCTGAGGAGAGGAGAGTGGGATAAGGTACAGGAGGGCGGGTTATAGCTGTGCTTTGCACAGACAGAGCAGAGCTGGGGTCAGGAAAAGGTCAGCAATCCCAGAATGCAGAGCAGCACAGTCAGAAGGCACTTCCTGTTTGCAGGCTGCCTGTTACATGAGCCGCCATCTTGGATGTTTAAAGGCTCATAACATGCAGTAGATGCAGGTAGGATGATTTTTAATGTGAGCAATCTGTATGTACAGGGTGTGGGAAACATAAGATAGACTCTTAATTGGGGTGAAGGACCGCTTTAACAAAGTAGATAAAGACTGTTAAATTAAGTCCAATCTAGCTGGACCCCGATGCTGGTCTGCTTTAATGCCCATATCGGGAACAAAACTGTGACTTTGACTATTCCCTGCTCCCAGGCCATCACCATGGTCCGGTGTGTGATATCCCCCTGTTTGCTTGTAGAAACTCACTTCTTTCCGGTCTAACTGTGCATGCACGGGTTCTCATTCAACCAGAGCTGTCAGCATTGCGTATGTAATGTTCGGCTGTTGCCTCTTTTTCTGGCATTTGTGAGCTCCAGCGGCCGCATCCTGTCCCCAGCCTATCTGAATGGTTTAGCCGGGTGCGTGCGCACATCCAAAAGGTGCAGGGGATGCGACTGTCCGTTTACATTGGCGAGTAGCCAGGAAGAAAGTTGGTTTACAAATGCCCTGGGTGTGGGGGGGGGGGGGGGTTACATGTCTGTTTGGATGCCCCCAGGGGAAGGAGATGGGCTGGTCCTAGTATATTTTTAGATTCTGGGGCCAGCCCCAGTGGGTTGTTAAAAACCAGACCAGGTGCTTCCACCTTCCCTTCTTCTTCTTCTCTTTTTTATTATTTTAAAGTGATCTTATACCCAGAAAGAAAGTTTATGTTGCCACCTTCTGTCCCCCAGCCCAGTGGCCAAAAACAGCCTGTGTTCCTTTCTCCATACCCCCCCAACTGTCCCTATTTGCCCCGGACCTGCCACAGATCTCCGTTATTGGTCCCGCCGTCCCTCGCTGTAGAAGAATGTCCCGGAATGCCCCTGAATGAGCCAGAGTGCAGGGCCGACCTGTGGCCGCACACCGCGCCATGGTGATGGAGGCCACCCCTCACACTTACTTGGATTCGGGAGACTACAAGCAGCGCTTCATTCTGCCTATCAAAAGCGCTGCTTGCAATGTGTCACACATAGGGGAGAAGAAGCCAGTGACAGGCAGCTGCCCTGGCCAATCAGTAGCAGTCTCTGTCCTCTATACTTCAGAGAGGAATTTAAAAGGCAACAGGCGGGTTTTCATGCCCGAGAACGAAGGAGAGACGTGATAACTGTAAGTTTATAGTGGGCTCGGGAAGGGGGTGTCATGAGACCATGCGGCCGACAAGCCAGTGACCTTTCATCCTTCTTTGATCTGTTCTGGGCCTCTGTAGCTGAAGGGGGTTAATGATGAGCGCAGCAGTGGCTGGGAGCTGGGATTTCATTAACCCCTTGCTGGCAGTTAGTTGTACTGAATTAGGAGCAGCCCTGACTCCACAGTCTTCTGTATTTTAAATTTAGAGTGGACCAATAGCAGACTAAGACTCTAGGGCTGGCAGATTCCTCACTTTACTATATGTGTAAAAGTCCCCGGATCTCTGAGTTGACTTACATAGCTGGCCATCCCATGCCGGCCAGCTGCTGCACGCTCCCGCACTAGGCCTATCTGACCTCAAATCAAGGGTTTTCACAAAGTAGGGCATCTCAATTTGGAATGCCCCAAGGTCACTGACCAAAACCCAACTAAGGCTAAATCCCAGGTTTTGTTCCACCTTAATTTGCACCCTACAGCCGAAGTGAAGAGAAAGCTATTTCTCTGTGGGCTCCATGTGTCTAGGGACAGGAAGTTGCAGCACGCACTGCAGTGACCAGCACCTCCTTCAGTATAAAGCACTGGCTGCTGCATTGTGAACTGTCGCGTGCAGTCCCCTACCAGAGGCAACCTTGCATCTGCTTACTTCTCAGCTGGGGAAATGGGGAAGGGAAAGCCCATGCCATAGGCTGACAAATGATTCTAGGTGTGCTTTAAAGAGGAGCAACCAACTGCATAGTGTCTATAATACTATAGGGCTGGTATACTACCTCTTTAAGGGGCATCCCATTGGGATTCCTCACTGTGTGTCTCCCCAGAGATGGTCCAGTGCTCTCACCTTGCCAGCAATGCCAGGCTGCATGCACGCTCTCACCTTGCCAGCAATGCCAGGCTGCATGCACGCTCTCACCTTGCCAGCAATGCCAGGCTGCATGCACGCTCTCACCTTGCCAGCAATGCCAGGCTGCATGCACGCTCTCACCTTGCCAGCAATGCCAGGCTGCATGCACGCTCTCACCTTGCCAGCAATGCCAGGCTGCATGCACGCTCTCACCTTGCCAGCAATGCCAGGCTGCATGCACGCTCTCACCTTGCCAGCAATGCCAGGCTGCATGCACGCTCTCACCTTGCCAGCAATGCCAGGCTGCATGCACGCTCTCACCTTGCCAGCAATGCCAGGCTGCATGCACGCTCTCACCTTGCCGGCAATGCCAGGCTGCATGCACGCTCTCACCTTGCCGGCAATGCCAGGCTGCATGCACGCTCTCACCTTGCCGGCAATGCCAGGCTGCATGCACGCTCTCACCTTGCCGGCAATGCCAGGCTGCATGCACGCTCTCACCTTGCCGGCAATGCCAGGCTGCATGCACGCTCTCACCTTGCCGGCAATGCCAGGCTGCATGCACGCTCTCACCTTGCCGGCAATGCCAGGCTGCATGCACGCTCTCACCCTTGCCGGCAATGCCAGGCTGCATGCACGCTCTCACCCTTGCCGGCAATGCCAGGCTGCATGCACGCTCTCACCCTTGCCGGCAATGCCAGGCTGCATGCACGCTCTCACCCTTGCCGGCAATGCCAGGCTGCATGCACGCTCTCACCCTTGCCGGCAATGCCAGGCTGCATGCACGCTCTCACCCTTGCCGGCAATGCCAGGCTGCATGCACGCTCTCACCCTTGCCGGCAATGCCAGGCTGCATGCACGCTCTCACCCTTGCCGGCAATGCCAGGCTGCATGCACGCTCTCACCCTTGCCGGCAATGCCAGGCTGCATGCACGCTCTCACCCTTGCCGGCAATGCCAGGCTGCATGCACGCTCTCACCCTTGCCGGCAATGCCAGGCTGCATGCACGCTCTCACCCTTGCCGGCAATGCCAGGCTGCATGCACGCTCTCACCCTTGCCGGCAATGCCAGGCTGCATGCACGCTCTCACCCTTGCCGGCAATGCCAGGCTGCATGCACGCTCTCACCCTTGCCGGCAATGCCAGGCTGCATGCACGCTCTCACCCTTGCCGGCAATGCCAGGCTGCATGCACGCTCTCACCCTTGCCGGCAATGCCAGGCTGCATGCACGCTCTCACCCTTGCCGGCAATGCCAGGCTGCATGCACGCTCTCACCCTTGCCGGCAATGCCAGGCTGCATGCACGCTCTCACCCTTGCCGGCAATGCCAGGCTGCATGCACGCTCTCACCCTTGCCGGCAATGCCAGGCTGCATGCACGCTCTCACCCTTGCCGGCAATGCCAGGCTGCATGCACGCTCTCACCCTTGCCGGCAATGCCAGGCTGCATGCACGCTCTCACCCTTGCCGGCAATGCCAGGCTGCATGCACGCTCTCACCCTTGCCGGCAATGCCAGGCTGCATGCACGCTCTCACCCTTGCCGGCAATGCCAGGCTGCATGCACGCTCTCACCCTTGCCGGCAATGCCAGGCTGCATGCACGCTCTCACCCTTGCCGGCAATGCCAGGCTGCATGCACGCTCTCACCCTTGCCGGCAATGCCAGGCTGCATGCACGCTCTCACCCTTGCCGGCAATGCCAGGCTGCATGCACGCTCTCACCCTTGCCGGCAATGCCAGGCTGCATGCACGCTCTCACCCTTGCCGGCAATGCCAGGCTGCATGCACGCTCTCACCCTTGCCGGCAATGCCAGGCTGCATGCACGCTCTCACCCTTGCCGGCAATGCCAGGCTGCATGCACGCTCTCACCCTTGCCGGCAATGCCAGGCTGCATGCACGCTCTCACCCTTGCCGGCAATGCCAGGCTGCATGCACGCTCTCACCCTTGCCGGCAATGCCAGGCTGCATGCACGCTCTCACCCTTGCCGGCAATGCCAGGCTGCATGCACGCTCTCACCCTTGCCGGCAATGCCAGGCTGCATGCACGCTCTCACCCTTGCCGGCAATGCCAGGCTGCATGCACGCTCTCACCCTTGCCGGCAATGCCAGGCTGCATGCACGCTCTCACCCTTGCCGGCAATGCCAGGCTGCATGCACGCTCTCACCCTTGCCGGCAATGCCAGGCTGCATGCACGCTCTCACCCTTGCCGGCAATGCCAGGCTGCATGCACGCTCTCACCCTTGCCGGCAATGCCAGGCTGCATGCACGCTCTCACCCTTGCCGGCAATGCCAGGCTGCATGCACGCTCTCACCCTTGCCGGCAATGCCAGGCTGCATGCACGCTCTCACCCTTGCCGGCAATGCCAGGCTGCATGCACGCTCTCACCCTTGCCGGCAATGCCAGGCTGCATGCACGCTCTCACCCTTGCCGGCAATGCCAGGCTGCATGCACGCTCTCACCCTTGCCGGCAATGCCAGGCTGCATGCACGCTCTCACCCTTGCCGGCAATGCCAGGCTGCATGCACGCTCTCACCCTTGCCGGCAATGCCAGGCTGCATGCACGCTCTCACCCTTGCCGGCAATGCCAGGCTGCATGCACGCTCTCACCCTTGCCGGCAATGCCAGGCTGCATGCACGCTCTCACCCTTGCCGGCAATGCCAGGCTGCATGCACGCTCTCACCCTTGCCGGCAATGCCAGGCTGCATGCACGCTCTCACCCTTGCCGGCAATGCCAGGCTGCATGCACGCTCTCACCCTTGCCGGCAATGCCAGGCTGCATGCACGCTCTCACCCTTGCCGGCAATGCCAGGCTGCATGCACGCTCTCACCCTTGCCGGCAATGCCAGGCTGCATGCACGCTCTCACCCTTGCCGGCAATGCCAGGCTGCATGCACGCTCTCACCCTTGCCGGCAATGCCAGGCTGCATGCACGCTCTCACCCTTGCCGGCAATGCCAGGCTGCATGCACGCTCTCACCCTTGCCGGCAATGCCAGGCTGCATGCACGCTCTCACCCTTGCCGGCAATGCCAGGCTGCATGCACGCTCTCACCCTTGCCGGCAATGCCAGGCTGCATGCACGCTCTCACCCTTGCCGGCAATGCCAGGCTGCATGCACGCTCTCACCCTTGCCGGCAATGCCAGGCTGCATGCACGCTCTCACCCTTGCCGGCAATGCCAGGCTGCATGCACGCTCTCACCCTTGCCGGCAATGCCAGGCTGCATGCACGCTCTCACCCTTGCCGGCAATGCCAGGCTGCATGCACGCTCTCACCCTTGCCGGCAATGCCAGGCTGCATGCACGCTCTCACCCTTGCCGGCAATGCCAGGCTGCATGCACGCTCTCACCCTTGCCGGCAATGCCAGGCTGCATGCACGCTCTCACCCTTGCCGGCAATGCCAGGCTGCATGCACGCTCTCACCCTTGCCGGCAATGCCAGGCTGCATGCACGCTCTCACCCTTGCCGGCAATGCCAGGCTGCATGCACGCTCTCACCCTTGCCGGCAATGCCAGGCTGCATGCACGCTCTCACCCTTGCCGGCAATGCCAGGCTGCATGCACGCTCTCACCCTTGCCGGCAATGCCAGGCTGCATGCACGCTCTCACCCTTGCCGGCAATGCCAGGCTGCATGCACGCTCTCACCCTTGCCGGCAATGCCAGGCTGCATGCACGCTCTCACCCTTGCCGGCAATGCCAGGCTGCATGCACGCTCTCACCCTTGCCGGCAATGCCAGGCTGCATGCACGCTCTCACCCTTGCCGGCAATGCCAGGCTGCATGCACGCTCTCACCCTTGCCGGCAATGCCAGGCTGCATGCACGCTCTCACCCTTGCCGGCAATGCCAGGCTGCATGCACGCTCTCACCCTTGCCGGCAATGCCAGGCTGCATGCACGCTCTCACCCTTGCCGGCAATGCCAGGCTGCATGCACGCTCTCACCCTTGCCGGCACTGCCAGGCTGCATGCACGCTCTCACCCTTGCCGGCACTGCCAGGCTGCATGCACGCTCTCACCCTTGCCGGCACTGCCAGGCTGCATGCACGCTCTCACCCTTGCCGGCACTGCCAGGCTGCATGCACGCTCTCACCCTTGCCGGCACTGCCAGGCTGCATGCACGCTCTCACCCTTGCCGGCACTGCCAGGCTGCATGCACGCTCTCACCCTTGCCGGCACTGCCAGGCTGCATGCACGCTCTCACCCTTGCCGGCACTGCCAGGCTGCATGCACGCTCTCACCCTTGCCGGCACTGCCAGGCTGCATGCACGCTCTCACCCTTGCCGGCACTGCCAGGCTGCATGCACGCTCTCACCCTTGCCGGCACTGCCAGGCTGCATGCACGCTCTCACCTTGCCGGCACTGCCAGGCTGCATGCACGCTCTCACCTTGCCGGCACTGCCAGGCTGCATGCACGCTCTCACCTTGCCGGCACTGCCAGGCTGCATGCACGCTCTCACCTTGCCGGCACTGCCAGGCTGCATGCACGCTTTACCTGCAGCTCCAGGTATTTCTGAATGGCAGGTGCCAACTCGGGCGGGAGCGTTCAAACACTTTGGTCCAGACTGGAGTGTAAAAAGCCCCAGGGCCTGGAGATTCCCTGTTCCAGGTCAGGATTCCCCACTCTATGAACCCCCCCCGCCCCCCCCCCCCAGTCACCCAGTGTGCTGACCAATCAGCCAATCCCACGGCGCATTTGTTGGTCATAGCCACATCACCGGCTTTCCCCAGCTAATTCCAGTTATGAATAGCTGGCATTGCCTACAGTGAGGCGGACACCTTGGTCTTTCCTAATTAAGAATTGATTTCCGGTTAATGGGGGGGGGGGGGGGGGCATCCATAAACTTCCCTTCTCACTCACTGCCCCTTTACTTACTATTTACTATTTTCTGCATTCCCTCAATCTCTCTCATTAATTTACTTCCATCTTCTTTCTACTTCATTCCATCTGCCATTGTTGTGTGAATGCATACACCCCAACCTTCCTAATTTGGGCAGGATCGCACCAATGTCCAATTGTCCCGCGCCGTCTCCATGTGTCCGGCCCCAGGTGTGCAGCCTAGTGCATGGCGGGACTCAAAAAGGAAGGAGCCTGCTCACTTCACTCGGGTCCTGCTCGGGTGCAGGAAAGAAAAATGTAGTGAGGGGTAAAGTGGTAGGTGTGTGTGTGTGTGTGTGTGTATGGAGGGATGACCCTCACTGGCTTTAATGGAGTGATGCTGCTCACTGGCTGTAGTGTATGTGTATGGGAGGGCTTGCCTTATTATTAATAATAATAATAATAATAATAATAATAATGTGTTTCCCTTTAAGGGTGTGGCTGGGGCGTGGTTTAAGTGCAAAACAAATCTTCATGTGCTCCTCTTTCCAGTTTTCAAAAGTTGGGAGGTATGCTAAAGCCTTTGCCCATTATTCATAACACAAGCTGGATGCAGTCAGCTATATTGCTCCCTGACTGAGCAGCCCCGCCCCTTGATGATTTCCAGGGATGATGCATTCACTTACAGTACACACAGCTCAGTAATAAGGAGCACATAAATGCCAAGCACGTAGTTTCTACGTGGTTGCTTCTCCTACAGTTAAGTGCCAAGCGCGTAGAAACTACATGCCTGGCATTTCCCCTTACTAGTTAAAAAATAGATAAAACACTTACCTCTGGTATTAATGTAAAGATGGGGCTCCCCTCTTCCTCCGGGGGGCATCCGATCCCTCCCCTGGCGTATTCGGTCTTCAGGAGGGGGCTCGAAACCGCCCCAATCAGAGCCTCCTCTCCTCTCATCCGCCCGCGCCGATCACTATCGTCATCTGACAGATGCCGGAGCTCAGTGAGCGGCGCGGGACAGCGACGAGGGACCCAGGATCGGAGGTGAGTACAGTGAAAACAAAAAGGCATTTTTTTTTTATATCTGTGGGTCTTTATTTTTTACTTTTAACCCCTTGTGAACTGGTAAGGGGTCCATGGGACCCCTATACCAGTTCACAAGGCTGGGGGGGATGGCAAGTCACCTGCGACTAGCGGGTGACTTGCCATTAACCCCTGGCACCCCCATTACCTGCCTCCCCAAAGCCCGGGGGGGGGGGGGGGAGGGCAGAAAAGCCCGTGGCCACGGGCTATGCGGGCTTGTAGCCTGCAGGGCCAGGGGCTACAAAATCTGCGCCCTGTTTCTACAAGCCCTGCATAGCTGGTCCCGGGCTGGTTACTTCGGGTAATTGTCATTTTTTGGGGGGGATTTTTAAGGGTTTTTAATCCATTCTAATCTGTAGACATGGGGCCTTTTCACATGCAATATGGTTTTCTTTAATAAAATACATTTTTTATTTAAAATAAAAGGAGGCAATTTTCTCAAATGTATTTATTTTTTTACTTAATATTGTAAAAAACTGAATAACATTTACAAACAAGACATTTCATTTTAAAGCCTAAACTCTGCTGCAAAAAAAATATAATTTTCCTGAAAATTCCAGAAAAAATGTCGCAAAATGGGGAAAGATGACCTGTCAACAGATGGTGACAAAATCTCAAGTAGGCTGCCAATTAAAAGGGTTAATAGTACCTCTGCATGTTGGGTATTGTTCTGTTCGGGAGACCTTTTGCTTTCAGACTTAGCTTGTTTTTTCTGGTTTGCATATTTATATTTTAGGAAAAGGTTTTTAATTCAGCGCAATCAAAGAATTCTTTGAGGGATCAATTCCAGAAAGATGAGCCCACTACAACAAGCTGGGTACGCTTAGAAAGCTTAACGTGTACTTTCAGGGAATATATGTATTATGGGGGATATTCCAAATGTAAAGGGTTGTTTTGGTTGGAAAATCGCAAGGTGCGCACTTTGTCTGCAGAGCTGAAATTTTCAAGTAAAATTACAGTTAAGCACATGCTTTACTTTGGGGCGTTTGGCAACTCTTCCCTATGCATGCTGGGTATCGTTCTGTTCGGGGGATTTTTTCTTGTTTGTATATAGTTTTTTTTTTTTAGGAAAATGTGGCTTTTTTTTTTTTTTTTTTTTTTTAGGGAAACTCTTTGAAACCAAAGAATACATTGAGGGATTACTTCCAGAAAACTGTGGCCACATCAAAAAGCCTGGTACACATAGAAAGCTTGAGGTGTGTACTTCCAGAGAATATATAGTTTGTTGGGGGTATTTCAAATGTAAAGGGTTGTTTTTCTGGAAAAAACTGCAAGGTGCGCATAGCACAGTTGTATTTTATCTGAAAATCCCCTAAAGCTCTGTTTCAGTTTGGGGGAATCTCCTGGGCAGGAAAGTGTTTCTACCTATACATATGTGGTACCGCTGTGACCAGGAGAAATTTGGATTTCGCATGCAATAAGATTTTATTGACAAACTTACATTTTTTATTACAAACAAACACTACGAATTGTAAAAGATTTTTTTTTTTTGGCACATTTCACCCAAAAATAATGAGAATACACCTAAAAAATGACAAACAAGACATTTCATGTAAAAGCTCAGACTATGCTGAAAAAAACAATATATCACTTTCCTGGGAAATCCCTTCAAAAATCACATTTGAACATGGGGAGTGCAAAATGGTCTGGCAACAAAGGGTGACAAAAACTCCAGGTAGGCTGGCAGCGAAAGGGTTAAACCTGCCTTTATGTGAATATTTTACATTAGTCCACTAATGCATAGAGTATTTGAATGCCGGGTAAAATTTGAATGCTGGGTGAATGAAACGGCTTTTTGTATAAAGACTTCTTCCCATAAAATATGGAAATGGGTACTGTTCAGTTTGGCTCTGGGATAAAAGCTACACTAGATGGCACTCTTCTGTTATGAAAATCTACAGCAATTATGCCCTTTTGGCTTTGCGTGCGCCAGAAAATGGTGAATAGTGCTTTGGACAAAGGACAATTTATAATAACCTTGATTGTCTTTGAAAATTGTTTATGTAAATATTGCTGAATCTGTCTCTTATGAGCACGATCTGTGAATATATATATTAGGTAGTGATGCATGGACAGCCAATATTCTTGGCCTTGAGCTATACCATTTGAAGGTGAACAATGTTTGACACTAGTTTAGACCTTGTTCTGGACAGGTTGACTAAAAGTGGGAAGCTGCTTCTAGTGAAACTTAAGCAAATCATTCAAAACCAGCCCTTTCCACTCCTGGGGGTGGAAGAATCCTAGAGGTCGAGGAAGGGGAAGTTTTTAGTGTTGCCACCCCACACTAACTGCACAGTGTGTGTGGGGGGGGGGGGGGGGGGTCGCTTGTTTCAGTTCATCCTCGGGTATGTAGAGGGATATTCTTTTTATCTGAAACAACTCCCCTCTCCAGTTTGTTCTCCTAAGGGAAGAGCGAAATACACTGAAAGAGGAGGTTCTGGTCTCCTAAGGGAAGAGCGAAATACAGTACTCTTTCAGGAGGAGGTTCTGGAACTAGTCCCAGAAGCGGATCAGAAACAAAGTCTGTCTTGTTCAAAAATGGCCAGAGGCAATCCACATGATACTGAATCTAGTATATCCGTTCCTTCCTGTATACCTTCTCAAAGTTCTGAAAGGGATGTTTTGTCTGCAACATTCATATCATTGAATGCATATGATTAACGATGTATTAATTGTATTGTATGAAGTAATTTGAGCTGCTGATGCCTACATTTCTCAAAATGATCACCGACTGTAAACTTGATTCTTTGCAGTTTGCCTACAGATCCAACAGGTCATCAAAGGATACAGTGAAATTTGTCCTTCAGATGACCATGGAGCATCTGGACCCCCCCAAATTCCTATGCTGAAATCCTTTGTTGATTCCAGTTCAGCTTTCAATACTTTCAAGCCTGATCTGTTGGTCACAAAGATAGATATTCTTGGTGTCCCTTACAACATTTGTGATATACAGTTTCCTTGTGGACAGAAGTTAGGTACTCCTCTATTAAGTACAAGATCGAACAGCACTGGTGCCCCTCAAGGATGAATTCTCTCCTACTTCAGAGACTCCAGGGCAGGCTTACTCTCTCCCCAATCGGGATGCCCCACTGTGTGAAGCCCCCAGGTTGCCTTCGTTCCTAGTCCAACAGCCCGAGCCGCGCCTGCACCAGGCATTTGTGAATGGCCGATGTAGGCTTGCTTTCTGTTAAAGGGTAGTGCGGGATGCTGCCTCCAGCGCGCTCGGATCCGCTCGCATTAGACAAGCTCCTGGACGAAGGGGCTTGAGTGGATCCGAGTAAGCTGATTAGACGAGTGGCCGCACTGGCACTGTAGGACTGGGAAGAGGTGGGTTTGTTCAGGCGCCCTGGGGGGTTTCACAGCGGGGCAAGGACCAAAACCCAGGATAGTCCTGGGCTGGATTAGGAATGGTGATGAATCTGCTGTGGTGTTCAGGGACCATGCTTTCCCTGAACTTCACAAAGACTGCTGACCAGTGGTCTACGGGAAGTACCCCAATAGTATCCTATCAATTAAAATCTATAGTGTGGAAATTAGAAGGGTGAGAGAAACCTGAATTCCTTACATCTGATGATCTGAGGTGGGAAAATAATGTACCCATCACCCTGACAAATGTTAAGTAAAAGCTCTTCCTTCTAAGACTGCTCAGGAAAGCTGGCCTGTCTAAAAAGCTGCTGATATCCTTTTACAGCTTGTTTATAGATGCAGTACTGTCTTTTTTTTCGATCACCACCTGGTATGGGAGTTAAACCAAGCCGGTCAAGAAAATGCTATAGAAATGCTTTGATACACATTATCGAAAGCGAGGAAAATCCTTTACGACTTCACACATTTCAAGCCCCTTAAACAAAAAATGGGTATTGGTCTACTGCAGGGGGGCGGGCTCATACCGAATTCTGCCCCCCCCAATCAACTGCCTCTGTGAACCCCATGAACCTTACCTGTCACCTTGGTAACATACTGCTGCGCACCCCCTCCTTCCCCAGTGTACCAAAACCCATTTTGGTGAAATCTGTTTTGTACGGTCCGGGTTCCCCCAGTGTAGGACATCTTGGTTTAAATAAAAAGCATGGGCCAAAAATGTCCAATCAGCATACATAGACAAGTTCTACAAACTTGCTTGTTGCCTTTATATCCAAATTTTGGCCACCAACACCAGGCTCACACAACATTCACCAGATTTGAATATAAGGTATATATTCCTCTACAAGGTCCCCTTGTTAGTCCCACCGGTTGTTTAGATGCAGCCCACCAATCTTTTCAGCAATATTGATATCGAGATTTCACTTCAAAAATATCAAATCCATATGGGAAACAGGAAACATGCACATAGCGTAATTCTGTTTCTTTTCAGTGATAATGTTAAATGAAGAATTGCACTTACACAACACTTCAGCGAGATCTAGCATTCAAATAAATAAATATAAGCCCATATGTGGAAAAGAAAAAATGGGCAGGCACCTGTGACGTGACGTGTTTCAAGCCTCAAGGGCTCTTAGTCATACATGATGTATGATTAAGAGCCCTTGAGGCTTGAAACGCGTCACAGGTGCCTGGCCATTTTATGCAGCGGCTGGGCCATGTTATTATAACTTCGGCTTTTCTTTTTCACATATGAGATTGTTTGTTTTATTAAAAGTTAAATTTTAATGCAAGGCTGGACAAAACACTGCAATTGACTTTCCGGGGGGAGGACTGCCTGGGATCTCCCTGTCCGTGCCTAGCCTAGAAGGTTGGTGAGCTGGCTCTTTTCCTGTAATTCAAATAAAGTGACGAGCCTTCATCCATCCTCCTCTCATTGTCCCGCGGCAGTCAGGTGGAAGGAGGCATCTGGGAATACAATCATAAACAAGAGCAGTGGTGTAGAGTTGGCTTGTTTTGTTGCAAATAGCAACTTTCACAAGACTAGCTACCCACTGCCATAGGATCAAATATACAGTCATGGCCGTAAATGTTGCCACCCCTGAGGTATTTCTCACAGAAAAGGATTGCAGTAACACTTGCTATACACATGTTCATTCCATTTGTGTGTATTGGAACTAAACCAAAAAAAGAGAGGAATGTCTCACCAAACTCCAAAAATGGATTGGTCAGAATTGACACCCTTTTAAAAATTGGGGATACATAAGATAAGACTTGAGAACCAAAATTGTGGAAAAATATCAACAATCTCAAGGTTACAAGTCCATCTCCAAATATCTAGATTTGCCATTGTCCACAATTCGCAACATTATCAAGAAGTTTGCAACCCATGGCACTGTAGCTAATCTCCCTGGGCGTGGATGGAAGAGAAAAATTTGATGACCGGTGTCAACACAGGATAGTCCGGATGGCGGATAAGCAGCCCCAAACAAGTCCCAAAGATATTCAAGCTGTCCTCAGGCTCAGGAAGCATCAGTGTCTGCACGAACTATCTGTCAACATATAAATGAAATTAAGCACTATAGCAGGAGACCCAGGCGGATCCCACTGCTGACAGACATAAAAAAGCAAGGCTACATATTCTAAGTATGTCACACACCCCACTTCAGACATTAATTCATTAATCATGGGTACTCACCGCTAGGTGGCGCAGCTTTGCAGAGAAGTCCAGAAAAGCAAGCCCCTCCCGGTCTATACATACCTGGTATCTCCCAACAATTCCCCAGTGTTCTTCTCTGCAACGTGGCGACAAGACAGAAGAAAGAAGTCTCCTGCTTGCAGGTAGCCGGGGTATCACCTCGGCCCCCCCCTTCTGGTCTATTTCTGCCCGGCTCTTTGTTCCTTTATTCCCTTGCTGTATGGTAGCCTCCCAGCTTAGGCTGTAGGCCGGGCAAGGGTAGATGGCACTCTAGGTGCCTAGGAGATTAGCTCCTCCGCTCGTCCCCATATTATGGGGCATAGTGGTGATCCGGTTTGGTGATCCGGAAGTGGGATGCCCCAGCCCTTAGTTTCCCCGTTAGGACCTTTATTTCCTTCCTTTTATGGTGTGTGTGTGTGATGTGACTGGACCGGGGGTCTGTGCAGCACGGGCCCGTCCTTTTGTTCTGGTGTTTGGGGGCTCCCTAGTTACTGTGTTTGCTACTGGTGACTGGTCGGGTCGGGCGGGGGTTCCGCCGGCCCGCCACAGGGGTTTTCTGGTTTTTTAATGACGGGCGCCGCGTTAGGGCGCCCGTCTACTAGCTTCTCCTCAGTTTTGTATGGTGGGCGGGGCCGGGCGGCGCGCTGCACCGCCGGCCCGCCTGTGTGTGCTGGCGCCGTGTGGCGCCCGCTGTTTGGCTTTTTAGGCGGGCGGGACCGGGCGGCTTGCTGGCCGCCGGTCCACTCGACGGCCTATGCGGGCGCCATTGTCATGGTGGCGCCCGTTGCTCGCTCGGCACTGAAGTGGGCGGGGCCGCGTCAGGCGCGGCCCGCGCCGTGTCTGGCGGGTTAGGGAGGGGCGGGGTTACGCAGTCCCGCACTCGCTGACGGGCCCGCCTCCCGTCTCTCTGTCGTTTCCCGCTTGGCAGGGTGGTGACGTCATTTCGTTGCGGGCCTCAGGTAAGGCCGGGGCTTGCTCCCGTTCCTCCTTGTCGGTCGGTCTGAAGTTATCCATCTATGAATTGGTTTCTCTTTTGTACCATGCTGTGTAAACGTTCTTTTGGGGAGCGTTTTTTGGTTAAGGGGGGCTGCCTTTGTATTACACTGTCTGGGCCGCTATTGGACCTGCGCCCTGCACCCGTACGGGTGGGGGGACGGTTGCGACTCTTCTCCCGGGTATGGGACCAGGAGGTCTCGGACAGGTGGATCCGGGAGGTGGTGTCGGCCAGTTACAAGCTGGAGTTCGAGTCCTGCCTCCTCCAAGGTTTTTCAGGTCTCGAGTGCCTTTGGATCCTTTGGCCGCGCAGGGGCTCCTGGCGGCGGTAAGGAATCTTCTGGATTTGGCAGTCATTTGCCCGGTCCCTCCGTTAGAGGTGGGGCGCGGGTATTATTCCAATCACTTCACTGTTCCCAAAAAAGATGGGTCGTTCCGCCCGATCCTGGACTTGAAGTTTCTCAACAGGTTCATTCGTCCCCGGAAGTTCCGCATGGAAACCCTGCGGTCTGCGATAGGTTCGCTTCGGCAGGGGGACTTTATGACGTCCATAGACATCAAGGATGCTTACCTTCACGTTCCGATCTTTCCAGCTCATCAGAGGTTCCTTCGCTTTGTGGTGGAGGATCGGCATTTTCAGTTTGTAGCTCTTCCGTTCGGCCTCACATCTGCTCCGAGAGTGTTCACCAAGGTGTTGGCGGGAGTGATGGCCCTGCTCAGAGCTCAGGGGATTCGCATTGTGCCTTACCTGGACGATCTTCTCATCATGGCACCTTCCTTCAGTCAAGCGGAGAGGGACACCAGCACGGTGGTGTCTATGCTGGAAAGGTTCGGCTGGGTGATCAATTACCCCAAGTCCTCTCTGGTCCCGGCCAGGGTGGTGACCTTTCTGGGGATGTCGTTGGACTCTTGCCAGCACAGAGTGTTTCTCCCTCAGGCCAAGGTTCTTTTGATTCAGGAATTGGCTCAGCTTCTTCTTTCCAATCCTCGCCCGTCCATTCGGCTAGGGATGAGACTGGTGGGGTTGATGGTGGCCTCGTTCGAGGCAGTTCCCTTCGCGCAGTTTCACACGCGGGCACTTCAGCTTCATCTTTTGGCGTCTTGGGACCGGCGACCGCGGTCGTTGGATCGGTCCTTCCGGATGTCCCCTCGGGTTCGGCAGTCTCTTCTGTGGTGGATGGTCTCGGACAATCTTCTGAAGGGCAGGTCGTTTCTGACCCCGCTTTGGGAAACTGTCACCACGGATGCCAGTTTGTCAGGATGGGGAGGTTTCTGGAAGGATCTTCAGTTTCAGGGGCAGTGGGACCCTCAGGAAGCCCACTTGCCCATCAATGTTCTGGAGTTGCGAGCCATCAGGTTGGTTCTGTCTCAATTGACACATCATTTGCAAGGCCTGCCGGTGCAGGTGCGGTCGGACAATCGGACGGCGGTTGCTTACATCAATCACCAGGGAGGGACTCGCAGTCTGGGTGCCCACAGAGAGGTGTCTCTGATCTTGGTTTGGGCAGAGACTCATGTCCCTTGCATCTCGGCAGTTTACATTCCAGGAGTGGAGAATGCGGAGGCGGACTTTCTGAGCCGGTGTTCGTCCCGCCGGGGGGAATGGTCTCTCCATCCCCAGGTGTTTCGGTCATTGTGTCTTCGGTGGGGGACGCCGGAGGTGGATCTGTTTGCCTCTCGTCACAATCACAAGCTGCCGACATTCGTGTCACTGTCTCGGGATCCTCTGGCTCTGGCGGCGGATGCCATGGTCCTGAGCTGGAGGGACCTGGGGTTTCTTTATCTGTTTCCACCGATTCCCATGCTAGGCAGGGTTCTGCGAAAGCTAGTTCAGGAAAGAGTTCCCGCCATTCTCGTGGCTCCAAGGTGGCCGAGGCGGGTGTGGTTCGCAGACATTGTTCGTCTGGCCGTGGATCAGTTCGCTCTGCCTCTTCGGCCAGATCTTCTCACTCAGGGTCAATTGTGTTACCCCAGTTTACCAACGCTGGCTTTGACGGCTTGGCTGCTGAAACCTCCATCTTGAAGGAGGAAGGTCTTTCAGATTCGGTTGTTCGGACTCTGTGCTAGGAAGAGATCCTCTTCTTCTATCTATTATAGGGCTTGGAGGTCATACATTGAGTGGTGTGAATCTAGATCTTTGCCTTGCCGGGTCTTTTCCGTTTCTAGGATTTTAAAGTGGACCAACACCCAGGATTTTGACTATCCTGGGTCTTGGTCCACTTTGGTGGGGAACCCCCGATCGGGGTGCCCTGCTGTGTGAAACCCCCCCGATCACCCGAAAAACTCACCTCTCCCCGCTTCCAGCGGCGATGGACAAGCAGTTTGACAGCCGCGGACAAGCGGCTCCTCCGCCACCGCCTCCCGCGCGTCACTCTTGACGCGCGCGCGCGCCGGCCATTCACAGACGGCCGGCTCGGGCGCGCGCACGTCTAGAGGGGCGCGAGGGAGGCGGCGGCCGGCCGCCGCCGAAGACAAGGTAAGGGGATTTGGAGTGTTTGGGGGGGTTTCACCCCGCGAGACATCCCGATCTCGGATGTCCCGCGGGGAGGGAGGTGATCGGCCCGGGAATCTTATAGATTCCCGGGCCGATCACCGGAGGGTGATGGTCCACTTTAAAAATCATCCTACCTGCATCTACTGCATGTTCTGAGCCTGTAAACATCCAAGATAGCGGCTCATGGGGCTTCAGGCAGCCTGCAAACAGGAAATGTCTTCTGACTTTGTTGCTCTGCATTCTGGGATTGCTGTCCCTTCCCAGACCCCGGCTCTGCTCTGTCTGTGCAAAGACCCCACCCCCTGTACTTTATCCCGCTCTCCTCTCCTTTAGTATGTGTGATGCTTCTGAGTAAAGATGGTGGCGCCCATATCCTAGACTGCTGAACAGTTAGAGCCCAGTGTGGAAAAGAATAATAAGTAAGTGACTAAAAAAAATAAAAAAAAATATTAATTTTAAATGCTGGGGAATAGTTTAAGTGTTTGGGCTTTTCATTAAATCATGCTGAAGGTCCAGTTTAAAGTGGACCATCACCCTCGGGTGATCGGCCCGGGAATCCTGTAAGATTCCCGGGCCGATCACCTCCCTCCCCGCGGGACATCCGAGATCGGGATGTCCCGCGGGACGAAACCCCCCCAAACCCCCTTACCTTATCTTCTTATCCCTCGCACCCCTCTAGGCGGTCGCGCGCAGCGCGCGTCAAGAGGGACGTGCGGGAGGCGGCGGCGGTGGAATGTCCGCGACTGTCAGAATGCTTGTCCGTCGGCGCGGGGAGAGGTGAGTTTTTCGGGTGATCGGGGGGGTTTCACACAGCGGGGCACCCCGATCGGGGGTGCCCCACCGAAGTGGACCAAGACCCAGGATAGTCAAAATCCTGGGTGTTGGTCCACTTTAAGTCAAAATCCTTCTGGGAAAATGTCTTCTAGACAGATGATAGTAGAATAATGTGCTTTACCAAAAAGCTCTGTTTTCCGAAAACGTAATGAGACCTACAAAGAAAAGAACACCGTACCTACAGTGAAATATGGTGGAGGTTCAATGATAATTTGGTGTTGTATTGCTGCCTCTGGTACTGGGTGCCTTGGATATGGCTTGGATAAATTCTGAGGATTACCAACATATTTTGGGTCGCACTTTACAACCCAGTGTCCGAAAGCTGGGTTTGAGTCCGAGATCTTGGGTCTTCCAGCAGGACAATGACCCCAAATATACATCAAAAAGCACCCAGAAATGGATGATAACCACGCGCTGGAGAGTTCTGAAGTGGCCATATGAGTGCAGATCTAAATCCCATTTAACACCTGTGGAGAGATCCTAAAACTGCTGTTGGGAAAAGGCTCCCTTCCAATAAGCGAGAGAGCAGTTTGCAAAGGAAGAGGTCCAACATTCCGGCTGAAAGGTGTAAGAAGCTTATTTATGGTTATAGGAAGTGACTGATTTCCAAAGGGTATGCAACCAAACATTTAAGTTACGGATGCCATTAATTTTGTCCAGCTCATTTTTAGTTTGGTGTGACATGTCCAATTTGATTTTTTGGTTTAGTTCCAATACACGCAAAGGGAAGAAGCGTGTGTATAGCAAAAAATGTTACTGCAATCCTTTTCTGTGAGAAATGCATCATTTTCTTGAAACAATTCAGGGGTGCCATCATTTACGGGCATGTTATGTAATGCATATGTAAATATAGGTAGATCTTACCTTGCTGGATGTGTACATGTGTATTATGATTTGAATATTATGTAATATTATGAATATGTAAATATTACTCAGCAAATTGCATCATAAAATTAGATATTTTATACATAACAGGAATATTTTAAAGTATTTGATTTGTAGCTGCCCTCTAGTTGAACCCCCCCTTTACTGTACTGTAACAAACCACAATGGTATTACTTGTACAGTGATTCTTGTATTGTTTTTAATATTTTATTTTGGCTTTATAGAGGGCTTTTCATAATCGATGACAAGGGAGTCCTCAGGCAAATTACCATGAATGATCTTCCTGTTGGCCGATCTGTAGACGAGACCCTTCGCTTAGTGCAAGCATTCCAGTACACAGATAAACATGGGGAAGGTAAGTGAACCTATACTACTTATATTTTATTTTGGTCAAAATGGTGTTTTAAAGCTACCAAAAATATATCAAAATGAATGAAAATAGTTTTATCTACATTCTGCAAAGAATCTGTTTATGTGCCCAGTAGAAGGTAACTAAAAACTTAATTTAAAGGCACTCTGCAGGCAAAAACAGTAAACACTACATACTTGCCTATAGTCCCACACAGCTGGCTGTTGATATTCCAGGGGTTTGAAACTAACCTCTGCTCGCGATCCAGACCACAGCACGTTGTCACATTGCTGCAGTCTTGCCATAAGTCAATGGTTATTGGCCACACCTTCTCAATCATTGAGGTGAACAGAGCGGGTCTGTCCAGTCAGCGTGACTGACCAGAGGCGATGGACGCGAGGTCTCGTGCCACCAGTAATGGCAAGGATGAGATCGCCAGCACGGTAAGTTTCACAGCATCATGTGATTCAGCTGCGTTGTACAGGGACCGAACACCCGCCGCCATCTTCTTGAAGTTCCCCCAACCTCTGGGAGCTGACGCTCATCACATTGTGCGCGAGCCTGTCTGTCCGACTTCGCCGGCTGGATTCAGGGTGAAGGTGAGTGTCACTTTTTTTACATGAGCATAATTGCTAATAGAACAGGGCAGGACAGGGGGTATGTAATTCTTTACTAAAGGGGCTGGAGTAGCCCTTTAAAGGGTTAGTCCACTTTCGATGGAAACATGGAAAAGTGAAAAATAAATATATATTATTTTATTCTAAGTATGCAGCACATCCTGCTCCAGATGATAATTCATAACAGATGGGATTACCTCCGCCAGAGGGCGCTGGACTGCAGAGATGGCAAAAAGAGGCCCCTTCCTGTCCCACACATACCCAGGACCTCCCACAAATTCCCCAGTTTCTTCTCTGCAGTCGGCTGCGAAGGTCAAGAAGATGGCTTCTCTTAACGCAGGTGAGCGGGGACCTGTAGGACTATTTCCACCCGTTCCACTTATTACTTATGACTCTCAGCTTTGGCTGCGCTGGTCGGGTGATGGTAAGCAGCACCTATCACAGGTGCTCTCTTTACGGAGCCTGGTTCCGACTGCAATCCCCCACCAAAGTGTAGGCTGTGCAGGTTATCGTGAACCTGATTTGGCATGCCCGTCCGCTCTTGCCCTTCCCTGCCCTGGTCATCGGTGGGTCTCTTTAATTGACATCCACTCTCCCCCCTCTCTCGTTGTCCCGTTCGGGGGGGAGGGGGGGATGTGTGTTTATTGTTGTGTGTGTGATTGCACTTAAATTATTCTTAGTATACAGTACGTCCTGCTCCAGATATAGTACTTACACTTGGGTTATCCTCCGCCAGATGGCGCTGCACTGCTGAGACATGCAAAAACAGGCTCCTCCCGGCCCCTCAAATACCCGGGGACCTCCCACAAATCCCCAGATTTCTCTGCTGTGCTGACTGCGAAGACATAAAGTATCACTCTCTCGCAGGTGAGCGGGGACTATTCCCACCTGTCCTCTTTGTGATGTGCCTCCCAGCCTGGGCTGCGCTGGTCGGGTGAAGGTAGGCAGCACCATGCGTGCTTTTGGAGCGCTGCTCCTCCGCAGTCCCCCACCAAAGGGTAGGAGGTATAGGCTGATGGTGAGCCTCTATGGGATGCCCCTCCCGCATTATTGCCCCGTGTAGCGGTGGGCCCTGTACAAAGGGCCGCCATCCTCCCTTGTTCCCCCCGTAACTCGGGGGGGGGGGGGGGGAAGAAAGGGGGTGTGTGTTTGGTGTCAGTGTATTGTGATTACATGCACATGGCCTTTGTACTGTCTTTTGGACTTGTATATATGGTGTCAGCCGCCGCGCTGTTTCTGTAATTTTACTTGTATAACTGCAGCCGCCGAGCGCGCTTTTTTCTCCATTGGAATGTTCCGCGGCGGCGTTACCTCAGACGCCTTTGTGTCCTCATTGGCTGCTGGTGGGACTTCGCGCTCATCGCGAACAGACAAAATGGCGGCGAGTACCTCGAAGGGCGGGCCAGAGCGCGCCAGGCCTCGCCCTTAGAGGTACTCACCGCCATTTTGTCTGTTCGCGCGCGTGTGATGTTCTTGCTTGCCGTGGTCCGTAAGTGCCCTCACGGGCGGCTTTATACTCATTGTAGTGTTTCGGTTCTGACACCTTTTTCTTCTCATTGTGTCTTTCAGACTGGTGAATCCATGAGCTTCTCCCGGCCCGGTGTAATTGATAGTCGGACCTTAAAAAAATTCTCCCACTTCCCTAGCGGGTCTTTGGGGCATCCAGGGTTGCTTATAGCGTCAATCCCTACTGGCATATTGTGCCAAATAAATCGCCATATGGAGGCATCTCAGGATAATGTGACCGGGGTCCCCTTGGGACAAGACCGGCTGTGCATGGCATGTGGACAACCCCATGCTGACGCTGACAGGGCACGGGTCTGCGTACCCTGTGCTGAGCAAGCGCTGGCTTTGCATTCTGGCCTGCCAGTGGCTGCACCTCGTTTCACTTCACCTACTTCCTCAAGCTTACATCTCAGCCGGATTTGTCTGCTGGACTGCCGACGGGTGAACAGATTATAGAGGTCCTTAGAGCGCAAGGGCTCTGGTAAGAAGCGGCACTTGACGCCTCATGTTACTGTTTTCCCTATGGGAACTGAGGAGTTTACGACTCTGTGTGGCTATACCCCTTCTGATGAAGAAGAACTCTTCTCTGACTCAGGCTCATCTGATGAGAGGCCGAGAAGTCATGCCGATTCTGCCCCTGAATATTGGGCCCAGGCTGACACTGACAATTTGTTGATCCAGATTTTCGAGGCTCTGTCTATCTCTCTCCCTGGTGAGGCTCCCAAGCAAAGAGGGGAGCGTTTCCATACAGCAACAGCACGTTTGGAATTTCTAGAGCAGGCACATTTCCATACCCTTGTGCTCAAGGAATGGGAGTGCCCCAGTAAACTTCCCGGGGTCCCAGGGGACTGGTATAGGAAGTACCCTTTTCCCCCTGAGGTGGTTAAATGTTGGTCATCCCCCCCCCCCCCCGAGGTGGATGCCCCGATCATAGGGCTTCCTAACCCACCCTTTATTTCAGCCCCCTGCTTATGCTACCCTTCGGGATGCTGAGGACCGGCGCATTGACCTGCTGGCCTCCCACGCATTTGCATGTGCAGGGACGGCGCTGCGCCCGGCCTGTGCCTCTGCCATTACTGCCGTGGCCGCTAGAACCCTCATCAGAAAAATGCTTGATCGTCCCCCTGATGATCTCCCCTGGGATGTGTTTAATGCACTCTCCAGTGAGGTGTTTGTAAAATTTATCCTATTAGCATTGGATGACACCATTAGAATGTGTGCAAGAACTTCTGCCCTTGTGGTGGCTATACGTCGCTTGGTCTGGCTGCGACAGTGGGGTGCTGATGATGCTGCAAAGAAGGCTCTTACCGGGCTTCCTTTTAAAGGGCTACGCCTGTTTGAGGCCTGTCTAGACCTGTTTGGTAAGAAGGGTAAGTTACCCCAAAGCAGGCGGCTGTCTCGGCCCCTTCGGGTCCAGGGCACCCCTTCTACCCCCTACCATAATGTTAAACAAGAACCAGGGGTGTCCTTAGCGGGGGCTTGCGCAGATTCCTGCCCCAGGAGCAGCAGACTACGCCCTGGCTCCTCCGGGGGGGGCGCTAAGCCCAAATCTTCTACCAAGTCCCCTCGAGCATGATGGGGCGCCCTCGCCCATTTGGGTGAGGGAACGGCTGCGGCATCTTGCTCTTGTCAGGAGGCATCACGCCTCATACTGGTGGATTCAGGAGGTAGTGTCCTCCGGATACAAGATAGAGTTTGCTACGCGGCCTCCCCCAAGATTATCAGGTCCCGGGTACTCCTGGTCCCTGCCTCTGTTCAGGTGCTGGTGCAGGCCATGCAAGGCCTGCGGGGTCTGGGGGTCACTTGCAGATTGCCCTTAACAGGCAGAGGCAGGTGCCGCTACACCAACCTTTCCACAGTTCCCCAAAAGGATGGGTCAGTCTGGCCCATTCTGGATTCACAGATTTTCGCAATTCCTCAATTACAGGCAGTTTCTGCATGGATACTCTGAGATGGGCCATCAGCTCCTTGCGCCCTGGGGGCTTCTTGCCGTCTGTGGAGATCAAAGATGCTTCTTTTCACATCCCTGTGTCTTCGGGGCACCGAGGGTCTTCAGGTTCGCTTTGGAAGACCAACACTGCTAATTGTGGCCTTGTTATCTGGCCTCTCTTCAGCTCCCAGAGTGCTCACCAAGGTGCTGACGGGGGTGATGTCTCTGAGACCAAGGGGCGTCCGTGCGATGACCTACCTGGACGTCCTTATCACTTCCCAGTCTCTACGTCGGGCTAAGCTGGATACTCGGCTGGTGGTTTCCATTCGGAGTCTTTGGATGGGTGATTAATCACCCCGAGTCCTCATTGTCCCCTTCATTGGTAACTCCATTCCTAGGAATGGATCTGGATACGGTTCAGGCGAGAATCTTCCTTCCTCAGCAATAAAGTGGACAATCTGGTTGCATGGGCTCAGTCCTTCCTAGCTGTCCCCGTCCCTCCACCAGGCAGGGGATGCAGCTGGTGGGCCCGTTGGTGGCTTGCTCCGAAGAGTTCCCTTATGCTCCGTCCCCTTGGGCCCTTCTGCAACTTCTCCTATTGTTAGTACAGGACAAGGATCCAGCATCCCTGGAGCAGGGTCTGTGTGCCTTCCCCCCTGGTAAGGAGGTCCCTCTTGGAGTGGATGAACTCAAGGAACCTGTCTGGGGGCAGTTCCCTTCTTGCCCCTTCCTGGAGACAATCACCATGCATGCCAATCTATCAGGTTGAGGGAGGGGGTTTCTTCTGAAACTCCCTGCGGTTCCAGGGGAGGTGGGGCCCTTAGGAGGTCCATACACCATCAATGTTGAAACTGTGAACGTTCAGGTTAGTTCTAACTCGCTTGACTACTCCTCTTCAGGGCCCGCCTGTTCGGGGGCGCTCGGTCTGTCTGACAGTAGCCTACATTAATCATCTGGGAGGGACCCGGAGCAGGAGGGTCCTCCAGGAAGTGTCTCTGATCCTGATCTGGGTGGAGGACAATGTTCCCTGCATATCAGTGGTATTCGCTCCGGTGGGGGTCCCTCTGCGACAGGATGTGCTAATCCCTGTGTCACTATGGGGTCCAACCAGTTGTGGATCTGTTTGTGTCCCAGGATCCTCTGGCCGTGGTCATGATGCCTTAGTAACATCATGGCAGGACATTCTGTTCTGTATGTCTTTTCTCCATTTCCCCTGCTTGGCAGGGTTCTGCGCAAGATTGCACTGGAAGGGGGGACCAGTGATTCTGGTTGCCCCCGGGTGGCCAAGAAGAGTGTGGTTCGCAGACGTGGTACAGAGGGCAGTAGATCTGTACGTTCTGCCAGGAGTGCCAGCTCTGCTCACTCAGGGCCCCTTTACGTCACCCCAATCTACAGACTCTGGCCTTGACGGCCTGACTGCTGAAACTTCCATCTTGATGGAGACAGGCTTATCTGTCTCGGTGATTGAGACTAGGGGCGAACCTCTTCTTCTTCCATCTATTATAGGGCAGGGTGTACCCATATTGATTGGTGTGAGTCTAGGTCTCTTCCCTGTCGGGCGTTCTCTGTTCCCAGGGTTCTAGCGTTATTACAGCATGGGTTGGAGTTGGGTCTCCAACTCGGTACTCTGAAGGGTCAGGTTCTGCCCTGACCGCCTTCCTTTAGAAGTCTTTTGCTCAGTGTTCCTTGGTTAAGACTTTTTCAGGGGGTTACTCATGTGCGTCCCCCATGTAATCCTATGGTCCCTGTTTGAGATTTGAACTTGATTCTGTCTGCCTTGCGGGGTGTTCCCTTTGGACCTATTCAGGATGCTGTCTGACTGTTCTTACCCTCAAGGTTGTCCTTCTGGTGGCTGTTACTTCGGTCAGACGTGTGTCTGAGCTGGCGGCTCTGTCTATCTAGCCCCCATTCTTTGAGATACACCAGGATAAATTGGTGTTCCACTTTAAGCCGGACTTTCTGCCTAAGGTGGTGTTTTATGTTCTTTGATTCAAGATATTGTTCTTCCTTCTGTGCCTTATTCCTAGCAACGCTGAGGAAAGGGTTCTGCATTCCTTGGACAGGTGTTGGAAGTTTTCCTTGGTAGTCACTGTGTCATTTAGGAGACCTGATGCTCCTTTGGGCCTACGGCCACTCCATCCTGAATGCGCCCGATCTCGTCTGATCTCGGGGGGGCTAGGCGGCGTTGGGCCTGGTCATTACTTGGATGGGATGGTTCCTTCTGGTCCTAAGAAAGGTTGTTTGGCTTCTGCCAAGTCTACTGTTAGCGAATGGATTCGTCGGGCTGTTACTCAGGCCTATTCCACTAAGGGGAAGAATCTTCCCTTTCGCCTTACTACTTATTCTACTCGTGCTTTTGGTGACTCTTGGGCTTTTCAGCACCAGGCTTCTGTTGAACAAGTTTGCTAGGCCGCTACTTGGTCTTCTGTTCATACCTTTTTCAAAGTTTTACAAGGTTGATGTTAGGGCCTCAGCTCATGCTGTCTTGGCCGCAAGGTTTTGCAGGTGACAGTGGTTTTAACTGTCTGCTGTTGCCTTTTTTTTGTTGGGGATCCCACCCTACTTTATGGACATTGCTATTGGATGTCCCAAGTGTAAGTACTATATCTGGAGCAGGACGTACTGTATACTAAGAATAATACAATTCTGTGAATTGTTCTGAACGCACGGTCAGACGCCACGGAGGTGATGGTACACCGTAAGCGCTTGGGACCTGAATGCACAGACCGGCAAAATCCACAGAGGATCCACTCCCCCTTCCAATCTGGAGAACCGGTAAAGCCTGGACAAGCGGACTTCAGTTGCAAGAAATCCCCCCTATAGCAGCGAATAGGAGGGATCAGTTCCCTAATGGTTCACAACCTAAACGCACTGAAGAAGCCACTAGAGCGAAATGCGTATGCAAACCTACCTCACTTGCTACAAACGAGGGATTACATGCAAACCTATTCCACTTGCTACAAACGAGGGTCCACAAGCCCAGTATTCTTGCTACAGACTGCACTTGCTACAAACAAGGGACTATAAATCCAACATACCTGTTACAAACAGGAGATTTGGCAGCAAAATAACCCCAAAACAGGGATAAGTGGTGAAAGAACCCTATTCATTTTATATAGTGTACATGTCCAGATTGTGTGTATATATGTGTATAGTTTATACTACATTACTTGTATTGTCTATATAAATGTTTAAAATAAAACTGAATTTGCACACAAAATAAGAAATCTTTTAAAGGGAACACAACAAGGCGTACCTGGAACCCCTCTAGAGGATGTCACACAGGGCAACATTATAAGACCCAGGTGAGACCACTCTGAGGGACCAACCCCAACCTATCCTTGAATTCTGTGAAATACTCACCTGTAGAATTGATATTTGTATACAGTACAGTATTATAGTTACCAGTTTTGGTGGTTAAATTCTCCTGGCTTCTTGTTCACTGCTTTTCAATGCTGGGGATTTATGGGAGGTTCTCGGGTATTTGAGGGGCCGGGAGGAGCCTGCTTTTGCATGTCTCTGCAGTGCAGCGCCATCTGGCGGAGGATAACCCAAGTGTAAGTACTATATCTGGAGCAGGACGTACAGTATACAAATAATATCAATTCTACAGGTGAGTATTTGCACAGAATTGTATTTTCAGGGCTCCGCGCCCTGTTTTCACCTAGGTCATTTTTGAATTTGCCGCCGCATGCGTGCCTTGTGGTGTCCGCGGCGGCATCATCAAGAATCCCTGCGCGCCCATTGGCTGTTGCGTCCCGGCCTGTCTGTGCGCTTCTCGGAGGGGGGCGTGGCTTGTCTGTTGGCGCGCTCCGCGTTGTATCCTCCTGCGGCCCGCCCCTTGAGGTTCCTCCAGCGCCATTTTGGTCCTCTCCTGGTGTGATTGCCTGCTCCCCACCGTGGTCCGTGAGTGCCCCTGCGGGCTTGGCTTTTATTCAATTGTCTTCGGTGTATATGGGGTGTCATTGTTATGTCTTTCAGGTGGGATAACTGTTTTAAGAGGTTTATCCCGGTCCTGTCCCCTCTAACTTTATTAGAGGCCTACACTGTAAAATCCTCCCACTTCCCTGGCGAACATTTGGGGCACCCCGGGTTGCTTGTACGGCGTAATTCCTATTGGCCAGTTGTGCCACCTTAATCGCCATATGGAGGCTTCACAGGATATTGTGCTCGGGGTCCCCTCGGGACAAGCCCGGCTGTGTGGTGTGTGGGGCATCCCCTGTAAGTGATGATGTACGGGTCTGTTTACCCTGCGCCCAGCAGGCACTTGCGCTGCATTCTGGGCTACCTAGGACTGAGCCTGCGCCCACTATGTCCTCACCTACTCCTCCTCGCTTGATCTTAACTCCCACTGAGCTTAACACCAGTGGGGATTCTCAACCCAATGTGTCTTCCAGGTTGGCTAACATTGAGAGATTGTTTGCTAGCTCTGCGGCTCGTAAGGCCCCAGCTAAGAGACGGAATGTGGCGCCGGGTGCGCCTGTCTTTCCTATGGAGACCGAGAATTTCCTTGATTTGTCTGTCTATACCCCACTCGAGGAGGGGGAATTATTCTCGGATTCAGAGTTTTCTGACTATCAGCATTTTGGTGGTGCCGATTCTGGCCCTGACTACTGGGATACTGATGACACCATTAAGCTTTTAACTCAGATCTTTGAGGTGCTGTCTATTTCCCGTCCTGCTGCGGCTCCCAAGCAACAGGGGGAATTGTTCTGGAAATTCCAAACGTGGCTTTGCAGTACCGAACAGGCCCATTTCAATAATCTTGTTCTCTGGGAATAGGAGCGTCCCAGCCAGCTTCCTGGAATCCCTAAGGGCTGGGATAAAAGGTATCCCTTTCCCGCTGAAGTGGTTAATTGCTGGTCAACCCCCCCAGAGGTGGACGCTCCAGTGTTGGGGTTGTCCAACTCCTCTGTCGGTCATTCCCCTGATTCCACTACCCTGAAGGATGGTGAGGACCGGCGCATTGACCAGCTGGCTTCCCTTGCCTTTACCTGTGTAGGGTCTGCTTTGCGCCCTGTCTGTGCGTCTGCTATTACTGCTGTGGCTTTTAGGACTTTCCTCAAGGGTCTGCTGGATGGCGCCCCTGATGATACTTCTAGTGCCGAGTTCAGGGCCCTGTCACAGTGTGAGATGTTCATTACTTATATCCTTTCCATATATTCAGGATGTGTAGTAGAACCTCTGCCTTGGTGGTTGCTATACACCGCTCTGTTTGGCTGCGCCAGTGGGCAGCTGATAACGCTGCTAAGAAGGCCCTTACCGGGCTCCCCTTTAAGGGGTTGCGCCTATTTGGTGATCGCTTGGATCTTTTTGCGAAGGGGGTTAAGTTGCCTCAACGCAAGAAACAACTGCGGCCCTTTGGGGTTCTGGTGCCTTTGCCTCCTCCTACCGTGGATCCAGGCCTGGGAGAGGGGTTTCCTTTGCGGGGCATAGGGGAGACTTCAGGGACAGGGGCAGAGCTCGTGCCCGCCCCGGATCTGCCTGGGGGTCCAAGCCCAAATCTGTCACAAGTCTCCTCAGCCATGAAGGGGCGCCCTCACCCATCCGGGTGGGAGGATGGCTGCGGCTCTTCGCTCATGTCTGGGGACAACGGGTCTCAGACAGGTGGATTCTGGAGGTCGTGTCCTCCGGCTACAAGCTAAAGTTCGCTGCCTGGCCGTGTCCAAGATTCCTCATTTCTCGGATTCCTCTAGACCTCTTGGCAGCTCAAGGTCTGTTTCTGGCTGTGCAAAACCTCCTGGATATGGGGGTCATCTGTCAGGTCCCTCCTGGAGAGAGAGGTTGGGGTTTTTTATTCCAATCTGTTCACAGTACCCAAAAGGTATGGTTCCATCAGACCCATCCTGGACTTAAAGCTGCTCAACAAGTTCATCAGGACCAGGCACTTTCGCATGGAGACCCTGCGCTCCGTGATTAGTTCATTCCGCCTGGGGGACTTCATGACCTCGATAGACATCAAGGATGCTTACCTTCATGTTCCAGTCTTCCCGGGGCATCAGAGATTCCTCAGGTTTGCGCTGGAGGACCAGCACTACCAATTTGTGGCCCTGCTCTTCAGTCTCACTTCGGCCCCTAGGGTCTTCACCAAGGTGCTGGCGGGTGTCATGGCTCTCCTCAGGGCTCGGGGCATTCGCATTCTTCCCTATCTGGACAACCTTCTCATCACGTCTCAATCTTTCCTGCAGGCAGAACTGGATACCCAACAGGTGGTGACTGTTCTGGAATCGTTTGGCTGCGTGACCAATCATTCCAAATCCTCCCTGTCTCCGTCTCTGGTTATTTCCTTCCTGGGCATGAATCTGGATACTGTTCAGGCCAGGATTTTCCTTCCTCAGCAGAAAATGGACTCTCTGCAAGCTTAGGTTCATTCTCTTCTGTCCTGCCCTCACCCTTCCATCCGACAGGGGATGCAGCTTGTGGGACAGATGGTGGCGGTTCCCTATGCACAGTTCCACATGAGACCTCTTCAGCTCCATCTATTGTCGGTATGGGACAAGAGTCCCCTGTCGCTGGATCAAGCCTTTGCTCTGTCCCCTCTGGCTCGGCGGTCCCTCTTGTGGTGGCTGGACTCAAGGAACCTGTTGGGGGGCAGATCCTTTCTGCCCCTGTTGGGGAGACAGTCACCACGGATGCCAGTCTGTCAGGTTGGGGGGGCTTCTGGAAAGCTCTACAATTCCAGGGGCTGTGGGGCCCTCAGGAGGCCCATGCCCCTATCAACGTCCTGGAACTAAGGGCGGTTTGGTTGGTTCTGCCCATCTGACTCCTCACCTTCAGGGCCGGCCGGTCCAAGTTCGCTCAGACAACCAGACGGCGGTTGCCTACATCAATCATCAGGGAGGGACTCGGAGCAAGAGTGCCCTCAAGGAGGTGTCTATGATTCTGTCCTGGGTGGAGGACAATGTCCCTTGCATTTCAGCAGTGTACAATCCGGGGGTGGAGAATTTGGAGGCAGACTCTCTGAGCAGGGAGACTTCTCGCCTGGGGGAATGGTCTCTCAGCAGCGAAGTCTTCCTATCCTTGTGTCACCGGGGTGGCGGACGTGGATCTGTTTGCATCCCGCCACAATCACAAGCTCCCAGTCTTTGTCTCTCTGTCCCAGGATCCCCTGGCCCTTGCGGTGGAGGCCCGGGCTCTATCCAGGCAGGGGTTCCGTCTCCTGTATCTCTTTCCTTCGTTCCCCCTGCTGGGCAGGATTCTGCGCAAGCTGGCTCAGGAAGGGGTGCCAGCAATCCTGGTGGCCCCCCGTTGGCCAAGGCAGGTGTGGTTCGCAGACATCGTTCAGCTGGCAGTAGATCAGTACGCTCTGCCCATGGTTCCGGACCTTCTCACTCAAGGGCGGCTATGCCATCCCAATTTACAAACGCTGGCTTTGATGGCCTGGCTGCTGAAACCTCCATCCTAAGGGAAGAAGGGCTTTCTGATTCTGTGGTTAATACGTTAATTAAGGCTAGGAAGAAATCCTCCTCCTCCAACTACTATAGGATCTGGCGGGCCTACATTGACTGACTGGTGTGAGTCTAAGGTCCTTCCCTGTCGTGTTTTTTCCATTCCTAGGATCCTGGAGTTCCTCCAACATTGTTTGGATCTGGGACTCAGCACTCACAAGGGTCACGTTTCTGCCTTGGCTGTTTTCTTCCTGAGATCTTTTGCTCATCATCCTCTGGTCAAGACCTTCTTCCAGGGGGTTGCTCATGTACACCAGCCCCCTCCCCCCCTGTAAGCCTCTTTTTACCAATCTGGGACTTGAATTTGGTCTTGTCTGCCCTTCAGGGCCCTCCGTTCGAACCGGTGCCGGAGGCTGCTCTGCCCATTCTTACTCTTAAGGTTGCCTTTTTGGTGGCTATCACCTCTGTCAGGCGTGTTTCGGAGTTGGCGGCTCTTTCTATTCAGGCCCCCACTTTGAGAGGCACCAGGACAAGGTGGTTTTCCGCTTTAAACCCAGATTTCTTGCCTAAGGTGGTTTCTGCTTTCCATCTCAATCAGGACATTGTTCTTCCTTCCTTGTGCCCTAATCCTGGTAATTCAAAGGAGAGGGCCTTACATTCCCTGGATGTGGTCAGGAACTTGAAGTTCTACTTGGTGGCTACTGCACCTTTTAGAAAGACTGATGCTTTGTTTGTGGTTCCTTCGGGTCCCAAGAAGGGTTTGGCTCCTGCTAAGGCTACTATTAGCAAGTGGATCCGTAAGACTATCTTTAGGGCCTATTCTACTAAAGGAAAGGATCCTCCTTTCCGTGTTACTGCTCATTCTACCTGTGCTGTGGGGGCTTCCTGGGCCTTCCAGCACCAGGCTTCTGTTGAACAAGTTTGTAAGGCTGTTACTTGGTCTTCTGTTCATACTTTCTCTAAGTTCCACAAGGTTGATGTTCGGGCCTCAGCTGATGCTGTTTTTGGCCGCAAAGTGCTGCAGGCTGCAGTGGTTTGAACTGCGCGTTGTTGCCTTTGGGGATCCCACCCTACTTTTTGGACACTGCTATTGGATGTCCCATCTGTTATGAATTATCATCTGGAGCAGGACGTGCTGCATACTTAGAATAATACAATTCTGTGTTTACTCACCATGTAGAATTGGTATTAAAAGTATGCAGCACGTCCTGCTCCACCCCACCCTGATTGCATTATCTTGGATCCTCTATATGGTGATTGTTATCTTTGTTAGGTTGTTACTGTTCATTGCTCATCCTGGTTATCCTTACTGCTTTTCAATACTGGGGAATTTGTGGGAGGTCCCGGGAGGGGCCTCTTTTTGCCATCTCTGCAGTCCAGCGCCCTCTGGCGGAGGTAATCCCATCTGTTATGAATTATCATCTGGAGCAGGACGTGCTGCATACTTATAATACCAATTCTACAAGGTGAGTAATCACAGAATTGTATTTTTTTTGTGCCAAAAGGATGTCCTCAAGCTGCTGAGCTGATCTATTGTTGTGTTTTTTTATGTATCTATTTTTCTAAGCAGTTTTCACTGCCTGAAATTTGTTGCTATTGGCTATTGAGCCCTGTACACACAACACTGCTGCTATGGCTGCTGCTGAGGCTTCTGTGCAACTATCTACAATCTGTTGCTGTTGGCAATGTACAGTGCAGAAGTGCTATACATTACTAATAGTAAATGTGTGATTTGTGCAATCAGTTGCTAACATGAGAAAAAAAAATGAAAAAATAAATCACCTCAGCATCTTAAAGACATCATTTTGACATACAAAAATATACACTTTCAAAAATTCAATCGGAAGTGGACTTTTTTAACATTTTCTAACATTGGTTAAGAAATAAAGTGTCATCCCTCAAAGCAGCAGGAAAGGTCCCTTTTGTAGATGGCATTTATAAATGGGTCTGTTGGTCAAAAGGCAGATTCTTACAGTATTAGACATATAAGACAAAACAAATTTAGAGTTTATTTTGGTGTCTTACAGGACACAAACGCTGCTGGTACAACGTGACAGATTTTCTGTATTTGTGTTTTAAATATACTGCCAATTTCTGTGGCCTCCTGAAGACTCGCCAAATAAGACACACCCAGTATAATTGTTCCACTTTTGGGGGCAACTGTGCTCCTATGGTACCCTGTGGATGCACTCTGCATGCCTTGGAGGTGGTTTCAATATCTTCTGCATCTCTTCAAAATATTCGGCACTATGGCCTCGATTCAGTAGAAAACAATTCTTAGTAGTAAAAAATTCACTTAAGATGGAAAAAAAAAGAATTCTCATGCTTAGTTAAGTTATTTTTTTTCTCCCCAACTCCTACTAAATAAGGCCAATGAAACCAAACTTATCTTTTGGAAATCATTCCATCTCCTGCCCTTCACCTTGGAGTGTAGATGTGGGGCGGCTATATTTACCACAAACTTTGGTGCCCCTCGGTAAGAGGAACCTCTTTTGGTGGGGAGTCACTGGGCCATTCTGTCTCCACCCCAGTCTTTGCCTCAAACTCCTCAGTATTGCCTGTCATCAGAATCTGCTTTTCTTGGAGGCATGGGGTCTTGCATAACGCAAAGAACGACTTAGGCCTTACTATAATCCATCTCCTTATTTTTGAGTATGGGTTACCTCTCCATAAGGGCCTCTCCTTCTGTCAGTTAATCACTGGGCCTCTCTGGTACTGCCTCTACAGGTTTGTGATCAGATGAAGTCTGTGGCTGAGCATCGTGCTGAAGGGAAGAAACAATCTTGTTCGTCTAATGTCATGGCCTTTGAGCACCTGAGCAATAGGCCATTGACATTATGTGCTGGGGCAAACGCCTGCTCAGTGCTGGGTACACCATAGGGCTCTGGATTTCTCTAGGCCCAGGTTGTGTTATTACTTTGGGTTCTCCTCTATTTCTTCTCATACCTCAGACAGGCCTGAGTGCCCTTCTCCTGGCTCAGAAGGAGGGCTCCTCATCAAGGACCCCCAGGATATACCCATAAAATGACTACTGTATGCTTGAGTCCCTTGTAACTTTTGTAACTTAGATTAGACGCTTGAGACAAAGCCCCCTCCTTTTCTTAACCCTAATAGGAGACTGATGGTTTTTGAGCATGCTGAATTTTGAACATGTCATTTCTTCTTCTTCGGTTTTCGTGATGCAGAGTTTCCAGTGCCTCTTCACATCTTTTTCTCTTCCACTCGCATATAAGCATGGATTTACTTCAGGGGCTATGTCTATCCATTAGGAGATTAATACTAGTATTAGAAAGAACAGCTCCTTCTACTTGCTGCCAGATTTCCCCCAGTGTCTAAGTAGCAAAGACTCTTTTTATTACAAAAAAGTCTACAAACCTCCATAGAGCAAGAATAAATAGAAAATCACATTTATGTTGCTTATCTGTTCATTTCAATTGAATAACAAACTGGAATCTTTGATGGTGGCCAAATGCGGAACTAAAAAATGGAGCCTCCATTAATATGTACATCCTAAAACCCCTGTCACACCAGGTCACACCAGTTTGTGACACAGAATATTTATACTCCAGCGCAAATGGCCAGAAACTGCAGCCCAATAAAATAAATCGGCATGCTCTCCGCCTTGCCCGCAGTGCAATCGCAATGTGCCCCCATAGAATGGGCACTGCAGGTAAAGCGTACAGGGCTGGATTAAGTGTGGGGGAGGCCCCTGGGCACAAAATCAGGTGGAGGCCCCAGATACAGTATTTTTTTTCCCTTTAAAATAATAGTCCAGTTAGGTAACCGGTGGTACCCGCCTACTTACTGGAACGTCAGATGGAGTACCTTGTGCGCTTGCGTGCTGCTCGGGAACTCCTGCTTTGCCATTCTGGGCGGGGGGGCTGTGTAGTCGCCCAGCTGGTCCAGCAGAAAACCGTTCCCTGCATTGAGCTGCCAGCGGCTGTGCTTATGGCTTAAGTGCAGTGACAGCTCTGCACGCATCCATCACTTTAACATTGCTGACAGTGGCTTTGCTGCTCTAGACTCTCCGTCCTGCCCTGTGGTGGCTTTGGCTGCAGATGGATTACCTTGTGCCACCCTTTTGCGGGTGTGTGCTGCTCAGGAACTCCTGCTTTGCCATTCTGGGCGGGGGGGGGGGGGGGGGGGGGGAAGTGTAGTCGCCCAGCTGGTCCAGCAGAAAACCTTTCCCTGCATTGAGCTGTCAGCGGCTGTGCTTATGGCTTATGTGCGGTGACAGCTCTGCACGCATCCATCACTGTAACATTGCGCACAGTATGTAAGGGGCCTTAAACTAATACTTTTGAATGATGTCATAAACTTATAGGGTAATTCAACTTTCTGTGTTGGTAGGAGCCTATTATCATGGCACATCTCAACTTTGCAATCTTTGCCCCAGTTCCTTGATAAAGCACCCCAATTCTGTCAGATTGTAAAGGAATCCATTTCCTCTGTACAGCCATCTTCTGGTTAGCCCACATATTTACCACATATGCCATGGTTCTCTGTGGGTATTGTGTTTATTTGGTGATGTGCATTGTTTTGCCCTAACAGACCTTTTTTGAATTATGTCCCAAAAAATTCAACCTTGGAATTATCAGACCATAACAAGTTACCCTGCATTTTTTTTTAACAGACACTATTTATAGGTTTTGGTAAAACATAGCGAGGCTTGGATGATTTTCTTTGTGAGAAAGCTTCCATCTGCCACTCTAACCTACAGCCCAGTGATATGGACAATGGCTTTTGCTAAAAAATGCAACTAGGAAAATGTCATTAAGACCCTGATAGAAGGGTTAATCAGAGCCACTATAAATTATTACAGCAATATGAACTTCCCCAAAACCATAAGCTTGACTACTTTGGACTAGGGTGGCCTGCATAAATGAATGTTTCAGATCTCTGCAGTTCAGTAATTTGCACATGGAATCCTGAGGTTTGCTGTCGGACCCCAGGACTACAGTATAGCACTGAGGTTGGTCACCAAACAAAAGCGGTATCTTGCCACACCAGGAAAATCTCAAGGTGAGGGCTTCCTGTGAGGAGGAGGCCTCTTGGGGAATATGGGCAGGACAGATGGGCAGGACAGAAACACCCTAAAGGAACTTGATTGAATTGTCAACTACCAAATCTCCCAGAACCATCTCTGATTTTTAGGAATGACTCTAGGCTGAAGCCACTACCAAGTGCTGCAACTCCATCTTGAAGTGTCATGTTCATGTTTAAACCCAAAGGGAACACACCCCTGAACACACCACATGTGCTGAAACGAAGTGCAATCTCTTTAGCTCTCCATCAGTAGAAAGTTACTTTGGTATCCAGGGGTGAACCTAGCATTTCTGCTGCCTGAAGCGAACTATAGAAGGATGCCACTCACTCCTCAACAGAGCGACACCGGGTTATGGAGAGGATGTGCGGGTGTGGCTGCTGAGCAGCAAAATAAATTATTTTTTTTTAATAAAAAAAATAAATAACAAAGCAGGTTCATTACTGTCCCTTCTGCAGTGCCACCTGAGGTGGTCACCTCACATAGTCTCATTTCAGTTGCACCCGTTAGTTTCCCTGTTGACTACTACTGTCCCTGCTGCAGAGCCGTGGTACTCGCTGTAAGGGGAGGTTATACCAACATCGAGGCGTTTGATAACCAGTGTCAAATCTCCAGCATGGCATTTGTGCTGTGAATGTGTTTTAAATTTATTTAACAAATAAGTAATACAGAAACAAAAGTTCAGTTTTAAAGGCATTCATGTTATTACATTTTATAAAACTTTGTTCATGACTAAAGTGTTTTTTCTTTTCCTTTTTTTCTTAATTTAGTGTGTCCCGCTGGGTGGAAACCTGGAAGTGAAACCGTAAGTTCATTTTTAATAGTTGCATGTTGCTGTTGCTATGTAAGTTAATCAATGTTTGGGGAGGATTGGCACTTCCCCCTAGTTTAAACAACAATCCCCTATGTGTTTTAATAACTGTATAACTAGGTGTGAGAGATTTAAGTTTTTTTTTTTTTTTTTTGTGTTGTAAGGTAGAGAGGTCTCCAAAGGCATGTCCCCTCTGGTGGATTTACTGACAGGCAAATGCATCCCCTTGGGGAGGGTGGAAATATGGGGACCCCCAGGGGTGCAATAGAGTGTTGTGGTGTTATGGTGCTCCTGATCTAAGACATCTTGGGTGGGGGACGAGACATCAGTGCCTCGGCAGGTGCCTCTTTCCTCGGCCGACCCCCATCCACTTTAGTGTCTAGCGCTGTGGTGGCAGTGGACACTGTGGTGGATCAGGGCGGGGGACAGGAATTGTGCATGGGGCGCCCCCAACGTCCATGACATGCCTAGCACGTTATAAGCAAAGAACATGCGGTTTCTGTGAATGTGATGGGCACCTTGTGGCCAATAGGGGTTAAATTGCAGTAAACCAAATACCGGAATGCTCTAAATTAAATGGGAATGGACAAAATGCTTAATACATTTCAGATGTGTCCCTCCTATTTAAATAAGTATTTCTTAGCTGTTCTATAAAAGAAGCATTTTGGTACATTTTGGGTTATATCCACATCATCTACTGTTCTGCTTTAGGGCTATACACCTCCTCCACATCATGTCTTCAAATTGTGCAAGCACATGCTTCTATCTATTAACTTTGTTAGGTTCTCTTTGGTCAATCCAGGCAATCCATCTGGTGGTCATGGTGCTGGGAATTGCCCTCTCGTGCAGAGGAGATCAGGAAGCAGGTGGCTCTGTGCAGTAGTCGGGGTGATCTAGGAGAAGATAAATAGTGTCTCAATTTCCACAGGCACTCTGCCTTTAGTGAAAGTTTTTTTTTATTCTTAATATACAGTACGTCCTGCTCCAGATATAGTACTTACACTTGGGTTATCCTCCGCCAGATGGCGCTGCACTGCAGAGACATGCAAAAACAGGCTCCTCCCGGCCCCTCAAATACCCGGGGACCTCCCACAAATCCCCAGATTTCTCTGCAGTGCTGACTGCGAAGACATAAAGTATCACTCTCTCGCAGGTGAGCGGGGCTATTAAAGCCTGCGGCCCTGTTGGACTATTCCCACCCGTCCTCTTTGTGATGTGCCTCCCAGCCTGGGCTGTGCTGGTCGGGTGAAGGTAGGCAGCACCATGCGTGCTTTTGGAGCGCTGCTCCTCCGCAGTCCCCCACCAAAGGGTAGGCGGTATAGGCTGATGGTGAGCCTCTATGGGATGCCCCTCCCGCATTATTGCCCCGTGTAGCGGTGGGCCCTGTACGAAGGGCCGCCATCCTCCCTCGTTCCCCCCGTAGTTGGGGGAGGAAAGAAATCTCACTCCTGCTGAGTCGCATACAAGTGGGGATTTTCAGCCTGTTGTGTCTTCCAGACTGCCTACGGCTGAACAGATTATTGCGAGGTTGTCAGAGCGCAAGGGCCCTGGTAAGAAGCTGCACTTGACGCCTCATATTACTGTTTTTCCTATGGGAACTGAGGAGTTTACTACTACTACTACTACTACTACTACTACTCTGGCTATACCCCTTCTGATGAAGGAGAGCTTTTCTCTGGCTCATTTGATGAGAGGCCGAGGAGTCATGACGATTCTGGCCCTGAATACTGGGCCCAGAGTGACACTGACAATTTGTTGATCCAGGTTTTTGAGGTTCTATCTATCTCTCTCCCTGGTGAGGCTCCCAAGCAGAGAGGGGGGCGTTTCCAGCAACAGCATGTTTGGAATTCCTGGAGCAGGCACATTTCCATACTCTTGTGCTCAAGGAATGGGAGTGCCCCAGTAAACTTCCAGGGGTCCCAGGGGACTGGGATAGGAAGTACCCTTTTCCCCCTGAGGTGGTTAAATGTTGGTCATCCCCCCCCCCCGAGGTGGATGCCCCGATCATAGGGGTTCCTAACCCCCCCTTTATTTCAGCCCCTGCTTATGCTACCCTTCGGGATGCTGAGGACCGGCGCATTGACCTGCTGGCCTCCCACGCCTTTGCATGTGCAGGGACAGCGCTTCGCCCGGTCTGTGCCTCGGCTATTACTGCCGTGGCCGCTAGAACCCTCATCAGAAAAATGCTTGATCCTCCCCCTGATGATCTCCCCTGGGATGTTTAATGCGCTCTCCAGTTGTGATGTGTTTGTAAAATTTATCCTATTAGCATTGGATGACACCATTAGAATGTGTGCAAGAACTTCTGCCCTTGTGGTGGCTATACGTCGCTTGGTCTGGCTGCGACAGTGGGGTGCTGACGATGCTGCTAAGAAGACTCTTACCGGGCTTCCCTTTAAAGGGCTACGCCTGTTTGGGGCCCGTCTAGACCTGTTTGGTAAGAAGGGTAAGTCACCCCAACGCAGGCGGCCGTCTCGGCCCCTTCAAGGGGCACCCCTCCTCCCCCCTACCATAGTGTTAAACAAGAACCAGGGGTGTCCTTCGCGGGGGGCTCGCACAGACTCCTGCCCCAGGAGCAGCAGACAACGCCCTGGCCCCTCCGGTGGGGCTAAGCCCAAATCTTCCACCAAGTCCCCTCAAGCATGATGGGGCGCCCTTGCCCGTTTGGGTGAGGGGACGGCTGCGGCACTTTGCTCTTGTCAGGAGGCATCACGCCTCATACTGGTGGATTCAGGAGGTAGTGTCCTCCGGATACAAGATAGAGTTTGCTACGCGGCCTCCCCCAAGATTATCAGGTCCCGGGTACTCCTGGTCCCTGCCTCTGTTCAGGTGCTGGTGCAGGCCATGCAAAGCCTGCGGGGTCTGGGGGTCACTTGCAGATTGCCCTTAACAGGCAGAGGCAGGGGCCGCTACACAACCTTTCCACAGTTCCCCAAAAGGATGGGTCAGTCTGGCCCATTCTGGATTCACAGATTTCGGCAACTCGTCAATTACAGGCAGTTCCTGCATGGAGGCTCTTAGATGGGCCATCAGCTCCCTGCGCCCTGGGGGCTTCTTGCCGTCTGTGGAGATCAAAGATGCTTATATTCTAAGTATGTCACACACCCCGCTTCAAGATATTCATTACCTGTGGGCAGTATGGTCCTGTAGAGGGCTTCTGCAGAGATGATCGGAGGAAAGAAAGCCCCTCCCAGTCCACAAGCACCTGGGACCTCCCACCCATCACCCAGTCTTCATCTCTGCAGAAGGCGAGCAAGCAGCAGATGATATCTCCTCCTTGCACAGGGGGACTTTAAGGTAGCCGGGTCTACTCCCGGCCTATATATATTTTTATTTCCGTTCGGACTCTTTATTCCCTTTATTGATATATAGCTATTTAAATGCCTCCCAGTCTTGACTGCTGTCCGAGCGAGGGTATAACAGCACCTCAGGTGCTCAGGAGCTATGCTCCACCGCGAGACCCTATAAAGAGGGTAGGCGGTTATACCGGGTTGGTGACTCCGGTTTGGGATGCCCTGTCCAAGAGTTTAATTTTCCCCTTAAATGGCCTATTCCCCTTTTTTAGTTGTGTGGAGGCCTCTTATTCAGCTTCTGGTGTTTTTCTATGGGGGCGCCTGGAAAATAGATTTATTTGAAATGTTTGTTTAAAATGTTTACTTTTCTGGTATGAATAGTTATAATGTAAACTTGTTGCAATCTTTTTTGCTGACAGACACTGGATTTTTACCTCAGAGCTGAGGGGAGGATTTCCCCCCTCACGCTCTTCAGTGAGGGGGCGGGGCTGGGCCTTCGGTATGAGGCCGCAGCCCGCGCCCTTTAGGAGTTTGGAGCTGGTAGCGTGACCGAGCGGGGAGCAGCTCCGCTTGTTATGCGGGCTGCTACCGGCTCTATTATGCGCCCGGTGCCGCGGCTGCCTGCGGCACCGGTGCGCGACTGTTAATGGAGGGGAGCTTCCCCTCACGTCTGACAGACACTGTGCTGGGTTTTTTTCCTCAGAGCTGAGACAGGTGCTGGATTTTACCTTCAGCTTATTCAGCTTCTGGTGTTTTTCTATGGGGGCGCCTGGAAAATAGATTTGAAATGTTTGTTTAAAATGTTTACTTTTCTGGTATGAATAGTTATAATGTAAACTTGTTGCAATCTTTTTTGCTGACAGACACTGTATTTTACCTCAGAGCTGAGGGGAGGATTTCTCCCCTCACGCTCTTCAGTGAGGGGGCGGGGCCGGGCCTTCGGTATGAGGCCGCAGCCCGCGCCCTTTAGGAGTTTGGAGCTGCTGGGCGGAGCCTTGCAGCGCGCGATCCACGCTGGCCACGCCCCCCTGCTGCGTCTCCCGCTCTGATCTGTGTTACCTCAGGCAGAGGACACAGTGTATTGGCGCCCAAAGACTCAGTGAGTGGCCCTGCGGCCGTTGCTTATCTGTACATATTTGCATATATATATGTATATATATAGGTATAATAGATATAGGTTTATATAGGGAGGACCTCTTACTGTCTTTTTCTATGTTTTTCAGGCTGAACTGCCAGGAATTTTTTTTTAGGTTTCTCCTGGTCCTAGAGTACCTGGGTACTTTTGCTATTTATTACAAAACCTCCCACTTGGACAATATAAGGGCATCCCGGGTTGCTTAATAGCGTAATTCCCTCACTCATAGCGACTATTCAAGTTCACCTTATGGAGGCATCCCAAGATTCCGGGCTCCCCTCGGGACAATCCCGGAAGTGTATGGGTTGTGGGGTATCCCTAACAGGGGATGATTTTTTCCTATGTATATCATGTGCACAGCAGACTATTACACGGCAGTCCGGTCCCCAGGCATCTGGGTCAGCGCAGCCGGCTTCATCCTCTCCCCCTCCCACTTTGACCCGTGCCCCGTGTGAGATTGCCACGGGGGGGGGCAGTCGCAATCTGATGTGTGTGCCAGGTTGGCCAGTATTGAAAAATTCATTTCCTCCACGGTTGCCAAGAAAGCAACGGCTAAGAGGAAGCATTTATCACCGGTTAATCATTTTGAATATGATGATGACGAGGACGGCCTGGATTGGTCAGATTATTCCCCTCTAGAAGAAGGGGAATTATTTGAGGATTCAGATATTTCTGATGATCAGCAATTTGTTGGTGCTGATTCCGATCGGAGCTCAGGGACTTCCTTGGATACTCCTAATGTTCTGACTCAGATGTTTGAGGTGCTTGCTATCTCGCCTCCGGCGGAGGTTCCTCAACAGCAAGGGGAGTTTTATGAGCGAATCCAAGCCGCGGTTGGAATTCCCTAATCAAAAGCATTTTGATAATATTATTTCTAAGGAATGGGAAAGGCCTGCCCGGCTCCCAGGCATTCCCCAAAGTTGGGATAAGAGGTATCCTTTTCCAGTGGATACGGTTAAGCGCTGGGCGTCTCCCCCCGAGGTGGACGCCCCTATTTTGGGGTTATCCAACTCAGCCGTATTGAACAACCCTGATTGTTCCTCTCTTAAGGATGGTGAGGATAAACGCATTGACCAGATGGCTTGTCATAGTTTTGCCAGTATTGGGGCAGCAATAAGGCCTGTTTGTGCCTCATCGCTGTTGGCGGTGGCTACGAGAAAGGTGGTCAGGCACTTGTTATCCTCCTCCGGTTTGAATCTGGACAGTGAGGAATTTCGTGAACTAAAACAATGTGAGGGGTTTTTGTCCTTCATGGTGGCCGCTTTGGATGATTCCTTGATGATGGGTAGTAGAGCCTCTGCTCTAATGGTTACTATCAGGCGTTCAATTTGGTTACGCCAGTGGGCGGCTGACTTTGGGTCAAAAAAGTCACTAACAGCTCTTCCCTTCGTTGGGTTACGGCTCTTTGGAGACAAGCTGGATGCCGTGGCCAAGGGGGGGCAAACTACCTCAACGCAAGAAGCAACGTCGCCCCTTTCGAGGAGCGTCTTCCTTCACTCCTTCCTTTCGGGGATCTAGAGCAGGAAGAGGTTTCGCCTTCCCTTCTACAAGGGGAAATTCCTGGAATAGGGGCAGAGGACGTGCCCGTTCAGGATACAGTTGGGGCTCAAAACCCAAACCCGTGGCCAAGCCCGCTCAACAATGAGGGGGCGCCCTCACCCGTGCGGGTGGGGGGACGGCTACAGCACTTCTCCCAGGTGTGGAACCGAGAGGTCTCGGACAGGTGGATCAGGGAAGTGGTGTCTTCCGGCTACAAGCTGAAGTTCGAGTCCTACCCTCCCCCGCGTTTCCTCAGGTCTCGGGTGTCCCCGGAGGCACTGGCTGCGCAGCAGCTCCGGGCGGCAGTATCGAGTCTTCTGGAAATGGCAGTCATTTGCCCAGTTCCCTCATTAGACCGGGGTCGGGGTTTTTACTCAAATCTGTTCACGGTCCCCAAAAAGGATGGCTCCGTCCGGCCCATACTGGACCTAAAGATTCTCAACAAATTCGTCAGACTGCGAAGGTTTCGCATGGAAACGTTGCGCTCGGCTATTCATTCTCTTCGTCAGGGGGACTTCATGACGTCCATAGACATTCAGGACGCTTACCTCCATGTTCCCATTTTTCCCGCACACCAGAGGTTTCTGAGGTTTGCGGTGGAGGATCGGCACTTTCAGTTTGTAGCTCTTCCCTTCGGTCTCACCACAGCTCCAAGAGTTTTCACCAAGGTGCTTGCTGGGGTGATGGCTCTCCTCAGAGCGCAGGGGATTCGCATTGTGCCATATCTGGACGATCTCCTCATCATGGCACCGTCATTCAGCCAGGCAGAATTGGACACCAGGACGGTAATATCCACTCTGGAGAGGTTCGGCTGGGTGATCAACTACCCCAAGTCCTCCCTACACCCGTCCAGGACAGTATCCTTTCTGGGAATGTCTCTGGATACAGATCTGGCCAGAGTTTTCCTTCCTCAGTCCAAGGTTCTTCTGATTCAGGAGTTGGTTCGGTCGCTCATGTCCATGCCTCGACCGTCCATCCGTCTAGGGATGAGACTGGTGGGTTTGATGGTGGCCTCATTCGAGGCGGTTCCCTTTGCTCAGTTTCACACAAGGACACTTCAGCTCCATCTGTTATCGGTCTGGAACAGGTCTCCTCAGTCGCTGGATCATCTTTTTCAGATGTCTCCCCGGGTTCGCCGCTCGCTTCGGTGGTGGCTGAACTCAACCAACCTACTGAGGGGCAGATCCTTTCGGACTCCTCAGTGGGAGATAGTCACTACGGATGCCAGCCTCTCAGGATGGGGGGGCTTTTGGAAGGATCTGCAAGTTCAGTGTTTGTGGAGTCCCCTGGAAGCTCACGAGTCTATCAATGTTCTGGAATTGAGGGCCATCAGGTTGGTTCTTTGTCATTTGACTCATCAACTGCGAGACTTGCCGGGCCAGGTCAGGTCTGACAATCGGACGGCGGTGGCCTACATCAATCACCAGGGAGGAACCCGCAGCAGGAATGCCCTCAAGGAAGTGTCTCTGATCCTGGACTGGGCAGAGAGACATGTCCCGTGTATCTCAGCAGTTTACATCCCAGGTGTGGAGAACACGGAGGCGGACTCTCTGAGCAGGATGTCAGCCCGCAAGGGGGAATGGTCTCTCAATCCCAGGGTCTTTCACTCAATTTGTCTCAGGTGGGGGTCACCGGCGGTGGACCTATTTGCCTCCTGTCACAATCACAAACTTCCGGCTTTTGTGTCTCTGGCGAAGGACCCACTAGCTCTCGCGACGGACGCCATGTCCCTGAACTGGAGGGATCTGGGGTTTCTGTACCTGTTCCCTCCGTTTCCTATGGTGGCCAGAGTAGTGCGCAAGCTTGCTCTGGAGAGAGCAACAGCAATTCTGGTAGCTCCAAGGTGGCCAAGACAGGTCTGGTTCGCAGACGTGGTAAGGTTGGCAGAAGATCAGTTCGTTCTGCCCCTGCTGCCAGATCTGCTCACACAGGGTTATCTTCGTTACCCCAATTTACCAACGCTGGGTTTGACGGCGTGGCTGCTGAAACCTCCATCTTGAAGGAGGAAGGTCTTTCTGACGCTGTTATTCAGACTCTCATTCGTGCTAGAAAGAAGTCTTCTTCATCCGTGTACTATAGGACTTGGAGGTCTTATATTGATTGGTGTGAGGCTAGGGCCTTCCCTTGTAGGGAATTCTCTGTTTCTAGAATTTTGGAGTTCTTGCAACATGGTCTGGACTTAGGGCTCCAACTCAGTACTCTGAAGGGGCAGGTGTCTGCCCTGGCGGTATTTTTCCAAAAGTCTTTTGCACTACATCCTTTGGTTAAGACCTTTTTCCAGGGGGTTACGCATGTGCGGCCTCCTAGGAAGCCTTTGATTCCGGTTTGGGATTTGAATTTGGTTCTTTCTGCGCTACAGGGTCCCCCCTTTGAGCCCTTGCATGATAGTCCTTTGTCTTCCCTTACGCAGAAGGTGGCATTTTTGGTAGCTATCACTTCAGTTAGACGTGTTTCTGAGTTGGCGGCTCTGTCTATTCAAGCTCCATATTTTGAAAGACATCAGGATAAAGTGGTTTTCCGTTTTAAGACGGACTTTCTTCCTAAGGTGGTTTCGTCCTTTCATTTAAATCAGGATATTGTTCTGCCCTCTCTCTGTCCTAACCCCAGCAATGACAAGGAGAGGGTCCTGCATTCTTTGGATGTGGTTCGTGTTGTGAAGTATTATTTGGTGGTAACGTCTGCCTTTCGCAAGACTGATGCATTGTTCGTGGTGCCTTTTGGGCCCAAGAAGGGTCTAGCACCCACAAAGTCTACCATCAGCAGATGGATCCGTCAGGCCATTGTAGGGGCCTATTCTGCTAAGGGGAGAGATCCTCCCTTTCATGTTACTGCTCATTCTACTCGTGCGGTTGGGGCCTCCTGGGCTTTTCAGCACCAGGCCTCTGTTGAGCAAGTTTGCAAGGCCGCTACCTGGTCTTCTGTTCACACTTTTTCAAAGTTTTACAAGGTTGATGTGCGGGCCTCAGCGGATGCTGTTTTTGGCCGCAAAGTTCTGCAGGCTGCAGTAGTTTGAGTTGTGCTTTATACCTTGTTTTTGGATCCCCACCCTTTATGGACACTGCTATTGGATGTCCCACAGGTAATGAATATCTTGAAGCGGGGTGTGTGACATACTTAGAATAATACCATTTTGTGAATACTCACCTTGTAAAATGGGTATTATAAGTATGTCACACACCCCGCTTCAATCCGCCCTTTGGATTCTGCATCCTTCATATGGTGAACTTTGCGTTGTTATGACTGATATTTGGCTCTTCCTGGTCCTTTACCTTACTGCTTTCTTTATACTGGGTGATGGGTGGGAGGTCCCAGGTGCTTGTGGACTGGGAGGGGCTTTCTTTTCTCCGATCATTTCTGCAGAAGCCCTCTACAGGACCATACTGCCCACAGGTAATGAATATCTTGAAGCGGGGTGTGTGACATAACTTATAATACCCATCTTACAAGGTGAGTATTCACAAAATGGTATTTTTCACATCCCTGTGTCTTCTGGACACCGAGGTTCTGCAGGTTCGCGTTGAAAGCCCAACACTGCTAATTTGTGGCCTTGTTATCTGGCCTCTCTTCAGCTCCCAGAGTGCTCACCAAGCTGATGGGGGTGATGTCTCTGATGAGACCAAGGGGTGTCCGTGCGATGACCTACCCGGACGTCCTTATCACTTCCCAGTCTCTACGTCAGGCTAGTGGGATACTCGGCTGGTGGGGTCCATTGGGTGTCATTTGGATGGGTGATCAATCACCCCGAGTCTTCATTTTCCCCTTCCTTGGCAACTCCATTCCTAGGAATGAATCTGGACACGGTGCAGGCGAGAATCTTCCTTTCCCAGCAATGAAGTGGACAATCTGGTTGCATGGGCTCAGTCCCTCATAGCTGTCCCCGTCCCTCCACCAGGCAGGGATGCAGCTGGTGGGCCGTTGGCGGCTTGCTCCGAAGCGGTCCCTTATGCTCAGTCCCCCTGGGGCCCTTCTGCAATTTCTCCTATTGTTAGTGCAGGTCAAGGATCCTGCATCCCTGGAGAAGGGTCTGTGTGCCTCCCCCCCCCCCCCCCCCCCCTTCGGTAAGGAGGTCCCTCTTGGAGTGGACGAACTCAAAGAACCTGTCTGGGGGCAGTTCCCTTCTTGCCCCTTCGTGGAGACGGTCACCATGGATGCCAATCTATCAGGTTGAAGGGGGGGAGGTTTCTTCTGAAACTCCCTGCGATTCCAGGGGAGGTGGGGCCCTTAGGAGGTCCATACACCCATCAATGTTTGAAACGGTGAACGTTCAGGTTAGTTCTAACTCGCTTGACTGCTCCTCTTCGGGGCCCGCCTGTTCGGGGGCGCTCGGTCTGTCTTACAGTGGCCTACATTAATCATCTGGGAGGGACCCGGAGCAGGAGGGTCCTCCAGGAAGTGTCTCTGATACGGATCTGGGTGGAGGACAATGTTCCCTGCATATCGGTGGTATTTGCTCCGGTGGGGGTCCCTCTGTGACAGGATGTGCTAATCCCTGTGTCACTATGGGGTCCTACCAGTTGTAGTTCTGTTGTGTCCCATCACTATCACAAGCTCTCGGCCCTTGTTTCCCTGTCCCAGGATCCTCTGGTCGTGGTCATGATGCCTTAGTAATGTCATGGCAGGACATTCTGTTCTGTATGTCCTTTCTCCATTCCCCCTGCTTGGCAATATTGCTCTGGAAGGGAGGACCAGTGATTCTGGTGGTCAAGGAGAGTGTGGTTCGCAGACGTCGTACAGAGGGCAGTAGTTCTGTACGTTCTGCCAGGGGTGCCAGCTCTTCTCACTCAGGGCCTCTTTACGTCACCCCAATCTACAGGCTCTGGCCTTGACGGCCTGACTGCTGAAACATCCATCTTGATGGAGACAGGCTTATCTGTCTCGTTGTTTGACTATGGAAAGACTAGGAATAAGCTTCTTCTTCCTCCATCTATTATAGGGTATGGCGTACCCATATTGATTGGTGTGAGTCTAGGTCTCTTCCCTGTCGGGCGTTCTCTGTTCCCAGGGTTCTAGCGTTATTACAGCATGGGTTGGAGTTGGGTCTCAACTCGGTACTCTGGAGGGTCAGGTTCTGCCCTGTCCGCCTTCCTTTAGAAGTCTTTTGCTTAGTTTTCCTTGGTTAAGATTTTTTTCAGGGGGTTACTCATGTGCGTTCCCCACTTTATTCGGTGGTCCCTTTTTGGGATTTGAACTTGATTCTGTCTGCCTTGCGGGGTGTTCCCTTTGGACCTATTCAGGATGCTGTATGGCTGTTCTTACCATTAAAACAATGATTGAAGCACACCTAAAGAGTATATCATGAAGCAAAATAGAAGAATAGATAAATGGTGTTCAGTCTTCTTAACCTGTGTACCATTCACAGGAGGACAGTTCAATATTAAACAAATTAAAGAAAGGCAAACTACCAAAGTTTGAGTTGCAAAAAGATAAAGGGATTTTAATTGAGGAAAAGGGTCACAAGTGCTGTACAAATGTGCATAACATCATTTCAAAGCAGTATACAGATAAAGTGCTGAGTAGGGTTGCAGCCCTAAAAAAATGACCGCTAGGTGGCGCTCCTGTATATTCAGATCAGTGTGTTACTATATACAATACAGAAAAAAAGAGCTTCGCTTTAATACATATGACTTGCATAAGAGAGCAATATATGCCAGATGAGAGTTGAGGAATGCCAGTACTCCCCAATTTCCCAAAAGCTATTTATATGAGCAAAACAAACAGTCAATCAGTAATAGTGCAAATAATCAGAAAAATTCTTACAGGCAGGCGCAAGTGGAAGAAAAAACCCTCGACGTTTCGGCCGTCCTGGCCTACCCTCAAGGTTGTCCTTCCGGTGGCTGTTACTTCGGTCAGACGTGTGTCTGAGCTGGCAGCTCTGTCTATCTAGCCCCCATTCTCTGAGATACACCAGGATAGGGTGGTGTTCCGCTTTAAGCTGGACTTTCTGCCTAAGGTGGTGTCTTATGTTCATTCATCCAAGATATTGTTCTTCCTTCTGTGCCTTATTCCTAGCGACGCTGAGGAAAGGGTTCTTCATTCCTTGGACAGGTGTTGGAAGTTTTCCTTGGTAGTCACTGTGTCATTTAGGAGACCTGATGCTCCTTTGGGCCTACGGCCACTCCATCCTGAATGCGCCCGATCTTGTCTGATATCGGGGGGCTAGGTGGCGTTGGGCCTGGTCATTTGTTCCCCTATAAAGGGTAAGTCCACTTGATTGAATTTTTGAACGTGTATATTTGGGTGGTAAAATGATGTCTTAAAGGTGCTGAGCTGATCTAGTATTTATTTTTTTTCTAATGTTAGTGAAAAATGCTTTCATAAAACACACATTTGCTATCTGCAATCTGTCCAATGTACATTGGTGCAGATAGTTGCACAAAACACTGCCGCTAGGCAAGTGTAAGGTTGAGGGAGCTGAGTGTACAGGACTTCTCTCCTCTTGGTGTACGTTGCCAATAGCAACAGATTGCAGGTAGTGAAAACAGCTTCCATTAAAAACATTCCAAAAAACATACAAAAACGTTTAACAACACAAAAATACTGTCAGCTCAGCACCTTGAGCACATCCCTTTGGCACAGAAAATAATCTTTTTTAAAAATTCCATCGAAACTGGGTCCTCCCTTTTTAAGACCTTCATGTAGGGAACTATTTCCCATGCCCCGCAACACAGACCTGGAGCCATGGGACCTGAACTCTGCATTTTTATTTATTTATTTTTTTTTTAGCCCTTAGATGCAATGCCTTTCATTGTGCCATATTAGAAAGTGTCATTTCTAATAGCCATCACTTACGACAGTTGGGCATCTTTGCCTATTTCACCTGCTGTCTGAAACCAGATATCCTTTTATACAGTGGTTTTTGCCATTTTATGTTAAAGCGGACCAAAACCCACTGAATCATCCTGGAATTTTCTATTGCTGTTCCTCTCTGTAAGATGGCATGGGATCAGTCATTGCATAAGTGTGGCAATGACATCATTGCCACACACAACAGTGGAAATGAATGGAGGAGGCAGAGCTTTACAGCTAAAATACACGTCATTATGTGGGATTAAGAGTGAAGCAGGAGCAGTGAAATTTGGCAAAAGGTGCTCTTCATGGGGGGGGGGGGGCAATTCGTGGGATGCTAGTTAAATATGTCGGTTTTGGTTTGCTTTAACCAGGATATTTTGTCTCCCTCCCACTGCCCATTTACTCCTTATAGGATGTGGTCAGAGCTATACATTTTAGTTGCACTGTTATCCTAAATTGTCTGTTTTATATGGAGGATGCGCAGTCTATTCTAATTTTAACAGGTGGATTTAGGAAACTGAGGCATACCTATTAAAGAACAGGCTTCACTCCTTCCATATGACTAATCACTCTACTAAGGTGGTACAGTAGGGTTTTCCTGGGCCTTTATGCCATAAGGCTACTGCATATGAGATCTGGCAGGCAGCTACTTGGTCCTCTGTGCATGTTTTCAAAGTTTTTCATAAAGGTTAAAAGCTGGTATCTGCTTTGACCTTTGACCACACTGCTTGTATATAGCCCCAGAATCCATTCTTGGACGGTGTCTGTCTCCTCCTGACCTTGTTTATAGGTGCAGCTTTGTACTGCCCCCTTGTTGAGTACTGCAAAGTGAGTCTCTGCCCACTTCAATATAATGAAAATGTGGATTCCAGTCACAGAATCCCTTTGTTCAATTCCTGTAGTTACCCAGTTCCCCTTGTCTTTATAAACTCCTTCTTGCTTCTGAATGTGTTTGACTGCAGGTTGTACATCTAATTGCAACCACCTTCTGGAGTACTACCACAAATCAAGCTGCCTCTGCCTACGGGTATATATCGCGAGTGGCCAACCATTCCTCAAGGTCTACAGACATGTCATGCTTTGTGGATCTCCACATTGCTGACTCGATAGCTCTGAGCACTAATTGCAGTACTTGTGTGCGAATTACGGTCTTCTGGGGTTCCTTGAGGGGGGTGGGATTTTTTTTTCTTGGGGGGGGGGTCAATCTCATTGCAACCAAGATATTTCTGTTCTTATCTGAATGTCCGCCCCCCTACAGGGCTCGAAGAAAGGAGAAGAAGCAGTGCGTATCAATCAAATCAAATCGAATCAAATGTGTGGTCACCATTTTCTGTTCCAGATTTTTATTTCTATTTAATACATTGTAGATTCATATTGAATTCATATTGAAGATATGGAAACCATGAATAGAACACATGTGGAATTGGGTAGAAAGCAATGTTTTAGATTCTTCAAGTTAACCCACTGTTTGCTCTGATTACAGCTTGACACATTCTTGCCCATTTCCTCGAATATATGAATTGACAGTTTGTTGAGCTAACCATCGTAAAACTCGTTTGCCAAAAAATCTTCCATGTCTGAATGTTAGTCATCTGCAAATATTCGTAAAACGAACTAAGATTGCATTCAAGGTATTTGCAGTCATGTTTCTACATGCTGCTGTTAGCACGAGCGAGAAATGTTGTTGGCCAAAGTGATACAATGCTTAACCAACAAGCAAATTCTCGTTCAAATATCAATTATTGTTTGATTGCATTTGCTTTAGCAAATATTCTTTTGCTAATCTTTCTGTGGACCAGTACTCTCATTCTGCATCATGAGGCAGTGACCTTGAGTTGTTTTCAGTTAACAGGTATGCATTTTCAATAGTCTAAATTCTTGCTTTGAGCTAAAAAAATGCATCACCCTTTTGTACGGATTATACCTAGATATCTCAAATGATTTTAACCTTCTATCAAAGTGGGAGGATTTTTTTTCTGGCCGAATGGGTACTGTATTGAGTGGGATAACCCACCAACAGCTCCCTGGTCAGTCTAAACCACCTTCTACCACATAATACCATTAAAAAGCCTTCTTTTTTTTTTTTTTTCTTTTTTTTAATAAATGGATTCCTCTTTTGCTCACAATTATTCCACTACATAAAAAGCAATACATTAGTTTATGCTAAATACATAGCTGGTTCCACAAGGCAGATGTCGGATTCCTCCAACGTGTTTTGCCTTGGCTTTCTCAGTGCAGACTACAATCCAGCTCTATAAGCCGTAAATAGAATTTACAGGGTGTATACAATTGGTTATTTACTCAAATATTGATGTGGAGATCCATGGGCGCTTCACATACCAGTAGGGTGGTTGCAGGGCCATTCCACTTATGTGCGTGCGTCACAATCGCCCCAGTGTAAACGCAGCCTAACAAGTGGGTAGAGCACAAACCCTCCACTAAAAGTGAAGAGTTAATTGTTTAAAGCCATGAGGGTCCATCAGTCTGGAAGAATTTCAAGAAATGTGAAGGTATCTTTCAGTCCAATCATCAATGCTATAATTAAACTAGCTCTTGGGTTCTCTACAGAAAATGAAGACCAATAGTTACCTTGCAGAACAAATGTTTGCTAGCATTAACAGCCTTATAAAAAACATAATACATTTTACCTCCATCCTCTTTCCACTCCCTCCCAAGGTAAGCCAGATTGACAGAAGAGGATAATGGCACTGTTTCATGGCAGCCATTGAGCTAGGACCTGCAGTGACCTCTGAGCCAATCACAGCGACAACAGCCTTAGCTCCGCCTTTTGCCATATAAATGTTGCAGGCTGCAGATTAAGCAAATGGCTTGAGCCAAAAAGGACAGGAAATAGACATTGGGCAATTTGAAATCTGTACCTTTTAGTTCTTATGTCTTTAGTTTTAAAAAAAAAAATTGTTTTTCGCATTGTGGTTTCATACTAAAGTCAAAATTCGAATGTGGACCTAAATAACAAAAAAATAAACAAGATGAAGGTTATAATTCTGTTCTGTATTGTATCTCGTGCAGTAGTAGAGGACTACAGAATTGTGTAATTAAGCATTTGTATAAAATGAACTTGTTTTCTCTCTACAGATTATTCCTGACCCAGCAGGAAAACTGAAGTATTTTGATAAACAACACTGAAGATTATGAGAGTGATGGCGTATGGATCAGTGACTGTTCAAACTGGTTAATTCAATAAAATTCTATGAATTTTGGTAATCGTTTTCCTTTATTACATCCCCACCATTTCATACCACCATAGCAACATTCTTTAGTGGAAAAATAAATTGTAGTGTCTGGTGGTAATTGTCAGGCTAAAGTGGATGATTCACCAGTGGGTCTATAGGCAGCCATGGCTAAGAAATAGACCTTTTCAAAAAATATTGTAAACCAGCTGATGAGAAGAAATTGTCTTTTTGTTCAATATAGACATTGGTACCACTGTTCTCCACTGTCTTGTTTCTTCAGCGTTTGCTCATATTTGAAGGCTTAAGAGGTCCGCTGGGGCACACTACTTACAGAGATTGTGTAGAAAGACTTACAGGCCTGGGATGTTTCATACCATTAAGGTCTGAAAGGTTTTTTTGTTACCACTGCACATACACTGAACCATGATCTGTGAACCTGCCTCTATTCAGGTCCCCTGAGTCGCCTTATTTCAGAAGAAACACACGTCTTGCAACATGTTTAGAAGACATCTGTGGGAGGGGACATGATATGTCCATGGAGCATTACTGTCCCACTAATTATCTCTTTCTGTCTTAGATTAGGGGCTTTTCCAATGGGTCTGGACAACCTTCTTAGATAATTTTGTCATACATCATTTAATATAGCGCTATAGGTTTTGTTTTCACAAATTTGAATTTAACAGTAATTCAACAGACTCTAAGGATTAAGATCAGCCAACAGTTGCTGCCTCACTTTTTCTAACACTCATTTTGTTATTTTTATTTAAAGTGGACCAACACCCTGCCCTGTTTTTTTTTTTTCATATATCATTTTAAAATGTGCAAAATATGCACCAGGACCCGTTCTAAATATTAAAGAATCAGCCCTGATTGGTCTTCAGTCTGTGACGTTTACACAGTGAAGTGAATATCAATTAGCCATGTGCTTGTGTGTTTTCCAATGACGTGACTGGTGATGATTGGAGCCTACCGCACCCTGTGCAGTGAATATTAATTAGCCATGTGTGTGCAGTGTCTTCTAGCAAGATTAGCTACAGCTATCCAGCGTTTTATGCTCCGCAGGGTATCACCTCTTTGGGTCGACTTGTGGGCCCCGCTTCTGATTCTTTGGGGGGTTCTCTGCTCCCCAGACTGCCCTCTCTTTGGGAATATGCATAACATAAGAGTTGGTTAGTTGAATTGCCTTTTCCTATTAGCGGCTTTACCTTTTGGAAAGGAAAAAAAGAAACTCTGGCAGTATTTTAATTCAATTGAACTGTGTGCTAATATTCCATTCGGTGTTTAATAATTGTACTTGTAATTATAATTATATGGTTAATCAAGGCCAGGCAGTGTCCCCGTGCAGGTAGGCGGCAGCAGTAAGTGGTGGTAGTGAAGGCAGCAGTGTGTGCGGCTCCCCCTCCTCCTCCCTATGGCTGTGTGTTCCTGGAAGAGGCGCCGTGTGCTGTCTGTCTCTGGGGAATGCTGCGGTCTCGGCAGCTCTATGGCTCTCTGTGCTCCTCCAGCTGTCATATGATTTACAATGAACACCTCAGGACCAGTCCGGGCTGCACGCTCCCGAGAGCGGAGAGAGGCCACGCCCCCCGATGACGTAGAGAATAGAAGATCAGAAGGGGAAATCGCGCAAGTGCTGAGAAGACCTTATCCACGGACAAGATATGCAAAAGAACGGACAAGCGTGACAGACAACATTCAAATGAACGGACTGGAGGGCGGGACTTCCGGCGGAGATTTTTGAAGATTACAGGCGCTGCGAGGGACAGAGGGCTGCAAGCAGGGTGGATAAAAATCAATGTTTTTTTTTTTTAAAAATCGGATTTTTATTTAAATCTGATTTTTTTGATTTAAATCGGATTTTTTTACAATAAACTGCTTTCTGAGGAAAATATTTTACCATCCAAAGGTTCTTCCATCATGAGATAAAGCTGAGTTGTTTAATTCAGTAGAATAAAGACTGTATATGTATAACATTCACAATGCCATGCTCTTCCAGAGGTTTCTGTAGGATTAGTGGGCAGTTTCTCTCCTATATTATCACAGACGCTCGCTTTACTTACGCAGTTCTCAAAACTGAATTTGACTCCGCAGAGGTCCCAGCCTCTTGTTCACAGCAAAAATGTTACAACATGAACAGAGAAAAAGACCTTAATCCTATTATTCTACAAACCTATGACTAGTGAGCTACAGAGGACAGCAGGGACAGTAGTATTTAAGTTTTTCATGTGTCGGCTGGGCTGACAGTCTAAGTTTCTTAAAATATATATATATTTTGTTTAGCCAAATTAGTTAACAAAACATGGATGTTTGTTTAAGCAAATAACTTATGCTGTAATGTTATTGTTTCAGTTGAATAAATCTATTTAAATTGTTATTAAGGTCAGGATTATTTTTCTCCTTCCTAAGTACAACAGAACAGTGGTGTCCAAATATGAATGATTAACCCATTAAACTGGGGAGAAAATTCTAAATGATTCTAAAAATCTTCATCTACTTGCATGTTAAAATAGCAAGTTTAGGTAGAAACTTTGATTTAAATCACTGATTTAAACCAAGCCTTACTGACTAGTGATTTAAATCGTGATTTAAATCAGTTAGATTTAAATCAAATCCACCCTGGCTGCAAGTCATCAAAAGGTAAGTGTCTTTTTATATTAAAGTGATCAGAGACATGTTGTTTTGGAGGGTGTTGGTCCACTTTAATTCTTTTGTATAAATACTTTATAGAAGACTTTGACAGTACAGGCAGGGGAGAGAGCATCATGGACACAATCAGAAATGCAGAATTTGTACACAGGCCCTGGAAACCATTAAACCGGACCTTCACCATGATTTAATGAAAAGCCCAAACTCTCAAAAAACAATTCCTCAGCATCTAAAATTAATATATTTTACATGTTTAGTCACTAATTTATTATTCTTTCCCCCACTGGGCTGCAACTCTGTTCGGGAATTTAGGATACGGGCGCCGCCATCTTGACTCAGAAGCATCACACTTACTGAGGAGAGGAGAGTGGGATAAGGTACAGGGGGGCGGGTTATAGCTGTGCTTTGCTCAGACAGAGCAGAGCTGGGGTCAGGGAAAGGTCAGCAGTCCCAGAATGCAGAGCAGCACAGTCACTTCCTGTTTGCAGGCACTTCCTGTTTGCAGGCTGCCTGCAAAAATGGCAGCTTCCATAAGCCGCCATCTTGGATGTTTAAAGGCTCATAACATGCAGTAGATGCAGGTAGGATGATTTTTAATGTGAGCAATCTGTATGTACAGGGTGTGGGAAACATATAAGATAGACTCTTATTTAGAGTGAAGGTCCGCTTTAAATGCTAATCTAGTGATAAGTAATACATATCAGAGAAGAGATTCTTTACAGCCCTGCCAAACTTAATTTGATCACCGAACCTTGGTGGCGTCTAACTGATCCTCCCATAGGATTCCTTCCTTGAAGTTCTTCATGCTTTCAACAGAATGTAAAAAGCTAGTAGGGTTGGAGAAGTTAAAGATTTTAGAGGGAACTATTTCTTATTTTTAATTAATTGAAACTGTCTTGTGTGAAAATCACACGTGCCTTCTAATGGGAACAGTACATAAACAATAAACATATAGAGGTGCACGGACCTTTTCTAAAGAGAAAGGACCCCCCTATTCCCCAACTGTTCCAAAAGACCAATCCTTTCACAGAACCAGCCATTTTCGAATATATTATACTAATTGCTTCTTGGAAGCAGACCTCCTCTCAAGGCAGCGACTGCAGGAAATGCCTCTTGGCTGATGTAATATCTTTGTACCAAGTGATGATTGAAAAATAGTGCTCCAAATTTCTAATGGCAGACAGCCATGTGGCTAGATTACTTGTTTCAGATTTTCTAGTTGGAATAGACCTCCGCAGTGTAACTGTGAAGGCAGTTTTTCTTAGCCATTCTGGTCGCTTTTTTAGATATTCTTAGTATACAGTACGTCCTGCTCCAAATAAGATTCTTTACTCTTGGGTATTACTCCGCCAGATGGCGCTGGACTGCAGAGACCGCGAAATTGGCTCCTCACGGCCCCTCAAATACCCGGGACCTCCCTCAAATCCCCAGAATTTCTCTGCAGTCTGGACTGCGAAGGACAAGAAGATGTCTCTCTTCTTGCAGGTGAGCGGGGCTATTAGCCGGCAGCCCTGTAGGACTATTCCCACCCGTTCCATTATTAATGTGCCTCCCAGCCTTGGCTGCGCTGGTCCGGGTGATGGTAGGCAGCACGGCTGTCAGGTGCTTAGGAGCGCTGCTCCACTGCAATCCCCCACCAAAGGGTAGGCGGTATAGGCATATGGTGAGCCTCTATGGGATGCCCCTCCCGCACTATTGCCCCTATCGGTGGGCCCTTAGTTAAGTGGCCGTTGCCCTCCCTCGCTCTCCCTTGTAGCTCTCGGGGTGGGGGGGTGTATGCGTTGGTGCTTTCACTTGGATGGTATGCTTGTTGACTTTTGTTCAGTCTCTGCACTGACTTGGTTGCACTGGTTGCGTTTTGAATATGCCGCCGCCGCACGCGCTACCACTGCGTTCCTTGGTTGGCGGCAGCATTACCTCAGGCGCTGATGCGCTTTCATTGGCTGCTTATCACGTGTGCTGCTTTGTGCTCTTGGGGGGGCAGGGCCTGCGGATGGTGCATTCCGCGTCACCGTCTCCGCGACCCGCCCCTCGAGGTATACTCGCCGCCATTTTTCTCTGGATTCTGTCTGCTGCGTGGCTGGCATCTACCTACCGTGGTCAGTGAGTGCCCTCGCGGACGGTTTATTTACCCTATGTCATTATACTTGTCGCTTATGGGGTTCTCTTCGCTTATGTCTTTCAGGCTGGTCGAACTCCATTGGTTTCTCCCGGCCCTACCCCTATTTTTAGTTATTAAACTTTGTGAGGCCTAGTGTGCTAATTACTCCCACTTCCCTAGCGGGCTATTGGGGCATCCCGGCTTGCTGTTATAGCGTGAATCCCTATCGGCCTATTGTGCCGCTATAATCACCATATGGAGGCGTCTCAGGATAATGTGCTCGGGGTTCCTTTGGGACAAACCCAGCTGTGTGTAGCTTGTGGGGTGTCCCCTACTAGTGCTGACAATGTGCGGGTCTGTATAACTTGTGCCCAGCAGCTGCTTGCGCTGCAGCCTGGTTTACCAGCGGCTGGGCCTGCGCCACGTATGGCTTCACCAACTCCCCCAAGCTTGAATTTGACTCCCATTGAGTTGCATACCAGTGGGGATTCTCAGCCTGATGTGTCTGCTAGACTGGCTAGTGTTGAGAAGTTGCTTGCTAATACCATGGCGCGTAAGGCCTCTGCTAAGAAGCGGCACTTGATGCCTGATGTCACTCTTTTCCCTATGGAGGCTATAGAGTTCTTTGAACTGTCTGGTTATACCCCCTTGGAAGAAGAGGAGTTGTTCTCTGACTCACAGTCATCTGATGAGAGGCCCAGGGGTCATGATTCTGGCTCTGACCCCTGGGCCCCAGATGATACTGATAGGCTGTTGGCTCAGATTTTTGAGGTACTGTCTGTCTCCCCCGGTTGCAGCCCCCAGGCAGCAAGGGGAATTGTTTCATACTGCTAAGCCATGTTGAGTTTCCTGAGCAAGCCCATTTTAATAACATCGTGCTCAAGGAATGGGAGCGTCCCAGCAGGCTCCCCGGAGTCCCTAAGAGTTGGGATAAGCGGTATCCCTTTCCTGCTGATGTGGTGAAGCATTGGTCATCCCCTCCAGAGGTGGATGCCCCAGTCCTAGGGTTAGCTAACACCTCTTTCATGCATTACCCTGACTCTACTACGCTGCGAGATAGTGAGGACCGGCGTATTCAGCTGGCGTCCCACGCCTTTGCCTGTGTGGGGACGGCGCTGCGCCCGGTTTGTGCCTCTGCCATTACAGTGGTGGCTATTAGGACCCTGCTTAGAAGTGTCCTAGATGGTGCTCTTGATGTGTCTACTGAAGAGTTTAATGCACTCTCTCGTTGGGGGTTTTTGTGACTTATGTCCTCTCTGCCTTGGATGATACCATTAGGATGTGTGGCAGAGCCTCTGCCCTAGTGGTGGCTATACGCCGCTCGGTTTGGCTGCTCCAGTGGGCAGCTGACACCGCTGCCAAGAAGGCTCTCACTGGTTTTCCCTTCAAAGGACTACACCTGTTTGCGGACCGCCTGGACCTGTTTGCTAAGGGAGGCAGGTTACCCCAGCGCAGGAGGCAGTCTCGGCCCTTTCGGGGCCAAGGCTCCTTTTCTACTCCCTGCTGTGGATCCAGACAGGGGAGGGTGGTCTCCTTTACTGGGGCCCAAGGAGATTTTTGGGGTAGGGTCAGAGGACGTGGACGCCCTGGCTCATCCTGGGGCTCCAAGCCTAGGTCTTCTCCCAGGCCACCTCAGGCATAAAGGGGCACCCTGACCCATCCGGGTGGGGGGACGGCTTCAGCATTTTGCTTATGTCTGGAGGCTTCATGTCTCAGACCGGTGGATTCAGGAGGTAGTGTCCTCCGGTTACAAGATAGAGGTTGCTGCCTGGCCGCCCCAAGATTCATCAGATCCCGGATGTCTCAGGACCCCATGTCAGCTCAGGCTCTAAATCTGGTGGTACAAAGCCTTCTGGAGCTGGGGGTCATCCGTCAGGTCCCCCTTACGAGAAAGGGCAAAGGGTTTTATTCCAACCTTTTCACCGTGCCCAAAAGAGATGGGTCAGTCAGGCCCATCGTGGACTTGAAGATCCTCAACAAATTTGTCAGGTGCAGGTGCATGGAAACTTTGCGCTCTGCCATCAGTTCCCTGCGTCCAGGGGACTTCATGACCTCTGTGGACATCAAGGATGCTTACCTTCATATTCCTGTTTTTCCAGGTCATCAAAGATTCCCCAGGTTCGCTCTGGAGGATCAGCACTACCAATTTGTGGCATTGCCCTTCGGTCTCACTTCAGCTCCCAGAGTGTTCACCAAGGTGCTGGCAGGAGTGATGGCTCTGCTCAGGGCATTCGCATGCTGCCATGTTTGGATGACATTCTCATCACTTCTCAGTCCCTCCAGCAGGCAGCACTGGATACTCGGCGAGCAGTGTCTACTCTGGAGTCATTTGGCTGGGTTATCAACCATCCCAAGTCTTCCCTGTCTCCCTCCTTGGTGACGCCCTTCCTGGGAATGAATCTGGATACAGTTCTGGCAAGGATTTTTCTTCCTCAGCAGAAGGTGGACAGTCTGCTGGTGCAGGTTCAGTCCCTGCTCTCTTGCCCTCATCCCTCCATCAGGCAGGGAATGCAGCTGGTGGGCCTGATGGTGTCGTGCTTCGAGGCGGTTCCTTATGCCCAGTTTCACATGAGGCCTCGGCAACTCCACCTCTTGTCAGTATAGGACAAGGATCCTGCTTCCCTGGAACGGGTCCTTGTTCTGTCCCCCCTAGCCTGGCGGTCCCTCTCGTGATGGCTGGACTACAGGAACCTGTTGGCGGGCAGATCCTTTCTGGCCCCCTGCTGGAAGACTGTCACCACGGATGCCAGTCTGACAGGTTGGGGGGCTTCTGGAAGTCCCCTACAGTTCCAAGGGCGGTGGGGCCCTCAGGAGGCCCACACACCTATCAACATTATGGAACTGAGGGCGATCAGGTTGGTTCTGGCTCACTTGACCCAACACCTTTGGGGCCGGCCTGTTCAGGTACGCTTGGACAACCAGACGCGGTTGCCTACATCAATCATCAGGGAGGGACCCGGAGCAAGGGGACCCTCAAGGAAATGTCTCTGATCCTGTCCTGGGTGGAGGACAATGTTCCCTGCATATCAGCTGTGTACATTCCGGGGGTAGAGAATCTGCAGGCAGACTCTGAGCAGGGGACCTCTCGCCTGGGAGAATGGTCCCTCTGCGACAGGGTGTTTCACTCTCTGTGTCACCGTTGGGGCCAACCAGATGTGGATCTGTTTCCGTCCCGTCACAATCACAAGCTCCCGGCCTTTGTCTCCCTCTCCCGGGACCCTCTGGCCTTGGCTACAGATGCTCTAGCAATGTCATGGCAGGACTTTCAGCTCCTGTGTGTCTTTCCCCCATTCCCCCTGTTGGGCAGGGTTCTGCGCAAGATAGCTCAGGAGGGGGTGCCAGCTATCCTGGTGGCTCCCAGGTGGCCAAAAAGAGTTCACAGACGTGGTGCAGCTGGCAGTAGATCGGTACGCTCTTCCCAGGGTTCCAGACCTGCTCACTCAGGGTCATTTACGCCATCCCAATTTACAAACTCTGGCTTTGACGGCCTGGCTGCTGAAACCTCCATGATAAAGGCTAGGAAGAAGTCTTCTTCTTCTATTTACTATAGGGTTTGGTGTGAGTCTAGGTCTCTTCCCTGTCGCATGTTCTTTATTCCCATGATCCTGGAGTTCCTACAGCATGGGTTGGAACAGGGGCTTCAACTCGGTACTCTGAAGGGTCATGTCTCTCCCCTGGCTGTTTCTTCCAGAGGTCCTTTGCCCAGCATTCTCCGATCAGGACTTTTTTCCAGGGGGTTACTCATGTGCGTCCCTCACGTAAGCCTATGTTGCCTGTTTGGGATTTGAACTTGGTCTTGTCTGCCTTGCAGGGTGCTCCCTTTGAACCTGTGCAGGATGCTGCCCTGGCCATTCTTACTCTCAAGGTTATCTTTTTGGTGGCCATCACTTCTGTTAGGCGTGTTTCTGAGTTGGCGGCGCTTTCCATCCAGCCCCCCTACTTTGACAGACACCAGGACAAGGTGGTGTTTCGCTTCAAGCCAGATTTTATGCCTAAGGTTGTTTCTGCCTTTCATCTAAATCAGGACATTGTTCTACCTTCCTTGTGCCCTAATCCTAGTAACGCTATTCCTTTCAGGAAAACAGATGCTCTTTTTGTGGTCCCTTCTGGTCCTAGTAAGGGTTTGGCTCCTGCTAAATCTACTATCAACAAATTGATCCATCAGGCTGTGATTCAGGCCTACTCTGCTAAGGGGAAAAATCCTTCCGTCCGCTTTACTGCTCATTCCACTCGTGCTATTGGTGCCTTTTGGGCTTTTCAGCACCAGGCTTCTGTTGAACAAGTTTGCAAGGCCGCTACTTGGTCTTCTGTTCATACTTTTTCAAAGTTTTACAACGTTGATGTTAGGGCCTCAGCTGATGCTGCTTTTGGCCGCAAGGTTCTGCAGGCGGCAGTCTGTTGTTACCTTTGGGGATCCCAACCCTACTTTATGGACACTGCTATTGGATGTCCCAAGAGTAAAGAATCTTATCTGGAGCAGGACGTACTGTATACTAAGAATAATACAATTCTGTGATTACTCGCCTGTAGAATTGTTATGAGTATACAGTACATCCTGCTCCACCCCACCCCACCCTTGGTTTTGCATTATCTTTGGATCCCCTGTATGGTGATTGTTATCATTGTTTTATAGTTGCTAGTTGGTTCTGTTATCATTCTCCCGGCTTCTCGTTAACTGCTTTTCAATGCTGGGGATTTGTGGGAGGTCCCAGGTATTTGAGGGGCCAGGAGGAGCCAATTTCGCGGTCTCAGCAGTCCAGCGCCATCTGGCGGAGTAATACCCAAGAGTAAAGAATCTTATCTGGAACAGGACGTACTGTATACTCATAATAACAATTCTACAGTTGAGTAATCAGAGAATTGTATTTTTGTGCCCTACGGTCCAAAGTTACAGCGTAAGTGATTCATTTTTGTTTAAAGCAGGTTGATGCAAAATATGGAGCGCTTCACGAATTTGCGTGTCATCCTTGCGCAGGGGCCATGCTAATCTTCTCTGTATCATTCCAATTTTAGTATATGTGCTGCCGAAGCAAGCACAGACTGTGAGTGTGACTCGCTGTAAATATATACCCGAAATGCCGCTTTAAACTGAACATTAGGGAGAGATGTGTGGCAAAACTTGAAATTAACACAAGCTTTTGGGTTGTTCAAAGCTGTGGATAAGGTTGCCTGTATACGATTTGGAACTTCTTTTGTTTCACCCATGACTAAAACTGCTAGCATGATGTGGCAAGGTTCCAATGGCTGTTACTCAAAAAGCAAGCTAGGCGAATATATTATGCTAATTGCTTCTTGGAAGCAGACCTCCTGTCAAGGCAGCAACTGCAGGAAATGCCTCCTGGCTGATGTAATATCTTTGTACCAAGTGATGATTGAAAAAGAGTGTTCCAAATTTCTAATGGCAGACAGCCATGTGGCTAATTTACTTGTTTCAGATTTTCTAGTTGGAATAGACCTCCGCAGTGTAACTGTGAAGGCAGTTTTTCTTAGCCACTCCGGTCGCTTTTTAGATTTTGTGCCCTACGGTCCAAAGTTACAGTGTAAGAGATTCATTTTTGTTTAACCCTTTAAACGCCAGCCACGTAAAATTTACGTGGCTGCCTCTCCTGCAGTTAACCGTCAGCCACGTAAATTTTACATGGCTAGCGTTCCCTTACCTTCCGGCCATCGGGGGGGCATCAGCGGGCCAGTTGTTGTGGATGCAGCTTGAAGGGAGTCCAGGGGTCAGGGGGAGGTGACCTGGGTGTGACCCAAGTCACCTGATCGCTCCCCTGACCAATCAGCAGGGGGCGCACGGCAGCTGTCATCAGCCGGCGCCCCCTGCTTACCTCAGCCGATGACGCGGGCGCAGCATCTTTCCCGATCGCAGGTAAGTGGCTGTGTTATGTGTGTGATCTGTGTGATGTGTGTGTGTGATCTGTGTGTGTGTGTATGTGTGTGTGATCTGTATGTGTGTGTGATCTGTATGTGTGTGTGATCTGTATATGTGTGTGTGATCTGTGTATGTGTGTGTGATCTGTGTATGTGTGTGTGATCTGTGTATGTGTGTGTGATCTGTGTATGTGTGTGTGATCTGTGTATGTGTGTGTGATCTGTGTATGTGTGTGTGATCTGTGTATGTGTGTGTGATCTGTGTATGTGTGTGTGATCTGTGTATGTGTGTGTGTGATCTGTGTGTGTGTGTGTGTGATCTGTGTGTGTGTGTGTGTGATCTGTGTGTGTGTGTGAGATCTGTGGGGGTGGGAGCTCCTTGTGCCCATTGCTTTGTCCTGCTCATCCATTCCACATCTAAATAACCACTGGTACAGCCATAGCTTTTTTAAAGCCTCCTATGGATGTCATACATACAGGATCTAACATCAGGCAAGTTAGGACTGTGGCATACCTACACCTGCCTCCACCAAGAAACATCAAATCCTAGAGGGGCACCCCAAAATTGGAAAAGGTGGTGGATCCTAGTCTCCCAGACCACGACGAAGCTGTCCAGCTGGACGTAGCTCAACCCTACCAGACATGCCGCTAGGGTGGCTAATCCAGGCAAGGGGTCCCTGCACATCCCTGGGGCACCAAGGAACAACCAACCACCTCCCCCGACCCATCCAGAAACAGTGCCATTGGGATAAGGGTCGAGGATGCATGTCCCCAGCCAAGATAAGCCAAACACTCGCTCTCCCCTTCTAGGCTTAGGGAGCCCTATGTACCCTACTCAACCCTTCCCATTCTACTTTTATAAAAGGTCCTTGCTGGTTGTGCCTGAGGATCTGTGTGTGATCTGTGTGTGATCTGTGTGTGTTCTATGTGTGATCTGTGTGTGATCTGTGGTGAATGGGTGATCTGGGTGGAGCAGATCAGATTTGGAGACACTGGTCAGGGAGCAGATTAAAATTGGATACAGATTGGTCGGGGAGCAGATTAGATTTGGAGACAGATTGGTCGGGGAGCAGATTAGATTTGGAGACAGATTGGTCAGAGAGCAGATTAGATTTGGAGACAGATTGGTCGGGGAGCAGATTAGATTTGGAGACACTGGTCGGGGAGCAGATTAGATTTGGAGACACTGGTCGGGGAGCAGATTAGATTTGGAGACACTGGTCGCGGAGCAGATCAGATTTGGAGACACTGGTCGGGGAGCAGATCAGATTTGGAGACACTGGTCGCGGAGCAGATCAGATTTGGAGACACTGGTCGCGGAGCAGATCAGATTTGGAGACACTGGTCGGGGAGCAGATCAGATTTGGAGACACTGGTCGGGGAGCAGATCAGATTTGGAGACACTGGTCGGGGAGCAGATCAGATTGGAGACACTGGTCAGGGAGTAGATTAAAATTGGATACAGATTGGTCGGGGAGCAGATTAGATTTGGAGACAGATTGGTCGGGGAGCAGATTAGATTTGGAGACAGATTGGTCGGGGAGCAGATTAGATTTGGAGACAGATTGGTCGGGGAGCAGATTAGATTTGGAGACAGATTGGTCGGGGAGCAGATTAGATTTGGAGACACTGGTCGCGGAGCAGATCAGATTTGGAGACACTGGTTGGGGAGCAGATCAGATTTGGAGACACTGGTCGCGGAGCAGATCAGATTTGGAGACACTGGTTGGGGAGCAGATCAGATTTGGAGACACTGGTCGGGGAGCAGATCAGATTTGGAGACACTGGTCGGGGAGCAGATCAGATTTGGAGACACTGGTCGCGGAGCAGATCAGATTTGGAGACACTGGTCGCGGAGCAGATCAGATTTGGAGACACTGGTCGGGGAGCAGATCAGATTTGGAGACACTGGTTGGGGAGCAGATCAGATTTGGAGACACTGGTCGCGGAGCAGATCAGATTTGGAGACACTGGTCGCGGAGCAGATCAGATTTGGAGACACTGGTTGGGGAGCAGATCAGATTTGGAGACACTGGTTGGGGAGCAGATCAGATTTGGAGACACTGGTCGGGGAGCAGATCAGATTTGGAGACACTGGTCGCGGAGCAGATCAGATTTGGAGACACTGGTCGGGGAGCAGATCAGATTTGGAGACACTGGTCGGGGAGCAGATCAGATTTGGAGACACTGGTCGGGGAGCAGATCAGATTGGAGACACTGGTCAGGGAGTAGATTAAAATTGGATACAGATTGGTCGGGGAGCAGATTAGATTTGGAGACAGATTGGTCGGGGAGCAGATTAGATTTGGAGACAGATTGGTCGGGGAGCAGATTAGATTTGGAGACAGATTGGTCGGGGAGCAGATTAGATTTGGAGACAGATTGGTCGGGGAGCAGATTAGATTTGGAGACACTGGTCGCGGAGCAGATCAGATTTGGAGACACTGGTTGGGGAGCAGATCAGATTTGGAGACACTGGTCGCGGAGCAGATCAGATTTGGAGACACTGGTTGGGGAGCAGATCAGATTTGGAGACACTGGTCGGGGAGCAGATCAGATTTGGAGACACTGGTCGGGGAGCAGATCAGATTGGAGACACTGGTCAGGGAGTAGATTAGATTGGAGACACTGGTCAGGGAGTAGATTAAAATTGGATACAGATTGGTCGGGGAGCAGATTAGATTTGGAGACAGATTGGTCGGGGAGCAGATTAGATTTGAAGACAGATTGGTCGGGGAGTAGATTAAAATTGGATACAGATTGGTCGGGGAGCAGATTAGATTTGGAGACAGATTGGTCGGGGAGCAGATTAGATTTGAAGACAGATTGGTCGGGGAGCAGATTAGATTTGGAGACAGATTGGTCGGGGAGCAGATTAGATTTGGAGACAGATTGGTCGGGGAGCAGATTAGATTTGGAGACACTGGTTGCGGAGCAGATCAGATTTGGAGACACTGGTCGCGGAGCAGATCAGATTTGGAGACACTGGTTGGGGAGCAGATCAGATTTGGAGACACTGGTCGGGGAGCAGATCAGATTTGGAGACACTGGTCGGGGAGCAGATCAGATTGGAGACACTGGTCAGGGAGTAGATTAGATTGGAGACACTGGTCAGGGAGTAGATTAAAATTGGATACAGATTGGTCGGGGAGCAGATTAGATTTGGAGACAGATTGGTCGGGGAGCAGATTAGATTTGAAGACAGATTGGTCGGGGAGTAGATTAAAATTGGATACAGATTGGTCGGGGAGCAGATTAGATTTGGAGACAGATTGGTCGGGGAGCAGATTAGATTTGGAGACAGATTGGTCGGGGAGCAGATTAGATTTGGAGACACTGGTCGCGGAGCAGATCAGATTTGGAGACACTGGTTGGGGAGCAGATCAGATTTGGAGACACTGGTCGCGGAGCAGATCAGATTTGGAGACACTGGTCGGGGAGCAGATCAGATTGGAGACACTGGTCAGGGAGTAGATTAGATTGGAGACACTGGTCAGGGAGTAGATTAAAATTGGATACAGATTGGTCGGGGAGCAGATTAGATTTGGAGACAGATTGGTCGGGGAGCAGATTAGATTTGAAGACAGATTGGTCGGGGAGCAGATTAGATTTGGAGACAGATTGGTCGGGGAGCAGATTAGATTTGGAGACAGATTGGTCGGGGAGCAGATTAGATTTGGAGACACTGGTCGCGGAGCAGATCAGATTTGGAGACACTGGTTGGGGAGCAGATCAGATTTGGAGACACTGGTCGCGGAGCAGATCAGATTTGGAGACACTGGTCGGGGAGCAGATCAGATTGGAGACACTGGTCAGGGAGTAGATTAGATTTGGAGACAGATTGGTCGGGGAGCAGATTAGATTTGGAGACAGATTGGTCGGGGAGCAGATTAGATTTGGAGACAGATTGGTCGGGGAGCAGATTAGATTTGGAGACAGATTGGTCGGGGAGCAGATTCGATTTGGAGACAGATTGGTCGGGGAGCAGATTTGGAGACAGGTCAGGAGCAGATCAGATTTGGAGACAGATCAGGAGCAAAATTGGCAACCCTACCCTTGGAGGTAGCTATGCATCTTGGGTATTGTTCTGTTCAGAAGACCTTGCCGTTTTTGGTTTGTTTTTGTTTTTTTTGGTTAGCACATGTTTTTTATAGAAAAATTTGGTCTTAATGCTGCATTTTTGTTATTTTTTTAGGGAAATCCGGTACAACCAGTGTGTTTCGGGAAGGCTTGCGTCCAGAAAGCTGCAGCTACAACAACAAGCCTGGTACTCCTAGAATGCTTGAGGTGTGTACTTTCAGGGAACATATGGTTTGTGGGGGGTATTTTAATTGAAAAGTGGTGTTTTGGTTGAAAAACCGCAAGGAGAGCAAAATGGTGTATTTTCTTTGAAAATTGGCTCAGTAGCTCTTTTTAGTTTTACGTGTCTCCTGGGCAGGAAAGGATGTCCACCAATACATATGTGGTACTGTTGCAATCGGGAGGAATAGGGCTTTTACACACAATATGATTTTCTGGAACAACTTGCATGTTTTATTAAGAAAATACACTACAAATTGTAAAAAAATATATATTTTTTTTTACATATTTTCCATAAAAACATTTAAAAAACACTGACAATCTTACAAACAAGACACTTCATGTTAAAGCCCAGACTGTGCTGAAAAAAACAATATATAATTGTCCGGGGAAATGCTGGGAAATCCCTTCAAAAATCACCGTTGAACATGTGGAGCGCAAAATAGTGCAAAATGGTCTGGCAACAAAGGGTGACAAAATCTCAAGGTAGGCTGGCAGTTAAACGGTTAAAGCAGGTTGATGCAAAATATGGAACGCTTCACGAATTTGCGTGTCATCCTTGCGCAGGGGCCATGCTAATCTTCTCTGTATCGTTCCAATTTTAGTATATGTGCTGCCGAAGCAAGCACAAACTGTGAGTGTGGCTCGCTGTAAATATATACCCGAAATGCCGCTTTAAACTGAACATTAGGGAGAGATGTGTGGCAAAACTTGAAATTAACACAAGCTTTTGGGTTGTTCAAAGCTGTGGATAAGGTTGCCTGTATACGATTTGGAACTTCTTTTGTTTCACCCATGACTAAAACTGCTAGCATGATGTGGCAAGGTTCCAACGGCTGTTACTCAAAAAGCAAGCTAGGCGAATATATTATGCTAATTGCTTCTTGGAAGCAGACCTCCTGTCAAGGCAGCAACAGCAGGAAATGCCTCTTGGCTGATGTAATATCTTTGTACCAAGTGATGATTGAAAAATAGTGTTCCAAATTTCTAATGGCAGACAGCCATGTGGCTAGATTACTTGTTTCAGATTTTCTAGTTGGAATAGACTTCCGCAGTGTAACTGTGAAGGCAGTTATTCTAAGTATTTCACACACCCCACTTCAGTCATTGATTATTACACTTGGGTAATACCTACCGCTAGGTGGCAGTGTTGCAGAGAATCTCCAAAAAAGCAACAGGCCCCTCCCAGTCTATACATACCTGGTACCTCCCAATAATCTCCCAGTGTTATTCTCTACAAGGTGGCGACAAGACAGAAGAAAGAAGTCTCCTGCTTGCAGGTAGCCGGGGGTTTCACCCCGGACCCCCCCCCATGGTCTATTTCTGCCCGGCCCTGTTTTGTTATCCTCCCTGTTAACTGGCAGCCTCCCAGCTTTGGCTGTAGGTCGGGCAAAGGTAGCCGGCACCTTAGGTGCCCGGGAGATTAGCTCCTCCGCTCGACTCCATATTGCGGGGCATAGCGGGATTCCCGGAGTGGTGATCCGGAAGTGGGATGCCCCCATCTACCTAGCAATTAGATAGCCCTTTTTTACATGAGGTGATCTGGGCATGGGACTGTGTTCTACTCTCTGACGCCGGGCGTCATGGGTGCCTGTGTGTGCTTGCGGCGCTCTGGCCGGTATCAGTGGGGCTCCTGCGTTTGCTGTTTATGGCGTCTGTGTGTTCCCAGCGGGCGTTTGCCGTGTGTGTGTGTTAGACGATCCGGCCGCTGCGGGTGTGTTTTATTATTTTTGGAAGGATGGCGCCATTTGGCACGGGTTTCCTCTCAGGAGCCGAGGAGCCTGTGTGTGTGTGAAGCGCCGAGTTAGGCGCGTGCTGCTTGGAATTGTCAGCAGCGGGGAGAGAGTGTTTTCTACTGGGGACCGGCTGGTAGCTCTGCCGGTCCCGCCTGGTATGCGAGTGCGGCTCTCGCTGGGCCAGACGCTCGGCGTCGTCAGAGGGAAGGGACCGCGTCGCGCGGTCCGCACGGTGGTTGGTCGCGTCAGGGAGGGGCGGGACTTACTCGGCTCCCACGCTTCCAGGGTACGCCCTCCTCCTTCCTCTCCTGTGCGGTTTCTGGCCGCCATCTCGCTGCGGTTTTGTCACGCTGATTGTGTGCTCTCTTCCAGGTAGGCTTGTGTGGCTTAGCTGCCCTGGCATGACGGGGGTAGGCCAACAGAGTTTTTCTATGGACAGATGCTTCCTTTCTCCTCCGTTTTACATCTTCCCTTTCCTCCCTCCCCCTCGTTCCCTGCAATTTTTTTGTGGTGATGGCGGGACCCATTAACCATCTTCTTAGATTTGGTTAAAGGGGGGGGGGGACTCTTTTGGTGGAATATTGTATGATTATTGTATTTATTTGTGTGTTGTTGTGCCCGAACTGATTGTTGTCCCTGTTTTTCTGTGTTTTTCAGATCCTGGGACCCCATCTTGCAGGGCTCCCCCGGTCTTATATACCTGGCTAGTTTTGGGAAAATTGGGATATTGTCCTTTTATATCCTATGGTCAGGGTGGTATAGAATTATAGCTAGATAGAATTAAAGGGGTATCCCGGGTCGCTTACTGCGTAAATCCCTGGGTTCTGCGAATACCATAATTTTCACCATATGGAGGCTGCCAAAGATACCGGAAACGGTCCTTCGGGACAATCCAGGCTGTGTGGGGGTTGTGGGACTCCGCTCCCGGGGGATGATGTCATTATTTGCATTCCATGTGCGCAGCGGAACATTGAGCGCCAGTCCGGCACCCCGGTGCCTGGTACTTCGTCGGCCGCGCCATCTCCCTCTCCTCCTCGCCTGTTCCGGACCCCGTGTGACATTGTCACTGGTGGGGATTCGCAATCTGAGGTGTGTGCCCGATTGGCCAACCTCGAGAGGATGTTTTCTGCTATGTCCGCTCAGAAGGCTTCGGCTAAGCGTAAACACCTATCTCCGCCTCCGCCGGACTCTGATGGGGAGGTTGTTGAGGATCTGGATTGGTCAGATCGTCCCCTTGAAGAGGGGGAGCTGGTGGATGATTTGGATGATTCAGTGGGCCAGCAGGTACTGGGTGCTGAAGGGGACCAGGCTGAGGGTCCCGCTCCTGATACGTCTAGCATTTTGGCCCAAATGTTTGAGGTCTTGGATTTGGACCTTCCCGAGGCTGCTCTTCGGCCTAAGGGCCAGCTTTTTGGGGGGTCCAAGCAGCGCTTGGAGTTTCCCAGCCAACAGCATTTTGAGGACGTTGTCTTTAAGCAATGGGAGCAGCCTACACGGCTCTTCTGTTGCCAAGGGAGGTAAGTTACCTCAGCGCAAAAAATGTTGCAGTTCCTTTCGGGGGGCGGCCCCCTTCAATCCGTCCTTTCGGGGAGCCAGAGCCAGCAGGGGTGCGGGCTTCTCGGCCTCCAGGGGCGCAGGTTGGAATAGGGGTAGAGGCCGTGGCCGTCCCGTGCACGCCTGGGGCGCCAAGCCCAAGCCAGCTGCTAAGCCTGCTCAGCAATGAGGGGGCGCCCTCACCCGTACGGGTGGGGGGACGGTTGCGACTCTTCTCCCGGGTTTGGGACCAGGAGGTCTCGGACAGGTGGATCCGGGAGGTGGTGTCGGCCGGTTACAAGCTGGAGTTCGAGTCCCGCCCTCCTCCAAGGTTTTTCAGGTCTCGGGTACCTTCAGATCCGTTGGCCGCACAGGGGCTCCTGGCGGCGGTAAGGAATCTTCTGGATTTGGCAGTCATTTGTCCAGTTCCTCATTCGGAGGTGGGAAGCGGGTATTATTCCAATCTCTTCACTGTACCCAAAAAGGATGGGTCGTTCCGTCCCATTCTGGATTTGAAGTTTCTCAACCGGTTTGTTCGTCCCCGGAAGTTCCGCATGGAAACCCTGCGGTCTGCGATCGGTTCGCTTCGGCAGGGGGACTTTATGACGTCCATAGACATCAAGGATGCTTACCTTCACATTCCGATCTTTCCGGCTCATCAGAGGTTCCTTCGCTTTGTGGTGGAGGATCGGCATTTTCAGTTTGTAGCTCTTCCATTCGGCCTCACATCTGCTCAGAGAGTGTTCACCAAGGTGTTGGCGGGCGTGATGGCCCTGCTCAGAGCTCAGGGGATTCGCATTGTGCCTTACCTGGACGATCTTCTCATCATGGCGCCTTCCTTCAGTCAGGCGGAAGGGGACACCAGCACGGTGGTGTCTCTGCTGGAAAGGTTCGGTTGGGTGATCAATTACCCCAAGTCCTCTCTGGTTCCGGCCAGGGTGGTGACCTTTCTGGGGATGTCGTTGGACTCTTGCCAGCACAGAGTGTTTCTCCCTCAGGCCAAGGTTCTTTTGATTCAGGAATTGGCTCAGCTTCTTCTTTCCAATCCTCGCCCGTCCATTCGGCTAGGGATGAGACTGGTGGGGTTGATGGTGGCCTCGTTCGAGGCGGTTCCCTTCGCGCAATTTCATACAAGGACGCTTCAGCTTCATCTGCTGGCGTCTTGGGATCGGCGACCGCGGTCGTTGGATCGGTCCTTACGGTTGTCCCCTCGGGTTCGGCAGTCCCTTCTGTGGTGGTTGGTCTCGGACAATCTTCTGAAGGGCAGGTCGTTTCTGACCCCGCTTTGGGAGACTGTCACCACGGATGCCAGTTTGTCAGGATGGGGAGGATCTTCAGTTTCACGGGCAGTGGGACCCTCAGGAAGCCCATTTGCCCATCAATGTTCTGGAGTTGCGAGCCATCAGGTTGGTTCTGTCACACTTGACGCATCATTTTCAGGGCCTGCCGGTTCAGGTTCGATCGGACAATCAGACGGCGGTTGCTTACATCAATCACCAAGGAGGGACTCGCAGTCTGGGTGCCCACAGAGAGGTGTCTCTGATTCTAGTTTGGGCAGAGACTCATGTTCCTTGCATCTCGGCAGTTTACATTCCAGGAGTGGAAAACACAGAGGCGGACTTTCTGAGCCAGTGTTCGTCCCGCCGGGGGGAATGGTCTCTCCATCCCCAGGTGTTTCGGTCGCTTTGTCTCCGATGGGGGACGCCGGAGGTGGATCTGTTTGCCTCTCGTCACAATCACAAGCTTCCGACATTCGTGTCACTGTCCCAGGATCCTCTGGCTCTGGCGGCGGATGCCATGGCCCTGAGCTGGAGGGACCTGGGGTTTCTTTATCTGTTTCCTCCGATTCCCATGCTAGGCAGGGTGCTGCGAAAGTTGGTTCTGGAAGGAGTTCCCGCGATTCTCGTGGCTCCAAGGTGGCCAAGGCGGGTGTGGTTCGCAGACATCGTTCGTCTGGCAGTGGATCAGTTCGATCTGACTCTTCGGCCGGATCTTCTCACTCAGGGCCAACTGTGTTACCCCAGTTTACAAACGCTGGCTTTGACGGCTTGGCTGCTGAAACCTCCATCTTAAAGGAGGAGGGTCTTTCGGATTCGGTCATTCGGACTCTTATTAGTGCCAGGAAGAGATCTTCTTCTTCCATCTATTATAGGTCTTGGAGATCTTATATTGATTGGTGTGAGGCTAGGTCTTTGCCTTGCCGGGTCTTTTCTATTTCTAGGATTTTGGAATTTCTTCAATCAGGGCTGGACTCCGGTCTTCAGCTGAGTACTTTGAAGGGGCAGGTTTCTGCTTTGTCTATCTTTTTTCAGAGGTCTTTTGCTAGCCATTCTTTGGTCAAGACTTTTTTCCAGGGGGTTTCGCATCTGCGGCCTCCTAGGAAGCCGTTGCTCCCTGTTTTGGATTTGAATTTGGTTCTCTCTGCTCTTCAGGCTCCTCCTTTTGAGCCTTTGCGGGATATTGGTCTGTCCACTCTGACTCAGAAGGTTGCCTTTCTGGTGGCCATCACTTCGGTTCGGCGTGTTTTGGAGTTGGCAGCTTTGTCTATTCAGGCTCCTTATTTTGGGGAACATCAGGACAAAGTGGTTTTTCGCTTCAAGTCAGATTTTTTCCCTAAAGTGGTCTCTGCTTTTCATCTTAACCAGGACATTGTTCTTCCTTCTTTGTGTCCTAAGCCTAAGAATGTCAAGGAGAGTGCGTTGCACTGCTTGGATGTTGTACGTTGTGTCAGGTACTATCTACGTACTACGTCTTCTTTTCGTAAGACTGATGCCTTTTTCGTTGTGCCCTGTGGGCCTAGGAAGGGTTTGGCTCCGGCTAAGTCTTCCATTAGCAAATGGATTCGTCAGG